>CM031239.1:518380131-519781379 GCA_018340775.1 Taxus wallichiana var. yunnanensis
GAGCACTACAGCTAGTCCCAAGAATTCAATCCAAAAATTTATTTTTAGTTTGGCTTATTTTGAGACCTAAAAATCTTTAGCCCAATGAGAGAAAATAAAAAGTGTATTTCGGATGAACTAGGGTCCATGATTGACTACGGCTTTGAAGTGTTTTAGATTAGTGAAATAAGAGAGAAATAACCCTTTAGTAATATTTTGGACTCCTTCAACTTTAACCCCATGTAGTTGCCACTAGTTATGTGTTCATCACTTAAGCATGCCCTCCGAGGGGACTCACCGACAAAATACCCACCATACTATAACTTTCAATCTAGTTACATGTAAAATCAAATTTAGGTATATTTAAAATCACATATGGAAGAGTAGTATCAGGCTCAGAGTCCTTACCTTGTGAAATAATGTTATATATATCTACCCCCTAGGTAAATATAGACAACAACAGAATATGGAAATCAAGGAAAATTAAAATCCTTCATTTGAGTTTCGGAGGGTGCATTGCATGCCTCTACTCCCGCCAAGGTCATTTCGGGTTTTCATGCATGCAAAACAAGTCTGGAATTTTGAATCCTTCATTTCAGGTTTTGGAGGTTGCCAAACAGGTCCCCAGTCCCGAAATCCTTCATTTCAGGTTTTGGGGATGCATTGCATGGTCAAAAACCCGACACAAAGAAAATATGTTGTGCATGGTCGAAAACCCGACACAAAGAATTTGGGTTTGGGTTTCGGGAAACACGAGACATGAAGCATGAAAATTGCAAGACATGTCCCGATGCTTGGGAGTTAAACCTGAAACACTACCTAGGAAAATAGGGTTTGAAGTCGGGGAAACAAGTCAAGAAAACATGGGGCAAAAACATGTCGAGCCACCTTCAAAACCCAATGCATATGCAAGTCCAACTTCCGAACCCGAAACAAAGGAAATCTTGGCAACACTGGTGGAAGCGGGTTTCGGGAAAACATAAGCATCAAACACATGTCGAGGCACCCTCCAAACCCGATGCAAATGCAAAGGAGAACCCCAAACCCGACAGGAAGCAGACCCTGACTGGGAAATATTCAAATGGCCATAAATTTTCACAAGGAGCTCGGATTCACACAAGGTTGGACTTTTCGAAAAGCTTATAGGGTCTTTATTTGGGTGAGAACAAGTTCTTCAAAAATTCAAAATACAGTTTGCCATTTTTTGGGTTTGCTAGGGTTCTCACCTACCGCCATAATGAGATGAATTAAATGCAATCTGGAGGTGGTTGGGGTAGATTTCAAATTCCTCTCTTCTCCCTCTCTTTTCTTCCTATAAATTATAAGGAGGGGCCTCTTTCTAAAGGTTGAACATTCTTGTTTTACCCCTCCCTTCTTCTCTTTGGCAGGCGAATTTGTGGAGTTTCAGACCTTCCATTCAAACTATAATGCATGTTTGTGCCTTTTGGCCATTGTAATGGACTGTATCAATATTTGGAGCAATAAAAACTAAGTCGTGGATGATTTCAACCCTCTCTTGTATTCATTACATTCAAATGATCTCTTATTGCAGCCTTGGTTACCTGTGCATGTTTATTGTATTGCATTTTTATGGTTTGTGTTTATTGGCAAAACAATTGTTCATCATTCCTTTGGTGCATCACCTTGGCTAGATTAGGTTTATTTTCTTACATCTTCTCAACCCTGTCTCCTTGGAAAGTTAGATTAGGTTTTTGAGTGAACCCTCTGCATTTTTATGTGTGCATCTGAACAGAGGAATAGGAACTGGCCTTCATTCGGAGATCTTTCCCGATTCACAAGGTCCCACACTTGGGAAAAGCTCCATATTATGCAATTGCACTAAGAGTCTCAACCCACCGAGTTGCAGACATTCATGGGTGCTGTGATTCACCATCAAAAATAATTTTGAGTACAAACTTGTGTGGCCATTTTGGTGCCATCTCACTCTAAAGCTTCTCCAACGTGACCTACGCCAAATGATGCAAAATCCATAGAAGTGGTCATAAATAAGGGCTAGCCTAGGGTTCCCCAAAGGCAGAAAAAGCATTAAAAACATAGTTAATGACAACAAATAAGAACCCTCCTACAAAGATTTATGAATAAATCTACAAAATGAAAATACCACAGTGACATAAACCCTAATCACTTTCAGCAAGTTCCGTTTTCATTTACATATCATATTCTTTAAGGATGAAATTCAAAATAATGAACAAATAAAATCCATGGTTGAAAAAATTATGTTATGGAGAAGTCTCATACATGAGAATTGATGGATCTTCCACCACGAAAGAAAATATTGTTGTTAAATGGGTGTTTAAGACAAATTTTTACGTGAACATTTTAGTGATATTGAAAAATGTAAAGAAAAATTATTTGCTAAAGGGTATTCATGTTTGGCCTTTCTCCCTCGTCTTGGTTTCACAAATTGGAAAATAATTGTGTAAAAATTCCTCTTATGTGTCTAAGTCTTACTTGTACTGATGAAAATGATTTTTAGTATTGGAAGCTCAACAAAAATAGAAAATATAATATATTAAACCTATATTTCGAATGGAGTATTGAAATAAGAAGTTTACATCGATCAAATACCGGAGTTATGAATTGGGAGGATGAAGGAAAAGTGTATAATTTGGATAAATTACTTTATGGGTTTAACAGGACCCACGGATTAGTATAGCCACATCGATTCTTATTTTTTAAAGAATGAATTTTTCAATTGCTCAAATGAGCCTACATTTTGTATAAAAAAATAAATAACCGGAGAAATGTTGATAGTTTGTTTTTATGGGAACAATAAATTTTTAGTTAATGAATTCTGTCGAAGAGCAATTCAAGGAGAAATACAAATGACTCACTTGAGTCTAATGAAACATGTCATTCGAATTTAACTTTGTCATATGAATAATGAATTTGTATTTCTCAAAGAAAATATACAAAAAATGTTTTATAGAGATCTATAATGCGAATAGCAAACATCTTTGCACACCTATTGTCACAAGTAAATGATAATCGGTTCGACTCATTACAATAGATTAGTTGGAGGCTTGATGTACTTAATGGTCAAGACAATGTTTTTGTTTTTATTTTAATTGAATGTCCAAACATTACAAAGGGTACAAAATAAAACATCCAGGGCATGATTTTGACTTCAATTGCTTAACTCTCCATGTCATAGTGTCAAGGGTCTTTACATTGTCATGATGTCAAGGGCCTTTGCATTCAAAGAAGAAATAATCTCTGGTAGGATCTATATGAGCCAAACAAGTTCACCAATGGACCAAATGGCATTGACAAACTTTTTTTCAATTTGGAATTTGGCAGATCAAAGAATCAATTCCCAGATATCTTTTCATCGGGCATTGTGGATGTTAAAATAAACGACTACGTGTCGTTTCAATTTCTAGTTAGTGTTGTTTCACCATTCTTGTTTGGTTCATCTTTTATGTTATTTAATTGAAGGTTTTTATTTTTTCTTTCCTTAAAACAAATGGACTCTAAACTCTATTGGATTGTTGGGATTGACTTCATAAATCACAAAGAAAAACTTCTAATTCAGAGGTAAATGCAAGATTTATGTAAATCGAATGTCTTAGTTACCTTATGATGGTTAATTGTATGCCAAATTTAAAATTGTCATTAATTGTTTATGGATGGATATTTAAAATAGTATAGATTGGAAAGTGCATTCCTCATATAAATAGTCATTATCGATGAATGTTTTCTAATCTATGTAGGGATAAACTTGATCATACACTACATTTGAATAGGATAGACGATTGCACATATATTGTTTATAATATAGATTGGCATGGAGGGTTCATCACTTATATATAAGATTTTAAAAGAGACTTATAGGGAACACCATAAATTGTAATCATTTTGCTGTTATTATGTATTATATACTTCAATCACTTATTACGTAAGGGGAAGTGAACCCCTGTGCTCTGACAAGCTTGAGAATGATCAATGCCTGCAGCTCTTGACACTTTTCATGTGACCATGTACAGATTCGTAAGCACCGTTGATCTCCAGCAGATACTTGTGGATAATACATGTCCTGATGGCTAAGGGCTACCGTTCACTCATTTTGAACCTATGCATATGGGTAAAAAGATCATGCGTCATGTGTTTCCATAGCCCATCGCCCCCACCAGAAAGGACGGCTCTCACATGAAACCATGATGTGATGCACAAACATTGTTTGAAGTGAGAAACATGAAATTTGGGATTGACGTGGCCAGACATGACATTTGGGATTGAATTTAAATTATGATAATTCCTGCATGGGCATTTAAAATTACAATTGATACAGCCCCGCCCAGGAATTTCAAATTACTCATGACGCAGAACAGGATAACCACACAGTAGATTCCCACATGCGAAAGAATTGAAGCTCGCAGGAAACAGATGGGAATGGGCGAAAGGAAGCAGACACAGGGGAGGTGCGAGATCCAAGCAGATGAGGCTGAAGTGCCTGTACACCTTTCTCCATGGCCACTGTCTTTCATGTAATCTTCACAAAAATCTTCCCATTCGAATGAGGGCTTCCACTCTGATCTAATTTTTTCATTCAACTTTTTGTGCGGTGGATCTCTCTTCTGCCCAACTTATTTTCACACACATATTCTTCAAATATTTGTTCATGGCTTGTATTCTGTCCAGCAAAGCCCAAAATTGCTGGATTTCACCTTCATTTTCATCTATTCTGGCTTCTTTGGCTTGTGGTTTACTTCCCCAGTACTCATGTTGTACAACAAATGACATTTCTAAGGGCTTATTTCACATGGATCGATCCCTCCTCTCACCATTGCAGACCAACCCGATCTCTTTTTCTCAAGCTCGGTTTAAGCATCCCCCTCCTCTTACTTCTCTAGGACCAAAGGCACTTAGTCCGAAGCCAAAAAAATTATCCTCTTTTTCGCACTTTACATAACCCTATTCGAAGGCATCCTATTTTTTTGTTATAAGAGAGGATTTATTAGGTATGGAAATCACGATAGGTTGTGACTGGAATGCTATGAAATTATTGATTCTGTTTGCAGTTAATGCAACGATCTATGTGACTGGAACGTTATTATTGGGAGGGTAGTTGGGAACCAATTTATCCCACACAATTTACTTGGTCATGAATTTTGAGTTTGGTGGTGGATGTGATAACAAAGGGAATCCGTAGATTGGACTGTCAGAATCATTCTACGCTTGATCCATTTCTGTAGCGAATGCCAAGAACACACTACGCTATCAATGTGTTGCCGGTGGTATTTGGAGGATTTTTATGTTATTGTATGTTTAAAGAGATATATACAAATTGTTTCTAGGGAGATGACAAATTTTCTGGTTCACGGTGTCAAGAAAGGAGGCGAATCCTGGTAATGGCCATGGTGGGTCTAAGCGGCATTCAATCTAGTGTAGACTATGTTATTCCCCTTTGTAAAACTCAGGCTCGCAGTTCTGGATTTGGTTCACGCTCGAGAAAAATTATAGTACTAGAAACATAGTTAAAAGGTTTCCCTGTCACCGTGGAAGGAAATGAAGAGTGAATACAAGCCAAGAAAATATTGGGAAAGCTACACCTACAAGTGAGTTTCCAACCAGTGATCTATTCTATGTTGTGTACCCTTATTCTCTTCCTAACTCTTGTATGTAATGTTCCATACTTTTTTTTCTTCTTGCAAACTTTTATTTGAAATATGATTTTCTTTGAGAAAGTTATCATCGTTACTAATTGAAGTAATATATATTTATATATATGGTTATTTTTATCTCAATTTTTCCCCTGAAAAATTTGATCAAACATGACCCCATGCAGAAAGAAATTCAAGGGACAGTTCCATCGTACGAGCCCAAGCTTCAAATCCAACAAACAAGTTGCAGGAAAGCTCTATAATGGAGTAGCAAAGATCGAGGAAGAGAAAAGGATGTTAGAGAAACCAAAGGCTCAAAGGAGAAGAATGGAGAAAGGCTCAAAGTCTTTCGGGCTTTACAAATGATTCAAAACAAGCTAAAATTGACTAAGTATGGAAGAATCAGTGGAAGCTTCCATGTGCCTCATCGGCACTTCTCCAAAGGTTAAACCCAAAAAGTAGTTCCCAAACAAGTGCATGAATTCCACATGTCCCATGACCACAAATGCAGAGTTGGCCATTGAAACCGCAAGTGGAAGGCCTAATGATGGTTTTTTGACCAAAAATTGATCCCTCCACATGACTAGGGCTATGGGGAAATGGAAACCAAGCCCATTTTGCAGTTTTGTATATGTTGTGTCCAAAAGGCATAAAGTAAATTTCGGTTAACCTAAAAGCGGGTCTCCATTCCACTCCAATGGGTGGATATATTTCACCACTTTTTAAAGGAACAGAGCAAAGCTACGAGGAGCCATGTGTCACATTCAAATGGACATATCTTTCCATGTGGCCATGTTCTAATTCCGGGTTCTGGAGATAATTTTAAAATTCAGAGGCAAAGTTTGGCACCTCCCGATGCCCCCAAGGAGCCAAAGGTATCGGGCTGGCGGACCTCATCCATGCCATAGAAAATACAAACCAATGATGGTTTTTGAAAATTTAATGCATTTTTGACAAAAGCACAAAGTTAGACTCCATTCTACTAATTGGTTTTCACCATTTTTGTGTGACCCAAACATTCAAATGGAAAATGGTAAAACATCTTCGTGCCATTAATACGCGATCTGAAAAATTAAAACATCTTTGTGCCATTAATACGCGATCAAATTTCAAATTTGATTTGATCCTCTATTCTTCTTTCTTCAACACGCCGAGTAGGCATGGAGTGGTGGACTCGGCAGATTGTCGGTGGAGTTGCGAGAGCATGAATGCCGTATCGAGTCCCAGATCAAGTTTCCCACCTCTTTTCTTCTTCTCTCTTCGTTGCATCTATAAAAGAAGGAGTTGGGTTCATTGTAAAGGGTTGGATATTTTTGTTTTGAACTCTCCCTTCTTCCCTTGTCTATAAGCGAATTTGTGGAGTTTCCAAACCTCCCATTCAAGTTGTAATGCAATATTTTACCTCTTGGCCACTGTAATGCATTGTATCGAATTTTGGAGCAATAATATATGTCTATGGATGATTCTCGACCCTCTCATGTGTTTATTGTTGCCTTCTGATCTCTCATTGCAGTTTGGTTATCTGTGCATGGCGTTTGCATTGCATTTCTATGGTCTGTGTTAGCTTGCAAAATGAGTGTTTAACATTCCTTTGGTGCATCACCTCGTTAGCTTAGATTTATTATCTCGCATCTTCTCAACCATGTCTCCTTTGTAAGATAGAGTAGGTTTAGAGTAGATCCTTAGAGTAGATCCTCTACATTTATTTGTGTGCACCAGGATAGAGGAATAGGAACTAGCCTTAATCCGGAGATCTCTGTCAACTCGCAAGGTCCCACACTTTGAGAGATGCTCCATGTTTTGCAATCAAACTGAGGGTCCCAACTCATCTAGTTGCAGGAACTCGGGGTCTTTGTGATTTTGCACTAACAATTTTGGCACATCCGGTGGGAGAAGAGGTCTCCATATTTATTGCAACAAGATTTATGTGCACTTTCTATGAGTTTTCAACCTTTAAGAAGCTCTGAAATTACACATCTGGCGACTCCAAAGAGACAGTAACCACTGGTTTCATCATCCAAGTTTTTCAAGTTCATGAGAAAGATACAAACAAGATCAAGAACTAGAGAGGAGGGATTGTTTGTCTACCTGCACTTATCCCCGAGATAGAGGGAGAAGGGGGAGAAGAGCCTAGAGGTCTCCATCTCCACCAAATATAACCTTGTCAACACCTCCTCCTAGTAGGCCATTCATTTAATCAACAAGGGTTCTCAGGCCAATCAGAATGGAAAAACCACCCAACCCCTATCTTGACTTCACTGGAAGCAGTCCACTCGCTCTCAATGCACATAATCTAGTCCTAGTGGCAGCATTAAAGATAATTCCCTATTTCACTGGAGAGAACCAAACTTCTCCTAGTGACCACATTCAAGACATTACAAATGTCTGTGTAATCCATGAGATCACTGAGATGGACATTGTAGTCAAATTGTTAGCTTATTCACTCAAGGGTAAAGCTTCACAATGGTTCAGGATTCTAGCAGCAAGCTCTATTCAGAGTTGGGACCATATGTGCAGAGCTCTTTACAATCAATTTGGAGAGAAGGGAGATAATCTATCCTTGTTGGAACAATTGACAACCATCAAGAGAGCTCCTAATGAGAAATTGACAAATTTCAACCTTAGATTTCAAAGGACATGGGACAGATTCCATTGGCTATGAGGCCCATTGATGAAGGTGTTTTCTTATACTTTCTTAGAGCTTTAAATTTTGATATTTCCTTAATGATTCAATCCATGGGAGGTGCAACCTTACCTGCAGCCTATAACATTTCCATTAGAGCTGAAAATTGTTTAATTCAGGATGGTAAACTTGCTCCTAGGCCACCTATGCCTCTATACCCAGAACTAGGAGCTCCAAGCACTAGTCAAACACCCACATTAGCTCCCATACCTACTCCAAGGAATCAGAGTTCAGCTGAAGCTTCCACCTCATCCTCTAACACTTCAAAAGAGCTACAAGAGGTTATGAAATAGTTGTAGAACCTTGGGAATGAGCTAGTGACTATCAAAAGGCAACAAGCTCAGAGTTCTAGGCCATATCAGCCTCAAACTCAATATCAGGCTAGACCCCCATATCAACAAAATAGACAACCAACTTAGGCTGCAAGTCAAAACCAAAACCAAGGACAACCTCAAGCTACTAGGCCTTTCCAACCATATGACCCAAGCACAACTTCAACATCTAGGGCCTTGGTTCTAACACAAAACAACATGGCACAAGAATATGATTGGTGTTTCCCATGCAATCAGCCCCATAACCAATCAACGTGTTTTAATGGTGCACTCAACCAAGTCTTGATGGTACAAAGCATTGGTGTGTCCCAAATGCCTAATCAAGACAAAAATTAGCTATAAGGAGCTCAGAAAGAGGCACCTCCAAGTGAAACTATGCTTGTCAATTAGAAGGTGAATAATTTTTGGAATTAAACAAGTACCTTCTCAAAGTTTAGCTTCCAATACACTCTCAAGAAGATGAATATTGGAGAGGGGAAGTCATCAAACTCAGGTAATCCTCAACCTTCTATTATTCCACAAGGTATTGGCACTCAAAGTGCAACTCCCAATATGCAGAGTCAGCCCAAGCCACCTTCTAGACCCACTCAGACACCAATTGTAATGACCCATGTGCAAGAGAAAAATGTACCAGGGAAGGGGTGGAAAAAAATAGCTCATCCCCATTTAACATCATTGAACAAATGAAGAAAAAAATGTGAATATTTCAATGTGGGAGTCATTGGCTATCCTAGGATAGAGAGAACTGTTGCACGCTACTATAGCCAATTGGGCAACCTCAAATCACCCCCCAAACCAACAAGAGAAAATTATTACTAATGTTGCTCGGCCCGAAGGAAACCATGGAGGAAAAAAAGGTAAGAATATGAATCCCTCTCCATTCTATGTTTCATTAATCATTGGAGACAAACTAGTGCATAATTTCATGATTGATTCCAGGAAAGTAGTTACGTAATGTGAAGCAAATAACTAATCTGTTGGGTCTTCAATATGAAGTCATCTCTAAGGGCATAGTGCAATTGGATGGCAATGTGGTAACAACGGTTGGAGTCATTAAGGATTTGACTCTCACATTGCATTCATGGCCCAATGTGATTTGTATTGTAAAATGTATCAGTCATAGACTTGCTGCCACATTTTGCATTGTGTTTGTCAAGAGACTTCATTGCTAAGATTGGAGGCTATTTGTCTACTGATTGGTCACACATGATTTTTAGAACTAGGTATGGAGCTAAGGCCACTATCCGATCTGAGCCCATTTTCAATTATCATATTGATCCTTATGTACCCATCCCAATCAATGGGAACTATTCATCCTTTGATCAGGAGGACTTCCCAAGCAATTGTGAGGTAGATACCAATGTTGGTTATATTCCAGACTTGACTCTTGATGAGTGGGAAAACAAGAGGCATGATTTTGACCCTATAAGGAGATGGAGGAATCTAAGCTAGGAGTCTATTGTCTACATGAGGAGAATCATCCTCTTCTTGAAATCATTAAGCCAGACCACAAAGATGATAATGAGGTATGGCAGTTGTTCTTTGATGGCTCAAGAAGTAGACAAGGAGCCAGAGGAGGAGCTATGCTTGTTTCGCCTCAAGGTATGAAATATTACTCAGCCTTCCATTTACAATTTTCTTTCTCAAACAACATAGCAGAGTATGAATCCCTGATCCATGGGTGCATTGGGCAAGGAAAAGATGGATAAAAAAATTGCAAGTGTTTGGTGACAGTGAGCTAGTTGCAAACCAAGTCTGAGAGGAAAATGCTGCAAGAATGAGTTGTTAAAGAACTACAAGAACTGGGTATGGGACCTCATCAAATATTTCGAGGCATTCAAGATCATTTCCATCCCAAGGAAGAAGAATGAAGTAGTAGATAGAACTGACAGTGATTGGGGCAGCATTTGATGTTGTAGAGAGCATCAAGAGTGATAAGTCTCATCCCCATATCAAAGTGGTTGTAAGACTAGATGTCCCTGATAATAACACAAGCTGGAAAGTACTCAAGAATGATCAAAAAATTGACAAATTTATACAAGAAGAAGCTGAGTTCTTCGCCAGAAACCCAGACAGGTTGGAACAACGGTATGGTAACCAAGTGGTGTAGCTGAGAACCAATAAACTACCAAAGGGACTTGTCACTTTGGAATCAATCTTCAACCCAAATGACTAATTCCGAAAGGATAAGGTGAATATTCAAGTAAAGGGTCAAGATTCAGAGCCCATTTTTATAGAAGAATGCAAAATGTTACAAATTGGCAAGGTGAGTACCCAACAAGAAAAATCTAAGTTCTTTCAACTTTGTCAAGAGTTCCCAAAATTTTTTTCCTGGACTTACAAAGATTTAAGGGGCTTGAACCCAAATTTTACACAACACAAAATCGAGTTGGACCTAGGATTTAAGCCTTTTAGATAGAAGCAAAGGAAAATGAACCCTCACACAGAGCCTCTCATTAGAAAAGAGTTGAACAATCTTATTGAGGTCAGTATCATATTTCCTACCAAGCATTCAAGTTGGGTTGCAAATCTGGTGCCTTTAAGGAAAATAAGTGGATAAATTAGACTGTGTGTGGAATCACTACCCACTTGATTATCACTCAAGGATCACTACCCACTTCCATCAATGGAATAGATCTTATAAGTTGTATCAGGCTCGAGAGGTTTTCATTACTAGATGGATACTCGGCTATAACCGAGATAATGGTGAAAGAGGAAAATTAGTTCAAGACAACCTTCACCACAAAATGAGGTACATATGCTTAAAATAAGATGCCATTTGGACTGTCAAATGCTTTGGAATAACATTTTAGCGAGCTATGGACATGGAATTCAAAGGCTTGATCAATAATATAGTTTTGGTGTATCTGGATGATATCAATGTTTTCTCAAAAATGTTGGAGACCATCTCTTTCACCTTAGGAAGGTGTTTGAGAGGTGTACAAGGTTTAGATTGTATTTAAATCCAAATAAATGTGTGTTCTTGGCACATGAGGGAAAATTTTTAGGCCACATTGTCTTAAGACAAGGGTTAACAATTGATTCTAAAAGGGTTGAAGCAATCCGGACACTTCCATTGCCACAACACAAAAATTATCTCCAAGACTTCTTAGGGAGAATAAACTTTGTTCGCGGGTTTGTGCCTATTTTTCCACTCTTGTGAAGCCTTTAACAATGATGTTAAAGAAGATTCTTGCTTTTAAAATGAAAACAAAGGGAAAAGAGTGTTTTGAGGCCATCAAGCTCGTAATATCACAAGCCTCAACTCTGGTTAACCTGAGAATTTTCAAAAGACTTCATGATGTATGCTTTTGGAGGGTTAGACACCATCATAGCCATCCTAGTCCATCCTAACAAGGAAGGTTTAGAAAAACCCATAGCCTTCTTCAGTCAGAGCTTGGAATATTATGAGGTAAAGTATTCTTTCATTGAGAAGTATGTCCTTGTTGTCATTAGGAGTTTGAAGAAGTTTAAACACTTAGTCTTGAACAATAAGATTCAATTGCTAGTGTCTCATGTTGGTGTCAAGGATTTTCTCCTAAACAAGGACTTGAATGAGAAGAGAGATAGTTAGATCACTCGTGTAATGGAGTATGACATTGAGATCAAGGTGACCAAACTGGTTCATGGCAAGGGTTTGTGTGAGCATCTAGCTTCCAACCAACAAGCTGGGTCAGTGGATAAAGAAGAGGTTGTCCTGCTACAATAGAGTGATTAAGAACAACCAGATAATGTTGTACCTATTCCATGTTAGACCCAAGCCTCGAGTGATCAAGAACAACCAGATAATGTTGCACCTATTCCATGTTAGACCCAAGCCTTGGTGCATTATCTCCAACCATGTTTTTTCCCTCGGAATGGAACAAAGCAAAAGGAGATACTTCAGACTACAAGCCATCCCATATGTTCTTGTTGGTGGTGTCTTGTTTAAGAAGGATATCAATAGTGTTCTATTGAGGTGCATTGGGATAGGCCAAATTGAGAAGGTGTTGCATGAGTTCCATGATGGAGAAGTAGGAGGCCATTTTTCTCCTCGAGTAATAGCTCTCAAGATTATGAAAGCTGGTTATTATTTGCCTACGGTGTTTAGGGATTGCTACTCATGGATCAAGAAGTGCAAGAAGTATGCATTCTTCATAGGGAAGGAGAAGTTAACAACCCTACCCCTTCATCCAATTTCAGTGGATCAGCTATTCATGTAATGGGGACTAGACTTCATTGGATTGATCAACCCAAACTTGATCACTGGGCCACATATGGATACTTACAGCAACAAACTATTTCACCAAGTGGACTAAAGCAGTGGATCTTAAGGAAGAAAATGAATCCAACATCTTGGATTTCTATGAAGGATTAGCCACCAGGTTTGGATTCCATACCACTATGATATCAGATAATGCATTGGCTTTCCTTGGTATAAGGATCACTGAATGGGCTATCCGGAATGGTGTATACCTCAGAACTTCATCAAACTATTACCCTCAAGGTTATGGCCAGGTAGAGTCCATAGAAAAGAACCTATTAAGGATTATCAAAAGGACTCTTGATGAAAATCAGAGAACTTGGCATACAAAGCTCAAATCAGCTCTATGGGCTGATAGGATCATATCCAAAAGATCCACAGGAAGCTCACCATACAAGCTTGTTTATGTAAAATAGGTAGTATTGCCCATATCATTGGATTTGTCCACTTTAAAGCTCATGAAACAAATTGGAACTAGTCAAGTTTGAACCTATGGCAATTAGTTATGCAGAGCTACGGATGTATGAGAGGAAAGAGAGCATGCAATGTAGACCCTAGAGAAATACCAAGCATTGATCAAGAAGAGTTTTGACAAGAAATCAAGAATGAGTACCTTTCAAGAGGGGGACTTAGTTCAAGTGGGATGCGGATCGGGTAAAGCAAGGAAAGCATTCCAAATTTGATGCCATCCTGGAGTGGCCCTTAGATGATCAAAAGGTGCAAAATTAGCAATACCTTCCAACTAGATAAATTGGATGGCGAAGAATTCCAGATCCTAGTCAATGGGATCCAACTCAAACATTGATACTGAAAAGGAAGGTTCCACCCTTGTAAATATTAGCATAAGATTTTAATTTCCCTAAGTTCATATGCACATTGTCTTGTTGTAGCGTAGGTTTTTTATCCCAAAGTGCTCTAGCACAGGTTTATTTTTTTTTCTCCACTTTTGTGTCGATTATACAGTTCTATGTGTCTCTAAGTGAATACACTAGGCCTTTCAGCATTTGCAACAGGGAGACCCATAGTTTACATAACAATTTCTCACTTTAAAATAGAACAAATAGAGAGCAGATAAAATCAGGTCTCAAAGGGTCCATTTATAAAGGAACAAGATCAATGTTAGATCACCACCCATGACTTCATTCCCAATGGATATGATTCAAGGCTACTAGTCTCTTCATCTAGTAGGCGAGATGTCCCCTCCGAGTCACCAAATTGTTATCTCAATTTTTTCCATGACAAAACCGATCAAACACGACTCCATGTAGAAATAAATTCAAGGGATGGTTCCATCCGCACGAGACCATGCTTCAAATCCAACAAACAAGTTGCACGCATGCTCTAGGGAAGAGAAAATAGTGTCAGAGAAACTAGAGGCTCAAAGGAGAAGAATGGAAAAAGGATCAAAGTCTTTCGGGATTTACAAATGATTTAGAATGAGCTAAAATTGAGTAAGTATGGAAGAATCAATGGAAGCTTCCACGTGCCTCATCGACACTTCTCCAAAGGTTAAACCAAAAATTTGTTCCCAAAAAAGTGGAAGGAACCATGTGTTAGCTCGGTGTAATTTCAAAATGGGAGTCCAAGGCTGAGACTCAAATTAGCGTCAACCCTCCATGTGGCTAGGGTTCAACAAAATTCAAATGGAAAGCGAGCCCAAATTGGTTAAGTATAGAAGTATCGGTGGAAGGTGACAAGTGTCTCAACGATGCAAATTCAAAGGTGCATCCCAAAGAGGAGACTCAAATGAGCACAAGGCTTCCACGTGTCATCTCGGTGCATCTTCAAAGGTAAATCTAAAAGTGGGTCTCCCAGACAAGTGCCAAGTCTCCACATGTCTCGGGCAGATATATGGCCCCGCCAAACAAAGGACTTAGTCAAAAACATAAAGGAACAGAGAAAAGCCATGGAAGGAGCCACGTGTCAGCCTGAAAAAACTTCAAAAGAAAAATCCAAAAGTGGTCCCCAAAAGAGCATTAGCCCTCCACGTGGCTATGTTCCAAGTCAAAGCGGGAAGGCAGGTTGCCGGAGGTAATTTTAACTTTTTGGATCCATTTCCAGGAGGCATAAAGTATAAAAATTAGCCACACTTTCGCTAATGCCCAAGGATCCACGTGTCAGGCCTAAATTGCATGTGGGTCGGTGGAGCTTGGAGTGATTTTTTGCCCACTAGAAAATGTGGACCAACGGCCCCGATGATGGTTTTTTGACAAAATTGAATTGTTGGGTTGTGGACCAATTTTTGCATTTTTGTATTTTTGTGTCCAAAAGGAACGAAGTAAATTTCGGGTCTACGAACCCATTTTGCTAACTGGTTTTCACCATTTTTGTACAAACCCAACCCAAACATTTAAATGGACATATATTTCAACCTAGTGCCCAAAATTCAACAAATTTGGCACCATTGGAAAGGTCTCAACCTCGTCCACACCATGGAAAAAGAAACTTTAATGTTGACAAGGTTAGGTGAGTGAAAATGGGAAAACATATTCATGTCATTAATACTCGATCGATTAGTCTAACAACCAGATAAAGTTGGATTTGATCCGCCATTCTTCTTTCTTTAATTACCAAGTAGACATGGAGCGGTAGACTTGACAGATCGTGGGAAGATTTGCAGGAGCATTAATGGCGAGAAGATAGTCCTAGATAAAGTTTCCGCCTCTTTTATTCTTCTCTCTTCACTACATCTATAAAAGAAGGAGGTGGGTTCATTGTAAAGGTTTGGACATTTATCCTTTGCACTCTCCCTTCTTCACTCTTCGACAGCGAATAGGTGGAGTTTCCAAACTACCCATTCAAGTTGTAATGCAAGATTTTGCCTCTTGGCCACTGTGCAATGCACTATATCGACTTTTAGAGAAATAATATATGTCTTATGGATGATTCTCGACCCTCTCATGTGTTTATTGTTTCCTTCGATCTCTCATTGCAATTTAGTTATCTATGCATGGCATTTGCATTGCATCTCAATGGTCTTTGTTATCTTACAAAATGAGTGTTTAACATTCCTTTAGTGCATCACCTCATTAGCTTTGATTCATTTTCTCGCATCTTCTCAACCATGTATCCTTAGTAAGATAGAGTAGATTTAGAGTAGATCCTCTACATTTATTTGTGTGCACTGTATAGAGGAATAAGAACCATCCTTAATCCGAGATCTCTCTCAACTCGCAAGGACCCACACTTTGAGAGACACTCCACATTGTGCAATCACACCGAGGCTCACAACTCATCTAGTTGCAAGCACTCAAGGATCTTTGTGATTCGCACTAACAATTACTAAATGAAGTAATATATATTTATATCTATGAATAGTTAAAACAGAAATATATGTTGTATTATATAAATATTTGCATATTGATATGTTTATAATTATATTGGTGATATAAAATATTTGTTTTCATTTCGGTATACACACAATCTTGCATCATTTAAAAATAGTTTGTCGATAAATTTACAATTCGACATGTGTTATATTGAATTTAGTTTTAGTACATGAGAGTAAGCTTGTTTTTGATCCACAATATCTCTCTAATTCGGAAACATTCTGCAAAATTATCTAATAATGTGCATCTAAACTAACCATACGATTAAATCAACATTCCATTACTTTTCCAACTTCTATATTATCAACTAATCCATCTAAGAGGAAAGCCTCTTTAAAGTATAGAAATTTATTTATAAAAGTACATGATTCACCTAATTACAATATTTCTCTCATCTACATCACAATTTTATAACATGAAACAAATCATTCGACCCATGCCCCCTTAATAAATGTGTTACGATTATTAAATTCAAGTTAATGACCAAATGTTTCATAATGAATCACAAGCATAATACAACTCAAAGAAACATAATTCCACTCAATAACCACAATATTGAGTTGGGTAAACCCTCTATGTTGGATCTCTATCATTATATCCCTTATAATTTAGAGTAAGTTTTTAAGACTCTTGCACTCCCTAAGGTCATGTGTGCACAACACACATTTGTGCAAAGTAGTTCACTGGAAAATTTTCAAGTTGTTTCCTTATGCATAAGTTCTAATGATATTTGGTGATTAGTAAATAGATGCATACCAAGAATACTGAGTTAGGTAAACTATCTTTATTAGCTCCCTCTGGTTACATTCCCTATAATTCTTAATAAGTGATTCCAAACTCTTGCACTCCTTGATGTCATGTGTGTACATCACACATCTACACAAAGAAGTTCATGGTAAAAGTTTTAAGTTGTTTCCTTGTGCCAAAGTCCAAATCATCTTTAGATATTGGTAGATATATGCACACCACCAAGATGAGGTTATGGACATAATGTGATACTCTAAAAATGAATATGTTTATTATGTGCATAATTGATGATTCTTAGGATTGTGTAATATTTCCGTAAATCTATTTAACATTTCTACCCCACATCAAACATAGAAGTATTAAGATAACACAAAAAATTGTTTCATCCTTACTTAAGACTCGAAAATGCATATATGTACAATGAAGAGGTGCCACAATGCATTGTTAATGTTCTTTGGCTACACAATATTTTAAGATGCCATATCTCCATTTGTACATTACACTATTAAATATATGGTTGCATTGACTACTAGGAAGTATTTTTGAATGAAGAATCTACTACAAACCTTGTGGATCATTATTTAAATGAAATAAAAAATAAGTATGAAAACACACAATACTACTTATTCCTACTTGTGGCCTACTCTAAGTATTTTTGAAATTCTTTGATGGCCATCAAATTTGATTCCTTATAAAATAATTCCATCCAAATTAGGTTGAAATTTTATAACGAATCATGTAAATTTTGGTAGACATTTATCACAATTACACTAAATAATAATGTTTCATTATATTTTAATCATATCCAAATTGGTTTGTTTGTGGCATATTTAGATTTTGATTGGTTTCTTCATGGAATATTTCTTATCAAAATTGTAGGCCATAAAATTAATATGGTATTCGATCAGTGCATATTATGTCAATTGTTTCCAATGTACAATTTGATTTATTTTTTCAACCAAAATATACTTATTTTGATTATATATGTTTTTATAAATTAGTCTCCGTTAATATGTTTACATGTTAAATTATTATCTTAATGGTTATGTCTATGCATGGTCTTCAATATATGGTGGAGGGATTTGAGTTGTTGGGGGATTTCAATTGGGCTTACCATCTCCCTTGAATTAATTTATTAGATCCAATCATATTATGTGCACCTCAATCCATGTTTGATAGGCTTCATTAGAAATATCACTTATGTCACAAATTATCAAATATTGCATCATCAAATTTGTTGTTATCCCTAAAACAATTTTTCTTCTTTCTTCGTCAAATTCATCTACTTTATGTGAGTCCAAAGATGCATTTCGGGTATCTTATCTAAAAGACAATAGGTCTCATGAATGGCTAAAACCCTCATGAAAAATGCATACAATTCATAATATTAGATTAAGCATAGATATATATGGTTTATTCACAACTTTTTAAATCAAAATCCTAGAATGAACATTTAAGACGATGTTGCATCGGTATGAATTACCTCAAATTTTTATGATGTATGATTTGATTGAATTTTAATCATTGGTTTTTTGAAAAACATATTAATTTATTATCAATATACTTATTTTAACTTGATGTGTATGTGACTTTATCTCCTACTAATATACATGTACATGTTATAATATTATCTTAAGGGTTATGTGTGTATGTGGTATTCAATAGATGGTGGAGTGATTTTAGTTGTTGGGGGATTTCAACTCTTCTTACCATCTCCCCTGACTTCATTTTAAATCCCTTGTCATTCCACAATGAAGATCAAGAATAATTAATTATAATTGTTTATATATATAATAATTACTATTATGAATATCTTAAACACATCTATCGAGAATAAGCCTAAAGATATAAATCTCAAATTTATTTTCTGATTTTTCCAAACACTTCATTAATCACTAACTCCATTATGTTTTCCTTAGTTGCAGTCATTGATAGAGACATCAAGTAGGAACACCAAAAAGTGGATTGAAAGGCCTAATTGAGAACGAGTGGGTTCAAACCTTGTAAAACATACGCCCACACCAAGACACTAAACTTGGATGTTCGATAAAACACTAACAATTTTGATTTATTAACCCTCTCTTGAGCAATGTTTAAGCTCACCTTGCCTAAATAAGTCATTTGCAATTGAGATAATATAGAACTCGGGAAAATTAATATGTAAATGTAAATCCACACCAAAACACCAAATTACAGTGATGTGGTGTAGAGTACTAAAGTATATGTGGAGGTATATTGGTGTTGTGTAGTTATAGGAAAGTTCACATCTTTGTTTTAGGATTGGTCTAATTATCTTCTTTTTTTCACCTTCATGTGTCTCTTGTTGCAGTAAACTTATCTTTCCATTCGCTTATTATATGGGAGACAATTCACCCGGGATTGACACATGTTTTAATCAACTTGAAGGTCGAGGGAACAATAAACATATTGAGAGGCCATAGAGCTAAATGAATGGGCAATACATACCAAATTTTACAGGGATAGATACAAAATGAGCCATGATTTATAAAAATATCAAATTAGGCACTAAATCTGGCTCTTGCTCAATGATGAGCACCCCCAGCTAGTTCCACAAGAACCACATAAAAATTATAGATGAAGTAGGAAAATGCCTAATCCATTGTGTAAGGAGACACATAAAAATACACCTGGTTATTTGCAGTTCAAAACACCATGACTCCAAGACCAAAAAAACTGATCACAACGGATCAAAAGGAAACATAAAACAAAGAAAAGAAAGGATAATAGCAAACAAATTGTAAATTGTACAAAAAAATACAAGGAGACACATAATAAATCCCAAAAGTACTTTTGAGGTCTGCCATTAACACGTATCTCAAGTAAATATCCTTCTAAATACCTTAATAATATGGTAATTTCTATAATCCCGATGTAGAAAAAATAGGGACCAATCCATAATGCATCAAACTTCCTCTACTTTCCTTTATCTTCATGTCTGTTATTCCATAGTAGGACCAAATCACCAACATCGAAATGCATTGGAGTGAAATTCTTATCAAATATTACTAATTACTAAATATTAACTATATAAGTCCAAAAAGGTGGAAAACCATTGTAGTTTGCACCTTTGTGTTGAAATCCATATTGTGTTTTTCAAAGTCTTTGAAAAAAACAGTGTGTTTTTCAACGTCTATGCAAAAAAACACACTTGTATTTTTAATAAGATGAAAATCACACATGTTCAGCACATTATAATTACTAAATACTAATTACATAAGTTGAAAAATGTGGAAAACCATCGTGGTTTACACCATCTTAAAAATCACATTGTATTTTTCAAAGTGTCTTGATAAAACACAATGTGTTTTTCAATGTGTTGAAAAACACAATGTGTTTTTCAATGTGATAAAAAACACAATGTGTTTTTCAATGTGATGAAAAACACACTATATTTTTCAACAAGATGAAAATCACATAGGTTTAACACATTCTAATTACTAAATATTAATTGCATCTGTCCAAAAAGGTGGAAAACCATCGTGGTTTACACTATGTTCAAAATCACATTGTGTTTTTCAAAGTGGTGAAAAACAAAGTGTGTTTTTATATTTGCTGAAAAACACATTTTGTGTTTCAACAAGATTAAAAGAAAACAATTTTAGCACATGTTAATTACTAAATATTAATTACATCAGTCCAAAAATGTGGAAAAACATTGTATTTTGCATCGTATTGAAAATTGCAATGTGTTTTTCAAAGTGCCGAAAAATAGAGTGTTTTTCAATTTGCTAAAAATGCCTTGTGTTGTTAAACAAGATGAAAATCACATAGGTTTAGCATATTCTAATTACTAAATATTAATGAGTAAGTGCAACAAGTTGGGGGCCAAAAGGGGGTCTTAAGTGGACACATTTTTTGAAAAAATTAAAACTTCAACTTGTACGAGTTTTTGAAATATTTACACTCAAAATTGGAAGATGTTGTAGAATTATGAATCGTAAAATTTTGATTCTAGTTTCTAAGCTACTAAATTTTATTGAAAATGGATAATTTTAAGTGGGTAAAACAACTAAAATACCAATGAGATGCTCCTGTTTTTGTTAAAAACATAATAGAGAGACTTTCGTGCCCCCACCATTTTTGGAGCACCATTCAAGTATTTTTGAAAACCCTTTGGTAGAAAGATAGCTATGAGCATCTAGTTTGGGATCCAATTTTGTTTAGGATTTTGTAGCGAATATTTTTTTATTTATGATTTTTCTAGTACATAAATTTTATGTTTTCAAAAATAACGGAGCTCAATGGAGCCCCCTAACTACCTCAAAAACTATCAAAAATTAGATATTGGTTTTTTGAATATGTATAGAATTATGCCTAGTTTGGGCTAGTATAATTTTTTTAAAATTTTGATCACCCAAAAAAATATACACCCTAAAATATAGACATATTTACACTTTAAAAAATAACTATAAAAAGGCATAGTTAGAAAATAAATAATATGGAAACCTTATATTAGTTAGAAAATTTGAAAAATTATATTTTTGAAAGAAGAAACTCTTCTCTACGTGTCGTGGTATAATTTTTAAAAATGGATCGATTATTTTATTTTGATTTATCATAAAGGAAGTGACATTTTTACATTTTCTTGCAAAAACACGTTATTTGATGTGTTTGAATAGGTCCATGCCTCAGGCTTAGGGATCCAAACTAGACCTTGAGGCATGGATTGGAAAAAGAGAAAATACAAAACGCCTATGCATTTTCTTTTGTTTATATATTGTTTCCCCATTTCATTCATCTGTTTCATGGGAATTTTTCAAACCTTTGTTTTGTCTGTAATTTTCTCTACATTCTTGCACAATTTTTAGTAGTTAATTTTGTCCCCTACCCCACTAGTTGATTTTTTTTTTAATCATGGGTAATAAACTTTAACTAAGGACAAGAGGGAAGTCAATAACAAGACACTAGAGTAATTGGAAGAGAGAGAATAAAGAAATTGAAGAAGAGAAACGAAAAACTTCGAAGCAGGGAAGGTACATCGGTATATCAAATGTAGCTAATGTATTAGAATATGGGGATGAAATACATAATGAAAATGTAGAGAATAATGATTTTGCAATGAATAATGATATTGAATTGAATGATAATTTTTGTATGGATGAAGAAATTAATATGAATCCAATTGTTGAACCCTTACCGAGAATGCAAATGTTAACCCGAAATTTGAATGAAAACACTTGAATGAAGAAAGTAACCTTGTAAAAAATCTTCACCTCTAATAACACCTCCTTCCATTTTGTGAAGAAAACCAATTCACTTAATTGAAATTGATGAAAACATTATAAAACCAATTCCTAACAAAATGTCTGAAAGAAATGCAAGAAGAAAAGCTAGTGGAATTTGGGATAATTACTTTGAGAATTTAAATGACACACAAAGATGTCAATTATTTGTTACATTGATAAGATTAATTAAGATGAGACCTATAATGAAGACCATAGGGTTAAGAACATCTAATGTTGTTGATCAAAATGTGTCAATTGTTGAAAACATACATAAAGCATACCCAAATGTAGGTGGCAAAAGATGCACCAAAGATAGTAATGCTACATGGTATGAACTTACTAATTGTATAGTAAGTGATAAAACAATTAATAAATGTTTGATTAGAAAAACAAGAAGTGCTTTGAAGTTAAACAGAAAAACAATAATGGAAGCAATAGAGACGTAAACATCTTGAGTCAGTCAATAACACTAACTATTGGGCCTTCTCTAGTAGACTTCCATGAAAAGACAAGAATACATCTGATATTATAAAATAATTAATTGTAAAATTTTGGAATGAGAACACAAGGGTATCACCAAATAGAAGAAATACGGTTAAAACAAGAAGAATTTTTCGTAATCATGAATCGCATGCAAAAACATTCTTAGATATGACTCAAACAATTGTTCTCTAAGTTTAAGAATGAAAATCCACAAACTAACATTATCCAAATATTCTTTGAAATGAGCAAATCTTTTATGTGAAAATCAATCACTCACGTACCACTTGTTGTTGTAGGCATCATGTTGAATTTTCAATGCATTATGATTTTTTTGTCAAATACGTCGTGTTTTGCATACTAACATCATGTTATAGGAGTGTGGATTAAATGTCCCACAAAAATATTCAAGGGAATTTATTCGACAATATTTTGTGAAAAATCAACAAGACAATTTTTTTATAACAAAGCATGTTTGGATGGAATGTGTAATGTATGCGGTGGCTTGCCAAATATGAAAATTTGTATCCATGAGGAGAGTACAAATTCAATAGGAAAATAATTGCTTGATTTCACCAAATGTAAATTGGTGCCATATAAACTAAAAGATGGAAAATAATCTAAGAGGTGTGAGCTTGTTAGAGAATAATTTCTGTATCAAAATATATGGTCAAATTAAGAGGGGAAATTTTACGAGTATACAAGGCACACACACCGAGCTCGATGGTTGGATGAACAATTCAAATTAAGCAAGGACACATTCCTACTTGGTATTATTGTTTCAGCAGTTGACTTCATAGATAATTACACATTGCAGCCACAAATGGAGGTTCAGTCTCAATATTATAACTTAGTGCAAGTTTTCTTTTCGTGCATATAGAATTCATGCACTCTCTGAAAGCACTAAGCAAGATCAAAAAATATTAAGAGAGTATCATTTCTACATTAGTGATGATCGGACACATTCTACAGAATATGTACAAGGGTGTTTCTAGGTGTTTTATGCAAACTTGAATGAGAGGAACATTAGTTTTGATCAACATTACATTTGGTCGGACAACTACACATCACAATTCAAGAATGCACGGATGTTTTATTGGCTAAGCAGGATGCACAAAGAAACAAATGTACAACATATCTGGAGTTTTATTGAGGTAGGGCATGGAAAAGGAGAGCATGATGGTGCAAGAGCATGTGTGAAAAGAGAACTTGCAAGAGAAGAGTTAAAGTTCAAGGATGGTGCTAAATTTATAGATACAAAAACATTGTTCATTGGTGTGTCAAGAATATGGGCCATGAATCTCAAGAGAGATCAATGGTTCATATATAGTTTTGGTTGATAGAGGAATAGCATCTAGAAACATTTGAAGATTGTATGATAGTTGCATGATCAAGTGATATGCATGCATTCCGTAGTTCGGATGCAAATCCTTGGACTATTTATACTATGTGCATGACATGTTTTTTATATCATGAATTGATTTTGCAAGGAATGAATGTGAGTCACAAGCAAAGTGGGTGGATGAATGGACTTTTAGACCTCTAATTCCACTTGACACACATCAAGTTCCATGAGAATTAAAACTTGTAGGGTTTTATCCATATCCATCTAGTTCTCTCATTGTCTTATCGTTTGCAAATGCATGAAATAGTGTAGTCGAGTCGGTATAAGTGTCAGTCGATGCTATATTTTGCAAATGGTAGCTCATGGGACAAAACTATCTAGGATAACATGTCCAGATTTCTTGGTGAATGCTATTGGTGTATTCATTTTGGTTCCCTACCCTCCCGTGCTTTCGGGATACCTCGTCAGGCGTAGTCCTTGAGAGCCCCGAGGCCTAAACATGTTATATCTTTGATGGGTGATTTCTCAGACTTTGTGGAAACTAGAGATGTCTTGTTAGATTTGAGACCTCCATGTTGGGTCCCTCTAAGAAAGCCTCTCGTGGTTTTATCCATCTCCATTCGGTTCTCTTGTTGTCCTATTGTTTGCAAAGGTGTGAAATACTATTGCAGTCTGAGTTAGTGTAGGGCTGCCAGATGCTATAGTTTGAAAATGGAAGCTTGTGTGACCAAACCATCTACACCAACATGTCGGGGTGGCTAGGTGAATGCTAGTGGAGGCTTTGTTTTGGTTCCTAAGCTACCCTGTGCTTTTGGGCTACCTCGTCCAGGCGTAGTCCCTTAAGAGCCCTGAATGACTAGATTGACTTAAGAATGAATTTGATAGGGGTATGTCTAAGAACACACGGGAGTTATCAATCACCTAGTAAATATTTCTTGTTTATTTTTGGATGGGATTCAGCTAGCCTATGGCTTAGTTACCTTCCATTCATTGATAATTTATGCTATGATAAACCCATGGATGCTTTCAAAAGTTCCTTCAAAAGGATAGGGGTAGTCATCAAGCCTAGTGAAGGGTGTGATGTGATTTCCAAATAACTTGAAATGCCTACAAATTTAAAGGTAATAACATGAATTGGACAGGATTAGACAATCAAGAATCATTGAGTGTCTAAATCAGAATGTCATTGCATCTAGAGACATTCTCAAGCATTGGAGTAATGTATATGGAGAGACATTCTCAAAATATCAACAGATGAAAGACATCAAATTGTGACAACTCTCGGGTGTTTTAATAGGGGAGAAGACTAAGAAGCATAGAAGAATGTAGTAAGTGCATGATAAGATAGGAACCAAGTACAAAGAGACCATGAGCAAGAAGAAGCGTAAATAAGGTAAATACACATATACACATTGATAAATTCAATGAATAATTACTCAAATTAGGTAACTCTTTATATACATACATTATACAAATATTTATTTCCAAAGTTTTATGCATATTATACATTGAAAATGCTAGTACATGTACATCACCAATAAATGAAAAAATAATCCATAATGTCTTAAATATTGTCAAGTGCACATCATATTAGTTTCATGCGAAAATTATCTAGAAATGTAAGGTCTCATACAAAATTATCAAGTTCCAAATAGTATTTTAATGTGCATAATAAATACAAAAATTCCCAAATAGGTCATATACCATTAAGGTCAAATGCCATATAGGTGTACATACAATGCCATGCACATAGGCATACAAACACAATGTCATGTAAGACATATATATTTCCTACTCATCAAAATCTATCCCTCTCTTGGCCTTTCTGAAAAAGGTCCTCCCTTAGATGAAGAGGAGATCTATGAGATGACTTTAGATTGTCTCGAGCCCATGCTTTGAGTCCTCTTTTGTTGAATAATCGACTGTATATGAGCCTGTAAATGCAAACAATGTTTTTTTTTTGAAAAATTAATTTATATATGTTTTCAACATGTATTTAAGACCATGCTAGAATGAAATTATTTAAATAAATACACAAACTTACCGCAAATTTTTGATTATGCCGAATTTGTATCTCACGCTCAAATGAGTCATCGGGAGCTCTAGGAGTACGAATGGGGGTATGAAGATGACAAGATGGAGGAGTCCGTGCCCTCGAAGTCAAAATGGAGGGGGTTAAAGTTTCCTACATACACATAAGATCAAAAAATCTAACATCAGAATTAGTGAAAATAGAACTAAGTACATGTATGTACATAATGACAATATTTTAACTAATTTTATCAATATAGAACTATTTTTTTACCCTGCCACACCTATGAATCAAATGAACAGGGCTACTACCTGTCACAGGTAACTCCTGCATATACATAATGAAGGAAATTATTAACATAATTTAATAATTCTACAATGAAATACATTACTAACATGTAATTTAACATAATATGAATTACATGAGAAATTTAATAAAATTTATGTGTTGTTTGAATACCTCAGTGAGTTGCTACGTGAGATGAAATTGTAGTGACAACACCTTTATGTACTTGTTGCGAGAGATGGTTGGTTGTCTTATGAAGTCAACATCTTTATCAAACATGTATATCACGTGAGTTAGATGGACATATAAGAACATACATATATTTGACTTCAAAACTAATATATATAAATACATATACATGCATATATATATATATATGAATATATATATACATATATATGTATGACACACAAAATGTGAAAAATTTACATAATTAACATTCTAAATTACCTCTATGAATGTATGTGTACGCATGGTGCTTACCACTGTGGTCGGGATGAAGATGTGCCTCCGTGCCTTTGTAATATCAATGCATATATATGTACAAATAAAATTATTTCAAAAATTTAACATATATAAGTAAATCAAGTACTCCAAACTTTTTGTAATACACATAACAAAAAATAACAAATTTACCTATGAAGGTGATACTTAGATGAATGTAATCTAAATGTCTCACTCAAAAGGACATCGACATATTGACATTATCATGTGCACCCCTAGCACAAGTGCACCAAAATTAGTACGAATGAAAGTATCGTCCTCCTCATGCCCCAAACATATTTTACAACATGACGAGAAAAGATGTGCCCTTGTGCTAATAATCCCGAGGGAATACTCTGTGTACCTCCACGAACATCTCGGCTCATAAATCTCCCTCGTATGTCAAACAAGGGTTGTAGAGATATCTGCTGAAGTGCATGGAGTGTATCAATTCATATTGTCTCCTTCACTACTTGAGGGAAATCTCAAGGTGAGGGGGCTTTGTATGGGAATCTACCTGCTTTGAATAGGTGCATGTTGTGCACCTGGTTGATCATGTGTAGATCCTTTTCCTCAACCCTAGAAATCTTGGAAATCAAAATAATTTGGGATCTCATTGAGGATAAACTCGCAATATATTTTCCTCAGAAAGTATAGTGGAACCTTGTTGTTATTACAAGGTGGAAAATCAAACACCATCCACCATCGGTCCCAAAAAATATTTTTAATCAAATTATTATTGCACCAATGGATGGGAAACTATTTACATGACAATGAGAATAGGAAAATTAGTGCGAGGGTCCGTGAATAAGGTGCATATGAGGTCTTTTGAAATTTATTTTTTCTTTACATCCACATATGACAATTTGTTGGAATAATAAACCCTACAACCCTCTCTGTAAGTTTTCCAATGATCAATTTAACCCATTTACACATCAACTTGAATAAGTAATCCTACATTGTGTTTGCAAGAGAAAGCGCAGTGGGGATTTGTAGATTGTGAATCCCTCATTGTTTTGATTAAATCCTCAATTTTAATTTTGTTTTCAACTATGTAGGCTGCTAAATCTTCTTGACTACCCGAGGGGATGTTGAGAAATTATGGGAGTGTCGAGAGGGATGACATGAATAACAAGGTTTGGTTGTGGTTGATTCCCTCGACCTCTAACTTTAACAATAAAAAATATGTATTCAATTCAAATTTTAATCTATAATTATCATATTTCAATGCAATTTTGAGAAAATAATTATGCTTACCTCTTCTCCGTGGTGCCATCGTCGATTCAGATCTTCTCGAAATCTAGAAATGATCCTTTGAGCTTGAGATCCAGTTGAATGAAAAATCATGAGGGAACAGTTAAGTTATGAAAGTTTGAAACTCACGTTTGAGGGAGATAAAATGAAAGAGGCTTGGGCCTCTTTTTTCTTTATAGTGGGCATAACGCGTAAGTGTTATAACACGTACACGTTATGCCTCAGTAAATCCCAAACCTGAAAATTTAAAACATGATCGCATTATAATAGAATGCGTACGTGTTTTTTTTTTTAGGTTTTTGTCCACTTTTTGGCCCCCCAACTTCATGTACTTACCCTAATTACATCATTCCAAAAAGGTGGAAAACCATTGTGGTTTGCACATTGTTGAAAATCGCATTGTGTTTTTTAATGTGCTAAAAAACACACTGTGTTTTTCAACCAGATGAAAAGAACACGGGTTTAGTACATTATAATTACTAAATATTAATTATATCAGTCCAAAATGGTGAAAAACCATCGTGGTTTGCACCTTGTTTAAAACCGCATTGTGTTTTTAAAAGTGCTAAAAAATAAAGTGTGTTTTTCAACAATATGAAAAGCACTCCATTTTACCACATTCTAATTAATAAATATTAATTACATCAGTCCAAAATTTTTGAAAACCATTGTGTTTTGTAACGTGTTGAAAACCACATTGTGTTTTTTGAAAAACACAACGCGTGTTTTTCAACGCACTAATGAACACAATGTGTTTTTCAACAAGATGAAAAGCACATAGGATTTCCAAATTCTAATTAATTAATATTGATTACATCAGTTTTTGACATGTTTAATTATTTTCTAGTATCCACATATTATAAGAGTAGTCCTATATTAGCTAAGACCTAAAAACATATAATTTAAATACTCACATAATCATCAGAAGGAAGGTATTTATATGGTTTGTAACCAACCCCTAGAGCATGGTATGAAAATCAGATCTACAATCTCATATACATGAATTTTAAATGTTTAGAATTCTAAGATAGGCCTACTCTACATTCCATACATTTACTTTCCACAACTCAACTTGTTCTTTCGTATGATACATCTCTCTGCATATCTATTGCATTTGAAACACATAACATTATAGATTAGGAAAAATATCCATGGATTTGTATCATACATATGATAAAATAATGTATTAAAATTAAGGAAATTAAGTATTCACTTTGCACAGACACTAATTTTTTGAAAGATAAGAAATGAAGTGGATATGTTTCATTTGTATTCAAATCACCTCTAAAATAAATTATCATTAAGTTAGTCTTTTCCTCGAAAATTAAATTTTCTTGCGAAGTCACATTCACACCAATAATTCAATTTTTTACCTATAGGTTCCCCTTATTGTGATTCTTTTCTCTTTTTCGATTGTTGTCGAGAAATTGGAAGCATTCATAATCTTCAGTGCGGTTGTTCAAATCTTCAAAAAACACCTGTATAAAATAGGGTATTGAAATGCAAGGAAAACAACAATTTATAGGATCGCCATCGCTTCTAGTGCACAATCATATCACAATATGATCATCTATCACTAAAATAATATGGGATTAGTATGCACAAAGTTTTCACAATAGTTTTGTACATATCTCACCCTTACAAATGTTATAGTCTATATACTAAGCTCTACACTTATTTTAGCAACACCATATACCATATTTCTACTCTAGTTTTTTTATGGATATCCATTATAATCTAAAAGTAAGTAATCCAAAATTGGTTGACATGATTGCTCCATGGAAATGTAAACCCAAAAATTCTAGGATTTTTATGTAAACAGGGGTGATACCATAGATATGGTTAATTGGTGGTGAGATGAATATGAAAAGAAAGCATAATTTTTCATAATTAAACTTCAAGAATATAGATATTTTAAAATCATAAATTTGAATTTTATTACATTATGAAATATCTATATAATATTTTAGGGAACATACTAATTTATTGTAGATAATTGACAATTTTGTTTACAAAACTAGTTCATGTAGAATTTGAAATCAAAAGATGCTTTATAAACATATATTAAACTTATATATTTTCTTATTTTTGAATACGTCAAACTAATTTTTATATATTGTGAGTATTGTAAAATTTAATATTTACCTTTTGTATTTTATTATTCAACTAATTATATTAAAACCTTGGATTTGGTATGGTAAGAGTAATAATATTACTAATCATACTAGGTGATGTATAATATGAGTATTGGTAAAAACCTACATCTACCATTTGTTAAGAAAATTATAACACCAACAAAATACTTGAACAAATTTTAGTATTTTATTATTTAACTAATTATAATAAAACATTAGAGTTTGTATGCATAGTACATTTTAGTTTTTATAAGAAGAAATAATATTACTAATCATTCTAAGAATAATATATTTGTGCGTATTGTTAAAATTTATATTTACTTTTTGTTTAGAAAATCATAACACCCGCAAAATCCTTGAGAAAATTTTAGTATGTTATTATTCAAGAACATGAAAAGCAAACATGTTTAGCACAAGGTTTATAATTAATATTAATTACACAATTCCAAAAATGTGGAAAAATATCATGGGTTTCACCTTGTTGAAAAACCCATTGTATATTGTGAGTATTGTAAGAAATTATATTTACCTTTTGTTAAGAAAATTATAACACCTGCAAAATACTTGAACAAATTTTAGTATGTTATTACTTAATATTAATTACATCAGTCCAAAAAGGTGGAAAAGCACTATTGTTTGCACCTTGTTGAAAACTCGTATTACATTTTTCAAAGTGCTTTGAAAACACACTTTTTTTTTCAACAAGGTGTAAAAAACACAAGTTATCCACATGATAATTACTTAGTATTGATTACATCAGTCCAAAAGGTGGAAAATCATTGTGCTTTGCACCTTTTGGAAAATCGCATTGCGTCTTTCATAGTCTTTGAAAAACACAATGTATTTTTCAACAAGGTGAAAAGCACATAATTTATCCACATGATAATTACTTTGTTAGGTTAATTATTATTTACCTAATATATTAATTATGCATCATATAATTAATTATTTAATTAATTTTATTAATTAAATAATGTTGTTATATGGTTTTTAAACCATATTTGTCTTTTATTTCCATAGGTATAATTGTTATGATTGTTATAACAATTATGTGCTTCCCGGATGCATTTTGGAAGTTGTTGTAACAATTATTATTGTATTCATATGTTGTACAATTCCTATAAGAATTGTAACTCCATTGTATTCTTGGTTGATTGAGTTTAATAAAGATAATCAGGATTCCGCCCATGTTGCTCAATTTACATTTGGTACCAGAGTGAATTGAAGCTCCTGGCAAGGTTGGAGAAAGGGTGCAGAGGAAGGAAAAGTCTTGGAGAAGAAATTTGCTTCACTTAGAAGAGCCAGATCTTTGCCTCTGCCTTCCTGCACTCTCCCTGTAGTCTCACAACTACCTGTCCATTCTCCAGGTAAATGGAAAGAAAAATAAAATTCCTTGGTGCTCTCTGCACACCAGAAAATTTGCTACGGAGCATTTTCTATTTTATAGAATCGATTAAAAAAATTAAAAATATATATATTTTTCCCCATTAGGGATTTTGTCACTAAAACTGGTGACAGTGTTAGTTATAACAAACACTAGTGGCAATACTAAATTTAGAGGATTTTGTGCATGGGGTCTGCACCAAATCCACAAAACTCCTTCTCAAGTCACCGAGTTGTGCATTCAAGCAAGTTGGCGTATAGAATGGATCGAGCTCATATCGAGTTCCATGAAGGTGACCTGCACTAAGCTCTGCATTACCACAATTGACATTGCATTGAGTTGTATATGTTTTAGATCGAGTTGTTGATTGGTGAGTATTTACCCATCATTTTTCTCCCTCTCAAATCAACAACGTTCCTGCATAGTCAAACATACAAGGGGATCCAGGCTCCTCTCCTCTCCATTCACCATCACCAAAGCTCCCATCGAGCTCCAAAGCGTGCACATCTCCAACCAACCTATATTCACAACAAAAAAGTGAAGGAAACGTCCCTGGTCTTATCCTCATGCAGGTTGTATGCTACAAAAACAAAACAAAGTGGATCAGTCAATTAAATATGGTGGATATATATAAAGAAATGTATAAAAAAGAAATAGAAGTCAAAGAAGTGTATCAAAGCGATGGAGAGAAAAACAAAGTGGCACAGAGATAAATAAACATTTCAGATCTGTTTTTGAGCAAATGAAACCCTAATCACCCTCCTTCAAACACGCAGGCCACATGGAACTCCAGCCACGTCACATTTTTCAAAAGGTAAGTTGTTTTTACTCTTTTTTAAATACAATATACTTATTTTCATAGCACAAGTTCTTATAGAGCCTAGGTGGTTAAGTGGAATGACTTAGAAGTGGGAGGTTTGGGGTTCAAACCCCACCCCCAACACAAGATTTTGGATTTTTTAAATTTGGCGAGAAAATTTGGAGAAACCGCCAAAGTTGGAGGAATATTTAGCGAAAAACAACTACTAAACCATTTAGTTATAACTAAACATGTCACTAAATATTTAGCGAGAAAATCCCTAATTTAGGGTAATTTTTTTCTCCATTAAGCTTGTGTTTTGATTTTGGGAAACATTTGCCAAAGGAAGACCATCCAAAAACTTCATCTTGGGCCTCTTTTTTAATGGTTTCAGCATTTTGGGTCGTATTGGGCTCTGGAGGCCACCAAGGCCTGCAAAACAAATTTTTAGAAATGTTTGAATGTAATTACATACTTCATCATATTGTACTAATTTTTAGGTTGCCATAGTCAACCAAAAATATCAGAATCGTACTTTCGAGAAAATGGAAGAAATTTGTAATACAAAATAGTAAAAATTGGTTCTATAACACTCACAAGATCCTAGATCTCATTCAAAATGTTCGGTATATACGATGCCTCTAGGAAGCATTTATGGGTAAATCCATCATGAATACTACTAAAATTAACGCCTAATATAGTTTCATGAATGTCATTTAGGCATCGACCCTTTAAATCGATGGGGAGTAATAAGGTCACAATGTACATTTTATGTAAAAGGAACGATAACCAGATTGTGCCAAGCCAAGAACACAGATGCTAATCAAACATCACGATCAATAAGATGAAAGAAATTCACCAGAATAACTTTACATAAACCTTTACAAACAAATGAGCAGCAATATCATATATTATTATGGAACTCAATGAAATACAATGAGAATGGACCTTGCTTATATAGGCAAGGAATAACAATCTAAGAACCAATCAAGGTCGTAGATCAAGCCATAAATCATGGAAAGAAATATTCATCAAAGAACTAGTCAAGTCCATAGATTTATGAGAGAACTAGACATCAAGGATCTAGTCAATACCATAGATCAAGGAAAGAAATATACCTAACAACTAGATAATATCTCTTAATATCTAAATAAATAAAAAGAAATATCCACACACATAAGTGGGTGAGGATAAATATAATAAAGGTAAATAATGTACCTAGTGAACATGACCTAAGTTAAATACCTACTCTAACACTATGAGCCATCCCATTCATCTCGTGAACGATTACACAACATAAATCCTCGACTCGAGAAATTATCCGAGTATGTTGCAAAGTTACGCATGAGTATGAGGGTATTTATTTTATTCGGTGTCAATAATCACTGAGACCCCTCTCAATACTTTCGTGGTACCACGTATTGAATTCTTTCACATACGTTAACACCTCTTTCACGTACCTCCATGTATATAGAAAGGGCTAGCTTATTCCATGTACCACGGGTATATCGAGATGGGCACGTGTATAGAAAGGTTCGGTATATCGGATGACGGTATATAGATTAGGAGACCTTATAGCTGGAGTGATAAGAGCTAAACCCTATTAGTTTTTTCTATAAAATGGGCACCAATGCCCCAAAAAAATTCTTCGGATTCACAACTACTCAGAGAAAACAACTATGCTACATGGAAGACAAAAATCAAGACATAGCTTGATTTTGAAGTGATATAGCCTATTGTGAATGGTACTCTGACTAGATCAACTACTAATACAACACAAGAGTGACAGTTTGATAAAGTAGATCAGAAGGCCAAACTCATCATCTTGTTTGGAGTGTCCGACGATGTGAAACCCCACATTTGAGATTCCAAAACAGCCAAAGAAGTGTGGGATAAGTTGAGCAGAGTCGATTACACTTGAATTTACAGAGTCAGTTACACATATTGAAGTTTAAGAAGAATGATAAAATAGAAGCTTTCTCAAGAAGAGTTGTAAGATTGAGGGCTTCACTTCTATCCCTAGGAGAAGTGGTCAAAGATGATGATCTCATTCCCATTTTCTGAGAGAACTCCCTTCTTCATAACATATTTTTGTAACAACACTAAACTTTTCAGATACAACAGTTAGTTTTGACAAATTGGTAAACCTACTGCAACAAGAGGAAGCAATGCACAATAAAGATGATGAAGAAGAGTAGGCAGTTTCTTCACATCAAAATGGAAAGAAAAGGTAAAGTAAAACCTAATTCCTATCAAAATTCCAAACATCGGAATCAGTATCATGGGGACATACAACGAAGATACAATGTCCAATCTATAAAAGAGGACATGACCTAAAATATTGTTAGTACAATGCTTACAAGAAAGGTTCATCAAGCAACTTTGGACCTCCAAAACAATCTCACAAGGGACATTCTTACAAAAATCAAGGGTAGAAAAAGGGGAACTGGAAAATAAGACTCCGTCAGTAAGGAAATATTTCTGAGCAATAAGAACAACCGAACAATGAAGACTACTTGTTCACTTCTCGATCAAGTGAACAATCCTCATCATCTAATGATGTTCGATATGTTGATTCAGGGGCCACTTGACACATGACTATCCACAGAGACTGGTTTACTTAAATGAGGGACATGCCATCAAAAAATCATGTTTTGTTGCGAAATGATTCTTCATATATAGTTTAGGGGATTGGGAACATCTCTCTACCCCTGGGTTCATGCAACTATAGACTATCAGATGTCTAATACTTCCATGGGTTGACAAATATTTTTCTTTCAGTTAGTCAAATCCTTGATCACAACCTAAAAATTGACTTTGATAGTCATTCTGGAAAGAAAACATGTTTGATTTGAGACAAATAAAGAATCTCAAAAATAGTTACAAAAGCCTCCAATGTGGGATACATGTTCCAACTTGATTTTGTTCACAGAGATGATTAAGAACTTATGGCTAAGAACTCCACCTCAACACAATTGTGGCATCAAAGACTTGTTCATTTAAGTTTCAAGTATCTCGAGACACTTCACTAGTACAATATGGTAATGGGCTGCCATCTCTTGAAGGATACGAGACAAGTGTCCTCACTTCCTAGCAGAAAAAGAATACACAGCTTCATTCTAGAAGAGTACATATCGAGCTCATGGTCATCTTGATTTGGTTCATACCAATATTTACAGTCCAATGTAACCAATTCATTCTAGATTTCAGTACTTTATGCTATGTGTTGACGACTATTCAAAGAAAATGTGGATTTTTTTTCTTCTTAAGAAAAGTGAAGCTTTTGAAACTTTCAAGAAATTCAAAGTAGCAGTTTAGAATGAAATTAGTCATCACATCAGAAATATCCACTCAGGTCAAGGGGGGAATTCACCAGTAACGAGTTCAAATAATACCTACAAACTCATGACATTCATCGACAAATGCCTCCTCTACACACACCATGACATAATGTTGTTGTTGAGAGAAGAAATCATATTATCATGGAAATGGTGCGATGCATGATCAATGAATCAAGACTTGCATAAAGGCATTTTGGGAAGAAGTAAAGAACTGCGCAGTGTATTTGTAGAACAAAGTTCCCATAGTTTCTCTTGACTGAGTAATGCCACAAGAATCATGGTCAAAATGGAAACCATCTATTACACATCTCATAGTATTTGGGTGCAAAGCAAGTATGCACATACCCAAGCAGAATAGAAAAGAATTAGACATGAAGTCAAAGAAACTCATCTTCATTTGGTACAATAAAGAGACTCTTAGGTACATATTGATGGATCCAAAGACCATAAAATTCTACACAAGCAGAGATGTTGAGTTTTTTGAGAAGAAGGAAGTAGAGACTCCTCCTCCAAACTCACCAGATGTAGCTTTTTCACTAATTGTAAAAATTGAAGATGACGTTCCCTTAGCTTATCAAAGTAAAGATGGGGATGATGGTGTTGATAAAAAAGAACCACAACCCATGGGAACCATTTAACGTATGCCCAAGTGGTGTACTAGCACATTACGAGATGCAAGAATGGATGCTCTACTAGATACATCCACCCCTGGACCATGGACTCGCAGTAAAGAAAGAGAAGAAGTTAAATTTTCTTTGATGAGTAGAGTAATTGAATCTAATGAGTCCTCTGATCCAGGAAACCCTGAGTCAAAATCTTGGAAAGTTGTCATGGATTCGAATATCAATCATCGATGAAGAATAAAACTTAGATTTTCGATCTTCCACGGGAAGAAACCCATTCGATGCGAGATCGATATTTAAAATGAATTATAAATCATATGGGACATTGGACAAGTATAAAGTGAGACTATTAGAAAAGGGTACACAAAAAGAAGGCATTGACTACGAGGAGACATTTTATCCCACAATTAAGATAAAAAAATCGGGATGATCTATTCTCTAGTTGATTTTGTTGGAAAGTCCATTAGATGGACGTAAAAAGTGCCTTCCTAAACAAGAGATTTAAAAAAATAAGTCTACATGACTCAACCTGAGGGATATGTAGTACTTGGTCAAGAAGTAAAGGTATGCAGACTCATGAAATCTTTGTATGGCCTCAAACATGCACCCCGAGCATGGTACATCAAGATTGATGAGCATCTCGTACAACATGGATTTGTTAGAAATCCATATAATCCTAATATTTACCTAAAAAATCAAGGGGGGGAGATTGTGATTATTGTTGTCTATGTCGATGATCTAGTCATCAATGGCAGTTCAGTGAGGATGATCGATGCAACGAAGAAAGATCTTAATCGATCATTCAACATGACCGATCTTGGGATGATGCATTATTGTCTTGGATTAGAAGTATGGTAGAAAGAGAATCACATCTTTATTTCTTAGATGAAATATACCAAGACAATGCTTGAGAAATTCAAGATGATGGATTTCACACCAATTTCTACACCGACATAGAACAAATTATATTTATTTCGTTCAGATCCATCTCCTGAGGTAAGTGCCACTCTCTATCGGTAGTTGATTGGGAGTCTCATTTACTTGACCTACACTAGACTAGATATCAGCTTTGCAGTGAGCTATTTATCCAAGTTCATGCAGGAACCCAAAGTTTGTCATTGGAAAGCAACAAGGCACATCTTAAGATATCTCAAAGGATCAGTGGATCTTGGTCTAGAATACAAGAAGAATGAAAATTCTTCTTGACTGGATATTCAGATTTAGATCATGCAGGAAATATTGATGAAAAAAATCCACTTGAGGATTTGTATTTCTTATGGGATCTGGACCAATATCATTGTGAAGCAAACAACACTTTGTTTCTCGTTTTCCCACGAAGCAGTATGGCTGCGCAGGATAAGTTATCTGTGAAGCGATTTGGCTACGTCACATACTAAAAGGACTTAGAATACCACAGGACAAACTGACCACCATGTACGTTGACAATGAAGGTGTTCTCAAACTTGTTCACAATCTAGTGTTTCATGAAAAAACAAAGCACATTGAGGTACATGTTTGTTTCATACCCGATCATGTGTTGAAGCACAACATCCAACTTCAATTTTGTCCAAAAGTTGAACAATCAGCAAATATCTTCACAAAGTCACTTGCACATGACAATTTCGAGTTGTTCAGAGAGTTCCTCTCCTCATCCCTTGAGACTATGCACAATTAAGGGGGGGAATGTTAGGTTAATTATTATTTACCTAATATATTAATTATGCATCATATAATTAATTATTTAATTAATGTTATTAATTAAATAATGTTGTTATATGGTTTTTAAACCATATTTGTCTTTTATTTCCACAGGTATAATTGTTATGATTGTTATAACAATTATGTGCTTCTTGGATGCATTTTGGAAGTTGTTGTAACAATTATTATTGTATTCATATGTTGTACAATTCCTATAAGAATTACAACACTCCATTGTATTCTTGGTTGATTGAGTTTAATAAAGATAATCAAGCTTTCAGCCCTGTTTCTCAATTTACATACTTAATATTGATTACATCAGTCCAAAAAGGTGGAAAAACATCATGGTTTGTGCCTTGTTGAAAACCGCATTACGTCTTTCAAATTGCTAAAAAACATAGTATGTTTTTCAACATACTGAAAAACACACTGTGTTTTTCAATAAGGTATAAAGAACACAATTTCTCCACATGATAATTACTTAATATTGATTACATCAGTCCAAAAAGGTGGAAAAACATCGTGGTTTGCACCTTGTTGAAAACCGCATTACGTCTTTCAAAGTGCTGAAAAACACAGTGTGTTTTTCAACGTGCTGAAAAACACACTATGTTTTTGACAAGGTACAAAACACACATGTTCTCCACATGATAATTACTTAAAATTTATTACACCATTAAAAAAGGTAGACATGCATCATGCTTTGCACTTTGTTGAAAACCGTATTACGATTTTAACAAAGTCTTTGAAAAACAAAGTGTGTTTTTCAATGTGCTCAAAATCACATTGTGTGTTTTAACAAGATGAAAAGCAAAAAAATTAGCACATGATAATTAGTTAATATTTATTAAATAAAACCAAAAAGGTGGGAAAGCTTCATAGTTTACACCTTGTTGATAACCACATTACCATTTTCAAAGTCTTTGAAAAACACGGTGTTTTTCAACATATTAAAAATCACGTTGTTTGTTTCAACAAGACGAAAATTAAAAAGGTTTAACACATGCTAATTACTTAATATTGATTAAATTAATCTAAAAATGTGGGAAAGCTTCATGTTTTACACCTTGTTCAAAACTGCATTGCATTTTTCAAAGTGATGAAAAACACAAAGGTGTTTTTCACAAAGGTCTTGAAAATCACACTTTGTGTGTTTCAACAAGATGATAAGCACACAATTTTTCCACATGATAATTAGTTAATATTGATTACATCAGTATAAAAAGGTGGGAAAGATTTTTGGTTTGCACCTTGTTGAAAACTATATTGCAATTTTAAAGTGCTTTGAAAAATGCACTTTATTATTCGACGAGATGAAAACATTTTTTTTATCCCCATGGTAACTACTTAATATCGATTACATCATTGCAACAAGGTGGAAAAAACATCATGGTTTTCACCTTGTCGAAATCAACATGGTGTTTTTTGAAGTGCTAGAAAATGCACTTTATTATTCAAATGAGAATAAAATTTAAAAAAGTTATCGTCATGGTAACTACTTAATATGGATTACATTATTGCAATAAGGTGGAAAACACATCGTGGTTTGCACCTTATCGAAATTGACATGGCATTTTTCAATGTTCTAAAAAACATAGTGTGTTTTTCAACGTGTCAAAAATGCACTTTATTTTTCAGCAAGATGAAAAATAAAAAAAAGTTATCCTCATGGTAACTACTTGATATGTATTGCATCATAGCAATAAGGTGGAAAAACATCATGATTTGCGCTTGTCGAAATTGACATGGCATTTTTCAAAGTGATGAAAAACAAACTTTATTTTTAGCACTTTGAAACCAAGCAATACTTCTCCTCATGATAATTACTTGATATGCATTTCATAATTAAAAAAGGAGGAAAAAAATCATGGTTCACACCTTGTTAAAAAACGCAATGCATTTTTCATAGTCTAAAAACACAATGTGTTTTTCAATGTGTTGAAAAACAGACTTTATTTTTCAGCGAGTTTGAAAAAAAGCAATGCTTACGCACCTAATAATTACTTGATGTGGATTACATCATTACAAAAATAGGAAAAATATCACGGTTTGCACCTTGTGGAAAATGGCGTTGCATTTTTCAAAGTGATGAAAAACACAGTGTGTTTTTCAACATGCTCAAAAAAAAGACACTTTGTTTTTCACCACTTTGAAAAAATAATTGCTTCTCATCATGGTATTTATTTGATATGCATTATATTATTACAACAAGTAGGAAAAAACATCATGGTTTGCACCTTGTTCAAAACCACAATGCGTTTTCATATTGTTGAAAAACATAGTGTGTTTTTCAATGTGTTGAAAAATAGTTTTATTTTTAGCATTTTGAAAAAAGCAACTCTTATCCACTTTATAATTACTTTATGTGGATTATATCATTACAACAAAGAGGAAAAGCATTGTGGTTTTCCCCTTGTGGAAACAACGTTACATTTTTTAAAATGTGGAAAAACACGAGTGTCTTTTTCAACATGCTCAAAAAAACACTTTATTTTTTAGCACTTTGAAAAAATCAACGCTTCTCCTTGTGGTAATTATTTGATATGCATTACATAATTAAAAAAATTTATGAAAACACATCCTAGTTTACATCTTGTTCAAAACCTCAATCCGTTTTTCATATTCTTTGAAAAACACAAAGGTGGTTTTCAACATGTTCGAAAATCCACTTTATTTTTAGCACTTAAAAAAATTCTCATCCAACTGATAATTACTTGATGAGGATTAAATAATTACAACAAGGAGTAAAAACATCAAAGTTTACACCTAGTGGAAAATGGCATTGTGTTTTACAAAATGCTCGAAAAGACATTTTTTCAACACTTTGAAAATTCAGTGTTTCTCATCATGGTAATTATTTTATATGAGTTACATCATTACAAAAAGTAGGAAAAAACATCATGGTTTGCACCTTGTTCAAAACCATAATGCATTTTTCATATTGCTGAAAAACACATTGTGTTTTTCAACGTGTTAAAAACAGTCTTTATTTTTCAACACATTGAAAAAATCAACTCTTCTCTACCTGAGAATTACTTGATGTGGATTACATCATTACAAAAAGGAGGAAAAACATTATGGTTTTCACCTTGTGGAAAATGGAATTATGTTTTTCAAAGTGCTGAAAAACATAGCGTGTTTTTAAACATGCTCAAAAAGACACTTTGCTTTTTAAAACTTTGAAAAAATCATCTCTTCTCCTTATGGTTATTACTTGATATGCATTAAATCATTACAATAAGAAAGAAAAAATATCATGGATGGCACCTTTTTCAAAATCGTAATGTGTTTTTCATATTGCTAAAAAACATAGTGTGTTTTTCAATGTGTTGAAAAATACACTTTATTTTCAGCACTTTGAAAAAAGAAACTCTTTTCCACTTGATAATTACTTGATGTGGATTCATTAATTACATCAAGGATGAAAAACATCATGGTTTGTACCATTTTGGAAAATGGCATTGCGTTTTCAATGTTTGAAAAATAAAAAATTGGAACAACATCATGGATTTTGCACCTTATGGAAAATCATGGCGTTGCATTTTTCAAAGTGCTAAACAACAGCAGTGTGTTTTTCAACATGCTAAAAAAAAGACAATTTGTTTTTCAACACTTTGAAAAAAGCAAAACTTCTCCTCATGGTAATTACTTGATATGCATTACATTAATACAAAATGTGGAACAAAATCATGGTTTACACATTGTGGAAAATAACGTTACATTTTTAAAGTGTTGAAAAATAGGGTATTGATATTCATAAATCCGAGAAAAGAAGAGAAATTCGGATAAAAGTACACATGTTCAGAACCATACATATTGTTCATCACCATACGGTACAATCCTGACCCAACAACAAGTTTTCTCCCAGGGCGAAACATCAATTTTTTTACTAGTTTCAAGTTTTCAGCAACATTCTTAGGTTTGGCACAATTTTAGGCTCGGTTCGATCAATTAGGACTAATTTAGGGACAGGAAGTAATTCAATATTTTTCGCAATGGAATTTGGTTTCTACTAAAAATTCAAATATCTTTGGGACATGAGTCTCATTTCTTTAGTAGTGTAGCATATGGGAAGGACATGGGGGAATTCATCCTTTTTTCTACTATGTGTCCTAATTTACAAAATTGGGCCAAGATCTATTTGCAGCGAGTGTGATCTTGGGGTCATAGAAAGTATCAAAGATGATAAGTTATTTATAGTAAAACGTTGTTTTCCTCTTATAATCAAAGGGGAAGATATCATAGTTTCTGAATAACTTTGATACTTGGTCTTCTTCCTTAGTGGGGTGTTTCAAATATTCATTCTTTTTCTTCTCTCTTTGGTATTCTATGTTGGGTTGTATGCTCCTAACACTCTGGTTTCTCCTTATCACAATTTGGGACTGATCACCCCCAATCATTCAGAAAAATTTATAAAATTCAAGAATACATCTTCAAGCACAAGCAAAACATGGGAGTTTCTCTCTCTAAAAACAAACATGTTTATTCCTTCCTTGTTTACATATCTTTTATTTCATAATTATGAAAATGCAAATATTTCATCTTATACTTTACATTTTAGTTAAAGTTGAAGTCTTTATCATGGATATTGAATACACTATGTGTTGTAGGATTCTTCGTGAATCATGCCAACACAAAGCACAATGGGACTATGCAAAACAAACATTCAAGTGAAGATAAAAATGTGTCTACACACTCAAGTATCTTTTCCATTAAGAAAATAATTTAATTTCATACTTAAAGGGGGACAAATGTAGACACTCAAATTTAACAATTCACTCTTTGACGTTGCTAGTAAATTGATAATGCACTCTTGTTAAGATAAATACAACTATCTCATTCCTTTTTAGTAAATTCTTAGGTCTCATGTTTAGGTTTTTAATCCTTGCACACTAACATGCCATCAAATTCTATGAACACAATTCTTGAAATCCATTTACAAACATCAAGCAATATGATCCTAACTTCAGATGGCATGTTTTTTTAAATTGGCATGACCCTACAAATTGGCCAAGATAATACATTCGGTCTTGATTGAGTAGTATGGTCTTAGACCAACACGTTCTCGAACTTTTATTTCAAATTCATATCTTTTTTTGGGTCTTCTAATATCTCTAGTTCATACATTTATATATAAAACACATACAAAACCCTATATAAGTAAGTAAACACTATCTCATTTACTAACTCGGAAATCCTATGGAACTACATTGATACACTTACTTCGTAAACTTGTAAATGACACCCAAGGATCCCTAAATCTCGTAGTAGCACATGTAAAGTCATTATGGAAGTAATATCTATATGTTTGAAGCTCCTTACTTGGGTCAAGGCAACAATATCCATCATTGACAAGTGCCCAAATATCCCTTTCCCAAGTATCTTAGCAAGAGAAAACTCAATTCAAGCATGGTCAAAGATGGTTGTCAAACTTAGTTTCATTCATTCAAATATCACATGTTAGGTGGAGAATGATGTACAATTTGAGGACTCTTTGAAGTATTGCTAACATCGTTGTGTGCACATGGGTGCTCACAACCCAAAAAATATTTATTTCACAATACTTTTAATCCATGGCTAGGGTTTGAGATGATGATTAGAGAATTCAAAGAGCTTCACTTGATAAACACAAAGTAGGGTTTAATAATGAAAAAATATTTCAAAAAATCGTTAGTGTGAAAAAATTTATAGACACCAAGATCTAATCAGGTCCAAGATCATATATGAGGTGCAAAATCGTATAATACGAGTCCTTCCTGGTCCATTTTCTAGTGATAGTTTCTGAATGAAGCTTTTCTAGTCCATATCTTCATGTTCTGTAGTGCATTTTCCAAGAAATTTGTAGAATCATTGGTAATCAGCTAAGTGCACTTATTCCTTTGTTTTGTCAAGTTCATATCTTATTTATTATATCGGTTACTATTATAAAAGCATTATTTTGACTATAGAAATTAATTTGAAAGTTAATTAATCATAATATCAACTTGTTGATAACCTTAATATCTTTAAAATGTACTTAATTCACTAAATCTAATTAGGTTTCATGTTAAATCTAATTAGGGTGTAAATAGGTTGATATATGATATCCTTGTATAGTGGAATTTGTTTAAGCAACTCAATATTGATATTTTAGCTTGAGTATTTTAGAGTTTCTCTATGAATTGATAATCCTTTGTTGTGAGTGAAATGACTCTAGGTGGTGAGGGTGGATTAAGAATGGTATTTGGGGGAGTATCCCTAGTGGAGTGTGAAGTAAGATACCTATACCATGTCAATTGTAAAAATAACTACAACTTGTTCTTTTCCAACATGAACTATGACCCTAGATCTAGAATGGTTTTTATTTTTAACTTTAAGAAAAAGTGAGGGAAGACGGGTGAACAGATCTATAAGAGCTCGTTCCTCTATCTAGTCAACGGGGTAATTTTAGATTCCATGTGTGAATCAAAGTATATTTTTTTATTAAAATTATTCAAGAAAGTAATATTGCACACTTCATAGCTATTGAGCTAGAAAATTTAACCTAATAATGCATTATGATGTCTTTCCATCAAGGAATCATATGCTTGGTTTTTAACCATATTCAAATGTAGGAAGTGCTAAAGGAGGGGTTGGAATGTAACTCTAAGGTATACTTTTAGAAACTAAAAAACATCAAACCTAAGGACAAATCCCTAAGGGTAAATAATAAAACCCTAAGTTGGGTTATTTCAATAGAAGGAGTGGGTTCGCCAAACTTAAAGATGAAATCATGCTTTTAGGCCTAATATGACATATTAGGGAGTGAATAATTCAAAACTAATTAATTAAGGGTAGTCATAAAAAAATATTAAATAAATATAAATCTTAAATATTGAACATAAGGCACACTATAATTTAACAAGGTATAATTGAGATTCAAAAGAGGAATACATAGATAAGGTGTAATAGAGATTTCAAATTGTGGGAAGAGATGTAACAAAGTATTGTCAAGTTTCTCAATAAATTATAGGACTTAGTGTTATGTTCTAAATGATTTCATATATGTTTGGATAGTGACATCGCCAAACCTTTCTTGAGGGATAAAAATATGTCCTATATAATTTTTTACTCACTTTTCTTGTACTTGATCACTTTTGACTATATGCGGGATTTACGGATCTAAAACCTAGTGATGAGTGTGTCTAAATTTTATCTGATTATTCAAGTCTCAAAATCTTAATTTTTTTCCTTTACCTAAAAAGGGTTAGCATGATTGGATTGTGATGCCTCACCACACCCTCATTGATATGATGAGTGTCATGCTAACCATACAATAGATACCACTACTCTAAAGAGGGATCAAGGCATGTATAGGTCTCCCAGGACTTATAATGATACACAAAAATATATAGTAAAATATGATCCCTCCATTCATCCATGACACTATCAATATAATGATAAAACATTAACGGGATGAATAATCACCTATCAAATTTATACTAAATGAAAGGAGGTTAATTATTCACATATTCATACACAAGATATCCATGAATCATTGATTTCAAATGGGGATGTTTAATCCTTCAATTTTTTAAAAATAAATTTATAGGTATTCTTAATCCTTATGAGGATGTGTGTTGATCAAAGAACACTTGAAAAAATTCACACAAGAAGTCCGCATGGGAAAGCGGGCTAGGTTTAAGGGCGTGAATGGAAAGGAAGTGCACGCTCGTGGAGCGCGGGTTCAATATTCAAGACTTAGCCAATTTTGAGCATGAAGACCTATTTTTGGAAGATGACATGCGAGAACACACCAATGATGCGGTGATATACATGCCATGCATTGTATATCTTTAGAGGATCGGATCGAAGCATTTTTCATGGAGATGAGCTAAGAATAGGATTGTCACTTTAATTAATTATGAGAGGTCTATAGATAGCACACTTGCATATATGGCTATGCACGTAAATGGTGCGTGGCTATTAATAACATGTAGCCTATTTATGGAATAGATTAGTGGTGAAGGGAAATTCCCACCCTATATATATGATGTGAATCACATAATAGAGTGGTGTGTGATATATACATATATATATATATATATATATATATATATGACATGAATAGAGAAAGAGAGGGATATGCATAGAGAGAGATGGATGTATGAAGGTATAGAGGTATGCACATATTATTGAATTACTATATCAGATCCATATGTGCATCAAAGTATAGATTACCATTATTTTAAGGAGCTTCGTGTTTATTAATAGATGGAAGATATTGGTTAAATATAAGTGTCATTTTTGTGAATAATTAAGTAGTGTATGTTATTGATTCAATCATGATTATTTTTTAAAGATTCTTCCTTCATAGACCTAAATGTAGCATGCATGGTAGAATGGTGGATTAGTTATGGATCTATATGTTTATTCCTTCATCACACTAACATACCTGCTACTGATAACCCTAAAGAGGACACAGGTACCTTTGCATGCTTTGGGTGAGCACTCAATCTAGGCAAGAGTGATGTGTCAATGTGTCTAGGATGTTATCCGGTAAATTTTAGGCTGCATCATTGCTTCCATTACCGGGACATATTTTTAGTTGTTTTTAGGATGGTTCACGATGAAGACGTATCACTTAACTATAGCAAGTATTGAGGACTAGATACATGATCCGGAGGAAGAATATGCATGGAAGTTTAGTAGTGGATCTAAATTTAACACATGAAATTGGGTAGAATATAATCTATATGACAGCCTATATGAGAGTTTTTACCATATTTCTAGTAGAATTATATGAGTGGATTACTACTTATGCATCTCAAAAGAATTAGAGGTATCACACACTTGGCTGGACACAAGAAGAATTTCAGGCCCTCTATGATGCTAATCTGATCTGGACTCATGCTGTGGATAAGTGGTTTCATGGTTTTCTAAACAGTTATATTCTTGAATATTCAATTTCAACGTATTCTTTCCCGGTGGTAGCTGAATTCAAGTTTTTATGGTATCCTAAAGGAACATATTTGCAAGGTATTCCACTAGTCATCAAGATCTTGATGGTAACTTTGAACCTAGAGAGTAAACCAATGACTAACTAAACTTCACCACATGTGAGGGAAGGAACAAGTTTGGTGAAAGATGATAGACGCGCGGTAGAAAGGCGAGAGAGGCGAGATGACTTAAGTATAATAAGGCATGCGAGAGGGAGATAGAGAAGTAACATTCATTACAGAAAGTATGGCATTGAGGAGACAGATGTCTCGTGAAGGATTTACATCTCACGTAGAAGATGTGGAGTTAGAGAACTAGGAACTCCCCATCTTGGAAAACATGACAGAGATCTCCCCTTGGCCTCACACAGAAGTGCGCCAAGAGAGACCGCTAGGTTGTGGGTGAACATCTTAATCCACCTAGTGGTCTAGCCCTTGTGCTTGGTTTTTCAATATCTAGTATGACAAGTAACCAGCAAGATAACTTGGGAAGTAGGAGAGTAGGAGTATGTCAGGGAGAAAGTACATCAATGACAGGACAAACGACTTCAATGATATTTGGAGGAACATTCTTAGGTGCATCATTTACATAGAACATGAGCGCATAGAATGTTGGATTAACCTCTGGAAGTGGAATTACCTCACAGACTATAGGGGTTCAGTATAGTACTACTATAAGAGCATAGGGGAGTACATCTACAGGTCCTATTCCAGCTACAAGTGGAGGATTAGGAGGTATAGGTGGTTCTAGTTTCAGTGGATCTAGTGGTTATGGAGGCAGTGGAAACACAGGAGGTTCTAAATCAAGTGGTCAAGGTCCACGGAAACCACATAATATTTAAATGGAGACTTCTCTTCATCTTCTGGAGTATAGAGGCATAGAGGACACTGCCAAACATGTGCATATGTGTGAGATCTTATGACGCGCTAAAGGGATCACGGTTTTGAGAAAAAGGAAATTCAATTTACTACTACATTACAGGGACGTTCACATAGCTGGTATAGGAAGCTTGACCCTAATCAAACTTGCGTGGATTATACGACATTGAAGGATGCTTTCTTCAAGGAGTTCCATATCCTTGAGTTTGAGCATAAGAGTATTAGCATGCTCAAGGATATCAAGTAGGTCACTATTGAGAGTTTAAGTGAGAGTATTATGCCCACTTTAAGACACTTCTATCTAAGATTTCTTATGATATTCACATGAGCTAGCATGCACAATGGTTTGTCGGGGATTGAATACACCATTCGGAAGAGCATTTGTCACATAAGACATACATTGATCCATGTGAAGCACCTTTGGAAGTAGCTTTGTGTGCTTTGAGGCAATTAGGAGCATTGACATTGGAATTTTTCCATTCTTAGAGGCACAGATTGTAGTTATGGCTAAACAGTTAGAGAAGCTATCAAAAAATTCAGCCCATAAAACTCACTTAGGAATTTGGTATACAAATTGTGAAGTAGAAGGTCACACTAAGGATAGTTGCCCTCAAAAATCTGTACTATCATTATTGTTGGACTGTGAGATCTATCATTTGAATCATGATGCTAGTCACTATCCTTTGTTACAATGCACAATAAGGAAAAATGTATCCAGATTTTGTAAAAAAATTAGTCCACTACCCATGATACTGAAGATTGTCAATTGATTGGTCAGATGTAGGATACTATAGACATTGGGATATGATAGACAAGTGTAACCAATAATTCTAAGGGTAAGAATGATCACCTTGATTGGGATCATAATAAAACATGCTATGAAAAGAATGAGGGGCATTTTGAAGGAGGTAGTGGAAGGGTATGAGGATATCGTGGTGGATATGGAGGATGATGTCATGGTGGAGGAAGAGGTGAATTCCCTCATGGAACATGTTATATGTGTGGATCTCCTGACCACTATAGGCATGAATGTCCTCAGAATATTGCATGTTCTTTCTACGGAAAGAACCATAGCTATGAAGAGTTCCCGGACTTATATGAGCATTTGAGTAAGTAGCATAAGCAAGAAAACAAAGGTGCTAGGATGGTTAGAATCCAATGTGCAGTAGAAGATCAGTGGATGCCCAAGATAGCAACAAAACTTAAGGCCTTAACTGTAAAGATTACCACATGTGTTGAAGCAAAGTGCGCAAGAGAGACATCGTACCAAAATCCTACGATCACCAAGGAGGAGGTTTTGTATGCAAGGTACCCAGATCTGGCTCATTAGAAGGAGGTTTATCAGGATACCATGGAAGTGCTAATGAATCTTTAGGGTGAGATACAATACCTCAAGGAGTAGAAGAAATCATCAGAGACAGTTCAAACTGATATTGATGATCTGAGAGAAGTATGTAAAATGTTACGCTAGGAGAACATTATTCCACTATTGGGAAGTTGTTTAAAAGGGAACACTCTGCGCACAAGCATTGAGATGGGACAAAATATCCTACATGTAAATATTCCCCCTGATAGCATTGACTATGACAAAAAAATTACTCTGAATGTTGTTGTAGATGGATGGCTGCTAAGCAACATATTGATTGATACATGTGCGGAAGTAAATGTGATTACATTAGATGCATGGGTATAAATGGGGAGGCCCCCATTTCAGCCATCATATAATGTTTTGTTTATGGCAAACCAGACAATGGCCACTCCCATAAGATTTTTAAGGATGCATCTATAACTATCCAAGGGGCCAAGTTCACCGGTATTTTGAGGTATTAGCACTTGTAGAAGCAGAAAAATTTCTAGCCTTGTTTGGACACCCTTGGTGTTATGCAAATAATGTTGACTTGAGATTCAATAAGGGGTATATCAGCTTTGATAACAAGGAGGAAAGGGTTGTGATACCTTTGATAGATGGGAAGTCTACACCATATGTTGAGCCTCTAAGTGAGGAGGACTTAAACAAAATTTATATACACATTATTCAGGGCCCAGAGGTCAATGATCCATCAAAAGAAGGAATCCTATAGTGGGAGGATTCTCATTCTATTAGTGATACTACGAGTATTTCTTGTGACAATTGGGATCATAGTACGTATGAACTAGTAGGGTGTGAGGTAAAAATCATGGTTGCACACAAGAATGTACTTCATTCGGTTCGATGGCTAGGTAGCACAATACCACCGGTATACGGGGGGAGATAATCCCGTATTTTTGAAATCCATGGAAACATAGTGGACAGATCAAATTAAGAGAAGAGATATGTTAGTATATACCTTGCGCGAGACAATAGTGCATTGGTGGGTAGTCCACAGAGATAATCTTATAGAATGGGAAGAGATTGAAGTCGCTTTATCTATTAGGTTTGTAAGGAACAATGCACCTACAGATCTACACTTATCATGGTGATCAACTTGTTCAACATCACATTCAGCAGTGTGAGAGACTCTAGATAGTGGGATAGGAAGCATTACCACCTTCACTCTGGGTGCATAAATTATACTCTACTCTACAAGGATGCACACATGCTTGGTATGTATACGCAGAACTACATCGAGAGACTGGAAACTAGAAAAATTTGACTATAGGAATGCTCCAGACCTTTGACTACTTCTCAACTAAAATGCCAGTGGAAGAAGCATTAAGATTTTTCAAGTGCATAACTATGGGAGATAGTGCAAAAGGCGAAGAGCATATTTAGAAATTATTTGGTGAGATAGAGTCCAGAGTGAGTTTTGAAGAAGAAAGGGACTGCATACTAATTGAACACACTTTCCTTGAGAAAGATAAAGGAAAGATGGTTTACATCGTGGCTCATGAGGAAGTTGAGAAACTAGATATTAAACATTAGAAAGGGGTGTGCAAGGTCTTACACAGTGTAGACAAGGATACACATGCCTATCACAAATCCATGAAGAAAAAGAAGGTGAATATAGGTTCGGAGACCGAGCCTAAGGAGGCCATAGTTGGAGACTACCGGTCAGACTTGGAAGTGGAAAAGATCATTGAGTTACTCAGGGATTATCAGGACTTATTCACTCAAGGGTATCGTGAACTTAAAGGCATGCATAAATCACTTGGGGAAATAAAGATAAAGCTTAAGGAAGGTGCATGCCCCATGCGAAAGAGACCTTACAGAATGAATCCTAATATGCACAAAAAGGTAAAAGAAGAAATTGATAAAATGTTGAAATATGGAATTATCAATCCCCTTGATGAGTCAAAATGGATTAGTCCAATGGTGATCAGTATCAAGAAGGATGGAAAAATTAGAATATGTGTGGACTACAGGGAGCTAAATGCTTCCTGTGTAATAGACTCATTCCCTATGCCATTTATGGAGGAAATACTAGAGGGAGTTGCAGGGCATGAGATATATTATTTCACAAATGGGTTTTCCAGGTATCATCAAGTTAGGATTTCTTAGGATGACCAGAAAAAGACTACATTTACTACTGAATGGGGCAGATTTTCCTATATTGTGATGCCTTTTGGATTGAAAAATGTGCCTATTGTATTCTCACGCATAGTTGTTTAGGAATTGAAATATTTTATTCACAACTTCTTATAGGTCTACCTAGATAATTGGACAGTGTATGGGCTTATGAAAGATCATTGTGACAATATATGCTTAATGTTTGAACGATGCACAAAATTTAGTATCTATTTAAACATCAAGAAGTGAATATTTGCTACACCTTCGGAATATTTTTAGGGCATATAATCTGTAAGGAAGGGTTGTTTTTTGATCCAGCTAAGGTTGCATTCATTCTAGGCCTAGAAGCACCTACCAGTCAAAGTGAGGTGCGTGGATTTTGGGGCATATAGGGTACTATTGAAATTTCATCAAACAATATGCCAAAATTGTTGCACCCTTGGAAGAATTACTAAAAGGAAAGGTACATTTTATTCGGGGAGAATGGCAAAGAAAGCACGTGTTTGAGATATTAAAAGAGATACATACTACCGTGCCCATTCTCGCATTTTCCCTCATGGGATAAACCATTTCATGTGCATGTGGACACTTCTGGCATGGCCATTGGCATTGTGTTAGCTAAACCTAGCGAAGGTATTCTAGATCATACAATCTATTTTACTAGTAGGAAGCTAACTCATGTTGAACATAATTATACAACTACAGAGCGCAAAGATTTGTCAATGACCTATGCATTACACAATTGTTCACCAGTACTTGTTAGCAACACCATTTTTGTTTTATACAAATCACATGACATTAAATAATTTGGTGAACAAACCGGTCTTGCAAGGGTGCATGTGCGAGATGGATATGTGTTCAAGGAAATATTTTGCAAAGGGATATTGAAATGGGGCAAAACCCCAAAGCTTTGTGCAAAGCCCCTCAATGGACCATTAGATAAGAAATGAGCAAGGAAACCTAATTTGCATGTATTCAAACTTGAAATACGCAAGAAATATAAAAAATATAACTAACCTCTATTCTTGAAAGCTTAATAAAATATGCCTACTAAAGACTTAAGCAATTATTTTTGTAATTTACTCTATGAGTCTAAATGAATCTCACTAAATTGCTACATGGACAACTTTATCTATTCCATTACTAACCTATCATGGGTGCAAGATGAAGCTCTTTTAATGGAGGATAACCAAGATCAAATTCCTATTATCTTATCTAATGTAAATGAGGTCTAATGCCAATATCTCCAAATGTGAGAGAGATTTGTTATGTAAACAAGGTGTAAGGTTGAGAGGAGGAGTGACCCTTCTAGTTATAGTTTTCCCAATGGAAGAGTTTGGAATTTAGGTGCATGTGGCACTAAATATTTTAGATTAGATTAGGATAAACATGCTCTAGGCTCAGTTAAGCTTGGTTTAGGCTAGTTAAACTTGATTAGCAAGTGATTAGAGACTCATTGAGAGTTGGGAGGGTCTGGATAGCCAATTGTGATTGATAGATAGCCTATAAATCCAATAAAAGTGGTCTAGAGAGAACTAGGGAGGTTTAGAATGGTGGAAAGGAGGAATTGTTAGCTAATAAGAGATATTCTAGCCAAATAAGTTGATTATAGGTGGAATACAACCAAGAAGGTGTTGTGTATGGGCATCCAAGAATGGAGCGAAGAAGGGTTGATTAATAAAGTGTCATAAATTGCTTGAATTGGATGAAATGCTAAGTGTAATAATATATTAGGTGTCTACATTTTCCCCTCTTTGAGGTGGCATAAACAACTAGAAATTTTTGAAGGGATAGAATAAAAATGAGTAGAATGGAGGATGCCTCCTCGATTGTTGATGGGGTGATATAAAGAGTTCAATCGAGGATCGAAAAGATGAAGGAAATAGATATAAGATGAAGGGAAGAAAGGGGAAATAGAAGAAAAGGAGTATGAAGAAGGGAGAATGAGCCAACATCCATCCACTTCCTTTTAAACAACTTTATTTTTCATCATATTGCTAATGATCTTCATCATCGGTCCTTATTAAAAAGAATGAACAAAATTGTAGTATGACATGAAAAGCCATATACGAACAAATGTCGATTGATAAAATCACTAAATCCATGCAACATACAAAATGCAATGCAATACGATAAAGTAAAATATTCTTAACACCATGTAACATACAAAATGCAATGCAATATGAGAAAGTAAACAAGCTAACCTTACAGAGAAACATAATGTAATGTTTTTGTTATCGAGCTCCATTCGACTGTGAAATATCAAAAGGGTTGAAGATGATTCCCCAAGAAAGGATACATACTGGGGAATAACAGAGGACACTTCAGTCCGATGATAAAGAAATGTCCACTATAAAAGAGTACCATGTAACTCGGTGTGCCCCATAGTACAAGCGAAGTAAGCGAGCCCATATTTTTTTGATGGAGGTAGATCAAGATGACCCGTGAGTCGTATTACACATGAGCAGTGAGAACCAAAGAGTGACGTTTTGTACGATGATTTATAATTTTTATGAAACATATTTGAATGTTTTTGATTTTTTCTAACATATTTGAATGTTTTTTTACTTTTATAACATATTTGAATGTTTTTGTGATTTTGAAAGTTTTTTGAAACCATGTACAGGAAGATGAGGAAGTGTGGATGCCCCTAGTGATAGATGGGATGTACAAGGGCATAAGGCCACGTGTGTAAGAGAAAGGTGAAGATGCAAAAATGCCCCAGCAATTAGGTGGGAGTATTCAAAGGAAAACTCTTCACAAGTAGAAGCGGGACCCAAGGCTATTGTGGATAGGTTCAACATGATGGTGAACGTAAACTAAGGAAGTGTTAGGAAGGAGAAAGGATGCCCCCTGTGTAAATTCGTCTAAAATCACATGATAGAAAGGAAGGAGAAGATTGTTTTTGTGAAAGGGGACAAAGGTGTCTGGAAACATGGAAAAAAGTAATCTTATACACATAGATTTTCTGAACAAAGTAGAAGAATGATGTGAATGATATGAATGTATCTTAGAAGCCTCCTGATGAAGAAGTGATTAGCCAAAAGCACAAATCGTGAGGTGAGATAAGGACTAAAGTAAGAGTCTGAACAAGATCCAAAAAAGACACTTGGTAACATACTAATCCTACCTACTCATAGAGATCCAGTGTGTGCATTTGGAACTTAATTACCTCTTGAAGGGAAGATTTGATAGACAACAAGTGAAGACACCCTAGCCAATGTGTAGGAATGATTGATTTTGACAGTGATTTTCGAATGGGTAGCTAAAGGATAGTCGTGCATTTTCTCACGCCACCTGACGTCCATAGCCCCGACGGAGATGTATTTGATTCTAATAACAACATTTCTCTACTTCAGTCAAGCATCCATAGCCCCCATAGATATTATTGGAAATACCCAAAGAGAGAGTTATATATCAATTTGCTTTTTCTTTTAGCAATTGAATTTTGCTTATTGATATTTTGATTGATTTTGATTATTTTGGAAAACTTATTTCAGATCTCTTGTTTGACAAGGGGTTAAAACCACCGATGGCTTGATGAAATGAGGTGGAAGTTTTTATGAGGATGACATTGGCTACTATCAAAAAATATGTCCAAAATTTCTTCGCAACAAGTTTATTAGATGTTGAATGTGATAGGATCTCTAAGAGGTCAATCGTTCTTTAATTTACCAAGGTGATAAAAGACCAGGCTCAAACAAATACCATAGAGATAAATGTCATGAAATGCGTGTGAATAAGCTAACCAAAATATCATCAAAGGGATGAAAATTGTAGGAAGACTTGCAGAAGAATAGCAAGAAAGGGAATAAAGAACATCCATGTGTATGCAAATACCATGATTGCAATGTTTGATCTTTGTACCTTTGATTGTTTGAAATGTTTTCTCATTTTTTTGTATTTTTTCATTTTTTTTAATTTTTATATTTTTATAGTTTTTGGAAAGTTGGGACCAAAAATGTCACTCCATGTGATAGGATCCAACAATGATGTTTGCGACTTCCTTGATAAGGGAGACTAGGCACATTTGTTTATCAAGCATCATGTTATCTCTGATCTCGATGATCGTGGTGAGCTCATACTCAACAAATAGATGTGATTTATCTTGAAACATGGATTTCCTATGTGGTAGTTTGAGTTCCTGATTCATAGGTTTATACACTTTGCACCATACTTGATGGTTGCATTGATGTGTGTTCTTGAATCACGTTTGATTTACAATCTTGAGATTGTTCAAGTTGTTGGGAACTTTAAAACTCTTGGAATTTCTTAACGGAGCTTGATAATGAACCTTTTTATGTTTCTTCTAAGTTGACATGTGACTTTTCTGATCTTGAGAAGTTGGAGAAGAAAGAGAATGTTGACATTTAGAACTGATGTGAGAAATAACCGCGGGATTCCCACAACCATTGAGAGAAGAAATATGTGATTAATGAAAATGATACAGTCCAAGAATTGAAGAGGATGGGCTATAAGGAGGTGAGCCACTGATAGAAGATGAAAAAGGGCTGCTAAAATATGGCCCTAAGATAGAAGAGTTTGGGCTATGAGGAAGTGGCTCGAGAATAGAAGAATATGACGAAGGGCTACTAGGGCATGGCCCAAGTATAGATGAGGAGGGACTACTCAAAGGAATCCCATAGATAAAAGATGATGAAGGCATATTAGGATGTGGCCCAAGAATAGAAGGTAATAGGCTACCAAGGGGTGACGCACAAGTAGAGAATGAAGGACTACTTGGGGGTGGCCCAAGTATAGAAGAAGATGATGGGCTACTCAGTGGTGACCCAAGGCAAGATTTTGTTTGAGGAATGATGATAAATAAGGAATGATTTGGTAATGAGAAGATAGACCATCGATCAATGCTAGAACTCGACATTTCATCATGCTCAGAAGAAGGTGAAGATGGAATAGAAGAAGAATCAAGTTCCATGACCTTAGGCTCCTCATCTATATTATGAAAAAAGGGATAAAATTCTTTTCCCAATACATGAGCATATCAGGTTCAAGAAATAATCCTTTTTGCAATCCTCTAAAGGGATATCATCGTGTACTCTAATTTTTCTTTAGTCTAAGATAAATCAATCGAAGTAGAGGTTGTTTTTCTTTTTCATAGAAGGTTGACTAGAAGAAAAGGACCGATAAGTGGGGAAGATTGATTGATAGAATAAGATGACTCAAGAGAGGAAGTAGGATTGGTGGTAGGTTCCTCATGAATGGACAATTTGGATATGGACCTAAATTTCTTTTATAGAAGATGATGTAATGTAGGAGAGAAAATAGGATCACATAGCCATCCGTTAAGTTGCAACATAGGATTCAAATTTGATGATTGACTAGAGGGAATCTGATTCATGAAGCTCTTCGATGGAGGAAGGGGTCATCAAGGTGGCCCGATGAAGAGGTCTTATGAAGAAAGCGGGGACCGTGACTCAAGAACTCGAATTAGATTTTCGATCGATGAAACATGGAGTTACATTCTTCTTCAAAGGAGGATGACATTGTTGAGGTGAGTTGGAATAAAGGTCCTACAAAGGAAGGGAGGAACATGATTCAATATTTGATCTAGGGGTATCTAAACAATAGTTTAGATTTGAGTCTTCAAGAGAAGATTCAAAATCCGAATGGTAGTTTGGATCTGAATCAAGAAGAAGTGTGGTAGGAACTTGATTAATAATTTGGATCAAAAGCATCCAAATCATATCACCGACTATGAGTTTAAGGTGGGGAACAATGAACCCGTATGGGTCCTCTAAAGCATGAAGAACCAAACGAGGTTTAGTTATAATGGGAATCTCTTGATTTGAATTCCTAAACCTAGGTTCCTTATTATTGTAAATGTGAGAAACCACACGATAGTCAATCCTTTGTTGGTGTCATTTTAGGCACAAATTTTTAGATCTAGATAGTGTGATGGAACTCCTTTAAAGGGAAGGAAGTGACATGTTGATTTGGTTAGCATAAGGCAACCAACTAGACATTTCGTAAGTATTGATATGCATGTGTGATTTTCCAAAGAATGTTTAAGGAAAATAGACATCGTGATCACGTAATATTGATGAGTTCAAAATGGATTGTTCTAGAAGATAATTTTTCTAGATGAATAATCAAAAGGAATAGTCATGTAAGTGTGAAACACAAAGTCAATCAAAAAGGAAATACACCCTATGCAAATGCGTGCGTAAAGTGATAGTTCAATGCAAAGATGATCAACACAATGTCAACATTTACGTCAAGCTCAAAATCAGTAAGGCATAAATATTAACAAAGGGTAGATGTGACTCCCAATCAAAGGATACCATGAAAAATTCAACAAACAACAACACCTAAATGTTAAAGGGTGAGGATTACAAATGTAAACCACGTAACCACACCAATTGGACACATCTATCAAGATTCACAGAGAAGCACGATATTAGTGTCAAAGTGGTATCCAAACGACACAAACAAAGTAAGTGTCACTCTTCAATATTTTTGACAATGTTTGAAGTAAAACCAAGTTAAGGTATACCTGAGGATGTGTTATAATGTGTGCAACATAATGACACAATGCAAATACTTAGATCATGTTTATGAAAAACACAACATAAGTATCTTAATTGTGTCGAGATAATGTGAATAAATTAATACATCAAAGGGAGATCAAATGATGAATCAATATAAACTATGATGATGATCTTAAAATCAAGATCAAGTGGCCATCAAAGATATGAGGATGCATCCACGCACTTTATACGTTTAACAACTCAACCGCAAACATGGATGAGTGTAAACAGAAAAAAAAGTGGTGAACGCTATGTATGACAAAACTCCTAAAAGATGCCCTACCTTGTCCCGAATGGGTAATAAGAATGCAAAGGTGTAGATCAAAATATGTGAAAATAAACTACGCGTCACTTGGGTAGAGTTTCACCTTGTCCGAAGGTGAGAAAGAAGCTAAGCTAAGTGAAATGTCATCTAATTTTTGTGATGAAAGGCACTTAGGTCAAACTTAAGTGGAATCTTTACCTTGTTTGAAAAACAAGGTTCAGAATCCAAATAATTTTTCACTTCATGTGGCTCGATGCGACAAGGACTAGCAAAGTGGGCTCCAAGATAGAATGCCCCCTTAATAACTTCTCTCAACTAGGTGTTACAAAGCTATCTTAAGTGAGTGTGATTTACCCAAATAGTCCCTTGCCTATCTTGGGAGTATCTTGGCTTTACTTTACCTCATTCGAGTATAAAGGGAAAATAGTGCATCCATGTGTGCTCTCCCCAGGGTCGCCATCGCCATACGGACAACCAATAACTCTAACTCTCAAGGCGTACTATTCAAGTGGGTAAGCGGAGTGTTTCATGTTTCATCTATTAGGTTACTCGGTGGGAACTTTAGGGTTCTGGAACCACCCCCATTGTTATAGCTTAAGGCATTATGTCAAATGGGTTATGTTCCGATTCAAGAGAGAGGGGCGTACCCTTTTCCAAAACTAGCAATACAATGTTTTGAATATGGTGTGTCTTTTATCTTCTTAACTTAAATGTGGTTTTAAGAAGCACACCATTTGGCAACCTGCAAGAAAACGTGTATTAGAAGTTGTGTGTTGTTTGTTTTGATGCCCTTCTTTGACATGTGATTTTGGTCCTATATACCAAGGTTAGTAATCTCCCAAAATGTCATGCAAAGGAGATAATATGTTGTTTTTATTTCCTAGATCGTCCTAAGACGCAAGGAAAGAGCATACGCAACAAGGTATCTCACTCAAATTTGTAATAAATGGAAAATTCCTAAGTACAATGTGAAAATAAGTTCCTTTTAACCAACTTTGAAAGCTAATTAAATTGTTTTGCAAGTATGAAGAAAGTGGTGAAACATTTTTTATTCCCAAGATCACCTAGAAAGGCATGAGGGAAGAGCATATGTGTTTCAAACCTTCAAAAATAAAAATGAAAATGTTTTTGATTAACTTAGTATAAAAAAACTTAATGCAAAGGAAACCTGTAAACCACTATTAGAACCCTACAAGAGTTAGAAAACCAAGAAAATCGAAAAATTCTAGAAATCCATTTTTTTGCACTTTTTAAACATTTTTAGTAATTTGCATTTTTGGAGGTCTCTGAGGAATTTTTGGAGTTTTGTGATAAAAGTAGGTATACCAAAGGTATCTTAATTTTGGGAATCTCCTTGCAAAGTATGCTTTTAATCTTTCCGATGCCTATTCAAACTCTCAAGACAAAGTTAATGAGTCAAAAGATATGATCAAAACAAGGAGCACTAAAAATAAAATGGATTAATCTGGACTACATAGAGACAAGCTCGCGCCTTAAAAAAATGATGCATGCACACCCTAGCCAATGGATACGTGCCCTAACCAAACATAGATGCATGTAAGGTAAAAATGTTAAAAAGGGGGAATAAAACCTACGCAGGATTTTCGATAGGTACGCTAGGGTTCCGATGTGGACATGCCTAACTCAATGGATACACTTGCAAAACAAATTAGAAATAATCAACATTCCAAAAAGACAGAGATTCTTGCAACTCGACATGGAAGTTTAGGGTTCAATGAAGATGCATCCAAGTATAAAACAAAAGGTTTAATTTTTTTACATAGTCAGGTTATTTACACAGATGCGGCCAGAGAGACGGAGACACGGACGATCGAAGAAGATGCGTGCACATCCCCGTAGAGATAAAATTTGTCGATGATGAACACAACTAGACAGGTGCGCACCTGTTCTGATAGGAACGATGGTGTTTTGATGGATACGGGGCCTCATTTAAATTCTTTGTTGACTATGTAATAGGCCTCAACAAGTACGCCCTCAACTCAAACCCACTGTGCTTTGGGGTTGGCAGAGATGCGCCCCATGAAGACACGTATGTGTACCCCCTAAAACAACTGCAAAAATCACGGAAATGGAATTTTTCAAAAGCCAATAGGTTAGTTTTTAGTCAAAGCAACCTATTTCTAAACCAAACCCACAAAATATATGCAAATGAAGGTTATTTAGCTAGTATTAGAAACAAAAATGAGGAAATAACAAGCTATTTAACCAAAAAAATCTTGCAAATGAACTTTGAAGAACTCAAAAGACCTCCATTAATGGAGGATGGACATAAGTGTCCCACCAGCATGCCAAATGTGTTCAATGAAAGATTTTTCAAAGAGCTATTGAAATGGGGAGAAACCCCAAAGCTTTGTGCAAAGCCCTCAATGGACCATCGGATAAGAAATAAGCAAGGAAACTTACTTTGCATGTATTCAAACTTGAAATAAACAGAAATATAACAAAGTATAACTAACCTCTATTCTTGAAAGCTTAATAAAATATGCCTACTAAAGACTTAAGCAATCGGTTTTGTTTATTACTCCATGAGGGTGAATGAATTTCACTAAATGGCTACATGGCCAAGTTTAGCTATTCCATTACTAACCTATCATGTGTGCAAGATGAAGCTCTTTTAATGGAGGATAGCCAAGATCAAATGCATATTAGATTAGCTAATGAAAATGAGGTCTAATGCCAATATCTCCAAATGTGAGAGAGATTTGTTATTTAAACAAGGTATATGGTTGAGCGGGATGAGCAACCCTTCTATTTATAGTTTTCCAAATGGAACAGTTTGGAATTTGGGTGCATGTGGGACTAAAGATTTTAGATTAGATTAGGATAACCATGCTTTAGGCTTAGTTAAGCTTAGTTTAGTCTAGTTAACTAGGGTTTAGGCTAGTTAAACTTGATTAGCAAGTGAGTAGAGACTCATTGAGAGTTGGGAGGGGTCCTGGATAACCAATTGTGGATCGATAGATAACCTACGAATCCAATAAAAGTGGTCTAGAGAGAACTAGAGAGGTTTAATGGTTGAAAGGAGGAATTTTTAGCTAATAAGAGAGATTCTATCGAAATAAGTTGATTATAGAGGAATACGACCGATAAGGTGTCGTGCATGGGCATCTAAGAATGGAGCAAATAAGGGTTGATTAACAAAGTGTCATCAATTGATTTAATTGGATGAAATGCTAATTGTAAACATATATTAGGTGCCTACATGATACTCCTATTTCAAGAGTTTGACTTCACGGTTGTGGTGAAGCCAGGGGAAAAGTAATTATGGACTAAACCACTTCTCTAGAATTCACTCGGGAGAATAAGCATGCAGACAATTGAAGAAACCATGGCAGATGCACGGTTATATAGGTTACAATGTGCACCCACGTAATTAGAAGAAATTGTTGTCTTTCTACGAATTGGTATGGCACCGAGCATTTAATGAAGGCATTAGAAAAGAAACAACTTGTTATATGCACGACACCATTTATGTTAATCGGTGGTCATCTCTACAAGTTAGTCTCGAGATGAAGTATCACACCGGTGTGTATTAGAGCATGAGCGTAAGGATATTATGGTAGAAGCGCATGGTGGTATTGTAGGTGGCCATTATGCGGTTGATGCGACTACCCGGATGATCCCGCTTTGGATTATGGTGGGAGACATTGTATAAAGATCCGTAAAGAATATTGAAAAGCGTGTGACCATTTTCAACATCTAGGAAAATGAGGGCAAAGAGATGAGATGCCTTTGAGACGGATTACTAGTGCCGAACCATTTGAGAAATGGGCCATTGAATTTGTAGGACCTATTTCACCAAATGACATGCAGACTGGATCACACTATATCATTACTTTCACATTATCTCACACGATGGGTAGTAAGCAGTACTATGAAGGACTCGTGCATAATAGCTACAACAACTAGGTTTCTATGGGAGAATGTTCTTACAATATATGGATGTCCTTTAATCTTGAAAAGTGATAGGGGTATGCACTTTTGAATGAGACAATCGGGATCCTATTAGATGAGTTTATGGTTACACACCATAAAACTACACCCTACCATCCTTAGGCAAATGGGCATTGAGGCTTTCAACAAGATTTTGAGCTAGACTCTTACAAAAATTTGTAATATTTGGAGAAAGGATGGGATTAGAAAGTTTCAGTTGTTCTTTGGGCATATATAACAACTTACAAGAGATTGAACAAAGCCACACCGTTTCAGTTGGTGTTTGGTGCAGAATCCATTCTCCCTATAGAATTTATGTTACCTTCTTTGCACATTGCATGCGCTGGAGGTCTAGTTGATGAGAAATATTTAGAAGAGCATATTGAGAAAATGATTCAATTGGATGAGTGAAGAGCCATAACATGATGGAGTTAAAAGTAGGAAAAGGCTAGGCGAAAGCATGGCATGATAGAAACATAAGGGATAAGAAGTTTGAGATTGGACAAATGGTACTTCTTTATGACTCGTAAGTTCTTATGCGATCTAGGAAATCTCAAAGTACAATTGTTGGGGCCGTATGTCATCACTCGCATACTTGAAACATGTGCTTTCAGTTAGAAGCACTTGATGGAACATGGCTACCCAGTTACTTCAACGGGAGTAGGCTGAAGCCCTACTATAAATAATTCTTCTTGGTGTTTGTAATAAGGTAATATTTTCATTTAGATTAGGTTTTTAATTATGTATTTCCTTAATTTATTTCCTTCATTGTCATTATGATTTGTCAATTTAGTTGTTGTTCTTTTTGTAATAAGCGCTTACGTGCATCAAGCTAATTACTATGTGAAGAATGTTTATGCACAAAGGACTACACATACCTTTAGTGTGGGGTGGTTGTAGTTATCCAAGTAAAATACTATGACAATTGAAAGGTGAAAGGAATAATCACTACGTGTGTGCTTTAATTCAAAAGAAGATTGATTCACAAAAGTGACCAATGATGGAGATGAATGAAAGGAAAATATAACGTGAGGTAAGAAGAGGCCATGATAACTACAAGGATAAGGTAAAGTGATGAGGTACCCAGGCACAAGGGTATGTGCTAAAGAGAAGTATGTGACCATTGGGTAGGAAGGTGTGCTAGAAGGTTATAGTTGGGGTGCGAAGATCTACCATGTGGAATGAATGAATTTGGTCAATCAATGAGGGGATATTTGGTAGGTGAAGGAGCAATAAATGCATAAAATTTTGAAAAATATATATAAGGATGGCATGCGAATTCATTTTTACCGTTGCGATTTAAGAGTATTTGAAATAAGCCAAGTGCGAAGAGTCGTGTGATCATTTTAAGGTGTGAGAGGTGTGTTACCAGTCGTGACGAAGAGATATGTACAGTAAGAAGATTGTGTCCCGGTGGTGAAGGGTTTGAGCGAAGAAAGTTGATGGAGATGAGTTAGGGGCACGTAATTTCACCTAGGGCACGCTAAATCAAATGTGGGTTTGCTTTTCACATTGCATAATTTTAATGAAAGGATCTACAAAGGATTGTAAGGTAAACATTACACCTAAGAAGGTAGTTACAACATGATTAAAAGGAAAGAAGAAAATGGATTTTCTAGAAGAAATAATGACATTAATGTCCAACGTTGTGTTGGTTCAACAGAATGAAAAAGGAGATATTGAGAGGGTTGAGTTGGAGTCCATTGTTGTGGACATTCCGGAAAAAAGTTAGAACAAGCACTCATTTGAATCGTAGACCTTTGAGGCCGAAATAAAGGAGGAGTATCAGAGTGGATACTTCAAATTGATACAGAGGATGATGCTTCTTAAAACATTCTTTATTCATCTACATTCTTTCTTATTCTTTCCATTCAATATAATTTACTACTATTTTGAAGATAACCATTGTCGAGGTGACAATGAGATTAGTGTGGGGTAATGTTAATAAGAGAACACTTACAGAACTCACACAAGAAACTACACAGAAAGAAAGACAAGTTTAAGGGCATGAATGGACGAGAAAGAGCACATGCACGGAGAGGAAAGTTTAGCATTAAAGACTTAGCCAATTTTGAGCATGAAGACCTATTTTTAGAAGATGGCATGCAGAACACAACAATGATGTAGAGACGTGCGCGCCATACATTTTCTATCTTTAAATGATCGGATCAAAGTGTTTTGTATGGAGATGAGATAAGAATAGGATTTTTACTTCAGTTAAATGTAAGAGGTCTATAGATAGCACAATTTCATGTGTGGATATGCCTATAAACGGCACGTGGCTATTAATAGCATGTGGCCTATTTATGGAATAAATAAAATATTTAGGGCAAGTCCCCACCCTATATATATGATGTGAATCACATAATAGAGTTGTGTGTGATAGAGATATATATGGCATGAACAGAGAGAGATAAAGAGGGATATGCATAAATAGAGATGGATGTATGAAGGTATAGAGGTATCTGCATATTATTGAATTACTGTATCATATCCATACGTGCATCTGTATAGATTGCCATTATTGTAAGGGGCTTCTGTGTTTATTAATAGATGGAAGATATTGGCTGAATCTAAGTGTCATTACTATGTGTAATTTAATAGTGCATGTTATTGATTCAATCATGATTAGTGTTTAAAGCTTGTTATTTCATAAACCCGAATGTAACATGCATGGTAGAGTGGTGGATTAGTTATGGATCTATACGTTTATTCCTTCATAACACTAGCATCATGCTACAACAACCCTAAAGAGGGGTGTGGTACCTTTGCGCACTTCGTGTGAGCACTCAATCTAGGCTGAGTGATGTGCCAGCATTTCTAGGGTGTTATCGGTAAATTCTAGGTTGCATCAATGTGTTTCGCTAACATATATTAAATGGACAATCTTGTGTCCGAATTCACAGTCATCAAAAGTGTCAACCAAAGGTAATTTATTATAAATCGTAAAATCAAATGGGCCCCACTTTTATTAACTTTTCTTTCAGAGTTAGTGGTGTGGGTTTGACAACAAAGATGGGTCTGTGTTAATTATGGGTCCCACTTGTAAGCATTAACTACTCCCACATGCATCACCCAACTAGTAAGAAAAATAGCTCATGAGTATTAATTTTTATAGGTTTGAATCAACACAGGATCTCACATGTACTATGATCCTCCAACACTAACAAAACTCCCTCGGAAATCCTTTCCCTGTCATGTCATATTTTTCATGGTCATATATGTGCTACATGGTATGTTTTTATGGGAGGCACACCATACATAGGTGCATTTTCAATGAAGGGTAGCTCTCACCACCTCTTGAAAATGCCTGTCAGCTAACTTGGTTTCATGACCGTAACACTTGTTAGGAAGTCATTGGCGAGAAGCATATTCCACTTGCCCATTAGGGAGTTAGGGAAATTTCTAAATTATGTCGAGAGTAAGTATTAAAAAATATGATGATTTTTCACTGGAACTACTTCTTGCTTAAATAACTAATTTTCCACATGTACCTTTGATTGTTATTGATCATGAGTAAATGTTTTCCATATTGATTGCTAGTAAAATATTTACTAAAAATCAATATGGAACTCCATACTACAACACCCACATTTACAAAAATATTGATTGATTGTTATTTATTAAGAGTAAATATTTTACTAGCAAGGGTGAGGAAATTGGAATTGGGAAGCAATATGGAACTCAATATTACAACAACCACATGAGATGCTTTCAATCATTTGAAGTAGAAAATATATTTTGTGGAAGATGTGGATGGAAATATTTTTTGAGATATCTCTAAATGTAATGAATATATGAACAATATTGATCATTTTTAAAATTTGTAATTCTAGCTCTTACATATATTCATTAGTTAGAACATACATAAATGTAAGGGGAAATCAAGTGCCTATTTCATTTGACACAACACAGAGACAAGAAGATGTGTAGTGGGCATAGTATTGAAAGGTAGTGATTGCACGTAGTTTATGGATTAGGGATTCTCTCTATTTTTATCAACAAACATTAGAGACAATGATATGATAAATATAACAACATAAACCCGGAAATCCAAATACAACATACATGGTTACATGTTTGCAATACTGAAGAAATGGTGACCATATCCTTTTTGAATGTTGAAAGGCTAGGAGTGGAGGAATGGAGTATGGAGAGAAGGAAATTAAGCAATGTGTTTTTGTGGAAAATCAACTTAGGTTTCCCTCATCAACAACCGGGATGGCATTTTCATTTAATAATCAACGGTTTAAAAAGGTATGCTCTTTATATATGTGGTGTTGAGGATTGTGTTTCAATGGTGGAAATTAACTATTTGTAAGCCCCATACCTATTCCACACCTTCTATTATTCCTCCCTAAAATATCCTTGGTATATGTGCTCAACTTTATAGTTCGACTGATTGGATGGTGTTTAATTTGATAGGTAAGATATAGACATGAATGGACTTTTGGAAATTAGAAGGTGTATATTAAATAATCACATGTCCCATAATTATTCCACTAAGAACATTTTTTGTACCCAAATAATATCTACTATGTGTGTTCTTCTTAATCATTTCAAGATCATGCACATTATTTGTGTGAGAAAAATACGAGCTTAAAGGGGCCAAAATAAAAATTAGTGGGAATTCAATAAGGGCCAATTTTGAAACCCAACCACACTTGTTTCTTCTTGTAGCACTTTGTAGGAATTATTTTTATTTCCAATCTTGAGTAATTTAAGTAAATCAGTTGATGCAACAACACTTATCAATAATTTTTCCTCTTAAGGGATGAACATATGAATGAAACGAAGAATTTATCAGTTGATCGAGATTTTGAATTTTGTTATTTTTTAGTGGCATCAAGTATTTTGTGTGCACGACATCAATTAATTAGGTAAGGAAAAGACATGAATCAAAAGTTGGATATAAAAAGGTGTGAATTGAAACCCTAAATGCCTCATACCTATTCCACAAATCAAATTGTTTTCGTAAAAATAACATTTGCTATATGTTCTCCACTATATTGTCTCGATTTCACTCACACTATCCACATGAGTGAAATTTAAGTTCAAAAATGGCCAAAATACAAAATTCCATAAATTGATTTTTTTAGGATAGGTATATTTTATCCATCATTAATCAAGCTTGCTAGTTTTTTGATTTCATGGCACCAAGGCTTCGATAAAGATAAAGACATGATTGGAATGTTAGAAATTAAATTTGAAAATTAACTACCCATCCACACTAGTTGCTTCTTATAGCACTTTGCAAGAAAAATTTTAAGTTTTAAGCTTGAGTAATTGTAGAGAAATAAGGTGACCCGTAACCACCCATCAATAATTAATCCCCTTCGGGGATTGAAAATATGAACAAAAGGAATATTTTATCCATCGATTGATTTTTTCTATTTTCCTATTTTAATTTTTATGACTTCAATTTTTTTAAGTGCACAACATTTTATTTGATAGACAAGGCGAAGGCATAAGAAGAAAGTTGAAAATAAAAGGGCGAGAATTAAACCCTTACATGGCCCACACCTATTCCATGGCTTAGATTGTTCCCCCAAATAACATTTGTAGATTGTTCCTACCCAAATAATATCTATAATTTGTGCTCCACAAAATTGTCTCAAAGACGTTTTTATATGTAATTGAATATACCAAATATGATAGACTAACTTACTTTGATAAAATAAAATGAGAGGTGAAAAATTTTGGAAGATATTTTTACATATGGAGAAACATATTCAAAATCAAAACAACCCGCTTAGAAACAAATAAGATTCAATCCACTTGAATTTGATTGAAAATAGAAAAAATTCTATCTTTCCAAATCTAAAATATAATATCCATTTTGATTAATTGCAAAATCTAGATTTATTTTGAAGGTAAAGAAGATAAGTTCATAAAGAGGATCATTTTCTAGGTAAAGGGCTCTGGAAGAAAAAGAGAGAAAAAAGAGTGGATCCATCTCCATGTAGATTACAAAAAGGAGAAAAACCAGAATAAGTGTTTGATGGTAAAAAGGCCACAATGGGTTGGTAACTCCCAATTGCTTAAGTCTACCACTAATATGAAGGCCTTAATATAGAATACACTAGGGAAAATAAGATTTCTTTGGATTTTTGTGATAATATCCAAAAAAATTTCAAATATCTTAAACCAAACTTGAGGGGAAGAGATGATGTTCCGTTTAAAATTAAGAAAATCATCTAAAATGGTAGTTTCCACTAAAATGTGATAACTAATCTAGGTTTCATACAGGAAAAGGAATTACCAAAATCTAGTTTCAGCCCCGCCACAAAAATAATGGAGGAGAAATTCCATTTTTTTGCAGATGTTCATTCGAAATAGTAAAAATTAAGGTAGAGATTGAATGAGCATTATCATTGGAAAGATGAAATTGTTGCTTAATATTTTACAATAACAACTAATTCCTAGTTTTCCAACAAAACATGTATATATGATAAATTGCGAATTTATTTTTTAAAGAGCATATACCCTTTGATTCAGTAGTATGTGCAAGGAAGATCCCTACAATTATAACAAGGGATGCTACTCTATGGAATGAAAGTTAATGGAAAAACCATTCTAGAAGCCATTCCCCCACCCAGACGAGATGGGGTTTGAGAAGTTCCCAGGAATGCTAGATACTTTTGGCCAAAAATCCACCTCCAATTTTGATAGAAATAGGAGTGAGTAATGGGTATTGAAAAACTATCCTATTCCAAGATTTCCTTCCAATTGGAATCCCTTGGAGAATGCAATAGCCAAGAATATTTTTCCATGAATCAAAACCATTTAGGCCTTGAATAATCCATTTGATGCCAAGGGCATGACCTTGAAGTTGGATATCAAGAAGCCCTGGACCTCTTGTATCTTTAGGTCTACAATAGGTATGCCATGCCACCTACGGAACCCTATAGATCCTTTGAAGTTGTCCTAAAGAAAATCCCTTAGTATTTTATCAAGTTTATTGTAAGCCACTTTAGAATGGGCATAACATGAATAATAAACATGGGTGGAAGTCAAGACCTTAGAGAAGACCTAGAAATTTCCTACCAATGAAAAAAATTTAGTGATCAAGTAGGTAAATTTTTATTCAACTCGTCGGACAACATATGTCTAAATATTAATGGGAGTCTTGTAAAGAGAATGGAATTCAAAGGAATTTGAATTGGATCCTAGGTTGAATCAATTACCAATTATACTTCTCAATCCAATGAGGCACGAGGGTAGAATATTTTCTGTAGCATTGAGTATTTTTCCAATGAATAACCAAGCCAAGGGTGTGATAAACAGTATTAAGATATTCCATGATAGTATTAACACTTTTTCCTCTTCAAGAAGAGTGAGAAATGAGTCATTGGTAAATTTCACATTAGTTAATTGTTGTATATAGTTGGGAAGGGATATGCCTTTCACATGGCCCTAGGAGGTGTAATGAGTAAGTTGATAACTAAAACCTTCAACATTTAGGATAGAAAGAGATGTAGCCAAGGGGTATCCCTGTCATATAGACTTAAAGAGCCCAAACCTAGATAATTACACACCATTGATAGTGATGCATGCACTAACATGTTAGAATAACATGTTCACTATGCGATGTATAACCCGGGGTCCATACCTAATATCTTGTAGCATATGAATGATAAAAGGACGTTCAATACAGGAATATGTGTAGTGGGTATAATATTGAAACGTAGTGATTACACGTAGTTTATGGATTAGGGATTCTCTCTATTTTTCCCAACAAGCATTGGTGAAAATGATATGCAAATACAACAACATCATACCTAGAAATCCAAATACAACATACATGGTTACATGTTTCCAATAGTGAATAAATGACAGCCATCTCCTTTGTGAATGTTGAAAGGACAAGAGTAGAGGAAGGAAGTGTGGAGGAGAGAAGGAAAGTAAGAAATGTGTTGTTCTAGAAAATCGACAAAGGTTTCCCTTGTCAACAACCATGATGGAATTTTCATTTAATAATCACTTGTTAAAAAAGGTATGCTCTTTATATATATGGTGTTGAGGATTGTGTTTAATCGGTGGAAATTAAATACTTGCAAAACCCATACCTATTCCACACCTTAGATTATTCCTCCCTAAAATAACCTTAATATGTGTGCTCAACTTTATAGTTCTGACTAATTGGATGGTGTTTAATTTGATAGGTAAGATGTATACATGAATGGAATGTTGGAAATTAAAAGGTGGGAATTAAATATTAACATACATACCATACTTATTCCATGGAGAAAATTGTTTGTACCAAAATAATATCTACTATATGTTCCAGATTAATCATTTCAAGCTCGTGCACATTATTCATGTGAGAAAAATATGAGCTTAAAGGGGAAAAATAAAAAAATTTGAAACCCAACCACACTTGTTTCTTCTTGTAGCACTTTATAGGCATGTTTTTTAATTTCCAAGCTTGAGTAATTTAAGAGAAAGCATTTATACAGAACACCTATTGATAATTGAGCCCCTTAACGGATGGACATATGAATGAAAGGAAGAATTTATCTTTCGATCGAGATTTTCAATTTTATTATTTTATTTTTAATGGCATCAAGTATTTTGTGTTCATGACATTAGTTAACTAGGTAAGGACAATAAATGAATAGAAATTTGGAAATAAAAGGTGGAAATTGAAACCCTAAATACCCCAACCTATTCCAAGAATCAAATTTGTTTTTCCCAAATAAATTTTCTATATATGCTCCACTATTTTAGCTTGATTTCACTTTCATTATCGCATACGAGTGCAATTTAAGTAAAAAATTGGCCAAAATAAAAGAAAACCATAAATTGAAAATGTTTGAGGTGAGGTATATTTTATCCATCAATCAAGCTTGCTATTTTTTTATTTCATGGCACCAAGGATTTTGATTGCATGACGTTTAATTTGATAGGTAAGATAGAGACATGATTGGATTGTTAGAAATTAAAAGGTGAAAATTAACTACCTAACAACACCAATTGCTTCTTGTACCACTTTGAAAGAACACTTTCCAGTTTTAAGATTAAATAATTGTAGAGAAAGAACGTGATGAAGGACCACCCATAAATAATTGAGTTCCTTCGAGGATTGGACATAGGAAAAAAAAGAGTAAGATTTTATCCATCGATTGAGATTTTCTATTTTTCTATTTCACTTTTGATGGCATCAAGTTTTTAAGTGCACAACATTTTATTTGATATATAAGGTGAAGACATGAACATGAATTTGAAAATAAAAATATGGGAAATAAACCATTAAATGGCCCACTCCTACCTATTCCATGGCTCAAATTGTTCCCCAAAATAACTATTGTAGATTTTTCCCACCCAAATAATATATATAATTTGTGGTCCACTTAATTGCATCGAGAAATTTTTAATATGGAATTTAATATAATATTTTTAATAGATCGGATTACTTCGATAAAATAACTTTTGAGTTTCCTTTAAATTCCAAATAGACGAAACTATTTTTATTAAAATATAAACAATGTGTTGCAGGAAAGTGAACAAGATCAGTAAACAAAGATGATGGAAAAATGTGTTCTTGGGGCATTGGCAAAGATAACGATGAAGAAATCATTTTTTTAGGGTTAGATTAGTCAAAGTGCAACACTATTTTCAACACTTTTACATATGCTTCGCTCATTTGAACAAGGCCGACAATATGACATCATGTGAGGCAATTAGAGCTTTCATTCATCCATCAATTGAAAACATGTCTCAAACTCTAATAGGATTTTGTAAATGAATATGTGACTGTGGATGAATGTCACTAATTCATGCTTCGATGACCAAAGTAATCATTGTGGTACACACTTTTCTACTTATCTTAATTTCATACTCATATTTATTACTTTGAGTGGAAACATTAAAGGGGATGCGTTAAACAAGTTAAACTTAAGGAGAGAAACATTGAATAAGAGAGGGGGCGATAAAGAGGTGATTTGAGGCCCCACATTCACCTTCTTGTCTCCTATACCACTCATTCAAGCAACATTTTTACTATCCACTCCTCATTTTGAGTTGGCATCATCTATCACACTCATAAGCCTATTTGTTCTTATGCATGGGCTTGAAAACCCTTCTCCATCTTCTATTATGCATCCACATCATTTCAATTTTCAACCACATTATCTTGTGTCATACATTCCTTTTTACATACCTCTTCATGTTTCATGTCATCATATGCTCGTCACACCAACTCATTACAAGAGCACACTATTAGAACTCACACTTTCTTCAAAAATAACAATATTTTCTAGACCACATCTACTGATATCATCACTAATGTCACACTTCATAACACTATACCCTCTACTATTGATTTATCTGCATGTCCCCAAATAATAGACGTTCCCGCACATGCATCATTATCATCATCTTTCGTATGTGTTTCATACCCACACTCACATTCCTTACACACCACCATTTTGTTACTTCTATTTGGAATTATGTGTTCATTTATCATCTATATCATCCCCATCACTCCTATTTTTTATCTCATTTATCACTTTATTTTATACATTGCATCTCTCACTCACCTAGTACATATAAGGACTAGGGGACTTTCATTTGTCCTCACTACTACATTCTACATACTCCATACATTCCACTTCTTTTCATCAAGCTTGGATTTGAAACACAACCTAATTCTCTACACATCTTTTTCTATCATCATTGACAAATCCCCACATAGTTAATATTTTTCTTACGATTGTTGAAGAATGTTGGCGAAACCCCGCTATTTTGGTGTTAATATTTAAATTATGGGCCGAACCATGTCTAATACCCAACAAAATAAATATTTTCCACTTTGGGAGAAATCACACCCCTTCAAAGTGACATGAGAAGGTATAAAAAGAAGATGTAGTTGATAAGAAATCATGTCAAGAATAATAAAAATATATCATTCTAACTCAAAATATTTTTGAATGAGAGAAAAATAAGAGATCATTCAAGGATTTTTTTTTTTAATGAGATATATTAAATCATCATCTATTGAAGAATTTTTTTTGGAGGTTGGTGCTTCTTAAGAGAATAGATTGGTGTCTCTAATAGGTTGGTGCCTACAAATTTCTTTAAAATGCGGATTGATGTATTCGGTGGGTTGGTGCCTATAAATTTTTCTAAGAGACTTTTAATATTTTATGCGTAGATTTATATAATAGATTCAAGTAGTCTTTTCTCCGTAGTTTTCTCCTAAAAAGGTTTCCACATAAATCTTGTGTTTTGTAATTGTTATATCTTTTTGATTCTTATTATTGTGTTTATTAAGTTTTTAAACATGTATTATATATTTCATCTAATGTTTTCTTGACCCTTATTCAAGTAGCTAGGGTTTATTTTGTAGGTTTGGGGTGACATATGAACCCTACATCAAAGTGAATGCAAAAAAGAGTGAAAGTAAGAAGAAGAGATTAGACCCTCGAGAATATTATAAGAAAATCATTTTTTTGGACACTAGTACCTACTTGAGTCATTAATGCTCAAGTGGTATTATCCTCCTTTGGATGATTTTTTCCGAATTAGTTTCAAATTAAACTCTTCTAAATGAATCCTACTCGGTCCATATCCATCATGTTCTACTAAATTTCTAGCCCAAAATCAGCCCAGATCTTCAAATACAATCTAAGTCACTCTTATCTCACTATTGCTCACATTTTCTAGTCTCTTGCATGATAGATTTTTCTTGTTATTATTATATCCATTTGATATATTTCCTCTAATTAATTTATTTAATTTCATTAAATCACCATCACCACTACATGTTATACTTCAAAACTATCTTGATTGTATCTTTTATGTCTCCATCTACCCATGGATGTTGATACAATCAAATATTAGTGTAAATCATTATATTATAATTTATATTTTGATTAGCATCAATGCATATGATATTATACTAATCAAGGTTTTCATATAATGCATGTGATACAGATCTTATTAAGAACAATTAAATAAACTTAAGCACTCCTTAGGAAGAGTCTTGGTCTCACGTAAATGAGGATGTGAATCTAAAAATACTTAATGTTTTACTATGCAACCATTTTATAATCAAGAATAAAGGAAATTTATAGGTCAAGTATGTGTACAATGATCAACCTCCTCTAGTTATATCTAGACACCCCCTAGAGGCTCTTATTAGAATAATTAATATCAATCTTCCTCTATGGACCATGATTACATTCAATGAAATTTAAATATTTGATGATGACTTGGATAGACACACCTTGTTTATTCATTCTTATATCGATTAAAAAACTATCTACAATGTCATAGGCAATAAAGATTTAATTCTAATTATTTATAGCATGGAATTTCTTAGTATGTTGGGATTTACTAAAAAACATTATAGAATAATTTACAAGTTATTGAAGGATTTAATAGACATATATAGAATATTTTTGTCACATTTCGTTAGCTCTTTCCTTTGATAAACTAATTTAGCCACACCATTTTTGTTATTCCGAGTTCCAAGATACAAGACACGTTGTTATGATGACCTTCAATATTTTTTATATGTACAAACTATATAAAAATATTGAAATTTATAGTCACAAAAAGAGCTAAGCCGTCAAGGAATTTTGTTTTTGACAGAAACCGATAATTTGAAATTCCAAGCTGCACATAGTTATATGCATCGACATATGGTCTAAGCATCTCTTCCAATAGTCATCGAATAGAAACTCGCATATAATAGATTCCATGCATTCAAATTTGTTACCTCATTAGTAAATTGTAACTTCTAACTAATTAACCAAATTATAATCTTCAAACTCACATGTTCCCTATTTACAACATTCAATGAGCTATATTAACAAAGGACACCACAAAAACACACACGAAAAATCAATTTTACTCTTTTTTCAATGTATCAAAAATTAATTATGTTTATAAGCCTTTCCTAATTGGAGTTTCGGTGGTTGTACGACACATGTTGGGAAAATGGAAGGTCAATGCTTTTTACTAATGATCATTGGTATAGAGTGGCATGAGCATTGTTGATTAGGAAACCCTAATCACTACCTTAATTCGAAATAGAAACCCTTTTCACAAATGCACTTAAAAATTACAACATAAGGAACCCTAAACACATAGTTTTTGTATCTAACATATGCCAAAGTCGAGTTTGAAGATGTGCAAGTTTATTTATCTATAGGCGGAGGCAAAGGAGACTCTGTGTTGCCACAAGTCAAGCATGCCTCTCTACATAGTACACTAATGGGTGCCACTTGAAGACTTATTTGCATTTTTCTTTATTGAAATTGTGGTATTGATCAAACACACCTTGTTTTAATCTAAGATATCTTCGTAATACATTGCATTAATGATCGGTGCAACGCTCCCCTTTCTTCTTTAAGCAATTTAGAAAATTGGCTCAAATCATTCATATGTGCCTACTTGTAACAAAACGTTACACATTTCTTGCCCCCAAAAGTTTCTCCATCCTTGCGCTTCTCCTCCCCAAGCACCCCGTCATTGCCCCTCTTCCTCTCGCTTGAAATTTGAATGCATCAATTTCAATTTCTCCATTACCTTATTCGCATGTGATTTTTAGTAATTAATAGAACAAGAGAAAATTAAATGTATAGTACGTTCAAACTCACTTGAACAACCCTTAATACTTAGAGTTCCCAATATATGAATTGGCGATATTCAATGTCAATACGTGATTGTTAAGCATTTTATAGTGAAAACAGTATTCAATAATAAAGTCTCCGACTAAACAAATTAGAAATTAGTAATATTAATTGTAAACATATAATAGTATAAACAAGAGTATAAATTACATGTAAATATTTTATAATGAAAAGATTCGTTGGTGTTAAGACCGGCACTTGCATATAGTGTGAAAGGTCAGCGTAATAATGCAACCAAAATATAAAAAAGTGAGAAGATACCTCAAGACTAATTAGGCCGGCCAATAAATAAATATGTAAGAAGAATAATGAAAAGATGAACAAGTGTCATCCATGACCGCGGTGCATTGACGTGAATAATCAAAGAAACAGTTAACACAAATTCCATAGCTGACCTCCTCTCATACATTTATTATTTTCTGGTATATTCATTTTACTCAAAGTTTCCTGGCAAAGGGTGTATTCAATAAATTTAATTTTATTATAGTTACAGATAAAAAGTCTTTGTTCCTAGGCAATTACTTTTGATGATAAGATTTGGGACTAAAAACGATTTTTGGTAAAGATGACGGGAAAATATGGATAAGTATGGTTCGATAAAATATTTGAGTTCGATAAGATAACATATTTAAATTGTTGACATTCAAATCTTATCCCTATATATTAAAGCATTATCCTCACCGCAATTCCCATCGCATTCCGCATGAGTTTCAGAAAGCTTAATTCGACGTCGTGAGAATAAAAATGGAGAAGGAAAGTTCAACAGAGTTGCATGTAAATGTGATTGAGCGAGTGATGGTGGCACCATGTCTGCCTTCGCCCATAAGAGGATTTGGGACACGCAAGTATTTAATTCCCATAATTCATTTTTAAACTTTCCTTTTATCTCTGTGTACTCTTATCTAACAAATTAAACATTGTCCAGTTGAAACCTTTGACACCATAAAACATGAAATAAGAAAATAACAAAGTCCATATTTTCCATATTTTTTCAAAAAATTGTTCTAGTCAATTTTGTACGGTTGAGTTGTTGGTACCCTGGAAATGACATACAAGTTAACAACATTAACTAAGTGCCCCCACCATATGGCTAAAAACAACGTAGTGCAATGTCACTATTAAACTTGATACTATCTTTGATTAAGTTGACTCATGTTACTCAATACTTATTTCAACATATCCACACACTACCCTTGGAAGATTCTCTCCATGTTTTCTCCTTGATATGGAAAACATTTTAATCAAACCTTCTAGAGATATGTCATAATATCTTCCCAAATTTGTCAGCTAAGAATTTCTTTTAATAAAACTGAACCGACCCATGTAAATTAGAATATTTAAAGTGTCACACTTCCTATGTTAGAAATAAGTAACCATTTCCAAACCATAGAGATGCCATCCACTCCACATATAAAGCATTTCTAAGCTAGAATAATGCATTTCCTTGATATAGTTTTTAATATCTTTTCCATCTCATATTCCTAAGTTATAGAAATTGTTTCCTATTTGTTTCTATGAGGATATCTCATGAACCACTTCATTGTTCACTTATGAAACAACGTCAATGTCATGTTGTGCAAGTTGAAATATCATCTCTAATCACTAAAATATTGCAATGAACATAATCGATATAGTGTATTATTGTTCATGTTGAACGATACATCTAAAAACCTGTGAAGAAAATGTGTTTCACGCCATTGTACCATGATGGAAAAGGTAATTCTAATTATTCATTATAACTATCAATTACACTTTGAAATGGTGCATGAAGATGTTGATAAGAAGACCTTGAAGAAGTTAAAGTTGAAGGATTAAACGTCAAATATTACACATGAAAAGAGTCATGATGAATAAGGGGTTTGAGGGAGGATAACTTTCAAGTTAGGGGAATCTATTGGAGGGAACATAGGTAAACCTCTCTTTTCTTTTGATTATTCACATATGGACCATGTGTCCCTTTTTATTACCACCACCTTATTGTCTATTTAATGCAATGTATTTTGAACATTAATATTTATTAATAGATGCCAACATGAAAATCCCTACTTTTTATTATTCTCAACTTTTAGGGATTAGTGTAATCCATTGTTATGTGTCTGAATAACATAAGTGTGGAAGGACTGTAAAAAATGGTAAACATAGCTGAAAACATAATATATACTCCACGAGTCAGGAACCCTAACTCAAGGCCTTAAATATCCACAACTCTAAAGAATGTGCTAATTATTTTTATTAACGTTATGTTGTCTCTTTACAGAGAGGATAAGTTGGATGTCGAGGATGAGTTGTGGATTATGAGGCAAGGAAAAAGTGCTCGAAAAAGTGTATAGGTGGTGTAAAATCCAAAATAATTTGGAGAGAATGTGGTTGTTGGGGTCAATGGCCCGAGGCTTTCCCCCTTAGGAAAAATTCATTGTAGTCCCTTAATACTCTACCAAAAACTTCACCTTTGCATAAGATTTGATATTTGGATAGTGTGTTGCCTCTTCAATCATGCATATATTTCATTTTGTGATAATTTTACGTTCATTTGATAATGTAGGAGAGCTCATTCACAACATATCATGAATATGTTTGAGGTCCTTCAAATGTCTTGTGAGATAGTATTTCTAATTCATGTTGTTCTCTAATGTGATTCCATCCAACCCTTTTTATACCTGCACTACCATCCTCCCAATTGGGCCAAAAGTAGATTATAGACAAAACAATATAAATGACCTTCAAATCTTAATGGAAGGTAGATTTTATATATGTAGTTGTCAATGTATGGGGTGCAAAAACCCGGAGTTGTGATATTTGGTTCCACAACATGACGCTCGCTAAAAATAATTGAAACAAGTGCACAACATAAAAAAATCCTCCACTTCATTGAAAAAATGTAGATTGTAAAAGTAGAAACCATCACTAATATACACATAAAAATCATAGTTCAAATATAAATTATCCAAAAACAATACTACATGTTATTATGATTGTTAATAAATAATTAAGTATTCATTTACCATGTTTTACTTTCTAAGATATCTCCAAAGTACGATGCGTCAACAACTCCGCACATGATAAAAATGGTAGGTGATTCATATGTTCCTGGTCGTAAGAAAGAAGAGTTTCACATTAGTTCCCCCAAAATTATCGCCACCCCAAGACTTCTCCTCTCTCAAACCCCTTCTTCATCACTATTATTCTTCCTTCAATGTTTCACTCCCTTAAGTTTAACTTCTTCAGCGTATCATCTTTGGCATTTCCATCACATGATTAAAGTTAAAGGATTGAAGGTGAAACCCTAATCGCAAATGTGCTTGAAATCAACAACATAAGTAACCCTAAATAGAGAGTTTTCGCATCTAACATATGTAAAGTTTTAGATTCATATATATGCAAGTTAACCTTTGAAGTAATCATCATCCAAAGTATGTTTCCTCAATGACCTACACACAACACCCCTTTCTCTCTCATATGATTGAAAAAAGTGGCACATGGTTCATATGTTCCTTTCCATAATAACTCAACTTCATGACTGATATTCCCTTTCTTCATCACCGATAGAGCTAAATACGATGCCCTCTCGTAGTCTTTATCCAAGTTTCCATAATTTGATCTTTTTAACTACGGGAAAGCTTTTTGGCTTGAGTTTGGATATGTCCAATTGTTCTTCTATGACCTAGGTGTCCAAAAGAGGTGGGTGATATGTTTTGAGGAAGTGCACATTGAAGATAGGATGCAAACCAAGGTATGGTGGAAGATTCAACTTGAAAGCATTTTTGCCTACTTGTTTGGTTATAATGTAAGTAACATACCATAGAGGTCAAATTTTCCTGTGTGGACATGCAAGACTTTATCAGCAATTTTTAAATGATGTGAAACCCTGTGCTGATCATGGTGTTGTTTATACATTTCATGCATCTTATATAAAATATCGTGGACCTATTCTTTGAGTATATTGAATCTTTCGACAAACCTTTTTTCCTTTTCTACTTTATTTTTTCCATGAGACGTGTATTCCATTTTATGTACTGGAATGCATACATCAATGGATAACATAGGACCGTGCTTGGTGAATCTATGTTTGGTGGAGTTGTACAAGGCCTAATTGTAACCATGTTGTATGTATAAAAGATGTTATCCATGTATGTTGGTGTTTGGAGTGATACAAATAAAAGCATGTGAATCTTGAAGAGGTTCACTTTGTCTCTGTGTGTTTATTAGTCGTGGCTATAAGGGTGTGGAATTCATCAAATTATTGTCCATCATTCCCCATAGAGTGGAAGAAGATGCTCAAGATCTTGTTATCTCAGTATCGAAATTATCGAATAGTGAAGCCCAATGTTGATCCATACATGACTGAAATAGAGTTTAGTATTTTCTTCATCAAACATATTTTTCTTATAAGAAATCACTACAGCCATTCTAGAAAATCAATTAACTACAACAAAAATAAAATCATCTCCATTTTTCGAAGATGGAAAATGTGAGAGGAACTCCATTGAGATGGATGCCCAAGGCTTGGTTGGATCCAAAGAACCACATATACAATCTTTATTTCTTATTACTTGGTTAGGCAATTACTCAAAGGGTGCAATATTTGATGTAGTTAACCACATCATTCTTTTGGTTGGGCTAGTAAAAGTTCTTTTGAAGTAATGCTAGTTTTTTTCACATGCTAAAGTGTCTAGCTATCCTACTAAAGTGTTCCTCTCCTATAATCTTCTATTGTTCACCGGTTGGAGCATAGATGTGTCCCCGTGGTAGAGGGTCAATCCTTGAGGTCAATGCATCATGTACTCTATCAACATTATCTATAAGAATGGTTGGGTCGCACCCATTCCCTCCTAGTCTATGCCTGGTATATTAGTGGGTTCAGCCATGGTGATGGTGGCATTCAAAGAAATTAACCCTTAATTTTTTTATTGGTATTCCTCTCCTGTTTTGAGTTCTATTTTAATCACCTTCAAATATTTGTGTCCAAGTGCCTCGAAACTATATAGTATTAAATCATGTGTACATGCATACGCATGTGAATATTTAATAAAAGTAAATGATTTAAAATTTGACAAAGAGGTGGGAGAGCATATTATAGCAGAATGAAATCTTTACCTTAAACTTAAAAGTGGATTATTATAATTTTCATAGTGGTGGCAGTTTATTTGAAGAAGACTTCATGAAGTGTATTATTTCTCAATATGTTGTCATTTCATGAGAATAATATAATGATTTATTGATATAGTTATCCCCGAGTGTACGCTATTTTGGTGTAATAAATTCGCTAGAGATAAAATCTCACTAAAGCATTGGAGAATTTCTTGCCACTAAGTTTTATATATTATTTGCCTTTGAATTCAAATTTGAAAACTTGATTATGAAGCGTGCATCCCTTAGACATCAAACTCATACATTGTACACACTTTACTAGTTCAAATTGGAATAAAAATTGTATTCACAACCCTTTCAAGAATATTTTACCTCTCATCAAAAGGTTTAATATGTCACCTTTCATTACAACATTTTTGTGTTGAAAAACTCATGCCTTCTTAAATATGTTAGTGTAGACACTTTATTTATGTGACTAGTAAATATATATGTTTATTGATTATTGGTATTTTGTGATTTATTTGGTGTATATTATTTGTGTTGTTCATTTTTCAATGTGTTTCTTGCGTGTTATATTTTAAATTTCAAGCTTTGGAATTTCTTTTATTCTTTTTGAATTTAGTATTCCTCTTTTCAACTCTTTGTTTGACATTGTGTGTTCCCCTAATCATATTTTCACTATCTTCACTTTTGATCTCGTATTAAGAAGTGAGAGGACATACATGTTGTATTAAAGGGTTCATCCATGGCGATGATGATTTTAAAAGAAATGGATATGATGACATGCCCCTCCACACTCTTTATTTGTTTTAGCCCTCAATTAAGCATTCAATATACTTCTCTCCATTTCCACTTCCCTCTAGTAACCATCATTTATTTGTTTACAATAGCTTTGGATTAGTGATATTAAGTAATTTATATAAATGGAGAAGATATTAAAAAATAGTCTTTTTGGTAATCTTGAAAGAGTAGACATTATAGTGGTATGAAATCTTCACTTTAAACTGAAATACTAATAATGTAAAATTAGATTTTAGAATCTTTATATAATGATGGAAACTTTATCAAAGGATATTTTGATTTAGGTTTATTATTATTCAATATATGTTATATGTAGTCTTATGAAATAAAGACCACAATATTGATAGTGTTATTGCCAATTAAATAATACACCAATTTGATGTATAAGTTTCACAAGAAGTAAAATATGACTAGAGGATTATTTTACTACTAAGTTCTATATATCCGAACTTAGGTTTTGGTAAGACTAGAAGAGCTACGAGTGCTATACTTTGAGGTCTACAAGGTTGTATAAGTTCTAATTGTAATGGTATATAATTATACAAGACTACAAAGGATGTATAAATTGCCAAAACCCTATTACGGATCGGTTAAGCCAATCAATGACCGTGTTGAGATACAAAATTATGCTCAATAACTTACTTACTCACAAATAATGATCTTCAAGATTTTCTTACATAAATCCTACTAACACCTTTGTAAGAATCAATTATGTAAATTATATGTTTCTATGTTTTGATGACCTATGTCATACATCAAAATAAAGATAACCACATCTCTTGGCATTTAATAAGCTCAAGTATGTGCCCAATATACCAACTATATTCGACACTATGTTTCAAGGAAATCCAAGATATAAAGGAAAATCCACTAGAAGAAAGAATGATCCAAAATTAGAATTCAATGCCATGCCTCAACCAACTACTAAGCTTAAATTATGAGAGCCTCCGGGTGGGAAATCACATGATTAACATCACCACTACATGTTATAATTCAAAACTATCTTGATTGTATCTTATATGTCTCCATCTACCTATGAATATTGATGTAATCAAACTTGGTGTAAATAATTGTATTCTAATTTATATTGTGATTAGCATCAATACATATGACATTTTACTAATCAAGGTTTTTCAGATAAAGCGTGTAATAAATATCTTATGAACAATAATTATATAAATTAAGCACTCCAAAGGAAGAGTCTTGGTCTCAAGTAAATGAGGATGTGGAGCTAAAAAGACTCAATATTTTACTATGCAACCATGGTATAATAGAGAATAAAGGTAATCTAGAGGTCAAATAGGTGTACTTTGATCAACCTCCTCGAGTTACATGTAGTCACCCCTAGAGGCTCTTATTGGGATTAATAATATTTTTAATGAAAAGATTCGTTGGTGTTAAGACCGGCACTTAAATATAGTGTGAAAGGTCAGCGTAATAATGCAACCAAAATACAAAAAGTGAGAAGATACCTCGATACTAATTAGGCCGGCCAATAAATAAATATGTAAGAAGAATAATGAAAAGATGAACAAGTGTCATCCATGATGCGGTGCATAGACGTGAATAATCAAAGAAACAGGTAACACATTGTCCAGAGCTGACCTCCTCTCATACATTGAATATTCATTTTATTCAATGTTTCCTGGCAAAGGGTGTATTCAATAAATTTAAGTTTTTTTATAGTTACAGATAAAAAGTCTTTGTTCCTATGCAATTATTTTTGATAATACGATCGGGGACAAAAACATTGCCCAATCTCCAGAAACCTCAAAACTAACACAAACTACCAACATTCACCAAAAAACAATAGTCTCCAGACTTACTAAAAACTATTGTTGGAAAAGATGCCAATATTAAAAATCTGCTCAGCTATCTAAAAAGATGACATACTCTGTTCATGATAAACAGGAGAATACATTTGTTGAGTAAGCCTTCTTTTAACTAAGCAATATGATAAAATATTGTAGTTCGATAAAATAATATATTTAAATTGTTGACACTCAAATCTTATCCCTATATATTAAAGCATTTTCCTCAGCGCAATTCCCATCCCATTCCGCAGTTTGATCAGTTTCAGAAAGCTTAAGCCGACGTTGTGAGAATAAAAATGGAGAAGGAAAGTTCAACAGAGTTGCATGTAAATGTGATTGAGCGAGTGATGGTGACGCCATGTCTGTCTTCGCCCACGACAATCCTGCACCTCTCCCCAGTCGACAACCTCATTAGAGGATTTGGGAGCATATTATTTGTCTACAATCCCTGCAACACTGTTTCTGCAGATCCTGCAAAAACAATTCGAGAGGCTCTCTCCAAGGTGTTGGTTTATTATTCCCCTTTTGCTGGAAGGCTCAGAAATAAAGAAAATGGGGAACTTGAAGTGGAGTGCAGTGGGGAGGGTGCTCTCTTTGTGGAAGCCATGGCAGACAACGACCTTTCAGTCTTAGGAGATTTGGATGAATACAATCCATCATTTCAACAGCTTTTTTTTCTGCCTCCACCTGATTCAGATATGGAGGATCTCCCTCCCCTGGTTCTTCAGGTATTTCTTCACTCTTCCTTTTTGATGGAATTCTACAAGTATGATCTAATTTAATTTGTTTCCTTTATCGACATTGTCAACCTCTCAAGTTTTATATTTTTCTTATTCTTATTCAACTTCTATATTTTCACTATTAGTTGAACAAGTTGAAATAATGTCTCTAGTTTTAATGGTGTCGTACATATTTATATTATTCACATCGACATATTTATATTTTCTTTGTTGTATTTCTTTCATGCAGGTAACAAGTTTTACATGTGGAGGCTTTGTTATGGGATTGAGTTTATACCAAAGTCTATGTGACGGAAAAGGATTGGGCCAATTTCTTAAAGGAATCATAGAGATGGCGAGGGGAGCAATCAAGCTGTCAATTGAACCAATATGGAATAGAGAACTAGTGCAGCCTGAAGACTGTATGCACCTCCAGTTTCATCACCATGAATTCATAGACCCACCTCAAATAGTTGAGAAAATTGTTCAAACATCTATTGTTATAAACTTTGAGAAAATAAATTATATCAAACAATGCATTATGGAAGAATGTAAAGAATATTTCTCTACATTTGAAATTGTAGCAGCATTGGTTTGGCTAGCAAGGACAAAGGCTTTTCAAATTCCACATAGTGAGAATGTGAAGCTCCTCTCAATGGACATGAGGAGCTCATTTAGTCCCCCTCTTCCAAAGGGATACTATGGTAATGTCGTTGGTTTTGCATGTGCAATGGATAATGTCAAAGACCTCTTAAGTGGATCTCTTTTGCGTGTGGCAATGATTATAAAGAAATCAAAGTTCTCCTTAAATGAGAATTTCAGATCAAGAATTGCAATGAACCCATCCGAATTAGCTGGGAATGTGAAGCATGAAAATGTATTTTTACTTAGTGATTGGAGGAGGTTGGGATACTATGAAGTGGACTTTGGGTGGGGAGATGCGGTCAATGTAAGTCCTGTACATGTTCCGGGGAGCGTGGTTTTCATTGCCAAATTTATTCCATTTCCTTCGACCTACCAAGAACATGCTTGATGGAATCAAGATAGTCATGTTTATACCCTCATCAAGAGTGAAAGTATTTAACATTGAAATGGAAGCCACGATAGAAAAATGTATGACTTGAAGTGTGTCTTTCAAAGTTATAAACTCTACATATGACACAAAAATAATAGAATATTGTATGATTGTTGTGTTGAAGTAAAAATAAAAGTTTAGCTAGTTCTTGTTATGAGCCACTTATTCTCATCACATCAAGATGTGTTGTACTAATGACAACTGGATTTTTTATGTTTATATTGAATTAGGTTGTATTATTTCTTTTAATAAAATTTATAAATTATGATAATCAGTATTTGCAATCACATAATGGAAGATAAAAAAATTATGAATCTCGTATTGATAAATTTTGGACACAATATATATAAAACATCATAATATTTATCTCGTATTATTTTTGAAATAAATAATTTGACTATTAAAACATTGTATTTAATGTATTCCATTATATTGTAAAGAATAATATTGTATCAATATTATTCTTTTTTTATTATTGGCAAATAGTATTTTGAAAGGGACTATACCCTTGTACAATAAGGCTCAAAATCCATATTTAACCAAATCAGCATAACAAAAAGGGATCAAAATCTAGATATGACCAATAGTCCCAAAGGCGTGAAAACAACTGCCAAGAACAAAAGCTGCAACTAGCAATCCAAGACTAATAAAAAACAACTAAACAAGTGAACAGTTGCCCAACAACTACAAAACATGCCAACAACTTAGATATAATGATGAGAGCTAACAAAGGACAATATTCATGCCTTGTCCGAGACGATGGGGGATTTAGGTTTGGTGTATCCCTTCTTTTTCCTATCCACCACCATCCATTCTTCGTTTCCTTCTTCCACTGAGATCGGAAGAACCACTTCAATTGATTTGATAGGAATGTGACCCTCAGGAAGGGCGTCGCCAAAGAATTTTTTTCTTGAATCAACACCTTGAAAAGAAGAATCTAGGGGTAACTTCTCTATATTGTTCGAAGAAACTTCCATGACGGGTGAATCAACTTGCATGGGGGCACTAGATTCCACAACCGGATATGTCTGGGGATCGATTGTTAGATGCTCTGGTAGAGAATCTTTCCACCATGCAGGTTTGATCTTTTGTTTGGAATGTTCACAATCTTTTGTGATATGACCAGTTTTGAAACAACACCGACATCTGAAAGCAAGTCCTTTGTAGTCTAACCTCTTGCACCCAAATTCTTTCACCAATCTGCAGATTAATTTCTACTGGTAAGGCTTGGGTATCAAGATCTACAAGGATTCATGCATAAGTAGTGTGGGTTTGAATGGAGGTCTTCTCATCAATAGATCGCACATGAGCCTAGAGTATCCCCTATAGCAAGAAAACAAGATATGTTCCAAAGCTAGAGTGGGAGTCCAGGAAAACGAACCCAAACCGGGTAGGTGTCAAAAGAGTCTTTTAATGGATCAAAAGACAGATACCATGGCTTAGCCATGAGCCGTGTTCACCCCAAACCTAGTGTTGGGTAATAATTAAATCCCTATCTTTAGGGGTTTCAAATACAACAATGAAATATGCTTTGGCACAAGGATAAAGTTCAATCTTACCTTGTATCTTTTCTCTCCATCTCTGAGCAATCTAGTCATAGAGCTGAGAAATATTTGGCCAAAAATTGTTAAACCTACATATAAGACCCAGTTGGGAAAGATTTTCTTCCTCCTTGAGCACCTTGTGAAGCAGATCCTCCTCTAGTTTTAGTGTCAGGGTCTCCTAAGAGGGTTTTGAGAGATTTTCAGAAGTCCTTGCATTAAAATTTAGTTGTTTGAATACAACATCGAAAAATTAAGGAACACTCGAATTTGATCCATGCATGTGAGTAGCCCCAGGCTTCGTTGTATACCCAAAGCAGCAGCCGCAGTGATCTCAAGATGAAGAAGCTCTGGGGGAGCCTGAACACCCCCTCCCAGCACCCTTTCCTGCCCATGACCACTACCTCCTGTGGTGTTATTAGCCAAAACACCAACCTTGTGGCCAATTCGCTATGGAGAGCTAGGTCCACCTCTGTTGATGGCGCCATCATAAACTTTAGGGCTCGATTTAGGGTTTACCATACCATACACGGGAAACCTTTTATTTTTATCAATATTATTCTTTATTTATCAATATTATTGTTGTTTTCTATAAGTGTTATTATAATATGATTATCTTTTTGTGAGATTAATATACCATTAATTATGATTTAGTCTTTTGTCAACATTATTTTTTAATTAAAGAGGTTCTTGCTTTGCATTGTATGTGATAGTGTAGGTAGTATTTCCTTGTCATCCACCAAGGTTTAAATTCAAGGAAATACTATGGGATGAAATTGGAATCTAGTGGAATGGGAAATCCCGAGTCCTCAACACATAATCCTAACAAAACAACACAACATTTTTGGAGACTATTTAACCGTAGAATATATGGTTTTGTTCAGTTCTAATATAATATTTATATGGAAATATATGTATGTATGTATGTGTACATGAATACTCACGCTCCCACTATGTTTATTAACTAGTGGGTGGAAAACTTCTTTTTGGTATGCTAGTACAATTTTATAATAATTGGAGAAACATGGATCTTGTGCATAGAAACACTACTAAAATTAGCCTAATTTATTCACATTGTTCTCCACACAAAAACATTTTATGAAAAAAGCGTGAATTATTAATATTACATAGACAATTTCTATAAATAAAATGTAGATTTTCCACAATTGCATTAAAAATAAATTTTAATATGTTAAAGATCAACATTCATGAAATTTTCATTGTGCAAAATCACATTTTCTCATGTTTTGAAAAATATTTCCACTACTTCATAAAATTCAAATTTAAAATTGTTAAATATCCACATCATTGAAATTTTATTTTGAATAAATCACAATTTCTCCTCATGTTTTTAAAAAAATAGATCTTTATAGATAAAATATTGAATATTGTCTAGCAAAACCTAAATATAAGTCTTATTTGAATTTTCACACAATTTAGAAGGTTTAAATAAAAATTATATATACACTAAAAATTTTACAAATAAAAATTGTGAAAATTCAACACACTTAAATTATATTGATTGTGTTTCACAAAATATTAAATATGATATAGATATGATATCATATAGATATTCAACACACTTGAATTATAAATATGATATAGATATTCCCCAATTTCCTAATAGTAAACTTAAATTTGTGGATTGTCCATGTTATATTATTTATTGTAGATATTTCACATTTTCACATTGTAGTTTGAAAAAGTAGACTTTTAAATCTAGATTTATCAATTGTTTAAACAACCCAAAATAATGTATTGTAATTTCAATTTTACTTTTCCTCGAATACTGAAAAAAAAACTTACAAAAAATTCTACATCAATAAACTTCCATTTTATATTATCCATAAAATGTTAAATATTTGCATTATGGACAATTTAAAGTTCCAAAAAAATTGTTGATAATTTACACTAAAAGATACTAAATTTTAAGCTGTAGGTAATTTATAAAACATAGATCATAAACTCACCCCCTACTATTAATATATAATTTATAACAACAAATTGGATCATGTAACCAAATTGTATTTTGATATTATTGAAGCATTGTGTAATACTCACAATATTATTTCATTATTATTAAAGAAGATATGGTTTTTCTATCAATTATAATAATCTAAATAATTCATTTTACATTATTTTTATTTGTTGCAAATCTACAATATATCTCACTTTCTATATAACTATAAAAACATAAAACTACTCGAAATATTATTTCATTCTTATTAAAGAAGATGTGGTTTTTCTATCGATTATAATAATCTAAATAATTCATTTTACATTATTTTTAATGTTGCAAATCTACAATATATCTCACTTTCTATATAACTATAAAAAGATAAAACTAAAAATATATGGACGTATTTGATCATAGACATAGATGGACATTATTATATTTTGATTAGCCTATTTGATAGACAATATGGATGTTTATACTTTTGACATGTTGTGATTTGGATGATGGATTATATGCATGGATTGATATTTCAGTATTGATGATGATTTTTTGATATATAGATTTTGTTGTTAGACGATTCAGCTAGTCTTGTGATCAAATTGTTATTGATGAAATGATGGAATTGAAATATTTTGGGATTATAAACAATTGATGAAATTACTTGATTTTAGTGATGATTTAGTTGTGTTGTTTGATGATGTGAATTGATACATGTATATGCATTTTATTTTTTGATGTCATTGATATGGCCACGAGGCCGAAGAGGTATTGCTTTGATTTTGTAGGAAATTATAACACAACAAACAAAAGGGGATAGGAGACCAACAATGAAAGAATTTTGGGTATTGGCAACTGGTCACCTTGGCAACTTGTGTTTTTGTATGTTGTTATGTTGTTGATAATTTTGTTAGGAGGTCCCCATTGGGGGTGGCCTCAAATGTGACCATGGGTAAATGTGTTGTTTTCCTTTTCATTTTAATTATTTTGTGAGTATGTGATTTATTATTGTAATGTGATTCACTTTATTATTGTTAGTTAATGTGCTCTTATTTAAGTTGATTAATCTTGTTAATTAAATTAATTTGGGATGTGACCAAAGGGGTATTTAATTTTGGTAGATTTTCCTTGATTTTATTATGGATTTGAAAAGGATTTTATTGGTTTTAGTGTTGTGTACTCAACCTTGCATGTCAAACTCGGATTTTGGCTTAAGGGCCATTTTTGGAGGCTTGTGGGACAAGTTAAGCTTGTCCCACACCTCTTAAATTCACCTACCAACTATACCTATGGGGTAAGGGGTAAAAATTAGGCCCCATTATGTGATTTGGAAGGTAAAAGGTGAAATTATTGCACCTTCTTACATGAGCTTTTAATTTTTTCCTTTGGAGTATGGTTAATGGTTTGTGTGTGGAAGGAGAACTTGTCATACATTCTCACCCACCAATTTATGAGCTTTGGGTTTGGTGTTTGACCATGTGATGTGGAGTTGAGGAGAAGTGATGTGGCATCCTACATGGAGCCACCTCACCCTCTCTTCTCTTTTTCTATTTATACAAGTTTATTTGATGGTTTTGGGGTTACATGTTTTATTTTCACTCTTGCATTTTGGAGGAGCTTTCTTTTGGAGTTCTTGTTGGGAGCTTGGAAGATTGTTTTGTGCTTGTTTTTGGACTTGGAAAATATTGGAGCTTGTGCTTGTGGATTGGATATTTCTTGCAATGGAAAGGTAGGGACTTCACCCATGCATTTTTATTTTTATTTTTTGTGCAAATGGTTGTAAATGAATGAATGTTGTGTATTTTGGTTTTGGGGATAGAATGGCCTTAAGGTTGTGTAGGAGAAAGAAAATGGGGATTTATTGAGGGAGGGATAAGATTTTATATTATGCATTTGGAGGAGTTTTGGGTTGGGTGTCCCACCTTGTGATAATAAGAAATATTTCTTATTTATCTTGATATGTTTATTGAGGGAGGGATAAGAGTTGAGGGAGACATAAGAGAAATTGAGGGAGGGATAAGAGTTGGTTGTGGTTGTGTGAATGAATTTTTGGAGGATTTTAAGGTGGACACCTAACCCATTGGGAGGCATAAGTGATTCCCCATGTTTCTTCTCTCCCTTGGCTTGGATTTTAAGCCTTTGTGCTTGGGAAAATTGTATGTTTTTTGTTATTTTTGTATTGTTCTTTTTGTGTTGAAATTTTGTGTGAATGGTTATTGTGGAAGCCTTGTAAAAGTTTCCATGGTTGCTTGATACCCTTTATTGCTTCATTTTTGGGGCTTCGGGGGCCAAATGAGGAGGATGGATTCTCCTTCTCATTGGATTATAGGTTGGGTGGAGAGCATTGCCTACTCCCCTTTCTTTTTTTGTTGTGTTTGAATTTGAAGATTGGAGGAGTCATGTTATGTTGGAGCCAAAAGGATCACCTTTGTAATGTTGTTTAAATGAAGAAAAAAAGAGAAATTTTTAATCTTGTAAATTATTATTTTTCAAATTGTTGGAAAAGAGACTTTTTTTTATTGTAAGAAAATGAACTATGCTCATTGAAAAAAGAAAAGTGATTGTTGCCTTGTTGAAATTTTTGTATTATTTAAAAATAGGAGTTTCTTGTAAATTTTATTATCAAGTTATGTATTGGAAGTGATTGAAGAAATAACTTTTGAAAGTTGTAATTTATTGAAAATGTATTTCTCTCAAATCTGGAAATAAAATCATATCAAAGTTGTTTGTGCTTTCTTTGGTGAAATGGTTGTGTTTGTATTGAAAGAATGTATGAAAGCTATACTTGATTTTTTTTGAAATGGATATCATTCTTGTTGTTTGAAAAAAAAAGATTTAGTAAATGGTTAGATCCTTTCTCTTTTTGATAGTAAAAGTTAGTAATATATTGAAAAAATTTGAAATATTTTGGCATTTACTTTTAAAATTTTATGAAAAATATGAAGATGCATTGAAATAAAATATGTTTAAACTACTTTAGAAACAATGAACCTTATTCAATATATAATAAGGATGGTATATACATTTGATTGATATATTATATAAAGTTGGTTTAAATATGATGAAATAACATCAACCTATCAACTATTATTGTAGGCACCATAATTAAATTTAATATTAAATAGAAACAACCTAGTAGAAAATATTTTTGGAAAATACATAAAAATGAGGTTTTATTTTTTGGGAAATAAACACACTTATACTATGTAAAATAGCAATTTTAAATTTATACCACCTTATTTATATGGAAATTTTAAAAATCACCACCCAGATTTTGCGGTTAATAGACCACAGCATAGCTGCTTAGGGTGGCGGTTTCATCACTTTTGAATAGTTAAAAAAAAAAAAAAAATGATGTGTAAAAATTTGGGATGAATTTTAATTAAAATAAAATTTTAAATTAAAACTATAAAATGGCTATTTTTGAAACAACTTATAAAAATAAATGAACAAATTCATTCATTTGAGCATATAAATCCATTTATGGGCACCCAAATGTGTATAATCTCATAGATCTAATGAAATGGGGTTTTTCCCAAATAATGAACTCAAAATATGTAAATAACCAAATAGAAAAACTAGATTCATGGTGGAATCTCTACAATAAAAAAAATAGGGAACCTTGTAATAAAAAACCCATGAATAAACTAAACTAGATAAAGAATGGAGTGGAGGAATTTTCCCCATTGGAAAACTAGATCCAAAGAAATTTCTCCATGGTTTCACTTCTTGCTTCCATGGCTTCCACTCCTCCAACCTGCAAATTAAAATGGAACAAATGAATGATTTAGGGTAAAAGAAAGAATAAGAAGACCCCATAAGGATGTTTAGGGTTCATTTGAAAATACCTAGATCTAAGGGTGCATATCCATTTAATCTAAGGGTTGAGGATCAACCCTACACATTTCAAGTTGTGGCACTTTATGGGGTTGGGTAATTTTAATTAAGGTATGGGTATCTAATGAATGGGGCCACTTAATGGTTAGGGTAAGTTGAGACTTTAGCCTTAGATTATTAAGTAAATAAATGACATTGGTCTAATAAGGATAAATTAAATAATATTGTGAAAGGGGTAACTTAGGTAATGATTTATAAGGGTTAAATTAATGAAATTAAATATAATTTAAAATATATTAGGAATTAGATTTAATCAACTTAGGAAATATTAGACCTTAATTATATTGTTGTGGAATTTTAAATTAAAAAAAATTAGGAAAGATTAAATTAGTTGATATTTTAAATAAGGTGAATTAATGAAAACCCTAGAAAGGGATTTATCCCAAAGTGGCCTTAGTGTAAATTAATAATGTTAATTATTAATTTAATATTTGACAACTTTTCAAATGTGTGAAATTTATTAAACAAGAAATAATTAAACCTAGTTGATAATATCTTGTTGCAACCCTTTTAAAAAACAAAAAAAATTATTCCATATTTTTTTTAATTAAGTATTGAGTTTTGTCTTGGGTTTTGTGCATAAAAATGTGGGTGTTACACTTGGTATCAGAGCCATGGGTTCAATGCTTGGACCCTTGGGCACACATGGAAACACAAAATAGTAAACTTAGCATAACTCTAACTTAGAACACATGACATTGTGGATAACTAAAATGTAGAAAAACTTAGAAAACTGAAATGAACCTAGATGATGATGAACTAACTCTCACCTTGGTTTGTAGGAGGCACAAACTAGATGATGAGATTTTTACACATGTCGAGTTAGATCTACCACCCCCAGAGTAGAAGTTGTTTTATATTTATTATATCCAGAGATCCTATAGACCTTTAGGAGGTCAACAACTATACGAGGTGAGGTGGAAGTAGGGGGATGACCTAGCCAACATGATAGGGAGCCATCACATGAGGCTCAACACCCTTCATGACACATGAGGGAGTATAGAGCAGAGAAATCCCATGTGGAGTTAGCTGAGACTAGATTCACCACCGAGAGAGGACATGGAGATAGGGCTGAGGGACATAGAGAGAGATCTAGGAGCCCTAGACAGAGAGATGGCCATGATGAGAGACCTAGAGGAGGAAGATGACAAGACATGACAACATCAGATCATATAAAGAGAGATGAAGCTTCATCCATCTCATTTTTTTGGAGACACATGGTGGATTTAGGTTGAGGCTTGGTTAGTTAGCTTGAGTGGATGCTTCAAGCTATGCCCATGTACTAACAACATGAAGGCTCGTGTTGTGATTCATCTTTTGAGAGATGGAGTAGGAGTTTTGGTGGTGGAGGATAGGAGGAGAAGAAGCTCCCATGAGATTTAGAATGTTACTTGGGAGCTCTTTGAGGAGTGTTTAGGAGTCGATACTTGTCTAGATGGTTTATTCAACAGAGGATGATGAGTTTCATGATTTGCGATAGACATCTATGATAGTGGTTGAGTATGAGAGTTAGATTTTTGGACTTGCTTTAGTATGTTGACTACATGTAGGATGAGTAGGTTAGGATTCACAGGTTCATCAGGGGCTGAATTTGGATTTGGGAGGGGCAATGCATATTCATTATCCATAGACTTTAGTTGAGGCCATTGAGAAGGCCTACATTGCAGAGGAGAATAGGGGAAGACACAAATAGGCTAGAGATAGAGTGAGGATCGTATTTAGAAGATGTAGGATAGTAGGTCAAGGGGGAAATCTCCTCCTCCTCATGGTGGACATGGTTCAACATAGTCTTCTTTTAGCCACCCACAAAAGCCACACACAACAACAACAAACTCATCCACCATTTAGACCCCCAGAGATTTGATGCTCAGAGGGGATGGAGTATGGGCCTCCTCTAGAGGGACCCCCAGAGACATAGGGAGCACCTAGAGCTCAGTCAAGCTGAGAGCTCACCACAGTGACCACAATAGTCCATGGTAGGATCATCGGGATCTACTACCACAGACCACTAGAGCACCAAGGGGAGCCACTTCTTTTTTTGGAGAGATCTTGGTAGTTGTTATGGATGTGGTGTACATGGACACCATTAGAGAGAGTGTCCACATAACCCTAATAATAAGGGTAAGGGACCTATTTTAGAGCCTAGTTGGTGACATGGCCAAGAGCCACAAGATTTATGTAGCAAGTGGTCGAGAGAACACAGGAGAGCATAGAGCACCATGGTACAGTGATAGAGAGACTTAGTAGCATTGGTGGTATCCCTACCTCTATATTGTTTGATTTTGGCTCTTTGATTCCTTTATTACACCATCATTAGTAGAGTGATGCAGGTTGGTGGTAGTTAGGTAGGGCCTTAGTTGGGATGTTGAGATGGCTTTTGGAGCCAAAGCTCTCATAGTGGACTCCTTAGTTAAGGAGTGTGTAGTTGACCTAGGACCCTTCACTGACCTTGGATCTTCGCATCCTTCCCTTGGGTTCTTATGGAGTCATTTTGGGTATGGATTGGTTATCTACACATAGAGCTAGAGTGGATTATTACAAAAAAGTTATCACTTGTGTAGATGATTTGGGGTTGGATTCAGTGATAGTTGGGTTAGGAGACCCATCTCTATTTCACACTATTTCCGCTATGCAAGCTCAAGTGTGTGTGTGATGTGGATGTGTAGTTATATGCTATTTTGTTAGTGATAGTCGAGAGGATGAGTCTAGTGGACCATCACTTGATGATCATCATATTTTGAGGGAGTTTCAGATGTTTTTCCAGGTGAGTTACCTAGCTTACCTCCCCCACGTGAGATAGATTTTCATATAGATTTGGTTCCTGGAGAGAGAGCCTATCTCACATGCGCCATATAGGATGACTACCCTGAGATTTGTGAGCTCAAGTTGTAGTTGGAGGGCCTTCTTGAGAAAGGCCTAATCCATCCTAGTGTATCCCCTGGGGTGCATATTGGTGATTTTTGTGAAGAAGAAGGATGGATCATTTGCATTTGTGTATTGATTATAGACAACTGAACAAAGTAACGATCAAGAATCATTACCCCCTTCCACGCATTGATGATTTGTTTGATAAGATGAAAGGGGATGACAATGTTTTCCAAGATAGACCTTAAGTTGGGTTATCATCAGCTGAGGATTTTGGAGACTGATATTCATAGGACAACCTTTCACATGAGATATGGCCACTACGAGTTCACAGTTGTGTCATTGGTTTGATGAATGCCCTGCAGTGTTCATGAGTTTGATGAATGGGGTATTCAAGAAATTTTTAGATTCATTTTCATGCTCATATTCCTTGATGACATATTGATATACTCACACATGCATGAGGAGCATGAGGAGCACCTTTTGACAGGTTCTGTAGTGTCTTCGTGAGAAACAACTTTATGGGAACTTGGAGAAGTGTGCATTATTTCAGTCTGAGGTTCAGTATCTTGGCCACATTATTTCTGGGGAAGGTATCGCATTCGATCCTTCAAGATTAGAGCTATCATGGATTTTTAGTACCTACCAATGTGACCGAGGTGCGTAACTTCATGGGATTGGAGGTTATTACAAGAGATTTTTTTAGGATTTCTCTCGTATTGTGCATCCCATCACTTCCCTTGGAAAGGGAAGAAGTTTTTTTGGTTAGATAGATATGTGAGTAGGCCTTCAAGACACTGAAGGAATGCCTTACGACAACACCTATTCTTAGTAGGTTAGATCCACAGAGGGATTTCTTCATGTGTACATGATGCTTCTTTGGTAGGGTTAGGAGGTGTTTTGATGTAGGATGGTGTGTAGTATCTTTTGAGTCTCGTAAACTCAAGGATTATGAGCTCAATTATCTAACTCATGACCTTGAGCTTGTAGTAGTTGTGCATGCTTTGGTTTGATGGAGGAAATTTTCTTTTTAAAAGGAGGTTCATTCTTAGGACATATCACTTGAGCCTTGACACCTCTTCACAACCTAATCTCAACACCCATCAATGACATTGGATGGAGTTATTATGTGAGTATGATATGGAGATAGAGCATGTGAAGGGAAGGAGAAATGTGGTTGTAGATGCTTTGAGTTGTTGGAGGCATTTGGTTATGGCCACATAAGTGGATACAAGACTTGAGGAGCAGGATCTTACAACAACTTCCACATGACAACTTCTACCTTTTAGCTAGAGCAGAGATTGAGTCTCAGAGACCCCTTGAGGGGAATTTTGAGGGATTGACACTAGAGATAGATGGACTTCTCAGACACAGAGGTTGGATTTATGTACCTAGGGATGGAGATTTGAGATAGGATATTCTTATAGAGCACATCATCGTGCACCCCTTATTCAGCCCATCAGGGGTGAAGAAGATGCACACCACTTTGAGATAGTTGTATCATTGGAGAGGACTTCAGAGAGATATAGCTCAATTTGTGTCTCATTTTTGGAGTTTAGAGAGGTGAAGGCCATGAGCATCAACATCCAGCTAGCCTTCTTTACCTACATGCTATACTAGAGTGGAAATGGGACACCATTTCCATGGATTTCATAGTGGGGATACCTACGTGAGATATCACCATGATGCCATCATGGTCACATGGTTGATAAATTGAAAAAGTGGCTCATTTTTCTCTGGTGAAGACCACCTATATAGCTAGTGTAGTGGCATGAGTATATTTGGATGAGATAGTGAGGTTGCATGGGATTTCATGGAAGATCATTGTGACCGTGATCCTTTGTACACCTCTCATTTTTGGACTACCATGCAACATGCTCTCGAGATGAATATAATTTTAGTACAACCTATCACCCTGAGACAGATGGATAGATTGAGTGGGTGAATCATATTTTAGAGGACATGCTTTGGATGTACATCATGGATCATCAATCGAGATGGGAGGAGTATTTGTACTTGGTTGAGTTTTCTTATAACAACAAAATTTTAGAGTTCCATTGGTATGGCACCATTTTAGGCATTATATGGTAGAGAGTGTAGGACTCCTTTGAGTTGGGACAAGTTAGAGGATAGAGTTTCTCTTGGGCCAACTTTATTACAAGATATGGAGTAGTAGGTTGTCTTGATTAGACAGAGGATGCAGGAGGCACATGATAGGAAGAAGAAGTATGTAGATCATGAGGAGAGTTGACCATAGTTTTGAGGTGGGCACAAAGGTGTTTCTTCATGTCAGACCTCATAAGAGCCCTATCCATTATGGAAAAGGCTCTAAGCTAGCTCCTAGATTTGTGGGCCCCTTTGAGATCTTGGAGTGGATCGGTCCCTTAGGCCTACCATCTAGCCTTTCCCACCAGCTTGTCTCACATCCATGATGTGTTCCATGTTTTATTTTAGGAGATACATTCTAGATCCTTCTCATGTATTGGATTGGACCACATTGTAGGTACAGGAGTAGGGGTAGGTGATGGTGGAGCCCTGTGTGCATTTTAGAGTGCAAGACCTGGGCCTTTGAGGTGAGAGATTGATCAAGTGTGTCATCAGTGGGATCGATATGATGAGACAAAAACTACATGGGAGGATGCCACACCTTTGAGAGCACAAGTTCCCACACTTGTCTAGTGACTTCAGGAGGAATTCGAGTCTAAGGGGAGGGGATGTAGTGCCCACTCCTCTTGACATTGATCTTACTATGATTTTTCTTACTTTGGATTGGAGGCATGGACTTTGTTATCATATTTGATCAGTAGACATTGATAGATGGACATTATTATATTTTGATTAGTATTTTGATAGACATTATAGATATTTTGATTTTGACATGTTGTGATTTAGATGATGGATTATATGCATGGATTGATATTTCAGTATTGATGATGATCTAGAGTTACTACTTTTATATATATATTGACACATTGGATTTTGATACATAGATTTTGTTAGATGATCTAGCTAGTCTTGTGATCTCATTGTTGTTGATGAAATGATAGAATTGAAATATTTTGAAATTATAAACAATTGATGAAATTGCTTGATTTTAGTGATGATTTAGTTGTGTTATTTGATGATGTGAATTGATACATGTATATGTATTTTATTTTTTTGATGTCATTGATATGGCCATGAGGCCAAAGAGGTATTGTTTTGATTTTGCAGGAAATTATAACACAACAAACAAAAGGGGATAGAGACCAACAATGAAAGAATTTTGGGTATTGACAATAGGTCACCTTGGCAACTTGTGTTTTTGTATGTTGTTTGTTGTTGATAATTTTTTTAGGAGGTCCCCATGGGGGTGGCCTCAAATGTGACCATGGGTAAATGTGTTGTTTTCCCTTTTCATTTTAATTATTTTGTGAGTATGTGATTTATTATTGTAATGTGATTTTCACTTTATTATTGTTAGTTAATGTGCTCTTATTTAAGTTGATTAATCTTGTTAATTAAAGTAATTTGGGATGTGACCAAGGGGTATTTAATTTTGGTAGATTTTCCTTGATTTTATTATGGATTTGAAAAGGATTTTATTGGTTTTGGTGTTGTGTACTCAACCTTGCATGTCAAACTCGGATTTTGGCTTAAGGGCCATTTTTGGAGGCTTGTGGGACAAGTTAAGCTTGTCCCACACCTCTTAAATTCACCTACCAACTATACCTATGGGGTAAGGGGTAAAAATTAGGCCCCATTATGTGATTTGGAAGGTAAAAAGGTGAAATTATTGCACCTTCTTACATGAGCTTTTAATTTTGTCCTTGGAGTATGGTTAATGGTTTGTGTGTGGAAGGAGAACTTGTCATATTCTCACCCACCAATTTATGAGCTTGGGTTTGGTGTTTGACCATGTGATGTGGAGTGGAGGAGAAGTGATGTGGCATCCTACATGGAGCCACATCACCACTCTCTCTCTCTTTTTCTATTTATGTATGTTGTTTTGAAGGTTTTGGGGTTACATGTTTTATTTTCACTCTTGCATTTTGGAGGAGCTTTCTTTTGGAGTTCTTTTTGGGAGCTTGGAAGATTGTTTTGTGCTTATTTTTGGACTTGGAAAAGCTTGGAGCTTGTTCTTGTGGATTGGATATTTCTTGTAATGGCAAGGTAGGGACTTCACCCATGCATTTTTTATTTTTATTTGTTGTGCAAATGGTTGTAAATGAATGAATGTTGTGTATTTTGGTTTTGGGGATAGAATGGCCTTAAGGTTGTGTAGGAGAAAGAAAATGGGGATTTATTGAGGGAGGGATAAGAGTTTATATTTGGGTGTCCCACCTTGTGATAATAAGAAAGATTTCTTATTTATCTTGATATATTTTACTTACAAATTCTATTAAAGCCCATGTAAAAATTTATCATCCCCAATAATTGTTATTATGATTTTTTTTTTAATAAAAAAATTATAGCCATCACGATATTCAATTACTTCATATGGTAGTCGATGTACCTAGTATAATTGTTATTTTTAAACAAAAGTCGTAATATTATATTTAATATCGTATTATAAAATTTATACGCATAATAACGTTATCATAACCATTTACCTCATTATAATAATGTGATACAAACTACTATAGGGTATTTGTAGGAAATATTAACATGGAAGAGATATTATGATTGTAACGATAAATAAATGTAGTATTGTTACTTTACCTATTATACCTTACTCTATATATATATTATATTCGTTTATGCAAAAAAATAAAATTATTTAAGGAATTACGCACATGACCATTATAACCGGATATAATATGCTTCATATAATAAGATGTACTATTTAATTATTTATACTTTTACCTGGAGAGATTTGCTAAAAAAGTAGTTTATATTTCAATTATTCCAAAACTAATATTTTATTCCTTGGATAATTAACCATATAACTTACCTACCACACATCCTCCAATAATTTAGGGTTTTGCTTATTATTTGGTTCCTTGCATATTTACTTGTAGGTTTTTTTTGTTTTCTTACGGTGCATGTTTTTTTTTTCTTTTTTGTTTTTTTTTTTTGGGAGGTGGCGATGAAGACAGGGGGTGATAAAGGGGAAGGGCAGTGGCAGGTGGAGCACCTGATGGAAGGTGTGGGTGCCTCTGTGTGAAGGGAAGGGGCGACGGCATAAGGGTTTTGGCCTATTGATTTTATTTTTTTAATTGTTTGTTTTTTATATATAAATATGTATATATATTTACCCACGTTTTTAATATAGGAAGTCCACGATCTCATGTTTGAGTACAAAAATCTCTATTATTATTATTGTCATTTTTATTTGATTAAATTGATATATATATATACGGAGGAGGAAAGCAAAGAGTTTTGTATGTTTTATCTAGCCTTAGTAAGCCTTTGTCATAGAAGAGAAGTGTAATATGTGCTTTCATGGGCCTTATGTACCCATTCTCTATATGAATAAAGAGTTCTTATTCTGTGCAAATTGGATTTTCATATGTTCTGAACCTTCGTTTCTTTTATGAAAAGTAGTTCTAAATGAGTCAAGAAATTCATCGTGCTTGACACCCTTAGAATTTCCTTGTTTCATTTATTATTAATTGTTTTAGTTCCTCATATTTTTGTGTTATCAGAGTAGTAGATCATGTTATTTAGCCCTTCAACTATTCTAGATAAAGATCTCAGGTATTCTATCATTTTCCTTTCTCTTAGATTGGCGCATCACCTTTTATTTTTAAGTCATTTACATGCTTTCCTCTAACCCTACCCCAACCACTAGAGAAGAGCCAACTTCTTTAAAATCTAGAGGTCACCTTAGGGCACACGTCTCACCAACCTAAGGTTTCCTACGACTCTGATGGTTCATCCGTAAGGATTATCGTCACAGGTTTTCCTGACATGCGTGGTGGGACATTGATCATTGGAATTGAGCAACATCAAAAATATATCAGCTAGAGTAAGGTCCAACTCACCCACTTGAAGGAAGAAACAAATGCAAATGAGGGAAAGAGTAAGAGGAGGAGGCTCGATTGACTATCTGCAACAATCTCCTCTACGACATAGAAGAGGAGATAGGTTTAGAGGTCTTCGTCCCCGGACCGGACTCTCTCAACCCCTCCGCCAGGGAGGCATTTTACATAGTCAACTAGGACCCTTAGACCTATCATTATGGATCATCTTCAGCCTCCACCTCCGAGACAATTTGTTTCGTGGGATCAGGGAATCCCACTCATCTTTCCCGCACCGCCAGCGGTATGGAACCCTATTCCAGCCAATGTATTAAAAGCGTTACCCAAGTTCAACAGTGAAGATTTCAAAACCCCCGAGGAGAATCTCCAGGACGTACAGAGATATGTGCAGTACATTATCTAAGGGAACAAGACGTTGCCTTATGTCTATTTACCACCTCTTTTAAGGGAAGGGCCCTAGAATGGTACCGATCTTTAACCCCTAACTCTATTGGTACTTGGGACCAGTTAGGGGGGCCATTGGTGACAAGGTTCAGTGAAAAGGGAGACCGATCATCACTCCTACATCAACTAATTGGTATTAAAAAGGGTCTACAAGAATTGATGACAGATTTTAACACCTGGTTCCATAAAACCTGTGCAAAGGATTCGGCCTTGGCTACCACCTGCAGTATGGCTATTGTCTTTTACCTAAAATCCCTAAATTCAGATATTTCGGTAATGATTTAATCATTGGGAGGGGATTCTTTACCACAGGCCTAAAACATTGTGGTCTAAGCCGAGAATAATCTAATAGATGTTGGGAAGCTCCCTCCCAAAACTCTTTTACTGATAAATCCCGAGATAGCCCCCATTCCACAAGTACAAACACCGAGCCCATCCTCAACCCCTACATCTTTATATAATTACCCTCCAGCAGGTTACGGATCCTATTCCTACCACTACGGCCTCATCTTCCTCTCTCGAAATGGAGGAGATGAGGAATATCCTAAGAAGTTTTTCTAACGAGATAGTGAACCTTAAAAGGAATCAGCAACTTATCCAAGGAAAAATTATCAAAATTTCCAAGGTAACCGACCCGCTTACCCCTACATTCTAGAATACTCAAAGGCCTCCGACCACTTAACCATCCAATCAAATAGTCCATGTACCAATACCTCTTCGAGTCATCCCCCCAATAGCGGAAGAGAACTCGTCCTAGGACAAAACCATCTGGCCGAGGAACCCAATGCCTGGTACTTCCCTTGCAATAATTCTCATATGCCAAGAGACTGCCCCTGAGGGAACTTGCAGATAAGGATATCCGAACAATGATCAAGATAAGGTTATGACACATGTATAGTTGGACCCCATCGCCAAAGTGATCCCAAAGCACTGCTTTCACCGCCCATATGTAAGGGATGTCCCTAGAACAAGATTCAGAAATTGTGCCGGAGCATGCCCTTTTCTCTTGGTTAGAAGGGGAGGAGTCTGTCTTCATAAATGAGGTATCTGTTAGAAGCTTGTTCAGTTTAACTACAACACCCACTTCAAGAAAATGATCATTAAAGCAGATGCACTGCTCCAACTTTGATCGACAAGGTGTACAAAGAGCCTCCGATTATCATGAACACGTCATCACCAAAAATAAAGGAAGCTCCAAAACCAACTGTACATGATCAAGAGGTCCATCACCTTGATAAGGAAAGAACGAAGCATCAGCCACCTCTCAAACCATCACTAGTTGGACCCATCAACGTAGTCCAATAGCTGAAAAAGGCACCAGCCATCACATCTTTATGGGATCTTCTAAGCATTCGAGTAGAAGGAGTTGCTCCAAGAAATGCTAAAATTAGAGGGGGATGTAACCAAGGTGGGTCCCTCAAAAGGACAGGTCAAAGATGCTCGAGTGCCTACAGAAGCCATATTTCTAAATAAACAAGGAGAGGTAGGTAAGCCGAGGCCTAACCCCTTCTTTTTAACTCTTATTATAGGTAAGAATTTATTACATAACTCCATGATAGATTCTAGTGCAAGCACTATTGTCATGCCTCAGGAAATAGTAGATGCTTTAGGAGTTCAATATGAACCTTTGAGGAAGGGAGTTATGCAACTGGATGGAAAATCCATAGGAGTTATCAAAGGACTCCCATTACAGCTCTATTCCTGCCCGAATATAACTGTTTGCCAAGATATTGTGGTGATCAATGTCCCACCGGTCTTCGGGATCTGTCTCTCCGAGATTTCACAGCTAAGATCGGTGGGTATATGTCTTTGGATTGGTCCCATTTAATCCTACAAACCAAGTACGGGTCCAAAATGAAGGTCTTGTCAGAACCACTCTCCAAAGAGCATATAACAGACCAAGTGCCTTCTAGTTTGAAGCCTCCCATGCTATGATCACCAGAGAAGAAGAGTTGTATGTAGAGGACGGAGAGCCCCAAGAGGGCAACCACCTATCTAATCTTCCCTGGGAGATCCTTTTGGGAACTTCGATTCAACCGGCCTGGGCACTTATGTCATTTTTGATGAAAACCCCACAATCCCTAAGGTGAAAAGAGAAGGTGATGCGGGAAAGACAAGCCTTCCGGGAACCCTCCAATATGGACCCTATATTTTGACGGGGCTAGAAGCAAAAATGGCTCGTGAGCCGAAGTTTGCCTCATATTTCCTGGTGGTAAGAAAATACTCCAGTCAGCTCATTTCAGTTCTCCTACACTAGTAACGAGGCAGATTATGAGGCCCTGGTGCATGGTTTATGCACTACCCAAAAGGAGGGTATCAAGTAGCTAAGAGTATTTGGTGATTCATAATTGGTGGTTACATAAGTAAGGAATACCTCTCGCCACTAATAACCCAAAGATGAGATGCTACCAAAGACTTGAGTATGGGATTTGATAGATGATTTTGAAGCCTTCAATATTAAGGTAGTTCCCCATGATCAAAATACAGAGGCGGACAAGATGGGTACCATTGGGTCTTAATTTGACCCAACCCGGGATCTACTTAAAAATAAACATACCATTAAGGAAATCATTCGCCCATCTATCCCTAACAACATACACCATTGGCAGTGTTTGATAATGACCGATCAGATCATACACTTCCTCCAACAGTCTGATCAATTTGCAAATCAACTCTAGCCCAAGATTGAAGAAGCATATGGGGACCAGATAATACAACTAAAGACGAACAAGCTCCCAAGAGGATTAATTACTCTCGAGAATATTTTCAACTCAGATGATGTTGGTGTAGACCAAAGAAAGTTTGAGGTAGTAAAAGAAGACTATGTGGAACTGGAAATAGCTAGGGACAAATGACTGAAAGTTGGAAAGTTAGTGACCCAAAAGGAAAGAGACCAACTCATGGCCTTGTGTCACAAGTATGATAAAGTAATGGCCTGGACATATGATGATCTCCATGGTTATGATAAGGACATTATCCAACACACCATTGACCTAGAGGAAGGGACTAAGCCCATGCATTAAAAAAAGGCCCATGAACCCTAAGGTGGAAGCCCTCATGGTTGAGGAGTTAAGAAAATTATTGGAAGCTCGTATCATTTTTCCAATCAAGCACATGACGTGGGTCTCCAACCTGGTTCCAGTAAGAAAGAAGAATGGTGAAATACAACTCGTGTAGACTTCAAAGATCTAAATAGGGCCTCCCTAAAAGACCATTACCCCTACCCTCTATGGAACAAATTTACAGACAGTCATAGGCTCCAAGATGTTTTCTCTATTAGATGGTTTTTCTAGGTTATAACCAAATATGGCTCGCGGAAAAGGATCAGCATAAAACTACCTTCACAACCAAATGGGGAACCTTCGCCTATGCAAAAATGCCTTTTGGGATCACAAATGCAGGGGCTACTTTCCAAAGAGCCATGGACACCGCATTCGGGGTGTTGATAAACAAGGTAAACCTCGTATACATTGGTGACCTTACTATGTTTACTAAAACAATGGAAGAGAATTTTGATGTTGTTGACAATTTTTGCACTTGTGTAAAAATGGGCAACTTGAAACTTCGTTACGATGGAAGGCATTGGTGAAGTATACCTAAGCTAAGGGAGTTTTGATATTATTGTTACTATTGAATTAGTTAATGATTAAATGGAATTTGTAGCTATGTGTGTTGTTACAAAACATAACAGATCACATAGTCTGCAATTTCATGACTATCTTTAGCAAAAGAACACAAGGCCCCGAAGGACAGTTGTGTTGTCTTGATGAAGACATCCAATCACAGAATAGGTGAAATGTTGAGTTTTGGGACAGCAAACATAAGTGCATATTATAGAAATTAGAGTTCATTATTGGATGTTATAGGTTCTCATTAATGTTTCTTTCCTTCATGATTAAGACATTCAATTATATTACTGAGTTGTTTAGTTCATCATACAATCCATACAGAAAGCTGAAATGTAGAAAGAAATACACAACTCATTTTCAGAATTCAATGTTTTATTCATAAGGAATTTCAAATGTTCCCACACAAGCCATGGGATGTAACTGGAAAGCAAAGTACAACTACTGAAATAAGAGGTACACATGCATGAAAAATAAAGTAAAGGAGTGTGAGTGAACCCATCATTTCCTTGGGGGTTTTCTTTGTTGTTTGAAGCATCTCCATTCCAGCTTTTGTTCCTTCTTCATCTTTGTTGTAGAAGTTACTATACCTGAAAAGAAGAAAAGAGAAAACTGTCAGTTACGAGCTCAGGGATTAGTTCATATTCCTATACTATCCTAATTCGTGCATATGAATCTCTTAAAAATAGGAGATATAATTTACTTGAAGATCAAACTGCATACATGTTATACTCACTCAGAGAGAAAAAGAAAAGAAAAGAAGAAAAATGGACACAAGAGAGGCCAAAAAGCCTAAGTATTTTTCTAACTATTTTCTTAAGTGTGTAGTAAGTACAAAGTTACTGCCCAAGAAGAAATATACAAGTCATAGGTACATGCTGGAAAGAAGGATTAATGTAACTCAAATTCAATATTTTCTACAAATGGAAGAAGTTACTGATACGAGAAGAGGGATTGCGAGATAGAAGTACATGTTTCAATTTGCAACTAAAGAAGAAGAATCAGATTTCAAGAAGTTGAAGTTAACTAGAAAGAAAGGGTTATAGCTGAAGTAGAATGAAAAGAAGGTTCTGGGAAAATTTTGATAGGGCTTCACCATGTAAAATGGACATTTACAACTTTTCATCATGTTGCTTTCAACTGTTACATGCTTTAAAAGAAATATGTAAATCAAGTAAGTGATACAAAAAAGTAGAAAAGCATGCCATGATCAAGATAAATAGTTATGATGTTTCAGTTTTATTTACCAAATCAGCTTCATCAGAAAAGTGTTACTTTTTATATTCGAACAGAAAAATACAACTACTATAGCTGAAATAGAATGAAGAAAGAATTCGGAAAATTTCCAGGGCTTCACCATGAAAAATCAACATTTTAAATTTTCTAGCATGCCATAAATACTACTTTCAAGGAAATAAAGCATCTAAGTAAAAGAAACAAGATTATAGTATTCCAACAAAGCGACAAAATCATCTTCAGATCAAAGTATGCAACTACAAGTTAGGGATCATTTCATAAGGTGAACTAAAGAGATACCAAAGAATGCAAAGTTTCAGACATTTCATTTTATAGACTTTATCAAACTAAGAACATTGATACAAGTTTAAGAATACTAAAGACTCACATCTCAAAGTACATTCTTAAAATAAAGAACTCAAATACAAAGATACGAATAATGAATTTGGGAGAAGCTCAATACTTGAACAGATTCATATACATGAATGACTCATTATAGTCATGAAAAGTAGCAAAATATAGGACTACCTAAGCTACAGAACAAGTAAAGTAGCAATCCCAGAAATCAAAGTTCTAGTTTTGCAGTATAAGAGTCAACAATGTCCATATTCTCCATAAGCGAAAAGTAAATATATTCTTGTAATCAAACTACAGAATGCAAGTCCCTCAAGAAATCAGATACTATTAGCTGAAGCAGTAAACAAGAAGAAAAATTTACATGGTTTTATTGTAGCAGGTACATGGTTTCACAGTCATGAAGGAAAGTAAAGTTTTAGCTTGCAAGGAATGTTTTCCAAACAGAGGTATAAAAGAAATGTGCACACAAATGGTTTTCAACTGTCAAGTTTAAGAAATACAAATTTCTAGAAATACAGTTAAGAAATGTTGTCATCACATAAGTTAAGAAATAACAGTGCAGACCCCTAGTATCTCCTAGAGATCCAAGAATTAAAACCTTACAGTAAAATAGTTTGAAAGCAAGGAATCATCTTTAAACAGTTTTGGTGGCAAGGAACGCATACAAAAGAAATGATCATCTGTAGAGGAAAACTTAGAGTAAATGGATTGCAAGATAATGGGAGGAAAGGGTTTTCTGAAGATGATGATAGTATGAAGAAATTGGAAAAGATCAAATACAAGAATCTTACGGGAAATAATAAAGATATTTTCAAGGGATCTCGTATCAGAGAATGAAGAAAGAAACCTAAAACAAAGAGATCAAAGCTCTCATTCATGGAAACCATTAAAGTGTGAACCAAAATCCCTCATACACTATAACGGCCAAGTCGTGTTTTAAGAGTCATTGCATATTAAAAAAAGAAACAAAAATTTCCCCAGGATAGATCAAGGCTCAAGAAATGCACAAAACCCAGAATGCAGTGACAATTAGATTAACGGACCAAGTTTTGGTATTATGAGCTCAGATCACAAGACCCAGAGTTTCTATAAAATAGAGATTGAAATAGAATATTCAAGATAATGGTGTCAACCAGTGAAAGGAAATTTCTCAGAAGCCAGACAAAGTGGAAGCCACAAGATGACCCATCAAAGTCATATATAATCAAATAACAGATCTTGGGAATACAGATAATGGGTCTGAAACATTCTTCAAAGATCCAAATCAAGCTTTCTAATTACAAAACCATAGGTGTAAATGAAATCTACATCTACCCAGAAAAGATCCAAAGTTCGAACTCCTTCAAAAGTGGCATTTCAACACAACATTGGGAAGATTTACACAAATTTGGCCAAAGCAAATGGAACTCAAAAGTATAGATCTCGACCAATGAATGAAGACCCATTAATGGGTAGCAAAGAATCGAGTAAGAAAAGAACTCACCATTTGAATCGTAACTTTTCAAGCCCTCAAAGTTGTAGATCAGACAACAAGTCATGAAGTGATTTTTGAACTCACGGTCACCAGGAAACACAAAATGATGTAGAAAACAAGTATCAGTATATGCATGGTCACTGAAACAGTGAAAATGAAATAATTTTCATGTTCAAAGATAAGAATCTCACCCTTTACCAAGATTCACAGAACCCTCAAAGTTGCAGAGGGCCTGAACTAAGAAATGACACAAAAAATAATAGCAGTCAACTCTCAGAGCTCGATCAATGTACATCCAAACAGACTTCAAAATCTGAGCTTCACAACTTCAATGATGGCGGCCAATACAAAAACCAGAGCTTGAAATGCTCGGTAAGAAATAGCCCAAAGGACTTCCACGAAAAGCTCTAACAGGGAGATTACAACAAGAAAGAAGTCGTCCATAGAGAGTCCTTTCCACAGAGAAGCTGAGCTCATGAAGCAATCAACAATGGCGGCAGATCAAAATTTGAGCAGAGCTTCACTAGCTCGAGAAGAGCTCAAGTGGAAATGCTAAAAATGGTTAGGGTTTGGAGTTTTACCATCTGACTAAGTGAGTTACCTTAACTCAACCATGGTCAGAAGAAGGTACCAACATGGTGAGCATCCAAAAAACCCTAACTCCATTTGAGTTAGATGCCAACAACCGCATTAAAAGCCAAGTGAAACCCTAAACTTCAAGTTACAGAATCAACGATCAGAAATCTAGAAGTACAGAGATCGATGACATCTATCAATGAGCCTAACTCAACCAGAGTTGAAATGCATATACGTGGTGAGCCCACGAAAACCCAAATTAGGGTTGAATTTAAAATATCATCTATCAACGTGCCAAGGGTTGACTCATCATGGAGAAGGGGCCAGCCCACATGTCAATCAATTAATCATTGAAATATTGACCAAAGTCCAGACTATAGTGCATGCTCCAACATGCAAGTGCCGACCAAATCATATTATGAAATGATCACCCCAAAAGGTAATATATGGTCTTATTCCATCTAATATACAAAGGCTGAAAATTATACACATGCATGTATTAATCAAAAGGTGATGAAGACTATAGTGGCATGTGCCATGTAAAATGGTCGACCCTTTTATGTTTGCTAAGTCCACAAAGGTGGCCAAACCATGGTGGAGTGCAAAGGTGGTCCCCACTGTTGAAGGAGCTAGAGATGATTTGTAGTATGTCACCCTTGTGACCATTAGAAGCCAAGAGATGTCAACATCAAAACATGTGCACATGGACAAGTGGTCCCCATAGTGGATGTTTATTTTGCAAATATTGCAAGTATTGCAATTATTTTACTCACAAATAGAGTTGATTTTTTGCATGCTTCACAAGAGGATAGAACAAACAAGAAGACGAATTCACATGCACAAGGAAAGAGACTTGCTCAACAAGCAAGCTTATTATTAGCAAATTATTCACCTTTGTTTTCTTAAAAATAGAATAGTCAACTTAGTTTGACTATATTGTAATCAAGGCTATTAATGCCTATTTGTAATTACATGTTCTATTTTTTCCTTTATCTATTATTAAATAAAGGATAAAAATAAGATGCATGGGTGAGTACAAGCCTTAGGCTATTTTTAGGAAGGGGGTGAAATTTATTTTGCTATATATTGTGTGCCTTTGCAAAGCACAAAGGAGGAATTTTTTGGATATAGGAGTACTGAAGCAATTTTTGCCAGTTTTTCCTTCTAAGTGTGAAGTATTTTCTACCTTTCCAATCATTATAGTCTTGTGTATGTTTTTATTAGTCTTGTGAATGCAAATTCCCTGATTAATCATCTTACCCTGTTGCAAAATTTAGTGATTTCTGCATGATATTAATGTGCATGTTTAGCTTAGCAGTATTGTTGTGATACTTTCCCTCAATACCTCGAAGTGTTTTGCCCTTAACATTCTGTAGAAAACTGTTGGTTTGTGCACCAAGAATCCTTTCACATATCAATTTTGCATATACTCAGTCAAAGCCCTCATACAATTTTGGTGTATCACCTTAGTCTTAATTATTTTACAATCATCTTCTACCCTTAAACCCCATAAATCAGTTTAGGATACATCAACAAGGAACCGACCTTGATACCAGAGACTCACCTCAAAATAGGTATACCCACAGACCTGAGGTGTTTCCATTGTATCTACGAAAGAGAGAGATCCATTTTATAAGCTTAAAACACCTATAGCCATCTCTCTACAAGGTGCACTTTCAAGAGAAAACAAATGCTTTAGAAGATGTGTTTAAAAAATGTCAAGAGTTTGGAATCTCTTTGAATCCAAAGAAATGCATCTTTAGAATTCCCAAAGGAAAACTCTTGGGACATGTGGTGTCAAAGGAGGGATTTTCCATTGACCCCGAGAGAGTCAGAGCCATTTTGGAGCTTCCCCTTTCGGTCAACAAGAAGGTTGTTCAATTATTCTTAGGAAAGATTAACTTTGTCAGCAGTTTTATATCAAATTTCACGGGAACTATCCACTGAATCACCCTCATGATAAAAAAATACATAGTTTTCAAATGCACAAAAGAAGGTCATCAGTATTTTAAATCAATAAAAGAGGTTATTGCATCGGCCCTCGTGCTCCACAATCCTAACTTCTCAAAGAGTTTCATTATGTATGTATATGGGGGGGATAGCATAGCATCTGTGCTAACTCAGAAAGGAGGATGATAGGGGAGGAACACCCAATCACTTTCTTTTCAAAAACCCTCCATGACTATGAAACAAGATACAATTTTGTGGAAAGGAAAGCCTACGCCATAGTAAAAGGTCTAAATAAATTTAGACATCTGGTCATGCACAACAATATTTAGGTCATGGTGTCTTACCCTGAGCGTTAAAGAGTACATAATGGAAGGAAAGATAACTGAAAAAAGGGAAAATTAGATAACTAAGATCCTAGAATATGACATAGAGTTAAAACCCATGAAGCTTGTGAGAGGTAAGGGGATGTGTCAATATTTGATGCAAGAACTGTCCCTGAAGTGAATGGAGAATCAAAGGTGATAATGTACCTACAGGAGGATAGACCTAAGGGATGGGTCTCTGACAGAATTCATTTTATGCAAACCGGAGAGTACCCAGGCCATCTCCCTTGAAAAAGAGGAGATATTATAGGCAACAAGGGACTCATTTCACTATGATTGACAACTTCCTTTTTAAGAGGAATTTTAATGGGTTAATGTTAAGATGCCTGGAAGATGAAGAGGCCAAGAGATTCTTAAGGGAATTACATCATGGAGACTTGGGCGGTCACTTTTTGGCCCAAACCACGGCTATAAAGATCTTATAAGCAGGATATTTTTAGCCTAGCCTTTGCCGATACCAGCGAAGAAATGAACAAATGCAAGGTTTTTCAAGTTTACGCCTGGTTTCCAGAGAAACATGGCATTTCCCCTCAATCCCATCCTAATTGAATAACCTTTCACACAATGGGGTCTTGATTTCATTGGAATGGTTAACCCAACTTCAAGTGTCGAACACCGATGATTTCGCATGGCAACTAACTATTTCACCTAGTGGACGAGGCGGTGTTATCCAAAATTCACCCCCAAGGTAAATTTTGATAACATGCATCAAATTCTTTAGTCCCAAGCAATTATATTGATTCAAGGCAAAGCATCAGGTTGCTGGGGTCCCCTCAGATTTTTTCTAACTCCCCTGGCCAAGAAAGAAAGAGCAAGCTCTGAGAAAATGTGAAAAGGTTGCAGAAGACAGGCTCGGGCAAAAAAATCACGAAAAATGGCTAAGTCTTAGTCTCCGGGACAGCTGGGACAAAAGTACGCGAGGGACGCGTGGGACGCGAAAGCGCGAAATGGGTGAAGGTTCGTCCTGGGACAGCCGGGACAAAAGTACGCGAGGGACGCGTGGGACGCGAAAGCGCGGATCGCCCGAAGGAAGAGTTTTTCGTCCGGGACAGCCGGGACAAAAGTACGCGAGGGACGCGTGGGACGCGAAAGCGTGAAATGGGTGAAGGTTCGTCTGGGACAGCCGGGACAAAAGTACGCGAGGGATGCGTGGGACGAAAGCGTGAAATGGGCGAAGACAGAAGAGGAAAAGTCAACGTTTGACCTGCAAAGCTTCAAACGACCATAACTTTTGACTCCGAGCTCCGATTTTCACAAAATTGGACTTTTACGGAATGAGCACGATGTCCTCTACGCCTACCAGACCCAAGATAGCTTCCCGCACTCAGAAACATATTTGGCTCCAGTCAGTTAATGTTCATTCCCGTCAAATGACAGAAAACGCCTACAGACCCAAAATAGCTGCCCGCACTCAGAAGGCCATAACTTTTGCATTTCTCAACGAAATCGCACAAAATTGGTACCGTTGGAATCATGGTTCCGAGCCCGATGCACAGAAATCAAGAAATTCCAGATTTGATCAGAAATTGATTGAGTTTTTAACAAAACGTGGTCGGGTTCAGAACAGTGTTTTATTTGGTAGCTGGGAGTGCAATTAAGAGGCATGGTCATCATTCTTTCTCTGCTGCAGCACATGGGACAGTATGGGAGCCTTTTGCAAGCAATATACAATAATTTCACTCAATTTAATGCTTCTTACAGGTGGTTGAAGGACAGATTTCGGGATTTCCATTTTCCCTTCTCTTCTCCTTCTCATTTTTTCTATAAATTGGAGTGTTGGGCTCATTGTAAGAGGAGAGTTTTTGGGTAGCAAAGCTCTACCAAAATTGCTTTGTGAAGCCAGTGTGTTACAGGCCCTTGTAGTGGACTCCTTGCATGGTGATCCAGGCCCTTGTAGTGGACTCCTTGCTTCCTTGCATACCAGGAAGCAATAAAATACAAAGTTTGTGGATGTATCTTCCCCTGCTGTGTTTTCTTGCATTCTTCTTGCCCCTTTTATCTTTCTACAAGAATATTGTGTCTATTATTATGTTCTTGCAGGAATTCACTAACATTGTGTATGCTTGGAATATTGTTGTGAATGCATTTTGCTAGATTATGGTGAACTGTCATCACCTCTTCTAGTGTGCACTTTCCCTCTGGTATTTCACACATTTGGAGATTACTCTCACACCCTCCTTTCTCGGTGTATCACCGTTTTAGTGTAGGCTTTCATTTTATGTATTCTCTCTCCTGGTCCCTTGGAAATTTAGATTAGAACAGTTAGCTTATCCCTGCATTAGAGTAGATTGTGGCGAGGTAGTTTAAGAGCAAGAACTGACTTTCTCGGAGGTCTATCTCAAGTAGCAAGTCCCATAACTTGGAGATAGTACCCATGTTATCCAATCACACTTTGTGAGTTCAAATACATGCACGGGGTGCTGTGATTCGGTGATAACAGCGCGGTTACGCTCAAGGATTCCACTGAAAATGTGATCCTAGGACTCTTGCAGGATATCACCACATGTTTTGGTCCCCCTGCACCATTATATCTAACAATGCCAAAGCTTTCCTAGGAGCTAAAGTGTCTGATTTTATGGTCAAGCACGGATATATCTAAAGACATCCTCTAACTATTACCCTCAAGGAAATGGCCTAGAGGAGTCTACAAATAAGAATATGATAAGACTCATCAAAAGGATGGGACATGAGCATAAAATATTATGGCACGAGCATGTTAAAACAACCTTATGGGCGATCGGATCACTCCAAAACAAATCTTGAAAGCTTCACCATATGAAATAGTCTATGGAAAAAGTGTTGTGATGCCAATTTCTTTGGAGATTCTGCATTACAACTACTGAAAGGATTTGAGATAGAGGAAAATGGAGCGATGCCAGTGAGGCTCACCGAGCTAGTTGAACTCTAGGAAAGTGTGAACTCACCCATGAAACCATGATCAATCACCAACAAATAGTCAAGACATGGTTCGATCAAAAGACATTGGAGCTGAACTTCCAAGTCGGAACCACCATCTTAAAGTGGGATGCTAGAGCAGACAAGCCCGGAAACCATGGGAAGTTTGACCCCTTGTGGACTGCACCATTCAAAATTAGTGCATGCAAGTAGCATAATGTGTTTGAACTTGAAACCATGACAAGAGATCCTTTGGATATCCCAATGAATGGGATTCACTGAAACCCTACATTTAGGTATCCTCGGAAATTGTATCATATGTACATATCTATTTCCCTTCTTTTTGTTTTTGTGTTGTGCCTTAACTTCTATTTTGAGGTTTTTTCCACATGTTCCGCCACCCCTGTCTTTTCTCACATTAAAGTCATCATCAAGGGTAGGGCCCCCTTTTCTTAATGAAGTGATCCACAATTAATGCAAGATCTATCGAAATCATATAAGTTTTCCTCCTATGGTTTCACTTTGATCGAGGACTCATGGAGGTATGATCCGGATGGGAAAATGGCTACTACTTTGGCTATAAATAAAATCTCCAATTCTTGCAAGCATGAGCCGAGGTAATTTTTTAATTCATACCAGAACCCCAGTGAACCACCGATATTTTCATCAAACTCCAGGACATCCCAACTCTAGACTAGGATTCATTCCACCAGTCAAATATGCATTTGACCCTACTCTAACAATTGGAAAAGGGATTCAAGCGGCCTTAAAAAGAAGGGATTGGAGCCCCAAAAATTGAGGCCTTTTGGAAATATAGGCAGGAAATTGGCCAGACCACATAGAGCTTCGAGGAGGTCCTTAGTGACGAAAAGTAGGAGGATAAGTGGGACATGGAGCATGAATCTGATCTAGATAGTGAGGATATGGTTGTGCTCACTTCTGAGAAATCTCTCAGATCAACCACAGAATCTTCCGAGCTTCCACAAAGCAATGGATACTGGAAGCACCTTTATCTATAGCTCTTTTCGACTTCTCGCTAGCTTTTCCATTTCCCAGCCTCTCGAAATCAACAGCGAAGGGAGACTCATTTTCCAACCTAGCCCACAAAAGGATGAAGTCAGTTGTGGTCCTTGTGATATCTACACCACAACCTAGGACTTCTCTCTCTGTAATGCCTCCACTTCCACCTTTCCTTTTAAAAAGCCCCTTTTAGTCTGTCAATCCATCTAAGACTCTTCCTCCGCCTATCACTCCTCCACTTCCACAGTTACCTATTGTCATCCCAAGCTTCTCAACCCACCTAATCATGTCCCCTTCTTCAGCCATAGTATCTACAATGTCTCAATTACTAATTACTGTCTCATATGGCCTACCATCTAGTTTCCCATTTGCAAGGGGAATGGTCTCTTCTCCTTCTGAGTTTTTGAGCCAAGTAGAGTCCGTTAAGTCAGCCTAGGATCGTCGGAGGTGATTAAATTAGAGAAAGAAGGAGGTGGAAGCTTTATCAACTAAGCAAGTGTGATCCTTGTATGATCATCAGCAGAGCTCGGTGACCATTTCTTGCCTTGTCCCTCAGGTATCCAAGCCCACAAAACAAATGCAGCATGATGACTATTCCATTAGTTTTATTGTGGTAGACCTTACTAAATTCTAGCCTCAGGACAAGGTCGAGCTAATGAATGAGATGACAATGGTAGTCACTACCAACTATTTGAAACTCAACAACTAGCTTAAGAAGGTGCAAGCTAGCCTTCGAAAGGTAGAGGCTACTGGCGGCAGGCCGCATGGCCGAGCTTAAGGCCAAGGATAGAGAGGTAGATCAACTCAAGAAGGAGTTGAGGGACACGTCGACCAAGTAATCCCTCGCAACTTCTCAAGAAGAGGAAAAATCTCTGGCAGCTAAGCTCATTGCATCCGAGGCCCTAGTCAATTCACTCTCATAGGAAAAGAGTGGATTTTAGGCTAGGTTAAAATCTTCCGATGAAACGGTCAAGGAACTGCCCAATCAATTAAGGCAACGATCCCAAAAGGTGGGAATGTATCATTAGTGTAGGGGTTGTATGCCTCTGTTGTGATAGGATTTCCATCACTGCTGCAAATCTAGCCCCAACACTTGGATTTATATCCGATGCATAAGAGTTGTGCTCTAAGGTAGAAAGTGCAGTCTACACCATCAGCAACAAATTTTCCGCAAAGGTCCAGGAGTTGAATATTTTGATTCAAAAACTTTATGATGCCTCGTAACCTGGACTTAAAAATTCAAGAATCACGATAGGCGAGTTGATAGCGGCGAAGATCAATGAGATTTTGAGTTGTAACAAAGCCTCTATCAAATGTCAAAATCTCTTGGCACAACTCCACCAAGGAATGAAGGAAAGAAAGCAGAATATCAATGAATTAGTGCAACTAGGTTTCCCTTCTCCCTTCCCAAATGAATCCACGGTCTTATCAAAGGACCAAATCCAACAGCTTTTGATCGCTAAGCACCATGACAAGATGGTCTTCAAGTCTTTGAAAGAGGACTCCAGTGTTGTTGAGGTTGAGACCATCATTAATCCTATCATACAGTTAGATTTTCACCTGCATATAGTAATGAAAAGCCTCCAGGGTTTCTCCCACAAGGAGATAATCAAGTTAGACCGAGCGTTTCAAGCCTTACAATGAAGAACCTACCCAATAGAGCAAGAATGGCTTGGATACCAGGATTCTTTGCAGAAGCTCTAAGTGGCCCTCTGTGAGCCACATTTTTTTATTTTGGAAAGTAAGAGATGACAGATTCTTCCATGACTGGCACGGAATCCCTTGGTGAGTCACCAAACTAATTATATTATTTTGTTAAGACTCTTTTATCAAGCATTTTGTTGCCCCAACTCTAGGTTCTTTTGATCTCTCAAGGCCAAAATCGACTAAGTATGAGAAGACCCACAGAAGTCTTCCATGTGTCCCATCGACACAGCCCCAAGGATGGAATTTTGAAGTAGGTTCTCGCCTAGACAAACTCTCCATGTGCCTGGGTTCCGGCATTGTCACTCCCAAAGTAAGTTGAAGAGTCAAAGATATGACTACCTCGCGGAAGCTCTCCACGTGTCTATCTCGATGCATGTTTGATATAAGCCTGGGAACAGAGGACCCTAAAATGAGTGCAAACCCTCCACATGGAAAAAGGGAGTTTCACCAACCAAAGACTCAGCAGAAATACCAAGTAGGGGGTGGATGCACGGACTACTATAAAGGAGTGAAATCTCTATTCCAGATCGAATTAAAACACTGACAGTGGTAGTGCGTTGCATTTAAAATATTTGGGGGTAGGAGCCAGAAGGATAAGCTCGGGCCTTATCAAAATTGAATGTGCAAAAGGTGGTAGCTGAAAGTGACATAGGCAAGGAGGTCCTTAAAAGGAGCAAGAAATGAAGGCAAAAATAAAGATAATTCTAAGCCAAAAAAAAGGGAGGAAATCTAAGAGTTCTGTATGTTTTATCTAGCCTTAGTAAGCCTCTGTCATAGAAGAGAAGTGTAATATGTGCTTTCATGGGCCTTATGTACCCATTCTCTATATGAATAAAGAGTTCTTATTCTGTGAAAATTGGATTTTCATATGTTTTGAACCTTCGTTTCTTTTATGAAAAGTAGTTCTAAATGAGTCAGGAAATTCATTGTGCTTGACGCCCTTAGAATTTCCTTGTTTTGTTTATTATTAATTATTTCAGTTCCTCATATTTTTACGTTATCAGAGTAGTAGATCGTGTTGTTTATCCCTTCAACTATTCTAGATAAAGATCTCAGGTATTCTATCATTTTCCTTTCTCTTAGATTGGTGCATCGCCTTTTATTTTTAAGTCATTTACATGCTTTCCTCTAACCCTACCCCAACCACTAGAGAAGATCCAACTTCTTTAAAATCTAGAGGTCACCTTAGGTCACATGTCTCACCAACTTAAGGTTTCTAATGACTCTAACGGTTCATCCGTAAGGGATTATCATCAACAATTTTCACACATCCAAAAATGATACCAATTCGATTTTTTATATATATAATATATATATACATCCAAATACAAGGATTATTTTTAGTAAATCTGTAAGTGTGTATTTTTATATGTATATATACTTAGGTTAAGATATAAATCTCATAAACTTAAATGAAAGTCATAAATGCATATCTCATAAATACATATACATATAGATATATATTTGTGAATATATCTAAATCTATATTTATTTTGGGTATAGGATTATTCTAAAAGCTACAAGTCCTCATGGACTAGGATTTTAAAATTTTCTCTCATTAACTCAAAATTATACAAATTTACATATTTTAAAAGTAGAAAGGAAATAGGCATTCACTACACAAATGCCATTAGATTTTTATCCTATAACTACTTTTTTTTAAAACAAACTCAACCGATAGAATGTAAAATGAATGCGAGATGGTTTTCAAGGTAAATATGGCTTCCATTTAATCCTCCATTTTGGTTTAAAAGTAGGGATTCCAAATCAAGGAATGTTTGTGTGTGTGTGTGTGTGTGTGTGCGCGCGTACGTGCGTGCGTGTATATATATATATATATACTTTTTTGAATTGAAAGAGCAAAGTGATATATTTTAATGGAACATTTTAAGTGAGAAATAAATTAACATCTCAAGCCAATTTTATTTTATGCACTCCTTGCAAAATTCAACTCCAAACATACCCTTAAATATTTCATTTTGCAATGATTTACAATACAACACAAGGAAAGAATAAAATCTTATTTAATCAAGAAAAGATAAGATTACCATCCAACAAAATTTCTTCTCAAAGAGTGGCTCAAAGCATAATCAATCTCATTCATTTTCTAATTATCTAAACTACATTCTCAAGAGAAATACTAGTAACTTTACAAAGACATGATGGGGTAAGAGTACCACATGCTTTAAAGCAATATTGAATGCCATGAATCTTGATTACTTACACACACTTCCATTGAAATATAACTACCAAGGATTACAACACAAAATGAGAGTTCATAACAACTTGAGGGAGACAAGGTTCCAAAAAAAGGATATTTACCCTCATAGAGAGTAGTAGATTACAATCCCACAATGAGAGATTCACAAAGGAGAAAATTACAACGTGATTTAATCATTACCAAATGAGATCAAAGAAATAGAACTCTCCCAAAATTGGGAAAAACAAAATTCCAAGTATCCAAGAATGCTCCATCCATCTTCCAGCTTTAATCTCCAAGTCTTGTACTCCATATGGTCTTCAACACAAAGTGAAAGGCTTGATTTACCACCCAAACTATATGCATCATTATACAACTTTCATAAGGTTGAAAGACATTCTAGCCTCCCACAAGCCCATGGGAGAGAGAGAGAGAGATAGCTTCGAAAAATTAGCAAAAGAATAACGGAGGGTAACTACAAGCATACAACACACAAGACTAACCCATACACCACAAAACACAACAAATGCCAACCAAATAAAAAGAGGAGAAAACCATATTCATCCTCAACAAGGGGGAAGAGTGGATGAGACATCCAATAGTTAAGTAGAGTGTGGTCCAACGATAGGGCACACACTTACAAAATATTAATAAAACTCCTTATCCCTCGAAACAATCATCCCTCCTTATTACTCCTCCCATTCGCCTAAATTCCTCCTTGGGAGGATTTTCAAACCCATTGGGTTTCCTCTCCAAGGATGGGGAAGGGGGTTCAAACCATATGAACTACCTTCCCCACCTCAAACCATATGAGGGGATAAAATGGAACCAACATGGCTTGCCCATCAAGCCATGAGGTTTAAGAGGGAAAATCCCTCCCTCTTCCCCAAAACCAACTCCCAAATCCATCAAACCATATGATGGATGGAGAAAACAACAAGTAACACACCCAAACAACCATACAACACATGCAAAAAGACAAAGTTTTCAACAACAAGAAATTATAAAAATAACATGCCAAAGACACAAAGTAGGATCAAAGAGCCTACCTCCACAAGCTCTCCAATCTCTAAGCTTTTCCCAATTCCTTGTCCAAGCAAAAGCTCCAACTCCAAAAGCATACCAAGCACAAATATCAAAAGCCAAAAGTTCTCTTTCTCCCACATGAGGGAGTATTTGAAGAAAATAAAATAAGTTTCCTCACAAATGAGGGGTGACATGTGTCACCCCTCTCTTCCCTCCAAGTCAAGATTCCCAAAAACAAAAGAAAGAAAAGATAAACCCACATTTAAACACCCCTCTCCCAAATTACCCAAAAAGAAAGTGAGACAAGCTTATGCAACTTTTCACAACACACACACTCCAACCAATCTTACATGGATGGTGACAAAAGAGAGGCTAAATGGGAGGGAAACCCCCTTTTTCCTTGGAATTAAGCCCCCTACCTAATAGGTAGGGTCCAAGGGCTTATTTTTATGCTAAGTGAACCCCAAAACCAAAAGGGGTCACTTAAAATGCCAAAAATAACCCAATTTCGGGTTTGGAACAATTGGACACAAATGTTGAGGATGTGGGGCCCACTCAAGGGTGCTTATGTGGCCTAAATCCTCATTACTTAAGAAAACAAATTAAAAATACACTCCTAAAGCAAGTGGGGACCATTAAGTCCCTCAACCTAGTTTATAACAATAATAAAAACCTAACCACAATTAATTTTACATAAAATTCAACATTACAAATAAGGGTCACTCATGGTGCCCAGATAATCCGAGCAACCATTAAGGCTTCATACAAATAGCATGGTTAGGACTTAGCCACGTGGGTTGTTTGTGCACATTCGTATAGCTTCCCTGAAACCCACATTCTCATGTGCCCTGTAACTTGCACACTCAATGCAAACATTAAACACATCTACCCAATATAAGTGTAAATCAACTACTTAGTAAACAATCAAGTCTAAACATGTAATTATGCTAACACATCATCAACATGGAATCGTAAATGAGAAACATGCATAATTTCACACCAATTCACCATGTGTTAGCCATTACAATACATATAAATGACATATATCCATGCTATCATGTGGTCTCATAAAAAATTGAATAGTCTACAACATCAAGATGTGCAAAAAAATCATGTATCCATCATATATCAACTAAACTCAATAACATAGTAGCATGTTAGTACCCAAAACATCTAATGAAATGTGCTACATATTAATCAAAGCTGAATTGGTGCTACGTGCCCAAACCACCATACATGTCCATGAAATCAAATAACATAACATAATATCCAAAATGTATCATAATCCCTGTCAAATCATAAATACGAGTAAAATGTCATCAGATAACTAAGGCTAGAAAATGTGTCCACTACATCCCCCTCTCCTAAAATTAGACTTCCTCCTGGAAGTCACTAGAAGAGATAGGGATATATAGCCCTCAACAGTGTAGCATCCTCCTAGGTAGCTACTGTCTCATCATATCTTTCCCATTGCACCCTAACCTAGTCCTAGTCTAGACCCCAAAGGTCCAATCTCCAGTGCTCCAGTATGCGTACGGGATTCATCCTCCACTATCCTCCGTCCTCCACCTGTAAGTTCAACCAATCCAAAAAATGAGAGATATCAGGTAGATACCTATAAAGTACATAAACATTAAATACATTTTGGGCCCGTGTAAGGTGTGGTGACAAAGCTAGGGGGTAGAAAACTGGACCGATGACTTTAAAAATATCAAAAGGCCCCACAAAACAAGGAAAAATCTTAGAACCCTTTCTAAAGTGCTTTGGGCTCTTATAAGGACAAACTCTCAAAAATACTTTGTCACCCACTACGAAGTAACAATCAGTCCTCTAGGTGTCTACATACGCCTTTCGGTGTGCTCTGGCCTACTCAAGACGATGCCTAATTAGAATAACCTATTACTCTAAGTCCCTGTAGGTAAGTTGGTCCAAGTATAATGCTATCATCTAGCATGTCCCAAATCAAAGGTGTCTGTAAGGTCGACCATAAAAATATTGATAGGGATCCATACCAATAGAACTGTGATAGTTTTGTTGTATGCAAACTCAACTAAATGTAGGTAATCTTCCCACTTCTTCTGTTGGTCCATCACATACATCCTCAACATGTCCTCTAATACCTGATTAACCCTCTCAGTCTGTCCATCTATCTCTGGATGATATGTTGAACTGAAATTAATCTATGTACCCACAAAGTGGCCTGAAAGGAAGTCCAGAAATCTGATGTGTAAATGGTGTCCCTATCATTGATGATGGTCTTCAGAATCTTGTGCAATCTGACAATGTCCTCCATAAACACTTTGACAATGGCGGGAACATTTTAGGTAACTTTGATTGGCAAGAAGTGTGCAACCTTGGTCAACTTATCCACTGTGACCATAATGGCATCATGATGATAAGAATGCATAGGGAGTACAACTATGAAATCCATGGAGATCACATCCCATTTCCACTCAAGAATGTCTTGAGGATGTAAGAGTCCCACGGGATGAGAATGCTTTTCCTTGACCCTCGACACACCAAGAAGGCAACGTGCTACAAAATATGCTATGTCCCGTCAAAGACTAGGCCATTAATATAACTCCCTCAGATTTGGCCTACATTTTATTCACTCCTAGATGCGTTGCATATGGGGCTCTATGAGCCTCTATAATGATGAAGCTAGGCAGATCACCTATCTTAGGCACATAGATGAACCTATGGAACCGAAGTAAACCATTTTCCTCTAAAATGCACCCTGAATATATGCCCTCTAATGAACCCGTAACTCATAAATCTACCTAGCACCCTCATAAAACATGTCCTCACGGAAGGTGCTAAGGAATCCTACCTCTCAATTCTACCTACGAAGTGTCAATGATGCAAGCACATGTCATCATCTACTAAGTGCATATGCAATGACATTTTCCTTTCCTTTGATATATTGCACCTCCATGTCGTACTCACATAGGAACTCCATCCAATGTCATTGGCAAGCATTGAGGTTTGGCTTTGAGAAGATATGTTGTAGGCTATGGTGATCTGTCCTCAAAATGAAAGGCCTACCCAAAAGGAAATGATGCCAACGCACAAGAGCATGAACAACTACTACAAGCTCTAATTCATGAGTAGGATAGTTAAGCTCATAATATTTGAGATTACGTGACTCAAAGTCAATAACCCAATGTTCCTCCATAAGAACTGCTCCCAAACCCTCCATTTATGCATCAATACAACCTACAAACTCCTCTGCAGCCGGATCCGAAATAGCTAAGATAGGTGTTATGGTTAACTTTTCCTTAAGTAAGCTGGAAGGTTTTCTCACACTTCTCTCGACCAATCAAATTTATTCCCTTTTCTCTCGAAGAGAAGTAATAGGGTGAGAAATCCTAGAATAATCATGTACAAATCTACAATAATAACCTACTAACCCCATGAAACTCCTCACCTCAGTAACTGATGTGGGTGCTCACCAATCAAGAATAGCTTGTATCTTAGAGGGATCTATGGAGATACCCTCACCTGATATGATGTGTCCCATCTTGAATCTTTGTTTGTAAGAAGCTATATTTTTCCAAGTTCCCAAAAAAATTATGCTCTCTCAAAACCTGTAGTACCTACCTCAAATGCTCTTCGCGTTCCTCCTCGGAGTGAGAATAAATCAATATATCATCTAGGAACACAAAAAAAGTGGTCTAGAAAGGTCTGAATACTCCATTCATGAGGCTCATGAAGATAGTTGGGGCATTGGTCAAGAGAAAAGGAACAATCGTGAACTCATAATGCCCATATCATGTACAAAAAGTTATCTTATGGATGTACGCATCTTATATGTGCAACTAATGATAGATTGACTTGAGATTGATTTTGGAGAACACCCTCACTCCTCGCATCTAATCAAACAAGTCATCAATCCTAGGGAGCAGATAACGGTTCTTTATTATGACTTTGTTGAGCTTCCTAAAATCTACACAAATCCATGAGAGAACCATCCTTCTTCTTCACAAATATGATTGGGGCTCCACAAGGAGATACACTAGGGCAAATGAGACCCTTCTCTAACAACTCCTCTAACCGTATCTTGATCTCATGAAGCTCTCGGAGTTGTCATCCGATAGGGTTCTCTAAAAAATTGTGTTGATCTTGACACTAGATTAATGGTGAATTCCACCTCTTTGTGGGGTGGTAACCCTAGAATCTAACCTAGAAACACATCTATGTACTCCCTCAAAACTACATGATCATCTAAGGGTGAATGCTCTAGAGTTCCCTCTGACCGATCATTGATGGTGATAGAAAATAATTGACAACCTTTACACATGCTCCGCTTTATTTTCTTAGCCAAGATCATGCGTAAAGAGATAGGCCTCAGCATCCCTGTAATCACAATTGAACTCCTTGCATCATCCTGACACTAAATGACCTTATTCCTGCAATCTACCTTGGCTCGATGATCCTTGAGCCAATTCATACCCAAAACAACCTGATATGATCCTAAAGGTATAACTCAGAGGTCAATTATAGTGGAAAAGACTCCCAAATCAAGTACGTAACTATCAACATATGAGTCCATGACGAGTTAGGCCCTAGAGGCCAACTCTTCCTGCCAACTTTTTGGTTGCCTAGCCACCACTAGCCTGCACTTGTCCACTACAGAAGGAGATATAAAAGAATTTGAAGCACCTAAATCAAAGAGAACTCGAGACAAAATACCCCACGATAGTACATGTCATCTCAATAACTATGGCTCGATGCTCATCCCGATTGTTATCAACTACTTCATATACATGATGAGTGCGTCCTATGTCACCCACTATCTGTTGGGATCTAGGGGTTCTTTGTATATCAAGGGTAGCGGGTTTGTGTGGACACATGTGCACATAGTGATCAAGGGACCCACAACTAAAACATCCTCATGTACCCCCGAGATGGGGTCCCTCTTGTACTTTGGTGAACTGATCCCATCGGCCCAACCCTAGCAGACTGTTGCGTGCGAGACGGCTATACTTGTTGAGTAACTGTCTACTATCTTTTGCTCACCAACACCCCCTCTAGCTCCACCTCTCTGTATGCTCTGATTCTATCTAACCCTCTATTGTTGGTGGCCCTGATGTTGTGTTTTGTATTGTATATGTTGTGGAGCCCTCGATACTACTAAAGGAGACTAGAATCCTCCTCTAGGGGGTGGTGTTGTGCGTCATGACCTCTGACTCTGAAATGCATGCATCTTCTCCTAATATTTTCCCTCGTTCCTATCTCGGTGTTCCTGAGCCCTGGTCCTGTTCTCCTCGACTAAGTAGGCCTTCTCAACAACATTCTCAAGTGTGGGAGGAGATAGCATCCTAACTTCTCTAGCTATGTGTGCATTCAGGCCCCAAAAAAACACGTTAACTTGCAATTTTTTGTCTTACTGGTAGTCCCCATATTGCAAAAAATCTAGGAACCTACTCTCATACTACACCATTGTGCTAGATCCCTGTCGTAGGTCATGAAACTCATCAATCCTCTTTTGTAGGAAATGCTCCAGCATATAACAAGATCTGAAACGCTCCTTGAACAACTCCCAGGTCACTATATCCCAAGTCAAATGGAGCTTTTGTTCCTCATTCCTCCACCACACGATTGCTGCATCTCGGAGGAGGTGTATGGAGAACCTTGATTTGACATTTCTCTCATAAGAGTGCAAGCCAAATAAACTATCAAGGCTGAGGAGTCATGACTCAGCCCTAAAGCCATCCATAGTGCCGGTGTACGTAGGTGGTTGCAAGTGAAGGAGGTCTCTAATAACATTGTATGTATCACGATCCTAGTGTTGCGGTCCAACATGTGAATGTGGTCATCTATCCCCAAATGGTCTCTCAAGGCTGTATGAATGGCTACACAAAGTGCAAGTCCACCCTCTCATGGTGAACAAAAAGGCTATGTGACCTCTCCCTCCATGGGGTATCATGCTCTGGTGACTCTGAGTGTGCGTCCTTGGCTATCAGCTCCTCATCTCCTGACTGGACATCCTCCTCTCTCATCTCCTGTGGTGGTAGAAGGAATTGCTACACAACACTCACAACGCCGCTGAAAAGCATCTAAAATCGTGGTCCGAGCTCTGGGGCTGCGGCTTAGGCGTAGGCGATCTACATCCCAAGTCCCTAATGGATCGGTATCTTACAGGTGTCATCCTATGTATGAAGTAAGAGAGTGTATTATTAAGTTGTATAAGGTTGTGGAAACATTTTAATTGTTTTCATTTAATGTTTTAAATCATTATTAGCCAATTTACTATTTTACCCAAAGTGTCTCATGTGCGAACCATCGCTTTGATACCAAATGTAATGCCCCTATTTTACGACATTAAAATACACCTTAAAACTACTAAAGTTTCGTGCTATTTTTTTTTTTTAAATTAAAAATCCATATTAACTTCTATTTCATTTATTAAATTTTATCAAAGTCCATATAGTTATTGACCCTCCCCCTAGACTACATTAATTTTACTTACAAATTTTATTAAAGCCCATGTAAAAATTTATCATCCCCAATAATTGTTATTACGAATTTTTTTATAAAAAAATTATAACCGTCATGATATTCGAGTTACATCATAGGGTAGTCGTTGTTCATAGTATAATTGTTATTTTTGAAAAAAATCGTAATATTATATTTAATATCGTATTATAAAATTTATAGACATAATAACATTATCCCTACCATTTACCCTTTTATAATAATATGATACAATCTACTCGGGGTATTTATAGGAAATATTAACATGGTAGAGATATTATGATTATAAGGATAAGTAAGTTTAGTAGTCTTACTTTCCTTGTTATACCTTGCTCTATATATATAATATATATTCGTTTATACAAAAAAATATTATTTAAGTAATTATATAATAACATTATCCTAATAAAATTATAACATATATATATATACCCCATTATAATAATGTGATACAAACTATGTTATCACCGAATCACAAAGCACCCCGGATGTTGATCGATTTCTAGTTTGATCACTCTAAGCATCCACAGTGTGATTGGATAACATGGGTACTATCTCCAAGTTGTGAGACTTGCTACTTGAGATAGACCTCCAGAGAAAGTCGGTTCTTGCTCTTAAACTACCCGCCACAATCTACTCTAATGCGGGAGAAACTAGCTATTCTAACCTAAAATTCCAAGGGACCGAGAGAGAGAGAATGCATAAAATGAAAGCCTACACTAAAGCGGTGATACACCAGAAAAAGAGGGTATGAGAGTAATCTCCAAATGTGTGAAATACAGAGGCAAAGTGCACACTAGAAGAGGTGATGACAGTTCACCATAATCCAGCAAAATGCATTCACAACAATATTCCAAGCACACACAATGATAATGAATTCCTGCAAGAACATAATAAATAGACACAATATACTTGTAGAAAGATTAAAGGGGCAAGAAGAATGCAAGGAAACACAGCAGGGGAAGATATATCCACAAACTGATATTTTATTGCTTCATGATATGCACAATTCAATCTATTACAAGATAAGGGCCTAGATCACCGTGCAAGGAGTCCACTACAAGGGCCTGCAACACACTGGCTTCACAAAGCAATTTTGACAGAGCTTTGTTACCCAAAAACTCCCCCTTTACAATGAGCCCAACACTCTAATTTATAGAAAAAGAGAAGGAAAAGAGAAGGGAAAATGGAAATCCCAAAATCTGTCCTTCAACCACCTGTAAGAGGCATTAAATTGAGTGGAATGGGTATACATTACTTGCAAAAGGCTCCCCATACTATCCCATGTGCTGCAGCAGAGAAGGAATGATGACCATGCCTCTTAATTGCACTCCCAGCTACCAAATAAAACACTGCTTACGAACCTGGCACGTTTCCTTAAAAATCTCAATCAATTTCTGATAAAATATGGAATTTCTTGATTGCTTTGTGCATCGGACTCAGAACCATGATTCCAACGGTACCAATTTTGTGCGATTTCGTTGAGAAATGCAAAAGTTATGGTCTTCTCGAGCGCGGGCGCTCTTTTGGGCTGCAGCGTTTTCATCGTCATTTGACGGGAATGAGCATTAACTGACTGGAGCCGAATATGTTTCTTTTATTTAAATATATCTACCCTCATTAAAATTAAGAAATCCAGTTTTTGTGGCGTAGAGGACGTCGTGCTCGTTCCAGAAAGTCCAATTTTATGAAAATCGGAGCTCGGAGTCAAAAGTTATGGCCGTTTGAAGTTTCCGGACCAAACGTTGACTTTTCTTCCCTGCCTTCGGCCATTTCGGCTTTTCGCGTCCCACGCGTCCCTTTGTCCCATTTAGCACAGTGCTCCTTGTGCTGATTTCGGGCGAACCGGCCGGTTCGCGCCCATTTGTCCCAAATGTCCCAGTTGTTTCGGACTGCTTGTTCCCATTTCGCCCGGTTCGGCCGGTTCGCGTACTCGCAGCCCATATGTCCCATTTGCTTTCGGACCATCTGGGACAAATTCACCCGGTTCGGCGGTTCGCGCCCTTTGTCCCAATTAACATTGCTCGGGACAAAAGTTCTCATTTTCGGCCGGTTCGGCGGTTCGCGCATTTTTGGCCCCGCAGCGCCCCAGGACTATTTTTGATTCTTTGTGACTCATTTCGCCCTGTTCGGCGGTTCGCGTGATTTTTTGGTCCCACTTGTCCCAAATGCTTCTAGGACTAGGACTTAGCCATTTTTCGTGATTTTTTCTAGCCCGAGCCTGTTTTTGCAATTTTTCTTACATTTTCTCAGAACTTGCTCTCTTCTACTTGGGCAGGGAGTTAGAAAAAATATGAGGGGACCCTAGAAATATGAATTTTTGTCCTGGACTCAATATAATTGCTTGGGACAAAAGAATTTGATGCATGTTATCAAAATTACCTTGAGGGGTGAATTTTGGATAACAACTACTATGGAGTATTTATAAGAAATATTAACATGGTAGAGATATTATGATTATAACGATAAATAAATTTAATATTCTTACTTTACCTATTATACCTTACTCGTATATATAATATATATTCGTTTATGTAAAAAAAAATTATTTAAGGAATTACACACATAACCATTATAACAGGATATAATATGCTTCATATAATAAGATGTACTATTTAATTATTTACGCCTGAGAGCGTGGCTACTATGGAATTGATCTTCTACGACTACACTCTCTGCTGCTTGAGTAGCTTCAACTGTCTGTCATGGTGCAGCCACCTGTCGCCCAGTCCCCGTTGCAGGAACGTGCACCTCCTTTTGCCACGTATTTTTGAAGGGCATCTTGATGAAATCCGGTTGTTTCAGATATAATCTTGTTTTTGGGTTCACTGTTAGTTTTGCGCACATATGCTTTGATGGATGTCCATACCCTGTTCCAAAGCTCCCATTTTGGCACAGGCTGGGAGTATGTTGGAAAATGTAAACTGATCGGGTTGAAGACCTATTTGTTGCATATGGTGAAACAGTGTGAATGCCTTCTGTGGATAACCATGTCTTCTGTATGCTGCAATAATTATATTCCATGAGAAACTGTCTTGTTCTTTCACTTGATCAAAATCACTGTGAGCAATGAAAGACTGAACTATCTTTCCTTGTGAAACCATGCTCGTGAAAATACAGGCCTGCAATAATTGAAGATATGTAATCTTCAGAGGGGTTGTGTGTAGTAAGCAGAATGTGCATTTACAGCCATCAAAGCATAATGGATAGAGGAATTTTGACTGATGTAGTTGCAATTGCCTGGTAGACATGTATGCAAAATGTGGAAGCATAGATAAGGCACGTGAACTATTTGATAAAATGCCTCAAAGAAATGTGGGCTCATGGAATGCCATGATTGCAGGATATGCACAATATGAATTTGTTGAAAATGCACGTGAACTGTTTGATAGAATGCCTCGAAGAGATGTGATCTCAAGGATGGTGCCTGATTCTTGTGTCATCTGATTCAAGTGAATTTTTAGTTTTCTGCATGTAAGCAATGGGGGGGCTGATGAGAAGGACCATGTTTTTGGTGTTTTGTGGAAAACAAATAGGTTTGTACAGCTGGAGGTCTCCTCGTCATTTATGAACATGCCATTTCTGTTGTTTCAGGTCACATCATCATCTCGAGGACACTCCCTGCCTCTGCCAAAAGAGGAGCTTGGAAACAGGGTATGGACATCCGCCAAAGCATAATAGAGAATGGACTTTTGTCAGATGATGTAGTTGCAAGTGCCCTGTAGACATGTATGCAAAATGTGGAAGCATTAACAATGTACGTGAACTGTTTGACAAAATGCCTCATGGAAAAGCTTTCATCACTGCCTTTAGGTCTGGTGCTGTAATGGGATTTTTGCTTGCTAAAAATGGGTTGTTGGTGCTTTATATTTCCATTAATCTATTCAAAATGTATTATGGAGATGACTGGGAGGGTCTCTTTGAAGCTATTACCGGTTATGGTCTTGGAGGTTCCTCCATGGCTCTATTTGGCAAAGTTGGTGGTGGTATTTACACCAAAGCAGCAGATGTTGGTGCTGATCTTGTTGGAAAGGTTGAGAGGAACATTCCTGAAGATGATCCACGTAACCCTGCGGTGAGATTGAATTTAGCTTTAATCCAACATAAAATAAGATAAACATGAGCGACTACAAATTGCCAACCTCTATGTTTATATATATCATTTATTCCTTCAGATTTACATGGGTTGGTATTTATCATAATATTTTCGTTGTTGAAATGTGTCTACGTTATTGCTGATAATGTTGGTGACAATGTTGGAGATATTGCTGGTATGGGATCAGATCTATTTGGTTCCTATGCCGAATCTTCATGTGCAGCTCTGGTTCTAGCATCAATTTCATCATTTGGAACCTCTCATGATTTTATTGCAATGTCCTACCCATTACTCATAAGCTCAATGGGTATCATTGTTTTCTTAATCACAAATTTATTTGCCACTGACATATTTGAGATCAAGGCTGTGAAGGAAATTGAGCCTACATTGAAAAAATAGCTTATTATTTCGACAGTGTTGATGACCATTGGCATTGCTGTTGTAAGTTTGGTTGCATTGCCACCATCCTTCACCATATTCAATTTTGGTGAACAAAAGGTTGTCAAAAACTGGTATGGGATTCTGTCTGTTTGTTACCAGTAATTTTCCTTCTTGTGGTTAAAAAGAGTAGATTTTCTTCCTGAGATTTGGTTAACAAACTTGCTTATTACTAATACAGGAAACTCTTCTTCCGTGTTGTTGTTGGTTTATGGGCTGGCCTTGTATTGGCATTTTTGAAATAATAAGTTAATGACATTTAGCGGAAATTTGCATTGCAGCCCCATCCAAGATGTTGTTGATTCATGCAGGACAGGAGCAACAACAAATGTTATATTTGGGCTGGCTTTGGGTTACAAATCTGTTATTATTCCCAATTTTGCAATTGCAATAAGCATCTTTGTCAGTTTTAGTTTGGCTGCCATGTATGGTATTGCAGTAGCTGCATTGGGAATGCTCAGTACTATTGCAACTGGATTGGCTATTGATGCATATGGACCCATCAATGACAATGCTGGAGGTATCGCTGAGATGGCTGGCATGAGTCACAGGATCCGTGAAAGAACTGATGCTCTTGATGCAGCTGGCAATACCACTGCTGCCATTGGCAAGGTAAGGCACGTGTTGTTTTCTTCTTTGTTTGCTTTAGTGAGTGGATGTTTTGTGATGTTAAGTGTCTTTACAGGGATTTGCAATTGGATCAGCTGCATTGGTATCACTTGCATTGTTTGGAGCCTTTGTCAGCCGTGCAGAGATTTCAACTGTGGATGTCTTGACTCCTAAAGTGTTCATTGGTTTAATTGTGGGAGCAATGCTTCCCTATCGGTTCTCTGCAATGACAATGAAAAGTGTGGGTAGTGCAGCCTTGAAAATGGTTGAAGAGGTTCGCAGACATATCAACACCATCCCTGGTCTCATGGAAGGGACCGCCAAACTAGATTATGCAACTTGTGTTAAGATATCAACTGATGCTTCCCTGAAGGAACTGATTCCTCCTGGTTGCCTTGTGATGCTTACACCTCTGATTGTTGGTACTTTATTTGGTGTGGAGACTCTGTCAGGTGTTCTGGCTGGTGCTCTCGTGTCTGGTGTGCAGGTAGTTATTGGTCTTATTTTTGTCTTTTTGTAACTCTGCTTCATGTTAGTTATTGTTTTTGTTTTAACATTCGTCTTCAATTGGATATCAGGTTGCTATATCAGCTTCAAACACTGGTGGTGCTTGGGACAATGCAAAGAAGTACATTGAGGTGAGTGCTTTTTGGAATGACACTCGGATATTTTTGGGATTCTCAATTTGGCAGTGCCAATGGTATTTCTAAAATTGCTTTATCCTATTGATTGCTTTCTACTGCTCGACTTTCATCGCAGGATGGAGCGTCAGAACATGCCAGGACACTTGGTCCAAAGGGTTCTGATCCTCACAAGGCTGTTGTCATTGGTGACACCATTGGAGACCCACTGAAGGACACATCTGGACCGTCTCTTAACATTTTGATCAAGCTTATGGCTGTTGAGTCGCTGGTGTTTGCTCCCTTCTTTGCAACCCATGGTGGTTTTTGTTTAAGCTATAGAAGTGTTCCTCAAGCTGTACTAAACGGAATCATTTTTCTCCTTTGAGCATGGTATTGAAAGCTTGCCAAAAAAAAGTCACGCATTGCCCTCAAGGGGATGGGCAATGGAAAGTTTATTTAGATAAAGTTAGGTTCTTGGATGAATGTCCTAGGTATGATTTGGCTACTTTCTGTTCAATTTTGTTACCATTTCTCGTGAAAATATAAACTACTATGAATTATCTCAGCCCATGTTTTCTGGTGTAATTTTTTGTAAGGTTTTTAACAAAGCATTTTTTTGAATTTATTTTATTTAAAATATTATATTAGCACAATCATGCTGGATGTTGCAAGTAATCAACTATACTGGTTCTTGTGAGAAAATGTGTTCAAAGGTGTATGTGCACCTTTTTTAGTATTGATCTTAATTTTGAGGCAAATATTGATTTAAATCACATTTTAGGAATGTATTTGAGGGCATTAGCAGCATTTGATGTTTTGCTGTGCTAAAAGATGAGTTCCAAATTTTCATTAAAGCTTGCATTGATGGGTGGTTGGGCATTAGCAGCATTTGATGTCTTCTTGTGGTAAAAAGATGAGTTCCAAAATCACAACAAGGTTGCATTGATGGGTAGGTACAATTTTTACTTAATTGTTCATATTTGTTTCATGTTTCATCTGAAATTATTGTTGCTCTTAAAATCCAAATGGGATGATAGCTGGATATGTTTCCAAAATTCAAGTTACTCAAGATGGATATACTCAATGAATTGCCCTCAAGTGGATGGGCTGCAGTCTGAATCAGATTCAAACTCATTTTCAAATTAGTTAGTGCTACATGTCATGACATATATATCTGGACTATATAAATGGTTGTACTTGATGGGGGAGTATTAAGAATGTGATGTGCACTTTTAAAAAATTGCTATACTTGCATGAGTTTGTAATTGTGTTTTTAAGTTTCCTTTACAAGTGCAAAAAGATGCAAAAAGAAATTATGTTCCCTTAATGCTCTGACTTTATGTGGCGCAATCGCGAGTGGTTCTTTGAACAAAGTGTGCCTACCATGGTCTGGCAAAATTCAGATTGGAATGTTGGGTTTTAATTTTATTTGAACTTTTGTTGTCCTTAAGTTTACATCTTTGAGATGATCCCTGTGTTCCTTCAGTGAATTTTGGTTGGATAGATTTGGTTCGCACTCAATCATCTAAGTGGCTACCCTTCTTTCTCTAGAGCATCTACTTGCTTTTAATCTTATCCTGATCTCTGACTTTTTTGTTTGCAATGTAGTGCGAGTGGAGTGGCCCTCAATTCTAAATTGCCAACTTTGTTAAATTTAATACAGAAAATTATATGCATATGGTAATGCCCAGATACCTTTAGTCTACATCCTTAAGGCGATTTGTGTCTTTCTTGAGTGAATTATGGTTGGATAGATGCGGTTTGCTTATTCATGCGATTGGATACCTTGGTCTTTCTAGAGAATGTCCTTGATTTTAGTCATATACCGAGCTTGCCTATTTTTCTCGTAGCAATGTTGTGTCAGTGGACAATGTTCAGATGTCATAATATCAACAAAATTCTTGCTCTAAATGCAAATTTTGTTTATTTAGCAAGAATTTTAAAGCATCCAGTTCATCTTCACTGGAAGAATATTTTCTCAGCAAGAACGTTTCCCTTTCTCCATTGCATTGTCTTGGAAAGGATCTTCTCCTGAGATGGAAGATAGAGTTGCAGACCAATTAAAATACTCAATTGTGTTGCCAAAGGGCAACATAGTGCCAAGTACAAAGGCTGTAACAATTTTCAGGCCAGGGACCTTTACATTTGATGTTTTATATGCTGATCCATCTCAAGTTCAGGCGCCTCAAAGGATTAGCTCATACATGGTATGATTTCCAATATCAACTAATATGATGCAATCATTGTCAATGCAGAGTTCTATCTTGTAAAAATTGTAGTTACTTGCATAGATTGATAAATAAAAGAATTAGTTTGTGATGTTGATGTAGTGTTGGAAAATGCTACTTTGTCTTGTTACTTTGGAAGTTACGAGTTTTTCATATGTAGATATTTAAATATGTATAATGTCTCGTGTAACACTATTAAATATTATTTGTGGCTGAAGGTTTCCTGGTTCTTTGAGCATTTGTATGTTAAGATTATTCGAAGTCAAAAATTTGAAGATCCAAGGAAACATGCATTTAGAAATTCTACTCTGTCTTTTGCAGATTGGACAACATTCTTCTATTTCTGCAGATGATTGAAGAAGATGAAGTGGAAGTCATTGTTACAACTGTTGCGATGGAGACAGATGATGGTCAAAGCAATGGTGTACCTGAAGTTGGTGAAAATGTTGACGTTAATATGCAGGAGACCAAAAATTCTTCTGAACATTCATCAACAGGGACTACTTCTGAGAATGGAGCTTCAGAGATGCAGGATAAGACTGCCCAGATGGAGACTGAAGCTAAGGTGTGCTCTTTAATGTTATGCATGTTTGTGTCTTTCTTCATGTTTTCACACAATTAATCTTTACACAGATAAATACATTGAATAAAAGTTAAATTTTTCAAACCTATTAATCATTGGATAACATCACACAATATTAAAGAAGGAAATAATGTTTGCTTCAGTCACTAACCACCTCCCGGTTCCACATAGAATCAATTTGTATTTTGTTTGGCCTATTTGCCACATGGAATTTATCTGGGTTTCATTTGGTCGAACAGTCCTCCATGGGCCCAAAATAATTCAGGTACCATTCACAATATTGTGAACTATGTTCCATGTCAACCACATCAAAAAGAGCTTATTTAATCTATGTCTTAGAGAAGATCTAAACACCATATACTAAACAATCTCTACCTTCATAGAAACAATAAAATATGAACCTAAAAATGCCTTACAAGCCCGATTTGGCTAAACCTCATAGGCTTTTGTGAAGGTTATCAAAAATATCTTAATGCACTGCAATTCTCTTTTAATTGATACAAGTTGGAGATAACCACTCTATAGTCACAATTTCATTACCAATATCAAATCTGCATATGCAAACAATATCGAAATTAACTAGCAAGCAACAACTAGATAATTCCATGATGCATAACTTAAGGTCATAACATCACAAACGAATCTATTGCCTTGTAAGCAACAACTAGGCTAATTAGCAAGTAAATGACACATGCCAAAAAAAATGAAAAATAATCAAAACACTGATTTCTACCTCAAAGCATGGACTACCCTTATCAGTTTACACAAACATATCTACCACCCCAGAATACATGCAAGATAACACATTCTCTATAGAAACCTGACGCTCATAAGAGAAAAAAGGTAACATCCCCTTCCCCAATTCGTCATTTCAAAATGAAAACTGAAACTCTTTTCTACCAACTGTCCCACTCATGGCGTAATCTTGCTCCGCTTGGAGCGACCACTAGTTATACTTTTACCTTAAAGAGATGGGTTAAAAAAGTAGTTTATATTTCAATTATTCCAAAACTAATATTGTATTATAAAACTTACTTACCGCACATCCTCCAATAATTTAGGGTTTTTCTTATTATTTGGTTCCTTGCATATTGACTTGTAGGTTTTTTTAGTTTGCTTACGATGCAGGGTTTTTTTCTTTTTCTTGTTTTATTTTGGGAGGCGACGATGAAGACAAAGGCGCGAGAAAGGGAAAGGGTGGTGGCAAGTGTAGCAGTCGATGGTGGACGGGGCGTGGAAGGTGTTGGCGCCGGTGTGGGTGCCTCTGTGCCAAGGGAAGGGACAGCGACAGGGTACCGTGAGGAGGAACGCCATAAGGGTTTTGGCCTATTGGTTTTATTTGTTTAATTTGTTTGTTTATATATATATATATATATATATATATATATATATATATATATATATATATATTTACCCACATTTTTTAATACAAGAAGTCCGCAGCCTTCAGTTTGAGTACAAAAATCTCTATTATTATTATTTTTATTTGATTAAATCGATATGTGTGTGTGGAGGTCTATATATGTCAGATGTGAATATACTAGTATGTGTTTTCACACAACCAAAAATGATACCAATTCAATTTGTTTTTTGATATAATATATATATACATCTAAATACAAGGGAGTCCCTTTTATTAAATTTGTAAGTATGTATATTCTATACGTATATATACTTCATGTGAAGATATAAATCTAAGAAACTTAAATGAAAGTGATAAATGCATATCTCATATATATATATTTATTTATTTATCTAAATCTATATTTATTTTGGGATAGGATTATTCTAAAAGCTACAAGTCCTCATGGACTAGGATTTTAAAATTGTCTCTCCTTAACTCAAAATTATAAAAATTTACATATTTCAAGAACATAAAGGAAATAGGCATTCACTAAAAGAATGACATTATATTTTTATCCTATAACTACTTTTCTTTAAAAAAACTCAACCAATAGAATGTAAAATGAATGCAGATGGTTTTCAAGGTAAATATGGCTTCCATTTAATCTTCCATTTTGGTTTAAAAGCGAAGGATTCCAAATCAAGGAATATATATATATACTTTTTTGAATTGAAAGAGCAAAGTGATATATTTTAATGCAACATTTTAAGTGAGAAATAAATAAATATCTCAAGACAATTTTATTTTATGCATTCCTTTGCAAAATTCAACTCCAAACATACCCTTAAATCTTTCATTTTGCAATGATTTACAATACAACACAAGGAAAGAATAAAATCTTATTTAATCAAGAAAAGATAAGATTACCATCAAAAAAATTTCTTCGCTAAGAGTGGCTCAAAGCATAATCAATCTCATTCATTTTCCAATTATTTACACTACATTTTCAAGAGAAATATTAGTAACTTTACACAAAGACATGATGGAGTAAGAGTACCACATGCTTTAAAGCAATGTTAAATGCCATGAATCTTGATTACTTACACACACTTTCATTGAAATATAACTACAAGGATTACAACACAAAAGTGAGAGTTCATCACAACTTGAGGGAGACAAGGTTCCAAAACAAGGATATTTACCCTCATAGTAGAGTAGTAGATTACAATCCCAAAATGAGAGATTCACAAATGAGAACATTACAACGTGATTTAATCATTACCAGATGAGATCAAAGAAATAGAACTCTCCCAAAATTGGGGAAAAAAATTCCAAGTATCCAAGAATGCTCCATTCATCTTCCAGCTTTAATCTCCAAGTCTTGTACTCCATATGGTCTTCAACACAAAGTGAAAGGCTTGATTTACCACCCAAACTATAGGCATCATTATATGCTTTTCCAAAGGTTGAAAGACATTCTAGCCTCCGACAAGCCCATGGAGAGAGAGAGAGATAGCTTCAAAAAATTTGCACTAGAATAAGGGAGGGTAACTACAAGCATACAACACACAAGACTAACCTATTCATCACAAAAACACAACAAATGTCAACCAAATAAAAGCGGAGAAAACCATATTCATCATCAACAAGGGGGAAGAGTGTATGAGACATCCAATAGTGCAATAGAGTGTGGTCCAAGCATAGGGCGCACACTTACAAAATCTTTAAAAACTCCTCATCCCTCTAAAACAATCATCCCTCCTTATTACTCCTCCCATTCGCCTAAATTCCTTCTTGAGAGGATTTTCAAACCCATTGGGTTTTCTCTCTAAGGATGGGGAAGGGGGTTCAAACCATATGAACTACCTTCCCACCTCAAACCATATGAGGGGATAAAAGAGAACCAACATGGCTTGCCCATCAAGCCATGAGGTTTAAGAGGTAAAATCCCTCCCTCTTCCTCAAAATCAACTCCCAAATCCATCAAACCATATGATGGATGGAGAAAACAACAAGTAACACACCCAAACAACCATGTAACACATGCAACAAGACAAAGTTTTCAACAACAAGAAATTCTAAAAACTAACATGCCAAAAACACAAAGTAGGATCAAAGAGCCTACCTCCACAAGCTCTTCAATCTCTAAGATTTTCCCAATTGCTTGTCAAGCAAAAGCTCCAATTCCAAAAGCATACCAAGCACAAATATCAAAAGCCAAAAATTCTCTTTCTCCCAAAATGTGGGAGTATTTTAAGAAAATCAAATAAGTTTCCTCACAAATGAGGGGGTGACATGTGTCACCCCTCTCTTCCCTCCAAGTCAAGATTCCCAAAAAAAAAACGAAAGAAAATATAAATCCACATTTAAACACCCCTCTCCCAAATTACCCAAAAAGAAAGTGAGACAAGCTTATGCATCTTTTCACAACACACACACTCCAACCAGTTTTACATGGATGGTGACAAAAGAGAGGCTAAATGGGAGGGAAACTCCCTTTTTGCCTTGGAATTAAGCCTCTCTACCTAATAGGTAGGGTCCAATGGCTTATTTTTATGCTAAGTGCACCCCAAAACCAAATGGGATCACCTAAAATGCCAAAGACAACCCAATTTTGGGTTTGATGCAATTGGACTCAAATTTTGAGGATGTGGGGCCCACTCAAGGGTTCTTTGTGGCCCAAATCCTCATTACTTAAGCAAACAAAAACACAATTACACTCCTAAAGCAAGTGGGGACCATTAAGTCCCTCAACCTAGTTTATAACAATAATAAACAACCTAACCATAATTAATTTTACATAAAATTCAACTTTACAAATAAGGGCAACTCATGGTGCCCAGGATAATCCAAGCAACCAAGGCATCATACAGCCTAACATGGTTAGGAATTAGTCTTATGGGCTGCTTGTGCACATTCGTGTAGCGCCTTGAAACCCACGTTATTTTGTGCCCTATAATTTTCACACTCAATGTAAACATTAAACACATCTACCCAATACAAGTGTAATTCAACTACTTAGTAAACAATCAAGTCTAAACATACAATTATGCTAACACATCATCAACATAGAATCATAAATGAAAACATACATAATTTCACACCAATTCACCATTTGTTAGTCATTGCAATACATATAAATGACATATATCCATGTTATCATGTGATCTCATAAAAATTGAATAGTCTACAACATCAAGATGTGTGACAAAATGATGTATCCATCATATATCAACTAAAATGAATAACATAGTAGCATGTTAAAACCCAAAACATCTAATGAAATGTGCTACATATTAGTCAAAGTTGGATTGGCACTACATGCCCAAACCACCACACATGTCTGTGAAATCAAATAACATAACATAATATCCAAAATGTGTCATAATCCCTGTCAAATAATAAATATGAGTAAAATGTCAGCATATAACTGAGGCTAGAAACTGTGGCCACTACAATTTCATATAACCATAGAAACAAACCTAGGTAGAAAATATGCTCGAAAATACATGAAAATGAGGTTCTTTTTTTGGGAAACAGAACTGTGTTTCTATGTAGAGTGGTGGTTTTAGAACCGGCACCTGCGTAGAGTGGTAGTTATAGAATCACCTCCCGAGATAGGGCTACAAGATTCAAGACCGTCGGCCTACTCAGGGGCGGTGGTTTCGTCATTTTTGACAGGAAAAATAAAATTCACGATTGTGCAAAATTCGGGATGAATTCAATTTAAATTAGAGCTTTAAAACTATAAAATGGAACTACCAACAACTTGTAAATAAACAAATTCATTTGTTTGAGCATATAAATCCATTTATGGGTACCCAAATGTGTATAATCTCATATATCTAATGAAATGGAGTTTTTCCCAAATAATGAACTCAAAGAATGTAAATAACCAAATAGCAAAACCAGATTCATGGTGGAATCTCTACAATAAATAAATAAGGAACCTTGCAATAACAAACCCATGAATAAACTAAGTTAGATAAATAATGGAGTGAAGGAAGTTTCCCCCACTGGAAAACTCGAATTTCAAGAAATTTCTCCATGGTTTCACTTCTTGCTTCCATGGCTTCCACTTTGTAGATTAAAATGGAACAAATGAATAAGTTAGGGTAAAAGAAAGAATAAGAAGATCCCATAAGGATACTTAGGGTTCATTTGAAAAAACCTAGATCTAAGGGTGCATATCCATTTAATCTAAAGGTTGAGGATCAACCCTACACATTTCATGTTGTGACACTTTATGGGGTTGGGTTATTTTAATTAAGATATGGGTATCTAATGAATGGGGTCACTTAATGGTTAGGGTAAGTTGATACTTTAGCCTTAGGTTTTTAAGCAAATAAATGACATTGGTCCGATAAGGATAACTTGAATAATATATTAAAATGGGTAACTTAGGTAATGATTTATAAGGGTTAAATTAATGTGAATTCAGATGCATGTTTAGAAAATTATATGAAGGAATTAGATTTAATTAACTTAGAAAATATTAGACCTTAATGATATTATGTGGAATTTTAAGTGAGGAAAATTATCAAGATTAAATTAGTTGATATTTTAAATAAGGTGAATTAACGAAAACCCTAGAAAGGGATTTATCCCGAAGTGGCCTTAGTGTAAATTAATAATGTTAATTATTAATTTAATATTCAAAACTTTACAAATGTGTGAAATTTATTAAACAAGAAATAATTAAACCTAGTTGATAGTATCTTGTTGCAACCCTTTTTTTTAAAAGAATCAGTATTCTTGCTAATTAAGTATTGAGTTTTGTCTTGGGTTTTATGCATAAAAATGTGGGCATTACAATATTTTTAGAGACCATTTAATTGTAGAATATCTTGTTTTTGTTCAGTTCTAATATAATCTTTGTGTGTGTGTGTGTATAAATACTCACTCTCCCACTATGTTTATCACCTAGTGGGTGGAAAACTTCATTTTTGGTATGCTAGTACAATTTTAAAATAATTGGAGAAACATGGATCCCATGCACCATGCATATCTCAATGTTGTAAATAAAAATTATATATAAGAAAAATTTTCTTAATGGTGAATGTCCCTTTCCAATCATCAATAGAGAGAGAAACAAATACCTAGTATCTAACAATCCCTTCTACAAATATATATCTTTATGTCATTCAATCACTAAATTTATTCCTTCTTCCAAACTTATTATGGTTGACATCTCGAAGGAGGAAAATATATGGAAATGATAATCATAAGGGGAGAAGAGAATTTAATAAAATATTTATGCATGTGTTGTAAAGTGTTCCAACTTCTATGTGCAAATAAAATGTTTATAATAAATTAATATTTATTTCAATATTATGTCATTTTGGAGGTCCATTTTTATTCAATCTGAAGTTTTTATAGGTTAGGTATGTAGAATTATTAGCCTTAGATGTCAAGGATTGAGGGGTTCCATTCCACCAAATTCATCTAGGGCATGTTCATATAATCATCCCTTATTACTTGGTATCTTTTTGAATATATATCTCAATGGATGCCTAGGAAACACATTTCACCCCATCATAATGCTTTCTATTTTCAAATAAATTAAAAAAATGGAGTTCGTAGTCTAAAGAGTTTTTCGATCTTTTTGGGGTTATGTAAACCACAATTATAAGTGAAAAATCAACATGTGAAGAGCTTATAAAAGAAATTTATATTTATTAAAAATATTATATTATATTTAATTTATTTCCAACATTTGATATGATGGTTGAAAAATTTCAAGTGATGGTAAAATTCTAATTTTGATCTGCATAAATGGTTGGTTTTTGGCAACCAATATGCAATAAACTAAATTGAAAAATAGATACTAGAAACAAGTAGATATTTGGAAAATTTAAAAGTATGCAAAGAATCCGACGCACTAGACAATATGGGAAAGCACTTTCAGGTTAACAATCTTGTCATGACGTTGTTTACTATATTAACTTGAAACAATAGTACAAGTACAATAACCAACCTTCTTGGTTCTACATTTCAAATCATTATCTTCTACCTCGACAATGATAGAATTTTCCTTTATAACTAAAAACATACTAAAAACTTGACTTTTTTCACATAATAAAAGACTAAAATAAGACTTTTAATCTAAGCCCTTGTAATTTTACATAAGAAAAATGTCTAAAATAAGACTTTCAATATGATTCCTTCATTTTTACACAAGACTAAAGTTGAGTGACTAAAAATAGTACCAATCCTAATATTATTTCCACCTCTTAAAAATAGGACTCGCATGGAAGCATATGCCATATCTAACAATCTCCCACATGTTGAATACTTCCATCAAGTAGACCATAGACTCATTCCTTAAAAATTGTGAGCTATTAAGACCATTTATTCATTGTATGAAGGACACTTCTCCTCACTCACTACCTTATTCAATGAATCCATTACATTCATATTTGTCTCTAATTTCTCTTACAAAACCCTCTTTGTTTCCACCATCTACCTTACAAAATGATACTTTTGATCAATTTGTTTTGTTTGAGAGTGATACTTTGGGTTCTTTCCAAAGAGATGACACTTTTGAGTCACAACATATCTTGATTTAATTCAGTAGGATCTTAATCAAGGAACATAGTGATTGATGTTAAATAATCTCTTCATCATACACATTCATAATTTCCATGTATTTAGCTTGTGTGGTAGATATAACAACACTTTCTTAATGTTTTCTCATCTAACATATTACTCGAACGAGAAAGTCAAAAATTAACCTACTTATGGAGATTCACAAATAAATATATCCGACCATACTCATAATCCACAAATCCATGTAGAATCAATTTATTTCTTACAAGATTTCTTCAAGGAAATACCTCACCTTGATAGAATATACCATAGTCAGAAGTTTTGCATAGATATATGAATATTCTCTTGATCACACTCCAATTAATATTTCCTATATTGGACTTATGTCTTATAAAAACTCCCACTACATGTGTAATGTTACGTGTATTACATATAATTATATATTTCAAGCTTTCCATGTCCTCCAAATCCTATTGTGTGTCTAAATTTAAGGTTCAACTATGACTACATGAAACTGAGAAAGGTGTGTTCACTATTAAGTTCTCTTGAATAAAAAATCTTTCGAACACCATCTTCACATGCGTATTTTTATCGAGCCAAAGAATAATTTTCTTATAATCCATTTTCATCACCATGCTCAACATTAACTTTGTGGAACCTAGATCCTTCATGTAAAAATACATAGAAATTTGTTCTTTAACCAGCTAGTTGATCATATCTTTATTATTTGAAATCAATAACATGTTATCCGCATAGTGAAAAATGATGACAAAATTATACCCTTCTTCCTTAAATTACACACAAATATCCTTACTACTCGTGTTAAGGCCAAGTTTTTGCACAGATCTATCAAAATTATGACTACACATCATTGGTGATTATTTTAGGTCATAAAAGGAATTCTTAAGGTGATAAACCAATACATTTCTTCCTATAACTCTAAACATTTCATGTTGCATAATGTATATTTGTTTCTCAACCTCTCCATGAAAAAACATTGGTTTAACATCCATCCGATATATATCTAGATCATATGCGCAGAATAAAAGATAAAATAAATATTATAGAATTCAATTTTGAAACAAGAGATAATATATCACTTTAAGTCAATCCCTTCAAATGTGAGAATCCTTTGTAGCTAAGAAGGCCTTGTACTTATCCAATTTTCCTTGCACATTGAAATTCATCTATAAAACCCACTTGTAACTATTTTAAAATTAGTTAAGTGTGCAAGAGTGAATTAGGAACAAGTTAAATAATGTTATAGGATGATTATTTCAAAATATTTAGTAATAATTAACTGCATGCACATTTATAATAACACATTAATACTTCAAAATATTCTAAGATGAAATGGCACTTATATAAAACACACAAATGTACAAGTGCTTAGTCATGTAGAGCTATATATGGCTAATTTGGATGTGTAGACTAGGTGAAATATTTCTTCTAAATATTAGAATGCTTCATCTATGAAATTGGAACTATAAAAACTCCTTTGTAGCATCGTACACCTCTAGCTAGAACATGGTACAGTCTCCACTACTTTTGTATGATCTTGGAATTGTGCACGGTGGGGCTCTACAAATTCATTTTACCTTATCTTGATTAGAAATAAGTTTCATTTTCTATTTTTAAGGCTCAAACATCTTTGACACCACCTAAAATGACCCGTAACAAATAGACACCATAGATATCCGATAAATTTTTATATAAGCATTAGATAATTAAAGGAGAAATCAATGTGTGAGTGAGGCTAGACTATCCTTAGTGCTTAACATATGTTGAACCAAACCATGTGTTGCACTACATCCCATCCACCAAAATCAACACTCATTTATTCCCTAGTATAGGGGAAAGTGTGAATGTAGATCTAATCTAACCAATTATTGATTCCCTCATATCTCTAAATATATTTAGATAAGGTCCTAAATATAGAGTAGAAAATGTACCTAATGTAGTAATAGTGTTGTGTGATGTGGTTCAAATAGTTAAACTATACCTTTTCTACCTTAAATACCTTTGAAACTACTTGGAGTAAATTTTTCTTAATAATACATGGTTTTAGGACCTTTAAATGCTCGAAATGGAGGGAAATAGACTCTTCAACCTAGTTCAAGTGATTTAGACAAGAAAAATTTAGAGAGTCTTGAGTACTTTACTCTTTATTTTTTTAATAGGTTCTTATGAGAATTCTAGGTGAGTTATAAAGTGTAATTGCATTTCTTTCATATGATTCCATATGTTAAACATCACGTTATAAGTGGGCGTTATAAGTGGGCTAGGGAAGATGAACTTACTAATATACGATATTAAAATTAGATTAGGAGTCATTCAATATGAGGTTCCAAGGCCATATAGGTAATCTAGGATCATACTCCAATATAACCTTGATATGTATAGTTTTAAAGAGTCAAATATTCATGAAAATATAGAGTATGGATATGACTCCTTAGCATGGTTTACTGATTTAGTTAATTAATTTTCCTAGATGACAGAAAGAGCAATGTGTAAGGAGGAGAAAGTCTGCACGCACACACACACACACACACGCACTATGTACATATACATATGTTTGCATGTGTGTGTGTGTGTGTTGTGTGTGTGAATTTTTCTCGAATGTGAGAATTTGTCTTAGCATAAGAACAAGGAAAAGAGGTCATTTTCAAATGATAAGTTGTCTAATTTGAGTTTCTACATTTTCCACCCATTAAGCATGAAATTTAAAATTGCATACTTAATGGGAAAGCATGCCTAAGTGTGCACACACATTTTTTATTTACTTGATTGGTATTGATGGGTCATTGTAATCTCCAATCATTTAACCAATGATTCAATTGTCGATGTCATTATAAAACCAGTGGTTGTGTCCTAGGTTGTATGCAATGAAGTCTTATGTAACTCAGTTATTGTGGCAATTCTCTTTGGGGATTTTTGGTTCTCTTGTTTCTCCTCTAATCTATGGAAAATAAATTCGATGCTAAAATACTGGAAGGAAACACATTTAAGCTACTAAAAAAATGAATTTGTAATAAAAATGCTTTCAAAGGAAATACTTTAACTGAATTTGAAATGCACACACCGAATTGAAATACACACACCGAATTGAAATAACACACACTGAATTGAAATAGTAGTAAGGAAATATAATAAGCAAGGAAATAAGCAACTACATTTATATAACCATTCAAATCAAAGTATTGAAACTTGAACTTATAAAAAATAACGAACATGCATGAAACATCAATCCTCCAATCACCTTGGTTTAGTGGGCCCTTTCTCTCCTTGGGATTGAGGTACTCTTAACACCAAAAGATATTCAAAACAACATTGACTATATTGATTCAAATGAGTTCCAAAAATATCTCGGTGTGAGACTCGAAAGTAAATACAACTGATATAAAATTGTCCGTAAAATTACTATATCAACTACTATGAAATTGTATTCGGAAGGTGTCTTTATAGACCCAATTAGTTACAAAACGTTCCATGATTATAGGCAAAAAATTTATCCAATAACAACCTCATTAAATCTCAGTGGAATCCTATAATATAGCTAAAAACATGTTCCTTGTTAGTAGGCTATTTATGGGAAAATCCTCCATGATGGCATGATGGAAAAAGACTCGGCCTTCTTGATTATAACTTCCCAAAATTGGCAAGATGCACATTATTATCCTGCACATGTCGTCACATTGCTCACAAAAGCAGTTAGTGGGAATTTCTACGGTTAATAGTTCACATGAAAGAAAAACAAGAGAAATGCATCAACCTCACTTAGGATATAACTATATAGAACATCCCCCATGAACTAATTAACATGTTTAGGAACAAATCAATAGCCATATAGATGATATATAATAAGTTAATTTATGCACTCATCATCTCCCCTACACTTTACCTTTTACATGTCCTCATGCAAAATCATCTCTTCCCTGCTCTTTGTCCAAGTTGTTGTGCCATGTCATATTCCTCAAATTGGTCTGCATATTGTTTCTTCGTTCCCTTACACCCCTGAGTGCCCAAGATAATATCTTCCCATGTTGTAAAGCTATCATGAGATTGGGTAGCATTATTCTACCAGGTAGTCATGGGACTCAAGATAAGGGGTGGTCTCCTATGCATTCCAACCCACTCATCATTGTACTCTTTAGACAGGTTCTCAAGTGAATAAAGTACTAATTAATCCCACCTTTTGGCCATCTTTATTTTATATTTTATTTCATCATTCCCATATATTTTCTTCAACTTATCCATCCATTTTCAATTGCCCCTTCATTATAGTCCAAAATCGGGCACCTCAACCTGTATTGGGGTGCCCGGGGCCCTGGTCCTTCTCTAGGTGCCCCGATCTATGCACATCCTTTTTTGCTTCTTTTTGGGGCCTTTCTAGCCATTTTTCATCCTTATCCTTTTCCCAGTCAACCTTGTTGGGATTAATTATGAAATTAAGCTTGAGATCCCTATAAATATAAAGTTATAAGACCATAATGAGGGTCCTAAGTGTCACATACTACTATCACTCCATCTAGAGTTGCATCATTGCATCACTTGCATCCACATAGTGCCATGTATCAAGGCTAGGAGATCTGCATCACACACATTACAGGGGGAGGGATTTATTCTATTCCATGCACACATGTTATTTACATTTTCTATAGTTATTATTGCTGTTACTTCACAAAGTGTGACTGACATGAGAGCACCTAGGGCACGACATGCACACACTCACCAAAACTACATCTAGGTCTAAATGTAGTGCAACGCTCAATGATAAGACCACTAGTTTGGCTAGTTGAGGTCAATCCAACCCATTCATTTGCATCTTTTATTTTTTTAGGGTTTGATACTTCCTCTTGTATTGCAGGTCATCATACAACTCATCAAAAATCTAGTGTGACATATAGGAAAGGTTATGAACCAACTTGTGACCATACCAAAATCAAGTTCAGAGCTTTTACACAAATTAGAGTGCCCAAACTATAGACTAGGTGGCCCGGGGTGCCCGAGTACCCTTCTAGGCACCTCATTCATTTCAGATCTTCCAGATCTTGTCTTTGCAGAGTCCCCTTGAGTGATGTCTTGCACTTTCATATTTATTTCTAGATCTGCACACATTGTGTGATAGTCACCTTTAATCAGCTAATCCATTTTCTTCCTTTACTTGCATACTTAGGGTTTTATTTCACTTAGGTAATTATTTATAATTATTCCATATTGTTTTAGTTTCATTTATACAACGTTTTAGTCCTCCTAATTAGATTAACATTAATACCATATACCCCATCTAGGTTATATTTTTGTTAATCATTTTGGTGAACCCGAAGACTTCTCTTTCTAGCACCTTCTAGGTTTTTCATTCAACCATCATGAACATATCTTGTCACCGAATATCTTCTTACCCATCCTGATTTGCTTCATCGTGTCCAAAACCTCTTTACTACTACCAATGTTTTTGTTGACATGCATCCTAGATTCCATGTATGACACATTTGCTGAGGCCTTTTCCCAACATATAGCATTTTGGGCCCATCCTCTCAGCTGACATTCACCCCTTTGACAATGACCCACCACTTTATATCATGTCTCGCATCTACAATGTTTGATTAAGTGCACTCTTATCGATAATGGTCTTGAGCTCAATTTTTTCCCTATGTCCTTTCTCCAAGCTTTAGGTTTGTCTTCTCGTGACATTAGCCCTTCTTCCATCTCACTTTATGCTTATGATGGTATTATCCATCCATGTCTAGGCCACATGTTACCTTACCTTTCACTATAGGTCCTAAGACTCTCCTACTATCTTCTTTGTCATTGATTTTCATGTCTATAATTTCTTGCTAGGAAGGCCATGACTTCATGCCATGTAAGTTGTTTCTTCTACAGTCCACCATTGCGTCAAGTTCTTACATGAGTGTGTTGAGTATACTATATTCCAAGATCGTGATCCATTCCAATATTGTGTTCATGACCCTCACACTAGTCTTCCTATCCCTCGCATTGATACTACAGATGAACCTCATCCTATGGATGATCAACCTCATTTACCACCGCTTGAGGGTGCTATTTGTTTACTAGATGTTATCCCTTCTACACTACCTCCTACTACCTATTATTCCACATCAGCCACCTATTCCATCCATACACAATATCCTTCCCTCTTCATCTTCACAATTAGCTCCTACCCCCTTTACATGTACACTTTTCATTCATAACTCTTATTGGGAACATGTTCCCATTTCGACCCCACATGTGAAACCATCTATTCTCCCACTTTTCTAGCTCATCTTGGATTTACTTTTTGAGGACCTTCAGCCTTCTACTCATGCCTCTCATCTATATTATGGTTTTTTCACTATCACTATCGCTCACTTATGGCTTGTGTGTCTTTGATCTTTTAGTCTATCTCCCACATACCCCTTGTGCTTCTCTACTCACATTAGGGACTCTTGGCTTACTTACATCGGAGGTACCTTAGACCCTAGTCACACTGATATTTCATTCCCTATGCCTTTTGGTCATGTATTTTCATTTGCAATAGTTCCTTTCTTGGCTATTCACCTAACTACACTCGATGGTACGCACATGGTTTCCCACATCCCCATTCACTGATGAAGAATATGCTATGGGCATGTATCATCTATGTCTCTTATGGCTCATTACATGATCAACCTCATACTATAGCATACCATGTTGCCAATCCAGATCCATTTGACTTTGACCTAGAGGATGACGATCTCCTTGATGAGTTCACATAGCCTCTTCCCACCCTACCGCTAGGGGGCATATCATGTGACATACCCCTCCCCCCTAATCTTAGCATCCACACATATTTTACTTTTGCAATCTCATACATTAATCTCAAATTATATGCATACTCATCATACATTCTATCTCCATCATTACCCGATGATGCACTGCACTTTTTTCTTCGGTTCACACTAGACTTGTTGAGGGATTACCATTACACTGAACCCCACACACTACACTATAGGGTATACACACTTACATTCTATCATATACCACCATTCATCCTACACCTATACATCACACATCTTTATTCATACATACATTTTCATATACTACACTAGTCATCATTACATATGAGTCTAGTTTTCCATTTTCATCATACATTCTACATTTACGCTAGGTTACATTATATATATGGGTCTAGCTTTACACATTATCACTCCATATTCTATCTACACCTATTACCACATCTTACATATTCTACACACCCTATATTTCCTACATTACATGAGTCACATAGCGCATCTATTCATCATATACATTCTACATACTACACTAGGTTCCATTACATATGGGTCTAGTTTCATCATCGTTATACATTCCATTTCTATATACCATCACTATTGTATCTCACACATTACATATTCTATACACACTACCTATCTTACATTGCATTTCTTACACCACACATTTACATCCCATATTCATCACTTGGTCGTTTATACTACGTTGTCTTCTATGTACGTGTGCACTCACCACCCTATGATGCACTTTAGTTCCTCGGTCCATACTCGACTACCGAGGGTTTACCAATCAAATGGACCTTACTTTCATCATGTGACATCTTTCTCATCCAACATTTCCCTATTGTGTGAGTACATACACTTAGGTTAAATTGTCACCCATTCTATCATCTTGTAGTGGTATACGCTTTAGGCTAAATCACCACCCCCATTTTATCATTTTGTAGTGGCATATACTTTAGGGTACATCACCACCCCCCCATCATTTATCTTTAGGGTACATCACCACCCCCATTTTATCATTTTTTAGTAGGCCTACACTTTAGGGTATCATCACAAATTCCTTCTTATCAATCCCATAGTGACATAATTTAGGCTACATCATCACCCATCTCCATCCACTCATCTTATAGTGATATACACTTAGGGATAAATCATCACTCACGCATTCAACATGTCATGGTATACACTTAGGCTATAGGGTCCATGCACATTTATCTTTCCATATGTCTCCTCATCATCCTTTTCATTCTATAGTGATATACGCTTAGGGATAAATCATCACTCTTCCATTCAACAAGTCATGGTATACACTTAGGATATAGGGTCCACGCACATCTTTCATATGTTGCATCCCCATACATTCATCCTATAGTGATATACGCTTAGGGATAAATCATCACTCTCCATTCAACAAGTCATGATATATGCTTTGGCTATAGGTTCACACACATCTCTCCACATGTGCATTTCATCACCATCACATACACACACTCATCACAATGTGTTAGATACAACCAACACTACTCGACCATTTCCCGATGATGCACTCTCATTTATGGTTCATTCTTGATTGTTGAGGGGGAAAAAAAATGAACCTCACTACATACACTTCCATCCACTCAGGGCACATTGTTCCTATCATTCCATCTTTCATTCCATTCCATCCATCCACAACATATTGCATTGTCTTGGGGGCATTTACTTTTGCTTACTAGTGTTTTGCATGATCACTTTACTACACATGTTAGATTTATTTCTTATATGTCATTATCATACACACACACATGCATTTCACACCTTTGTTTAGTGTGATCACAGATACATGACTCTACACGTGGCATGGATTCTCACCTTCTACCCTTCCTATATCGGTCGTTGGGGGCATCCACATTCATCTTATCCAGGTGTTATTGTTTCATTTTGTACTTAGCATCTTATACTACTTGCTTATACATGTTTTGACATATTGGTTATCACTCTAACATGCTAACGGTGTTCCATGTGCAACACTTGTTTTGTAGGATTACATGTTTCCATGACTACTTATTTGTTTCTACTTGTCTTCATTATTTTCCATTGTATGTGGATTTTCCCTTTTCTTGTGTGCACACTTGTCTACTGTTTTTTTTGTGGCCATGATGGCCTTATGTGTCTTGTGACATCAGTGAGTGATGTCCCATGTTTGAAACCCATTTTGTGTGGTTTACTTGTTTTCTTGTGTGTTTACACTACTTTGTTTGGTAGTTTTTCTACATTATTTACATATTTTACACTTATTTTCTTACATGCATGTATTTTTGGACTAACACTTATTTTTGGCTATCCATCCCCTTTTTTGTGCGTGCCTTGGTATCTACCAAGTGTTTCCCTTTCCCCTAGGGTAGAGTTCTATAGGTTAGAGTGTGGTTGGTCCTCTTTTGGGGCCGCATTCTCCTTTCAACGACGTCGCATGCACCCCAAAAGAGGGGGCATCATTGAGGGTTTTCTACTAACACAACGTATTTACACGGTTCACACACAATGAGTGAGTTTAGACCAATCTATGAACTCCATACACAATGGCCTCAATAGGACATGGTGTCCTTTGGCAATTTCGGAGAGGTTACATGCTTGGGGGTTACAGTGGGTGTGTCTCTCTACACTTCTCCATCCAGTGGCATCGGATCACCCAAAAACTAGGATAGTATAGAGATCTCTTCACACATTTCAGTAGAAGTGGTTAAAGTTGGAGGACACAACATGCATTTCCTCCTATACTTCTTCAGCCAAGGTGGTGTGAGATCACCCAAAAAAACTCATGATAGTATAAGATATCCTTCTACACACTCTTCTCTCGACATGGATTAGGTGCACATGTTCCATTTACACTTTTATTCTAGTGTATTTTACATTTACATACTTTACACATTTCTATATACATATGTATTTTACACACATTTTTACATACATACATATTTGACTACTTGATCATTTTCTCTTTGTAAGTCCACCGTATGAGAAACAAGTAGTCAAATTGGGCAACAACAACAACAATGAAAATGACAACAAAAATGACAACACAACACTACTATAGGAACTTTCCTTTACTAACCATGTAGGTACACTACACACAACAATACTACACACACATTTTCCACCCTAGGTTCACTCTCATCACTTTTTATGTGCATTTTTCATCTTTAGAATCCATGCTCCTCCACATTTTTCTTTTTTCATTCCACGCTTGAGTCTAGTCCATCAACATGTCTTTCTTCTACACTCTACATGGATATCAGGTACGCATCTCTATCTACTTTATGTTACCGAGTGTTCCGCTCACCAACATAAAGTGGGGGAAAATGTAGACACAAAATTATGCACTTTAGACATTATTTAGCCCGGTCTTATACTACTATTTAGAAGGTTCTCAAGTGAATAAAGTACTAATTAATCCCACCTTTTGGCCATCTTTATTTTATATTTTATTTCATCATTCCCGCATATTTTCTTGCACTTATCCATCCATTTTGTAACTACCCCATCATTCTAGCCCAAAATTAGGGCACCCTAACCTATCTTGGGGGCACCCAGGGCCCTGGTCCCACTCTGGGTGCCCCGATCTATGCACATCCTTTTCCCACTTCTTTTTGGGCCTTTCTAGCCATTTTTCATCCTTATCCTTTTCCCTCGGCTAGCCTTGTTGGGATTAATTATGAAATTAAGCTTGAGATCCCTATAAATATAAAGTTATAAGACCATAATGAGGGTCCTAATGTCACATACTACTATCACTCCATCTAGAGTTGCATCCATTACATCACTTACATCCACATAGTGTTCATGCATCAAGGCTAGGAGATATGCATCACACACACTACATAGGGGAGGGATTCTATTCTATTCCATGCACACATGCTATTACATTTTCTATAGTTATTATTATTGCTCTTACTTCACAAAGTGTGACTGACACGAGAGCACCTAGGGCATGACATGCACACACTCACCATAACTACATCCAAGTTTAAAATGTAGTGCATCACTCAGTGATAAGACCACTAGTTTGGCGGTTGAGGTCAGTATGACCCATTCATTTGCATATTTATTTTTCTAGGGTTTGATACTTCCTCTTGTATCAGGTCAGGTCATCGTACAACTCATCTAGTAAATCTAGTGCGATAGACAGGAAGGGTTACGAACCAACTTATAACCATACCATAATCAGGTTCAGATCTTTTACACATATCAAAGCATCCAAACTACATATTAGGGTGCCCTAGGGTGCCCTCCAGAGCCTCAATAATTTTAGATCTTCTAGATCTGGATCTTCTTCAAAGTCCTTGAGTGATCGTCTGCACTTTCATATTATATTTCCAGATATGCGACACTGTGTGACAATTACCTTTACTCAACTAAGCCATTTCTCTTCCTTTACTTACATACTTAGGGTTTTATTTCACTTAGGTAATTATTATAATTATTCCTTACTATTTTATTTTAATTTATACAACATTTTAGTCCTCCTAATTAGATTAACATTATGATGTAGAAACCTATAGTTTGGGTTGTTTGATTGAAAATTTATGTTTTCTCACCCCATACAATTTGGTTTCTAAGTAATGATTGAAAATCCTTTAATTGAAATTCCCCCACAGACAAATTAATGAAGAAATCAGGAACATTAGTAACCAACATATTGTGAAGGTAAAATTCACACAACAGATTCTAAATCTCAGAGTACTCTTTTGATATATTTCCAAGAAATTTTTGCCATCTAGGGCCTCATAGGGTTCTCTACTACACATCCTCATCAATTTCCAAGCATAAAACTATTCTTGAATAAACATACTATAAACAAAGGAGGGTTTCCTACATGCTAGAAGTTTGCAGGCCATAGGACAAACAAAGTCCACAATAGATTCTAACTTCTTTTTATCACTTGTACTAGCCTCAATCTCTTCCCTAAGTTTCTTATTTTCCTTTTCCAATTCTTTATTTTGAAGAGATAATTGGTCAAAATGAGTAGATAAATTTCCTTAACCTTCTCTACAATTCTTTGTACAAATTCAGTTTGTAAAGACAAATTAGTATCTTCCATACCTTTCAAATTTTCTTTCAAAGAGGCAATTTCATCTTGGTAATGCCTTAGCACTTCATATCCATGCGGTTCTTGACCACCAATCTCCATTGGAATAGTTTATGGAACTCTATGATGTATTTACACAACTGAGGCATTTCGGAGCCTTAAACTCAGTTTTTGAAGATGTAGGAACATTTTTCATATCATCATGTGGAGCTGCAGGAACATCTAGCATATCATCATGTGGGATCTTTTTTCCTCTAGAATTGTATTTGTAAACTCATCAACATTTGACTTATTTTCCAAGTTAGAAGGAATATTTGTTTCAACCATTTCTTCTAAAATTGGGTTGGAATCCACAGGTGATGGTGCAGACCGAGAAATGAAAGTTTCTTAGATGCACAAGAATTTTTGGTCTGGATGAAGTACCAAAAGATGATAGTGGGGTAACCTTCTTCTTGTAAATTTTAGGCTTAGAGGACCCGACGTCGTGGCTTGTATATTCTTCCAGTACCTCATTCGAAGGCTTAGGAGTTGACTCCAATTTAGGTTGGGCACTTGGAGGTGGTGCTAAAGAGACTAGGCAGGATCCTTCTTAATTTTCGTTTGTTTAAAAATTTCCCCTTCACTTTTTATTTCTATCTTCCTCTTAGGCCTGTAAAACACCTGATGTGCACATATCAACTGTATGATTCTGGGTGTTTGAGGGCGGATTTACCAACTCCATTCTTGTATTTTTGACCCACTTTTATAACAACCTCAACAAGATATTATGGTATATTAACCCTAAGTTCAAGGTTTGTGTGACCCTTCTTCATATGAGTCAATATTTTTAATGTATCACCTCCAAGCACTGATGGCTGTCCATCATCACAAATAAAATATTTGTTAACCCATGTAGCTACTTCTTTCCAGTGACCTGGTAAACTCTCCCACTTAATCCCTTTTTGAATACCCTAGGGAGTGAGTATTATCTCTAGCATAGCTTCCCCTTGATCATGAAATAAAGGTATCAAATCTTTTAGTGGGGCAGGCATTGTAAAAAAATTTAGTCCAAAATCTGGGAGGCTGGATATGGCAGCAACAATATGATTGTTTATCTCAACTCTTTTACCCCCTATTTTTGAACATGTTGCTTCAAAATTTAACAGGAATTCATCAACTAGTTATTCATCAAAACCTTGAAAACTTTCTAATGAATTCTAACCAACCTGAGTCATGGAACACTTGAGATGGTAGCATTGTGCAGGAGGAGCTCTACATATTCAGGTTCTAAATTTTTATTCGTCTCAGGGAATAGAAAAATATAGATGGTGTTACAGCAAAGTGGTAGAAGTTTTATGCGAAGAACACAAAACAATGGCATGAAATATCGGTAATGGTAGTTTGAAATATACTTTAAGCTCTTAATTGCATTGATTTGGTGCAAGTTTGGGCGAAAAAATTGATAGGACTTAATTTGTATGGAAAGGTTTAATTCATCGCACAATCTCATCATATCATCATGAATGATAATGCCACTTGTCCTTTCCATAAAAATGTGACACATGTGGTTTATTTTCTCATTATTATTCATTACCTCCCACTTTTCAGCATGATATTTTGATTTATGCCTACAATAAATGCATCGAGAATTGTGTTTTGATTTAATCATATTAAATAAATGTAATGGGGGAGTTCTAAAAAGCTAATATCTCAGTAGCAAGGAAGAATGCACTTAACCTTTCCACTCAACTCCCGATAACCGTAGAATTCCACATCCTGTGTTCATAGAATAAATGTGATTAATGTACATTTTAATAATTAACATCCCTAACCTTTATTGAAAGCATGGAATAAAATAAAACAAACTAAAATCTAAGGGGAAGAGGATCGAAAAGCATGATCATCTCCTTTATTTGAATTCAAAAAAACAACTATTCTTGGCGTGGGAAGATCCAAACTCTTCCACTAAATCAATTCCTTCACATAACAACATATCTTTGGTGAAAGTATCCTTATCCTAGGGACGTTGATACATCCTCAATCTATGGCCATTCACTAAGAAGAGTTCTCCTATCTCCATCGATTGGCAGTAGTCTCACAGAGCCATTATCATAAACCTTTTCGATTTGGTAGGGTCCCAACCATCTTGTTCTCAACTTTCCTTTGAACTGCTGGTACTTTGAGTCAAATAGTAAGACCCAATCTCCTTCATTGAAATTTTATGTTCTTGATATGAGCATCATGCTAGGATTTTCTTTGGTGTTGAATAATTTCAGTTTTTTGTTGTGCCTCCATCCTCATTTCATCCAAGTTCATTCAGTTGCATTACTCTCTCATGTTGTGCTTCATCCAACTCAATTCCAACTTTCATTGTTGTCCTCCAAGTCTACAATTCAAACTCAACTGGTAACAATGGATTCTTCCCATACACTAGTTCATATGGGGAGAAACTAGTAGTGGTCTTCTAGGTTGTATTGTAGGCCCAAACTACTTCTTTTGGTAGTTTTGGTACCCAATTCTTCCTATCTGCATTGACAACTTTAGTTAAAATGTTCTCCACTCTCTTTGTTTGTGACTTCCACCTACCCATTGGATTAGGGGTGGTATGGTGATGATTTCCTATGCTTGATTCAGATAGATCTTCCAAGAAGGATTCAATCATGTTGGACATGAACGAGGTTTGATCGATACAATGGCTCTAGGGGTGCCAAATATCAGCATAATCTTGTTGTACAAAAATTTAGCTACAACATCCTCATTGGCAAAGATGCCAATGCTTGAACCTCACCCCATTTCATGACATAATAGTTCACACAAGAAGTACTCTTTACCATAGGATGGGGGATCAAACGGTCTAACAAAATCAATTTCCTACTTCTCAAATGGTCCTAAGACCAGCTGAGGATTGAGGGCATTTCAGTGGACAATGTAGGCTTCCCCATTCTTTGACATACATCACACTGCCACATGTACTTCTTGATAATTTTGAAGAGAGGGCTAATAGTACCCAACTCCAAGGACCTTGTGAATTGTCCTCTTTACTGAGTAATGTCCTCCTCCAGGCTCATCATGAAAAGCTCGCAATATGTCATACACTTCATCCTCTCAAACACACTGAAGAACCATATCAGGACAACATTTAAATAAAATTCCATTACACCATTTTTATGTAGCATTGTTTTTAACTAATCTTCTTCATTATTTATTAGTAAAGTAAGCTGGAAACTTCCTTATAGTTAGGTAGTTAGCAAGATCAACAAACCATGGAGGTTGTGTTGATACTCCAAACAAGTGCTCATTCGGAAAGTGATCTTGGACTGCCTCCTCTTCTCCTAAAACATTCAATCTTGAAAGGAAGTTAACAATAACATTGGCCTTTCTAGGCTTATCAATAATAGTTAAGTTAAATTCCTACAAAAGAAGTAACCATCTAATAATTTTCCCCCTACTACTGGTTTATTCATCAAATATCTTATATGAATGGTCAATATACACAAATATTTTATATCCAGTAATATAATGTCTAAATTTATTCAGAGAGTAAACAACAACTAAAAACTCCTTTTCCATAGTGGTGTAATTCCTCTCTGTGGGGGTCAGATTTTTGTTGATGAAATAGATGGCATACATTTGGTCTTCCTCATCCTTTTGTCCAAGAACATCTCCCATTTTTGTGTTAGAAGCATCAATGTGAATATGGAAAGGTTGTCCCCAATTGGGTCCTCTCAAAACTGGAGCAGTGGTTAATTTTCTCTTGATAACTTCAAAATCCTGCTGACATTGAGGAGACCATTCAAAGACACAATATTTTTCCAAAAAGAAAACATGGGTGCAAAAATTTTACTAAAATATTTTATGAACCACCTATAATATCTTGCATGTCCAAGGAAACTCTTGATATTAGTTTGATTTGTTGGTGTAGGTAGTTTAGTAATTACTTCTATCTTTTTAGGATCAACCTGTATACCTTTGGTAGAAATATGATGACCCAAGACAATTCCTTGATCAACCATTATCAAACATTTTTCATGACTCAAGGAAATTTGGTGTTGTTCACATCTAGTTAACACTTTTTCAAGATTATTCAAGGATTCTTCAAAAGTAGAACCATGAATAGTAAAATCATCCATATAGACTTCAACACAGTCATTTGTAAGAGGTCTACAAAAATAGCCAAAACTACTCTCTGAAAGGTGACAAGTGTGCATTACAAATTCCAAATGGTAGAAATCTATATGCAAATGTACCCTAGGGACAAGTGAAGGTGGTCTTATCCTGGTCAACAAGTGCTATACTGATTTGGTTATATCCACTAAACCCATCCAAGAAGGAGAAATATTTCTTACCTGCCAGATTGTCCAAAACTTGATCAATAAAGGGTAGGGGAAAGTAATCTTTCTTGGTGGATTTATTAAGCTCCCTATAGTCTATATAGATTCTCCACTTACCATTTTTCTTGGGAACTATAACTAGTGTGATACCCACTAACTATCAGATATAGGATAGATGAATCCTACCCTCAATAGTTTTTCTATCTCATTCTTGACAATGTCTCTAAGTGTTGGATTAATTCTTCGTTGTGGTTGTCTACAAGTTTAACATCCTTAGTGTAAATATGGTGAGTGCAGATGCTTGGATGAATCCCTTTCATGTCAAGTATAATCCCAAGAAAAATATTTTGAATGATCCTCAAGATATCTACAACCCTAGTCTCTTGGTTGGCTTCTAAATTGTTACCAATGGTCAGCTCTTTTCCTATTTCAATAGTCACTTGTTTAGTATCTTTCATAATAGCAAGTTTTGCATCAACAATCAAAGAATTCAAGGGACAAACATGAGGTTGTAGCATGTGCAAAATAGTCATGTTTTCAAGGGACATAACCTTGGCTAAAGGACAATGGAAATTAGTGATTATATGTTCTTCATGATAATCATAGATTTCTTCACAATTTCAATAGAAATGTCACTTACCAAGGTGATATTATCCACTGAGTTCAAAACAATTGTTTCGTAGCCTCAGTTTGAATTTCCATAGCCACAATTCTGGTTTCCATAGCCACGGTATCCTCTTCATCAGACATTGTGTATGGCTCAAAATTTCTTCCATATGATTTTTCACTGCAATGGTGGCTAGATAAGAAGAACTCATATTGTTAGTATCTAAAAAATCTACCCATACACATTCACAAACATCCACATATGGTTGGGCAGGAGGATAAAGTGAAATATTCTTTTCTTTTTTCCCATTCAAAATAGTCATTTTTCCGACCTACAATCAATGTATGCAACAATAATAGCTAACCAGGGCCTTCCTAAGATGACTGGGTATCCTAACTTCCAAGATTTAGGCTGTAAGACCATAAAATCTATAGGATACTCCCAAGATTCAACCATGACCATAACATCCTCAATTACTCCATCTGGTACAACAATAGATTGATCTACCAATTGAAGAATAATATTGGTTGGCTGTAATCATGTTAAAGACAACAAATTGAACATATTTGTTGTTATAACATTGATGGAAGCACCAAGATCTACCAAAATGTTAGATATTGATTGACCATTTACAAAAATAGTAATGACTGGACTCCCAGGATCCCCATATTTTGGTGAAAGAAGCTTTCCAACTACTAGATCAGCCTAGATTTCCTTCTACTTTGATTGTTTTTGGGTACTTCCTCTTCCTTCTGGTGTTTTTATGCAATGGCTTCTAATGGTCTGGTTTAACTCAAGAATGTCCCTTATTGCTCTCAGAAGTGGGACCTCAATGTTCATCTTTTTCAGCTCTGAACTAGTGTTGTTTCTTCCTCATTTTGTGTTTCTCTTAATCATTTTGGGAAAGGAGTTGCATGTACATTCCTATCATTTTCTTGGTTGTTCCTAGTGGCTCATGTTTGTGGAACATGTTCAGTTTCCTTATTTTCCTCAAGTATCTCCTCACTTTCCTCTAGTATCTGCTCATTTTCCTTAGGTATTTTTGTGATAACTATAGGAGGATTGTTTATTGTTCTTCATAGACTAGTTGTACATTATTAATGGCATTCAATCTGCATCATCTCACCATGTCCTGCTTCATTAATTGAAGTTTTTTGTTGATTTTGGGGTTTGAGACAGGATGGGATGGGAGTTGAGTTTTTGCTACTTTCCCTTGTTGATAATTTTGTTTGTGGTGGAGGCATTAAATCTTGTTGTTGTTGTGCAAACCTCCTTGGTTGATTAGAATTTTGCTGAGGTGCCCATTGTTGATTTTTCCATGGTGGTATATTGGTTGGTGGTGCCCAACCTTGTTGATTGTATGGAGGCACCCATGGTGGTGGTTATGGGTAAGCCACCCAGTTTGGTGGTGTCTAGTCAGGTTGTCCCCATGTTGGTGGAGGAGCCTGATTGGGCCATGGCATCATCCAGGGTTCTAAGCAGGTCTAGGGGCATAAGAAGACTAGTTATTTGATCATTGCATGAAGTTTACCTCTGCATTTGATTGAGTTATGGAATTTAATCTCTCTTTCAGCTGAGGTAGGAGATTATAATGATTGGTATCATGGTCAGAGACATCACAAATCAAGCACATTTTGTGACATCTAAAGGGCATTCTCTCAAAGGATGTCTCTTCCTGCATTTAGGATAGTATATATCTAAAGGTTCCTTTGCAACATTGTTCTTTGGCTTTAACCCATCTATGGTTGAAGTTAACTGTGACAAGATGTCTATTTTCATGTTATCCATTTCTTGAGAAGTTTGAGGTACCTAGGCATTCTTTGATGTTTTCCTTTGCCTTATACCTCCTCTTGTTCTAGAGTAACTCCTACATAACTCAACAATCTATGTCATGGTGAGTTTGTGTACATCACCTCCTCCCATGAGATGGAGGGAGTATTTGGTTTCATCATCAAGTCCTTTAAGGAAAATTATCTTAGTGATTTCTGCATTTAACTCATAACCACTCCTTCTATGGAGAAAAGAAATTGTCCAGATAATCTTCCATATTTTCATCTTCTTTTTGCTTTATCTAGAAGAACTCTTCTCTCTATCTCTTCCCTGTAGTAGTCTTGATATTTGTCCAAAAAGGATGTCTCCATGTCCTCCCATGAATGAATGGAGTTAGAGGGAAATCCCATGAACCACCTCATGGCAGAGTCTTTGAGGGTGGAAGGAAAAGTTTGAGTTTTTGGTTGTTTTGTTTTGTAGTCATATGTCTGGAAAAGAACTTTGAATTCAAATAAGAATTGGTCTGGGTCTTCTGTGGACATTCCTCAAAAGATAGGGAGAATGGATGGAGAGATGTTTTTCATGGGTGCATCCTCATCTTCATTTAGGACAATGGGATAAGTAAAGGTTCTACCCAAAGGTGGTCCTCATCATTCCCATTGTCTCCCATTTTAAAGTTGTTCTGGTTCTAAATAAGATGATGTAGACTATTCAGAATTACTCCTAGGTGTTGTATTAGATTTAGTGTCACTTTCAAGTGTTCCCTACTTGTGCTCTGTTTGGAGATATTATTTGAATATTATGAGGTATAAATCTCCCTTGAGTGTCTCGTGGCATGTGCATCAATATTGGTCATGTAAACAAGGCTTAGGACTTCTACTAGTTGCATAGATTAACTTCACTAACACCCATAACATGTAAGGTGAATAGAATGACATGTTGTGCTTATGGTGTCCCCGAAATGGTGCCAAAAATGATGGGTCATTGTAATTCTCCAATCATTTAACCAACATATTCAATTGTCGGTGTCATTATAAAACCAGGGTTGTGTCTAGGTTATATGCAATGAAGTCTTATGCAACTCAGTTGTTGTGGTGGTTCTCTTTGGGGGTTTGGTTTTGGTTCCCTTATTTCTCCTCTAATCTATGGAAAGTAAATGCAATGCTAAACTACTGAAATGAAATACATGTAAGCTACTAAAACAACGTTGTTGTAATAAAAATGCTTTCAAAGGAAATAATTTAATTGAATTTGAAATGCACACACGAATTGAAATACACACACCGAATTGAAATAACAAATAGTAAGGAAATATACTAAGCAAGGAAATAAGTAATTGCATTCAGATAAACATTCAAATCAAAGCATTGAAACTTGAACTTATCATAAATAATGAGCATGCATGAAACATCAATCCTCCAATCACCTTGGTTGAGTGGGCCCTTGCTCTCCTTGGGATTGAGGTACTCTTAACACCAAAATATATTCAAAACAACATCGACTATATTGATTCAAATGAGTTCCAAAACATATTTCAGTATGAGACTGAAAGTAAATACTAACTGATATAAAATTGTACTATAAAATTACTATATCAACTACTATGAAATTGTCTTCAAGAAGGTGTCTTTATAGACACAATTAGTTACAAAATGTGCCATGATTATAGGCAAAAATTCAACCAATAAAAACCTCATTAAAGCTCATTGAAATCCTATAATATAGCTAAAAACAGGATTCTTGTTTGTAGGTTGTTTATGGGAAAATCCTCTATGATGGCATGATGGCAAAAGACTCGGCCTTCTTGATTATAACTTCCCAAAATTGGCAGAAAATGCACATTATTATCCTACACATGTCATCACATTACTCATAGAAGCAGTTAGTAGGAATTTCTATGGTCAATAGTTCACATGAAACAAAAACAAGAGAAATGCATCAACCTTACTTAGGATATAACTATATAGAACATCCCCATGCACTAATTAACATTTTTAGGAATAAATCAATAGCCATATAGATGATATATAATAAGTCAATAGCTTCCATTGTTTTTGTACTTTAGATATTTACATTTGTTGTTGAGCGATCAAAAATTGAAGGTGATTGGTCTACAATTATGCCAAACGAGAAGTTATAGTAGGATATGTGGTTGAGAACACATGACCCAAACCTGAATAGGAGAGGTACCAAGGTACCCTATTAAGAGGGAGTATTTTTTTATAGATTATATAGTTGTAGACACTCAAATTTGGAAATATATCCTTTGAGATTGTTGACCTTACCATTGCACACTTGCATGTACAAATGCACTCTCATTCTTGTTTAGCACACCCTGATAGCTCTTTGATTACTTTCTTATCTTTACACACCTCTCTATCATCAATTTCTAAAGTTTAATAACATAAAATACATCTAGAAACATCCATCCTCTAACCCATAAATTCAAAACATGTTTTTTCCCTATCGATTAAAATTTTTATTTTTGGTCAATTTGTACAATTCTACAAGTCAACCCTACTATATAGTTTTGGAATGACATGATTTGGGATAATTATTCTGATTCTATCACATTCTTATGAGAAAATACATTCCCTTGGTCATCCTTTGAGGACATAAAGCCCTTCAAAAATTATATATAAGCAAGTAAATCATACCTCATTTAAGAACCTGGCACTTTAAGAAATCCTTATATAAAAACAATAGCAAAATGCACTTTAATCTCCCTAAATTATGAATTAACTAATGTACATCCATTAAGGAATCACACTTTATAGGTATAAAGTATCCTTCCAGTCTAGGAGTCTCCATCTTCTATCTGCAAGTAAACAAATTCACCGTTCCCAAGTATTTAAGAAAGTGTGAAACAGAAGAAAATAATGGTAAAATATTATTGTCAAGTTTTTATTACACTACACTAGATATCACATGTTAGAAGAATGACATGCAATCCGATCCCTCTTTGGAGTAGTGAAGATATCATCATTGCATAGGGGTTCCCATAACACACCCGACTTTATTTTCGGGAACTCCTTTTGCACTACAAGAGTTCTATGGTTTGAGAAGAGTTTACAGAGCCATTCTAAAGGTGAGTGAAGAATAGAAAAAATATTTGTAGGTAGGTGAAGCACTCAAGAAGTTTTTGACCTAGATTCCAAGCATTTTCAAGACCATATAGAAGGGTCGGGGACCGTGTAGACATTCTTGACCTAGTTGTATGGTTTTTTACTAGGTGCCAATCTCGTAACAAATAATTTTTAATATCGCATTATCCTATTCCTTCATTCAAATCACTCATAATCTTCTAGAACCACACAAAATTGATTAAGTGTAATTTTTACTTGTGTTTTTTATAGTTTCTAGATCAATAGTCACTTTGAAGAGTGTTATTATAATTTGTGTAATTAATGTTGTAAGTTAATTAAATCATAATATCCATATATTTAATTATTTCATCCTTTTTATGTATGTTAAATAGAAACCACTAAAAATTAAAAATGAATGAAATATGATTAACAAAAAAATCAAATCAAGAACAACCGTGATATCCTCATACACAAATAGAATGATGAAAGGAAGGAAAAAATATGAAAAACTTATCCACTTTGATACCTTCTAACCCCATGGACCACACTACTGTTAGCATATGGATTTGCAAGCATGCAAATGACATGCAATAGTGTGGGAACGAAGTCCCTCCTCAATGAAGGTGATGCTTCCTTTATTGAAAACCAAAACTGTATTTACATCTATACGTTCAAAATTGTATGTGGGGGTGTTTTGGAACATCAACGGAAAGAAAAAGTGAGTGGGGAGATGGAATGGAATGAAGGAAAGGAGTGGAATGGAATGAGCTAAAAGAACATGCAAGAGTTAGGTTAAAACAAAGCCTAATATTACACGAAGAGGAAAGATGAAAAACTAACACAAATAAAATGGAGTTTGAGTTAGCTAAACAAGAATGTGTAAAAGGGAACACACGTGAACAAGTAGATAGTCGAGCTTGATCACCTTGTGAACTAGAACAACATATTAATAACATTGAAAATAAGATCAAAGACAATATTTGCATGCGATTCAAACACTAACATCTAATGAACATAAGAACGTCAAATTCTATAAGAGACAATGAATGGGACACAAAGCTCATATTTCATTAACTCCAAAATGTCTTCTCAAAATAACACAAAGTTTCTTTCTTTGAAGTAAAGCTTGCATACAAAATTATTTTCTTCTCCTCTCTCAAAGTCACCCTTTACAAATGAGCCCCTCACTTCCTTTTATAACCCAAAAGTTGGTTACAAAGTAGTTAGGGTTTTACATGATCATTAAATAAGGAACTTAAGTGACCTTTGAATTTTTTTCAACCAACTTTATTGAAAATAACTAAAAATAGAAAACACTTAAAGTTATCCATAGTTTCTCGAAAGTAAATAACAATGACCTTTTCTTAAAAATCCACTTTTTTAAAATATACAATAATAAATAAAGGCCTTATCCATTGAAATGGGGTCCGTATATCTCAAGCGTATGATAAATGGATTCTCCCACTTCGTTAGATACCAAGAAAATTATCTCCTGAACCACCGGTGAAATTCAGATTTCACGCTTTTTCTAGTTGAAAGGATCTAAACCTTCCCAAATTTCAAACATCTTTTCTTCTTCTGGAGGTTCATTTGGTCAAAGAATAGCCTCAAAAAATACCTGCAATTAAAGAATCCTACTTGGCATATCATTAAAATTAATAATCTTTGATTGAGGGTTCTCAAATAAGTTCTTTAATTTGATTCACCTCTCCATTGAAACTGATGAGAAATTGTTGGCGGGAGTGTACATGTCCTTAAAAATTGTGAAAATTGCTCTTCCACCTATTCCGATGAACACCTTTGATTATGCTCATTTACGAGGTTGTAAGGAATCTCAGCTATGAATTCTTTAATCAATGCGAGTGAAGTGAAGGCTTCATTGCATATGCTCTCATAATGGATCATAGAATCTTCAAGAAGCGTCTTCCCTGATTTGAGATGCGATACACCAAAGAAAACATGTCCTCGATGTTCAAATTTGAGAATTCCTTCTATGGCTAAAACTGAGGATTCCATACTCATCATCTCCTACAAATTGGGAAATATCTAATCCAAATTTGATATATTAGAAGCAAAGGTTTCTTTGAAAGAAAGAATTGGATCAAGATACACACTGACATCTTCATGGATCTTAACCGTTGTCTTGATCGTCCCTTGGCCTAAAATGAGAATCTCTGAAAGCCAAGTTTTAGTGACATGGCCTAATGTGTTTATTTCTTTTGAAAAATTGAGAGTTTCTTCATCAAGGGAAGCCACTGCATCAGGTACTGGGAAAGTGGATGATATGGGATTTATCAAATGTTGAACATATTCCACCAATTGATTATTTTCGGCCTTGAGCTGAGAGTTTATGAGACTTATATTTCTCAAGTCTCTTTAGCACGATATCAATTGAATCTCAAGCCATTGCCATGTCACTTTCTAATGTGGACCTCCCAATTCCAAGTCTGGAAACTTCATAATCAACAGGTGTCATGGCATCACACTCCTTATCAACTTGTGGGATGGCAAGATCTATAAATCTATTTCCGTCATTATCCACCATTATTTGAGAAAGCACCTTAGGATTCTTGGGAATGACGTCATTCAAAAGTTTGAAAAGGGCATCAAAATCAATGTCAATTGCCTTGACAACCCTCTTCCTTTTCTTAACCTCGGAATCAACCTAGGAAGGAGTATCATGCACTATTTCCACATACAAAATCCTAGAGCTCGAATCAATATTCTCATTGTTCTCGACATCATGAGATCCTACAAGAATCCTATCCACGACCTTGATTTGGGGAGAAATAACCTCAATATCCACCTCCTGATCATTCAGAGATTTTGGGAAATCTCTTCATGAACTACATGCTCCGAAGTGTTTGATATTTGGACTACCTGCACCTGAGTAGACGCTTGTTCAAAGCATGGCTAAGGATTGTTTGCCATGAGCTTTTGAGCACTATTAACAATGTGGGTAGAAGAATCTCTACTTCAAGTACAAAATCCTTGATACACACTCTCTTCCTTCGTCGGGGCTAGGGTCTTTAGATATTTCTCCTTGTGGCACATTACTTGGTGAAGTGGATTTTGGAAACCACTCCTTTCTTGCTTGTTGTGTATGATTGGATGGTATGGAGGTTGATTGAGAAGAGGATTTGGTTGAATGAAGGCATCCTCATGTTAGCAATTTTTTTGATCCTAAAGTATGATCTCGAATTGATTGTAACTTGAAAAGTTCTCTTGTACCAAGATATGCTTCTTTCAAGAATCGGTTGATTCTTGCTATCAAGAGAAAATTCATCTCTTTTGGTCCAGTCAATTCAAGGCAATGGGGTAAAAGCAACTACATCATATGAGGGATCAATGACATATTCATCATCATTTATGAATGAATCGAGAGGGTTCTTAATGTGGAAAGACTTGATCTGAGAAAGTGTTAGGTGAGAAAACTCTCATCTTCTTACTTCATGTTCGTCCGAACAGGAAGCCCAGAAATCTTCCATGGTGGGGTTATGTTGATACTTTGCTCCAAGAATCTTCTACATATATCCATTGATATCAAATTGGGCTCTCTTCACATATGGATGAATTTTGATGAGAGAAAACTCTTTTTCCATGAGTTTTGCATTGAAAATATTTAGACATTGGTATTCCCCAATTTGGATTGGGAAATGAATTCCTGAACGGTGTTTTTCACTAAGAAGACAAAGTGAACTTGGAATAGTTGTCACGCAAGCTCCATTAATGCCCATCTGTCACTAACGTACTTAGGAAGCTTCCATGGAGTACTAGCAAAACCACTCACGTGAATGTAGGAAAAGGATGAAAATTGAATAAACCATGTTCCCCATTGGGAAATGACACTCATGGCTTCTTTAGAAAATATTTCCTCTATATTCCGATTCAGGTTCCGAATCACGTAGAAGGTGAATGCATCATTGACTCTTCTAAAATGGTGAGATCTATTTTGAAACCGAAGGGTAATAATGAAATTTTTTTTTTGATGGCCCCATGACTCCTCTTGTTTCAAGTCCAAAAATATATTTCTTCTTGCTACTGCATAAGTCAAATACGATGTCATGTAGAAGCATCCAATCATCTTAACTTCTATCAATTGTTTGTGAAGGGTATTACTAATGATGGTGGCCCAATCCACAAACTCTTTCTTGGCAAGGATGATACAGATAAACTGATACATCCATGGGTGGAAAATCCTGGTAGAGGGTAAACCTGAAAACTCAACTTAGGAGAGTAATCATGTCCCCGATTTCTTCCACGAACTCAATGTGGTACAGTTCTTTGTGAAGCCAGTCTATTGGAGGCCTCTTGGTCACTAACCAATTGTTATTAACTCTCTTGCTCCATCTCAAGGGTTCCTCATCCCAAAATTCTTGAGCTAAGCTGGCAAGTGATATCTGCATTCTCAAGAAAGTCGGGTATGCGAGAAATTCCTCAACGTGCTCGGTGTGATAAAGAGGAAAGGTTTGCGATTATCTTTAAAAATTCCTCATCTCTCGAGATCATAATGATCTCGCACAAGCAATAACCAGCTTTGGACATTGCACCGAGACAAGAAATGTTGATGCTTGGGGTAGACCACTATGGTAAAGCCTATCTAAGAATATGGTTTTGCCTTCAGTTTTCACCCATTTGTAGAATTGTTACACATTGATGTGACCCAGATTTGTATCAGTGATATTGTCATATGCTGACTTAATGGAACTGGGAGGGATGATTCCTTGGAATTCATACTTGAGAGTAGATTTTTTCTATTTCTCCACTGGCTTCCTCGATCTTCCTGAAGATTTGTTAGATTTTTCGGCCATTATGAAATTCACAGAAGAATGACTTGGGTATGTAAAACAATGCAAGCAAGGTTGGGTCTCAGTCTCCGAAACCCCGTTAATGCAAAGAAAATATGGCTCATTTTATTATTATTATTATTATTATTTTAAAATAATAATAATAATAACCAATCCCGATTACAAGAAAAAATGCAAACACAAGAAAAATATCGAGACTAAGCTCGAGTTACAAATCGGGTAACAATATTTTTTTAAAAAAATCTCCTGATTATACTATTTCTCCAATTTTTATTTAACTTGCTGGAGAAAATTCTCCCTGTTGCATGGTGATTGACCTAAATGAATATTTTTAATTACCTTTCTTTTTAAATTTGCGTTGGAAATGGGTCAAGCTGGTGCATGCATGGAAACTGCTTCTTTCTTTGACGTGAGCAGTTTGCTCTTGGAGTGATATGGATCTGCATGTCAATGCTTTGACTGGTGCATGGTATTTCCTTTTATTTTGGCATGAGTTGTGTGTTCCTTCTCCCTGGCGTGGCTTTGGTATGACTGTACCTGCTAGTGCGTGGAGCTTGGTTTTCAAACTACGTTGAAATTTTGGAGCTTTCAAAACCTTTGCAACGTGCTCCTATTCCCTTTGGCTGCATGGATTTCTTCTACCTTACTTTGTTTTCCCCCTCTACCAATGCATGGGAATGATCTTTATGTATTTTTTTATTATTTTTGGACTGTTCCTTACTCTATGCGTGGGAAAAAATAAATTGTTTTCTTGTTGTCTTTTTCCCCAGGGGTGGTGTTTTAGTTTCTCCTGGCTGAGCGTGGAATGTTGTGTTCTTTCTTATATCTAGATGTATCTTCCTCCTTAGCCAATGCGTGGTGAATTCAAGCTATCCTCTCCTCCTGTGTGGAAAACTTATTTTGCTGTCTTGGGCTGCGTGGGAATTTTTTGGATGGTTCTCCTTCTTTGCTTTGGCTTATGCGTGTTGTTTGAAAAACTTCTTGCATGGAAGATATCCCTATGATTAATGTGTGGTGCTTCCTTCCTTGGATATGCATGGAATCTCCTTGGGCCTGCATGTGGGAAGCTTGGACTTTTTTGTCTTATCCTTGCATGGTGATCTCCCTCTCTCCCCCACGTGGTCTGCTTGGTTTTGGCGTGAAACTTGCTTTATTTCCTTTCCTATTACCTGTTGTTTTCCCTCTGCCAATGCGTGGGAAATGTTTTTTGGTAAGACCTTTACTTGCTTGCTGATCTTCAGCTGTCCCTCCTGCTGTGTAGTCATGCACATGAAAGAGACTTGCGTAGTAATTCGTTGAGGGATGTGATAAAATATTACTATGTTCCTTAGAAGAAGTGAGAAGCAATTTTAGAAAGCTTCGTACGACTCTTTCCAACGAGTTTGACGGAGGAATTTATGAGGGTTAACCCAACTTCCCCTCTTCCGGGTAGTGGAATTAATTGCCAAGGAAATGGGGAAAGCAACGGCCAATTGCCAACAGGAATGGCAAAGTGGGCTGGCAATCTCGTTTAATTTCCCCATGTGGGAAATCGGGGATTTTTTTCCGTTTTCCAATTTATTAATTTGGCAATTGGGGGAAGAAATCCCACGAGCGGGGATTTAAAGCAATTTTGCCAGGAAAGGGGAAATCCGGGCCCGGGAAGCCAATTTGGCATTCCCGACAATGGGAAGCGGAAGCTTATTTTTCCCCCGGCAATTAAAATAAAACTTTTCAAATGAATTTTAATTAATATTTATTTAATTAAATACTCCAAAGTTATTTAAAAATTAATTTTATCAAACAAAGAGTAATCAATTAATTAAATATTAATTAATTAATATTTAACGTGACTTGAGACTTGGCGGGAGGAGTTCTTTCCGAAAAGGACGAAACGAAGACCGGAACGATCACAAAAATGAGACGGTCATGATGAGAGTGATAAACCATGCAAAGTAACACTTTTGAAAAATTGCAAAATTTCCATTTTTATTTTATTTTATTTTTTAAACAATTTTGTGTAGTCAAAATTGGCTGATAACAACTACTAAAGATAAATCTAGGAAGAATTTTTAAGTAAAACATAAGGTCAAAATAGATTGGATTACCCATGCCCCCACCATGTGTTGTACAACTAAGTATGAGTATGTAAATGTCGAGTAATTTAAAGGAGAAGAAGGAACATTCCCAAATCCCTATATTTATCACTATATTTAAAGTGTGAAATGGAGAAGGAATTAAGTATTCATGTCCCATATATTCTAATCTAAATTATGTCATCTTTGTCAAAATTTGTACCAAAAATATGTAAATTCCTATAAGATTATAAAATAGTCAACATTTTCCAATATTTTCCCCAAGTTAGTAACATCCAGAGAGGATCTATAACACATGGTTTTAACCTAAATTGTACATATCTAAACCAATGTTAATTCTACCATTTTTGTATATGTACCTATTTATGAGGATTAAGACTTTGTAAAGTTCTATACCTAAAGTTAGTAATTTTCCTACACTTGACATATATATGTATAATATATTTGAATGAATGTCCCCTCTTTTGAGTTGCGTGTGAAAAATTAGTTGAGAATGTGGATTAATAAAATTGTAGTCACAAAATTGTGCACTTGCTATTACATTTATACCACCAAGTATGTTATTTTATATATGGATCTCACGTAAGAAAAGTATTCACTAATGGCTCATCCCTTAGTCCTTTTCGTCACTCAGTTAGTTATCATTGTCACTTGTCTTGCATGGTCGTCAGTTATCTGCATAGTTATGGTCATCTTTCAACAAGCATTAGGTGTCATAATTAGGTCATTTTTCATCTTTAGTCCCTTGACTAGGGCACCTAGGGTCATGCTAGGGTGCCCATGGGTGCCCTGGTCCTTGATTTTGGGTGCCCTAGTTTCGTGATGTTCGTATTTAATTTTTTTGTTTAAGGTCGGTCTCTACGGTTTTATGGTCTCATTCACCTATGTGTTAGTCAACATGTCGGCCATTAGTGTCAAAATTTGAGCAAGATATCCCTATATAAACATAGCATACTCACCACATTATGGGTGGACTATCTACTATCAAGAGCTAGCTACTACTTAGGCAAAGGACTGCATTTGGGCATCTTTTACATTTGCATCACACAAGCATATGGGGAAAGGGTTGTATTCATTCTATTCCATCCACCATTTACATTTTACATCTATTTATTGCCCTACTTCTGCATCATTGATACTAGGGCACCCTAGGCACACAATTGCACACACAAGCACATAACTACATTGGTTCTGGAATGTAGTGCAATGCTTAGTTGTAAGTCCACCATTATGGCAAATAAGGTCAGTCTGACCCCTTCATTTGCATCTTTATTTTTTAGGGATTTGATGCTTTGTATGGGGTTTTGTAGGTAAATCATCATCACACAGCTACATAGACATGAGTGAGTTTATTATGACAACCTAGTGACCAAAAAGGTATTATAGAGAATTTGCGACACTTACGGAAGTAGATCCCGAGATTTTTGTAGACCATAGCACCCATATCATAGACTAAGGCACCTAGAAGCGCCCTAGTACATTTCAGTGTCCTAGTATAGACGAGATCCTCGTATACTACAATTCTTTAGGTCACAACATCATATTCTTCCTTGTCCACTTGTTAGTCATCATAGTCCAACAATACAACGAGGTAAGTAATTTTTTAGGTTAGTACCCTAATCACTACTATTTCATTTATTGCATTTCATTTAAATATCAAATAAAATTATTAGTACTTATTTTACATTTCATATTAATTACTCTATCATTGTTACTAGTTAGATTAGCTCTAAAATCCTTATTTTAGTTAATCATTTTGGTGAACCCATCTTTTAGAATACCTTCCCTAGGATCTGCATTACATGGCTAAGAATAGTTCATCTTCTTTGCCCATTATGTCTCATGTTAGTATCAACCCTATTTACGATGAGGTTTTCATTGTTGAGCTCAAAGCCCTCTATGGTTCTCCTGTTACTACACCTGATTATGTCAAACAACAACTGCAAGATGGCTTGCAACATGTGCCTACTAGCTTTGAATATTCTCCCTTAGGCATTAGTATTGTTGATGATCTAATAGCCTTTACTCATTGTACGCCATGTTATATGGTTACTTGTGATCCACCTTCTGATCTTTCACATGAAACATTAGATGATTCTCTTATTGATTACTTATTTGGTATTGACACTCAATCACCTATGCATACTGATTCTACTTACTCCAACCATTGATATAGTTCCTTCTCATGCCTCTTCTGACATTGATCTCATGATACATCCTCTCCTATTTTTCATACTCCTTCATATTATGTTGATGATCCTATTGACAATGTGCTTAGTGACATTCTCATTTCTGAATCTCTATCTAATAATGGTGAGGCACTTGATAGTCATGACTCTCCTTCTTTCCATACAACCGAGTGTGCCTCACCTCCTCCATTTCTATCTTCTCCAGAGATTACATCTAGCACTATGCATGAGTCACCACCATCTATCACTTCTTCCTCTCCTACTATTTCATCTCCACTTGATACATCACCTATGTCTCCTAGTCAATCTTCTCCTATAGATGTATCTCCATTAGTTATCCCATCTATTAAGGATGTTTTTGATGCTAGTCCTACTATTTCTATGGATGTTCCATCTATATCTCCTACTATAGCTTCTTTGACACCTACTACTAGTGTGCCCTTAGCATCAGATCTTTCTCCATCACCTTTGGAGATCCCTATGATCACTCATAATGGAAAATTACAACCACTCAACACTTTATTTCCATCTTCTACCATTCCTTCATAGGATATTATCTCTCTCATGCACGCCATAGGACACTTGCAATATCAGGTTCAGTCCCTTACTTTAGAAAGTAGGGCCTATTATGCTTCCATCGACAACAATTCATTACATGGAAATATGGTCCCTAAGAAGATTCATAATTCTACATTTCCTCACAATTTCACCATGCCTACTTTCACATGTTTTGATGGTATGGGTGACCCTCATGCTCATCTTTTATATTATCATAGTGTTATGGCCTCTTACTCTAATGATAGATTATTACTCAAGGCCTTTCGTTATAGTCTTACCAAATGAGAAACATTATAATGGTACACTCATCTCCCCTTTGGATCTATTAGTACTTTTTATGACATGGAGGATGCTTTCCTCCATAGGTTTATAATCAACAATGGCCCTAAAGTCACTTACGACCGATTACCTGACTCTACATCAAGGCCATTGAACATATCAAATATTTTATTTTGCAATTTAATGTTTGTATGTGTCAAACTAGTATTCCAACCTATAGATCTTGAGAAGTAATTTATTTTTATGTCATGGCCTTATTCCTCCACTCAAGAAATGATTACAATATGATACATGTGATTCATTTATTCTCCTATGCTATAAGGTCATTGACTTAGAGCAAGATCTTCTCTCTACACATATTATAGATCCTCCTCCACACATTACTGAGTTATTTCCTCCTCTAGTTCTACACCATTACCTTCGGTTGAGCATCCTACACAATCTCCACCTTTTCCTAAAAACAAATCAAATAGGCTCAACCTACTTCATCACAAAAACATACTCCTTCTCCGGATCCATGACAGATACCCTACCACCACTCCACCTAGGTCACCGAAGTCTTTTGCACTTTCTCTCATCATGCTCAACCACATGATGTGTTGCAAGTATTACTCAATGAGAGATTAATTTCCTACCTTCAAATCAACATCATCCACAACACCGATTACAACGTCAGCGTGACCAACATTATTGTAACTACCATTACATCAATGGCCATAGAGACAATGATTATCTTTCCCTTCAGGATAGATTACACAGTAGAGGATCAAGGCATCATCTCCTTTGGATCTTGCCCACATGAGTGATCCATCTTCCTCTACCACATCGAGAAATTTTACTATAGTTGAGTCTTCTTCTCCATTTGATACTCAAATCGTGGCTCTCACCACCACTACGATTCATTACTCATGCATGCTCTCTACCACATCCATACACTGTTGCACCATCACATCCATTGCATCCACCTCATCTATCACATTCACGTTATCTTCGCATCACGCTGCTATACCACATTGGTCTCCACAACATTCCACTTTCACACATTCCACCGCAGCTCCATATGACATTTAGTTAGGTACATACATCACACTATTTCCATTCTACATGATTCCACCGCTTCACACCTCCTTTGCCTTGGTCTCAGTAGGTGATTATTATCACCTTACCCCTTGATGACGCACTTGTGTTATTATGGTTCTTACATGACTATTGAGGGATTTATCTAAGAACCTTTCATCATGTGCTTCGTCATTCATCTAGCACACCTCAATCATTTCTCAATGATGTACTCTTGCTTTTCATGGTTCATTCTTGACTGTTGAGGGATCTTAACTCAATGAACCTACTCATCCATACATTGGGGGCATCACTACTTTTCCCCCTCCCACTCATTACACTAACACGTTACGATCACACTACATTATTACGACACACATTCATTACAACATGTTAGTTTATATATCATCATATTTTACATCCAATGTTATTATCATCTAACTACGCATCACACATTCTATTTACTAAACATTCAATTAACTAATCACATTTTTTTTTCATCATTATGCAAATATTACATCAACCAAATTTAACATTAACACAATACAAAAACATTACATACATTCCAAATCATACAACATCAATACACCACAAAATAAAATTGTCATATATAAATCACACATGTCTATACATAGGTAGCAACAACAAATCATCGCTGGGGGAAACTCCCCTACATCATATACAATCATGATAATCACAACTCATCATTGTTATCGCTCTCCTCAAGGTACTGTGAGAGCCCTAGAACTAGATTCCTAGCCACCAACTTGATGTCATTGTTTTTTGGCCTCGATATCTCTACACCTACCTCCGTAGTAAGGTGTTCTCTCGTAGAATTCTAAAAAACTACCACTATTAGTCCACATATCGAGAAAAACATCTCCTGCGCTAGCTATGGACCACCACCTACTTCCTCTTTAGCTTGACAAGTCTCCTCGCGGGCCTCATCCCTTTCGGATAGCAATATGTTACATGTGGATTGTTACGCCACCCCACATGAGCTCAAATAAATGTGCATGTTTACCCACTATATCATCCACCCTCTCAAGTATACCACCACCAAGCATGTCGGTAGACACATTCGCATCAGGTGTGGATGGATGTGTCGACTATCAATGACCAATACACATCACCTACAAAACAAACAACACCAACACATTAGACAACCATCACTTCAAATAAAAACCAACAACAACATACATAACATAAACACGTCTAGATACTCACATTCCGCTATAGTTGTTGTTACGGGGTTGGGGACATGAGCTTCCCCCACTCCTCCTCCACCTACGTATGGTAACCCCATTATGGATCTACAAATAATGGGAACAATAATACCCATCGATGTGCCACCCACCATGTGTGGTACTCCTTAGTACTACCGGCATCATCTACATCTACCACCTCTATCACGAAATCTACCTCATATGGACTAGGAGGTGCTAACTACTCAGTTATGGGTCCTGGTCTAGCCCCAACCCTCCTCGGTGCCCTAATATCTCTCAACCATATATATGGCTCTAGGGGAACATCCTGAGCCATACCAAACTGACATGAGACTCACTCCACTGGAAGAGCTCTGTCACTCCTAGAAATCTATCCTCTAACCACATCATCCTCCGAATACATCATAGCTCCATGACATCCTTAGGCCATCCTCCATAGTCACAAGTATTATCTCCATATAACTAACTCAGTCCCATCCCGTCTATCGGGGCCCTATAGATATAGTATCCATATCATGCCCATTAATGTTAATCCTCCTCCGTGTGTATGTCTCAGGATTGGCTCACTCTTCTCATGGGCCCCCAACTAGTCTCAACACTGCTATATGCTCATATTCCCACACATGAAACAATTTCATGGCTCTATCTCATCGTCATGCATGCTCATCATGAGTAAACTGATACAAATCTCTGTATATATGGGATAACACACATCATGCCCACGCATACCTCATACCATCCTCCTCTATTTGAAAATAGATATCATGCATATTATACAAGATGCCTACACCTCCTCCCTCCACTACTTTATAGATGAAGCAATGACCACCGCTATAAAATTTCGTAAGTGCGGAACACTAGACCTCAAAATAGCATCTAGACTAATATGAGCCTCAGCAGGTGTCTGAGTCCCCATAAAGTATCATCTCGCACACCATCATCTTCTGTCTATCCATGTCCTCTAGTGGCATCACCTAAACCTCTCCTGACAACATGCAACTGTAGTATACGATACACATCCTCAAATGTCACAGTCATCTCCCTGTAGGTAACTAAAATGTGCATGTATCCACACACCATATGTCACATAGTGTAGTCAACATTGGAATGTTATGGGGAAATCCCCATTTTTGCTATGTGTCACAGGCCAGTACGTTCCATCACATCCTAATATTTATCTGACAAACCCAACCCTAATAATGTGCTCAAATGGCGACCTCCGCGGAACTCCCTTGAGTGGATATCTCTCTGCATAACACAAAACAAAAAAATGTTGTTAGAACACTTTACAAGTACAAACAAATTCACTCATTACATTATTATTCACTAAAAACTTCATTTTTACCATTCTATTCCACATTCACACTTTTGGACCAAGGCACCCAAATGCAGGACTGGGGTGACTAGAATCAAGACACTAGCCCCTAGTTGGGTGCTCCTGTCCCAGGGTCACTAGCACCACACTGCTATTGTCCAGGCCCAAAACGCCAAGAAAATTAAATTCTCAAAATTTCAAAAATTCACTAAAAATGACTCATACACCAAAAATTTTTGAAAAACACATTTCTTACCAAATCTACATTAGTGCATAATGCTACGGTAGTTGCCACTCTCTCAAATCAACTAAAGCGTGCTGCTCTTTCTTGTGGCATTTTGCTCACCTCGTGCTCACTCTCACAATCACGCAACTAACAAATAAGGTGACTAAACACTTTTTCACCTTACTATTTATAGTTCCTTTTTCATCTACATTACTATAGTCATTATTTTAGGCACATTTCCTCTATTAATACAAACTACACCATTTTAACCATATCTTGAGTGTTTTTACTCCAATTCACACCTTGTTTGCGGATTTCTTTTCAAACTTTCATGTACCACCGTACTATACTAATTCCGCATGTATTATCTATTTGTGATGATGTTTTCCACTCAACTTATCCACATTCTCACAATTTTTATCACTTTCTACATTTATCGTGCTTACTTTTGGCTTAAGCATTTGTTCTTCTCATCACTTCCCCTTTCACCGAAAGGGGGCATATCATTGGAGACATCCTATAATTACCCTTTTATCATCATGCATTTAAAACACTACCAATGTGATAATTTCAAAACATTTACTAATTCAATACGTGATATTTCACTATTATTCCCCCTAAAAACCTAATCTAGGGACAAAAAAAGAACATACAATTTTGCTATGTGACATCTCATCATTTCCCCCTAATGACCTAAAATGGGGGCAACATGCGTTAATAATCTTTCCATATGATCATTCACTAAATTTATCGATTCCTCCTAATGACCTAACCTAAGGGGAAATTAGCATAAAATCTCTCCATGAGTAACCAATCAAAATAACCAACTGATCAATTAATTAATACATTCAATAGTCAAAATCATATCATTCAATCTAGTACAAGTTCAAAACATTTTGGCCTCCTAGATGACCTAACTTGGGAGTTACATGCGGCCTCCTAGATGACCTAACTTAGGAGATTACATTCATCATTTTCCCATATGACCTAACTTGGGAAGTTATTCTTCATTTCGCGCTTGCTTCCAGATGACCTAACTTGGAAGCCATCATATATTTCGCGTTCACTTCCAGATGACCTAACTTATAATCCATCACATTGCAATGACACCTGTGGAGTGAGGAAAGAGTGCCTTTCCTATACCACTCCTATATGGGTCAACTGTTTGATCAAAATTATCTGGATCTAGAAAACCACAAATATTTGATCTGATTCCGTCTATAGTGGCTAGATCTTGAGGATGTAGTTAGATATTGGAGAATAACACACTTTTCTCCCTACACTCTTCCTCTGGTGACAGGACACCCAAATCCTTTGGTTGATTATTCATACACACGTGTTCGGGTTGGGAACTAATCACTCCCTTCCCCATCTCATCGTCATTTTACAACACTACAATCATCACATTCATTTAACACATCTCATCATGACATTACGCTTTTCGTTACATGGATCAACCCATTGATCCATGGTTCAACACACTATATGGTTTTTTCCACATGCTTCTACTACACATCTCGCACACTCTACCTTGACATCGGAATCTCCAAATTTCTCTCAGGTACACATCTCTATCTACTTTATCTTATTGAGCTTTTTCTCACAACATAAAGTGGGGACAAATATAGTCACAAAATCACGCACTTATTATTACATTTATACCACCAAGTATGTTATTTTATATATGGATCTCGCGTAAGAAAATTATTCACTAATGGCTCATCCCTTAGTCCTTGTCATCACTAGTTAGTTGTCATTGTCATTTTTATTGCATGGTTGCCAATTATCTACACACTTATGACCATCTTTTAAAGAAGCATTAGGTTTCGTAATTAGGTCATTTTCATCTTTAGTCCCTGACTAGGGTGCCTAGGGTCATGCTAGGGCACCCATGGGCACCCCGATCCTTGATTTTGGGTGCCCTAGTTTCCGTGATGTTTGCATTTAATTTCGTTATTTGAGGTCGGTCTCTATAGTTTTATGGTCTCATTCACCTATGTGTTAGTCGGCATGTCAGGCCATTAGTGTCAAAATTTGAGTAAGAGATCCCTATATAAACATAGCATACTCACCACATTATGGGCGAACTATCTACTATCAAGAGCTAGCTACTACTTAGGAAAAGGACTACATTTGGGCATCTTTTACATATGCATCACACAAGCATAGGGGAAAGGGTTGTATTCATTCTATTCCATCCACCATTTTCATTTTACATCTAGTTATTACCCCCTACTGCGGCATTGACGTTAGGGCACCCTAGGCACGTAATTTCACACACAAGCACACATAACTACATTAGGTATGAAATGTAGTGTAATGCTTAGTTGTAAGTCCACCATATGGAAACTAAGGTCAGTTTGACCCCTTTATTTGCATCTTTATGTTTTAGGGATTTGATGCTTTGTATGGGGTTTTGCAGGTAGATCATCATCACACAGCTACAGAGACATGAGCGAGTTTATTGCAACAACCTAGCAATAAAAATGAAGGTATTACGAGAGAATTTGTGACACTGCCAGAGTCAAACCCCGAGCTTTTCTCAGACCGAGAGCGCCTAGATCACGGACCGGGGTGCCCAAAGGCGCAACAATATAGGCATCCTGCATGCTATAATTTTTTGGGTCACCTCATATTTTTCCCTATCCTCCTATCATCATCACACCCAACAATACAATGAGGTAAGTACTTTTTAGGTTAGTACCCTAATCACTACTATTTCATTTATTGCATTTCATTTAAATATCAAATAAAATCTGTTAGTACTTATTTTACATTTCATATTAGTTACTCTATCATTGTTACTACTTATATTAGCTCTAAAATCTTTATTTTAGTTAATTAAAAATTATGAATGATGTGTACATATCTTTGGATAAATATGATGATTAGTGGTTGTTCACATGGAATGATGTAGTGGTTTCCACCATGAGGATCTTGTTCCTTGCAAATGGGTGGGGGATAGAGGAAGGTGCACATTGTGGACACCATACCGCAAAAAAAATTAATATGTGAGGTGGAAAAAATAAGATTAGAAATGGTAATCATGTAAGAGAGAATAAAACAAGCACGAGAGAAAAATAAATAGAAAATAAAGATAACATAAATAATACTATGTAGAAGAGCCACATTAAGGCATAGATAAAAAAACATGGGATACACATGGTTTTGTAAGAAAATCTATCCACTTATGCCTCATAAAAATAATTAAGTATGACCATATAGTAAAATCATGAGACCAAAACATAGGACATCAATGGTGTCAAAATAAAATCAAGGTACTCAAAGCCACATACAATAAGTAGTCAAGTAGTTAGGTTGTTGAAAATAAGAAATCAATCTAGAAAGCAAATCTAGTAAACAACTGTGGAAAAACACATAGAGAAAGATAGGTTAGTGCAATGAAGACAACCATGTTATTCATGTTTGTAGAAAAGATAACATATACACAATATAGCTAATTGAGTAAAGTCGGTAAGTGAAATGTACGGAATGAAAAAAACATGTATAGTGTAGTAGATGCCACTAAATAATTAGGGCCATTGGGAGGGGAATAGACTAACATCTATCACCATGTATCAATCTATGTATGTCATGCATAAAAATTAATATACCTCATGAACACATGTGTGTGTAAAGACTATATAGAAAAATATGTTATCTATCAAACCAATATGACAAACAACATGTGTAAAGTAACACGATAGAAAATCGGGTCATATAGAGGTCATGATATCGTAATTTGACAAATCTTTGAACCTTTTTGTATTATTTGATTGTTTGATTTTATTTGTATTTTTAATATTTATCTTCCTCGTCAGGAGGTGGGGTAGACCAATAAGGTTATGAAGGCTCGGGAAAAAAAATTAAAATACACTATTACACTATTCATGAATGATTTTCTACTCTAGTTCTCAAAGAAACTATTTAAAATCAACATTTATATGCATACAAAAGTTAAGTATATCATTCATATAATAACAAAATACCAATTTTGCAAATATTTACATTATATAAAAGTTTCATGTCTAAGTTTTTCAAATTTTGTGGAACTAAATTATCTCTAGAGATGTACATGTACATGGTTGGATTCAAGAATATTTTAAGGCTTAATCAAGAACCATTTAGTTATTGAAAATATTATGGCCAAATCTAAATCAAGCTACAAAAATATGATACACTATAAAATATGTACGTAAAGAGTTGATATATTTATTTTCCAAAAAAATCTATGATATATTACTTTTCCAAAAAAGATCTACATCTATGATGAAATATATCATAGTCGATGTGGTTTGTTAGGTGATAATTTGTTTTATATACATACATCATGTTACAATACTTAATTTACAACAATACATTCAAAACATAAGAAACTAGATAAGAAAAATTATTAATTGCATGAGCCCTTATTACTACATCAAATGTTCATAAATTGCCCAAGTATACCAAATTCCCCTAAAAACATATGGCATATGGGTTTAGCTATGATCATGCATACATTACATAATACAAAGTATTCAACAAGTGCTCAAGATTTTTCAAAAATATGTTGTACATTCCCACTACTAAGTTAGAAGAGTTTGATTCTATTGGTGAATGAGAATTAACAAAATACCATACTTTTGATCGAGACCAAATTGATGCATTATTATTTGTAGCTAGAGATGAAATGAAGAAAATGGATGCATATACTATTATTATATTTGTAGTTAGTATGGGGGATATAATGTATCCCACAACTCTCAATTCTTATTACAACATATTTCCTAGGAAAAACAATTTTTTTGCATATGCATAGGCCCTTACATACCCTATCTTCTATACATTAACTAGATCATACCATTATTGATCTAAAGAATAATGTGTCGAAATTAAAGTAGGGTATGTCTAGAGATTTTTATGTCCTGGATTCACATCTCTTAATTTATAATCCAATAACACCCAAGATGGCATCATATCCCTTATCTCTATATTTTATTGCTCCTAAAATTCCAATCTATGAAGGTAAATGGGATCTTTAACAACATCTTCAAGCCTTCCATTCAAACTTGTCTATATTAGGCTTACAAAGAAAAACTTCTTACTAAGTTATTTTTAGTAAGTCTCAAATATTATTCATTTTTGTTCAACAACAAAGTATATAAGTGTGTCCCACTAGGTATTAAAAATATTTTGAAGTTTAATTAGTAAACGCATGTTTTAAAATACTATAAAAACTTTTAAAAATAGATAAATTACGGATGGACTACACTTTGTGGTATATTTAAGCTCTTAAAAACTATGTTTGGTTATTTTATATGTGCTCGGTGATGTTTTGGTTGTTGGCCATATTTACTTGAAAGTACAAAAATACAAAAAAGCATAACACAATTATATGCTTTAATCTCCCTCTCTAATCGGTGATGGCATCAATTCATTGGATGCTGAATTTATAGCATATTTTTAATCAATATCGATGAAAACATATCTTATGTAGAAATTACAAAAATTCATAAAGGATCTAATAAGACAATCTATACCTATGTGTTGAGATACAAAATTATCCTCACTAAAATGAATTACTCCTAGATAATGATCTTCAAGATTTGCTTACATGGAGCCTACTAACACCTTTGTAAAATTCAATTATGTTTTATATGTTTCTATGTTACCTATGTCATACATTAAAATAAAGATAGCCAAATATATGAAGACATTTAATAAGCTCAATTATGTGCCCAATGCACCAACGATGTCCAACACTATGTTTCAAGGAAATCCAAGATATAAAGAAAAATCCACTAGAGGAAAGAATGATCCAAAATTAGAAGGCAATGTTATACCACACTGAACTGCTAAGGTTAAATTACAAGAGCCTCCTAGGTGGGAAATCACATTATTTCCGTTACCATAACATGTTATACTTTAAAAGTGTTTTTATTATACCTTGTATGTCTCCCTCTACCTACAAATGTTAATACAATAAAACATTAGTGTAAATAGTTCTATTTTAAATCCTTTGTGATTAGCAACAATGCATATGACATTATACTAATCAAGGTTTTAAGATAAAGCATGTAATAAAGAATTTATTAACAATAACCAATGTTCTACTACATAACCATTGTATAATAGAGAATAAATGTAATCTAGAGATCAGGTATGTGTATAATGATAAACCTCGGGCCAATTGCATCTAGTCACCCCTAGAGGCTCTTATTGGAATAACTAATAGCACTCTTCCTTTATGGCCTATGATTGCCTTAAATGAAATTTAAATATTTGATGATGAATATGATAGACACACACTCTTTCTTCATTCTTATATTAGATTCAAGCGAAATAATTTATACAATGGAATTGTATAGTACTTTGTGGGAAAAATGAGAAACACCTATAGAATACTTCACAAGATATTAAAGGGTTTAATATATGCAATTAACAATCTATCTATGATCTCATAATCAATAATGATTCAAGTGAAATAATTTATACCATAGAATTGCATAGTACTTTGGGATAAAATGAGAAACACCTATAAAATACTTCACGAGATATTAAAGGGTTTAATAAATGCATATGTGATATCTCATGGTCATATTTTGTTACCCCTTAAATTGAATAAACCATTATAGCCACACCATTTTTTTCATTCTAAGTTCTAAGATATGTGACATGTTGTTAGAACGATCTTTTCTTTAAAGGGTTTAAGTTGTTCCATATACCATACATCAATAGATCAAGCAAATTTGTTGTAATCAATTTATTAAGATTTCAACATTTGTTACGAATAACCTTTACAACCTTTCGTATCTACTCTTCATTATCTCAACACATGTTTCACATACACAATCATCACACCTATAGAAAATATATCTCTTCAAGTGGAATTTAATATAGTGATATAAAATCTTGTATTACATTATCAATAACAAAATGTATTCCCTAATGTACCTAATTATGTTTGAAAGACATATACTGATAGGTTCTTGAACAAATTAGTGTGTCCTACAACTTATACTAACACAATCTCGTACATTTATATCTTCCTCACACCCTCGTATGTATTATATCCTAATAGTACATATCTTGATTTGTTTTCATATTTCACACAAACATAGACACACGGACAAATAAAAACATAGGTACTAGAAAAAAAGACTTTATGTTATAACTAGTCAGCCCACCTCTCTACATAGTACACCAATGGGTGCTAATTGAAGACCGAATTACATTTTAATTTATTGAAATTTGTGGTATTGATTGAACACTCCTTGCTTTAATCTAAGATATCTTCGTAATACATTGCATCAATGACTTGTGCACCACACCCTCTTTCTCTTTCAAGGGATTGAAAAAAATAGCTTGCCATTCATGTCTCTACTTGTAATAAAAAAGGATTTCAAATTTCTTCAACCAAAAATCTTCATTGCCCCTGCACTTCTCCTCCCTCAAACCTCTTCTTCATCACCCCTCTTCCTCCTACAATGGTTCCCTTCATTATATTCAACTTCATCGATATATCCCCATCGACATCTCCATTCCATTTTCCATGTGTAGTATAAAAAAGTAAATTAAGTTTACAATAAATTCAAACTCACTCAAAGAAGCCCTTTATACTAAGAATTTCCAATATATAGATTGGCGGTATTGAATGTCGATATGTGATTAGTAAGCATTTTATAAGAAAAACAATTTATAAATGAAAATATATGTTGATGCTAAGACCAGAAAACAAACAAATTGTTGAAAGCCAGAACAATAATGTAAAAAAAGTATAAAAAAGTGGGAAAATAGCTCAATACTAAGGCTATCCAATAAATAAATGTGTGATGCATGCGTGAGAAGAATAATCAAAGCAGGATAAGTTCGATAAGATAAAATAAAATAAACATTCAACACATTGAATGTTTTCAAATCTTATCCTGAGGGTAAGTTCGATAAAATCACATATTTAAATTATTGACTTCCAAATCTTTGTGGAAGTAATGGTAGACAACGAGCATCATTTCAACAACTCTTCTTTTATCTCCACCTAATACAAATATATTACTTCAATCTTCCTCCTCCGGTATTTCTTCACTCTTCCTTTGTGATATTGGTATATTACTTTTTTTGATGAAAAGGGATTTTATATTATATTTTTGCAATAAGATACAAATTAGCTTTTAACAAAAAAGTGGGAGGTATGAGAGCACACCCCAAAAGCACGAACAAGTTAGGCCGAGCCTAGAACATCAAGAGTCAAACTAGGTCAAGCCTAGGAGAGTACAACAAAAAAGGCATCACCTAAAAACACATAAAAGGAACTATCAAGTAACAACAACAAACATGCCCGAGGTAGGAAGATCCCGATCATCCAACCACCCGAACAGTAGGTCCTTGCCAAAGATCGGAAAGCTCCCATACGACTGAAGTTTCTTCCTCCGAGTCCACTTCCGCGTGCATAGGATGGCAAGATTGAGGCAAGGGAATTTTTAAGATGGTGGTGGAGGTGGCGGTGGGTGCCAAACGTCCTGTTGTGAAGCAGTGGAAGAAGGAGAGCCCCACCCATGTTGGTGAGGTGGCGAGCCCCAACCCTACTGGCGAGCCGATGAATGCGCATTTGAGAGCCCCACCCATGTTGGTGAGGTGGCGAGCCCTAGCCTCCGGCGAGCCGATGAATGCAGCGTGAGAGCCCTAGCCATGACGGTGACTGGTGAGTGACTATGCCAATATAACGGCCTTGATCTTGGTGAGTGCGGCCCGAAAGCAGTCTTGAGATCAGCTATGTCGGCCACCACAGGCTGAAGGCAAGGAGCGCCCTGGTGGGAGACGGAGGCACTCGGGAAATTTTGCACAAGGCTTCCCCAATGGCGCAACAAGGTTTGGAGGTGATCCACCTCCAGTGCCACCTTGTTTGCCTAAACTTGAATATGAAGCACATTGGAGATCACCATATATTTATTATAAATTGAGAAAGATTGATCAACTGCAGAATTAGCAAAGAAAAAATCATTTCTTTCTTTCCATATCCAAAATAGAATCTCCCCTCTGAAAACATGCCAAATCTGGGTGAACATAGGAAGAAGTTTGGGATTATCTCCCAAGAGGATATGCTACCAAGTGAAATAGTGGGGTCGTGAAGGAAAAAAATGAATGGATCCAGTTCAAGAAATTTGAGCTTTGGGACAGAACCAGAAGACATGCAAAAGTGTTTCCAAATGTCCATAAAAGGGGCAGTTGGGAGTCGAGATCCCAATTTGAACAAGATGAGCCCCGATAGGAAGGCCTTGGTGTAGAATACACCAAATAAAATGAGCAATTTTGGGCTCCACACATATAGTCCAAATAGTCTCAAATCATCTACCCAGGTAGACAGAGTGCTGTGAATTCCCAATGAGTATTAAGTTTGTCCACCATGGGCAAATGGGGCGAGAGCCATTGATAGCCTTTGTTGGCTTTGTAGTTACAGAAAGGAGTATCAACATACCACTTCCAGTTTGTCCACCATGGGCGAGAGGAATGCACAACAATCTTATGCAACATGTGATCAAGAACCGAATTGATCACAGTATTGAAAGTATCCTGATCTTGGTTGGAAAGCTGAAACAGAGCTTTAAAATCCAGCCAAGAGAACCAGGATTGAGCATTCTTGCAAAATAATTCCTCGATGGTGCGAATTCTGTGCTTGAAGAATTTGAGTACAGAGATTCCCAAGACCTCTACTAAGCATTTATCTTGGGATTGAAAAATCGGTGACCACTAGAGAGATTGTTGATTGAGAGAAAGCCCATTACAAAAGCCATCCCCCTTCCATAAAAGTCAGGGTTTGACACATTCCCATGCTTTCCAAATACTCTTAAGCAAAAAGGTGCCAAAGGCACATGAGTGATGAGAAAATTGAAAAACCCTAAGTTGTTCCATGTAGGGCAACCATAAGAAGAACCTTCCACAATGCCATTTCGTATGCGAACTTTCCAAGCTTCTTGGCCGAGAATACTAAAAATTTGACTTTTTGATTATTTCTAATCTAATTTATTTCCTTTATCGACATCATCAACCTATCACTACTTTATATTTTCCTTATTAAACTTTTCTATTTTCACTATTAATTGAACAATTTGAAATAATATTTGTTTCTAATCTTTGTCATACATATTTATATTCTCTTTGTTGGATTTCTCTCTATCTAGGTAACAAGTTTTATTTATGGAGGCTTTGTTATGGAAGTAAGTTTATACCAAAGTCTATGTGATGGAAATGAATTGGATCAATTTCTTAATGGAATCACGGAGATGGAAAGGAGAGAGATTAAGCCCTCAATTGAACCAATATGGAAGAGAGAACTAGTGGAGCACGAAGACTATATGCACCTCCAGTTTCATCACCGTGAATTCATATACCTACCTTAAATAGTTGAGAAAATTGTTCAAACATCTCTTCTTATAAAATTTGAGAAAATAAATTGTATTAAACAATGTATTAGAGAAGAATGTAAGGAATATTTATCTACATTTGACATTGTAGCAACATTGGTTAGGCTAGCAAGGAATAAGGATTTTCAAATTCTGCATAGTGAGAATGTGAAGCTCCTCTCAACAATGGACACAAGGAGACCGTCCCGATCCCTCTCTTCCAAAGGGATACTACAATAATTACATTGGTACTGCATGTGCAATGGATAATGTCAAAGACCTCTTACGTGGGTCTCTTTTATGTGTGGTGATGATTATAAAGAAATCAATGTTCTCCTTAAATGTGAATTTTATATCAAGAATTGCAATGAAACCATCTGAATTACTTGGGAATATGAAGCATGAAAATATATTTTTACTTGATTGGAGGAGGTTGGACTACTATGAAGTGGAATTTGGGTGGGGAGATGCACTCAATGTAAGCCATGTATAAGTACCAAGGAAGAATGATTTTCATTTCCAAATTTATTCTATTTCCTTCGACCTACCAACAACATGCTTGATGGAATCAAGATAGTCATGTTTATACCCTCATCAAGAGTGAAACTATTTAAAATTTAAATGGAAGCCATGATAAAAAAAAAATATACGTGACTAAAGTGTGTCATTCAAAGTTATAAAGTATGTATGACAAAAAAACATTGTCTCATCCCATCAAGATGAGTTGTATTATTGATGACTTGGATTTTTATATTAATGTTGAATTAGGTTGTATTATTTCTTTTTAATGAAATTTACAAATTATGATCACATAATGAAAGATAAAAAGGGTGGACCATGTTGCTGATGGGTGTGGGTGGAATTTAATCCGGCCCAAAAACGGGTTTCCGTTCCGCTTGTATAACATGGAGTTAATTTAGGGGTGTTTCAGAAGTTGGATTTTGATGTGTCGAGTCATGACTTTTGACTTGGCTTATCTTTTACATCTTTCGATCAGACTTGGTTTCTGGCCGGGTGGTAGTCGCTGTGTCTTTTGTTGGTCTATTTCTTGCTACTAATAGAGGCGTTGTCTTGATTCCTCAATGTTATATCTTTTCTCCTCTTGTCTTGGTGGGCTTTTAGGTCCCCCCAAAACCAAATATTTACCTAATCTAAAAAAAGATTAAAAACATATGAATGTCATAGTGATAAATTTCAAACACAATCACATATTAAACATCATAATATTTACCTCTTATTGTTTTCAAAATAACTAATTTGACTATTTAAAATTTTGTATTTAATGTATTCCACAATATTATTATCAACAATAGAGCTACCAATATTATTCTTTATTCTATTTATTATCTATTATTTTGTTTACAATGTAAATTTTTGTGAGATTAAAGTATACTTACTAATGTAGTCTTTTGATAGTATTATTTTTAATTAAATGGGTTACGAGTTCTACATTGTATATGGTGTAGAAGATGTTGCCTTACCATCTGCTAAGGTTTAAATTCGAGAAGATACCAAGTAATAAGGGATAAAATTGGAATATGATGGAATGGGAACCCCTCGATCCTTAATAGATAAGCCTAAAAAAAAATTAAAAAATCTTTTAAAGACCATTTAATTGTAGAATAAATTATTTTTGTTCAATTTTACAATAATATTTATACTGAGAAAAATATATGTGTGTACACATAAATACTCACTCTCCCACTATGTTTATCACCTAGTGGGCGGAAAACTTCCTTTTAGTTTCTTTAGTACAATTTTATAATAATTGGAGAAACGCGGATACGGTGCACCATGTATACCTCGATGTTGTAAATAAAAAATTAGATATATTTAAAATAAATGTTCTTAATGTTGGATGTACCAATCCAACCATCAATAGAGAGGGAACAAATACCTAAGCATATAACAATCCCTTCCCCAAAGAGGTATGTTTATGCCATTCGTTCACTAAACCTATTCCTTCTTGCTGATCTTATCGGGACTTGCATTTGAAAGAGGAAAAAATATGGAAATGGTGATCGTAAGAGGAGCTGAGATTAAGTAAAATATTTATGCATGTGTTGAAGAGTATTCCAACTTTTGTGTGCAAATAAAATGTTTATAAGTAATTATTATTTATTTAAATATTATGGCAATTTGGAGGTCCATTTTTTTGATTGAATCTTATATTTGTATAGCTTAGGTATGTATAATATTTAGGCTTAGATGACAAGCACTTAGGGTTTCAATCCACAAAATTCATCTAGTTCATGTTCCTAACATCATCCCTAATTACTTTGTATATTTTGGGATACATACATTTGTGGATGCTTAGGCAATACCTTTTACCCCATCACGATGCTTTCTATTTTCCCAAATTAAAAAAATGGAGTTCGTAGTTTAAAGAGTTTTTTTATATGTTTTTTAGTTATGTAAACCATTTATTCAAGTGAAAACTCAACATGTGAAGAATTAATATAAAATTAATTTATATTTTTTTGATAGAGGGTAAATATTGGTTTTTTGACTAGGTCATACCCAAGTACAAAGGTTTGATAGCCAAGATATAACCATAATAAATACAAGAAAAAAAAACAAAATCAGCTTCCTGCAAAGACAAGGAGAAAAATAATAACTAAATAAGAACAATGGTTTTTACGTGATTTTTTCTTTTGTTATGAACCACTTTCCAATCCTTCGTGTCATCCTCAATAGGAAGGATAGCTTCAAAAGATTTGATCGGAAAATATGAATTATCGTTGATAGGAGAATTAGGAGGTACATTCTCCTTTACCGCTTCGTTGGGGGTTGGTGCTTTTGAAGGCACCACAAGATCCCTAATGGGGGTTTCTGGAACACAATCCTCCAAATTAGACTTAAAATCAGGAGAAATTTCTAGATTTTCATTAATAACAGTATACCATGGGAGGGCATCTTTCTGTCAAGAAGATCTTGTATTCTTTCGATTCTCGAGATGGTATTTCGCAAAAATATGGCCAAAAGCAAAACACTTTCTACATCTAAAGGGAAGCCCTTCATAATCTAGCGATTGAGTCCAAATTTTGTCTTGGACTTTAAGGTCAATATTAGCTTGAAGTTTTTTTAAGTAGCTAATTCAACAAGGATCTAGGCATAAGTTATGTGGATATAGGAAGTGGTGTCGGAATCAACATTAATGAACTTTCCCAAAGTGTTGCCTATGGAAACTAGACAATTTGTCACCCAAAATTGAAGGGAAAATGTGGCATTCTAATCCATACCGGTTTGGCTAAGAATGATTTAGAAAGTGGGTTAAAGTAAGGGAACTAGGGTTTCAAAACCAGATAATGAGGTTGCTTGATCCAAATATTTTCAGTTATGGTATTCTTATCACAAAGCTCATTGAAAACAACAATAAAAATTCCTTTAGCACAAGGATAAATATCTACCGACCTTCAAGAAAGGAAGCCAACACTTTGAAATCCACACATATAGACCAAGTAATGCAAGACACCAACCACCGAATTTGCAGATCAGTACATGCTCCTTGAGGTAAGTCTCGGATTTTATCACTCTCTCCAAACTTAACACACGGTGTGCTAGAGACCGAGGTCGTAGTCACAAATGCAGAGCCCATCTTAACCACCTCCCGAAATGTTTGGTTCTATTTTTTTCGAGTAGCAGGGGAGTATTCGCATGAAGTACCACCAAGGAAATAATCAATACTGCAGGCGTAGATTTACCATGAGCATTCAAGGGTTTAGGGCTTTGAACAGGGGAGAGACTCCTATGCGACCTGCCTTTACCAATAGGGGCACCACCTTTCATCCCTTTAATCCCCTAGAACGATCTACAACCACCTGGGAGAGGGCCACTGTGGACAGCACCTCTCTCATCTCCATGATATTCGTTCAAGGCATCAACAGAGTTAGAGCTGAGATATCTATAACCCTGAGAGCCGCCGCCAACTTCGTCTTGAGCGTTAGGGCGAGTATTCATGAATTTTTGTGGGAGCAGGGCTAAATCCATGTCTCCCCCTGGATATGAATAACTAGACGCGGATTGTCATTGAATCCCTGTCCCTGAGCACCAGCTACAACACAGGGTCGTCATTCTCTAGTCCACCATCAGATTCTCCGCCTCCGTGACGAGGGCATCGTGTGGGCGAGGAAAAAGGTGTAAGCACTTCCTCTGCCGCTTATATTGCCATCTCCTCCCCTCACGACACCATTTTCGCCGCCCCTAGCCACGTTATTGTTTCCACCCCTGGCCACGCCATTGCTACCTCCCTCAACAGAGGATTCAGAGTTCGAAAGATTTGGTTTAGGGTTTGCATGATTCATCGAAGAAAATTAATTTATATTTATTAAATTATAATTATTTTATTTCCAACTTTTAATATGATGATTGAATAACTTTAAGTGAGGGGATAATTCTAATTTTGATTCGCATAAATGTTGGGTTTTTGGGTAACTAGTATGCATTAAACTAATTTGCTAAATAGAAACCTGTAGAGATTTGGAAAATGTAAAAGTATGTAAAGAATATTGACACACTATATAATCTAGGAAATCACTTTCAGGTAAACAAGTATGTCAGAACCTTGTTTACTATATAACTTGAAACTAACTTAAAGTACAATAACCAATCTTCTTGGATCTTCCTTCCAACTAATTGTCCTTTTAATGTGAGAGAATTTTCTTTTATAACAAAACCACATCTTAAAATAAATCTTTTTGTTTCCACAAGATAAAAGACCAAACTAAGACTTTTAATCTAATCCCTTGTATTTTTACATATGAAAAATAAGACTTTTAATAGAGTCCTTATTTTTTCCACAAGACTCAAGTTAAATGAATAAAAATAATACCAATCCTAATATTTTTCCACGTCTTAAAAATAGTAAGTTGCATGGAAATAGGTGAAATATATAATAATCTCCCACTTATTGACTACTTCTATACCACTGGACTCATTCCTTAGCAACCACGAGATACCAAGACAAACTATTCCCTACATCAAGGACACTTCTCAACACTCACTACCTTATTCAATGAATCTTGTTGTCATGCAAATGTGCAACGGGAAAATTGACAATTTTCGAGCATGACAATTATATCCCTATGCCAAACTTTTCAAGTTTTTCCCTTCCAAGGCACCCCAGTTCTACCCAATCAAACCAGTGACCTCCCAGTTGATGTTATGTCAGTCCCCTAGGTGATTTAGAAAATTCAAGTCAACCCCATAGGTGATTTGAGGAGTTTTTGGAAAATGCAAATTTTGGGAAGTTGTTAGAAGGGCTATCACTGGCCTTCCCAACACCGGAGCGACCCCTAGAGCGGAACGGAGGAGTAAAATATGACATGGAGGTGAATTGAAGGTATAGAAAAATCATGGAAGTTATTTTGGAAGGTTCGGGAAATATTTGGAGAAGTTGGGGGAATTTCACTAAAAATAGGGTTCATAAGCCTACGCGGTGCACAAGATCAAAATAGCTACCGAGCTTCGGGAGGTGATTCCGAGAGCTCGGATGGATTTAAGAGTGAAACAAGACATCTTGAAATTAAATTCAAATATCTATAATATGATAAAATAATATTTTTCACAAAACTCAGGTAAAATAGGTTTATATCTAGTTTTATCCATGCACAAATAGGGAGCAGAACAAAAATCTAATTTTTCAGGTACTAAATTCAGAAATAAAGATCTGAAACAGCTACCATTGGATTCAAAAGGCCATTTTCAGTCAATATCATATAAACATTTTCCAAAACATTCCATCGGGAGCTCAAGATATCATCATTTCAAGTTGCCCTCAAGGTGAGTTCTCAGATTAGCTCCAGGAGCCTATCGCAATTTTTTGTCCCTTTAGTCCCTCAAGAAAAGGGACAAGAAAATGTTCCCATCCCATTAAGCCCTCTGGTCACACATGGAACCTCTCGGGTCGCCAATTCAGCCCTCAGGTGCTTATTGGAGCTCATTCCCTCCGCCATCAAATCATCGCCAAGTGTCAACACCAAACACACCATGAAAATTGATGAACCTCATGTCCCTTAATTCTTTAGGGACATAGGGTACATGAAAATTTTCCCATCCTAAGGAGTTCCTCTTGGTTCCTCATGCGATCATTTTCTAGCCCCCATGTGCTTCAAACAAGCTTTTGGCCTAAACACTCCACCGTTGGATCTTCGCCAAGTGTCGCGATGAGGCACGATGTGAAATTTTATGTCCCTTTCATCCCTTAATGCTTAAGGGACATCAGGGACACAAAATTCCACCCAAACCCAACTTTAAAATTTGAAAAACTTTCTAACTCTTTATCGCTTCTTGTTGCTTCTTGTTGTTTCATTGCTGGAAGAAAAGTTCAGAAAACACCCAGTCCACCATTGTTGCTCCAAACCAGCTCAACCATGGAAACTAAAACCTCCACTCTCTACGAACATACATAGGTTTCAAAGGTAATATTGATTAGAAGAGCTCAAGGATCGAAGAACAGAAGGATAAGAATGAAGAAATTCACCCAGAAATCTCCATTGTCGTGAGACAAAGATATGGACATATCTTGCAAAACCAAAGTGCAAGCGAAGAACCGTTTTATATTGTGTGTTATTAATTATCGAAGGCCATTAAAACATAATTTTAAAATCCTCCTTCTTAAGCACAAATCACTCATAGCAAAGAAATCTCCCTTTCGGCTCAACGAAGGAAAAAACTAGATTTCCCGTCAAACCGACAATTGTTTTGAAATGAAATTTCACCGGTGGTTCAATAAGAAAAAACCCACATCAAAAATGTGATTTTTTTCACAAATGGATAAGAAAAACATACCTAAAAATTTCACGATCCGTTAATGGCTACTGTGTCGAGCTACCGCCAAAGTGAAAAATTGAATTTTTAAAATCTTCCAAATATCAATCGTGTAAGTCTAAGATTTTAAAGGGATAATATTGGGCAAAAACCCATATCAAAATATTTTTCCTGCCGAGATCTAACCACCAGAAGCTCACTTTCTAAAAATAACAGGTCTTCTACATAAGGGACTTTCAAGCGAGAAAGTCACAACTAAATAAAGCTGTGAAGGAGTCGTTGAACACATAAGAGGTATCGCGGGAGAAAATCATCGAAATGGTCATCTCGGCTTGAAAATGACACTTAATAAAAATAGCCCGAAAATGGTCAACATGCCCCTACTATAAATGGCTATTTTTTCGAGAAGATGAGAGGAATGCAGTGTGAAGAAGGAATTCAAGCTACCATAATCATTTGAGGTCTGGAAAAGCTAATTTGTGCACTTGCCAAAAATAGTAAGTTGTCCTGTGGGCACTTACTAAAAATAGTAGGTTATTCCAAAGGGTGGATTTCATAGAGGAGCACATTGGGAGTTGAACATTCAAGTTGACATCACCAGTTGGATACTAGAGAGGGAAAATTCTCAACACTTGCTAAAAATAGTTTCCTTTTCCAAATATAGTAGGTGTCAAGGAAAAATGAAGTTCAGATTCACAAGGCGAAAATAGTACAGTCTCTATCATCGGACTATGCGAGAGTAGGTGATAGTGAGGTCACTTGCATGGATCTCAATAGTGTCTTTTGACACTCATTTCATGCTTCAATTAACATATGTTTCATCAGGATCATGTCAAAATCATCCAAGCAATGTGGCAATGTTGCAAGGAGTTAGGGAAGGATTTTTCCCGAAGCTTCGAGTATCTTCAGAAGGGATCTCTAGGAGCAACGCCCCGATCATGAGGTTACATTAAAAATGTTTCTAAACACTCAGTTTGAGGTGTCCATAGGTCATCAAAATGAAGTTTCTTGTCTACATCATGAGTAAATCATTCACAACAAGGAATTCGAGGGAGTGGGGATCTTCTCATCAATATGGGATAAAAGATGATTCGGTGTCAAGTGCAAGTTTTAAGGATTTTTTCAAGAGGCAACGGATTCAGAGATTTAGAGTTTTATCTCCTTGATAGAATCAACAAACTTCATCAAGAGCAACATCCTTTCCTTTCCTCCTCTCTCTTCTTCCCCAACATTCTCTCTCTTCAATGTTCTAATTTAGTGTTGGGGTTTGCACTTTTGATATGTCTGTAAGTGACTTTAGAAACATGATGTAAAATTTAAGTCACCTTATTTTTATAAAAGGGACTTAATATTTGAGTAGGAATATGAAAGTTCTAAAGCCAAAAATGAGGCATGTGAAAGGTCTAAAGCCAAAAATGAGGCATGTGAAAGGTCTTCAAGGAGATGAGGAGTCAGGTCTTTTCTATAAATTGTAATGAGCTCCTCATTCCAAAGGGTTCTAATTCTGAGATTCTTCTAGCTGGTTGTATTCTTGTAAGTTCATGAGAGATATTTTGCTTACTTGTGAGTGAAAAGAGTTAGCCATTTTTTCCTTTCAAATTTCTTCATTTCTCCACTATGTATAACTTTTGTTTGAGCAATCAATACAAGAAGAAGGAGTTTCTAGCTTTCTTTGACTAAGGGATTTCTTGATACTTTGTGATCATTAAATCTTATTTTGGTCTTGTTGTTACTTCCAAAGTTGTTTCCTCTTAATTCTAATGTATGTGATAAAGATTCTAATTGGTGTATGTAAGAATCTGATTTTCTACTTGTAGCATTAGTTCCTTTTATATAATATTCTCACTCCCTTTCCCGCTCTCCCAAAAAAATTTTCCCTTGTAGATATTTGTAAGATTTTTCCGCAAGGTCGGTGGAGCACCCTTGTTAGATCCTCGTTTGAAAGGCCACCATGGAAATCCACCTTTTACTCACACATGCATATACAACTACTACACCGGTTAAATAGAGGGAATTAGATTCCTAGAGTGTTAGAAAGAAACCCAAAAATTTGTCCCCGATAAATTTTATTGCCTACAAATCTATTACATTCACCTTTGTTTCAGATTTAACAAAAATAAAATATTATGTAAACCTAATTATGCAGTGTAATAGTTAATGAATAAACAATAAAGTAAAAATTTGACCTAAGCAATAAGCAAGATAGAAATGAAACCCTAGGTGCAAGAGAAGGGATAAAGTACTTATCTAGTTTCACAATAATCCACGAAGATGTGAAGAGCTAGAAAATACTGAAATATGAAGGCATAATATTGTAACCAAACCCAAAAAAATACAAAACTATCGAAGTAGCTAGATGTAGAAATATAGATAGATGTGTGGATTCCAAAATGAAATTCTCCTCCTATACGTGTATGTAGAAAAATTCAATCCCTTGTACCTTGAGTGAGTGCTAGATGGATGCTTTGATTCTCTTAGAATTCCTTTGGATGAAACCTTAGGTGGTGATAGTAGATTCTTAGAGCTTGGTCCTTTATTATGGTCACATAGCTTTATATTTATATGATTCCCTTAGTTTAATTTCATAATTAATAACTCAATGGTTGACCCATAAGAAAACAAGATTCCCAAAAGATGAAAAAAGGTCCAAAAGGGGAAATTAAAGTAAAGAGAGGTCGGGGCACCCGAGAATATGGGGCGCCTCGGCTACAGTGTCCTGGTCAAAGGTGTTGGTGCCCAGTGGTAAAAGATCAAACATTGAAGCATCGAATGGGAAGGGTAAATTTTACAGGTGAATAATCATGAATAGTGAATATTATGAATTTTGAATTTTAAATTTGGAAAATTTTGTACTTCCATACGACATTGCATTCGCCAAATTTTTTATGTCCTTCAAAAATTTGAATATAATTTCAAGTTCGTGTTTCCACTAAGGGCCGACCAATGTTAGTATATTCGCCATCATGTTATAACATTCTACTATATATAGGATTAATTCTCCATAATATAGTCATACTATTTACATTGTAAGCATGTGAAAAAGATGAAAGTATAAGACAAAATCTGAAGGAATCACAATTCAGAAATAAGTGAAAGACTCAAGAGGTAACACTTTCCTGTTACCACTAGTAACACTTTTTCCTGTTACGATCGGTAACACTTTTCCTTGTTACCGGCTAGTAAAAAATTTCCTTGTTACTGGCTGGTAAAACTTTCCCTCTTTCCGCCTTAATGTAACGCTTGTCTCTATTACGATCAGTAACACGGCTCCCTTGTTACCATCTAGTAGTGTTTTTACCTGCTACCGACTGACACCCTACATGCCAGCCATTAACATTCTGTACTTTTTGGCTGGTAACAGACTCATAAATAAAAAGGCACTCATCACCAGTGCCTTCCAAAAGTCTTGTATTTTCCACCGTCGTGAAACCCTTGTTTTCTACATTTGCCAACCATGTGAATTGCATTTTTGTTAGATTCACCGCCCATTCTATAATAATTTTTGGGAGGGGGTCTTAAAATGAACCTTACGACTAAGATTTAGGGTGTAAAAGGCCAAGAAGAAGACATGAACCAAAAAGGCCAAAGATAGATGTTAATTTCTAGTTTTCTCACTTAGGAATCATATGAATAGTAGTATGTGACTAGGACCTAAAAATGTACCCAAAGTTCATGATTTTGTGCCTAAATGTTCCCCCACTTTACGTTGTTGAATGAATGATTGATAACATAAAGTAGATGAGAGATGTATACTTGATAACCATGTAGATTGATGACGAAAAGTGTGCCGAAGAGACAAGAAAAATGTGGAGTGATAAAAATGAAGTGTGGAAGCTAGAGAAGAGGAAGTGACCCTAGGGGTGAAAGTGTATGTGTTGTGTCATGTTGTACTTGTTGTAAATTTCACTTAATGCTTGATGTTGTGACTGTTGTTTCCCATAAGGACAAACCTACAAAAGAGAAGAGAAAAAGAGTAGTCAAATATGTGTATATGAATTTGATCCAAATATATAAAAACATGTAAAAGTGCGTAAAAATGTGAAAAGGAACATGTGCACCTAATTTGTGATGAGTGAATAGTATAGAAAGGATCCTAAAAATGTTGTAGAAGGGAAAGTTTTTTGGGTGACCTCATGCTAAGAACACGTTTTTCAGGAGATCTCACGCCAAGTGTGAGTTTTTGGGAAATCTCATGTCATGATAGAAGAAGTGTTGGGGAAAAAGGTCTTGTGTAATTCTTCAAGCTTGACTACTTCTTGATGATTTATACACCACTACGAGATAACGTAAACATTGAAAAAGAGATAACATGCATGTTGATTACTGAAGGAATGTTCTGTTTGGTGAAAAACATTATGTAAATTGATCGAAATGTGTTGATGCGAGAAAATTTCTGTAACTACCCCCTTGTCAAAGGTGCCCAAGAAAGGTCGGGATCACCCGGTGCTCATGTCGGATTTAAGTGCTTTGGCATTTATGTTGTGCTAAAGACCCAAGTCATATTTTGGGTCATTTCTAAAAATGTAAAGCTGTGTTAATACTATATGGAATTTTGTTGTGTCTATGAACTGTTGTATGGGGTGAGTGATTAACCCAATGTATGTCCCCCTTGTTTGGGGTGCATGCGATGTTGTTAGGAGAATGTGGCCCAAAGGAGGACCCGATGTATGTTTGAAACTGAAGCTCTACAAGGGGAGGGAATGTGCATGGTATAAACCAAGGCACACACAAACAAAGTGGCGGGAAACATGTGTTAGTGTAAACAAGATAAATACGTATATATAAGACAATATGTAAGCTAACACGCGAGAATACAAAGTAAAACATGAAAAGTGGGTTTTAAACATGGGACATCGCTCACAATGTCACAAAATAATCAAGACCAAGGTGTCCAAAAGCATAAAGTGTGCGCACAAGACAAAGGAAAATCCCCCAAACAATGACATACAATGACAGACAATAACAAACAAAGTAGTAGACAACCATGAAATAGACCTTTAAAGCAAATTTTGCATATGAAGCGTCTGTTAGCATGCTAGAAAGATAGGAAGTATGTCAAAACATGTATAAATCAATGAAGTAGTGTTTTAAGAAAGATATAAAGTAGTAGAAAATGAAACAATAACACATGTGATGTGTACGAAAGTGTAGATTCCCCAAGAGACATTGTGGCTCGGTAAGAGGTATAGTGTCAAGCATCCATGCTACATGTAAATGTTTGTAGTAAGGATGCATTCAAAACTAGAATTCAAGTGAATGTGCATGTGTATATAGAAAGATAAGACATATGAAATATTTAAGAAGGAATAAATGTAACAAGTATAAGAAAGAAGGAATAAATGTGACAAATATATATATCTTTTGTAGAAGTGAAATGGAATGGAATGCAAAGTGAATAATAGGATAAAAATTCCCCTTGAGCGAATGTGGATGAGTATGAGATGAGGTTCATTTATAAAAGACCCCTCAACAATCAAGAATGAACCATAGAACAAGAGTGTATCATTGGGAAATGTTTGAAATGTGCGATAGAAAGATATCATCAATAGAGTATAGAGTGTGAAGAGTGTCGGTGAGATGAGTGAGGTTAAATTTAGATTTAGACCCTTAGCAGTTGAGTATGAAATGTGGAACTAGAGTGTGTCATCGGGTAATAAGTGTGGTTTATGTGTAATATCGCTTAAGATGCATCACATTGAGTGGGTTCTTAAGTGGCTTACCCAAAAGAGTGGCAAGGCGATAGACGCCACACCCAATCTTATCTGTGATGATATAAGGACCAAGCCAGTTGGGTTTGAATTTTCCTTTGAGGAGCTTCATATTTCTTGTTTTTAATGTTTCTTTTAATACAATATCACCTATATTGAAATCGAAAGGATGTGTTTTATAATTGTATGTTTGGGAGATGCTGATATTGATATGTGCAAATATGGTCAAGGGATTAGACACTGGCGATAATCAAGCATTTCAAGCACATGTAAGTGTTTTTCATGATATTCATTGTCTTTAAGTATACCTTTGAGTGAGACCCATAATGATGGTATCTCGAGTTCCAATCAAATAAAAACATCGATCATCAGTAAACTAGTGAGAATGGTGTGGCATTAGTGGGCGTATGCACACTAGTACGATAATCCCAAAGAGCATATATGATTTGATTATGCCAATCATCACCGCTAGTGTCAACAGTCTTGTGTAAGATTTTGACAATGGTTTTATTGGTGGCCTCTACTTGGTCATTTCCCTATGGGTAATAAGGAGTAGAGAATGATTGTTTAATTTTGAATTTTGTGCTAGAACTTTTTAACATCTTTATTTTTGAAAGAAGATCCATTATTAGTGATAATGGAATAGGGAATACTAAAATGTGTAATGATGTGAGTAGTGAGGAAACAATAAACATTAGAACCCGTTGTATTTTGTAATGGTGTTTCTTAGACCCATTTAGTAAAATATTATGTGGCAATAATAATATAGTTGTGGCGATTGACCGGTTCGGGATTTATCATTCCAATAAGATCAAAAACCCATAAAGAAAAGGGCCATGTGGGACCAACTGGATAGAGATCATATGCAGGTGATTAGTGGATATTTTCGTTATTTTGGAATTTATTACAATGTGTAGCGTATTCTAGGAAATCTTGCTCCATGATAGGCCAATAATAGCCTTGACTTAAGATCTGTGTTGCATGACCTTTCCAGAGAAGAGACCCTTTGCATATACTATCGTGTATTTGAGAGATAGCGATACGGATATGGGCGAGTGTTAGACATCATATAAAATGACCATAATATGATTGTTTAAATAATTCCGCACTTATGATAATGTAATGTGTTTCTTCATGTTGTAAGAAAAGAGCTTCATGAGGTTGGAGACCATCAGGAATGATTTGTCGATAAAGAAAATTGTAAATTGAAGTGAACCATTTGAGATAGTCATTACTATGGGTGAGTGCACAAGATTTGAGAGGTAAAGTAGAAGTGGAAGGTTTTCGCAAGTTTTGGATGATGAACGTGGATTTATCATCAGTAATATCCTAATGAATAAGTGATGTTTTACTATCCATAGCATCCATATGATTATTATATTTCTAGGGGTTGAAGTAAGAGAGAAAGAGAGAGAAAGACTCAAATGTATCTACAAGATGCTTGAAAAACATATTATATAGAATTATGTGTTCCTCTTTTGTGTGATATGTATTGTTAACATGATTGATAATGAGACATGAATCATCATGTATTTGGATATTATGGATAAGGATATTTCGAGCGGTGGTGAGGTGAGAATGAGGGCTTCATAATCATCGATGTTATTAGTGCAAGAAAACCCTAAATGGTATGCAAATGGTATAGGATCACCGTGTGGAGTGATGAAGACTCTCCGGCCCGGTGCTAGAGTGGCAACGAGACCCGTAAAAATACATGGTCCAAGTGTCAGTATTGATTGCATAAGAAGTAAAATCATCACGAAAATAATCACGAAATGAGATGTGTAAGGCGAAATGCTTGACTATTTGATCGATAATAACTTGGCCTTTAATTTTTTTCTATAGAATGAATTTGAATTCAAACTTTGTAAGTAGCATGAACCATCGCATTTGACATCCCGAGAGATGTGTGTGGGATAAGAGGTATTATAATAGATCTACTTTGGTAATGATGTGAACCTCATTGTTAAGACAATAGTGGCACAACTTATCCGCTTATAAAGATGAGACCTAGGCATAGGTTTTCAATGTAACTATAGTTACATTCATAAAAGATCAATGCTCGACTAATGTAATAGAAAACTCTCTCACGCTAAAAATCATTGTGTTGTTCCAAAAGGACCCCTAAGGCATGGACCTGTAGAAGAAATATATAGTAATAAAGGTCGCTTAGTCATCGGAGGTTCTTAGACGGGAGGATTCAAGAGATATGCTTTAATAACATCAAAGGCCTTTTAGAAATGATCATCTCGAGACAAAATTAGTGTATTTCTTCATTAAACATGTGAACAGATGAGTTTTTTCACTGAGTTGTGTAATAAGACAAAGGATGGCCTGGATCTTACCTTCAATGAGTGTAACTGATGCAAATTATGGGGTGGAGGCATGTTAAGAATGACACAAATTTAATTTAGATCGATAAATTCAATGCCGCGTTGGGAAATAATGTACCCAAGGAGATTGCCTATGGTAACTCCAAAGACACACTTCTTCAAATTTAGGCATACTTTAAATTGTCATAGGCATTCAAATATTATGTGAAGGTCATGAGCATGTGTAGAATGACGTGATGATTTGGAAAGTATATCATCGACATAGTCTTTAAGGATCTTATGAATGTAGTCATGGAAGATATGTGTTATAGCTCGTTGGTAAGTGGCCCCGGTATTTTTAAGGGTGAAGGGCATGATGGTGTAACAAAAAATTCCCCATGGAGTAGTAAAATGAGTTTTCTCTTCATCTGCGGGGTGAATTTTAATTTTATTATACGATCTAGCAAAGCCATCCATGAATGAAACGATATCATATCCAACAATAGAATCAATGATGGCGTCAATGTGTGGCAATGGGAAACTATCTTTGGGATAAGATTTATTGAGATCCCAAAATCCGTGCACAACAATGGACCCTGTTGTCTACATTCATAACAAGCACAATATTAGACACACATTTGGGTTAATCTACAATGCGAATGAAGCCTACATCTAGGAGCCGTTGAATTTATTCCTTGATGAGTAATGCAACTTTAGGATGCATTTTTCAGATTTTTTGTTACACATGTTTTCCATCAGGATGAAGGACGATATTATGCATGGATACAAAAGGATTTATACCTGAGAATCTCACTATATTCCCATGTAAATATGTTAGAGAACTTATGGAGGACCTATTTCATATATTTTTTCTTGGCGGGTGTGAGAGAATTTACTAGCAAAACCATTCTTAGATTGGTAGTGGTGCCGAGGTTATATTGGATAGTATCTTTATTGAGAAGAGTTGACCGATCCTCAATGTATGGGTCAGTAGGAATAGTTTTAGGAGCATTAGTACTCTCAATGGGTACATTGTATTCTATAAAGTAAGATGCAGCATTGAGAAGTGATGGAGATCGTCTCTTATGATGGAAATAAGGTAGGTGATCGTAAAATCCCATGTAATCAGAAAAGAGTCATCTGTCACAAAAGTATCTAGAGTAGGCCAAATGTCGAATTAGAATCACTAATGAGTTCTTGATATACTAGGTGAAGTGAAGAAGTATGCATAATAGTGTAACTCTCCGAAGAAGATGTAGAGGGAAGATGATATCCAAAGCCAAGCTTGTTAGAATAAGTGGGGAAAACCCATGGTTCTATGACTCCTTACTCATGTGGGCCTTAACCATTACTATAGAAACCATAACAAAGAAAATACTTATAACCTGGACCATATTAGGAGAAATACTAACTAAGTGTAGAAGAGATAGGGGTCTTTGTGGAATGCTCAATAGAATTACAATATACAAACGGTGAGGGATCTAATTAAATTTCATATAAAACCCCTTGGAAAAGAAACTTTGTCTATGTATGAGGAGTGGGGGAATTGCATGCATGGCATGGATCAAAGGCCTCCCAAGAAGAACATTATAATTAAGGTTGTTGGGCATTACATGACATGGAATAGGTAGTGTATATGACCCGACAATAAAATGAAGAGTGATAATGTCGGGGACATGCTTAGGGATGTTGTCAAAGCCACGAATAGAAACATATGATGGAGCTAAGGATGCCTCAGAGAGGCCAAGTTGATGGAGAAATGCATTATTACAAATAGAAATCCCTAATCCATTATCAACTAAGGATCATTTGACCCCAACATTATGGATACAACCCTTAATATAAAGGGGGCGTCATGCTCTAACATGGCTTGAGAAATAAATTCATCGGATGTGAAAGTAATGTGATCTTCATTGAGAGACAGAGTTGAAGTAAATTTACGATACACACACTCGGGTGAAGTATTAGGATGAATCTAAGTATTAGATAGATAAGATATGAGCTTATTGACATAATCAGGATGATCCTAAAAAACATATGAATAAAGACATCCATGATGAGAGGAGCCTAAGAGAATGGGAGAAATGATGAGATGCGGACCAAAAAAGTGTGTGAATGAGATAGTTTCACCAAATGATTTAACAAAAACAAAATATTTTGTAAAACCCTAATTATAGTGTAATAACTAATGAATAAGCAATAAAGTACTGATTTGACCTAAGAAATAAGCAAGATAGAAATAAAACCCTAGGTGCAAGAGAAGGGATAAAGTACTTAGTTGTTTTCACAATCATCCGAAGATGTCAAGAGCTGGAAAAATCTTTTGAAACAAGAAGGTATATTATCGCAATGAACCTAGAAAACTATAAAACTATCGGAATAAGCTAGATTGGGGTGCCTAGTTTAGGTCGAGGCATCTCGGCATTGTAGACCTCTATTGGGCACCCGTGACAAAAAAAAAATGGTCGAAAACTAATTTTCTTGTGTCACTTCATTGTCACTAACATTTGATGTTGATCGCCCATAGGTTCTTTGGAAGATCGCCAAATTCGCCTATAACCTGTAAAGAGAAAGAGCACTTGTAAAATCCTAAAAACATCAAATCCTAAAAAAATATGCAAATCGGGAGTCAAAATTATCTTGAGGGTCACCCAAATGAGTGAACTTACAATTGAGTGTTGTACTACATCTCGAGACTCCATGTAGTTCTATGTGTGTGTGTGAAGAACCATTCCTTAGGAAGCTCTTGTGCCAAACGCACTTGAATATAAAACAAGTAACTAGATGTAGAAATGTATATAGATAAGTGGATTCCAAAATGATCTTCCCCTCCTATGCGTGTATGTAGAAAAATGCATTCCCTTGTCCTTTTAGTGAGTTCTAGATGGATTCTTTGATATTCTTAGAATGCCTTTGGATGCAACCTTAGGTGGTGATACTAGATTCTTAGAGCTTGGTCCTTTATTATGGTCACATATCTTTATATTTATGTGAATCCCTTGGTTGAATTTTTCAATTAATAACTAAAAGGCCGACCCATAAGAAAATAATATGCCCAAAATATAAAAGAGGCCCAAAAGGGGTGAGCAATGTAAAGAGAGGTCGGGACGCCCAAAAGGATGGGGGTGCACGGGCATTGACATTTTGGTTGGGAATTGGTGGTGAGTGATAAAATATGAAATAGTGAAGCATCAACTGGGATGTAGGGTGTAAGAGGCTAATAAGAAGACATGAATAAATAGAAAAGGTCAAAGACAAATGTTAATTGCTAGTTTTATCGCATGAATCATATGAATAGTATTATGACTGGGACCTGAAAATTTACCAAAATTGCATGATTTTTGTCTGAGTCTTTACTTTATCTTACAAAACCCTCTTCTCTTCCACCATTTCCCTTAAAAAATTATACTTTTGATCAATGTGCTTTGTTTGAGAGTGATACTCAAGGTTCTTTACTAAATAGATTGCACTTTTTGAGTCATGATGTATCTTGATTAATTTTTTTAGGATCCCAATCAAGACACATAGATTTAATTTAAACGGATTCACCACACACGTGCATAGTTTCTATGTATTTGTCTTATGTAGTGGACCGAATAAGTTAAAAAATTAACCCACATATGGACCTTCACAAAAAAATATCTCCACCCTAGTGAATCCAAAAATCCATGTAGAATGAATTTATTTATTACACCAAGATGGACCTTATCTTGATAGAATATACCATGGTAAGAAATTCCACATAGATTTATAAATATTCTCTTGGTCACGCTCTAATTCATGTTTCTTATATTGGACTTATATCTGCTTAAAAACTTCAATTACATGTGTAATGTTAGGGTGTTGTACATACGATTATATACATTAGGTTTCCCATGTCCTCCAACTCATATTGTGTGTCTCAATAATGTTCAACTATGAGTCTATGACCAACTGGGAAATGTATACTCACTATTTTTCTCTATTTCATAACAAAAATTTTAACACCATATTCACATACTTACTTTGATTGAGCAAAGAATTCTTTTCATATAATTCCTTTTGATTTCCATGCCCAAAATTAACTTTATGCAGTTAAATCCTTCATGTGGTAATGAAGAGAAAGTTTTGATTTCACCTTGTTGATCATCTTCTTATTATTCCCATCAACAACATGTTATCTCGCATCGATAAAAATGATGAAAAACTTATACCCTTCTTCCTTAAATTACACACAATAATATTTCCTACTCGTTAAGGCCAAGTTTTTGCACATGTTTTTAGAATTGTGACTACACATCTTTGGTGATTATTTCAACTCATAAAAGGGATTCTTAAGGTGAAAACCCAATAAATATTTTCCTACAACTCTAAACATTTCATGTTATTAAACGTATATTTTTCCTTAATGCACATGACAAAATATTATTTTAACATCCATCTTATATATCTCTAGATCATATGCAACAACATTTAAGCTATAATAAATTTTATAGAATTAAAGTTTAAAACAAGATAAAATATCTCACCAAATTCAACCCCTTCAACTTGAGGGAATCATTTTACAACCAAGCAGGCCTTGTACTTCTCTAATTTTCATTGTGCATTGAATTTCCTCTAGAAAACTAACTTGTAACTATTTTAACCATTTCCTAATTAGTTAAGTTTGCAAGATTGAATTGGGAACATGATAAATAATGTTATAGGATGATTATTTTAAATTAGTTAATAAGCATTAACCATGCACATTTAGAATAAGACATTAATAATTCCAAATATGCTAAGATTATATGATACTTATTTAAAACAAACAAATATATGAGTACTTAGTTATGTAGAGTTATATATGGATAATTTGGATGTGTAGACTAGGTGAAATATGTCTTCTTGATATTAGAATACTTCATCTCTAAAATTGAACTGGAAAATGCTCCTATGTAGGATAGTACACCTTAAGCTAGAACATGGTACATTTTACTACTTTTGTATGATCTTGGACTTATGCAAAGTGGGGCTCTACAACTTCACTTTCCCTTATATTGTTTGAAAATGAGTTTCATTGTATGTTTCTAGGGCTCACACAACTTTGACACTAGCTATAATTACCTGCAACAAATATAAACCATAGATATTTTTGAAATTTTTATATAAGCATTAGATAACCAAAGGAGAAATCAATGTATAGGTCGGGATAGACTACCCTTAATGGTTAACAATTTTTTTCACCCAATTACACCTCTACCTAAAACGTGGTATGGTCCCGACTACTTTTGTATGATCTTGGACTTGTAAAAGTGAGGATCTATAACTTCTCTTTTCCTTATCTTGATCGGAAATGAGTTTCATTATTTGTTTCTAGGGATCACACAACTTTGAAACCCCGTAATGACCCGTAACAAATAGAAACCATATTTATCTAATAAAAAATGTATATAAGCGTTTGATAACCAAAGGATAAATCAATGTATGGGTGAGGCTAGACTACCCTTGGTGGCTAACATATGTTGAACCAAACCATGTGTTGTATTACATCCCCTACACCAAAATTAATACTTGTTTAGTCCCAATACTATAGTTAAGCGTCATTGCATATCTTATATAGCTCATTTATGGGTAAATTATGTCTCTTGACATAAAGATAGAGCCTAACTACAAAGTAAAAACTATACCAAATGATGTAGTAGTGTGATGTGGTGTGCTTTAGATATTTAAACTATACCTTTTCTCCCATTAATGCCTTTGACAATGCTTAGACTAGTTTTCTCTAATAATACATGGTTTTTAGACCTTTAAATTCTCTAAAATAGAGGAAGACAAACTTTTGAACCTAGTTCGAGTGCTTTACACTTATGTGGTGGTTGTTATAACTAATTTGCAACTAATTTAGGAATAATTTGGAGAGTATTGAATAATTTAGTTTTGATATTTTTTTATAGTTTCTTAATATGAGAATGTTAAGTGAGTTAAAAAGGTGAAATTACCTTTCTTTTATAGGATTATCTAAATTAAACATTCACATTATGGTGACCTAGGTAAGATGAACTTACTCATATAGGATATTAAAATTATAAAAAGAGTCATTATATGGGATGTTCTAAGACCGTATAGGTCATCTAGGATTGCACTCCAATATAACCTTGATATGTACAATTTTAAAGTGGAAAATAGTCATGAAAATTATAGAGTCTGAGACATGATTCCTTGATATGGATTACTACTTTAGTTAATTAATATTTCCTATATGAATGATAGATAAGTGTGTATGGAGGAGCAACTCTCTGTCTTTGTCTTTGTCTCTGTCTCTGTCTCTGTCTCTGTCTCTAATAATATATATATATATATATATATATATATATATATAAATTTGGCTTAAAATGTGAGCATTTGTTAACATAGGAATAAGGAAAAACTTGTCATTTTAAAATGATAAGTTTCCAAATTTGAGTGTCTACATTTTCCACCCTTTAGGCATGAAATTTAAAACTACATACTTAAAGTGAAATCATACTTAAGTGCACACATACTTTGTATTTTATTGATTGTTATTTTCCTCGGTCTTGGTGTTGGCATGTTCAATGGTGAAATTTGCAATTAAGAGTGTAGTCATATCTATAGTAGAAATTGAATTGTACCCTGAGTAAATAAATTATTCTTGTAACTTTAAAAATATAAATTTTATAGATTTAAGTAAATATATGTAAAACATGGAAGAAATACATATGGTCATTTTATGAAGTGAGAAGCTTCCATTGTTTTTGTAATTTAGAGATTTATATTTTTGATTGATTAGTCGAAGGATCGGGGTAATTGGGATTGGATTAGGATATGTGGTTGAGTACAACACCCAAACTTTGAAGAGGAGAGAGAGGATTTTTGTATATATTATATAATAACCCCGATATCTTCATACAAAAATAAAAGGTGAAAGGAATGAAAAACTATGAAGAACTTATCCACTTTGATATCTTCAAACCCCATGGACCACACTACTACAAAAAAATCTAGGCATAATTTTGTAAGTATAACACACTTGGTCAAAATGGAGTGGATGACCCATGCCCCCACCATGTGTTGTACAACTAAGTATGAGTATGAAAATGTTGATTAATTTAAAGGAAAAGAAGAACCATGCTCTAAAACCCTATATCTACCACTATATTTAAGTTTTTTAATGGAGAAGGAATTAAGTATGTATGTCCCATATATTCTAATATGAACTATGTCATGTTTTTCTCGAATGTCTACCAAAAATCTATAAATTCTGTAAGAATATGAAATAGTAATTTTTTTAGAGAATTTCCACCAAAGTTAGTAACATCCAAAGAGGATCTATAACATGTGGTATTAACCTAATGTTGTCATAAAAAATCGAAAAGTATGAAACTTTTCTCCATCATGTCAAATTTCCCTGTATGACGAGTTCCAAATATAAATATTTCTTGGTTTTCCAAATCGGTCCCATTATTGTTTGTCATTACACTCTTTCCCTTGAATACTAATCCATTATTATGTTTGTGACAAATTTTATAAGACAAATTTCATAGTTGAACTTTGTGCACCATTTGAGATCTATTATCATTTAAATTGCATTTTGTTGTTTTCCCATAGTTTTCAACCCCACCCCCGCCCCATTTAGTCAAATGAGCTCATTTTAAATATTTGACCCTCTCTTGTAAGACACAACAACATTATTAAGTGGGACATAAAATAATATGTAAAAATTAGCCTTGTAATCGGTGGTATCAAGATCGGTTCTCATGTTGTATATCACCTCCGATAAGCCAATGGGATCAAATTAGGAGGTTGTTAGTAATTTGCCTTATTTTTGGAACTAATGTAAGTGTTTCATCCTTGAATCGGTTCCACTGAAACTATTTATCATCTGAAATTATTTCTTTTCATGGCTTATGTGGAAGTTGATGACCCAGAGATAGAAATGTTCCCTTAGGCCATTATTCTCTGTGAGCCTTGGTTCTCCACATTATATGGTTCCTTGTATAACAATGCTCGTTGAATTGCATTAAAACCCTTCCTTTGTATATTTTTAGCGAGATCTTAGAACTCGAGTTATCGCTCCATCATATCCCAGTTCCCCACACTTCTTCACTACATGCAAAGCTTTATTCTTCATGACCTATGTGTAAGATAATCCCTTGCATGGAACCTATTCCTAAATATTCTTGGTTCCCTGATCATTCGTTACACATTGTATAAAATAAATCTTACCTCTTCAACTTAACCTAATAAGAAAGAGAATAAAACTTACCTAACCTCAGTATAGCGGGGTTTAGTGATACTGTGCATGTGGATGAATGGTGTTTGATTATTGCGCTCCGTATATAAAATAATACAATCTCCTTTTCTGCAAGAATACCTCGTGTAAATCACAACCACTAAAACAATTAAGATTCATATAATATTAGGAAAATTTCCTAGAAAAGGTCAGTCCCCGGAAATCAAATGACTTTCTGACAAGGGTGTCAATCCAATTTTGTGATCAAGTGATTTAAAAAAACAAGTTGTGGTATTCAATAGATAATAAATGGTAAAAGTTTGAAAAGTTTCAAGTTTAATACAAACATATAATTGATAAATAACGATAAATATGATCTATGCTTAGAAATTGGAATCAAAATCTGAATTCTCAGAGGAAGGGTAACTCTCTTCTCCAGTGGACTCTGGTTCTTCTTCTTCAGAAGAATTTGAATTCTCTATTGAGTGTACTCTTCCTTTAATTTTTTTGAAATGTATTCCAGCTCTTCCTCTTCGTACGTTTTGATATTCAGAATTAGAATATGAGTGTTCAGAATTAGTTTCATCTTTAGATTCAGTCTCAGAGCTCAATTCTTCTAATTCAACTTCATATTGATATTCAAATCAACCCAAATCAGCTCGGATACACAAAATCTCAAATTAGGCTTCCCAGAATTCATCTGTAGCTTCATGGATTCACTTAGTAGATTCAAAGATGTTTTGTGAACTATCCAAATGGGAAGAATGGATGGCACACAACTTGAGGTCATGTAAAATTTCATATTGCTCCTAATACAATGGGTGATGGATAATAGGTAGAGAGTTGATGCTCGTTATTTCATGGCTTGGTCCACTTATTTCCATCTAATAGAAGCCATTCTTGATAAAATGTTAGCAAAAAAGAGATAATAGAAATTATTGGATAGAGTTTGATAAATTTGTAGGAAAACAAAGTATATAGGAATCACATGTGATTCTAGTAATCGTTTGTGATTACTAGTAAATTATAACATATTATTAAATGAAGAATTTAACTAATTGATTTGAGATTGTGGTTTTTGAGAGGCTATTATAAAGGACAAATGATCAAACAAAATCACTTAAATGTAAAAAAGAATTATAAAACAATATCTGACCTTGATTGAGAATGATGTAAGGATTTGATGTAGTTTGTAGTTGGATGATGTACATGCTTCAAAATGAATTCCAAGATGTTTGATGATCGTGAGAAAGAGTGTTGGATGATAACATGTTCATGTTGATGTAGAATGATGTTGATAAACTCCAATAGAAAATCGGGCTCGAGAATGTCAGCAGATGATCCCGAAAAGAGACTACAAAATGGGCTTAAGTAATCATTGGTGATTTACCAAATCATCAGCAATTTTGGCCTGTTTGTGGTTTGTTTAGTAAATTGTTTGGAACAATTTTCTAATTTGAGATTTTTGTTTGTATTTCGAGGGATGATTTTTTTGGGCTGTTTAGAGATGATTTTGTTTGTTTTTGGATGATAGAATAAGTTATATCATACTAATTTAGGTATGATTTAGGATAAATGTGTAGATGATTTTGATGAGTGTGTAAATGATTTTAATAGGTGTATAGGTGGTTATGATAGATGTGTCATGTTAGGATATAAAATGGATTTTGGGGAATAAATAGATTTAGGGGGATTTAGGAAAATGATTAGGTTAGGTATTATTTATTTAAAATAATGATTTTTCATATGTGGATATGCTATTTTTAAATAGCGTAAATATTATGAAATATTAAAAAGTGGGGTGTAAGGTATGTCTTAATTAATCAAATTAATTGATTAATTAAATAAATAGAGATAAGGGTATTTTTTGGGATGGAATATGTTTAATTAATGATTTGGATAAAAATGAGGGAGTGTAGATTTTGGTGTCTACATTTGCCCCTTTTTTCTGGTGGTTTTAATGTCAAAACGTTAGACAAAAATGATGAAAAGTTGATTTATATGGGTGATCAAACTGCAACATAATATAGGGAACACTAGTGTTTGTATATGATGTGTTTCATAAAAGTTTCCCATTCCAGGGAATATCGAAACAAGATGTGCTACCGAGGAATCAAATGATAGGGGAACTAAGGGGTTGACACCTATAGATGTATGATTTGTGAAGGTAGGCTGAATTAATGGGGAAAGTCAAATGATGGGGACCAAAGGGCACATGTCCCATAGACAAATGATGAATCCCAATGTTGATTTTATTTGTTTGATTTAATGTTTCAAGGACTAGGGTCCATTAAAAGTGAAACACACTTGTGAAAAGTGATGATTGACATGTTTTTAGGGAAAAGGAGAGAATGGCTAAAATAGGGGCTAATCACTAGTGATTGACAAAATTCCGATGATTAGGGAAATCATTGGTGATTGCCCCAAGGTAAATTTTGGGGTATAAAAAGCTGATTGTGAGTTCATTTCACCACATTGTTACCATGGTGAAAGAGATTTGACAAAGTGAGTGAGGTGTAAAAAAATGTTTTGGGGTCGAAAGAGGAGAAATTTAGACAAAATGGCATCTTCAAGCAGGAAACGCAAGCCCATGAATGGTTGAGGTAGGTGATTTTAACTTGTTTTGTTAATATTTTTGTTGATTTTTGTAATTTTTAGGTTTTTTTTTCTATTTTGGGGAGGTACAGATGCCCTAGTTTTGAATCACAAGAATCGCCGATGATTCATAAATCGCTATGCAATTGAAGTGAATCACCAACGATTCACTTATAATATAAATAGTTTGCATTTTTTAATTTTGATATGATTTTTAAGAGATGGTGTCTATGGTTCAAATTATGTCATTGGTGTGTAATGTATAATGTAATTGATGTCGATATTGATTTCAACATTGATGTTTAAGTAATTTTGTATAGTTAATTTTTGTTCACAAATGGAAAATTATGGTTTTGGATAATGATGTGCCATCACAATTTTTGATGTTTTAGATGTTATTGGTATTTTTAGGTGATAATGTTGATGTTGATGTTTAATGTAAATATATTTTGATATATTGTGATGATATTTTGATATTTTTGGTAGAGATACTAATATTTGTTTATATATTTTTGTTTGCAGGTGGATGCATAATTGACTATCTGTGATCGTATACCACTGATTTTAGATGAGGTGAGGATGATATGACAGAGATGATGATTGGGAGCACATTGAGGCTGTTGGTTTTGGTGTCATGAGACATTATCAATGGATACATAGATGTTGGAGTTTGATGTTGGCTTTATTAGAGTGGTGGAATCCTTCCACCTGTACTTTTTGGTTACCTACTGGGGAGATTACGATTACTGGAGGATGTACACCGCATCCTGAGACTATATTCGGGGAGAGGGTGTATACATTATTACTGAGGAAGAGAGATTTGATGTGATGACTAGATTATATGGAGAGGATGTGGGGGATATCATATTTGAGTCAGGGGCATTTTCTTATGGAAAACTATATTTAGTTGAGATAGAGGGTCATACTCGGATGACCATGATGATGATGGCCATAATTTGTTTCATGTTTCCAGATTCCAGAGGTGGACCATTTCCCATGGATGATGATAGGGGTGGTGGTTGAGATGATGGAGCACTACACATTTTTGAGTGGGGTCCTACCCTACTTGCACAAACATTCATAGAGTTATAGGCTTGGAAGGACCACAAGCATTATGGTATTGATGTGGCTTTTCTTCTACAAGATTAGGATTTCAAGCACATTGTCATTGCTCATCTAGAGGGGTTTCCATGGAGGATTGATGATGGGCATCTTGGTTTCATGAGATGGAGAGGGAGGAGATAGATGTCATGGGGAAGAGGAGGAAAATATTTTATCGAGATAGTTACTATCGGGATCACAAGTGGGGGATGTAGTATGGAGGCCATATCTAGATTTCCCTGTCTAGCCTAAGTACTCACATGAGTTGATGGGTTCACAAAAGGCTAGGTGGATTTAGGTTCATCATGAATGGGAAAGCATGAGTTGCTTTATTTTGATCATGGTAGGAGACAATTTGGATTGTATATAGGGAGTAAGGAGTAGATCCTATACATTAGACGAGAGGATGGAGATACGAAGACTCGAGGGCATGGTGTGAGCCTGAGATTATCATTGATCAGCAAGGGGCTATGGGCCCTAATGATGATGGAGAGATTGTGCCTATAGATGATGTCGGGGTGACTCCTGAGTATATAACATGGTGAACCTGAGCATTGAGGGGTTTTGACAGGACACGAGTAACCCAGAGAGCAACATAGAGGTTAGATAGGTATGTGCTCTTGGATGAGGGAGGAGCACCAACATAAGAAATAGTGGAGGGTTTTGAGGATGATAGTAAGCATTGAGGAGGAGGGAGAGATGATGATGGTTTGGCTATAGATATTGTAGTAGTGATGAATGAGAAGGCCGTAGTGGAGGAGAGATGTGGTTAGGAGAGAGAGAGAGATAGAGAGAGAGATGATATCTCCTAGGAGTTCGAGACACATTGATTGCTGAGTGGATAGTTTGATTACTGAGTGAGATGGACTAGAGTATAGCTAGCTCAGGCCATTATAGATAGAGATCGATATAAGGGATAAAGAGATGGGATGAGGAAGGCCTTGGGGATTATCAGGCCTTCTATTTATGGTGTGGAGTTGAAGAGATGAGAGATGGCATAGATAGAGACAAAAGTAGCACACATGCTAGTGGGAAGAGGCCAAGGCTAGTGGATCAAGGAGAGAATTTGTAGTACTAGGGATGGTCTCTAGGGCTCATTATGAGGCACTATGGGAAGAGCATGATTATTACATTGATATGATTACGCATGATTATCTTGATGCCACTTTTTATGTTGATCACTTGGGCCACTAAGGTGGTAAGGCCCTAGTACTAGTACTAGTGCAATGAGTGTGGGTCACCCACCTTAGAGACTAGAGTGAGTAGGTGATAGCGAGGGAGGAGATGGAGGAGATGTTGGTGTTGTTAGTGATGCAAGAGTAGTTGGAGGTAGAGATTATTAGGGAGGAGAGGATAGTACAACCCCTCCTAGCCATTCCCTCAAAGGTTTCTATTTACTAGCTGATGACATGTTTGATATATTTGATATATGGCTCATTGAAGCCCTTTTTTTATGACATTGATATGATGTATTTTGATGTACGGCTCTTAGAAGCCCATTTTGATATGATGATGATCATGATGTATATGGAATTGATTTATATGATGATGATGATGAGGTTTATGACTTATGTTGTTTGAATTTCATGTGTATGTTTTTAATTTTAAAATATATTAGTGTTTAGATGGATTTTGATGGATGCATTAGTTGTGATATTATGGTTTATGAATATGTTTGATAAAATGTTGAATTGTTTAATTAATTAAATGATTTTAAAATGTGATATGAAATGAACCAAGTAAAATGAAATGATTTCCCCATGATGGATTTGACACATACACGATGGGTTTTGAAAGCTTGAACACACTTGCACTAGCAACCTTAATGAAAGTTAAATGAGATTATCAATGGATAGTTACACAAATCTTAATAAAATGTGGGATTAATTGAATGTTTCTTTCTAGGACATGAAATGGGTTTGAACATGTGTAGGTTGAGATAGGAATAAGGTTCTCCTTTTCCATGGGCTCATAGAGAAATGCCCTAGCTTTACATATTTGATTTTAAAGAAAACTGATCAATGTGGGAAGTTTGCTATGAGGGGAAAGTTGATCAATGCGGGAAGCTTTCTAGATGATTTTGATATTGATGTATTGATTTTAAGGTTGATCAATGTGGGAAGCCTTTTTTATGGGTAGTCATCCTTGAGGGTATGGTCTACATTTTTGACTAGTAGTTATCCTTTGAGGGATCAATCTACTTTTTACTTTTGATTTTTACAGATAGCCATCCTTTAAGGGATCGGTTTATGATTTTGATGGATAATTGTCCTTCAAGGGATTAGTCTATCATTTTTTTGTATATTTTAGAGTATTTTGATGCATCCAAATGATTTCAATATGTATATTTTAGCTGAGGGAAAATCCTTAATAGACCATTTCAAGGAGGGGAGAAGATATATATGATCTACACATTTATGCCCCATGTCATACCTTTTACATGATAGGTGAGTGTAATGATTAAAGGGGTTCCTGTAAGAGAGGAACTTGTCCAAAGTGAAAGATGCGATGAATAGATCCGTGGTGTTCATATTTAAGGTATATCTAAGGTAATGATGGATAACCACATGCTTTCAAATCATTACTATGACAAGATGGATGATATGACAAAGTGAAAGATTTTAAATGTAACTATTGTCATGATGATCAATCATTTAATAGTAAAATGGCGCAAGTGCAAGGAATTCAAAGGTTCCTTTTAGGTTCACCATCAAGGGAAGTGAGATGATACACTCCGACCCATACTTGTGAGTGATGACGTATGGACCAATCCAATTAGGGGAAAAATTTCCACATTTACTCCATTCTAATTGAGTGACATTTTGATTTTATTTAAGCACAAGATCACCAATTTTAAAGTCACATTCTTTGATATGTTTTTTATATGCTTGTTTAATGTGTTCTTGATAAACTTGATGATGTTCAAGGGCCATTAGACATTTTTCATCTAATAGTTCAAGTTGTGCTAGATGGTCTTGTCGATATTCTTTATCGAGGATGAATTCCTTAAGTGATACATGAAGTGATGGGATTTGAACTTCAAGAGGTAAGACGACTTTAGAGCCATAAACAAGTGAATAGGGTGTAGCTCCTATAGGATTATGGATGCTAGTTCGATAGGCCCAAAGGGAAAATGGATTTGGAGATGCCAATTCCTTCTGCATCATTTACTATTTTCATGAGGATTTTATTAAGTGTTTTATTTGAGGCCTTAGCCTATCCATTTGCTTGGGGATAATATGGTGATGAAAAGATGAGTTTGATGTTGAAGGTATCACAAAGATTTTTAACTTATTTATTTTAAAAATATTTTCCATTATCTATGATAAGTTTATATGGGATGTTGAAATGACATATAATGTATTGATATATGAAATTGATAATAGGTCCTGACTTACTTGGATGTTAAAGGGATAGCTTCAACCCATTTAGTAAATTATTTAGTAGTTATGATAATAGAGTGATGTTGTTGAGATGATTTAGGATTAATAGCACCAATGAGGTTTAACCCCCACTGAGAGAAAGGCCATAGGTCTTGAGTAGGTTGTAATGCTTGACTGGGGACATGGATGAGATCTAAATGAAGTTGACATTTAAAAATTTCTTAACATATTCAAAACAATCCTTGGTGATATTAGGTCAGTAGTACCCTAACCGTATAACACATTTGGAGATGGAATTTCCATTGAAATGTCCTCCACAAACTCCATCATGGAATTCTTTGATTACTTTAGTTGAATCATGTGATTTAAGGCACCTTAATAGGATACCATCAAAACTACATTTGTAAAGGATACTACTTATGATGAAAAAGTGAGTGATGTGTTGAAGAAATGATTGTTTAGTGTTACGTGATAAGTTAGAGGGAATTTTTGATTCGGAAAGATAATCGTATATTTGAGTATACCAAAAACAATTGGATTATTGTTAATGATGTTTATAGAGGAAGTTCATTTTGATGTGAAGGGTGATCAATCATTGAATGAAGACATGATACTTTAGTGTTATCTTTTGATTCTTTAGTTTCTAATGGGATGAGGGCTCCTAAAGAGGCCATTGTATCTAAAAACTTATTAGAAAGGATTGTGGGATGTTTTAGATAGTTTAGTGATCAAAAGTGTCGAGGAGAAATTTAACGTTGGCTTTATATTTTTGTAAAATTTCATTTTTACACTGATATTCTCCTTTGACTTGACTAATAACAAGTTGTGAATCTCCATAGATGTCTAAGATGTGAACACCTAGGAGAATAGCGGTCATGAGACCCATGATTAAAGCCTCATATTCTGCCATATTATTAGTGCATTCAAAGTTAAGTTTGAATGATAATGGAATAGGAATGCCCCAAGGAGGTATGATAACAACACCAACTCCTCCCCTTCCTAGAATTTAGAACCATCAAAGAAGAGAGTCATTTTGATAGGGATGAATTCATATTTGTCGACATTGCTAATGGATTCATATGGAAAGTATTCATAAGAAAGTTGATTGTTGGGTAAGGGAGTGTTCAAGCGATCTGGTTTGTAATGGCCTAACACTTAATAGATTTTTGTGATATGAATTTGAGGTCAAACTTAGTCATAAGCATAAGCCATTGGGTGATACGATCACTATGATATGGTTTAGAGTGTATAGTTTTAAGGGGATTAAAGCTAGTGACAACATACATTTTTTTATTAAGAAGATAATGATGCAATTGGAAATGGAGAAGTATAAAACAACATAACTTTTCAAATTTAGTGTAATGGGTTTCATACTCATGGAGTGTGTGGCTGATATACTATATAGCCTATTCTTGACCTTGATTATTTTGGTGAGTGAGCATGGCTCCAAGGGCATGTTTTGAAAAAAATAAATAGGTAAAATGGTTCTCCTTTGCGAGGTGGAGTAAGCACATGTGGTGATAAAATATATTGTTTAATCTTGTCAAAGGATTTCTGATAATCAAAATCCCAATGAAAATCAACATCTTTATGAACAAGATGATGAAATGGTTGACAAGAGTCAAAGAGTTGTGAAATAAAACATCGGATAGACTGTAATTTACCCTAAAGACTACGCAATTGTGTAAAAGATTAAATGGTGGAGGCATTTCAATGATGGTCTTAACCTTTTCTGGGTTGACTTTAATACCTCAGATAGATATAATGAATCCTAAAAAAATTCTAGTGACAAAACTAAAAACATAGTTTTTGGGATTGAGATGAAGATAATATTGAATGAGATGAGTGAAGATGGATTCAAGAATGGTAAGATGATTCGTGCATTGTTTGGACTTTCCTAAAAGGTCATCAACATAATCTTCAATTGTCTTGTGGATGAGATCGTGAAAATGTAAGTCATGACACGTTGATAAGTAGCTCCTACATTTTAAGACCAAATGGCATGACACACGGTAGCAGAAGGTTCCCAAGGTGTAATGAAAGAGGTTTTATGTTGGTCATCGGTGGCGATAAGAATTTTATTATAACCAGAAAAACCATCCATAAGGGAAAGCATTTCATGGCCAGTTGTTAGGTCAATGAGCTGATCTATGTTTGGAAGAGGGAAATCATCTTTAGGACAAGAAAGATTGAGATCCCTAAAGTCTCTGTGCAGATATGTAACTTTCCCGAGGCTTTGGTTACAAGAACGATGTTGGAGATCCATTATGGATAATCAATGGGTATGATAAAATTAGTGGATAAAAGGCGTTGTAACTCTTCTTTAACAAGAAGAGTTATGCGTGGATGCATCTTACAGAGTTTTTGTTTAACTAGCTTAGAGTTGAGATATGTGACAATACTATGTAAAATAATATTGCAGTCAATTCTGGGCATATCAGTATATGACCAAGAAAAATATTGGTAATATTTTGATTAAAATAAGGTGAAGTTATCCAAATCCTGTGGATTTAGTGATTGATCGACTTTAACTCTGCGAGGATCCTTAGGGGTTCGTAAGTTTACGTCGATGGTGGATTTGTTAGGGAGAGTTGGTGTATCAGATGGTAGGGATTTTTAGAAGAATTGATCTTTGGATTCCATATGAGAAAGGATGTCCTGGTCATCGTTGCATTAAAGGATATCTATAGTATGTAAATCTTATTTAACCATTTCTGGCCAAATAAGAGGAAGTTGTTTCATGGTATGGTTGGATTGATAAGTAAGTGGTCCTAAAGATATGGTATTGACTAAAAAAGTTAGGAAATATTGATACAATGTCATATACATCCATGGGATCTTCAAGGGTTGTGGGCGATGAACGGTCTAATTCAAGAATGAGAATGGATGTGGCAAGTTTGAATGAAGTGGCTTTGAATTTTTAGAGTTGGGTTTCTTATAACCTAAACCATATTTTTCATAAGTTTTGAGGGAACGTTTGATAGCCACATCATGTATTACATTTTCATAACGGCCAAGGAAAAAACCTCTCCACACGCAATGTGAAGATATCATTGTCACGAGATCACAAATCTTGAGAGGGGGTGAATCAGTGCAAATTAAAACTTTTACACTCTTGATTCAATTTTATATTCTTTACCAATATATATGTATGAGCAACATATAATCAATCAAGTATTCATCAAACACATAAACATTGAACACAGAGATTTACCATGGGAAACCCTTTCGGGAGAAAAACCCACCAAAACCATTGCTTATATTACACAAAGCAAGGACTCATAAGAATATAACACATCTTACAAGATTTGTTTAGTGAGACACCAATCCCACAAAGAGCATCAACCCCTACACCAATTCTAATATTACACATAGAAAAGGACTCAAGTGAATATTACACATCACAAGGGATTATTTTCTATAGGTACACACCTATAAGGAAGTTACAACTCCTTGAATGTGCTAAGCTACAAGTTAGGCTTCTTTACATATACATTTTGATCATGTAGTTACAACAATTTCTAATACAATGAATTATGATCACTTTCCTGGCTTGATCTACGTTCTTCCTCAGTCACTCTCTTCTACTCATTTAAGTTGTCACCTTTACGCCCGCTTATCTCGATCATGTTCTTCATTATTTTCTAGATATCACACTTTCTCTCCGCTTCACCGCGTTGTAGCTCTTCTTATCTTGATTGCATCGTATTTTCTTCTCTTTTCCTTTGTCGCTCTCTCGGATCTAGTGCCTTATTTCTTTTCACGAGAAACCCCATTGAATCACTTAGAGTTTTTTCTTTTATTGCACTTTTTTCTCAAAAAGATTGCTTTGAGATTTTCATCGTGTACTCTTCCTGATCTGTCTCCTATGAATCTAGATCATTAAATGTTCCCAGCTGAGTCCATATTTTATTCTTTCATTATTCGGCTTCATTCCTCCTTCCACGCATATGATAAACCAATTAAATAGCCGTCTTCCAAAAATAGAAAACTTGCATTGTTTAGAATTTGCATCGTGAAATTAAAATGATGACTCATTTTCTTGCATTATTTTAATTCACCTTGAAATCGGGAATCTCCATCGAGATTATAACCATATGCCTCATGGTCAACATGCATTAAATGTTGGTAGCTAGAACAGAGAATTTGACTAGTCTGTGCAAAGTTCCAGTTGTACTTGCAGTCACAATTCTCTATCAATCAAATATCTTCGAAATTTGAATGCAAACATTCACTCTTTCAATTTGAATTTGACTAATTGTCCTTGATTCACTCCAATTCACTTTGATCATTTCATGGCTTCTTTTGGCATATTTTTCGTTTCTTTCATGTTGCGGCTTCCCCTTTTGTCCTTTGGTTTTTCCCTTCTTTATGTGGCTTTTTAGTTATTCACGGAATCTATCTACATTTTGTGGATTTTTCAGCTTCTCACGGATTCCTATTTGTTTTCTACCTTCCATGGCTTTTCTCCTTTTCTAGTTCTCCATGACTTTCCTTCTATTTATGACAATATTCGATAGTTATACACTTTTCTATTTATCCACGGTTTTTGTCTTTTCCCTTTATACATATCATTCTCCAAATATTCATATCCATGGCTTTACCTTATAACCTTCTTCATTTTTAGCACTCTGTTACCTTTGGCAACTTCTTCTAGAGCTTTCCTTTAGTCTGCGGTTCATTCCTTGAGCTTCGTTACTCGCGGATCTCTATTTACTTGGTGGCTATCACCTTATATCCGTAACTTGCTAAAATGTTGTCTAAGTCCTTTAGGGATTACCCTTGATGATCTCAAAGCCTTTATGGGTTGGTACTACTAATCAACCTTCATCTTTTCAGCTTGCACACTTTACCGAATGAATCATTTTTCTCACAATGCAACTTGATATCAACTCATCAATCTTGACATCACCTGACAACACATATAACAATGACCAATATTCAACAATCTCCCCTTATTCATTGATGGTAACACTCCAACATGTAGAAAATTGTATAACCTTATAACCTTTTGATGGTAAAATGATTGCATACCTGAATTCACCTTTCTCCTATTCTTCTAAATCCGCGGAATGGTTTCTAGTTTCTTTATCTCTTCCCCTTTGAAAATAATGAAAAAGAGCCATCTATGCTACACATGAATGAATATACTTGTAAGTTGGTTTCTTCATGTGCTTACCTTAAGAGGGTCCCACTATGCTTATGCTTCCTATCCATATTTTCTCGGTGTTTACGCGGAAATGCTCCCCTAAGCTAATGTATGATTTGATAAATTTGAGCTAATAGATTAGCTCCTCCTCACTTTGGCATTGTGTTTAGGAGCTGATATTTCTTAAGAATGATCCCTTGTGCTTTCTGTACATCTTCTTAGTTTTTGGTGGGTTCAGGAATGACCCCTAACTCATTCCTTAAGTGCTCAAATGTTGCTTTTGGTAGCGGTTTGGTCATTATATCTACAATTTATTCTTTAGTGCTCACATATTCTAGACTGATATTCTTGTCATTTACTTGTTCCTCAAGAAGTGATACCTTATAGGTATATGCTTGGTTTTGAGTGGAACATAGGGTTCTTGGAGACATTTATTGTGCTTGTGCTATCACACAAGTAAAGGAATTAGATTTTCAGATTTCACCTTATAATCTTCCAATGTCTACTTCATCCACATAACTTGTGTGCAACACATTGTGGTATCTATATAATTTTCTTCACATGTTGAGAGAGCTATTGATGATTGTTTCTTGCTCAACCATGATACTAAGCAATTTACAACAAAGAATTATCCTCCACTTGTACTATTCCTATCATACAATATGCCCGCCAAATCCACATCTCGTATATACTTTTATGCTGAAATCATTGATTTTGGGGTACCACAGTCCATAGTCAAGTGTTCCCCTGAGATATCTCAAAATTATCTTGACTTCCTTGAGGTATGTTTCCCTTGGATCTTATTGAAATATTCCAACAAGGCCTACCGCCTACATGACATCAAGTTTTGATGTTTTGGAGTAAAGTAGACTTCCTAACATGGATCTGTACAGTGGTTTATCTACCTTAGGTGAATCATCATCTTTGCTCAACTTGCACCCAACTTCCATTGGTGTATCAATTGGTCTACATTCTTCTCTTCCGAACCTTTTCAACATTTTCTTGATATAAATTTTTTTGAGATGAACATACCTATAGCTGATTGGTGATCTTTAGCCCCAAAAAGAAACAAAGATCTCCCAAAATTGACATCTCAAATTCTTCTTTCAATCTTGTAAACTCATATGTCATCTTTTCATGATATCCACCGAAAATGATGTCATCCACATATACTATTACAATGAGAAGATGTTCTCCTTCTTCTTTTATGTATAGATTGTTGTCCATGAATCCTTTTGTAAAACCTTGCTCAATGAGGTATGAGTCTAATATGATGTACCAAGCTCTAGGAGCTTGATTTAATTCATACAAATCTTTCTTCAACCTGCACACATAATATTGATCTTCAATCAGTGAGAATCCATCTAGGTTGTTCAATGTATACCTCTTCATTTAGCAAACCATTGAGGAAGGTTGATTTCACATCCATATGGAAGAACTTGATTTTCTTGCATATCATGTAAGCCGAAAACAACCTTATTGCCTCCATTATTGCAACTAGTGCAAATGTCTCATCAAAGTCAATCCCTTCCATTTGCATGTATCCTTTGCATACTAGTCTAGCCTTGTTTTGTGTAACTTCTCCTTTCTCATTCATCTTATTCCTGAAGACCCACTTGGTTCCAATTACATTCTTGTCTCACAACCTAGGTACTAGTTCCCATGTCTCATTATTTTTATTTGATCTAATTCTTCATTCATAGCGTCTACCCAATGTTGATATTTGTTTGCTTCAATAATATTCTTGGGTTCTATCATGGATAAGAGTGTTATATATTCATGAATCTACTGCTCTTTGAGTCTCCTTCTTACTAGGATGCCACCATCCTTGTTTCCAATGATCTGATTTGTAGGACGATCCTTCTCAACTTGCCTAGAGGGTGCCTTAGTGTTTGGTATTTCTTCTTATTCTTCTTCTACTTATTCATGTGGTATCAAAGTCTTCATCATCTTCTTGTTCTTCATTTCTTCCAGTATATTGAGTGCTAGTTTTTCCAAATTGTGCCTCATCCACCTTAACAATAGTACTTTCCACTATCTTTTGCAACTACTTGTTGCGAGAATCTGTCGATGACGTTAACTTATTTGAGTATCCACGAGAAAATACCTTCATTTCTCCTTCATTCAAATTTTCCTAAGCTTTCTTCATCCCTTTTGATGTAGCATTTGCTTCCAAACACTCTGGTGTGCTTCACATTTGTAGGCCTCTTCTTCCATAGTTCATAGGGGGTCCGATCATTGTTCAAAATATAGACAGTGGTATATAATGATTCACTCTAGTACCTTCTCGGGAGTTTGGATTCATTTAGAATGGTCCTTGCCATCTCTTACATTGTTTTATTCTTCCTTTCAGCAACTCCATTTTGCTTTGAGGAGTATGCATGGTTGAGAATTGTATCTTGATTCTATGTTCTTCATAGAACTCATCAAATTCATTTGACCAGAATTCACTACCTCTGTCTGATCTTAGGCATTTGATTTTCTTGTTCTTTTCATTTTCAACTAATTCCTTGAAACTCTTAAATCCATTTAAGGCCTCATACTTCTACTTTAAACATGCCACCTAATTCATTCTTGTATAATCATTTATAAGAAACATAAAATATACTTCACTTGATATTCCTTCAATTCTAGTAGGGCCACACAGTCCTGTATGGATCAATTCTAGTGATCTTTTTGTAGAGTACTCCTTTGAATTGAATGACCTCCTTGTCTATTTACCATGTAGACATGCCTTACATAGTGTATCCGTAGGTTTGTTAATCTTAGGCATGTGTCTCACACACCCATTAGTACTCGGTTTAACTAAATTCTCAAAGATCAAATGTCCAAGTCTTCTATGCCACAACCAACTATAATAAACTTTACTAGTGAAGCGTTTCTCATTGTTTATTTTATTCAGCACATGCATGTTTTTCTTTGTTTGCTTGGCCTTTACAACTCTTTTTACTATCTTGTCGTTGATAATATCACATCCCCAGTCATGGAATATGACATTGTATCCTATTTTACACATTTGAATCACACTCAACAAAAGTTATGTTTCAATCCTTACACATATAGAACATTTTCTCGTAATATTCTTTCCATTATCTAAACTTAATGTCCATTTTCCAACTATGTTGGTAGATTTGTTGTCACAAAATCTCACGAGAATTTGATGCATTATTTGACAAAGAAATAAATTTGATTTTATCACCTGTCATGTGACTGGGCATCCATTATCTAAATAAAAATTTTTATCCTCATTTCGCATACATGGAATGTAGTCTTTATAACCAAGCAACAATATTTTCTCTTGTTCATATCTTTTTCACATATATCCACTTTTGTTGTTTAGGCAGCTCTTGTTTCCTTATTGGTGGATTATTTATTTTCTTATGATAGGTGTACAAAGAAACATTAAAGTTTCAACTGGTGTAAGATGGGAAAAAATTTCTTTTATATCCTCTAGAGTTCTTTCTACACTTTGTGACTTTATGTCCAAACTGATTACAAGAGAAAAATACCCATACAAGGAATGTGTGTACCTCATTGCATAGGTGATCCTCGAAACAATTTTCTTCTTCTCGTGGATTTGTAGAATATTTATTTATAGCAGAGGAAGTACTTGGTATAGCCACAAACTTATTTTCTTCAATTTTTGTTGACTCTTTCTCCTTGCTTTCTCCCTTCAAACCAATTCTAGACTTTTCAATTGTATCACATTGGCTGTTGAGCATATCCATTAGCATGATAGAGATATTTTCTATCTTTTCATACATAATTAGTTTGTTGAATATTTGGTCCATCTCATATTTCGACTCCTTCAATTCTGTGTTTAACTTTGAACACTCCTCCTCTTTTGATTTTTAGGACTTAGAGATCTTCTCCAGCTAAGTTTCAAGTTCCTTTAGCTCATTATCCTCCTCTTACTCTTCACTTGCTTGTATTTTCTCAAAGATGCGGATTTGTTCCTCATAATCCTTGAATGTGCATCTTATTTTTTTATTTTTATTTTTGCAAAGTTGTAGTTCTTCATGTGCACTTACCAACAATGCTTCAAGATTTACCTCAACTTCTTCTTCATCAGAATATTCATATTTGAGTTCTTCCTCTCGGAGCTACTTTCTTCATCCACATCTCGTAGCCATAAAATGACATTCTAATTAATCTTCATTATCTTAATTTTTTGATTTTCTGTGTTGTGCAACTCTAATTCACTATATTATTCTTTAGAGTAGAAGTTTCTTTTATTCTAGAAGAATTTTTCTTATTATATTTCTTTTTATACTTAGTTTCTCTTCTATTCTATTTATGGTGCCACTCTTCATGTTCGATTGAATGTCTTTTTTTTTTTTTTTTTTGGGAATCTACTGGAAAAATAACCTACATGTCCACAAGAAATGAATTTGAATGGTATTTTTCCTTTGTACTTACTAGAGCCTCTTTTCAATTTACGCACAAACAATGCCTCAATATTTTCTTCATCCAGCTCATCCATGACCCTGATTCTTCTTCATCTTCTTGACTAGACTTTATTTCTTTCTTGACCTTGAAAGCCACTTGTTTCTTGGTGGTTTTGGTTCCAAAATTTATCATCTCGTATGTAGTAAGGGTGCTCTTTAGCTCATCCATTGTGAGAGTCTTCATGTCCTTTTCTTCCTCTATGGTGGAAACCTTTGCATCATACTTACTGGTTAGGGATCTCAAAAGCTTTTGAATAATGAAAAATTCTTCTAGATTTTCTCCCAAGGATTTGATCATGTTTATGACCTCATATGTTCTCTACATATATGCCATGATGTTCTCATCATCCTTCATTTTCAGATTAACAAACTAACCTCTCGTAAGTTTGTAACTTTTCTAGCTTAACTTTTTCATCTCCTTCACATGGATGCTCTGCAATTTAGTTCATATTTCCTTTATTGTTGTGCAATGCATTACCTTCACGAATCTTGTCTCAGTCAAGATGCATAAAATAACATTCATAGCTCTTGAGTTGCACTCATTTTTGCCTTATCTACGAAAGAGGTGATCGGTGTGGGTGGAGCTGTATATCATTTTTTGATGAACTCCCAGATGTCAAAACCGAGTGACATCAGATATGTATTCATTCTTATTCTCCTAGAAAGTGTAATTTTTCCTTGTGAATAAAGGTGATTTGGATAAAGATAAGCTGCCTTGTGTCTGATTTGTTTCCATGCTTGTGATAAGAGGATCTCCTTGAAGATGTTAGGCTTCTTTAAAAATGACTTCTCTCGATACCAATTGTTGGAAAATCAAAAACACCGAGAGGGGGTGAGTCAGTGTAGATTAAAACTTTTACACTCTTGATTCAATTTTATATTCTTTACCAATCTTTATGTATGAACAACATACAATCAATCAAGTATTCATCAAATGCATAAACACTAAACACAGAGATTTACCGTGGGAAACCCTTTCGGGAGAAAACCCCACAAAACCATTTCTTATATACACAGAGCAAGGAATCAAAAGAATATAACACTTCTTACGAGGATTTTTAGTGAGACACCAATCCCACAAGGAGCACCAACCCCTGCACCTATGCTGATATTACACATAGCAAAGGACTCAAGTGAATATTATGCATCACAAAAGATTATTTTCTACAAGCACACCGCTACAAGGAAGCTACACCTCCCTGAATGTGTTAAGTAATTAGAATTCTTTACATATACATTTTGATCAAGTAGTTACAAAAATTGCTAATACAATGAATTATGATCACTTTGGCTCGATCTAAATTCTTCCTCAGTCACTCTCTTCTACTCATTCAAACTTATCACCTTTATGCTCTACTTATCTGATCATGTACTTCTTTATTTTCTCTATCTCACTGTTTTCTCTCGCTTCACTAATGTATATCTTCTTAGCTTGATTGCATCGTATTTTCTTTTCTATGTCTCTATCTCTCTTAGGGATCTAGTGCCTTAGTTTTCTCTCATAAGAAACCCACATCTAATCACTTAGATTTTCTTTTATTATACCTTTTTCTCAAAAAGCTTGCTTTGAGATTTACATCGTGTACTATTCGATCTATCACATGTGAATCAAAATCATCAAATGTTCCCAACTAAGTACATATTTTATTCTTTCCTTGTTCGGATTCATTCCTCCTTCGACACATATGAAAAACCAATTAAATAGCTGTATTCTAAAAATAGAAAACATACATTCTTTAGAATTTGCATCATGAAATTAAAATGGCGACTAATTTTCTTGCATTATTTTTGTTCACCTTGAAATTAGGAATCTCCATCAAGATTATAACCATAAGAATCATGGTCAACATTCATTAAATGTTGATAGCTAGAACAAAGAATTTCATTTGTTTGTGTGAAGATCCGATTGTACTTACAATCACAATTTTCTATCAATCAAACATCTTCAAAATCTGAATGTAAATGTTCACTCTTTTAATTTGAACTCTAACTAATTGTCCTTCATCCACTCCAGTTCACTTTGATCGTTCCATAGTTTCCTTTGGCGTATTTGTTCTTTTTTTCATGTCATGTCTTCCCCTTTTGTCCTTTGGATCTTCCCTTCTTTATGCATATTTTTAGTTGTCTGCCACATGCATCGCATTGCACAACTTTTTTAGCTTCTCATGGCTTCATCCTTATTTTTTACCTTCCACAGCTTTTCTCCTTTTCTAGTTCTTCACGGATTTCCTTCTGTCTATGGAAATATTCGATACTTAGTGGATTTTCGGTTTATCTCGTGGTTTTAAATCTTTATATCCACATATTTACCTTCTTACCTTCTTCACTCTGCAGTGTTTTCCTACCTTCGGTAGCTTCTTCTGGAGCTCTCCTTTAGTTTGTGGTTCCTTCCTTGAGCTTCTTTACTTCACGGATATCTATTTACTTGGTGACTAACATCTTATATCTTTGGATTTCTCAAATGTCGTCTAAGTCCTTTAGGGCTTATCTTGATCATATCAAAGCATGTGTGGGTTGACACTACCAATCAAGCTTCATCTTTTCAAAGCTTTCTCACTTTACCAAGTGACTCCTTTTTCCATCAATGCAACTTGATATAACCTCATCAATCTTGACATCAATGAAAACACATATAACAATGAAAAATATTCAATAGATACATGCGAGAAAAATTTGGATAGTATAAATATTTGAAATCTGGTGTAAAAGGCATAACATGGTGTTGATCGATAATATGGGATGAAGGGTAATCAAGTTCCCCATAGAAATATTTGTTTTGAGATAAACAGACTGCGAGATGATATATCCTACAATAGGGTCATGTGTGGGTTGTTTTTTAGGGCAACCATAAGTCTTAGGTGAAGGAATGTGATTAAGCATGAAGAGACGATATTCCCCCAACATGAGGAATTGTACAAAATCATTAAGGGAAGAATCATCTAGTAGTTTAGAGGAAGAGATGGATGTGCTAGTAGATGTTTCATTAGATGATTCAGATGTGGATTTGGGAACTAAGTACGTCATTCGGATGATACATTATGTAACAATCAGCGAAAGGATTTGGATCTATAAGAACAGTGAATGTCTAACCTCCTTGTTCATATTTAAGGCAGCGAGGAAAGTTGATGGGACGCAACACATGGTGTGTATCCATGGACATCCTAGTAACATATTATATTGAAATTATCCTTCTATGATGTAGAAGAGTTCTGGTAAGGTTTTAACACCGACTTTAAGTGGTAAGATAACAGTGCCTAATGTAGGTGCGATAGTGTCATTAAAGGATCATAGTAAGACTAGAGTTTGAGTGATAATAGTGTTAGGTAGCTTAAGTTGATCAAAAGTGAGGGAGGATATAATGTTAATAGTGGCACCACTATCAATCATTACCCTTTTGATATAAACATCATTAATTTGAGTAGTGATGAAAAGTGGTAAGTCATGATCTTCTAGTTTAAGAGAAGGTATTTTGAGATGGTTCAAATGATATGGTGGCAAGATGATTTGAGGGATCCTATAAAAATTTTAAAGGATGAAGGATCATCTAAAGGTATTGTTATTGATTGGAGGGCTTCAATCATGGCTTGTTTATGAAGTGGTGATGTTTGTATTAGTTTGTATAATGACATTTTAATGGGATCTTGGTGTAATTGTTTAATGAAAATTTTTACATCGTGGTGGATGGTGAAGATGGTGCGGCGAGGATGGAAACCTTGGTTTTAGGTGACACTTTGTTTGTCCCATTGTTTTAGGAGCTACGAGGATAGATAGTTTGGGTTTATCGATGGAGGAACTGTTTTGGAGGTAGAGGTATGACTATGATTTTTTTACACTTTTAGGTTCAGATGGGTCTATGTCATAATTCTGTGAATGAGTAGTGATATGTACAACATTGACCTGGTGAGAAGGAGTTTTAGACATGGGTTCCTTTGATTTAGGAAAAGGTGATGATGATGTTGATGTTGATGTTGCACATGTGATTTAGAAGGAAGGGAAGTTAGATCTTCCTACTTTTGTGTGACCAGTGGAAGGATTTACAATTCTCAATGGAATGACCTCATGTTCTATGATAATCACATGAGACACTGTAATCATACCAAGTGGGTTTCCATCCTCGTGGATCTGATAATTTTGGTGGTGGTAATGTTATGAGTGATTTTTGGAGGAGGTCATCTAAAATGGTTGCATAACGCCCCTTAGGTGCTGATGTGGATGGGGATGAATTTTTAGGTATCTTATCTTCTAGTGGAAATAAGACATTGATTACAGGTCATTGAATTATTTTTTGTTGATGATTCCTAGATAATATAGTAAATGGGGGACGAGGACCTAGTGGGGAATATTGATAAGGAGGTCTTGGACATGGAATGGTAGGATGATTACTAGGAGTTGAAATGACCCTTCTAGGAGGAGGTGGGAGAAAATGCCAAGGAACACAAAATCAATATGGTTCGGGAAAAGTATAAGGAATTTTGAAAACTTGGAAAATACCTTGTTTGTGAGGTCCTTTCATGGTTTTGGATGAGCTAGGTATGGATGTAGAGGTATTTGTTGATGAAGGAAGGGGGTTTTAATAATGTGATTGATGAGATCCAAATGACTTGTGGATTTTGTAGTTTTGGGATTGGTTGATGTAGAGATAATTGATTTTGTAGATGGAGGATGAATGTGGCTTGTAATTTCCTTAGGTGGAGGTGTTTGTGTCATAAACATTTTGAGAGGTATCATAGTTATATTTGTAAATGAAGGTGTAGTTGTAGGTGTAACTATACTAGAGGATATGATTGGTGGAGAGATAGATTCTGGTAATAACCTGTGATGAGGATGGAAGGATAGTTTTAGTAATGTTGATAGAAGATGGGGATTTGGTAGATACATATTTAGGTTCAGTAGGTATTGTTATTGGTTGTGTGGATGTGGATGTTTGTTCGAAGTACGTATGGTTGTTGATTTAGTAGATGTGGATATTGGTTTGGTAGATGTTGGTTCAGTAGATGTGGATATTGGTTCGAAATGGGTAACATTTTAGTAATGGTGTTAATGGTGTGATGAGCATGAACAACATTTGTTTGTGGTTGATCAGTGGATGGGGGATGATTTGGAAAGGGCTGCTTGAATATGTCAAGGTTTTGATTTGGGGGTGCATTTGGATTATCCAAGTGAATTTCACCCTTGTCAATCAAGTCTTGAAGAACATTGTGAAACATACGACACCTTTCAATGTCATGTCCTTTGACCCTATGATATTTACAATAGTCATTATCTCGATACTAAGAGGGCTTAGATATAGATGTATCAATGGGTCGGATAGGTGGGAGAGTTATCATATTTACAACGAGTAATTTATCAAAGACCATGTTATAATTTTCTCCTATTGGTGTGTAATTATGTTGTGGATGAGAACGTTCGGTAGTGGGATTTTCCTTGGGAGTGGATTTGACTACTATGGCATTAGCAACTGATTTGGATTTTTTGGGACTAGAGGATGACTTAGATGGAAACTTAGTTTATGGTTTCTTAGGAAGAATTTTAACACAATTGTCTTCCAAAGATCGTAGTTCCAACTTACGAGGCCATGGTAAAAGCTTTGTCAAAGGTCTAGAATGATTGAATTTGTAATGTTGATGAAATATTTTTGGCGCATGATTGACAAAAAAATTCAATCAACTCGGCTTGTGGTAATGAAAAGGATAATTGATTGATTGTACCCCTCCAATGGGCAACAAAATTAGCAATGGATTCATCCTCAAATTATTTGATAGCATAAAGGTCATTGATAGTGACTTTGTGGGCTATGTTTATAGAAAATTGTTCTAAGAACAATTGTGCAAGTTGTGTGCAAAGGAGAAAAGGGAATATTGTGGAATGTTATTGTACCAGTCCAATGCAGGACTAGTGAGGGACATGGGAAAATTCCTCAACATGAGGTCTTGATCATGGGATATTAGATAATAGGCATGGTGAAAATCATGAATATTCTGTTGAGGATATTCCTTACTAAAGAATTTAATAAATTTTGGAAGTTCCCAATGAGGTGGATATGATTTGTATGGGACTGAGGGATGAATAGGTTCATTGCAGATTTGATCATATGAGAGCACATTTTTAGGTGTAGATGAGGTAGCCTCTAGATTGGATATATGATTCATGAGAGCTTGAAGGTGGTAATTTTTTTTTGTTGTTGCGAGGATGAGCCAGGTTGAAATTCAAAGCTAGGTTGTGAGTACATCTGGTGTTGTTGAGGGATGTTCTGCTAGTAAGGAATGTTTTGTTGAGGAACATTTTACTAATAAGGAACGTTTTGTTGTGGTATATTCTATTATGGGATATTTTTTGTGGGATGTTATAAGTGAGTGGAATGTTTTGTTGAAGTGGAACATTTTGCTGAGGAATGTTTTGCTAAGGAACATATTGTTGAGAAGGAATGCTCTGTTGTGAAGGGATATTTTTTGTGGAACGTTTTGTTGAGGAATGTTATAAGTAAGTGGAATGTTTTGTTGTGGGATGTTTTGTTGAGGGATGTATTGTTGGGAAGGAATATTCTATTGTGGAATATTTTCTAAGGGATGTATTGTTGAGAAGCTAAAGGTTGTGAAGGTTGTATATATTGGTAAGGATGCGGGATAGATGTAGTAGTAAACGGTTGTGAATAAGGAGGTGGTTGTTGAAAGGGAATAATGAGGCACCATAAGATGGTGCTTGTTGTGGAATGTTTTGAGAAGGAGAAGATTTTGGTATGGAGATTAATGGCTGTGATAGTTGTGGTATATATTGTGAAACAAGGTGAGTGGCGGTGATAACACTAGTATTGATGAAGGGGATAGATGTAGGAATGGACATAGTAATATTCTAAATACTGCTAACTAGTTGAGATACAATAGTTGAAGTGGAAACAGAACTTATTGGAGGTGTTTGGGTAACTGAGGATGTTGGAGGAGTAGATAATGAAGCACTAGTATTGTTTTGTGAAGGTGTTAAACAAATATAAGGCTCTGTGAGGATGTATGTTGTTTGGTGGTAGTACATTGAGAGGAAAGCATATAGAGACTAAGAATAGGAATAATAGATGTAACTTCCGACATTTCAAAGTTGAATTAAAGGTGGATATGAATGTATTTTTTGAATGATAGGTTGGTATTTTGGATCAATAAAATGTGAAACACCAGATGAAGGATCAAGGACATAAGGTGGTGGTTCAGGTAAATATTGTTGGTTTAAATCGATAGGATGTGAAGAATCAAGAATACTTGAAAATGGTTGATTCAATTTTTGCGAAGAACTAGACAAAGGATCGGAATGTTTGAGGAAGGTTCAGGTTCAAATTGTTGTAAAGGACTAGACAAAGGATCCGAAATGTTTGAGGATGGTTCGGGTGTGAACGGCTAGAGTTGAACACCCATAGCTACCACATAAGTATTGAGAGAAATGGGATTTGAATCCAACATATATTCAAAAATAAGGTCCCCTCTTTCAAAGAAAGTGGGTTCAGAAGATTCGATTATGAACCTGGGGAGCATGATTTTTAGTTTCTTGTTATTCATATGTATGGAAAATTTGACTATGAATCTAAGGTGAAGAATGTAAAATACGTTGACTCATTTTTTCGTTATATTCCTCCTCTAATTCGCTCCAAGTTCATTAAGCATCATATAGAGGAATGAACGTAATTGGTTGATAAAATGTGTTTTGTTGTTGTAATGGCATGGTAAATACTGGTATATATATAGTAGTGGATAAAGGTTTAGATAAAGATGTAGAAAATGGAGTAGACAATGAAATTTGTTGCTGAAAGGTTGTGGATAATAGATGAGACATGTTTTCAGAGGTTTGGTTGTGGGCTTGTTGTCTAGTTTGTGTCATAATCAACAAACAAACACTCAAAGAAAAAAATCAACTAAATGAGTTGGTTACAAATATAAATCAAAAGCAAGCAAGATGATTTTAAAATTTTCTTGATTTGATTAAAAAGAGTGAAATGTATAAAATGGTTAACAAGGGTCCTAGGAAATGGCAAGCTATGGCTAGTTTTAGGTGTGTTTAAGGGTAGAGTCCTCGATATACCCGAAGGTACGTGAGGCCCAAATTTGTATTGTTGCCAATACGGGCATGGTATTGGGGCCTACCCCTCACTTCACAATCCCGCAATGATAAGGGTGTCGGGTGCTTACCTGATATACAACGATAGGAAAATGATTATACTTGGATAGAACACCGAGTCGACTTCTCCTCTTGGTGATCAAATCTAAGTAGGTATCCACTGGGTGGGAATTTTTTAAATGTGTTTTATGTTTAAGTGGTTTGGTTGTGTGTGGGGAAAGGAAATTGAATGCAACAAATTACCTTCCTAATTAATTCTATGTGAAACAAGAAGGATGAATGGTTCGTTTTAAAACCCAAATCGAAATATTGTTTTCAATGAAGACAACCAAACAAATTATGTGATATTGAAAGAAAAAGGTGGATTTAGGACTCACTATGATAAACACTTCACACACACACACACACACACACACACACACACACACACACACACACACACACACACACACACACACACACACACACATATATATATATATATTATTTTTAGCAATTTTTGAGCAAAAATACAACAAAAATAGAAACTATAGCCACAATCACTGCAAAATTAGGTCACCGTAAAACAAAGAAAAGAAGAGATTAGAAAACAATATATAAAGCAATAAAAAAAGAGTAGAAATCATTATCGATTAGCTTAATCACGACGATTTATGTGTAGAGAAGAAGAAAAAACAGATGCTAACTTTAATAAAATTTATAATTAAATGAAGTCTCGAGGGTCCCACCGAGCGTGCTAAGATGTATAGAATAAATATTACCTCTTCAACTTAACCTAATAAGCAAGAGAATAAAATTTACTTGACCTCGGTATGGTGGGGTTCGGTGATGCCCACGGATGTGGACGAATGGTGTTTGATTGTTGATCTCTGTATACAAAATAATACAAGATCCTTTCCTACGAGAATACCTACATATCACAACCACTACACAAAATAGAATTAATATAATATTAGGTGGATTGCCTAGCAATGGCCAGTCCTCGGAAATCAAATGAATTCTCGATAAGGGTGTCAATGCTTTTACAATCAAGTGATTTAAAAACAAGTTGTGGTATTTAATAGATAATAAATGGTAAATGTTACAATAAGTTTCAAGTTTAATATAAACATATAATTGATAAATAATGATAAATATGACATATGGTTCGAAATCAAAATCTAAATTCTCAAAGGAAGGAGAACTCTCTTCTCCAGTGGACTCCGGTTCTTCTTCTTCAAAAGAATTTGAATTCTCCCCTGTGTGTAATCTTCCTTTAAAAAGTCTGAAATGTATTTCGGCTCTTCCTCTTCCATGTCATTCGATATTCAAAATAAAAATTTGAGTGTTTGGAATTAATTTCGTCTTTGATTCGATCTTAGAGTTCAATTCTTCTAATTCAGCTTCATATTGATATTCAAACCAAGCTAAATCAGCTCGGATATGCAGAACCTCAAAGTAGGCTTCCCAGAATTCATCTGTAGCTTCGCGGATTCGTTGAGTAGACTCAAAGATGTTTTGTAAACTATCCAAAGGGGAAGAATGGATGGCACACATTTGAGGTAATGTAAAATGACGTATTTCTCCTAATGCAACAAGTGACGGATAATAGGTAGAGATTTGATGCTCATTATTTCATGGCTTGGTCCACTTATTTCCATCTAATAAGCCATTCTTGATAAAATATTAGTAGCAAAAGAGATATAATATAAATTATTGGACAAAGTTTGATAAATATGGAGGAAAATAAAGTATACAGGAATCGCAACGATTCTTTGGTAAATTATAAAAGACTATTAAATGAATAATTTAACTAATTGATTTGAGATTGTGGTTTTGAGAGGCTATTATGAGGTGACAAATAATCAAACAAAAAATTAAATGCAAAAATAGAATTATAAAACAATATATGACCTTGATTGGTAATGATATATGGAGTTGATGTAGTTTGTAGTTGGATGATGTACAGGCTTCAAAATGAATTCCAAAACATTTTATGACCATGAGAAAGAGTGTTGGATGATAACACGTTCACGTTAATGTAGAATGATGTTGACAAAATCCAATAGAAAACTTATGCTCGATAATTTAAGTAGATGATCCTAAAAAAAGAGACCTGCAAAGTGGGCTTAAGTAATAGTCGACGATTTAACAAATCGCTGGTGATTTCAGCTTGTTTGTGGTTTGTTTAGTAAATTGTTGGAACAATTTGCTAATTTGAGATTTTTGTTTGTATTTTCGAGGGATGAGTTTGTTGGGTTGTTTAGAGACGTGTTTTTGTTTGTTTCAGAAGGTGATAGAATAGGTTATATCATACTAATTTAGGTATGATTTAGGATAAATGTGTAGATGATTTTGATGAGTGTGTAAATGATTTTAATATGTGTATAGGTGGTTATGATAGATGTGTTGTGTTCGGAATTGATTTTGAGGAATAAATAGATTTAGGGGATTTAGGCAAATGATTAGGTTAGGTATTATTTAAAATAATGATTTTTCATACGTGGATTTGCTAGTTTGGCTAAATAGCGTATATATTATGAAATATTAAAAAGTGGGGGTGTAATAGGTGGTCTAAAATTAATCAAATTAATTGATTAATAGAGATAAAGGGTGTTTCTTGTGGGGTGTCATATGTTTAATTAATGATTTGGATAAAAATGAGGGAGTGTATATTTTCGGTGTCTCCACACACCATGGTGACTGCTTGACTAAGGATTGTTCATTCAATCGGTTCTTGATTCCCATGAGTTCTCCGACAAGCCGACTCACCTGAAAACCCAGAACAAAGAAAAATAATGGAGTAGCGGCTACTGACTTGGTCTTAATTGTGATCAAATGCTACAAAATCATGTTGTTGTTGGTAAATTTGTTGAATGCTATGGAAATTTATAGGAATCTTAAAGCTAATCCCGAGCATATAGTGTATCCTATTTTAAAGTACTTCGAGAATTTGTGCCATGATGAAAATAGACACATCGAATTCTTCTTGGCTTTAATGGAGGCGCAACCAGAATTCTTGAATGACTGGAAGATAAATTTGTGGCCATGGTTCTTTTGTCTTTCGGTTTATATGTACTTGAATGATTTCTAGAGGACATCAGCTTATGAGGGAATCGTTCAACAAGATTTTGGGCTATCAATGCAATCATCTTGACATTGAGGTGACATTCACGAGCACTTTTAAGACAATTACACGGGTTACTAAAGCACATAACGAGAATAAAATGACATCTTATGCCTTGGAAAAGAATATTCTAATTTTTGATGGCCATGTCCTTGGATTAGATACAGTTGGATATGTTAATGATACAAGTGTAACATATGCAGATGGTTTGGAAAAAACAAATTACAAGTGGCTTATTGAACAAACTTCTGGCAGTTTGGGAATGTGCACAGGTAGGGAAAGAACTATTAATGCAAAGAGGTATGAACCATCTTGCCAAGGAAATGGGAGTCAGGCACTGCAGACATGCAGAAAGTATGTAAACTGTTTGACAAAATACCTCAATGGAATGATACAAGATTTTGGTTAATAGAACAAAATGTGGAAGCATAAACAAGGCATGCCAATTGTTTGGCAGAATTCCTCCAAGAGATGTACTCTTGTGGAATTCCATGATTACAGGATCTACAACATAAAATTCATAGTTCATTATATTGATGACCGTAAAAGGATCCTGAGAGAAAGTATAATCTTAGGAAGCAACAATTGAGTTATAAGTAGCATAACCCAAGGAAAAATACTTATATAACTCATATCTTTGACAAACAATCTATCTCAATCCCGTGAAGGCACGATTAAAGCCATAAGATAAGGATTATAATCGAGATAATATCCTGTTAAAATCAAACAGGCAATATGCATGGTATACTTAATACCAAATTTAAAAGGATCCATATTGGGAGTATTTAATCCATTGGACGAGGATCCTTCTACAGAAAATAATCCTACAAATTGTATTGTGAACACATGTGGGAAGGATTCAATAAAGGAAAACTTATCTTAAAAAACTTTTCTTGAGATATGATAAAGAGGGGGAGTTATCTCAGTTATCTCGTGTAGATATATTTTTTAAAACATTGGCATTTGTGTTGCCTATTATGGAGTCATTAACTAGTGAGAAACATGCTAAAGATAGGATTAAATCTTATGGAAGGCCACCTAGTGTGATTACTTTGGTCCACACTCAAGAGCTTACAAAACAAGTTCATTCCAATATTGAGTCTTATGGTGGATCTGTTTGCATTAATACCATCTGTGTATATGGAGGTTCTCCATATGGTCGACAGGAGCATGCACTACAAGGAAGTTTGGATGTTGTGGTTGCGAAACGGGGCCATATTAAGGATCATATTGAGAGAGACACTTTAAAATTAAAATCACTAAAATCTTTTGTCCTCGATGAGGCTAATGAAATATTTATCATGCGGTTTGCAGATGTTGTAGAGAACAAACTTGGTGTAAAATAATCCTTCCCCATTGAAGTTTCGTGAGATGAGGTTATTCAAACGTCAACCTGATAGTAGATTGCCACTAATTTTTTAGACAAACCAAAAGAGGATGAAATAAAATAGTCATTAAGGTCAATGTGGGTCATTCTTAAGCCAATTGGGAAGAAGTTATTAATGTGGGAGATAGGGATCTGTTAAGCTTCTAGTGGAAAAAGACGTGAAAGTTAATGTACCTCAATTGCATAGTCTGTTTTTCAAAATCAGAGCACATACAACCGATTTAGAGATTGTGGATGAAGATGGGATACAATTTTTCCTCACCGAAATCATTGATTAATCAAGAAATCTAGATGCTAAAGATGTCCAGACCTATGGTATTAGTGTTTATATTATTAATAGTGATACTGACATCTCAAATTGAATAGAAGCAAATATTGGTGAATGATTCAGAGCCAAGTACGGTATCTTCTAAACATAAAAAGATTTGAGATAAGTGGGAGTTCATCAAAGAGAAAATAATTGTCTTAAGAAAAGGAGAAGCATGAACTAAATGAGCTTGTCAAGGTCTTGCAACAAAAGTTGGCAGATTACAAATCGAACAATTCTCAAAACAGAAATGAAAGTATTTTTGACGTAGATAGTAGGTGGCTACAGAAGTAAGATCTGCAAGAAGATTAAATGTTGGCTCAATATGCATGCAAAAAAATTCTTTGCTATTTATTCTAGAAATTTACTGCTACATGTGTGCTTTATTGGGTCATTGTTTTGATAATTGTGTAGGTGATGGTATTTACGAAATTGATCTTTAGAGATGATAAAAATCATCAACAAACATGTTTTAAAATTCAGTAGATAGCCTGTACAAGATCCCAGTGAACCCAGCCATGAGATGATTGTGTAGAGGAATCCAATATTGAAAGTCACCGGATCATGCTAGTGATCAATTACGACTATGACAAATGTCTTGAGAAAGGATGTTGAAGATATATATGTATTTCAGTCTTTGGAAAATTGAGATCAACATATATTTAATTAATTTATTCACCAAATTAATTAAATATCACATTTGTATAAGCCATAATGTAAAATGTATTTAATTAATTTTTCCATCAAATTAATTAAATATCATAATTTGATGTAAAACCCAAGTTGAGTCAACTTGAGGTTAGAGATAGGTCAGGTAGTTTTATAACTACTTTTGGGAGCATAATGCCTATATAAGGTTGTATTGTAATTGTAATGGGGCTTCTTCTTCTCATTCACACACCAATATTCTTGGGGAATTATTTTATCTGTATATTATGCTATTGTAACTTTGTGTACATAGATTTTCTCTCAAGAATACAATGCATTTTTCTATTTGTTGTGTTAATGATTCTTAGTTACAAAATTTGTTATTTTGTTTGTGGTTGAGTTGTTAATGTTTCTCCTTCTTCATAGTGTGATTGATGCTCAGGTGATCAGACTTTGTGTTGGATATTAGGTACGTGGACTTTATGCCATATCATCATATTCTGAAGGAGATGAAGACTTTGTGCTTCTTAGATTTCATGCTCATTGTATGTCTTTCCATAGATAGAGAAGTTCCCTTTTGTGCAATTCTCTATTTGTAATCTGCACTTCCCTTTCCCATCCTTCCAACTTTGTAAGGAAATCTTGTATGACCAAGAGGGAAATATGTGTCCTTGATAGATAGATTTGTAGAACTTTGTGTTGCAGGTTTATCCATCTTTCCAAACAATTACAAGGTTATTGTCTTTCCCTTCTCATTACTCCTTCCTCTCTGTATTTTTCCTTTCCCGATTTTGCCACCCTTTTGTGATTTCGGTTAAAATCACCAAAAATATAGAAAAACACATCATAAGAGGGAGTTGCTCCTTGATTAAGCTAAAATGTAAAATCTAAGCCTAATATGACGTTGTTGTAGAAATAAAATAAATATGTAATAAAGTACATAAATGAATACTCAAGAAAACTAAGCAATAAGGTACCGGATCCTAAGTGCAAAGAGAGGGTGAGAAGCCTTAGCTAATGCACACTATTTCGAAGGTGTACAAAGCTGGAAATCGAAGAAATTGAAGCAATCTTGAAGTTGTTGCACTAGAGCATATAAAAATGCAAAAATAAGGAATATGCTAGACATAGGCGTCTGGAGAAGGATAGGGGTGCCCACGGGCACTCAGTGCATGAGTTCTTGGTACTTGGGTCTACGAATGCTCATAAGCCCAAATTCTCAGGGTCACAAGATGTTCATTGACACTCACATTTTTCACTATGAATTCACACAGTGATTGTTGAGATCGCAATAAACCTACAAGGAAGTATTGACCTATAAAACCCTAAAATAGACATCAAATCCTAAAAAAGAAAGATGTAAAATGAGGGGTTAGATTGTCCTCAGCCGCCACAATGGTGGACTTACAACTGAGTGTTGTACTACATCTCAAACCCAATGTAGTAATGTGTGTGTGTGTGTGTGGAATTATGCCCTAGTTCACTCTTGTATTAGTCGCACTTGGATAGCGAGAAAGTAGCTAGATGTAAAGAAATGTAGTAAATGTGTACATGGAATAGAATGAACTTCCCTCCTATGAAGTGTATGCAGAAAACCAACCCTTGTGTCCCTTATGATGGAGCTAGATGGATGCAATGGAGCTCTTAGATGCCTTGATGGATGCAACCTTAGGTGGAGATAGTAGATGCTTAGTGTTTGGTCCTTTATTATGATCACATAAATTTATATTTATATGATTCCCTTGCTTGAACTTCATAATTAACCCCGAAAAGGCCAACTGCAAAAAAGATAAGGTGATAAAATGACTAGAAAAGACCCAAAAAGTATGAGTAAAGTACAAAGGGGATAGAAGCACACAAATTAGATGAGGGCGCTTGATGCTGGAATCTGGGTTGGGCGCTAATGTACAAGATGATAAATACCAATGTATGAAAAGATAGATTGAGAAAGCGAAGTGTAAGACCAAGAAAAGTGATAAAAAGGAAAGAAAGGTGGCCAAAGACATGGGTTAATTATTCTTTGTTCTTACTTAGGAATCATATGAATAGTAATATGTAATCAGGACTAGATAATTACCCAAAGTGCGTGATTTTGTGTCTACATTTTCCCCCAATTTATGTTGGTGAGTGGAAATATCGGTAACATAAATTAGATAGAGATGTGTACCTGATATCCATGTAGATCGATGTAGAAAACATGCCAAGGGACTAGACAAAGCGTGGAGTGATAAAAATGTGAAGCGTGGATGCTAAGGAGAAGAAATTGTAAAAAGTGGTGATGAAAATGAACCTAGGGTGGAAACGCATGTGTAGATGCCATGATGTACCTGTTGTCGATGTCAATGTATGTGATGTTGTTGTTGGTTGTGTTGTGGTGATGTTGACTACCGCTTCCCATACATATGGACCTGCAAAAGAGAAGCCAAAAGTAGTCAAATACGCATGTATATGATCAAAATATGTAAAAACATGTGTAAGGAAAGTATGTAAAATGAAAAAGTGGTAAATAAAAACATGTGCACTTGATATGTGATGAGAAAAAGGGTGTAGAAAGGATCCTGTAGATGATGTCGATGCATGAGTTTTTTGGGTGATCTCATGCCAATGTAATGGAAGAAGTGTAGGGAGAATTGTCTGGTGTCGTCCTCCAACCTTTAACTACTTCCCGTTGTGTAAAACACCACTACAGATGGTGTGTATGTGCTAAGGAATCTCTACCTGTAAAATCCATTGTGTAAATGCCCAGTGCTAAAGGACTCTCTGCCCTTTCAAATCCTTTATGACATGTCAAAGAACTGTGTAATTATCCTCTGCAGTTCTGGCACTCCGGAAAAGACCATTGTATTGCCCCATGTTACTAGCACTCGGGGAAGGACATTGTGCTAAGGATCCATGTATGATTCGAGCCATGTTAAAAGCGAAAGCTGTGTTGTATCAGTACTATGTTGTGTGTAACTCTGTATGGGGTGATTTATTCACCCATATGATCCCCCTTTGATTAGGGTGCATGTGATGTTTGAAGGATTATGTATTCCAAAAGAGAACCAACTGTTGTGTTGAAATGTGCCCTAGGGGGAAGATAATGTGCTTGGTATAAACTAAGGCACCCACAAATAAGTTGCTTTAGGAAAAATAAGTGTTAGTATAATCAAAGACAAACACGTGTGTATAAGATGAAATATAAGCTACACAAACATTGGGTAAACATAAAAGAAGACAATGTAGACCGTGAAAAGTGGGTTGCAAACATGGGACATCACTCAAAATGTCGCAAGACAATAAAGGTCGTCATGGCAAAAAACAAGCAAGTGTGCACATAAGACAAAGGGAAAAGCACGCAAACAAGAGCATGCAATGACAATTAATTGCAAACAATGTAACAAATAGCCATAGAAGCAAATAGCCCTGCATAAAAAATGTTGCACATGAATCACCCATTAGCATGTTAGAAAGATAAAAAGTATGTCAAAGAGTGTATAATTTGATAATGTAAAGTTATAAGTATAAAATGAAATAATATCACTTGTAGTGTACGAAATTGGATGCCCTCAGGAGCCTCTGCAGGACTGGTAATATGTATTGTACCAAGCATCCATGTTGCATGTAATGGATCTATAGAATCTGCGATCACAATTGGAAGGGAAATTCAATGCACATGTGTATATGATAAAGATAATTACATATAATATATCTATCTAGCATGTGTAATACGATGGACATGCAACAAGTAAGTGTAAGTAAGATATGCAACCAAGATATGCAGTATGTTGTGGATGGTACGCAATGGAATGCAGGATGAATGATAGGAGAAACATGCCCCATGAGTGGATTGAAATGTATGTAATGAGATTTATTTATTTATGCCCCCTCAACAGTCAAGAATGAACCGTAAATGAGAGTGCGTCATTGGGAAATTGTTTGAAGATGTGTAAAATAAAGATGGTGATTGTAAGGTGTCATGTCATGTGTATGATTAAATGCGACAAAGTAAAAGTGATGAGGTGGTGGGATGCATGATGATGTATCCGAAGGCGTATATCAAAAATGTATGGATGAGATGATATAAAACATGATTATGTAGCACAAAGCATATATTAGGAACTGTATGAGATGATAGAAAATGTGATTGTGTAACACACAATGTATATCATGAAATGGATGAATAATGTGGTTGGTAAGAATATCGCATAATATGATAAGAATATTGGTAGATCAAACATATGAGTGTGATGAGGTCCATTTGATTGGTAAACCCTCATCAGTTGAGTATGGACCAAGGGAATAAAGTGTATCATCGGGTAGTGAGTGCAGTGTGTATAAAGAGATGAGTAAAATGCGTAATATGTGTAATAGTTGTGATGATGAGAAAACATCATGCAATGTGTAAGGTAGGTAATATATAATGTAGAATGTGTATTCTGCAATATAAGATGTGTAGATTATATAAGTGTGAATTATGTAAAATTTATAAGAAAGTATTGTGGAGAATGTATATGATGTATAGGTGTATAAAGTAGAAAATATGAATGATGCATAGTAGATGGAAGATTGTAAATATAGAAAATCGCATGATGCATGAATATGTGTAATGTGTAGTATGACAAAGAAAATGCTAGAGATATGTGCGGTGAATGTGTCTAGTGTATAATGTGTGATATGATCAAGTGTATGATATTACGTGGTGTGTATAGTATGCAAAGTGTGTGAGGTTCATGTCCGTAGTATGCCCTCACGGTCAAGTTTGAACCATAGCACAAGAGTGCGTCATATGGAAATGGTGATACTAGTGTATACGTTATGTGTAAATATTTATGTGTGAGGTAATGGTAGGATAATAATTTTTTTAATGCTAGAGGGGGTGAGAATACATGTAATTCCCCCCAAGCGTGTGATGGTGAGTGCACTATCCGATAAAAGTGAAAGATGGAGAACCTCTAACTCGACCTTTGGATGATACGAAGGTGCGTGATTATGCTCTAAGAGTGATGGTATACGAGATAAACATTATGCGGGTGAGTGGGGTCTATATATATCTGAATGATGAGTATAGTGTGGGTAGCATGGTGTGAAAAAATGTGTAGGTTATGGAGATCTATGTGAAGTAGAACGTGGCGGTGATGGACATTGAGGAGGAATAAAACAAGGTGGTGACCTATGTCTAGATGGAGGATCTGTCCTAGTAATGGGAATAGACTGATGTATGGGACTAGTAGAGTGATGAGACCGCATAGGTCGTATGTGATCACATGAGCTAGGAGCATATTGTTATTTAAGTGCTAGAGGTGGTGACGTACTAGATGAACTCGGTGATGTAGTGGAAAATGCGAGAGGAGAGTGAAACCATGGAGTATATGGAGGTACATTCCATTGATAGAAATGAATTTATTTTTGTGAATGAATTTCATATGAAAATGATTCATGGAGATGATAGACTTAGACTTGCATGGATCCAATTGAGACCTAAGACCATGTCACACCCGTTGACTACTTGTCCCATAAGAAAGGGAACCAATGGTAACGTTAATCTTAATGAAGCCATAAGAATTATTTATTGGATAGGAGATTTGTGAAAGCGGATAACCAATAACAACAAGAAGTGGAATAGAACACGTGATAATGGGCCATGAGGGATCAACCTTGGTATTATTAATAGAGGTAGATCCAATAGAGGCACTAATATGTAAGTGATTAGAAGAGAATGCCACATGATAATCATGGTCAGAGAAATAAATAATTGGAGGGGACATATCTATATTAGCAACTAAAAAAATAAGAGCCCCGATGTAGGAGGCACTCGCATGATATGTATAATTAAATGAGGAATCATTTGGTTTCTTGTCTTGTCTTGAATGGATTATTAAATAGTTTGTGCTTGTGCTTTTCATTGACTAACAAAGAGTCCTGAAGGCTCTAGAAGCTCAAGTTTGTCATCATCGATAAGGTCTTATATGATGGTACGAAATTTGAAACACATATTTGTAGAGTGTCCCACACATTGATGATAGTTGCATCGAAAGTTATCATTGTAATTCCAACCTTTTGGACAAGATGGGTCTAATTCAAGTAGAGGGGGAAGTGTAATAATATTTCTCTCAAGCAATTGTTGTAATATAATTTGTGGAGCAATGGTTAACTTTGTAAATATACACCTAGGTGGTTGTGATTGAATCTCTTTGGTGGTGGATACTGCGTTAACAGTGATTTTTGTGTCAATTGGATTAGTTTTTGATGGTTTGAATGTTGATTTATTTTGAAAACATGTAGAAGATGAGGCTTGCTCTTGGTATTTAAGCTTGCCTATAGATAAGAGCTTAGTTTCGTGAAGCTTAAGAGTATGACATAGTTGATTGAATGAAGGAGATGTATCAAAAAGAACACTCTCCTAGAGAGGTGATAATAGACTTTGAATGAATAAGTCCTGAAGCTCAAAATCTACAAGCACATTTGACATCTTAGCTAAAAAAATTTATATCTCAAAACATAGTTTGCTAAATGTTTGTTAGATCCTTGTTTTAGTTGTGTAAGTTGTGCATAGGAGATCTTAAAGCCGATATTGATAGAGAAGTGAGTGAGAAAAGCATCGGATAGATGCATGAAATAGGTTAGCAAGTGAACAAGTATGTCATAAAACCAACACATCCCATAATCATGAAGACTATGAGGAAAAATATTAGCTAGGAGAATGTGATCATCTACAAAATCTAAATAGGCCACATGGAATGCTCAGAGATTCTCTTGTGGGTCACCATGCCCATTAAAAATGGGAATCTTAGGGGTGAAAAAGTTAGGTGGAAGGGAGTAAGTGGATATAGTTGGTGCAAATGGAGTATGCAATAATAGAGTGGAATCCAAAGATAGAGACGTATGAGAAGAATCCTACCGTAGTTGATGAATTTGTGCTTGAAGGTCTTGATAAAGGGAGGCTAAATATTAGGTGCCAATGAAAGGATCTTATCACGTATGAGAAACAAGAGGTGGAGTATAGTGATTAGTAGGAGTAAGGATGAAATTGTGAGAGGTGGAAATGGGTGGAAGAGTAGAAGCAAGTGGTTGAGTAGAAACGGTGGTGGGAATAGTGGCAGAAGCATTAAACTTGGCAAGGTTCGTAGATTCCTCATGAGTATCAAATAAAAGAAAGTCTAGATCTTGGGGATGCTCAAAGATGTAATCTTTAAGGGCTTTAAGATGGGATTTAGTGAATTCTTCAGAAGATTGAGTAATAATAATAAGAGGAGAAGAGCTCGAAGTGGAAGAAATTTTTGAAGATCAGGTTCACCAAAATTATTAAGCTAAAACTTAAAATCTAAGCCTAATTTGATACTATTATAGTAGTAAAATAAATATGTAATAAAGTACAAAAATGAATACTCAAGAAAATTTAGTAGTAAAGTTCCAAACCATAAGTGTAAATAGAGCGTGAGAAGTCTTAGCTGATTCATAGTGTTGTCGAAGGTGTATAGGACTAGAAACTAAAGAAAACCAAAGCACCGACCATTTATCGGAGCACAAAAAAAATAAGATATGGAGAAATAAGCTAGACAGGGGCACCTAGAGAGGGATAGGGGTGCCCATGAGTGCCCGAAATCTTGGTTTTGGGTACCTTGGTTTGTGAGAATGCTCTCAAACATGAATTCTCGGGGTTGCAAGATGTTTGATGATGCTCATATTTTGTCACTATGAATTCACACAATGATCTCAGAGGTTGAAATAAATGTGCAAGGATGTATAGACCTTCAAAATCCTCAAATAGAAATCAAATCCCAAAAACGAAAGATGTAGAATGAGGGGTTGTATTATCCTCACCACCACAATGGTGGACTTACAATTGAGCGTTGTTAATACATCTTAGACCCAATGTAGTTATGTGTGTGTGTGTGTGTGTGTGTGGGTGGGTGTGTGTGGAATTATGCCTGCGTCACTCTTGTTCCAATCACACTTGGATATCGAGCAAGTAGCTAGATGTAAAGAAATGTAGTAAATGTGTCCCTTGTCATGGAGATAGATGGATGTAATTGAACTCTTAGATGCCTTCATGGATGCAACCTTAGGTGGAGATAGTAGATGCTTAGTGCTTGGTACTTTATTATGATCACATAATTTTATATTTATATGATTCCCTTGCTTGAATTTTGTAATTAACCCCGAAAATTCCAACTACCAAAAAGATAAGATGTTCAAAAGGCTATAAAAGACCCAAAAAGTGTGAGTAAAGTACAAAGGGGACGAGGGTGGCCAAATTGGATGAGGGCACCTATACTGGTATCCGAATGATAAATGTTGAAGTATGAAAAGACAGACTGAGCAAGTATAAGTGTAAGACCAAGAAAAGTGATAGAAAGGAAATAAAGGTGGCCAAATACATGGGTTAATTAGTACCATTATTACTTAGGAATCATATGAATAGTAACATGTAATCAGGACGAGATAACTACCCAAAGTGCATGATTTTGTTTCTACACCACTCTCAAAAGAAGAGGAACTTCACCCGATGAAAGGTGAAATTACCTAACTGTTGTTGGTCTTTATGTGTTTCCATTGGGCATACTTAGCAACATAAAATACATCCAATAGTTTTTGGTGATTCTATTGGGAATCACAATTCTGTCACATTCATTCCCTTAATCTAGGAACCTTCTTAGGAATGAAGGAAGGATGAAAAAAATTATTGTCCCACACCAACAAGCTACAATGAAAGTGATGGGGAGGAAAATGGAGATATCCCGTTAAAAATTTTCAATCTCCAAGCAATCCGAACATGATCATTTTCTGTGGGATTTCTATGGAGGTGTGAATTCAAAAACACATTTGCCACTGTTGAACATAAAAAAGGGAGAAAGAAATTTTCAGTATGTCCTAATTTTTCATGTGCAAAAATAAAGTCACCTTTGCACCTATATTATCTACAAAAATTTCACAAAAATTCACAAAAGGATGGATAGATTGGAAAAAAAAATTGTATGTGACGATCTAGTGATTAAATATTTGTGGCTTAAGTTTCAAGAGAGTGTTGAAAAAGGCAAGAAGATTAAAATAACACATGCTAGATGATCAAAACTCTATACAATTTATGAAATAAGTACAAATACAATACAAGAAGTTGCAGGCATGTGAGGAGGAAAAATAAATTGAATAACAATCAGTGGATGAGTCCAAGACACTTCATAATGAGGAGGAAAAAATTCAAGTTCCAGAATTTTCTCATGATGATTCTTCACATTGCAAGGTATTTATTCCTCAATGTTACTTCAACTTCACCAATGAATGTCTTCTTGTTGCTCCACCTAGTGAATGTTACAATTTGATATTCCTTCAAATGATGAAGAAGAAAAACAATTTGAGGCTCCATTTCAACCCAAAACAAAGTTCTTGGAAGATATATCATACATCAGGGTTGAATGTCCTTGTTTGGAAAGAAATGATCCTATGTTGGTGGAGGTTAATACTCATAATGGAAATAAGGACAAAGCTAATCTCTCTCCTACATTGGAAGAATTTCAAGACAAAGTGAGACCAAGGTCACTATTGATAACCCTCTTATTGTTTTGAGTTCTTTTAATAACAAACAAGTTTCTAAATCTGAAGAAAAGGAAATCAAAAAGATCACTAGCCCTCCTATCATGTTTGTTGATAAGATAAGCACACTTAAACTCCCTTGCAGTCTCTCAAAACAAATAGAAAATGGAAATCAATGTCTGGAATATTTTCTTCACAATCATGATTGCATCAGTCTTGTTTCAACCCATTCTTCGAATGTAAACAAGAGGAAGAGGATGATATTGTTGATCAATTTTTATCTAGTCTCATAGTTGTTGAATTCCCTACTAATCATGAAGACAAATCAATAATGCAGTTTGTGCTCGAAGATCAAGATATTTTGGAAATTGAAAGTGAGAGTGCTTATTTTTGTAAAAACAATATGTTTGTTTTTCAGGGACAAGATGGAAGTTGTAGAAATAGAAGAAAATGAATATGATAAATCATTCAGTTCTTACTTCCCAATTCCTCTTGAATTTGATTACAAGAAGACCCGGAAGTGCATGGGTTTCAAGAGCTATGTCATGATGATTGTTGCAATCCTCATATAGATGTTATCAACACTTTGTTCAAGCAGGAAGTTGGTGATGTAAGGGTCAAGAATTCTCTTGAATCTAGTTCTCAAGGTTTAATGGTTTGCAAAGTTCAACAAGGAAGAAAATGAGAGTCATACAAGTTACTCTACGATTTCAGTCCTCCACCTCCTCGTTGTCGAGAAAAGCGAGATGTTCAAATCTTCATTAGAACTAGGCAATGTTATAATGGAGTATCACTATGTGGTTGGTATCTTTGGTTTCCATTTTTATTTTCAAAAAACATAATCCTCTCACAAAAAATTGGTATGCCCAGTTGATTATTCTCAGTTTCTAGATACCTTGTACCTTCACTATGTTGTTTCACAAAGGTACTTACTTTTCCTAGCATGTTTATGGGTTTGTGTAAACTTTGTATATTATTTTTCTTCCCCTCTATAAATATTCTTTCTTCCTTTGTACATGCTTTCCCAGTTTTTCTTGCTTCCCTTTCTATTTCCCTGTGTGTCTCTCGTTAGTGCAACAATGTGTTCGAGTGACTCCTTGTATTAATTATAAGCCTTAGATTTTTTAATAAGGCAATGGTCTATTTAAAACCCCGATATTTTGGAGTCCGAACTATGAATTGTTTGTGCTAAACCCAATCTGAGTCATGTCCCCAACCATAGCCATCTGTTGTCATAAAAATTGGACCGACCAAACTTTTCTCCATCATGTAAAATTACCCCATATGACAAGTTTCGAGAATAAATATTTCCTAGTTTTCCAAATCGGCCCCATTCTTACTTTTCATTACACTCTTGCCCTTAAATTTTAATCCATTATTATGTATGGTAAAACTTGTCTAAGATGAAAAAAAAAATTGGACTTTCATCACCATTTGAGTTCTATTACCATTTAAATTGTCTTTTGATTTTAACCCATAGTTTTCAACCCCACATTTGGTCAAATGAGCTCATTTTGAATATTTGATCCTCTCTTTCCATGTAAGACACAAAAACATTATTGAGTGGGACATAAAATAATATGAAAAATTATCCTTGTAATTAGTGGTATCAAGATTGATTCTCATGTTTTATATCACCTCTCATGCAGCCTAGAATTCAGTGATACAAACCCTATGAAACCCTAGACGAGTTGGCACATCACTCACCCTAAACCGAGCACTCACCCAAAGCACGCAAAGGTACGAGGTCCCTCTCTGCAGGGTTGTTGTTACATGATTTTTTCATGATGAAGACTTAACATATATAGTTCCACTACTAACACATCATTCCACAGAGAATACCATATCTATATCTAAGGAAAAGCAGAATTAAGTACTAACCATGATGAGATCAAAAACATAGTAGATTCAGATACACATATAACTAACACTTAGATTTGGCCAATATCCTCCATCATATTAACTCGCAATAAGTTTACGAAGCTTCATTACAATATCGGTCGTATGTGTATACGGATTTAACAACATATCTCTCGTATATCTTGATCCCCTATGTCTATATCTATTACGTAGTTTATTACATATATATAAGGGTGGGGACTTGACCTTCATCACTTATCTATTCCCAAAATAGGTCACATGCTATTCTTAGCCATACGCCTTTACAAAACTATCCACACATGCAAGTGCGCTAACAATAGACTACTACTAGCTAATTGAAATTAGCAGATCTATTTCCAACTTGTGCCCATGCAAAGTGCTTCGTATCCAATCCTCCAAAATAGCCAATGCGTGGCGCACATGTCTCTACCTCATTTGTGTGCTCTCTACACCATCTCTAAAAATAGACAATTATGAGCGAAAATGGCTAAGTCCTAAAAACTAAACTTTTGTTTTGCGTGTGCATTCTCCCTATCCATTCGTGCCTTTGAATATGACTCACTTTCCCCTTGCACAGAATTCTTGTGTGCTTTTGTCAAGTGTTCTTTGATCAACATTACCCCACACTAATTTCATTGTCGCCCGACAATGGTCATCTCCAAAAACTTAAGTAAAGAATAGAAGAATGGAAAGAATGTATGAAAGAATATTTTTACTCCATAGTCTCTTCTTCAACCTGAACAACTAATTCAGGATATTGTTGTATATATCTCCCTCCCCAGTAAATATGGAAAAACAAAAGAATATGGAAATCAAAGAAACTCAAGATGTCGACATGAAAAAGGATGCACCCTGGCATGTAAAAAGATGTCGACATGAAAAAGGATGCGCCCTGGTGTAGGTTGGAAGGCGTAGGTAAAAAGATGTCGACATGAAAAAGGATGCACCCTAGTGCAGGTTGGAAGGTGTAGGTAAAAATATGTCGACATGAAAAAGGATGCACCCTAGCGCAGGTTGGAAGGCACAGGTAAAAAGATGTTGACATGAAAAAGGATGTGCCCTGGCGCAGGTTGGAAGGCGCAGGTAAAAAGATGTCGACATGAAAAAGGATGCTTTGGCATAGGATGGAAGGCATACGTAAAAATATTTTGACATGATATTTTCAGCATCTATGGCACACTTAAAAGTATGTTGACATGAGGATGAATGCACCGAGGCACATCTTCAGGAGGCGCAACATTTTTAGCGTTGACACCCCAAACCCGACAGAAAGCAAACCCTGACCCAGATATTCAAATGGCCATAAATTTTCACAGGGAGCTCGGATTAACACAAGGTTGGACTTTTCGGAAAGCTTACAAGGTCCTCTGAGGGTCTTCAAAAATGTAAAATACAGTTCACCATTTTTTGAGTTTGCTAGGGTTCTCACCTACCGCCATAATGAGATGAATTAAATACAACCTAGAGGTGGTTGGGGTAGATTTGGATTTCCTCTCTCTTCCCTTTCTCATTATTCCTATAAATTGTAAGGAGGGGTTTCTTTCTAAAGGTTGGACATTTATGTTTTGCCCTCCCTTCTTCTCTTTGGTAGGTGAATTTTTGGAGTTCAAACCTCCCATCTAAAATCAGAATGCAACTTTGCCTCTTGGCATTTTGTAGTGTATTGTATCAATCTTTGGAGCAAATAATGCATGTCTGTGGATGATTCTCAACCCTCTCTATGTTTATTTGCATCCTCCTGATCTTTCACTGTAAATTTGGTTATATGTGCATGATCTTGCATTGCATTTTAATGGTTTGTGTTTATTGACAAGACAGGTGTTCTTCATTCCTCAGTGCATCACCTTTGTTAGTTTAGGTTTATTTTTATCCATCTTATTACCCTATCTCCTTAGCAAGTTAGATTAGGTTTTTGAGTAAACCCTCTACATTTTTACGTGTGCATCTCGAATAGAGGAATAGGAATCAGCCTTCATCGGAGAGCTATCCCAATTCACAAGGTCCCACACTTGGGAAAAGATCCATATTATGCAATCACATTGAGAGTCTCAACCCATCGGTTGTAGACATTCGGGGTGTTGTGATTCACCATCAATAGATACTCCTATTTTATTTTAGCCTCCAAGGTATGCCACTCAATGAGTGCTTCCTCTACTTTTTCTGGAATGTCCAGAACAATGGAATCTAATTCATCCCTCGCAATCTCCCCTTTTTCATTTTGCAATACCAACACAATTTTGTACATTACAGTCATCCTTCCCTCTAGTAAGTCCATCTTCTACGCAATGAGCTTCCCAAGCTCTTCCAGTTGAGTCTTGTGTGATTCTTGTGCTATTGTCAAGGCCTCGCACTTTTGTTTAACCATTGCTAATCTTTTTGCGTGGCCCAATGTTTCGTCCTTCATCGCTTTCTGGACTTCATTTTTCTCCTTCAGGTTTTTTATGTTGACAAGCACCTCTGGAGCTGTGCAGATGTTCAAGGCCTGGTCTGGTTTTTTCAGTTCTTCTTGCAGTGCTTGCAGCAATCCTTCATAGGATGCAATCTTCCACATCACTGAAGCCTTCTCTCATTCTTCTTCTTGTGTTGGATCCTTTGGCGCTGGCATGTATAGAGGCTCATCTTCAAGTACTAGGTCAACCAAATTTCCTACATAGTGTATTGCCGAAGGAAATGTCTATGGTACCTTTGGATCCAAGTGTGGCCTAGCTCTTATCACATTGTCACCAATTTCCTCTGCAATGTTGATAAATATAGCATTATTTTTCTGCACTAAGTATCTCTCCTGCGTTAGGCATGCTATTTCCCCATCCTTAGTTTTGATATCTTCCCTGAGTTCCCTTATTGTGGCAGCCTTGTCCATATTACACCTTGCCACATCTGTTGAGACTTTTACCAAAGTGCATTACTCACCTGTTCATCTGACATGATAGTAGGATTTACTGTCATGTGTCTAGCCTGAGGTGTCTTTTTCAACCTCCTTGATACGCACGACTCCTCACACACATCAAAATATAGTTCATCCATGTGTGTCTTCATGGACCATGACAATTGCTTCCTAGTGCACATTGTGGCCATATCTTCATCCATTAGTTCCCAGCCATATAATTCCTTTTTGGAAATGTGTCAGGGAAACGAGCACGAACAATTTTACTGCGTCCTCTGCTGCATAACCCATGGCTAGTGGAATGTGCTCTCCACTTGTCCTTCTAGACTAAGGCTACTTAGGAACTTGAGCTTCCAGATTTGGAACTTGTGCTTCCATGTCTTCTTGCGATCTCTGTAGATTTCTCAACCTGTTCCTTTTTCCTCCTCTTCTCCTTGCTTCATTTCTTCATCTTTCTGTTCTACATTCTCTAGAGGTGTAGGAGAAGTAGGTGTGATTTCCTCTGACTCTTCCGCCTCCTCATTCAACTTCAGTTTCCTTCTCCTTTTCACGGTTGTCTCTTTTTGTGGAGAGAGTTTGGGTGACATGCACACTGTTTGTGGAGTAGCACCTTGGGTCCTTGTTCTCCGAATACTCGCTTAAATCTGTGCTCTCCTTGGACTCGAATCCAAGTCCTCATCATCCCCCTCACATGGCTGAGGTGGTGTAGTGGCATGATTAGCTTCATCCTTATTCGTAGGATGTCTTCTACCTCTATGCTCCAAACCACCACTATCTTTGCGCTCATCCTCCTCATCCTCTACCTTAATTGGCTCCACGGGATTAGTCACTAGGATTTTCTCCTTTGTATGCTTACCCCTTGGTGGTTCTAGAAGTGCGAACTCATCTTCCACATACTTTTTATTCTCTAACTTGGGATTTAGTTGGAGGTACAACAATGCTGCTCCAACATCTCCCACAGCCAGACTTACTGGTTTAATGCTCAATACATCTAAAATGATCCTTTCAATATATGCACCCCACCCTGGATACACATATTTCTTCCTTAGCATGTGGTAGTCACAATCTACCTTGTCCACATTGAACGTGAGGTGCCGCACGTCTGAGAACCTATGTACTGACGCCTAGAAGTATCTTGTTGTGAAGGCATATGGTAACTTACACCAAGGGCTCCATGCTCCATCCTTCATGGTGAACCGCGCTATGCAAAAATTATAGTATACATCAAACTGTATTGCCTTTCCAACCACCAAAGGTAAGTCCTTGGGGATGCACCATTCTTCTTCAAAGGCCATGTGGAGTCTATCATACCATTTTTCAGCCCTTTGCTTGACCTGTTCGTCATGGATCCTTCACACAAGTAATTTTTGAAGTGTTCTGCAGGTGACTTGTGCTCCATGGGATACTCCCATATCTTCTCTTTTGGTCCATCAGGTACTCCGATCTCCATGAACACCAGTGATAATAGAACAACTCCAAAGCTGATCTTTCCTCATGTGCGCACTTCCTCAACAATAGTTTCTGCAATATAGTGCGAAATGTTGTAGACTACCCCTTCAGACATATTTTTGGAAATGTACAGCCACATGGTATTCACTTGTGACCACCTTTCTTGCTCATTTAGCTTTGTAACAAGGTGCGCGACTACTTACACAAATGGATACTTATTCAATTTATCAATGTCCATACCACATGGACGCTTTTTGTACCCAACTCCTTTACGGTCTCCAATATATTTTCCTTGTCTATTAAGTCATCTTTCAAATCTTCACCTGTGCTTTTCAACCCCCCGGTGCGGTGGAGATGAGCACAACCTGAAATCCTAGCTCGGTGTCCTGCAAAGTATAAAAATATTCGTGCACTCTACTCATGAGCCACTAGTATAGGGCTCATATTTCTTAAAGGGAGTTCATATAGCTAGTAAACTCCAATCTTCTTTAAGAGCTTCTCACCAGCATCATCATACACTGACATGTCTTTCACTATGCATTTATTTATATTTTTATTCAACAATGCATCAAGATCCTTCTTATTCTCTATGGTATGGTGATTTTACTCACTCACCTTACTTTTCCTTATGTGAGAATCCCACTCTGGTGCAGACGATAAACCCCTATGGATATTACATTTATGAAAAATTTATTTGGGAGACATCTCCTCTTCTTCTTCTACCACCTTATTCTTTCCCATCACTCATGTTGCAAAAGCTTTCTTGGGTTCCACTCCTACCTTGCAATCCTTTGTAGATCATTACCTCTCGAATTTTACAATGTGCGAATCAAACCCTAGCTTGATTCAGTGTTCCCTAGGTGAAATCATGTGCCCTAGCTCCTCTTTGTTACCTTGCTTCACTCAAACCCTTCACCACTGGGGACACAAGATCTTTCTACACATAGATCTCTTCATCACGTCTGGTTACACACCTCTCGCATCTCAATACGATCACTCAGCTCTTCACAATTGGCTCCTTTTCAAATAGTTTTAATCACAATTGTAAAAATGAACTCGCATCCCATCCTTATATAGATTTTCAAATTTTTGATGCATTCATTTCTCCCTCACCTACCAAATATCCTCTCATTAATTGACCAATTCCATCATTTCCGCACATTACATCTTCGCGCCTCAACTATAACCTTCTAGTGCGCCTTCCTACCTTTCTCGGTCACGAGACTTCTTCAACGCACATCCTTGCACACAAGTACCTCATAATCGCACCTTCTACTGGTAGTTGCTATGGCCTCTACTTACCTCGTGTTATATTATTCCTTCATTTATCTCCATCTTTGGTCACTTTTTAGAAGAAATCCTTTGACTTGAAGAGCACCCATAGCAGCTTATTCCTTTCACCTTTCAATTCCCACAATCTTGTACCTAGATATTGACAACTACCCCACACTAAAAGTACATACAGTCCTTTGTGCATAAACATGCTTCATATACTAATTATCTTCATGTGCGCAAGTGCACTTATTTCACAACACACCAACTAAATTGATAAATCATAGCAACAAAGAATGAAACACAAAGTAAATAAAGTATTGAAAACCTAATCTAAATGGCACACGCCTTATTACAAACACCAAGAAGACTTATTTATAGTAGGGCTTCAGCCTACTCCCGTTGAAGTAACTGGGTAGTTGTGTTCCATCAAGTGCTTCTAACTGGAAAGTGCCTATTTCAAGGATGTAAGTGATAACATACGGCCCCAACCAATGTAACTTAAGTTTTTTTGGATGGCGTAAAAATTAGAGTCATAGAGAAGTACCATTTGTCCAATCTCAAACTTCTTGTCCCTTATGTTTCTGTCATGCCATGCTTTTCGCTCTGGCCTTTTCTTGCTTCTGACTCCAACGTGCTATGGCTCATTGCTCATCCAGCTGAATTATCTTTTCAATCCATTCTTCTAAATATTTCTCATTAGCTAGACCTCCAGTGCGCACAATATGCAAAGAAGGTAACATAAATTCCATAGGAAGAATGGATTCTGTGCCAAACACTAACTGAAATGGTGTGTCTTTGTTCAACCTTTTATATGTTGTTCTATATGCCCAAAGTCTTGAATGATTTTATGTCACACCAAAAGCTCAAACTAATGGTGGAGAGGGATCTCATTGTGTTAAAAAGTTAGCTATGCCAACACCCTCCCGCACGATGGAGCCGGTATACACCCAATCAGGCCCAATAACATTAGGAGGCAATGACACTGGGAATTTCCCGGAGGTCACCCATCCCAAAAACTGCTATGCCAACATCCTCCCTTGCACGATGGAGCCGAGTATATACCCAATCAAGCCCAACAACATTAGGAGGTAGTGACACTAGGAATTTCTCGAGAGGTCACCCATCCCAACACTACTGCGGGGGGTGGCGTGCTTAAGCGCCTCGGCTCTGATACCATGTATAATTTGTCATCACACCAAAAGCTCGAACTTATGGTGGAGAGGGATCTCATCGTGTAAAACGGTTGCTATGCCAACAAGTACTGTACATACTTTATCATCCCAATCCTTTCTTCCAACATCACAAATTTTTGTCAATGTGTGGCCTAAAATTTTGTTGAAAGCCTCAGCAATTCCATTTGCCTGAGGATGATAGGGTGTAGTCTTATGGTGTGCAATCATGAAATCATCCAATAAAATTTTGATTGTCTCATTAAGAAAATGTGTGCCCCTATCATTGGTCAAACTCAAAGGACATCCATACCTTGTAATAATATGTTCCCATAGAAACCAAGCTGTTGTAGCCACTGTATAGTCCTTTGTAGGTGTTGCTTCTGCCCACCTTGTCAGATAGTTTGTGTAAGTTATAATGTAGCGTGATCTAGTTTTGCGCGTAGCTGGTGAAATAGGACCCACAAAATCTATAGCCCATTTCTCAAATGGTTCTGTTTCTAGCAATAGGTCTCAGAGGAATTTTATCTCACTAACCTGGTCTTCCAAGTCATTGATAATGATCACATGCCTTACAAAATTCCTTATAATATTTATAGAGGGTCTCCCACCATAATCCAGCGAGTAGAATCTTGCACACTATGGCATCACCTACATAGTGGCCTCCTGCAATTCCACCATGAGCTTCTTCCATAATGCTCATGTGCTCATGTTCTAATACACAACGGCACAATATTTCATCCCGGACCATATTATACAATTCACCACTAATTAACATATAAGATGCAACACGTATAGCAAGTTGTTTCTTCTCCAAGTATTTCATTCCTTCTAGTGCCATCCTGTGACGAGAGAAAGACAACAATGTCCTCTAGTTACGATGGTGCGCATTGTAACCTTTATAAGCGTGCATCCGGCATGGTATCCTCAATTTCTGTGCTTCTTCTCCGACTTTATTCTTGATAAATGGTCTAGTCCAAAATTACATTTTCCTAGTTTTACCACAATCATGTGAAATCAAAATATTGAAATAAGAGAACCCATCGACATATGAGCCCTTGTAAAATAGGGTTATTTACCAAATACTTGTTTTTATAGTTAAGGCAGGTTGAAGGGACTTGTTCCCTATTTACAAAGGAGGCTATACCTCAAGTATGTCCAGAAACATCCATAATAAAAAATGTGGCATACTAACAAAAACCACAGTTATTCTATAAACTATACCTAAGCCCTGATTACACTACAGGCTAGGTCGACCGAAATATTAAGCCCCACACTGGGTTGATCTTGATCCAAATAGGGCTCACCATTAGACTCACCATCAGCCAAGTTCCCATTGAGCCAACCGTGCCAGAGATAATCAAAAGCATCCCCCGCAGAGGAACGCGTCGCCAACCACCAACTCGGGACCGGTTCCAAAGGTGATCCCAGTGCTTTGACATTTGGGAGCTGAATGTGAGCTTGACCCACCTTTTTTTTTTCTTTTACGTAGGACATGAGGGATTCGCGAAATCCAGCAGGACTTTGAAATGACATTCCAGCTCGAGAAGGCTGAGGCACCACCGACCGATGAGCCCAAAGCAACATCATGCGCAGGCCAGGAGGCCAGGTTGAAATTGGCCACCTCCGATGCAAGGTTCCCACAGAAGGTGGGGCAAATCCAGTGAGCCACAACCTTTACCACCTCCACTTTTGAAGGATGCAAGACCAACAGGTTTTCCACGAAGATGGAGGTAATTCTGCTATTGATTCTTGGCCACCCTTCCACGTTAAGAAACTCCTGGACCTAGACTGATTTAACTGCCTCCAGGTCATTGACACAAGATATATAGAAGATCTTCCATAGCCTTCCATCAGTGAATTTATTTCTGAAAGCCATCTCTCACTGTCACATGAGAGTGCCAGTATAGGAGCCCTAGGTGAAGCCATTTTTGTATCGAAAGGGGAATGAATGAAAGTGAACCGCCTTACCGAATTAAATAGCCACCTTATGTCTCACACACGGGAGCTGCAATCGATTCCATGATGGGGATAATCCTTTGAGACAATCATTTGCAGACCCTCCCACGCAGAACAATTATTATCCACCTTCTCCCAACAATCTTGATCAATGCCTTTATTCGCCAGCCAATCAGCGCACTGATTGCCTTCCCTATAGATGTGTTTAATACTCCAATTTTGAATTTGGAAAGCATCCATAAAAATTTTGCACCTCCATATCCAGCTTCCATGACACAGTTACTTTTATTAATAATGGTGTTTATTACAATCATGGAATCTCCTTCAATTTCCAAATTTTTAGTATTAAGGGAAGCAACTAAAAGCAAACCTTTACTGAGGGCTTGAATTTCAGCAACATTGCAAGTACCTTCCTTAAGTTTGTAGGAAGCAGCTCTAACCACCAAACCTGAAGAATTTCAAACCAAACATCCAGCACCGGAGACCCCTGGGTTCCCTCTTGCAGCCCCATCAAAATTAAGTTTTAAAAAGCCTTTGGGGAGGGGCCCATTTTGAATTTTTTCTAACCAGGGAGGAAGATGTAGAAGATTTCAATGCACCATCCCTAGGCTTAATAATCATCGGCCAACTTCTTTCCAACACCCTATCCTGCGAGGTAAAAGGATAGGATCTAGACCATTTTGAAGACACAGTTTCAGATATAGCCCCTTCCAATCTTAAGAGGACTGATTTCACTGAATTACTTTCTTCCCTAAAGAGCCTTTTATTTCTTTCCCACCAAATGTGCCATAGTAGAAGCACCAAGCTACACAACCAAATAGAAGAAAGATCCCCTGAGTGGGATTTAATAGGCCAAGCTAAAATAACATCTAGAAGGGATTTAGGTTGGACCCACGGAAGGTCGATCCACAGCACATAGCCATTTCTAGCACTCCACAACAAATGGGGGTGTAGTAGTAGGTGATCCCTATCTTCCTCTTCCTTTTTACACAATAAGCACCTGGTAGGGCCTTGAAAACCAATTTTTTCCTTCTTTCTTGAGTAAGAATCTTACCCTTGAAGGCCATCCAGGCGAAGAGACCCACTTTTGGAGGGCAGTGGGAATCCCAACAATCCTTCCATATAGGGTTCTCAAAAGTGACATCCTCATGTAACAAAAGATAACCAAGATGAGGGGAGTAGGATCCCAAAGGAGCAATGGCCAAGACAATTTTATCTTGCTTATTTGATATCAGGACTTGCCTTTCCTATAAAATAAACAAAAATTAGCTTTTAAATTAGGTGAAATATCCAGATGCTCCACATTTCTCCATTGCAACATGGATGGAATAGTGTCATCCAACACCCCATAGTTTATGAGGAATGGGCCCCACTCCTCTAGCATTTTTATTTTAATTACATCAAAATCAGCAGAGTCCCCTGAGGGCGGGGTAACCATTCTAGGGATCATCCTAGAAGAAAAAGCTTTCTCTCCATTCCCCACTCTCCAATCCGCATTAAATAGAAAAAGGGATCTACACTCAAGCATAAAATTCTAGATATGGGAGCCCTTGGGTGGGTTCACCACTCGAAGAATGGACTCAGGAAGGGGAGCACCCAAATATTTCTTCTCAAAAACCTAACTAAGAAGACTCTTGGGATTGGAGATTAGCCTCCAGACCAATTTAGCACCGAGTGCCACGTTTTGAAGGCCCAAGTTTAGGATACCCACACCACCAAGCTCTTTGGGCTTAGATAAGGTTTCCCACCTGATCAATGGAAGTTTCTTTTCCCCCTAGAGAGACCTTGCCATAGGAAATTTCTTATAATGCCCTTTATTTTCTCCAGAACACCCTTTGGGATTTTAAGAACCGAAAGAAGATACAAAGGAGAGGCACAAAGAACCGATTTGATTAGCATTAGTCTCCCAGCAAGGGAGATCCATTTACCTTTCCAAGAATTCAGCTTGACTTCCAAAGAGCTGAGAAGATCTTTCCACAAGGAATTCTTACCTGCACCTTTAAACAAGGGGATACCAAGATATTTAATAGGTAGGTGGCCTTTTTGAAATTGAAAATATTCAGGATTCTAGAATCCATTTGAATGGATACATTGAAGAAGAAGATGCAAGATTTAGCCTTGCTAACTTCTTGCCCAACTGCTTTTGAATACCTATCCAAAGAATATTTTATCTCCTTAGCTTCCCGAATGGAAGCTCTACTAAACATAAAGGCGTCATCCGCGAATTGCTGATGCGTGAGTGGAGGAATACCTTCCGCAATCTTAAGGCCTTTGAGCTTACCTTCCACCAGTTTTCTTATGGTGGATCTACCTAGGGCTTCTTCCACTAGGATATACAAGAAGGAGGACAAGGGATCCCCCTGTCTAATACCACGGTTGCTGGCAAAAAAACCTTCCACACTCCCATTTATTAAGACAAAGAAAGACGGTCCTAAAATGCAGCTGAATATCCACTCACACATATTTTTGGAGAAACCAAAATTTTGAAGAATCCTAATAAGAAATCTCCAGTTAATTTTATCATATGCTTTGCTTATGTCCAATTTTAGGAGCATACCTAGGGTATTCGAGGAAGAAAGGGAGTGAGTCAATTCATGTGACAGAATGACTCCGTCAAGGATAGATCTACCCGACATGAACCTCGTTTGTTCATGTAAAATAAGAGGATCCAAAACAGATTTCAAACGAAGGGAAATGGCCTTGGAAATAATTTTGTAGGACGTATTGCAAAGGGATATTGGCCTGAAATCCCCAAAGGAGGAGGGTTGATGCAATTTGGGAAAGAGGCAAATGAAGGTATTATTTAGCATTCGAGCACCGAGTGGGATCTTCTTGAAGCCTCAACAACCACCCAAACATCATAGCCCACAATACTCCAAAACTTCTGAAAAAAATGGGGAATCCATCCGGGCTAGGAGCTTTATTATTTTCCATGGAGAACACAAATTTCTCAATTTCTGAGAAGGAGAAAGGTTTCAGGAGGTCAACATTTTGATTCTCAAAGATAAGTGTAGGAATGCAATCCAGAAGGTAAGTCTGATTGGCCTCAAAGGATACAACATCCTGGCTAATAGGGAGGAGAAGAAATTAATACCCTTAGAGACGATATCCTTTTGCTCTACTAGAAGAACCCCTTCGTTGTTCTTAATTTCGAAATGAAATTCGAATTCCTTTTCAATTTTACAGAGGCATGGAAAAATTTGGTGTTTCTGTCACCAGTCCTTCAACCAAAGTTCCCTTGATTTTTCTTCCAATAGATTTCCTCCCTGAGGAGCAATTCTCCTAGCTCACCTAAGAGAGATTTCTCAAGGGAAAATTCTTCTTGGTGCATCCCATCTCTGAACACTTTCAAATTAAGAGCTTTCAGCTCAGATTCAACTCTAGCTTTTTCTTGAAAGATATTTTTAAAGCATTTGACATTCCACTCATGTAAGTCCTTTTTAATCTCTTCAATTTTTGAGCCAACACAAACATCTTGGAGCCCTCAATTTTATAAGAATTCCACCATTGGTCGATCCATCCTTCAAGAGAAGCATCCCTTAGCCACATTAACTCAAATTTGAACGCTGATCTAAGAGGGGAAATATCAAAATTGATAACCAGGGTCACCGGAAAATGATCTGACCCTGACCAAGGTAGAACAAAGATTTCAAGCACTATGTCTTTGAGATCCCAACTAGGACAGACCAGGAATCTATCAAGCCTTTCCGTAATGTTGCTAAAACCCTTTCTTCTATTACTCTAGGTAAACCATCCCTGCTTAGGATCCAAGTCCACTAGGGCCCCATCTCTAATGAAAGAGCAGAATTCAATTTGGGACTAAAGGTTTTAGATGATCCCCCCTTTCTTGTCCTTACTATCCGAGATGGCATTAAAGTCCCCACCAAGAATGAACAGTTGGTCCCCCAAAGTAGAGGTAGATTGAAGTAGGTCCACCCAAAGGTGCTTCTTTCCCAAGATGTTGGTTGGAGCATACACATTAAACATAAAAAAATTAAGCTGAGAATAGTGAAAGCTCACACTTACAAGTTGTCAGTTGGGGGTGAACTTGCAATTCCACCTTAACAGAGCTCTCTTTCCAAATAATCCTTAGCCCCCCTAAAGCACTAGTCGAACCCGAGAAGACCCCTTTCCAACCTCTAGAAGACCTATTCCAAAGGCACTCAACTTCAACAATGGGAAACTTAGTTTCTTGAAGAAGAACCAGACAAGCTTCTAAGGAGAGGATATAATGCTTAATCAAGCGTTGCTTGTTAGAAGAGTTGAGACCTCTGACATTCCAGGAAAATAATTTCATTGAAAATAGGGAAGGATTTTCACCTTCCGGGTCAACAAGATCAAATTTCAGGGTACTTTGTTTCCCTGCATCCACCTCCAGTTGAGCCACCTCCTGCTTTGAATTTCTCCCTCTCTTTCCAGTGGAGCCACACAAAGCAACCCCCAAGCCATCTTGGCTGGAAGAAATTTTAGAGGGAACCAAGACAGGGACTAAACCATCTGGAGCAAGCTCTCCCTCTTCCATGGCCCCGACTGGGGAGATGGGAAAATCCATGACAAGACACTCATTATTCGAAATCCACCCGTGAAGAGCTTCCATCGAAGAAGCCTGCCCTTGCACAATTCCTTCCTTTATCAAGGAGGCAAGAGCTCCTAAATCCTTATGAACCTCCTCCATTTCCTTCAAAAGTGAGCGAGGAGTAAATTTTTCAAAAGAAAAGCTAAGGGAAATAGAGAAATGCCCAGCCCTTTCCAAAAATACTTCCACAACATTATTCGAGGAGGGGGGAGGCAAAAGGGAATGGACCTAAGCCAATTTTGAATCAGTCGCATGGGGAATGAATGGATCCATCCTTTTTAGCAAAACCCAGGAACTCCTTCTTCCGATGACCCAAATCTCTGCAAGAGAAGCACTTAAAACTCAACCCTTCATCGATAATCTTTGTTAACTGGGGATTTTAACATAAGACAACAACAAAGTACTTGGCAAAGGGGAGCATAAGTCCATATCAACGCAAATGTGCGTTGAAGGGTTTCTCCAATTTAAAAGCTCCAGATTGAAAATTGGCACCCATGTTCCGAGAGAATTAGCAATAGCTTTTAGGGAAGCTTGATTCCTAAACTCTAGGGAAGATTCGGGAAATTTAGCCAGAGCGGAGCTCTAAGGATAAATTCCATACCCAGATTGAAGTCAGGGGACCAGGGTCTCATATATAAGCTGGAGGAGTTTAGAAACCAGGGTCCCCCTTTAAATATTTTCTCCACAAGTAGCCTCCGAATGAAAAAGGGCTTGGAAGAAACCATTCTGAAGAAAGAGAATCCTAGGTTTACTTTCCTTGCCCTAGAACCAGTAGACCCAATTCTGAATTTTCCTCCTCGAAAATTTAGCACCTACGACTTTGTAGCAAATTTATCTTTTAGCACGGACAACCAGAAAGGCATTCTTTATCTCTCTAGGTAGGTCGATATGCACCGATTCCTTATATATTTTAAACCGATTCCTCCCATCTTGATTTCCTCCAGAGTGCATTGATCACCCACCTCGTGCCCACCTGGGAGATAGGGGTCTCCTTCCCTGAGACCTGGGAAGATAGAAACCCTTTACCAGGATCAACTTCTTCAATTAGATTATTGACCGTGAGAACCCTAACATCAATACCGGGATTTTATGACCTCCCCGGATCACATTTTCTCACTAGAAAAGAAACCTCATCCTTTACAATATCCTCTGTGCAAGGAACAACCCATTTAACTACACTTCTCGTGATCGAGTGGGATTCTTTTTGCATAAGAGATAACTTTTCTTAGGTTCGGCGTCTCATTTTCAAAAGGCTTCCCCACAATGGTCTCTTCAGACTACGAAGGATTGAAATTTTCATGGGATTTACACCTAGGTCGCATCTTTTCCCTTAGTTACCAAATACTTCAATGCCATGTGATCTGTATAAAAGATGAATGGTGTAGCTAGTAGGTAATGGCAAAATTTATGTAATGCATAGATCATTGACAAAGCTTTGCACTCTGTAGTTATGTAATTTTGTTCTGCAGGAGTCAGCTTTCTACTAGCAAAACAAATAGGATGATCTACAATAACTTCTCCAGTTGATCCAACAACACGCCAATGGCCATGTCAGAGGTGTCAACATGTAAATGAAATGGTTTGTCCCAAAAAGGAAAACGTAGAATAGGTACGGTAGTAAGTTTCTCCTTTAATGTCTCAAATGCGCATCTTGCTACTATTCTCCCCAGAGAACGTGCCTTTCCTTTTATTAACTCTTCTAAGGGTACAAAGAACTTTGGCATAGCCTTTGATAAATTTTCGTAATATCCTGTATGTCCCAAAAATCGTGCAAATATGCACTTCTTGATGTTCAAAGAGATACTCAACTACCTACACCATTCAAACATTAAGCATGATTGTCACAGCTTGTCCTTAACTAATCCATGTACACCGTCTAATCATATAAATATACTGTAAGAAGTTGTGAATAAATTTCTTGAACACTTGGATAACTATGCGGGAAAATACAAAGCATGGACATTTTTAGACCAAAAGGCAAGATAGTATAGGAAAAGCTACCCCATTCATTAGTAAATGTAGTCTTTTCCTAATCCTCCTCGGTAATTCTAACCGATGATACCAGAGAACCCATCTCGTAAATTAATATATTTTGTACCCGCAACTCCTAGTATTTCCTCAAGTAAATGGCATAGGGAATGGATCATTACACATGCAAGTATTCAGCTCCCGTAGTCCACACATATTCTAATATGTCCATCCTTCTTGATACTGATTACCATTGGAATAACACATTCGACTCATCAAGGGCTTGATAATTCCAAACTTCAACATGTTATCAATCTCTTCTTTGAACTTTTGTGCAAATTGGGGTTCATTCTGTAAGGTATTTTTCTAACTGGGCACACACCCTCTTTAAGCTTTATCTTCATCTCCCCTAACGATTCATGCACGCCTTTGAGTTCATGATACCCCCTAGGAAATAGGTCCTGGTAGTCCGTTAGTAACTAAATGATAGGCTCAAATTCTGACCAATAGTATCCAATTATGGCTTCCTTAGGCTCGATCTCGTGCCAATATTCACTTGCTTTGTCTACATAGGTTTATGATAGGCACGCATGGTCTTATCCACAATTTCCAGTACCTCATGCCTTCCTATTGAATGGTTTACATCCAGATTATCTAGTTCTTCGCCATCCACTAGATAGACCATTTTTCATGTCTCTTTCTCAAGGTAAGTGCGTTGAAGTAATGTTGCATTGGCCTTTGGTTCTTTATCAAGACGCACTTCTGAGTCTTCTTTATCCAATAACTTCTGAAGGAGTTCTTCATCCTTGACACTATCCCCCATAGTTAATCACTTGATGACTTTCAATGATTCTTATACCAGAGGTTTTATAGAGAAGAATTCAAATGTCGGGCCATTCATGCAATTAAATCCTACCAATTCCCAATTTCTTTATGGATTTATGCATATACATACCAAGCATGCATGTAGCCTTGTAAAGTGGAATAAAACCATTGCACCCAGAATGAAGGTGGTAAAGCTTCCTACCCTTCTATCTAGATTCTCTCACACTTTTGAACGTGGTCTTTGAGCAGGGATGATTCTTGTGATACATATAGATTTGAGTAGGTGCATTTCTCCTAAAGAACCTAGTAGTAAGAGCAATCCCAATTTCATTCCACCCATCAAGATTATCCTGTGAACCACCCACTAGCATGTTGTTATCCCACGAGTGTATATGCTAGCATATTTATCCTCTCGGTGGGTCTATCCATTTTTCTTCCATGGCATGCAGGAATACCTTGGGATCCCCTTCTCTTGTGTAACAAGGTACTGAATTGTTACTGTCCTCCCGACATAATGCGGTTTTATGCCTCGAGGATTTTTCTCTTTACTTCATGCCCTGCCAACTCATAAGTTTTGTGATCCCAATTATCACAAGCAACACTTGTAGCATCGGTAATAGACTGTGTATCCTCCCAATGAATTATTCCTTCTTTGGTTGGTTCAATCATCTCTAGATCTTAGATAGCACGTACATAAATCCTATTCAGATCTTCTTCACTTAAGGGCTCAACATAGGGCATGGAATTTCCATCTATTAAAGGGATAATGAACCTTTCCTCTTTATTTTCAAAACTAATATAGCCCTTGTTGAACCGAAGATCAACATTATTTACATAGCACCAAGGACACCCTAATAGAGTTGGGAAGCTATCTGATTCTCACGCTAAAACTTCAAAGTATCTAGTGAACTTGGCTCCTTGTATGGTAATGGATGCATCTTTTAAAACTCCTATGGGAGTGGCCTTAGTCCGATTAGCCATGAATAATACATTAGAGGATGGCTGCAATGAGGGTCTCCCCATTTGTACCCATGAATCCAAGGTAAGAACATTGACTTTCGCGCGCTCAGTATCAATCAAGATATTAATCAACCACCATTCCACAATAGCATTCAGAGTGATTTCCTTGTCATAATCTAGGCTATGAGGAGGGAGATTTACATGTAAGATATGTTGTCTAGTCTCAATGTTTGCATGCAGAGTGTTACCTTTTAACCAAATCCCCAATAGTGGAATGATGTTCTCCTTGAGCAACATTTTACACACTTCTGACAAGTCATCTATATTAGTTTGGACCATCTCTGATGATTTCTTCTACTCCTTTAAATATTGTATCTCACCCTGAAGATTCCTTATAACTTCCATGGTATCCTGATAAACCTCCTTCTGATAGGCAGGATCTGGGTATTGTGCATGAATAACCTCATCTTTAGTGATGGTAGGTTTCTACTGTAATGCCTCCCTGACACATATTGCCTCAGCGTAGGTCATGATATTCACTTGTAGTGCATCGAATCCTACTTCCATCTTGGACATCCATTGATTGTCCACAACGCGTTGTATCCTAACCATCCTTGCACCTTCTTTTCTTGTTTATGTTGCTTACTCAGTTGCTCATATAAGTCTAGGCACTCTTCATAGCTATAATTATTTCTGCAGAAAGAACATGTAATATTCTGAGGACATTCACGCCTATAGTGGTTAGGAGATCTGTAGCTATAACATGTTCCACGAGGAAACTCACTTCTTCCACCACCACGGCCTCATCCTCCGAATCCACCATGGTATCCTTGACCTCTACCACAACTTCCTTCAAAACACCCCTCATTCGATCATAGTGTGCCTAATTGTGCTCCTGGTCCTGATGCTCATTCTTTCCCTTAGAGTTATCTGAAACTCATGTGCCGTACACCAATATCTATAGCATCATGGATCTTTCCAATCAGCTGGCAGTCCTCCATGTCATGAGTCGTGGACCGCTTATTTTACAGTAGATGTTATCCTAATAAATCTCCTAGTTATTTTTGGATAACTGTATCTTCATTCTCGCTTTCAATGCTTCACATTTCAGTTACGTACCCCCTTGTAGAATTACCTTCCGAAATGGCTAAGTCCCTAGCATTCATCTTACGCGCTTCCATGATCTATTTTTCCATGTGTCATGTTTCCATGCCTTTTGTAGGTATACCTCCCTCCCATGCATGCACCTATGCATGCACCTTCTCTCTGTCTCACTTCTACACCTCGCGCCCGACTCTCGCACTTCAAAATCAATCCTGAATGAGTCGACTAGAAGCAAAGAAACAACATGACCGTGGAAGGTGACACATGTCCCATCAGTGCACCTTCAAAGGTACAACAAAAATGGAAACCCCAAATGTGCGTGAGACCCTCCACGTGTCTAGGGTCCAACATAGCTACTCTTAAATAGCCAAGAAACGTTATACCGGATGTTGAAAAGTTGAAGCAAAGAAATAGATTCAGCAAAAGCCTCCACGTGTCAGCTCGGTGCAACTTCAAGGGTAAATCCCAATGGGAGGATCCAAAATGAGCACAGGCTTGCCACGTGGTCAAAGTCGAAGAAACATTACACCAACCGTTGAAAAGTCAAATAAAATCAACAGAGTCATTGGAAGCCTCCATGTGTCACTTTGTAAATTCAAAGGTAAAATCCAAAGGCATTCTCCAAATGAGTGCGAAGCCTCCACGTGTCTAGGGTCCCACATATTTTCTCCTAAATAGGCAGGAGGGACTTAGCCAAAACATGAAGAAAGTAAAGCAAGCCCACAGACGATGCCAAGTGTCCAATCGGCACAACTTCAAGAGTGAAAGAAGGGGAAAAATATTAAGATGCGTGAGCCTTCCAAGTGGATCTTGCACGGAAAGAATCTTTTAAATATTTTGAACCTACGTTAGACACTGACCGACTGACCTTCAGACAACCATATCTTTCAACTAGGAACTTATATTTGACTGGGAAAGGAATTTTTGGAAATCTCTCAACGTTGACTTCTCACCCACCACTTTAATGATTCAATCTACCATTTTGAGGCTGTCACACTTCTCACCTACCACCGTAATGAGTAATGGGCTTCCTTTCTTACCCAACAAGGACAAATAATGGAGGCATGGGTTGTGTGTGAAACCCATCATTGTTGTAGGTGAATTTCAATGTAATCTTGGGGTGGTTGAAGTAGGATTAAAGTTATTCTCTCTGTTTTGTCTCATTCTTCCTATATATTGTAAAAGAAGGGAATTTATCTAAAAGTTGGTCATCTTTTCTCTCCCCCCCTCTCTCCTTCTTCCCTAGGGTCGAATGTGGAGCTTAAGCCTCCTCCATTTTCTTTTAATGGAATTTTCTTACCGCTTTCCCACTGATGATGTATTGTGTGAACTCATGGAGCAATAAAATATGTTTTGTGATGCATTTTGTCCATCCTTCCTTATTTTATTGTCTCTTCTTTCCTCTCATCATTTTAGGCTATACTTGTGCATACTTTGACATCTATTGTAGGTTATGAGAGCTGTGTTTAATGGGTTTCAAGCATTGTTTTGTGTGAACTCTATCTATGGTTTGTGGTGCATCTTGTCCACCCTCTCCATTTCTCACCTCTCTCCATTTCAGGAAGCTAATATTGTGCTCAACACCCCCTTTCTTAGTGTTATCACCTCTGTAGTGTAGGATTTCTTTATTTTCATGCTCTCTCTCTCCCTGTCTCCTTGGCATTATTAGATTAGGAGTAGATAGTCGCATTTCCTTCCTTAGAAGTAGTTTAACATTAGGATTAGGTAGAAGAAGTTGGCTTTCTCCGGAGGTCCATCTCAAGTTCGCAAGTCCCACAACTTGAGAGATGGTCCCATGTTGTGCAAATTACACCGGATTCCACACTCAAATCTAAGGCCATTGGGGTGTTGTAATTTCACACCAACAATTTTGGCATGCCCATTGGGACGGAGTTTGAAACACCTTACCAGTTCAATTCATCAGTTTCAATTTGCTCTTAGTGGAGATTTCAGCCTTTGGAGGCATTTTCAAGCACATCTAGCGACTCCATCTAGTCAATAACCCATTTTTCTTTTCGTATCTTCCATTTATAAAGTTGTGCAGTCATGGCTTCATTCCCATCTTGGAATTCACACCTACAGCAGTGCAATCAGCATCTAACGAGTTTCACAACTCCTCCAGATCAGCATTATGATCAGATCTAGAACCATTATGCTTACCCATATGAGCAGTGTCAAAACCATTTTGGCTATGGAGCTTATCAAGAGCAAGGGTACACATAAAATGGTAACAATTATATGGAGAATGTTGATCTGCTGGAGAAGATTCAAAGAATGGAGGCTAGCTTGCTTCAATCTATGGCTACAACAAAAATGAAGGCATTTAAAATTGGTTTTATGGCACCTTGTCCATAGGAAGGCCCTTTTCCAAGACATTATAGCCCGTAGGAGAAGCTTGAATTCATGGTGAAACACCTTGCCTCAACTTCATGTAGTGGACCGAGGAAATAGAGGCCTACAAGCTTTGGTGCCGAGACAACCTTGTCAAATGTGTAAGTCCACCACCTCATAGCTTTTATTTTCCTCTTTCTCAATCAGTATCATCACAGTAGTGTTATGAGTCCAGTTTCTCACTTGCTGCCCCAAGTGTTGATTTCCCTTCTCCATCCTCTAGTATCCCATCTCATCTTAATTTCTCTACCATTTTCCCTTCCAAATACAAGTCCCCTCCACAAGATCCAAAAGCAATACCTTCCCCACCACCACTCCTCATGCTTTCCCAAGCCCATTTCGGGAAGAAACTCAAGACTAGTCAAGGGGAGCAGTAAGAAGAAGAGCCAAGAAGTGAAGAAATGATTCAAATCTTGGTGACCTTGGTGAGCTTGGCTCTTAGATTCAAGATTGATAAAATCCCCTTGATGGTCAATCCCGGAGGAGGTTGAGGTTAAGCCACAAGTGGTGAAGGATTTGGTTACGAGTCTAAGAGAGGGAAGAAGAAACTACTCCAAATCCAAAAGAGGAGTACACTCTAGTTGTGGAGGAGAACCATATGGTTCCAGAGGTTTCAAGTATAGAGAAAGCCACAGAAGAACCTTCAGTTCTTCCTCCCACTTCATCCCCTTCAAACTCTAATGTTGAAGAAGAGTTTGAAATTTCAGACTTCATGTTTGAAGATGAGGGGAACCATGGTGAGAAATTTGCAGATCCGAGAGGACACCATGGAGGAGGTCAAGCACACACAATAGGGAAACAAGGAGGCAAACTATCTGTCTAACTTGGAGGATTGCTTTGATGGAGAGGATCCCATGGAGATGAAATCATTTTCTCCTCCATCATCCTCCTAAGCACATGAGTCTGCTGCCATTGAGGAGAACATTCAAGGACAAAATCCTACACCTCATAACATCCCTCTTGAACCAAGGTTGGAAGATCCTAATCTTCCATGTTCTTCTCGAGAGGAGGAAGGAAAAGAGCACGAAGATCCCATCCCTCCCAAATTTTCACCCAAGAATTTCCGCATAAAGACTCCGTTCTTGGAGTTGAAATTCAGAGCAAAGGACACATCCATCAGATCAGACCATGCCCAATCATATATTTGGCTAGCTTAGAGCCTTCCACCATGGAGAAGCCGAAACCGGTCATGCCCACTACAGGGCATGAGGATGAAATACAAATCACAAAGGGTCACCATCAACACCTCTAGGATTCCAATGCCAATTAGCTTAAGGAGGTACTTTTGATTGATGTTGATACTTTGGTTATTTGGGTGGAGGATCGACCTCTTGTCATTTTTTCACTCATAATAATAGCCATGTTCAGCACCAAATCATATACTTGGCTACCCATTTTTAGAAAGGAGCTACTTTTCCCTACCAGTTATGGGATTTTTTGAGTCTCCTTTACTCGATTAATGTAGGGTAGGTAGGTTTGCTTTCAGTAGAACAAGTTCTTGTGCACACTCTGCATGTTCCACTTGGGGCATGTATGATTTTTCTCTTTTGTACATAGTGTGTTGTGGTGTTTTGTTTCTCATGCATAGTCCATTGGAGGTAGCGTTTGGTGAGATCAACTCCAGTTCAAATAATGATTCAAGTGGCTTAAGGACAAGATTTTGGAGATTCAGATCAGAATTGTGTTTATCAAGCTTGACTCCATGCCCAATGGATACTCCTAAGGCTATCATGTTCTCTTCATCTAACAAGAAGATGATCCCCAAGAGTCACAAACTATTATCCAAATAACTCTCCTAGTTATTTTTGGATAACTTGTATCTTCATTTCGACTTCGATGCTTCATATTTCAAGTTTTGCCCCCCTGCAGACTTGCCTTCCAAAACTTGACTAAGTCCCTATCATTCCTCCTACGTGCTTGCATGATCTATTTTACCACGTGTCTTGTTTCTATGCCTTTTGTAGGTATACCTCCCTCTTGTACGCACACCTATGCACGCGCCTTCTCTTTTTCTCCATTTCACATCTCGCGCCCGACTCCCGCACTTCAAAATCAAGCCCGAGTGATTCGAATCAAAGTAAAAAAACAACAAGTTCACGGAAGGTGCCACATGTCCCATCAACACACCTTCAAAGGTATGACAAAAGAGGAGACCCCAAATGTGCGAGACCCTCCATGTGTCTAGGGTCCAACAAAGTTGCTTCTAAATAGCCGAGAAATGTTACACCGACCATTGAAAATTTGAAGCAAAGTAACAGAGTTAGCAAAAGTCTCCATGTGTCATCTTAGGGAAACTTCAAGGGTAAAGCCCAAAGGGAGGACCCCAAATGAGTGTAGGCTCACCATGTGGTCAGAGTCCAAGAAAAGTTACACCGACCGTTGAAAAGTCAAAGAAAAGTAATGAGTCAGCGGAAGCCTCCACGTGTTAGCTCGGCGCAACTTCAAAGGTAAAATCCAAAGGCAGTCTCCAAACGAGCACGAAGCCTCCACATGTCTAGGGTCCCACATAGTTACTCCTAAATAGGAAGGAGGGACTTAGCCAAAACATGAAGAAAGTAAAGCAGGCCCGCAGACGATGCCAAGTGTCCAATCGGTGCAACTTCAAGAGTGAAAGGAGGGGGGTGAAATATTAAGACGTGTGGGGCTGCCATGTGGATCTTGCATGGATAGACTCTTTTAAATATTGTGAGCCGTGTTAGACACGACCCTGACCTTCAGACAACCATATCTTTCAACTGGGAACTCAGATTTGAATGGGAAAGGACTTTTTGGAAAGCTCTCAATGTCATCTTCTCACCCACCACCATAATGATTCAGTCTACCATTTTGAGGCTGTCATGCTTCTCACCTACCACCGTAATGAGTAATGGGCTTCCTTTCTTGCCCAACAAGGAACAATAATGGAGGCATGGGTTGTGTCAGGGAACCCATCATTGTTACAGTGAATTTTAATGCAATCTTGGGGTGGTTGAAGAAGGATTCAAATTCTTCTCTCCTTTCCCTCTCATTCTTCCTATATATTGTAAAAGAGGGGAATTTTTCTAAAAATTTCCATATTTTCTCTCCTACCCCCTCTCTCCTTCTTCCCTAGGGTCAAATGTGGAGCTTAAGCCTCCTCCCTTTGCTTTGTAATGGCATTTTCTTATCTCTTTCACACTGATTGTGTACTGTGTGAACTCATGGAGCAATAAAATATGTTTTGCGATTCATTTTGTCCATCCTTACTTATCTTATCATCTCTTCTTGCCTCTCATCATTACGGGTATATTTTGCATACTTGATGTCTATTTCAGGTTCTAAGAGTTGCGTTTAATGGGTTTGAAAGTGGTGTTGTGTGAACTCTATCTATGGTCTATTTTGCATCTTGTCCTCCTCTCCATTACTCACCTCTCTCCATTTTAGGCAGCTGAGATTGTGATCAACACCCCCTTTTCTTGGTGCTATCACCTCTGTAGTGTAGGATTTCTTTATTTTCATGCTCTCTCTCTCTCTCTCTCTCTCTCTCTCTGTCTCTGTCTCCTTGGCATTGTTAGATTAGGAGTAGATAGTCACATTTCCTTCCTTAGAAGTATTTTAGCATTAGGATTAGGTAGAAGAATCGGCTTTCTTAAGAGGTCCATCTCAAGTTCGCAAGTACCACAGCTTGAGAGATGGTCCCATGTTGTGTAGATTACACTGGATGCCCCACTCAAATCTCAGGACATTCGAGGGTGCTGTAATTTCACACCAATAGTAGCTTGAAATGTTCTTCCTTATCATGTGTTGTAATAATGGGTAGTGGCTAGCATCATGATTCAGGTGGCATATTTCACAATCCATCAGAATGAGTTTATTATTCTATGAGGGAAACTATCCTTTGTGTGACCTTCTACTTCACAATCTATGCACCAAATCCTGTGCGCATCTCATGTGTTGAATTTGCTAATAGTTTCTCCAACTATTTTTCCATAGCTGCTATTTGTGCTTCTAAAAATGGGCTCACCCCAATATCTATGCTCCCAACTACCTCAATGCGAAGGCTACTTCAAGTGCTTTGCATGGATCAGTGTATGTCTTATGTGATAATGCCCTTCTAAAAGGGGTAATCAAGCCCCCAATGAACCATTGTGCATGTTGGCTTACATGTATGTCATAAGAAAGCTTTGATAACAACATTTTAAACCATGCATCATACTCTCTAACACTTTTAGTAGTGCCTTACTTAATATCCTTGAGCACACTTATACTCTTCTGCTCAAACTCAGGGATATGAAACTCTTTAAGGAATGCATCCTTTAAAGCTGTATAATCTATGCAAGTTTGATTAGGGTCAAACTTCTTGTACCAGCTGTGGGCGCGCCCTTGTAACATAGTGGAAAATTGGATTGCCCTACGCTTAGAAGCTGTAATTCATTTTGCATGCCATACTATCTCACACATATGCATATGTTTAGTGGCATCTTCTATGCCCCTATACTATGGAAGACGAAGAGAAATTTCCATGTAAATATTTTGGGGTTGGTGCGGACCTTGCCCACCTGATCCAAAACCTCATGTGTTTCCCGCTTCTGTAACCAATAGATCCACCTAAACCAGGGGTACATATGCATCTTGATCCCAAACCTGTAGTTGGGGTCAAACCAGAAGATGTACTTCCCTATGTCCCAACAAAGAGAAATGAATCTGAATCGATAGTCTGCGAAGCATTACTACTCCCAGAAGTTAATCCAAAATTGGTGTGCTTGTATTCTATGTTGATGATACACCCGAAAAGGTACTTCCATATAACAATGAAGTCGTTTGTGCTACCATTAATGTGCCTCTTATAAGACTTGCTCCTACTCTCCCACTACTTAAACTAGCTTGTTGATTGCTTGTTGTACTAGATGCTAAAAAACCAAATGCAAGGGCAAGGTTACCAGGTGGATTCAGATGTGTGCCCGCAACCGAAGTAGTCTCTATTGGCGTGCTTCTTCGTGAGGCTGAGGGGGGATCCCTGTCATGCTTTCTGAGATGGGGGAGTTCCTAATGCTCTGGCTCCACATCTTCTACGTTAGCTTCAAATCCTACATGATCCATCTCTCTCCTCAATGCTATACTTTCTACAACTGCGCACGTTATTTCTCTATCTCCCTCTCGTGTGCCTCATTATACTTAATCCACCTTTCCTCTCTCTCGCCTTTACGCCACTAGGTCTGCCATCTTTCACCAATCCTACTGTACCCAAGTGCATAGTGGGGTTTAGTTAGCCATCGGTTTACTCTCCAGATTCAAGGTTACCATCAGGATCTTGATTGCCAGCGGAATTCCTTGTAGGTAAGCTCACCATGGATGTCATAAGAACTAGAATTCAGCTACCTCTAGACACAAATAAGTGGAAATTGAGTATTCCAAGATATAATTGTTCAGGACACCATGAAACCACATATCCACAGCTCGAGTCTGAATCAGATCAGCATCATAAAGGGCCTGGAATTATTCCTACATCCAGACAAGTGTGTGATACCTCCAATTCCATTTAGATGCATAAGCAACCAGCCACTCGTATAATTCTATTGGAAAGATAACAAAAAAGCTCTCATATAAGTTGTCATACATATTCTGTTCTACCCAAGTGTGTGTGTTAAACTTAGATCCAGTGTTGAACCGCCATGTGTATTCTTCCTCTAGATCACGTATCCATTATTCAATACTTTCTAAGGTCAACTGGTATGTATTCATTGCAAACCATCCTGAAAACAACTGAAAAATAGGTCTCAACAATGGAACCAATGATGCAGCCTAGAATTTAGTTATACAAACCCTATGAAACCCTAGACGCATTGACACATCACTCAACCTAAACTGAGCACTCACCCGAAGCATGCAAAGGTACCAGGTCCCTCTTTAGGGTTGTTATTGCAGGATGTTAGCATGATGAAGACTTAACATATATAGTTCCATTACTAACATGTCATTCCACAGAGCATACCAGATCTATATCTAAGGAAAAGCAGAATTAAGTACTAACCACGATGAGATCAAAAACATACTAGATTTAGATACACATAGAACTAACACTTAGATTCATCCAATATCCTCCATCATATTAACTGCAATAAGTTTACAAAAGCTTCATTACAATATCAATAGTATGTGCATAGCGGATTTAACATCATATCTTTGTATATCTCAATCCCCTCTGTGTATATCTATTACACAGCTTTACTACATATATATAAGGGTGGGGACTTTCCCTTCACCACTTATCTATTCCCAAAATAGGTCACATGCTATTCTTAGCCACGCGCCTTTACAAAACTAGCCACACATGCAAGTGCACTAACAATAGACTACTACTAGCTAACTGACAGTAGCATATCTATTTCCGGCTTGTGTCCATGCAAAGTGCTTCGTATCCAATCCTCTAAAAATAGCCAATGCGTGGCGTGCACGTCTCTGCCTCATTTGTGTGCTCTACACGCCATCTCTAAAAATAAACCTTTATGAGTGAAAACGGCTAAGTCCCAAAACTGAACTTTTGTTCTGCGTGTGTGTTCTCCCTATCCATTCACACCTTTGAATATGACTCACTTTCTGTGTGGACTTCTTGTGTGCTTTTTTCAAGTGTTCTTTGATCAACATACTAGATTTAGATACACATAGAACTATCACTTAGATTCAGACCAATATCCTCCATCGTATTAACCGCAATAAGTTTACAAAAGCTTCATTACAACATCAATAGTATGTGCATGCAGATTTAACATGATATCTTTGTATATATCAATCCCCTCTGTGTATATATATTACATAATTTACTATATATATCTAAGGGTGGGGAATTTCCCTTCACCACTTATCTATTCCCAAAATAGGTCACATGCTATTCTTAGCCACGCGCGTCTTTACAAAACTAGCCACACATGCAAGTGCACTAACAATAGACTACTAGCTAACCGACAAAAGTAGCATATCTATTTCCGGCTTGTGTTCATGAAAATTGATTTGTATCCAATACTCTAAAAATAGCCAATGAGTGGCGCGCACATCTCTGCCTCATTTGTGTGCTCTACACGCCATATCTAAAAATAGACCATTATGAGCGAAAACGGCTAAGTCCCAAAAATTGAACTTCTGTTCTACGTGCGTGTTCTCCCTATCCATTCACACCTTTGAATATGACTCACTTTCCTGTGTGGACTTCTTGTGTGCTTTTTTTCAAGTGTTCTTTGATCAACAACCTTTGATAAGACAATAGGATCAAATTAGGAGGTTGTCGGAAATTTTGCTTCTTTGTTAGAACTAATGTAAGTTTTCCATACTTGTATCGGTTCCTTGTGAATACTTTTCATCCACAATCCTTTCTTTTCATGGCTTATATGGAGGTTGATGACGCGAGATAGAAGTGTTCCCTTGGTTCATTTTTATTCATGATCCATGATTCTCCGCATTATATAGTTCCCCACATAACATTGCTCGCCGCATTGCACTAAAACCCTTCATATTGGATTTTGCGGCATATCTTGGAAATTAGGGAGGTGTTCCATCCTATTCCTAGCTCCCCGCACTTCTTCATTGCTCGTAATTTTTTTTTCTTCATGACTTATGTAGAAGATAAACCCCGTATGGAACTTGTTCCTACATGTCTTAGTTCCCAATCATTCAATCATTTTTTGAGTGCCTTGGGATCCCCAACAAAACTATTCACCCGAAAACCTAGAACAAAGAAAAATAATGGAGTAACGACTATTGAGTTGGTTTTAATCGTGATCAAATGCTACAAAAGCATGGTGTTGGTAAATTTGTTAAATTATATGGAAATTTACAAGCATCTTGAAGCTAATCTCAAGCATCAAGTGTATCCTATTTTCAAGTACTTCGAGAATTGGTGCCAGGATGAAAACATAAACGATGACTTCTTCTCTCATCCTTGTGAAGCACAACCAAAATTATTGAATGACTAGAAGGAAAATTTTTGGTAAAGGTTCTTCTATCTCTGGTTTATATGCACTTGAATGATTTTCGAGAGGACAACATATTATGAGGGAATCATTGAACAAGGTTTTGGGTTGTCAATGCAATTGTCTTATAAGGGACATTGAGGCGACATTCACAAGCACTTTCAAGACAAATACATGGGTTAAGAAAACATAGTATGAGAATAAAATGACATCTTATGCCTCAAAAAAGAAGATGTCAATTTTTATGGCTAGATCCCTATATTAGATACAGTTGGATATGTTAATCATACAAGCGTAAAATATGCAAATGGTTTATAAAAATTGGGAGAAACGTCTAGAGAGAAAACAAATTGCAAACGAATTATTGAACAAACTTCTTGTAGTTTGGGAATTTGCATAGGTAGGGAAATAACCATTAATACGAGAAGTATGAAACATCTATTTGAGGAAATGGGAGTTAGGTACATGAGACATGCGAAAAACATGTAAACTATTTGAAAAAAGTCTCAATGGAATGATACATGATTTTGGTTAATAGAATAAAATGTGGAAGCATAAAAATGCATGTCAAGTGTTGTGAAAAATGCCTTGAAGAGATGTAGTCTCGTGGAATGCCATGATTGTAGGATTTGCAAAATAAAATGTATGGTTCATTATATTGATGACCGTAAAAGGATCTGAGCAAAAATTACAATCTTAGGAAACAAAATTTGAGGTAAAAGTAGCATAACCAAGGAAAATTACTTATAGAACCCGTACCTTTGACAAGAATTTTATCTCAATCCCATGAAGCCATGATCAAAGCCATGAGATAAGGATTAGAAATGAGAGAATATCCTGTTAAATTCAAACACGGAACATGCAAGGTATACTTAATTCCAAATTTAAAAGGATCTATATTGGGAGTATTTAATCCATAGGACAAGGATCCTTCTACTAAAAACAATCCTATAAATTGTATTATGAGCACTGTGGGAAGGATTCAAAAAAGGAAAACTTATCTTAAAAAACTTTACTTGAGATATGATAAAGAGGGGATTTGTCTCGGATTAGTGGTGTATATATATTTGGTAAAACATTGGCATTTATGTTGCCTATTATGAATTAATTAACTAGTGAGAAACATGCTAAAGATAGGATTAAATCTTATAGAAGGCCACCTAGTGTGATTGCTTTGGTCCCAACTCGAGAGATTATAAAATAGGTTCATTATGATTTTGAGGCTTATGGTGGATCTGTTTGTAACCATAACATATGGTTATATGGAATTGCTCCATATGGTCTATAGGAACATTCACTACAAGGAGGTGTGGATGTTGTGGTTGCGACATCGGGCCATATTAAGGATCATATTGAGAGAGGCACTTTAAAATTGAAATCGTTAAAATCTTGTTTCCTCGATGAGGCTATTGAAATCCTCGACATGGGGTTTGTGGATTGTATAGAGAACAAACCTAGTGTACAATAATCCTTCCCCATCAAACTTTCATGAGACGAGGTTATTAAAGTGTCAACTTGATAGTATATTGCAGCTACTTTCTTAGACAAACCAAAAGAGCGAGGAAACAAAATAGTCATGAAGGTCAATGTGGGTCTTTCTTCCTTCATGCCAATAGGGAAGAAGTTCTTAGTGTGGGAGATAGGGATCTATTCAGCTTCTAGTGGAAAAACACATGAAAGTTAATGTACCTCGATTACATAGTCTTCTTTTCAAAATTAGAGCACATATAGCTGATTTAGAGGTTGTGCATGAAGATGGGATGCATTTTTTCCTCACCAAAATCATTGATTAATCATGGCATCTAGATGCCAAAGATGTCACGACCTGTGGTATTAGTGTTTATATTATTAATAGTGATACTCACATCCCAAATTTAATGGAAACAACAACTAGTGAATGAATCATAGCCACGCACGATATCTTCTAAACATCAACGTATTTCGGATAAGTGGGAGTTCATCAAGGAGTAAATAATTTTTTCTTAAGAAAAGAATAAACATGAACTAAATGAGCTTGCTTCAAGGTCTTGCAACAAAGGTTGCTAGATTACAAATTGACCAATGCTCAAAATAGAAATGAAAGTATTTTTACTTATATATAGTAGGCGGTAATTACTGAGAGGCAAGATCTTCCGAGAAGACTAAATGGTGGCTAAATACACATGTAAAAATGTTCCTAGCTGTTTATTCTAGAACTTGAACGCTATATATGTGCTTTCTTGGGTCATTATTTTGATAGTAGTTGTCGGTCTTTAAGAAATTGAGATTCAGAGATGATAAAAATCATCAAGCAAACATGTTTTAACATTTAGTACATACTGTACAAGCTCCCGGTGAACACATGCACAAGATGATTGTGTAGAGTAATCCAATATTGAAAGTCACTAGATCATGCTAGTGAGAAATTATGACTTATCACTGAGATGTCTTGAGAAAGGATGTTGAAGATATATCTATATTTGGGTCCTTGGAAAATTGAGATCAACATATATTTAATTAATTTATTCACCAAATTAATTAAATATCATATTTGTATAAGCCATAATGTAAAATGTATTTAAGTATTTTGTCCATAAAATTAATTAAATATCATAATCTAATGTAAAACCCAAGTTGAGTCAACTTGGGGTTTGACATAGGTCAAGTAGTTTTATAACTACTTTTGGAAGCATAATGCCTATATAAGGTTATATTTCAATTGTAAGGGGCTTCATCTTCTCATTCACACACCAATATTCATGGGGAATTACTTTATCTATATATTATGCTATTGTAACTTAGTGTACACGAGGATTTTTCTCAAGAATATAATGCATTTTTGTATTTTTGTGTTAATGATTCTCAATTACAAAATATGTTATTATGTTTGTGGTTGAGTTGTTAATGTTGCTCCTTCTTCATAGTGTGATTGATGCTCAAGTGATCAGACTTTGTGCTGGATATCAGGGTACATGGACTTTGTGCCATATCATCATATTTTGAAGGAGATGAAGATTTTGTGCTTCTCAGATTTCACGATCATTGTATGTCTTTACGAAGATGAGAAGTTCCCTTTTGTGAAATTTTTTGTTTGTAGTCTACATTTCCCTTTCTCATCCTTCCAACTTTGTAAGTAAGGAAATCTTGTATAAACAAGTGCAAAATATGTTTCCTTAATAGATAGATTTGTAGAACTTTTTGTCCGAGGTTTATTTTTGTTGCCAAAAACTTACAGTGTTGTATTCTTTCCCTTCTCATTACTCATTCCTCTATGTATTTTTCCTTTCTCAATTTTACCTCCCTTTTGTGCTTTCCAGGTTAAAAGCACCAAAAATATAAAAAACACATCATACAAGGAACTGCCCCTCTCAAAAGCAGAGGAGCTTCACCTTGTTGAAAGGTGAATTTCCTAACTATTATTGGTCTTTATGTGTTTCCATTGGGCATACTCAGTGACATAAAATCCAACCAACACCTAAACTATAAACTTCTAAATTAATGTTAATTCTACCATATTTTTGTATATGTAACTATTTTTAGGATCAAGACTCTATATAGTTCTATACCTAAACCATGTAATCTTCCTACACCTGCTATAGATGCATAATATATATCAATTATTTTCCCTTCTTTTGAGGTGCATGTGATAAATTAGTTAAGCTTGTAGATAAAAAAAACAATGTGTACATATGCTAGATAAATATGATAATTAGTGGTTATTCACATGGAAGGCTATAATGGTGGCCATCATGAGGATAAAAAAGAATAGAAATGGTAGTTATACAATAGAGAATAAAATAAGCACAAAGGAAAATAAATAGACAATTAAGATAACATAGGTAATAGTATGTAAAAGAGCCATATTATTAGGCATAAATCCAAAAAATGGGAGATATATGGTTTTGTTAGACAATACAGGAACTTAGGCCTCATAAAAATAATTAAGTGTTCCCATACAATAAAATCATAGAGATAAAAAACATAGGACACGAATGATGTCACAAGAAAATCAAGGAACTCAGACCACATACAATAAGTATTCAAGTATTCAACTAATCATGTAAGAAAATAATCTAACAAGAAAATATAGAAAACAATAGCGAAAAAACACATAGAGAAAGATAAGTTAGTGATACCAAAGACAAACGTGTTAGTCCTATTTCTATAAAATATGGCATATGCACAATATAAGTAATTGAATAAAATGAGGAAATGAAATGTCTTTGAAATGGAAAAAGGAACTTGTATAGTGTAGTAGATGCCCCTAAATAATTAGCGTCATTGGGAAGGGACTAGGCTAACACTGTCATCATGTATCAATCTATTTATGTCATGCATCAAGCTAATATACCTCATAAACACATAAATTTAAAGAATATATAAAAAATTATGTTATCTCTCAAACCAATATGATAAACAACACATGTAGAGTAACACAATAACATATCAAGTCATATTTAGGTCTTGATATTGTAATTTTACAAATATTTGAATATTTTTGTATTATGTAATAATTTGATTGTGTTTGTATTTTTGATATTTATCTATGTACATGAAGCGAATTAAATTTTAGGGGTGAATATTTGTGAATAGGAAAATATTAGGAATTTTGAATTTTGAATTTGGCAAATTTTGTACTTCCATATGGTAGCGCGTTCGCCAAAATTTTACGGGTCCTAAAAAAATTTGAATATAATTTTACCTTCGTGTTTCCACCAAGGGCCGACCAATGTTAGTATATTCGCCATCATGTTATAACATTATACTATATATAGGATTAATTCACCATAATATAGTCATACTATTTACATTATAAGCGTGTGAAAAAGCCAAAAGTATAAGACAAAAATCGAAGGATTCAGGAATAAGTGAAAGACTCAAGAGGTAAGAAAAAAGAGAACTCTATCTGTAGACTGTCAAGTTTTTGTGTTGGTGGATGGTAATAGTTATTTGCATTACCGTCTGACAATAAAAGTCTACAATGTCAAATAGCAAAAGTAATATGCTACAATCTAGTAATAGATATATGTGTTACCATCTAGTAACAGTTATATGTGTTACCGTCTAGTAACAATTATATGTGTTACCGGCTGGTAATAATTATATGTGTTACTGATCGGTAACAATTATATGTGTTACCTTCTAGTAACATTGTTTATGTTGTCATCGATAACTTTCTTTTCCGTTGATTCTCTTTTGTGTTGTCGTTTGTCAGTGTTAATTTATTTTTTTATGTGGTTGGATAAAGCTATATTCCCTTAAGTATTTCAAATTTCTACATTTTTGTCACATGTGTAGGCTGTGTAAAATCACCCATTTGATGGCCCCTATTACAAATGAGAAAATAACTCAAGGAAAAATAAAATGCGATATGGAAATTTCAAAATATTTCATTCAGCCAATAGTAACCCTAGTGGAAAGAGGTAATTTTGACTCTTACTATGATAATATTACTTTATTTTTTATTTACTTAGGGTATTCTAAATATCGGGCCTGATGTGTAGGTATACCCTCACTGCGGTCCTTCGAGAAATCAGTGGCGTCACATGTTTTTTCATGTGCACCTCATGGGAGACATACTTCTCCACATAAGTGCACTTCTTGGGGTATACTAGCTTTCTGTGCAGATAATGGTGGTCTTGATCTACCTCGCTAAGGTCGACCCTTAGTGTTTTGGCCTCCTTTAAGTGATTGAACCCTACTTGGAAATATTGTGCGATGAATGAGAAAGGTAGTTTACACCATGGGCTCTTAGTCCCATCTGTCAATGTGAATCTGCCAATGTAAAAGTGTTGGTAAATAGTGAACTCAGCCTCTCCTTGCACTAGTGCATTGGTAATTGTTCGGGTATCCTCCATTCAACCCCAAACATGTCACGCATCCTCTTGTACCATTTCTCCAGGCACACCTTGTGGGTGGCCATCATGGTGTCACAAGTGTATTTTTCAAATCTCTTTGCGGGGGAAGGATATTCATCTGGATATTCCCATACAAACTTCTCTGGCCCATCGGGCACTCCAATTTTTGAGAAGATGATGGTGAGGAGGAAATTTCCAAACATGATATTTTATCCTTCGTGCGTGGAATTGATGATTTATTCTACAATGAAGGTGGATAGGTTATAGATGGTTCCTTCCGAAATCTTTCGGCACACATTCAACCAAGCCTTGTTTATCTATGTCCACCTCTCTTTCCCATTCAACTTAGATACCAAGCGTGCAGCCATCCTCATCATTGGGTCAAAGATATTTGAGATATCGAAATAGCATGAGCCATTTTTATAATCATAATCTTGACTGTCTCCTTAATGGATTCCTTTTCCTCCAAGTCATCATCTAGTGGCTCCCCTTCACAAACAAGGCTAGTAAACTTAGAGATTAGTTGAGGGGTTATGCGCATCCTTTGGCTGTGAAGTAGAAGTGGTCCTCATGCATGTGCGACATCAACCATTGGTATAATCACTCGGGTTTGCCAAAGTAGGGCAACTCATAAAGTTGCAACAACCTAGCCTTCTCCAATTTTACCTTCACTTCATCACTATAGATTGACATCCCTTTTGGTGTCCTTTTGTTTGTTAGGTGAACTAGTTCTAATGTCATATCCTTCTCTGTGGTGCTTGTGTGATGGTTGTAATCGCTCACTACCATCTTCCTTACATGGGATACCCATCCTTTCTTGAGCAACATGCCATCTAGGTATTGCATCTCCACATACCACTCCTCATTGAAGCTTGTGGCAATAGTATGTTTCCCCTTTCCCTTTCCCTTCTTTGGTGAGACGGTTTCATTCTTTGGTGCCATCTTCTTGTTGGGTCAAAAAAAATTCTTCCTTGCTCCTCTTCCTCGCTCTGCTCAAATTTGTGGCTTTCCTTCACGAAAAATCCCTTTACTCTCGTGCCCTAGCTGTAGAACCCTAACCTGGACAATCCTTCCACAAGATGATGTACTCTTCTGAAACCTTCCTCCATATGCCCGTGTACCTTATCCACTCTAGTTCGCAAATCAAACTAGTCACACACTCAGATTTCTCACACTTTTTTTCTTTGTGAAAATATTCTTCGCGGATTCCCTAGTTTGCAAGAGCTCTTCTTTATCACAAATGCAAGGTAATAAAAATGTATCCCGAACTTCTACTTATAGCTTTTACTTTGTTTCACTCGGAAATGCTTCGTTCCTTATAGAAGCAGATAAGGTTAGGGTTAGGAGGAATACCCGTAGAATGTCGAGATGATGTGCGCGTACCGTAGAAAGATCAGGTGGCTGTGAAGAACTCCTTTTTGTCTTGGAAGGACTACTGTGAAATAAGAACACAAGACCACAAGATTTTGATTAGATAATAAATGAGGGAAGCGCCTTGGGCCAGGAAGTATGAAACTTCCTTTCGAAGGTGGTCGAGTTCCTGCTAATATGAATTAACACAAAATACCGTAGAGTACCAATTAAATTGTTTCATGGGGCCCCGGGTAGGGAAAATTTGTTTTTCTTGGTTTTGATCAAAGGAACCGATGCGGTTACCTATAACCGATGGCGGTCACTGATAACCGATACCGGTTGGTTCTAGGATCTTCTGGGCTGGTTGTGGTGTTTGTAATGGCTGGTTTTTGGATAGTATTGAGAAATGGGATGGTTAGAAGCTAAGGAATGATAGTTAGAGGCAATGGTACGTTAGATAATGGGTTCAGGAACGGATTTGGGAAGATTACAATTCCAAAAGCACAAGAAATGTTATAATGGAGGACATGCAAGATGTAACTTACTGGATTTGATGAAGGTGCCAGTTGATCTCCTTTGCTGCCAACTCTTCTGGTTTCTTTACTCGTCTCTGCTTGGTCAGGTGAAGTTCTGGACTCTGCTGATCGCTTTGGACTCTCCTTTGATTAAAAATCCTTCGACTGATCTCCAAAATGAAATTCCGATCCGTTGTTTTGGTTTGGGAAGCCCATTTACAGGGAACCGATGGCGGTTGCGTAACCGATGGCGGTCGAGTAGGAACCGGCATCGGTTAGGAAAAAGGAGGCTATTTTTAGTAAAATAGCCCACCTTCCCGCTTTCTCCCGAGAGATCAGTTGCGGGCTTGGTCAAGTGGCTAGAAGGTCGGCTTTGGGTGCGAGTAAGGAGGCATTAGTTATGGATGTGAGTCTAGACCAAGTCATGGGTCTTAATTAGGTTAGTTTAGGGTTAGGGCTAGGTCATGATGAGGTGGCAAAGTGAGGTGGCGGGTAAGGTGATGTGGATTTATCAATTACAAGGTAATTAATAAATAATTGTGTAAAGGTTTAGGTAATGAGGTTAGGTTGCGAAATGGGATGCGGGTCACAAGGGGTCGTGAGACACGAATTTGGTGTCTACATTAGCCCCTTATTGTCGTGTAGCTTGTTCTGTAAAGCTGCGCGGACAATAATATGAAGTGGTTTCTCATGTTAAAGATATAGGTAATCCCCCTCAAATCTATCACAGATTGAGTGAACGGGAAATCAGGGATAGGGTTGATAAAGGGTATATGTGGTAGAGAGGATGGTAAGGTGATGGTGTAGGTCCAAGGAAGCAGACGCATGTTGAAATGCAATAGTATGACTAGGGTACATGATTTGACGAGCAAACCAGCAATGTATAGGCAAAGGTCGATAGTTTATCCAAACAAGGGTGATATAATCCTGGTATCCAAGGCATAGGAAGTAGCTCCAGGGTATATAACAGGTAAGGTACAGGAACGTTTAGGCATGTTCGGCAGTACCAAATGGTTGGTTTGGTTGAGATAAACGTCACGGTCTAGGTCTAGGCAAAGTTGGTCGACAGATCAAGTCAAGGACCCTAATCATGCTAAAACACGAACAAGTGAGCTCGATGGAACACAAGGTACAGGATGGATGGATAAAATAAAACGTTGATTGTGGGTATAGTATGGAAGTGATGCGGCCTTGGGTCGGGCCAAGTTGTGGGGTGGTGGCCATGGGTCAGCCCAAATAAGTGGGTTGAGGCCTTGGGTCGGGCCAAATAGGTAGGTTGAGGCCTTGGGTCGGGCCAATTGGTAGGGCGAGGCCTTGGGTCGGGCCAAATAGGTAAGTTGAGGCCTTGGGTCGGGCCAATTGATAGGGCGAGGCCTTGGGTCGGGCCAAATAGGTAGGTTGAGGCCTTGGGTCGGGCCAAATAGGTAGGTTGAGGCCTTGGGTCAGGCCAGAGTGAGAAAATAAATCCTTTGACGATGGGATTGGTTTAGGGTTGATAGGTGGACCGGATACGGGTAACGATGTTGTGATACCCTTTGATCTCTGTATAGGTGTAAAAGGCGTAGGTCGTTTTGCAGAAAACAAAGGAGGTATGATATATTGATGTAAGGTGGAGGGATGAGGTCCCAATATGGAAGGTGGGTGTGATGAAGAGGGTTTTAATTGTGATAGAGACCCGGATTGCGTTTGTCTCCTAGGTGGCGGGACGGATTTATTTTTGGATAGATCGAGTCGCTTAGGTGGGTGTGTCAGATTGGGCATTGGTGAGGTCCCAAGCGTAGGGGAAGATCTGGTTAAGTTGATAGAAGTGGACGGGGCATTTGGTAGAGGTGAGGGGGGTGAAGGCGAGAACAGGGGCATTTTAAGCTTCTGTAAGCACTTCGGGTAGATGGTGGAGACATCGGGATCAGTCATTTGCATTTGAGTAGAAACAGGAGTACTCAAACGTTCCCATAGGGCCTGTCATCTTCTGGTGGAATGACAGTCTCAGTGTAATTTGTAATTTTTGTACCAGAGGAAAAGTGAGTTGTAATTCCAATCCATTGCGGGTGTGACACAGGAGGCGGATGAGGCACTGTATCAGTAGATGCTAAGAGGTCAACCGGTTGTTGAAAAGATTTAGGTGATGAGGGACTAATAGGCAGAAGGGCATGTTGGAGGGGGTCTGTCATGGCTAAAGAATTTAATGATGTCGGTGCGAGAGATTTCTCATCTAAGGATGTCAAAAGGAGTGGCGTACCCTCCTCTTGTGCGGCAAGAGTGGTAGAAGGAGACGTCTGGGAAATGGATAGATTAGACAACATCCGCTCGCAGTCTTGTAGGGATGTGGTGTAAGAAGACTCATTAATGGGAAGGGAAGCCTGGGCAGCTAACTCTTCTATGGGTAAAGGAATGATTTCGCTTTGACTTGATGGTGGTAAAGGAGGTTCGGGCTCCTGTGTTAGTGAAGAGGCTTGATTCAAAATTGTCTCGATAGAGGCTTTTGGCTGGGTATCGAATACTGCATGGATCTCATGAACACTCTCCTCAGCTAAGATATCTTGGTTTACGTTGCTGCTGGACGAGTGATTCGGGAATGGCTTGTTGAAAATTTTCAGATTTCGGTTAGCAGGGGCGTTAGGATTATCGAGTGTTATATCCCCTGCATCAACCATTTCCTGCACTATGTTTTTCAACATCTTGCAGTTTTCATGACTATGTCCTTTTACGCGGTGAAAGTTACAAAAGTCATTTTCTTTGTACCAGGAAGGTATTGCGCGGGTGGAGTCAAACCCAGAGTGAGGTTTTACAGGGGGCAAGGTGATAGCCCCAGCTTTGAGCAATTTCTCTAGGATGACGCCATAAGTTTCTCCCAAGGGAGTGTAATTGGTGGGCTCAGCTTTGTATTTATAGGTGGTTTTTGGTGGAGTATTGGATGGTGGTTGGGATTTGACCATCACCGCGTGGACAACTCCTTTTGATTTAGAAGAGGTTGACGCGTGAGGAGTGGTGGTATTTGGTTTATTGGTAGAAGCGGGGAGTTCGGAAAGTGGAGTTCTTGTTGCTTGAACCGCAATTTTCTCTTCCTCTAAGGCTCGAATTTCTAATTTTCGAGCCATAGTAAAGGCCTCGTCGAATGTACGGAAAGTTTGAATTTGGAGGGTAGGGGAGATGTGCTTAGCGCAGGCCCGCGTAAATAGTTCGATAAGTTCGGTTTGAGGCAAGGCATATGTAAGTTGGTTGATAAGGCCCCGCCATCGTCCAACGAAATCTGCGATAGATTCGTCTTCGAATTGTCGGATGGCATAGAGGTCGGTGATAGATACTTTCTTGGCAATGTTAATGGAGAAATGATCCAAGAAAGATTGGGCTAGTTGGTTAAAAGAGAAGATTGAGTCTTTGGGTTAAAGCACTTGTACCACTCCAAGCGCAGCCACGATAAGGACATGGGAAAGGTGCGGAGTAACAAGGCATCATCATGGGCAATCAAATAACAAGCATGTCTAAATGATCGCAAGTGTTGTTGAGGATCCTCTTTACTGTTAAAACGAGTAAACTTTGGCAACTCCCATTGAGGCGGATAAGAATGAAGGGGGACAGAAGGGTGAATGGGCTCCCGACAAACTTGCTCGTATGTCAAGGCGCTACGACTTCCTGAAACGGAAGCCTCCAGGTTTTGCATTTTGTCCATCATTTGCTTGATGAAATCTGTGGTTGGATGAGATGATGGTGCCACAGAATAGGGGTGTCCCATATAAGGTGTTGAGGTCACTGGATACGTATATGGGAATGAAAAGGTAGGCGGAGCTTGAGAAGGAAAGCTCGTTTGAATAGGTGGCAGAGAGTAAGTCATGAATGGAGTGGTCTGAAAGAGAGATGAGATAGGGGCAGTTGGTGGTAGCGATACGTGGGATCCAAGATTAACAAAAGGAAAGCTAATCGGGGTCGTATGAACCTCTGCCGCTGTCGGATTGGGAGACGGGGCTAGCGATGCAGGAAGTAAGGTATTGTTATCAGGAGGAGTAGGAGCTAAATGAGCAGCTATACTAATAGGCATGCCCATAAGGAGCTGACCATCAGGCGTACGGTCAGGGGTATGAGACAAATAGTATTGTACAGCGCTGGGATTAGCATCCAGAAATTTGGCAAAGTCCTTGTCTCCTACAGGAATTTGGGGGATCTCACTGGTGTCCGTAGGGTTTCCTATAGAATGTGAAGGGGGTGATTCAGGCAAAGACACAGAGCAGGCATGTGAAACCATGGCGGCGGCTTGCTTCCGAGTGATGACAACCATAGACTAGAACACCCAGGAAAGTTTCAATCTATCCAGAACAAAAACAACGTCTGAAAGGTGAATTTGGCAAGCTGCTGGTTTGTCAGGGGCTGAGAGAGACAGTAACCGATATCGGTTTAGTAACCGGTGTCGGTCACAGATCAAACGCCGTCGGTCTCTTAACCGATGTCGGTGTCAAAAATTTAGAATAAGAAGATACAAAGGGGCTGCTAATTTGATTTAGTAACGTTGAGTATGTTTAGCAACTTATTGATCACAGAAGACAAAGTATGACAGAGAAAACAGGACAGCAAACAAGCAAGATGCACACGCAAATCCAGAGATTAACCTTAGGGTTAATTTTAATTATTGTGGGCTTATGCCTTTAGACGTAGAATGATGTCAGAATCCTAAACAAGAGACTTAGGGGAAATGTCAAGTTGTTTTGGCTTATAAGGTTACCTCAATCGGGCGGAGGAATACCGCGGAAAAAAGGGGGGATGTTTGAGCTGTTGTGTTAATTGTGAAGTGATTCGGTACGTGTTGTGCAGTGAAACTAAGGTTAATTTCCTGTCAATACCGTGGATATCACCCCCACGTGTACGACCTGTTACTTAATCTATGTTCACTAGAATTGAAAAACAACAGGCAGGAATGCAATGCATGTGTTTTAAAACCCAAATCGAAAGTGATATTCGATGAAGCAAAAGAGATGACTTTTACTAATGCAAGATGCAAAAACAAAGCAAGTTCTTTTACCAGAATAATAAAATACCCTGTGAATATCTCTAGAAGAAGAAAACAGCAAGTATGCTCCCTATAATAAAAGCAAGCAAGAAATAAAAAGCAGAGATAAGGTTAGGGTTAGGAGGAATACCTGTAGAATGTCGAGATGATGTGCGCGTACCGTAGAGAAAGATCAGGCTGACTGCGAAGAACTCCTTTTTGTCTTGGAAGGACTACCTGCAAATAAGAACACAAGACCACAAGATTTTGATTAGATAATAAATGAGGGAACTGCCTTGGGCCCAGGAAGTATGAAACTTCCTTTCGAAGGTGGTCAGTTCCCCTGCTAATATGAATTAACACAAAATACTGTAGAGTACCAATTAAATTGTTTCGTGGAACTGGGTAGGGAAAAGGCTGTTTTTCTTGGTTTTGATCAAAGGAACCGATGCCGGTTACCTATAACCGATGGCGGTCACTGATAACCGATACCGGTTGGTTCTAGGATCTTCTGGGCTGGTTGTGGTGTTTGTAATGGCTGGTTTTTGGATAGTATTGAGAAATGGGATGGTTAGAAGCTAAGGAATGATAGTTAGAGGCAATGGTACGTTAGATAATGGGTTCAGGAACGGATTTGGGAAGATTACAATTCCAAAAGCACAAGAAATGTTATAATGGAGGACATGCAAGATGTAACTTACTGGATTTGATGAAGGTGCCAGTTGATCTCCTTTGCTGCCAACTCTTCTGGTTTCTTTACTCGTCTCTGCTTGGTCAGGTGAAGTTCTGGACTCTGCTGATCGCTTTGGACTCTCCTTTGATTAAAAATCCTTCGACTGATCTCCAAAATGAAATTCCGATCCGTTGTTTTGGTTTGGGAAGCCCATTTACAGGGAACCGATGGCGGTTGCGTAACCGACGGCGGTCGAGTAGGAACCGGCATCGGTTAGGAAAAAGTAGGCTATTTTTAGTAAAATAGCCCACCTTCCCTGCTTTTCTCCCGAGAGATCAGTTGCGGGCTTGGTCAAGTGGCTAGAAGGTCGGCTTTGGGTGCGAGTAAGGAGGCATTAGTTATGGATGTGAGTCTAGACCAAGTCATGGGTCTTAATTAGGTTAGTTTAGGGTTAGGGCTAGGTCATGATGAGGTGGCAAAGTGAGGTGGCGGGTAAGGTGATGTGGATTTATCAATTACAAGGTAATTAATAAATAATTGTGTAAAGGTTTAGGTAATGAGGTTAGGTTGCGAAATGGGATGCGGGTCACAAGGGGTCGTGAGACACGAATTTGGTGTCTACATACTTCTCTCCCACAATAAAATCTATGTGACCTACCAATTTACTTTTTCATTAAAGGTGGATTTTTTCACTAAAGACAACCTTAAGCGCTCTTTCCCCCACATCCAATCCTGTACGAAAAATCCTTACAACCTTTTGGCGTGCAAAAATCCTTATTGACCAAAGATCCTTACATGCGTGCTTCTTCTGTCCTTAACCTTATTTTTTCCCTCACCTACCTCATGTTGTTCCTGCACTTCTCATCCTTTGTACGTGGTCTTTGTAAAGCTATCCTGACACCAAAATTCATTATGTCTACCTTTTCTAAGCACGTTCTTCAACACTACGTGCCTTCAATCCTTCAATTTGGGTCATCAAAACACAACTTATACTACAAGATTTCCATTTTACTTTGCATTACTCCACCCCACACAAAAATATATGTGAGGTCCTCTACGCATATAAAGCCTTTTGAAAATAATAAGTGGCTACTGGTGCACAAGGCGCACAAAACAACAACAAAAATAAAGGAACAAGCAACGAGAAAGGGAAACACAAAGAAAAGAGATGCATAAAAGGAAATCCTAGGCTAAATGGTAATCGCCTATTTATAAACACAAGGAAGACTTATTTATAGTAGGGCTTCATCCTACTCACATTGAAATGGCCTAATAACCATGTTCCATCTAGCGTTTATAACTGGCAAACACCTGAATCAAGGATGTGAAAGATGATATATGGCGCTAACCAATGGACTTTTAGTTTCTGGGATAACACATAAATTTGGAGTCATAAAGAAAGACTATCTGCCAAACCTCGAATTGTTTGTTCTTAATATGTCGGTCATGCCATTCTTTTTGTCGTGCCTTTTTAGTCTTCTGACTCCATCTAACAAGTGATTGTATTTCTTCCAACTGCATTAACTTCTCCACATGCTCTTGAATTTCTTGTTCATCATCTAACCCTCCTACATGTGTAATACACAATGATGGTAACATAAATTCAACCGGTAAAATAGCCTCCGCACCAAACACCAATTGAAACGGTGTGGCCTTGTTCAATCTCTTGTAGGTTGTCATGTATGCCCATAGAACAACTGATACCTTGTCATCCCAATCTTGTCTTCCCACATTAAAAATTTTAGTTAACGTGTGGCTTAATATCTTGTTAAATGCCTCAGTAGTTCCATTAGCTTATGGGTGATATGGGGTAGTTTTATGATGGGCCACCATGAACTCTACCAAAAAATCTGACTGTTTCATTCAAAAAATGTGTACCCCTATCACTAGTCAAGCTTAAAGGACATCCATACCTACTGATTATGTTCTCCCATAAGAATCTAGTCAGTTGTTTCCACTGTGTAATCCCTTGTAGGTGCTTCCTCCGCCCACCTTGTTAAGTAATCAGTGCAAGTAATGATATAGCGTGAACCATTCCTTCGCGTGGCAAGTGAAATTGGTCCTACAAAATCAATTACCCATTTTTCAAATGGTTCTATGTTGGCTATAGGTCTTAATGGAATTTCATCTCTTTTTCTGGCTTGCCAAAGTGTTGGCAATGGTCACAGGATTTTCAAAATTTAATGCAATCCTGGTAGATACTTTCCCACCAAAGCCTGTGAGTAGAAGCTTCCGTGTTATGGCACTCCCTGCATAGTTCCCTCCTGTAATCCCACCATGTGCTTCTTCCATGATTGCAACATGTTCATGTTCTAACGTGCATCAGTGTAGAACCTCATAATGTCCTAACTTGTATAAGTGTTCACTAATTAACATGTGGGCCACAAAGCATATGGCTAGCTATTTTCTTTCCAAAGTCTTCATTCCTTCTAGTGACACACCCGTTTTGAGAAAGAGAACAATATCCTCTAAGTAAGAGGGCACATGCCACAACCTAAATAGTTGTATATCTAGAATAACATCCTCCCTTGAGTCAATTATTGACAAATGATCGAATGCCCTGAGTTATTCTTTCTGGTTTCTCAACAACTATAAACTCAAACTCTTGAAACAACAAGACCCACCAACATATGCGCCCTTTCAAAATGGGATTTTTCACCAAGTACTTCAATGCCATATGGTCTATGTAGAATATGAAAGGTGTTGCCAGCAGATACTACCTAAACTTATGCAGTGTGTAGATCAGTGATAGTGCTTCATGCTCAGTAGTGATATAGTTCTAATCTGTGGTGTTAACTTCCTACTATCAAAACACAAGGGGTGGTCAACAATCCCTTCTCTAGGCTATGCTAAGACTTCTCCAATTTCCATCCTGAAGCATCAACATGCATGTGGAAAGGTTTATCCCAAGAAGGAAATCATAGTATGGGTGCAGTGACAGTTTATCCTTCAAAGTGTCAAACGTCGTCTGTTGCACCTCTCCCCAGTGAAAGGAACTCTTTTGTTTTAGTAACTTCTCCAATGACATGGAAATCTTGGCATACCCCTTGATAAAATTCCGGTAGTAACCTGTGTGCCTAAGGAATCTGCGCACTGTGCTCTAACTGGTAGGCTCCCCCAATCCCACAATAATGGAAACTTTGGCAGGATCCACCAAGAAACCTTCCTTACATATAATATGCCCCAAAAAGGTTCTAAATGGAGTAACAAAGAGACATTTATTGATGTTGATGGATATACACAACTACCAACATCTCTCAAAAATCCATCACAAATTTTCACAATGGTCTTTCACTAGTCCATACACCATCTAGTCATCAAGGTAGACTGAAGGAATTTATGGATAAAATCTTGAAATTCCTGGACCACTATGCATGAAAACATAGTAGGCGTATTCTTCAGTCCAAAGGGCATGACCATATAGGAAAAAATTCCCCATTCAGTGGTGAAATTTTTCTTCTCTTAGTCTTCTTTAGCAATTCTAACTTGATGGCATCATGAGAATCCATCCGTGTAAGAATATATTTCATGTCGAGCCACTCCTTCCGGGATCTCCTCGATAAAGGGGTTGGAAAAGGATCAATTACACATAATGCATTTGATTCCTTATAGTCAAAACAGATCCTTATCCTTCCATCCTTTAATACTGATGACCATGGGGCTTACCCATTCTAATTCCTCCATAGCTTCAATGATTCTTGAAGTGATCATCTTGTCTATCTCCTCCTTGAATTTGATTCAAAGATTTGGATTCATTTGATAAGGCCTCTTCTGAATCGGGCACACTTCCTCCTTTAACTTGATTTTCATTTCTCCCAAGGAGTGGTGGATTCCTTTAAGCTCATGGTATACACGAAGAAATAAGTCCTAAAACTCATGTAGTACATCAATAATCTCTAATAGTGGCCTCCTTAGGTTCCATTTCGAACCAATGTTAATTTTTTTATTTTTAGGGGTTCATGGTAGGCGTGTGCTTTCTCATCAACACTATCAATAACTTTGCATGTACCTTCAGTATGGTTAGCATCCAAACTCTCCATATCTTCTCCATCTATTACATAGACCATCTTTCCCTTTTCTTTATCTATGCGTGCATGCTCAAGATGCACTTCTTTGAGTCTTCCTCATCAAAGTGCGGTTCTAAGCCAGTTCACCCAATAAATCCAATATTATATCTTCTTTCATGGCACTATCTCCCATCATTAGGTGCTTAACAACCTACAACACCCTATCCAATGATGGTTTAGTACTTTGATACTCGAAAGCTTGAAGGAGGTCAGTTGTCAACTCCTGTCAATTTCATGTCTAAGGAAACATCTATGAGTGAATATACCATACGCGTGCACAACCTTGTAAGGTGGAATATAGATTATGCAACCGTAAAGAAGGTAGAAAGGCCTATGTGCCTTCCATCCATGCTTGGATGTGAGACAAGGTAGGTTCCTTCCCATGGTAGTCTTGTATTGCAATGGGTGCATTGCTTCGGGAGAACCTAACAGAGAATGTGATTCTTACCTTGTGCCACTCTAGAAGGCTATCACGATGTGTCACCCACCAACATGTTGTGGTCCTAAGCAAGTTATAGCTGAGCATCCCTCTTCTTTCGACCTCATTTTTCCACTGAGCCTCCATTTCTTGTAAGAAATCCTCAGGGTTGGCTCCTCTAGAATAACTTGGTAACTTCTTCCCTCCCAGGTGCTTGACTAAGTGTGCCTTCATTACCCTTGTCACAGAGCCTCTTAGTTGTCTCCCAATTAACTCATAAGTCTCGTGTGCCCAATTATCACATGCCACACTAGTTATATCACTCATGGACTGAGCATATTCAAACTGAATAACTCCTCTTGTAGTGTGAATAACCTCAAGATCCCTAATAGAGCGCACATAGATCCTGTCAAGAACTTCTTCTCCCAAGGGCTCAGTATAGGGTGCTGATTTTCCATTGGTTAAGGGGATGATGACCCGCTCTTCCTTGTTCTCAAAGCTTATGTATCCCTTATTGAACCTTAGGTCAACATTGTTCTTATAACACCAAGGGCGCCCAAGTAATGCGTTGGAAAGTTGTCTTCCTCGGCTAGCACCAAGACTTCAAAGTCTCCATGAACGTTTCCCCTTGGATAGTGATAACAACATCCTTCAAGACACCAATGGGCATTGCCTTTGTCTTGTTATCCATATACAACACATTCAAAGATGGCTGTAATGGGGGCCTTCCCATTTGATGCCATGCATCTAGAGTGAAAACATTGAATTCTCGCACTGTGTTAATAAAAATATTGCTTAGAAGCCACCCATCTACAACAAAATTCAAGGTAATCTCCTTGTCATAATCAAGGTTGTGGGGAGGAAGGTTGGCATGCAGAACCTACCTCTTGCACCCTCCTTCAACACGTAGTACCTTCTCCCGTAAACACTCTTCTAGCAAGGGGATGATATTTTTGCCTCAACATCTTGCATACTTCTCTAACCTCATCCAAATCCTTATGTGGAGCCTCAACATTCTTCCTTTTCTCTAACTATCTTGACTACTCTTTCAAGCACTAGATCTCTCCTTGAAGGCTTCAAATCACATCCATGGTTTCTTAATACACTTATTTCTGATGAGTAGGGTCCGAGATACATTCTATGCACCACATCTTCTCTAATAACCAATGGTATTTTCCTTGGTACTTCCCTAGCACGCACAACATCAACTCACGTTGAATCTAGTATGAGCTCTATTTCTAACCCATCCATCACCCATGGCATCCATTATGAATTGACCTTCCTCACGTTTACCATCTTAATGCCTTTGTCTTTCTGGTGTTGCTGGCTCATATGTTCAAATAGATCTGGACACTCCTCATACTTATGTTTTTTTCCACACCAAGAGCATTGTAACAGTCCGGGCATTCGTGCTTATAGTGCTTCGTAGACCCACAATTGTAATAGGTTCCACGCGGGAACTCACTTCTTCCTCCACGGTTACCATGACCACAAAATCCTCCTCAAAACCTCTTCCACGTGCCCCTCCATCCACACGCCCTTCATAGTGATGACCATCATCCTTAGAATTGTTTACGAGGTTGGTCTAGCGCACACCAATATCAATGGCATCATGTATTTGGTCAATCAATCTACAATCCTTGGTGTCATGAGTAGTAGAGGTGAAAATCTTGCAATAGCAAGACACATTCTTATGGATTGCGTGCTTGCCGCAAAGAGTGAACATCTACTTGCATCATGATCTCCGTGGAAAATTTCACATGCCACCATCATGGCGCGACTTGATCTCTGGGGAAAATTCCTTTGTATGCCCCTCTACCTCACAATCCATGCACCATAGACCACTGCGAGTCTCATGCGCTGAGTTCGCAGATAGCTTCTCCAACTACTTCACCATTGTAGCAATATGAGCCTCAAGAAAAGGGCTAATATTGGTATCAACACTTCCAAAATCCTTAGTGCACAGGGAAGCTTCCAAGGCCTCACGTAGGTTTGTGAAAGTCTTTTGTGAAAGCACTCTCCTAAATGGTGTTATCTATCCTCAAAACAACCATTGAGCATCTTTGAGAGGGGTGAATATCATAGGATAGTTTTGATAGGATAGTTTTGAAATGCGTGTCATACTCCCACACACTCTCTGTCATACCTTGTTAAATCTCCTTCAACATGCTAATGCTCTTTTGTTCAAACTCAGAGATATGAAATTAAGCCAAATTAGCATTCTACAACACGGTGTAATCTACCTTTGTCCGATGGGGGTCATGCTTCAGTACTAACTATGAATGTGTCCATGCAACATTGTTGCAAATTGAATTTCCTTCTACTCGGGGTAGTGATCCCCTTCACATGCCATAGTAGTTCACACTTGTGTACATGCTCTGCAACATCCTCAACACCTTTGTAGTCTGGTAGGTGCAAAGACATCTTGAAAAATACTTGCTGAGGTGGTTGAGGTCCTTGTCCGCCTAATCTAGAACCTTTATTTCCTCTAGTGTTTCCTCCACCACCAGATCCACTAGATCCACCAAGTCATATTCCCCGACCCACCAGATCCTCCAGATCTACTAGGTCCACTAGGTCCTCCAGCTCCTATACCACCAAATCCACCTCATGTAGCCGGTAAAGGGCCTGAAGTGGTCACACCTAATGTTCCTAATGTCCCACTAAATTATGTGCCAATAGTTTGTGATATTACACTACTACTAGATGTGTGTCCCATGCCCCTTCTAGATGCGATACCTAAACTTTTCATACCCGTACCTTACCCAAATGTTGTTCCGGACAATATTCCTATAAAAAAGGGACTGATTGTGCATCCATAGATGTACCAAATGAGAAATTATATCTCCTAGGTGCAGATCAATCACTCCCACCAATAATAATCGGGCTAGCAATACTTTTCTCTAGAATTAGAAAACTAAGTGTCAAGGTTTGGTTAGCGGGAGGATTCGAGATGCATGCCGATGACTCTCCTTTCCCCAAGTGATGAACTCTCATCATAAGTGAAGGTGTCTCTCTTCCGCACTTTCCAAGATGGGGCAACACAGAATGCTCGAGATCCACATCCTCTCGTGTGAATCTCAATTCCTTCCCGCAACGTCTGCCTCCATAAATCCATCACTCCTACAACCTCGCATTATCTAGCTAACTCCATTTCATGAGTCTCACTATACTTGAGTCATCTCTTTCCTCTCTCTCTCTCTCAACCATAATGTCTGTCATCTTCCTCCAACCTATTTTCCTCGCTTAGTGCTTAGAAGAGCTTTAGTGACCATAGGAAATGCTTCCAGACTTAGTGTAATGAGCAGGATCTTTATGGCTAAAGGGATAACACACAAAAATGATCCTCTAGGTTCCTTTAAGAACTCAAACTCAGCAACTTCAGGACAAGAATACATAGAAATAACATATTCCAGGTATAATTGGTCAACACTCTTTTCCACCAATGATCAATAGCATGCATCCAAGTCAAATCAGCATCTTGCAGCCTCTGATATTCCTCTTGGGTCCAAATGTGAGATCTATAATACCAACTTGATCTAGATGCATACACGGAAATCCATTCATACAACTCTATTGGAAAGCAACAAAAGAAGGTCTCATACAACTCATGATATAGGTGTTCTTCTACCCATCTGCATGCATCAAACTCAGGTCTAGTACTAAATATCTGAGAAAACTCATCCTCCATGCTCTTAAACCATGCTTTGACACTGTCCAAGGTCAAGCGCTCTATCATCACACATCATTCTCACAATAAATTTGAAAAGAGGTCCCGACAACGGAACCAAGATGTAGTCATTTTTACCCATCTACTAACTTCTAACCCCATGCGCATCGGCCTATCACCCAACGGACGACTGAAACTCACCTTTGGCACCCATGTGTGAAAATCCCCTCCTTTATGTGAGCATTATGAGAAGATATTTCCATTGTTAGAGGATTAGTTGTAGAGAAGTGAATATTCATGTAAAAGCACAACATGAGCTATCATATCCTTATACCTAAGCATTTAATAACAAGAGAAACATCATGGCATGAAATACAAAGAACAAATATGCCATAAAATATAAGGAAATAACACTAGGATTTACACCCATGAACCAGATATTCATAACAGAGCCATATATTTATATTGATCATAGTCTCAACAACCACATTACATTCAAAGGGTCATATCAGACCAAATGTATCAAGACATAGATCTAACCCATATATCAAAGGTCCTAGATATGCTTTCTTTATTTAAATTTTTACTGAGACCCATCCCTTAGAAATGATATCATTCCTACAGTTCTCTAATGAAAACCACAACTCCCAAGGCCTCCTAATATTTTCTTCAAAGCTTCACTTTCCTCATACTATATATCTTCCATCTATGTCTTCCTCAATGTCTCTCTTCATGCCTCATGTCTCTCTCTATCTCTCTTCTACCCGAGCATCTCTTCTTATAGCACCAACACCCACCGCCATGCCTTTTCTCAGGAGTAGATCAGATGTCAAGTGTCCATGTGGTTCTTCAATGGTGCATGCTTATTCTATTCCAAGCTCTCCACTTTCTGCAATGATGTATTCTAATAATATTCCATGCATGGAATATTCTTTCCTTGACCACCAAGTCTTCCAAGTGGGACCTTATCCACTTGGCATGCCTAGTTGGGTCATGTTTTTCCTCAGTGCCTCCAAAATGCTGAATATGGTTAAGTCCTTAGATCATGTGTATTTCTTTGCACATGTACCCCTGGTTTCTCCAAAACCCTTCTTAAACCCTTTTCCTATGTAATTTTCCCCACATTCCCTTCTTCTTATTGGTCCCATGTGATCACGCACCCTTTAGCACTTATCCAATATTTCGAGGCTCAACAATCCTAAAAATTTTACCAACACTCATTGCTAAGTTCAAATTGAGCTCATTTATACCATTTCATCATCAAACATTGTCAATCTCTTTCACTTCTATCTCTGGGCTATTCTACATTCCTTTCCACGTTCAAGCTGTAATTCCATTTTGTTGAGTTCCTGAGGCATGGCTTCTTTGAGTCCTATAAGAGCTCACTTAATCATTTCTCTCTCTCATATTATGATTGATCCTTCCAACATGAACTTCTTCAAGACCCAGCTAAGTTTACATTTGAGTACTTGACGATTCTATGATACGAGCTCGTGACCACTCAATTACTTCTACGAGCTCGATTTTGATTAGCACTTCCAAGACTTGCCGTATGATGCCGAGTCCTCTGCTATCTTTTTGTTCTGAGCCAATTTCTAGAGCTTGAACTAATAAACCGGTGATGAAATTTATTTTTCCAAGCCCATCATCTTTATGAGATAAACCATCTTTTCATCGATTTTCCTTTCGAGCCATTGGCTCTTAATCCTCAAGCCGATTACATTGAGTGGCTCGGTCCTTAACTGAATTATGTGCACAAATCAATCCCATAAGTTGCCTCTATTTAATCATCTCTTCCTGGTGCATCTTCCCCCTCCTGTTAGACAAGTAATTTACACGTCTTTCAACGTCATCTCTATCCATACATTTGACGCTTCCATGTAAATAGAAACTCCCAAAAATTATTCAGTTGATAGGAGTTCTTCCATTTCACAAGTTGAATAATGAGTTTTATTAGAAAAATTACTTTCCTTATTGCCACAATGGATTGAAAAACTTTCATATTTCAGTCATAGTTATTTCCATATATACCCATGCAGCCATAAAAGCACGAAGAAAAATCCAAGAAAAATTGCCATAGGTTCCCACTTCCGATTAAGGCATGTCTCGCTTAGGTCTTTATCTTTCTCAAGCATATATATGTGACTCTGATGACAACCAACTAGACATCCCGACTGGTCCAATTTTTCACCAACTCCCAAAACTTCTTGAACATTTCAAGTCATAATCTATTGTACTTCATACATTGTCATTCTACTTGGCAAGGTTTTTGTGTCTGTGTATCCTAGCACAACTTCCTTGTCTTTTGAACAAATGTGTCAAATTTAATAAAAGCATAGGGCCTCATGAAAATTTCAATTTGAGAGTGGTTCACCTTTTCAAATTCATTTTGAGATCCTCTAGACATTGAAATACAAGATTTTTGGATAAGATCAGTCATACATGGTTAAGTAACAAACCCGAGCTTCAATGATGTAGTGAAATATATAGGGATATGATTAATTTGACATTCGAGAGGGCTTGTGATGGCCATGCGATAATTTCTTGAACATAGATTTATCCCGTTGCTTGTAAAATTCTAGATCCCTCTGCTTGTAGCAATCATCCAACTCTTTTGATAGAGGGAGACCATTGGTAACCCTTGCTATCATTTTCAGCTTAACCATTTTACCCTTGGTCTTGGATGTTTTTTCTCTAATCCTAAGATGACAGAAAGTAATCCCATAGGGGCCAATTTTGATCTTAGGAAAACACAAATCTTCCACCTATCATCAGATTAAAACCTTCAACATCTTTATCTCGTGGCCTCATCATCTCTATTTGTCACCTCACTCTCAAAATAATCTAAAGTTATGAATAAATACTCATTTTGTGAACTTGATTTCTTCAATAACTCATAGGTCAAGATGGATTCAAAATTGTAGTCTCATTTGATGAAACAACCTTGTGAATTTCTTCAAGAAGGAACTTATGGTCTAAAGGTGTAATTCACCACCCTTGTCAATTTTTTTCCAATAGGGAAAAAAATTGACAACATTTTTTGGTGACCTCTTGGGGATGCTTTCCTGCTAAGCATTATTTTGGTATCTTGTAACATCCATTGGGCATGGAGTCATTTTTATTCCCAAAACTGATCCCGAACTTGAAGTATATCATTTGACCTTGTCCTAGAATCTGATGTTGTGAAAAATGAAGCACATTGGAACCCATGACTGCTTGGAATGCACAACATAATGTAGAGATTTGAGTAAAACATATCTTGGTTTTGGACATCATGGAACTCTATTAAATAATGATTTCTCTCTTTCTTCTAAAAATTTTGCTTCGACACATTGTGCGAAACAATGACAAAACAAAATACGCATAACAACCGAAAACCATACATGCTTTAAATTTAACATGGAGTGTGCTAAGAACTTATTTTTTTGAAAACAAACCTATTAATACCCTATACTAACCAAAAGTACAAGTGAACTAAACAAACCTTACAACTGGTTGAGCAAAATAACTCCCCTTCCTTACAATGGGAAACCGTGTAGATGATGTGAAAATGGACATGGTTGGAATTGAGAGTGAAAAATTTAAACAAGCCCAATTATCTAGTTGGTTTACCAAGGAATCGACATAAAAGATAAAATATGCCTCTTTTAGTTTCTTTGCATTTGTTTTGTAGAGGCAGAATCGATCCTTGGGAGTGTTAAACACATACTCACATTCCAAGGTAAATGTGACTGGTTGTGACTTCTCTTTTGGCTCCAAAGAATCTAAATACCTTATGGGACATGGTCGAACCCATTTAATATGCCTTCTATTATGAGATTCAACCTTAACAAGGAAGTGTCCCTGAAGACATCCTTGTATGAAAAGTGTTGAAGTGACATCCTTTCCCTCTTGTTGCCCATTTACAAATGATTGATATTCCTCATGGATTATTGGCACCAAAGTGATGTTGCCTTCATTTCCCTTTCCTTCCTTAACAATGAAGAATTTATTCCCAACATGCAGCTACTTTAGATCACTTACACCATCCATTGGAATCACTTGAAAATCTCCACAAGTGTTTGAAGGGTACTGCTCATATAGGAGTTCCACTTTCATCTGAAAACAAATTTGTTCTACATTTCTAACCTCCTCATCCCACGTAAAACCTAAAAATTTAGATTCATCCACCTGTTGCTTTTGAGGACCATCAGGAGTAGCCATATCTTTAAGAATACTTTCCTCTATCTCAAGTTCACTAAGAAAATCAAGACCCACAGTTGGGAGTATTTAAATTCCAACTATGTCATTTACATTCCAAGTTCTTGAAACTGAGTTAGCCTCTTCCGTGTACTCATTTTCTTCTTCATTTTGTGAGTCATATGGAAGATCTAATTCCTCCGATATTGGCTCAAGAAAATTGTTATGAGAAATAGGTGGTTCTTGAACTTTTCCTTGCAAAGCACCAGAAATTTGTATTGAAGGCTAGATAATGGAATAACAAAAATGGGTATTTCCATAGGTTCTTTTTCATCCAAATACTTCTCCAAATCTGACAGATAGATTGTCACTTCATTACCTAGTTGTGCCAAAGGTTCACGTCTTCTCCCATGGTTTTCTTCAGATTAGAAATTTGTTCACCATATCCCTCTTCATCTTCAAACATAAAATTTACAAGATCAAATTCATCTAAGAAATCATATTTTTGTAAAGACAGAGAGGAAAAACGATTTGAGACCTTAGAACTTGCATATGAGACCCCTTAACTAGCATGGTCTTTATTAACAACCTGAAGCTCTTCGTGACTAGCTGCAGAATGTGGTAATTACCTTGGTGGAATAATGCAACTCTCCAAAATTTCAAGTTCCCGACATGCGTGGAAATTAGGATCATTGCACTCATTAGAATTAATCTACATACTTGATAATATTTCTTCTTCATCTTGCACATGCTCTTTTCTTAAAATTTTGGAGCTAACTCTTGCTCTAACTTGTGGGGAGTCGCAGTTTCCTAAAACATAGTGCCAACATGTATGTTGCACTCTAAACACATAGAATGATGCTCATCATCATCCTCTTATACTTGTTCTTGTGGAAATTCAGTTTCCATCGAATGCTCTTGAATCTCAACCTTGGATAGAGGCTGAGTTAGGAGGGGAAATTTCTTGACATTCAATCTTGCAGCCCACTCCTTATAATTTTTTGCAAGTTCATCCTTATTAAGCTCCTTAACATCCTCCTCTTCATCTTCAGTATAATCATGTTCTTCCCAAAATGGATTTAGAACTATAAGAGGAGGGATGGGTTGGGATTCAATGACTTCCCTCATTGTTTGAGATAGCGGAAGAAGTGTAACTTCTTGTGTTGGTGTCCTGTGTAGAAATGAAGGAATCCTAGAAGAATGAGGAAGAGAAGATTTATGGTGGAATAGTAATATATGGGATGTAGAAATGGAATTCTCAACATGGGTAGTAGGTGAAAAGCCTTGGATTTGCGGTCTATAATGAAATGATATTGGTTAGGAAATAGAAAAAGGAATCTAAGGTGGTGGTGTAGGAATTACCCATTGACAAGGTTCCCTTACATTAAACTCATAAGCCTCTAACTTTTTGATCCAACCTTTAAGTTGAGGTAGCAATTCGGCCATGAAGCCAATCTTTTCTTGTAGGCTATAAAACTTTGGCATAGGGCCAACCCACGGACAAGGTACCTTGAAGCCAATTTTGAATACCTTCATCTGTGATGTAGCTCTAGACTACACCATACCCTCCTTCATTCTTTAAATCTTTAACTGTAATTCAGCATCTTCACATGTGTGATGGCCTCCAAAATCTACATGTCCTTGCTCTTGGAAATTTACATAGTTAGTTGAAAAACCAAACTGACCATGACTCCGTTCATAGAGATATGCATACTCCAAATGATTTTCATCATAAAATGGAGTTGGAGGTGGGTTAAAATAGCCTGAAGATGGAAAGTACTGCTGCTAGTGCAAGTGGGAACTCAACTGTGGAAATGAAACCATGATTGCATAGCTTCATGAATGGAAGAAAAATGGAAAGATGTGGAAGAAAACGGATGGAAATGGGTGGAAAAAGATAGTTTGCAACTCAAAGAGTGGGTTACTTAGATCAATGGAGTCACCAGTTGTGCTTGGGTATACCTCCTAAGGCTGAAATTTCACTAATAGCACAACAAATTAATGAAAATAAAGTGAACACAAATACACACACTGTAAAAAATGTGACTCTCATGGTCCCACCAGTGCATTATAAAATTTTTTATCACCAAATCTCTGCACCTCCCGAATGGGCAAGTGATGGAAAGGACATTCGGTATGATTGGGTAACATGGGATCACCTCTCAAGCTATGGGACTTGCGGACTTGAGGTGAACCTCCGAGAGAAGGCCAAATTCCTCTTCCTAAACTAAGAACTACACTAATCCTAATGCAATAAAAAAGCTACCTAAACCTATACTAATATTTCAAGGGGATTAGGGAGAGATATTTGCAAGAAATAAAACCTAAACTAGAAGTGGTGATGCACCAAGAAAGGGTTTTGCTAGACAAAATTATGGCTTGCCAATGAAGAAAGATGATCATGAGGAGGATGAAGATACATCACATACTCAATTCATATACAATACTTCATTCCTTGATAAGCATAATGACCTACCAAGACTTGCGAAAAGAAACATTGGTTGCAGTTCACTTGCGAAACATGAGAAAGGCAATAGAAGCAAAAAAATGATGTAAGGACATATAGTTAATCGATCACAAAACATGATTTCCATTACTTGAAGCACTTGCACAAAGTGCATCATTATCGTAGGGCAAGACATAGGTGCCATTACAATTTTGGAGAAGAAAATCTTGAAAGCCTGCAAATTCACAACATCTCAGTTTGTGAAGAGAAGGGAAGCTTGGAAAATGTCTAACTCTTATTTTTGGAATAAGCACCCCTTTAAAATTTATATCACTTGCTTGAGCATGTAGGAGAAAGAAGGAGAAACCCTATAATCTAGGCCAGAATGTAGCAAATAATTAATCACTATTATTGACCATGCTTGCCTCATTAATTGCAACTTCATCCTCCCAAACACTATTCACGGAATGAGTAAAACCTACAATTTTGGAATGTAAAACTTCTGAAAATCCATATTCTGATGATTTCATTATATAGCTCTCTCTCCCAATTCCAACGACTATAATTTTATGGAAAACCAATAATCGGAAGGGAGCTATGACGAGCTCTTCGGTCTACATGTTGACATCTTCGAGCATGAAAATGGCTCATCTTGCATTTATCTCGGTGCTCCGTATTCATTCTACCAAGCTAAATGCCACATTGCATTGATAACATCACCGACTTTATTTAGTTGAACACCTTTCACTTTTTTCATTAAATGGCCTTATGCCAGCTCACGATGATTTGAACCCACGTCGAATTTGCATTAGTGAATGAAAATGGCTCATTCGGGCCTTTGTAACTCAATTGAGCGCCTGACTCAAGATTACTCCTCCTAACTCGACGGTGACTCGGGATTCCCTCATGATATGTTCCCTTATTTCCTCCTCACCTCCAGTAACTAACTATCCAACGGGCCTCGGCGACTGCCAACCATTTCAGATTCGGAATCTGAACACCTTCCACTACGTCGAGCGGCTCACAATCCTCCAACACCATAGAATCTGACACCCGAAGTGAGTAAGTTCTGAATTTTTAAATTCAGAGTTCGTAATTCGGAACTCCATGTCTGATCACACCGACTCGTCGAGGAGAGTTTCACTCCAATACGTCCGAAAGCCTGAAATGGGCAATCCCAAAAGTAACTCCCGAATAATTCCAACTTCACCCATTCGATGCAACTCGGCCACCTATTTTCGTCTGCATGAGTCAAGCCACATGAGCTTGCATTCAAATTGGTTTCCCGTTTGGTTCTCCTTCATCGTTGACCCAATTCTCCTATTATACAATGAGCTCATGTTCTCCTCTTGACTAGGACGAATCGGCCCTATTAAACACCTGTACACTTCTTGAGCTTCAAAATAACATTGTGATATTCGCCTTGTGCATTTCTCAAAACGATTCGGAACACTCCGAATTCATTGGCACATTTGTTCAATGGCCGAACCTTAATTTTTATCCAACACTCGCTGCTAAGTTTGAATTGAGCTCATCTATACCATTCCCTGTTAGACACTGTCAAGCTCTTTCACTTCTGTCTCCGGGCTATTCTCCATTCCTTTCCATGTTCAAGCCGCAATGCCTTAATTTTGTTGAGTTCCCGATGCATGGCTTGCCAATTCCTACAAGAGCTCAATAAATCATTTCTCTCTCTCATACTGCGACCAATCCTTCCAACTTGAACTTCTTCGACACCCAGCTGAGTTTACATTCGAGTACTCTCCGAGTCTATGATACGAGCTCAGTGAGATCTCAATTGCTTCTACAAGCTCGCTTTGGATTACCACTTCCAAGAATCGCCATATGATGCCAGGTCCTTTGCTATTTGTTTGTTCCCCAGCCAATTTCTATAGCTCAAACTAGTAAATCGATGAAATTTCCTTTTCCGAGCCCATCATCTTTACAATCTAAACCACCTGTTGAGCGATTCACCTTGTCGAGCAATTGGATCTTCGTCCTCAATCCGATGACATTGAGAGGCTCGGTTCTCAACTGAATTCTATGCACAACTCAATCCCACGAGCTCCCTCTATCTAATCATATCTTCCTGGTGTGTCTTCCCCCTCCTGTCAGACAAGTAAGTTGCATGTATTTCAACCTCATATCTATCTATACGTTTTATGCTTCCATTTAATTAGAAACTCCCCAAAAAATGTTCAGTTGATAGCAGTCCTTCCATTTCGCAAGTCGAATAATGGGTTTTATTAGCAAAAAGACTTTCCTTATTGCGACAACGGATTAAAAAAATTCATATTTCAGTCATAGTTATTTCTATATATACCCTCGCAGCCATAGAAGCATGAAGACAACTCCAAGAGCAATTTCCATAGGTTCCCACTTCCGGATTAAGGCCTTTCTACTTAGGTCTTTAGCTTTCTCAGCATATATCCATGACTCGGATGACAACCTACTAGACATCTGAGTGACCTGGTCCAATTTTTCACCAACTCCCAAAACTTCTTGAACATTTCGGGTCATAATCTATTACATTTCATATAGATCATCATTCTACTTGGAAAGGTTTCTCACACTGTCTATGTATCCAAGTACAACTTCCTTGTCTTTTGAATAAATGTGTCAAATTTAATAAAAGCATAGGGCCTCACCACAATTTCAATTCGAGAGTGGTTCACCTTTTCAAATTCATTTTTATATCCTCTAGATATTGAATTGCAATCTTTTAGGATAAGATCAAGAACACATGGTTGAGTAACAAACCCGAGCTTAAATGATGTAGTGAAATATATAGGGGCCCGATTCAAATGAAATTCGAGAGGGCTCATGTTGGCCTGCGAAAATTTCTTGAACATATATTTAGCCTGTTGCTTGTAAAACTCTTGATCCCTTTGCTTGTAGCCATCATCCAACTCTTCCACTAGAGGGAGACCATCGGTAACCCTTGCTTTATTATTGTCAGCTTAACCATTTTACCCTTGGACTTGGATGTTTTTTTCTCCGATCATGAGATGACAAAAAGTAATTCTACAGGGGCCAATTTTGATCTTAGGAAAACAAAGAGCTTCCACTTATCATCAAATCAAAACCTTCAACATCTTTATCTATGACCTCGTCGCTTTCTCTCGTCACCTCACTCTCTAAATCATCTAAAGGTATGAATAATATTCATTGTGTGAACTTGATTTCTTTAGTAATGCATAGGTCAAGATGGATTCAAACATTGTAGTCTCATTCGATGAACCAACCTTGTGAATTTCTTCAAGAAGGAACTTACGGTTCCAAGGTCTAATTCACCACCCTTGTCCATTTTTTTCAAAGAGGGAAAAAATTGATAGCAATAACCATTTCAAGGAAAATCATCTACCAACTACACAAAAAATGATGGAGAAGTGTAATGATGAGAATCTCTGCAAACTTGTTATTAAAATTTTGAAGGAAATATCTAGTATGGATGATCATTCAATCTTTACAAAGCTGATTTGTGTAGGAGTTGATGGTACATCTGTCATACAAGGTCACAAAGATAGACTTTTATTCGTTTGCAAACAACCGTAGCCCCTTACATGATACCTATTCACTGTATGGCTCACCGAATGAATTTGTCTTACAAGATTGTAAGTAATTTTGAAAATGTTGCTAAAGTGGAGGAGCTGATATAGGACTTGCATTCATATATGTCAAGCATTCCTAAAAGATTTTGGAGTTTCAAATATTTTCTATTGGAATAAAAATGGTAAAAATTTCTAAAAGATGTTGACACAAGATGGATATCATTGTATGAACCAACTTGCAGGATTTTTGAGGAATACAGGTCCTTAGTAGGGTATATGTTCAAGCATCGAAGAGAAGTGGACAAGGATAAAGATCTGTTGTATTGCTTGATAGATTTAGAGACATTATTAAATTTATGTGGTATTTTTCCAATGCTGAAGGAAATAAACAACTTGGTGAAACATGCTCAGGAAAGATCCATATACATTTTTTATTTTATAAAATTAAGGAGACAAGTATGTATGATTTTGGATACCTTATATTACACCCAAGACTAGATTCAGAAGCCAATTTTCAATAGCTTCAAGGTTTTGACAGATACAAAATATCCCAACAACTATTTAAAGTTCAATATCAGTGGTCATCTTTGTATTTCGTTGATGGGAAAAATATTCCAATGCACACTTTATACAAAGATCCTTATATAATAGGTTCTGAACTTGAGGAAGTACTAGTCACAAGATCTCTTTTTATACTGCAATTTATGATACACATAAAAAATTGATGAAGATATCTGAAACATTATCTTCTAAGATCAGAGAGAATTTTAAAAATAATGATCTTCGAGGCCATGGGAATTGTAAATCCCATTTTTGGAATTCGATGATTGATGAAGAACAAATTGGGAAATCCATGACTGCACTTATGGAGTAGTTTTTAAATATTCAGATGTTGATGGAGGGGAATTAAATGGTATATTGGACATAAAATTACTCATATCACAGTCACAACATTTTACATATACAATGTCTGATCAATATAAGTCTATTGTTGACCCAACGAAATGGGAGCTATCACACTATTGTGGAGAAAGATGTATCAGAGTAGCATTTTGAGAGAAAATATAAGTGAATACTTCAAACTATATGAAATCATACAGACAATGATTCTTGGTTTTGTTGAAGATGAAAGGGTATTTAGTGCACTTACATTTGTGAAATCAAAACTTCGCAATAGATTGGACAAGAATTTGGAAACTTGTTTGAGAATATATGTTTCAAGATATGGGGTGGACACATTTCCATATGAAAGAGCACTAGCTACATGGAAATATCTTGCAGAGTACAGAGATGTTAATCAGATAGCAAAAATGAAGTCTCTAATAATGGTGAAATTGACTTGGACTCTGTTAGACAAGAAACTGTAACAAATATAAGAAGTGATGAAGGACCATCCAGGATAGGGTTGTTTCAGCTACCAGACAATTAAATGTATTTATTTTTTGAAATATATATTGTTACTCGATATTTTTTTCATTTACATATATTGCGCATATAATGTTTGGAATTTTTTAATCCCTTCTATATTTTTAATAATGTTTGTAAATAACATATGGTAGATAGTTCATATTTGTGCAATATGCAAACTGGATGATGTAATAAAATTAAATTTCGTTACTAATAAAGTATGTTCAATATTTGATTTCTCACTATCAATTCCATAGGCACAATTGTTTGCAAATATATTATAATCCATATATGCTATAATGATTATTAGGATTAATAAAAAACATAGTAGTCTATATCCCATGCAACATGCACATCTAAGTTTTAATTATTGAGTTCATACATGTTTGAAACTAAATTGAACAATGTAAATCTAGATTCTAGAATCCATGTATACTATTCATCAACTATACAAGCTTGAAAAAAGATAAAGGACTAAATTTTTCATTCGACAACATGCATGAGAGAAATAAAAAGATTGAAAATTTCACATAAAGATAATAGTTTCAAATTTCATTTGTCAAATACAATTATTTACATCATTCATCAACATTTATAATTCAAGTTCATTTGGACCCTTGTCCTTCAATAGATTCCATAACATTGACAACATTCGAACTATATTTTATCACACCAGAGTCTACTAATTCTTTTGCAATTGCATTAATATTTTCTAAATTTTCTCTATCTTTGCGAGCTACATCTCTTGCTGAAAGGAGAGAAGGATCCTCATCAAATTTTTTTCTTCAAAATAATATATGGATCCATTCCATTCTCCTTTATAATCCTCCTAAAATTATTATTCTTCTTTTTAATGGAATAAGTTTTTCTTTAAAATCAATTTCCCCGCGGACACTCTCTCTCACTTTTTTCAAGTGCTCATCTAACACCTGCACCTTTGTCTTCAAATTTTGGTATTTTGACTGCAATTAAAATCCAATAATTAGTATTTATAACAAGATAAATGATAAGTAAGTGTGTGTGTGTGTGTGTGTGTGTGTGTGTGTGTGTGTGTGTGTGTGTGTGTGTGTGTATGTATATGTATAATAATCTAAAAAAATCAGAACTTACCATGGCCAAGTATTTCTCTGCATTAGCAATAGTGACAAGTTTCTTGTCTCTATTCCACTTGTTGTAGTAAGACTACGCCTCAACATTCAAATTAGCCAATCTATTAAGCATTATACTCAAAAATTCATCCATATTGTCAATGTTAGGGCGACTTTGCTTGACCAAATTGTGCTTGAGAAAGTAAAGCATCAATCGTCCTTTGGTTCATTTTTAATAATTGAAAAAATTCTTTCTCTGTCTTCAAAATTATGATATCTATCATTAATTTATTTTATTAGAGCTTTCACTCTGATCTCCCAAATCTTCAGATCCTTAATGTTAGTAAGAAAATTTTTTGTGACAAGGGTTGTAGCATTATCTGACACAAGGATGTCTAATGAAAATTTTTTCTTCACATCATCATCCAAATTTTGTTGCGCATCCCTAGAAGGAGGATCTGAAGAGGATGGTAGATGGACCTCCTTACGTGTAGATTGAGTGATCTCTTCGGCATTCTTCCATGTCGCTGCACTTGTTTGTCATGTAGGTTGTTAAATCCGAGATACTCCTCATCCATATCAATATTATTTAAACAAGAAGTTCCTCTGGCACTCTACACACCGCCAACTGAAAAATTGGGGAACTTTGATATTGTGAAATTTTGTGTCCCCCTACTCAATCTAGGAAAAACAATCCTCTTCCCCCTACCATAAGATGGAGGTGGAAGGGGAGGTTAGACTAATGTACTCCTTAAGCATTGAGATGGAGCAGTGGGGGTGGCCGCGGCCATGGGTTGAACTTAATATTGCATTTGTAAAAGATCTATGAGCATCAATACTTTAACAACATCAGATTCAATATGTTGATTCTTGAAATAACGAAGACAAACAAGTGAACAGTAAGAAATTAAAATTAATAAGAATGAAATCAATTGAGATTTCTTACATTGTGAATGTTGTCGTAATCAATAGACTGTGGCACTAGGTGGAAGGGGGGTGGTGGCACTGCAAAACCTGAATTTAGCAAAACCAATTAAAAAGAATGATAAATTCCTAAAAGAAAGACTAATATAAATAAAATTTAATTCACTATTTATTAGTTAGTACCAGAACTTGAAGGGCCTAGGCGATGAAATGGTGCAGACTCAATATCTTCTTACTCAGCTATGTATGTAGTGTCTACACCACCACCAAGTACAAGAATACACCATGTGTCTTGGAGTCATTGATGTGTCGGAGAAGGATACACATAAGGATAATGAAATATATCATTATCAAGAATTAGAGATTAAAATTATCATTGTTCTGTAAAATAGTTTAATAAAACTACAACAAGTATGTAGTACCTATATTATATATTAAAACCTATCTTTGTTTTACTAAAAACGTGCATTTTGTCCTAGTTATGGGACTGGGATGAATCCATAGAACCATGCATCTATTTGGATGGTGTTATCCTAGTGACAACCAAAGAGTCAACGATCGTGGTAGCATCATTTAGATTTTTGTCACTAGATCCCTTAGGCCCAATAGGGTTATGTGTGTGAACAATTGTATTATGGTGTTCCATTGTTTCACTTTCTTTGACCTGTTCAAAACAGAGTTACAAGTAACAAAATTAAATATTATATATTATAAAGTCTTTAAGAATTGATTTTAAAATGAATGTCTTCAAAAAGAATCAAGAATAAAATTAGATTCTTTTGAAACAAAATACTCACCATTTGTTGGTCCATATGAATTCCATGTTTACCCATCTTCTCGTGTAAATATTTTGGAACAACTGTTGATTTATGTCCGTAAAAAAACTCATAATATAAAGCAAGAACATAACAAGAAAAAGAAATAACTACAGTAGAATTCAATTTGGCTTTGCAAGGTCAACATGAATCCTTGATGAAATAAATGTGCACCAATTGAACCTAACATCGAAATGGTTTGGAGAAGGTAGTACAATTCCCACTAAGGAATGTCAGTGTATCTTCCCTGTAACACGATGTGGGATTGGAAAAATTATACCATTGCTAGGAGAAAGGGGTCTTTAATAGATTGTGTGTTAATCCCTCTTTTGGAGGGATTATTAACCTCATCCTCAATAGATAGATCGTAATGAGACTCTAAAAAATTATTTTTCTCATCAGGTATAACGGATTTTGTGGTTACAAGCATTTTTCGTTTTGATGGGGTAGGCCTGTTAGATGATGAATATCATCAAGTGTTATTCTCATGACAAATTGGTGGGATGGTAACGCAATAGTAAAAGTGCCATCAAAACTATTATAGACTTGCATTAAATTATTTAATAGCTTGTGTTTTGTCTGATATTGGGGCATGTAAATGAGTCCATGGAACCCTAAGCTACCAATCCATTCAGATTGACTGATTATTTGAGGATCATCTAGTAGTTGTAGTAACTGTGGGTATAAAATGTATCGATAAATGTACAAATTTGTTTTAATGGTCTTTTTCTAGGTTTCATTATTCTTGAATCTTGAATCCTTGATGTTTTGATTCTTTGAAAAAAAAGAGGTGTTGGAAAATGGTATATACCTATATAGGATAATCGTATAACAAATCCAAAAGTGGACATGAATGCTGGAGGCTATAATACTAGAATTGGACAAGAAGTCTGAAGGCTTGAGGTTGAAGCTATGAAAAATATCTCTCAGAGAAACCTAGAAGTGAAAATGGGAAAAAATGAGTGGGTATGGGTATATATATATGCATGGAAAGGGCAGTGGGCATGGTCTACAGAATGAGGTTAAAGACATGTGGCCTTAAGAAATATAGACAGAAATAGAACCTAAAGCGGTCGGAATATACGTGAAATGATAAGCGTCAAACACAATAATATGTTACCGTCCAGGTAAAATATTTGGTATATGAAAACTTTATTATTAGACAACAACACATTTGGTTGAATTGAATGGAAACACATTATGTCTTGTTGGTCTATAATGCATTTCCCTATTATGAAAGACAACTATTCCTTGTTACCGATCGATACACTTTCCCTATTATTGGCATGGTAACAGCTTTCCCTATTACAGGTCAGTAAAAATTTTCCCTGTTACTGACCAATAACACTTTCCCTATTGTTGCTCGGTAGCGCTTGTCTCTATTTCCGGTTGGTAACATGGTTCCCCTATTACCATCCAAAGTAGTGTTTTCCTACTACCAGTTGGCACCATAATTTTTCCTGCATACCTACCATTGACATTTAATACTTGTCATCCTGTAACAACCTCGAACACAAGCGCTCATCATTGGTTCCTTCCAAAAGACCTATATTCACCATTTTTGCAAAACCCTCATTTCCTACATTCGCCAACCATGTGAATTTCCTTTTTGTCAGATTCACCACCCATTCTATAATATTTTTTTTGGAGGGGGTCTTAAAATGAACCCTAACATGGAAGGTGGTAACACAAGAGATACTCAATGAGGGCCTCATCATGAGGTGGGGTAGACCCATAAGGTGAAGGAGGCTCACGAAAAAAAAAATTCAATATAAAAATTAATTATATAACTTGTGTATTAGAAATAGTACATGTTATTGGAGACCTAATATAGAAATACTTATGAGGAGTGTATTGTGAACTAGAGGACCTCGTTGGAGGTTGAGGAATGATAGACCCACTAGAAAACATATGAGAAATAGGACACCTAGAATGAGTCCTAAGAGATAAAGAGACACTAACATAAGTATGTATAGTTTGGTTTATGATGGATATTCCTACTAGAAGAAGTATGTGTAGGTGTGGTAGATGTAGAAGTATCAACATGTAGAAAATAATATCTTGTAATTTGGGAATGAAAATTTTATCTATATTACCTTGCTAAGACAAACACTCACATTAAGAATCTAATCAATATATCTCTCAAGATCTTTCATGACTTTCTCATCTCTACACCCTACTCTTTTGAAAATTTAGGAAGTATAAATTAATTAAAGAAATAAACTATTTATATGCATAATGTTATAAGTTTATGTGTTTTGTATCACATCTATCCTATCTTTGACTATACTATTAGGTTAGGATATGAAATATGGTCCTAAGCCGACTTGTATGGTCCTAAATTTTTCCATTCCTTAACTTTTATTTCATTTTGAGTATATTCTTGTATCCTTTCACCTCCTTAGCTTCATCTTTATCACAATGTTTCACTTATGAAAGGTTATATGATAAATTCGTTATCAATTTATAACTCTCTTGGTACACTTACAAGCTATTATTACAAATATCACTCCAAAAGCACTCAAGGCTCTCCTAAATACACCTAAATAAGTTGCACAACATTTCGAGTAGCCAATACTACAGATCTAACACACTCAACTAGGTAAACTAGTCTATCTTCCTCCACTTCCAAGTATGTAAAGGTCGTACATCGATGCCTTAACAAGAGAAAATTCACTCCAAAGTATTTTTAAAGGGTTTTTAGGGACAAAAAGGATAGGTCATGTAGATGAAGCACATCACACTGTTGCTCAGATTTGTTTCACCCCATTTGCCACTATTTTCCTTTGATTTGCGTGTTTTGAAACTTTTGTCTCTTGATGTGGGTGTTTTGAAAGTTTCTGCTTCCATTTGAATGCCTCGAATTGTTTGCAAAATCCATTTTCATGTCCCTCCTTGAAGAAGTCTCTGAGTTTTCCCTGTTTTTGCCCTAATTTCTTCAAAATCCACGGGCTCTGTCATTTTTCCTATTTTTCCTCAACCATGGAAGCTCGAGAATGGTTAATCTATATTTGTATGCCTTTGAAAATCCAAATCCATGGTCAAAAAGATGCTTGGAATCATGATTCACTTGTTTTTGTTTCAAAATAATTTTCATCCTTAGCAAAAAATTGGGTTCTGGGTGTGAATGGTGATTTTCTATTTTTTATGGTCTGACGGGTGTCTTTTTCTGTCAAATTTTTTCCTCAGCGTTCGGTGGTCATGTGGCTTCTTTCGGTTGGTCAAGGGATGACGGGAAAATGATTTAACTTATCGCTTTTGATTTTTGGCAAAAATGAAAATTTAGTCCCATACCCCCTCTCAAATCTGATTGGTTCTTTTCGTGCTTACATGGCTTCTTCTAATTGGATGGGGCATGGAGGGTCTATTTTTGAACTTTTTCTTTTTGGCTACTTTGGTAAAAATTTTGAACCCGCCTCGTGGCCGTGCCAGTCTCTGATTGGAGCAAATTTAAGAGGCAGGGAAAAAGTCTTACTTTAACCTGTAGGAGGACACGTGGCGAGCCCGTGCTCATTCAAAGTCTCAAATTTTAGGGATGTTGTCAAGATGTGCCATAGTGACACGTGGAAGTTTGAAAATTCAAAGGGGTAGGGAAGCGTACCATCGGGGGTAACTTGAATTTTTTGCCCCCTGATATTCAAATAATTAAAATCTCAAAATGGCCCACAAGCTTGATAAAGGAAAAGTCAAAGCGTGTCGCAATCAACAACGGAGGTGCGGAATCTCGGGAAAATTTGGAAAATTTTCCTTATGGGAGAAAGGAGTTAAAAGTGAAAAAGGAAGGGCGGTTCCATTGGGACCCAAATGGGACACATGTCAAGCTCATTTCCCAAGGGCGAGGCTGTAGGGAAAACTAGGAAAAAAATTCTTTTACATAAAGGAGGTAAAATGGTAGAATTTGGCCACGGTTCCACTAGGACCCACCTTAGGACACGTGTTAGGCTCATTTCCCAAGGGTGGAAGTGCGGAGCAAAATGGAATTTTTTTCCATTTTTCCAAAAGGTTGTAAAAAGTCAAAGGAAGCCCCCGAGTTTGTTTTAAAGTTGAATCTTCCACGTGGACGACCCAAATTCAAAGCAAAGATCAACAGAAACTGTGAGTCGAAATATGATTTTCCCCATTTTTACTGAAACACGCCTGGAAGTGTGAGTCTTCATGATTTCTTGGTATTTCCTACATGCCAAATAGAGAGGGGAGTTAATTTTGATATCTAATTTTGGTGGGAGAGATCTGGAGACATCTTTCGCCATTAAAATGGTCTGACTCTTAGGCTCGATCTGATTTTCTATTTTTCTCTCCTCCCGAGCACACAAGGAACCATATTTGATAGATTAGGGGTGGAAGTGGTTGGCGAGTTGAAGGAAGAGTGTTCTACTAGATGAAGGAGTTGAATGCTGAGATTTTTAAAGAGATCTGCCCCATGAGCACCTAATAACTTTTTGCAGATCTAATTCTAGGAATCGTGATCAAGATCATGGCGAGCATTGGTACATTAAATGTTTTTGTCTTTTAGGGAAGAAGGGGCTCTATTGTAAATGTTATAAATGGTACAATTTTTGTGTAAATGGTTGGAGTGTTAGAGGTTGAAGAAAATTCCCAAGAGGAAAATTTGACAAAGCCTGTCTTTTGAGAAGTCGTCTGAGAAGCATGTATATCTCTTTTGTATTAAGTTTGATCATGTCAAGGTGGTTGCAAGTGTATAACCATTGAAAAGCTCTGAGATTTTTCTAAGAAACTTTCCCCCTGATAAATTTTATCAAACTCGAGTTATTCTATGTGGATCTTATGCAAAAATTGTTTGTTTTACTTCGAATGTCTACAAACTTTTTTCTTGTTTCCTGTTGCAATATTGCATCAAAATATATCTTAATCACATAGGTCTCAATCCTTGTGACAGTTTAGTGGCATCTACAATCTCATTTCTCATAAGAGATTTCATCTGAGAATGAAATAAATGATTTAAAATCATTTTTCTTTCATTTGTTGTCTGAGATTGTTTGTAAGCCTCTGGGTGTACCTCAGGCATGATTGATCTTAGATTTTGATGTTTTATTGGATCTTCTAACTCGAGCCTTTGTGTTAGAATCTCATAGATTGTGTGAAAAAGTGCTAATCTGGGCCTCCATTGAAGTACATATTTTGGTTAAAGGAACATTTTAGCTATTTTGAAGTATTTTGTTGTCTAGACTTTCCATTTTGTAAGAGTTCTCAGAGATTTGGCAAATCAAGTTCATTTTGCCTCACCTCCCACCAAAATTTATTTAAAAACAACTAATCCTACCCATACTACCCCTGTTTGTCATGTGTGTATACAAATGCATAAATTTTACTACTAAAACATGTAGAAACAATCAAGATTCCAAATTTCTTAGTATCCTGAACCTTGTCTAGAGAATATATCCACTATCTAGAGTGACAACTCGTGAGAGTTAGATTTTGTTGCATTGATCATATTTTCTTTAAGGTCTCCTTAAAAATTCATTAGGAAGGATATCACCATCTCCTCCATAAACAACAAGCTACAAAAGGTTTCTCTTACCTTGGTTGAAAGGCACAACCTAAAATAGTGAGGATAGATCAAATCCTCTTGAGGGTGCTATCCATTTCTCCACATCTGAGTGACTAAGGGCCAGTTAGATCCCATCCCCGGCTACAAAATGACTCATCATGATCTATCTATCTCTAAGCTTCCTAATAAACTTGTGATGCTGCTCATACTTTGAAGGAGAATCAATTTTGCCCCTATCTTTTCAGAAGTTGATAGGGATTTTCAACAAACTAGGCCTTTGGGGGATATCCAAGTTTGAAAGTTATACCCATGTGTTTTAAAGACCTTCTTCCCCTCATCGATTTTTCACCCCTCCAGGGTCACCTCCTCAACAATACATGGCCTTACCCCCACCCAGACCTCCATATGTTATAAATACCTTTGGACCTATAAATTTGGTAGGGATGGTTGGTTATCCAAATGCAGTTCCTCAAGAAGTCAGGAATAGAGTGCCAAGTTCCAAGGAAACAATGCTATAACTGGTGATCAAAATTTAAAGCTTTTTTATCAATATGATGGAAGACTTTGAGATTGAACATGAAGATGTGTATATCAAGCTATTTATCCATACTTTGGAAGAGGATGCAAGGGACTAGTATAAATCTTTTCTAGATAATTCTATTGATTCTTGGACAGAGATGAGAAATGCATTTAGATTGTAGTATGGTGATAGAACTGACCCTAGGTTTCTTTTGATAGAATTTGAAAACATCAAAAATAATCCTAATGAGTCAGTACATGATTTCAACACAAGGTTTAATAAGACCTTGAGGAGATTTCTGTTAGGATAAGGCCATGTGATGAATCATGTTTGATCAAATATTCAGATGCATTTGATAAAAAGGTTGCTTACTACTTGAGGGACAAAAACCCTACTAATTTGAGGCAAGCCTTCACTATGGATTTGTAAATTGAAAAAAATATCAAGGCAATTGGAAAACCTCCTAAGAGGGATGGTGTGAAGCTGGTTAACCCAGAAAAACCCCAAACAAGCAAGGCTATAGATTTGGAAGAAGTTGTGAAGACTTTGGCAGGGGTTGTCAAAGAAATATCATACAAACTAGCCCGGGAAGAAAAGGGGATTAGGCAGAGCTCACAAGGTCAACATAAGCAGCAAGGCCAAGACAGGTTCACAAATCACCAAAGATTTGATGACAAAGGCAAGGGACCTATTGGATTTGGAAATAGCAGTCCCAAGGTAGGGAAAATAGAATGGTGCCTGATCCTTTGGCTATTAGAGTTGTTGTTGTAGATGAGAAATGTCATTGATTGGTGTGACAGATTTTTCATGCCCCATGTTCCTTGTGAAGAAGAATTTATATGATGATAATTATGATGATGTTTGCATGATGGGTTGTTCCTCAAGCTCACAATAAGATGCAACTTCAATCGAGGTGATAAGTGCCCAAACTGCTACCACTTTTTGGGATTGCATTCATAGGGTAACTCTTCTTCCTCCCTCTCATACTTTAGAAATAGATGTTGTATAAGATTTTGAATTTCCCAATAATTACTTTGAATACTTAAGGGATTTAATGATAAATAATTATGATGGAGGTATCCCCGAGGAAGATAGACGATTCTTTAATGAATGTTGTGGTTACTCAAGAGAAGGAATCTAACACAAGAAGTAAGGTTGTCAAAGGGGCAGGGATTCAAGCCAAGCAAAAGCTCCCTTACTTTCAAACATCCCTAAAGAGGCTCCTAAGAAAGATACATCTGTCAAAAGCCCTACAGTTCCAAACAAAAATCATACCCCTCTTCATGCCCAAGCTGTCAAAAGTCTTGTACCACCTAGTGAGTGTGTCAACTTTCCTTCTAATGTCACCTTGCCAAAGTTTGTCCCTTATGATATTTCCCAAGTCTTGAGTCAGATCAAGATCTTAGTTCCAATTGTTGAGTTGCTTAGGATCCCTGAGCACAAGAAGAGGGCATTGGAGTATTTTGGACTGAAAGAGGAGAAGACTGCCCTAGGTAGAAATGTAAACATTGTGGAGACCCCACCAGTCATTGAAGAACTAGAAGCACCACCAACATCAGAAGAGCTAGATGAACCACCTGAGGTTTATTTGGGGACATCCTTAGTAGATTCTCATCTGAATGTGGATCCATTCTTCACCACTCTGATAATTAAGGATAGATTGTTGCATAATTGTATGTTTGACTCAGGGGCATCATATAATGTTATGCCTTTAGAGGTCATGAATGAGTTGAATATCAAAGTAATAGTAGCATATGGGAAGTGTACTACTATGGATTCCAGAGATTTTCTAGTGGTGGGATGTGTGAAGGGTCTAATGATACAACTTGCAGCCTATCTAGGTAGAAATTTAAAACTTGATGTTTTCATTGTTGACTGCCCAGCCAAGTGGGGCTTGCTATTTTCTAGAAAATGGGCTGCAAGTGTTTGTGGGAGTGTCCAAATAGACATTTCCTATGCTACCATTCCAATTTAGGGTATCCTTGTCAATTTGTATGCGGAAAAGAAGATGTTGTACCTTATTGAGGATCCCAACAATGCATCCTATGAGGTATTGTACACAAGTGTTGATGCTGATAACAATGTAGGATTTTGTGATGGGAAGGAGCACAAGATTGAAGAATTCAAATGCCTTGAAAAAACGGGCTCTCCTTGGACTCTATTGTTTGATGGAGCTTGCTCCAAGTTTGGGAATGGTGTTAGTGTTGTTATGCTTTCTCCAGGTTAGGAAAATTTTGTTTTTTCCTTCAAACACAAATTTGAGTGCACTAACAACATTGATGAGCATGAGGCACTCTTTGTTGGGTTTAAGAATTTCTTGGAAATATGGTGTCAAGGACATCATTGTCAAGGAGACTCAAAATAAATAGTAAAACAAGTTAGAAAACTGTATGCCATAAAGAATTAGTGAATGAAACAATACAAGCATGCAGTTTAGGATTTCATTGAGATGTTTGATTCATTCAACATTATGCATCATGATAGGAAGTTCAATGAATTGGTAGACAAACTTGCAGTGTTGGGGTCTCGTTTTCACAATTGTGTAGTGTCCCCATATTGTGAATATGATGTTGAGGTGTTAACAAGGCTATCTATACCTGACAATATTAAGAATTGGTAGGTTTTTGATGATGATGCTCAAGTCATAAGGTTTCTATAGAATAAAGGAAACTTTTGCTAATCAAAATATTGATTGGGAGCCAATGGTGTGCGTAACAGAGGGTAAATAAACCTTGTTTGGCAAGGGAATCATCCAGCTAAAGACTAATACCATTCCCAGAGGGCTGGTTGCTCTTGATTCCAATTTTGATAATGTTGACCGCATTATTAACATATGCATAGCAGCCTCAAGGGATATTAAGGAGCATGACCTTGGCACAAAGGAGAAGCCAAGGAAAATTTTGTTAGGCAGTAATCTTAGCAAGGAGGATAAGCAGTCATACATCCAATTGTTGAAAAAGTATCAGGATTACATGGCTTGGACATATTCTAAACTAAAAGCATATAGAGAGGACCTGTTTCAACATGAGATTCCTTGGAGTCTAATGCAAAGCCATTCAGGAAGAAACATAGGCCCATCAATCCACTCTTATCCCTCAAAATGCAAGAAGAACTGAAGAAGCTAAGAGATGGAGGGATTATTCAACCCACAAGATATTCTTCTTGGGTTGCAAACCTAGTACCAATAAGAAAGAAGAATGGTGACATCAGGATGTGTGTAGATTTCAGGAATCTAAATAGAGCATCTATGAAGGATAATTATACTTTACCGAATATGGAAAACATGCTACGATTAGTAGGATAGGTTCTAAATTACTCTCCACCCTAGATGGTTTCTCTGGTTATAACCAAGTTGTGGTGAAGGAATCAGAAAGGATCAAGACAACCTTTACTACTCCTTAGGGAACCTATGTATATGTCAGGATGCCCTTTGGTTTGATGAATGATGGTGCTACCTTTCAAAGAGAAATGGACGTTGCTTTTGATTGTTACATAAATGATTTTATTGTTGTCTACCAAGATGATGTAACTGTGTTCTCCGGGAAAAAAGTGATCACCTCGCACTTGGAGAAGATGTTGATAAGATGTAGAGAATATGACATCTCACTTAATCCAAAGAAGTGCTATTATGGAGTGTAGAAGCCAAAATTGCTTGGTCACATTGTGTCATAAGAAGGGGTGATGATTGATCTAGAAAGGGTAGAGGCCATCAAAGAAAGTCCCAATTCAAGGACCAAGAAAGGGATTCATGCTTTCTTTGGGCGAGATAAACTTCATCAAGAGGTTCATATCAAAATTTGTTGAGTTGACCATTCCAATCACTTCCATGTTAAAGAAGGACCAGACCATCAAATGGGAGGAGGATGCCATCCAAGCTTTCAATGGGATTAAAGAGGCACTAAAGCATGCACCTGTTCTAGCAGCTCCAGATTATAAGAAGCCCTTTCAACTATTTTCCTTTGCTTCAAAGAACACTATTGCATCTATCCTGTTGCAGAAAGATGATGAAGGGGCTGAGAGGCCAATTGCCTTTTTCAAGTAAGGCATTACAGGGGGCTGAGCTGAAATACACTATTATAGAGAAATGCACATTTGCCTTGGTAAAAGAAACAAAGTTTTTAGGCCTTACATTTTGAGTTCTAAGATTGTTTCTTATGTTCCCCACACCATGGTGAAAGACATCTTATCAGAGATGGAAGTCTCAAGAAAAAGATGTAAATGGGTGAACAAGTTGCACAAATATGACATGGATATCCAAACCACGAAGCCGGTGAGAGGTTTGGGCTTGGCTAAGCTTATGGTTGAGAGAAATTGTAAACTATTGAGGTAAATGAGGTAGATGAAGGTAGGGTAGATGTTTTTCAAACATTGATGAGTTTTGAGTGGTACAAAGATGTAATTTTTTATCTCAGACATCTGAACTTCCCTGACTATTTAAGTAAGAACCAGAAAAGAGCCCTTAAGTTGGCTTCCCAGAAATATGTCATTACTGATTATGGGCTAGCTTGGAAGAATCTAGAGGGAGTCCTCTTTAGGTGAATTACTGAAGAAGAATCCCCCAAGATAATTGTTGATTTCCATGGAAGAGTTTGTGAGGGGCATTTTTCTGCAAGATTCGTGCCACATAAGATCCTGAGGGCTAGTTATTGGTGGCGAACCCTTTTCAAGGATACAACTCTTTTGGTTAGAATATGTGAGAGTTGTCAACACTTCTCTGGAAGACTAAAAGCTTCTGGCTCCCTTTCGTTGTAGCCTGTATCAATTGAATCCCCATTCAAGCAATGGGGAATGGATTTCATTAGTGAGATTTCAGACCCTTCAAGTGCTATCCATAAGTGGATTCTTGTAGCCATTGATTACTTTACTAAATTGGTGGAGGCAATCCCAAGAAGGCAACACACCAAGTTGTCATGGACTTTGTGCTAAACAACATCATCTGCAGGTTTGGGGTGCCAATCAAGATTGTAGCTGATAATGCCATGAGCTTCAGAGCTAAACCTTTGGTGGTAATGTGCAAAGAATATGGGATCAACTTGACATATGCATCTAATTACAACCCCCAAGGAAATGGAAAAGTTGAGTCCAGTAATAAAAACCTGCTGAAGATTATCAAAAGAACCTTGGAGCTGAACAAGAGAAAATGGGGTGAACAGTTGAAGTTTGTTGTTTGGGCTGATAGAATCACTATTAAAAGAGCCACTGGAAAGATTCCATTTGAGTTAGTGTATGGAACTCAGCCCTACTACCCCTGCATATGCAATTATCCTCATATCAGTTCATTCAACAAACTGGAGGATCAAGAAGTAAGTCCTTATGATGCTCACATTAACCAGATTGTTGAAATTGATGAAGAAAGGAGGGCATCCCACCAGAGGCATGTAAATTTTAGAGAAAATCTAAAGAAGTTATTTGACAAGAAGGTCACTCCCAAGAGCTTTCAATGTTGGAGATTTTGTGTTCTATGGGATAGCAGGCATGAAGATAAGGGAAAGCATGGAAAATTTGACTCATTATGGATGGGCCCTTACTCCATTGATATTAGGATTGGTGAACATACCTTCTTCTTGAAGGATTTGGATGGGGAATTGCTTGAATTGCCTATTAATGGAAGGCATTTGAAGCATTTCTTGGATTGATTCCCTAATCAAGTTAAACATCATTTGTACAATGTATAGTTGTTTGTTTCATGTCTTTTGTGTTTTTACTCGCTCAGGTCCTTGGTGACCTATTTTTGCTGGTTTCTCTATTCATTTTTGGATAATGGCTCTGTTTCCCTACTCTATAAGTTGACTCCTTTACCCAATGGATATTTTTTCACTTGGTCTACCTTTTTTCTTGTGGCACTCGTAGGGAGTGCCCATCCCCAAGTCGGAGCCGATGTTGGTGCTCAGATTTTTTTGCCCCATTTGCCCCTATTTTCCTCTTATCTACGTGTTCTAAAACTTTTTGTCTCTCAATGTGGGTGTTGCAGAGAAGTTTTAACTTCCATTTGAATGACTCAAATTGTTTGCAAAATCCATTGTCATGTCCCTCCTTGAAGAAGTCTATGGTTTTCCATGTCTTTGCCCTAAATTCTTCAAAATCTGCGAAAGGGCTATGCCATTTTCCTATTTTTCCTCAACCATGGAAGCTTGAGAATGGTTAATCTATATTTTTATGGCTTTGAAAATCCAAATCCATGGTTGATAAGATTCTGAATCATGATTCACTTGTTTTTGTTTCAAAAGAATTTTCATCCTTAGCAAAAAATCGGGTTCTGGGCATGAATGGTGATTTTTCTTTTTTTGGACATGATCAGTCTGACGGGTATCTTTTTCTTGTTAAATTTGTTCCTCGGCGTTAAGTGGTCACGTTGGATTCTTTTTGTTGGTCAAGGAAGGTAGGAAAATGCTTTAACTTATCGCTTTTGACTTTTTTGGCAAAAAGGCAAATTTGGTCCCGTACCCCCACTCAAATCTGATTAGTTCTTTTGGTGCTTACGTGGATTCTTCTAATTAGATGAGGCGCGGACATGGTCTATTTTTGAAAAAAATTTGGCTACTTTGGAAAAAATTTTGAACCCACCTCGTGGCCTTCTAGGCTCTAATTGGAGAAAATTTAAGAGGCAGGAAAAAGTCTTACTTTGACCCTGCAGGAGGACACGTGGCGAGCCCGCGCTCATTCAAAGTCTCAACTTTTGGGGATCTTCTCAAGATGTGCCATAGTGACACGTGGAAGTTTGAAAATTCAAAGGGGTGGGGAGGCGAACCATTGGGGGTAACTTGGATTTTTTGTCCCCTAGTATTCAAAGGATTAAAATCTCAAAACAGCCTGCAAGTTTAATAAAGGAAAAGTCAAAGCATGTTCCAGTCAACGGCGGAGGTGCGGACTCTCAGGGGGGATTTGAAAAATTTCCCTTATGGGAGAAAGGAGTTAAAATTGAAAAAGGAAGCGTGCTTATGCTGGGACCCACATTGGGACACATGTCAGGCTAATTTTCTAGGATGCAGCTACAGGGAAAACTTGAAAATTTTCCCTTTTCCAAAAAGGAGGTAAAATGGTAGAATTTGGTTATGGTTCCACTGGGACCCACCTTAGGACACGTGTTAGGCTCATTTCCCAAGGGCGGAAGTGTGGAGAAAAATGGAATTTTTTTCCATTTTCCAAAAGGTTATAAAAATTCAAAGGAATCCCGGGCCTATTTTAAAGTTGAATCTTCCATGTGGATGGCCCAAATTCAAAGCAAAGATCAACGACAACTATGAGTCTGAAATTTGATTTTCCCCCATTTTTTACTTAAACACACTGGAAGTGTGAGTCTTCATGATTTCTTGGTATTTCCTACGTGCCAAAAAGAGAGGGAGTTAATTTTGATATCTAAGTTTTGTGGGAGAGATCTAGAGACATCTTTCGCCATTAAAATGGTCTGACTCTTGGGTTCGATATAATTTTCCATTTTTCTTCTCCCGAGCACGCAAGGAACCATATTTGACAGATTAGGGGTGGAAGTGGTTAGCGAGTTGAAGGAAGAGTGTTCTACTAGATGAAGGAATTAAATGATGAGATTTTCAAAGAGATCTGCCCCATGAGCACCTGACAACTCTTTACATATCTAATTTTGGGAATCACAATCGAGATCATGATGAGCACTGGTACATTAAATTTTTTTATCTTTTTGGAAAGAAGGGGCTATGTTGTAAATGTTATAAATGGCACAAATTTTTTGTGCAAATGGTTGGAGCATTAGAGGTCAAAGAAAATTCCCAAGAGGAAAATTTGACAAAGCCTATCTTTTGAGAAGCCATCTGAGAAACCTGTATATCTCTTTTATATTAAGTTTGATCATGTTAAGGTGGTTGTAAGTATAAAACCATTGAAAAGCTATGAGATTTTTCTAATAAAATTTCCCCTACTGATAAATTTAATCAAAATCGAGTTATTCTATGTGAATCTTATGTAAAATGTGTTTGTTTTACTTCTGAATGTCTGCAAATAGTTTTCCTTATTTCCTGTTGCAATCTTGTATCAAAATCTATCTTGATCACACAGGTCTCAATCCTTGTGACAGTTTAGTGGCATCTACAATCTCATTTCTTAGAAGAGATTTCATCTGGGAATGAAATAAATGATTTAAAATCACTTTTCTTTCATTTGTTGATAGATATTGTTTGTAAGCCTCTGGGTGTACCTCAGGTGTGATTGATCTTAGATTTTGATGTTTTATTGGATCTTCTAACTTGATCCTTTGTGTTAGAATCTCATAGATTGTGTGAAAAAGTGCTAATATGGGCCTCCATTAAAGTACATATTCTGGTTAAAGGAACATTTTAGCTATTCTGAAGTATTCTGTTGTCTAGACTTTCCATTTTGTAAGAGTTCTTAGAGATTTGTCAAATCAAGTTCATTCTGCCTCACCTCCCACCAAAATTTATTTAAAAACAACTAATCCTACCCATACTATCACTTTCTTTCATGTGTGTATACAAATGCATAAATTTCACTACTAAAACATGCAGAAACAATTAGGATTCCAAATGTCTTTAGTAGCCTGAACCTCATCTAGAGAATATCTCCACTATCTAGAGTGACATCTTGTGAGAGTTAGATTTTGGTGCATTGATCATATTTTCTATAAGGTCTCCTTCACAACTTCATTAGGAAGGATATCACCATCTCCTCCATAAAAAACAGGCTACAAAATGGTTCTCTTACCTTGGTTGAAAGGCACGACCTAAAATAGCGAGGATAGATCAAATCCTCTTGAGGGTGATATCCATTTCTCCACATCTGAGTGACTAAGGGCCAGTTAGATCCCATCCCCAACTACAAAATTTCTCATCATGATCTATTTTCTCTAAGCTTCCTGATAAACTTGTGATGCCACTCATACTTTGAAGGAGAATAAAATTTTCTCTTGTCTTTTCTGAAGTTGATAGGAATTTCTAGAAAACTAGGCCTTTAGGGGATATCCAGTTTGAAAGTTATACCCATGTGTTTCAAAGACCTTCTGCCCCTCATCAATTTGTCACCCCTCCAAGGTCACCTCCTCAAAACAACATGGCCTTTCCCCCACCAAGACCTCCATTTGTTGTAAATACCTTTAGACCTATAAATTTTGTAGGGATGGTTGGTTATCCAAATGCAGTTCCTCAAGAAGTAAGGAACAGACTACCAAAGTTCCAAGGAAACAATGCTATAACTGGTGATCAACATTTAAATATTTTTATCAATATGATGGAAGAATTTGAGATTGAACATGAAGATGTGTATATCAAGCTATTTATCCATACTCTAGAAGAGGATGCAAGGGATTGGTATAAAGCTTTGCTAGATAATTCTATTGATTCTTGGACAGAGATGAGTAATGCATTTAGATTGTAGTATGGTGATAGAACTGACCCTATTTTTCTCTTGACAGAATTTGAAAACATAAAAAGAATCCTAATGAGTCAGTACATGATTTCAACACAAGGTTTAATAAGAATTTGAGGAGATTTCCTATTAAGATAAGGCCATGTGATGAATCATGTTTGATCAAATATTCAGATGCATTTGATAAAAAGGTTGCTTACTACTTGAGGGACAAAAACCCTACTAATTTGAGGCAAGCCTTCACTATGGCTTTGTAAATTGAAAACAATATCAAGGCAATTGGAAAACCTCCTAAGAGGGATGGTGTGATTCTAGTTAACCCGAAAAATCCCCAAACAAGAAATGCTTTGGATTTGGAAGAAGTTGTGAAAACTTTGGCAGGGACTGTCAAAGAAATATCATACAAACTAGCCGGGAAGAAAAGGGGATTGGGAAGAGCTCACAAGGTCAACACAAGTAAGCAAGGCCAAGATAGGTTCACAAATCACCAAAGATCTTATGGAAAAGGCAAGGGACCTATTGGATTTTAAAATAGGAAGTCCTAAGGTAGGGAAAACAGCATGGTGCCTCATCCTTTGGCTGCTAGAGAGTTGCTTTATAGTAGAGGAGATAGATGTCATTGATTCATGTGAGAGATATTTCATGCCACATGCTCCTTGTGAAGAAGCTAATCAAGAAGAAGAAGAAGTTGATGATGATAATGATGACGATGTCTACATGATGGGTTATTCCACAAGCTCACAACAAGGGGCAACTTCAACTGAGGTGATAAGTGCCCAGATTGCTGCCACTTTTTGGGATTACATTCATAGGGTAACTATTCTTCCTCCCTCTCATACTTTAGAATTAGATAATGTATAAGCTTTTGAATTGCCCAATAATGACTTTGAATACTTAAGGGATTTAATGATAAAGAAGTATGATGCGGGAATCCCTCTAAGGAAGATAGATAATTCTTGATGAATGTTTAGGTTTCTCAAGAGAAGGAATATAACAGAAGAAGGAAGGATGTCAAAGGGGTAGGGCCTCAAGCCAACCCAAAAGCTCCCTTAATTTCAAACATCGCTAAAGAGGATACAAAGAAATATATACAAGTCAAAATCCCTACGATTCCAAACAAAAATCATACCCCTCTTCACGCCCAAGCTGTCATAAGTCTTGTACCACCTAGTGAGTGTGTCATCTTTCCTTCCAATGCTTTGCCTTTCCAAAGTCTGTCCCTTATGATATTGCCCAAGTATTGATTCAGATCAAGATCTCAGTTCCAATTGTTGAGTTGCTTAGGATTCCCTGAGCACAAGAAGAGGGCATTGGAGTATTTTGGATTGAAAGAGGAGAAGACTACCCTAGGTAGAAATCTAAACATTGTGGAGACCCCACCAGCCATTGAAGAACCAGAAGTACCATCAACATTAGAAGAGATACATGAACCACCGAGGTTTATCTGGGGACATCCTTAGTATATTCTCATCGAATGCGGATACATTCTTTACCACTCGATAATTAAAGACATATTTTTGCATAAGCATACGTTTGACTCGGGGCATCATATAATGTTATGCCTTTGGAGGTCATGAATGAGTTGAATATCAAAGTAATAGTAGCATATGGGAAGTGTACTACTATGGATTCCAGAGAGTTTCAGTGGTGGGATGTGTGAAGGGTCTAGTGGTACAACTTGTAGCCTATCCAGGTAGAAATTTAAAACTTGATGTTGTCATTGTTGACTGCCCAACCAAGTGGGGCATGCTATTGTCTAGAAAATGGGCTACAAGTGTTGGTGGGAGTGTCCAAATGGACATGTCCTATGCTACCATTCCAATTGAGGGCAGCCTTGTCAAGTTTTATGGGGAAAAGAAGATGTTGCACCTTATTGAGGATCCCAACAATGCATCCTATGAGGTATTGTACACAAGTGTTGATGTTGATAAATTTGTAGGATTTTCTGATGGAAAGGAGCACAAGATTGAAGAATGCAAATGCCTTGAAAAAATGGGCTCTCCTTGGACTCTATTGTTTGATGGAGCTTTCTCCAAGTTTGGGAATGGTGTTGGTGTTGTTCTACTTTCTCCAGGTCAGAAAATTTTGTTTTTTCCTTCAAACTCAAATTTGAGTGCACTAACAACATTGCTGAGTATGAGGCACTATTATTGGGTTTAAGAATTGCTTGGAAATATGGTGTTAAGGACATCATTGTCAAAGGAGACTCAGAATTAATAGTAAAACAAGTTAGAAAAAGCGATTGCGATAAAGAATTAGTGAATGAAACAATACAAGCATGCAGTTTAGGATTTCATTGAGATGTTTGATTCATTCAACATTATGCATCATGATAGGAATTTTAATGACTTGGTAGAAAAACTTGCAGTGTTGGGGTCTCGTTTTGACAATTGTGTAATGTCCCCATATTGTGAATATGATGTTCGAGTGTTAACAAGGCCATCTGTGCACTGAAAATATTAAGTATTGGTAGGTTTTTGATGATAATGCTCAGTCGAGAAGGTTTTCGAAGAACAAAGGAGAGTTTTCTGATCAAAATATTGATTGGGAGCCAATGGTGTGCATAAGAGGGTAAAGAAACCTTGTTTGGCAAGGGCATCATCCAGCTAAAGACTAATACCATTCCCAGAGGGTTGGTTGCTCTTGAGTCCAATTTTGATAATGCTGACCACATTATTAACAGATGCATAGCAACCTCAAGGGATATTGAGGAGCATGACCTTGGCACAAAGGAGAAGCCAAGGAAAATTTGGTTAGGTAGCAATCTTAGCAAGGAGGAGAAGCAGTCCTACATCTAATTGTTGAAAAAGTATCAGGATTGCATGGCTTGGACATATTATGAACTAAAAGCATACAGAGAGGACCTGTTTCAACATGAGATTCCCTTGGAGTCTAATGCAAAGCCATTCAAGTAGAAACATAGGCCCATCAATCCACTCTTATCCCTCAAATGTCAGAAGAATGAAGAAGCTAAGAGATGGATGGATTATTAAGCCCACAAGATATTCTTCTTGGGTTGTAAACCTAGTACTAGTAAGAAAGAAGAATGGTGATATCAAGTTGTGTGTAGATTTCAGGAATCTAAATAGAGCATCTATGAAGGATAATTATCCTTTACCAAATATGGAAAACATGCTGCAATTAGTGACTGGTTCTAAATTACTCTCCACCCTAGATGGTTTCTCTAGTTATAACCAAGTTGTGGTGAAGGAATCGAAAGGATCAAGACAACCTTTACTACTCCTTGGGGAACCTATGTATATGTCAGGATGCCCTTTGGTTTGATGAATGCTGGTGCTACCTTTCAAAGAGAAATGGACATTGCTTTTTCTAGTTACATCAATGATTTTATTGTTGTCTACCAAGATGATGTAACTATGTTCTCTAGGAAGAGAAGTGATCACCTGCTACACTTGGAGAAGATGTTGATAAGATGTAGAGAATATGGCATCTCACTCAATCCAAAGAAGTTCCATTTTGGAGTGTAGAAGGAAAAATTGCTTGGTCACATTGTGTCATAAGAAGGGGTGATGATTGATCTAGAAAGGGTAGAGGCCATCAACAAAGTCCCAATTCCAAGGACCAAGAAAGGGATTTAGTCTTTCTTTGGGAAGATAAACTTCATTAGGAGATTCATATCAAACTTTGCTAAGTTGACCATTCCAATCACTTCCATGTTAAAGAAGGACCAAGCCATCAAATGGGAGGAGGCTGCCATCCAAGATTTCAATGGGATTAAAGAGGCACTAAAGCATGCACACATTTCAAGAACTCCAGATTATAAGAAGCCCATCAACTATTTTCCTTTGCTTCAAAGAACACTATTGCATACGTCTGTTACAAAAATATGATGAAGGGGCTGAGAGGCCAATTGCCTTTTTTAGTAAGGCATTACAGGGGGCTGAGCTGAAATACACTATTATGGAGAAACAAGCATTTGCCTTGGTAAAAGCAACAAAGGTTTTTAGGCCTTACATTTTGAGTTCTAAGATTGTTGCTTATGTTCCCCACACCATGGTGAAAGACATATTATCAGAGATGGAAGTCTCAAGCAAAAGATGTAGATGGGTGAACAAGTTGCAAGAATATGACATGGATATCCAAACCATGAAGCTGGTGAGAGGTTTGGGCCTGGCTAAGCTTATGGCTGAGAGAAACTTGTAAACTATTAAGGTAAATGAGGTGGAAGAAGGTAGGGTAGATGTTTTTCAAAAATTGATGAGTTCTGAGTGGTACAAAGATGTAATTTTTTATCTCAGACATCTGAACTACCCTGAGTATTTAAGTAAGAACTAGAAAAGAGCCCTTAAGTTGGCTTCCTAGAAATATGTCATTACTAATTATGGGCTAGCTTGGAAGAATCTAGAGGGATTCCTCTTAAGGTGCATTACTGAAGAAGAAGCCCCCAAGATAATTGCTGATTTCCATGGATGAGTTTGTGGGGGGCATTTTTCTGCAAGATTCGTGACACATAAGATCCTGAGGGCTGGTTATTGGTGGCCAACCCTTTTCAATGATACAACTCTTTTTGTTATAAGATGTGAGAGTTTTCAGCGCTTCTCTGGAAGACTAAAAGCTTCAGGCTTCCTTCCTTTGTAGCTTGTATCAATTGAAGCCCCATTCAAGCAATGGGGAATGGATTTCATTGGTGATATTTTAGACCCTTCAAGTGTTGGCCATAAGTGGATTCTTGTAGCCACTGATTACTTTACTAAATGGGTGGAGGCAATCCCCACCAAGAAGGCAACACACCAAGTTGTCATGGACTTTGTGCTAAACAACATCATCTGCAGGTTTGGGGTGCCAGTCAAGATTGTAGTTGATAATGCCATGAGCTTTAGAGCTAAACCTTTGGTGGAAATGTGCAAAGAATATGGGATCAACTTGACATATGCATCTAATTACAACCCCAAGGAAATGGAAAAGCTGAGTCCAGTAATAAAAACCTCATTGAAGATTATCAGAAGAACCTTGGATCGAACAAGAGAAAATGGGGTGAACAATTGAAGTTTGTTGTTTGGGCTGATAGAATCATTGTTAAAAGAGCCACTGGAAAGAGTCCATTTGAGTTGGTGTATGGAACTCAGGACCTGCTACCCTTGCATATGTAATTATCCTCATATCAGTTCATTCAATAACTAGAGGATCAAGAAGTAAGTCCTTATGATGCTCACATTAACCAGATTGTTGAACTTGATGAAGAAAGGAGGGCATCCCACCAGAGGCATGTAAAGTTTAGAGAAAATCTAAAGAAGTTATTTAACAAGAAGGTCACTCCCAGAGCTTTCAATGTTGGAGATCTTGTGTTGCTATGGGATATCAGGTAAGAAGATAAGGGCAAGCATGGAAAATTTGACTCATTATGGATGGGCCCTTACTCCTTTGATACCAGGATTAGTGAACATACCTTCTTCTTGAAGGATTTGGATGGATAATTGCTTGAATTTCCTATTAATGGTAGGCATTTGAAGCATTTCTTGGATTGATTCCCCAGAATCAGGGTAAACATCATTTTTACAGTGAATAGTTTATTGTTTGTTTCTCTGTTTTTGTGTTTTCACTCACTCTGGTCCTTAGTGACCTATTTTTGCTGGTTTCTCTGTTTGTTTTTGGATAATGGCTTTGTTTCCTCGCTCAGTAAGCTGACTCCTTTTCCCAATGGATATTTTGGAACTTGGTGTACCTTTGTTCTTGTGGCACACGTAGGGAGTGCCCATCCTCGAGTCAGAGATGATGTTGGTGCTCAGATTTAATTCACCCCATTTGCCACTATTTTCCTCTATCTGCATGTTCTGAAACATTTTGTCTCTCGATGTGGGTGTTCGAAAGTTTCTTCTTCCATTTGAATGCCTTGAATTGTTTGTAGAATCCATTGTCATGTCCCTCCTTGAAGAATTCTCTAGTTTGCCATGTCTTTGCCCTAAATTCTTCAAAATCCACGGGCTCTATCATTTTTCCTATTTTTCCTCAACCATGGAAGCTCGAGAATGGTTAATCTATATTTGTATGCCTTTGAAAATCCAAATCCATGGTCGAAAAGATGCTTGGAATCATGATTCACTTGTTTTTGTTTCAAAATAATTTTCATCCTTAGCAAAAATCGGGTTCTAGGTGTGAATGGTGATTTTTGCTTTTTCTTGATGGTCGACGGGTGTCTTTTTCTTGTCAAATTTATTCCTCAGTGTTTAGTGGTCACGTGGCTTCTTTTGGTTGGTTAGAGGATGGAATTCAAATGCTTTAACTTATCACTTTTACTTTTTTGGCAAAAAGGAAAATTTGGTCCCGTACCCCAGCTCAAATCTGATTGGTTCTTTTGGTTCTTACGTAGCTTCTTCTAAATGGATGGGCGCGGTGGATCTATTTTTGAACTTGTTATTTTTGGCTACTTCGGAAAAAAATTAACCCTCCTGCAACCCCGCCTGAAGCTACGATTGGAGCAAATTTAAGAGGCAGGGAAAAATTCTTACTTTGACCCCACAGGAAGACACGTGGCAAGCCCATGCTCATTCAAAGTCTCAACTTTTAGGGATCTTCTCAAGATGCGCCGTAGTGAAACGTGGTAGTTTGAAAATTCAAAGGGGTGGGGAAGTGGACCATCGGGGGTAGCTTGGATTTTTTTCCCCCTGATATTCAAAAGATTAAAATATGAAAATGGCCTACAAGCTTTGATAAAGGAAAAGTCAAAGCGTTTTCAAGACAACAAGCGGAGGTGCGGACTCTCGGGGGAAATTTAGAAAATTTTCCTTCTGGGAGAAAGGAGTTAAAAGTGAAAAAGGAAGCGCAGTTCCGCTTGGACCCACATTGTGACACGTGTCAAGCTCATTTCCCAATGGTGGAGCTGCGAGGAAAACTTAGAAAAATTTCACTTTTCCAAAAAGGAGGTAAAATGGCAGAATTTGGCCGTGGTTCCACTAGGACCCCCCTTAGGACATGTGTTAGGCTCATTTCCCAAGGGCATAAGTACAGAGCAAAATGGAATTTTTTTCTATTTTTCCAAAAGGTTGTAAAAAGTCAAAGGAAGCCCCTGGGCCTATTTTAAAGTTGAATCTTCCATGTGGACAACCCAAATTCAAAGAAAATATCAACAACTGTGAGTCGAAATATGATTTTCCCCCATTTTTATTGAAACACGTCTGAAAGTGTGAGTCTTCATGATTTCTTCGTATTTCCTACATGCCAAACATAGAGAGGGAGTTAATTTTGATATCTAAGTTTGGTGGGAGAGATCTAAAGACATCTTTCGCCATTAAAATGGTTTGACTCTCGGGCTCGATCTAATTTTTGTTTTTCTTCTCCAAAGCACACAAGGAACCAGATTTGATGATTATGGGTAGAAGTGGTCAGCGAGTTGGAGGAAGAGTGTTCTACCAGATGAAGGAGTTGAATGCTAATATTTTCAAAGAGATCTACCCCATGAGCACCTGACAACTTTTCAGATTTGATTCTGGGAATCACGATCGAGATCATGGTGAGCACTAGTACATTAAATGTTTTTGTCTTTTAGGGAAGAAGGGGCTCTATTGTAAATGTTATAAATGGCACAAAATTCTCTGCAAAATGGTTGGAGTGTTAGAGGTCAAAGAAAATTCCCAAGAGGAAAATTTGACAAAGCCTATCTTTTGAGAAGCCATCTGAGAAGCTTGTATATCTCTTTTGTATTAAGTTTGATTGTGTCAAGGTGGTTGCAAGTGTATAACCATTGAAAAGCTCTGAGATTGTTCTAAGAAACTTTCCCCTATTGATAAATTTAATCAAACTTGAGTTATTTTGTGTGGATCTTATGCAAAATGTGTTTGTTTTACTTCTAAATGTCTACAAATAGTTTTCCTTGTTTCTTGTTGCAATCTTGTATCAAAATATATCTTGATCACACAGGTCTCAATCCTTGTGATAATTTAGTGGCATATGCAATCTCATTTCTCATAAGAGCTTTCATCTGGGAATGAAATAAATGATTTAAAATCACTTTTCTTTCATTTGTTGATAGAGATTGTTTGTAAGCCTTTGGGTGTACCTCAGGCGTGATTGATCTTAGATTCTGATTGTTTATTGGATCTGCTAACTCGATCTTGTGTGTTAGAATCTCATATATTGTGTGAAAAAGTGCTAATATGGGCCTCCATTGAAGTACATATTCTAGTTAAAGGAACATTTTAGCTATTCTGAAGTATTTTGTTGTCTAGACTTTCCATTTTGTAAGAGTTTTCAAATATTTGGCAAATCAAGTTCATTCTTCCTCACCTCCCACCACAATTTATTTAAAAACAACTAATCCTACCCATACTACCCATGTCTGTCATGTGTGTATACAAATGCATAAATTTCACTACTAAAACATGCAGAAATAATCAGGATTCCAAATGTCTTTAGTAGCCTAAACCTTGTCTAGAGAATATCTCCACTACCTAGAGTGAAAACTTGTGAGAGCTAGATTTTGTTGCATTGATCATATTTTCTTTAAGGTCGCTTAAAACCTTCATTAGGAAGGATATCACCATCTCCTCCATAAACAACAAGCTACAAAAGGGTTCTCTTACCTTGGTTGAAAGGCATAACCTAAAATAGTGAGGATAGATCAAATCCTCTTGAGGGTGCTATCCATTTCTCCACATCTGAGTGACTAAGGGCCAGTTAGATCCCATCCCCAGCTACAAAATGACTCATCATGATCTATCTATTTCTAAGCTTCCTGATAAAATTGTGATGTTGGTTAGACTTTGAAGGAGAATCAATTTGGGTACCAACAACACCAAACTATTATTACACTACACATATCATCTACTTTATATTCATCTAACTATTTTTTTAAAGATACACAAGGGTGTCGATAGTGGCGTTCTTAGAGAATATTCACACTTGCATAATCACCTAGGATAACTACAAGAGGCTTGATCCCACACAAGGACATGTAGTAAAACACTTGGATTTGTTTGGATGTGTTGACATCCAAGGGTAGTCCAACCTCACCACACACGTGATTTCTCCTTTGGTTATATATTCTTTGGTGAATAGTATTGGACCTTTCTTAGGTTTTTACTTAGTTACAGGTAATTCCATGTCATCCCAAGGTTATACTAACAAGATATACATATAACAAAGGACATTAAACTAATAATATATGTATATGATCACTAAATATTAAAACCTATATAACAATATGGATTAACATATAATGGAATACTATTATATAAATTAGACCCATATTATTATTTTATTATTGGTAAATAATTGTGCTCATATGATATTTCATCATCCTTAGATCTATAGCTCAATCAAATTTATAAAAAAATTTATACCTCTATTTTTATGAATGTATTCATAATTCCATGTAAAGACTCTATAAAAATATAATTTCATCCAATCATGATCAAACATGCAAAACCCTAATCCATAGGTCATATGGAATATTATTTGTAAGAAATTACAAAAACATATGGATTCACTTTCATTAAATGTAAGCATTATATTATGAATGCAACCAAACATGGAAGATAAAACACTAAACCCTATTACATTGAATCACAAATACAAATGTTCTTGACCTCTTAAAAGCCAACTAAAACTTTTCAATACAAAGGTAACACTATAACCTTGGGTCTTATATACAACAAGGAATAAAATTTCCCTTTAACCTAAAGTAAAATAGAGAAAGGAAACTTTTCCGAGTAGAGAATTCCTTGAAATTTGGTATCTCCCACATCAAGCCCCACAAGACACCTGAAAAACATATAAACCATTAAAGGAAGGCATAAATCTATATTCGTCAAGTTAATAATAGAAAGGTACTTGTATAAATATCTATTCTAATTTTATTAAAATAAAATCATGTGTATAAGTATGTTCTAAATTAAGAATAGAGAAAGCATTTGTACTCATTCTAATGTATTTTAATTCTAAAACTATTTTTTATTTATTCCCTTAAACTCTTCTTATATTATTATTTCATCAATTCATATTAAATACTTAATACAATATTATGTTAAAAAAGTATCTCATGTAAAACCACTATATAAAGTACATCAAACATGTTTTTGAAGTCTCATGATTATAAAGAATTTTCCAGTCATATTAATAAATGATAAAATTTAACATATAAAATCATTTCCTACCATGTCAATATTATAATAAACTATCATAACCAATAGTATTTTAATATTGGAACCGGATTGTGTATCTATTGAAAAATAGAAATACAAATTTTACATACTAATACTATGGATCCATTTATATGACATGTCTAAAACATGTTGGAAACTTGAGATGAGTGATGTTCCCTAAGGGGTGGACCCAAGTTCACCAAAAACCAAAGGAAATAGGAAAGCTTGGGTTCAATTGAGTCCTCAATTTCTATTAACCTTGGAACAAGCAATTTTTAAATTGTATATCATATTTATGTCTCTGGTATGTCCACAAATAATTAAGTTACCGTGACATCTAAGAATAGAAGGCAAGTAAGAAACGGCTAGATCAAACTTGGCATTCAAAAGAGGCCAATCTATAAAAAAATTATGTATTCTTGTAATGAAAATATGTACAGCCTTGATTATGGAAACTCCATAAGATTTTTGAATTGTTCATAATAGGAGACCAAAAATATTATGGTCATTAAATAGGAACCCCTTACAGAAGGTGTCTCTGACCCATTTAAGATGTGTTTTAACGAATTATAAATTTTGCACACATAAAGCCATACTTTATCTCTAAATATTGACAATTCTCATGCCACATCTGTCACAAATAAGACAATGAATCTACCAATAAACTATATGAAAAACTTGAGTTTTTTTAGCATTTGACCATAGGAAGCCTAAGATTTTGGATAATATTTCATAAGAAAATTTTGAAGGATCCTATAAAAAGGAACAATAGAAATGAGTAGATACTATGATTTAGGTACAAAGTTTCAATCTACCTATAAGAGAAATGGATTTAGAAACCCACTAAGAAACTTTATTTTCAACTCTCTTAAGCACATATTTCAAAAGTTTTGATAGGGAGATGTCAAAGTCAAAATGAATTGTTATCAATATGAAGAGCACCCTAAGTTGAGGAATTATAAGTAATAATTCTCTTCAATTGATATATTGGGATGTTCTCGAGTGTGGATGACTCAAGTTGAAAAGAACCTCTAGAGAGGTTTGGTTCCCTGGATCAATCACCTAAACAAATATCTTCTTGTGGGTAAGGGAGATAAATAACATGAAATCACAAAAACATGTAGAAATTAGGTGATACACCAATGTTTTGGAGACATATTAATACACAAGACACACTATCATACCCTTCAACACCTGTAAAAATCACTTCATTTTCTGCTTGATTGAATTTGACACAATATTTTCACAAAATGCATTAACAAGCTATTAATATAGCATAGGAAGGAAGATATGAGGTCTTTTACACTTCCAAACTAATCAACAAACTAACCTACACTTGAAATGTCATGTGAAATATTTAAAACAACTTAATGAAGGTGTTAAGATTCATAACATGCAAAGGAAACAAGATATTCACTTAATCACATCAATGGACCTATATAACACACTTCAATTCAACTTACAAATGGAGGAATTCAATCTTTTATTGCATCAAATAGGTGCTAGAGTACAAAATTTGGCATAGCCTTGGCATGAAAAAATCACAAGCCTCCCCAAAATTCTTCAAAAGCATGGGTACATATAGAAAAAATAAGGGAAAGGTAAGAAGAAGAGAAGTGGAGTTGGAACTTCTCAACACTTCAATTTGCTCCATATATCCTTAGTTCATTTTAGTTCACTCCTAGCACTTAAAAGTGACTCAACACTCTTCCTCAAATGCAACACTTCAACTTGATATGTGAACTTGGTTGGGCTTAGTTAGAGACAAATCCAATGATATCTCTCTTTTTCATAATTCTAACATTGTGATTAAAATATAATTATTTAATAATAATCATTAGATTAACAATATGCATATTTAAGAATTTGAATCCGTTTTCCCCCCGCTCCGCGTCTGCTCCGCGACTGCTCCGTGGCTGCTCCGCTCGCTCACCCGCGGTTGCCGCGACTGCTCCGCGATTGCTCCGCGGCTGCTCCGCAACTGCTCCGAGATTGCTCCGCGACTGTTCCGCGGCTACCATGGTTTCTACGCGGGCTTCATCTAAAAAAAGGGTTCGAGGAGGCACGAGCATTGCCAGAGGTTCGCCCCTCTCAGTTCGAAATGAGGTCCCTATTAATGGCGGCGAGAAACCAGTGGTATCTGTGGGAGGCGGATGCAAAAATGTTGAGGAAAATAAAGCACCAATCTCATGGATTGGTATGGCTTGCAATACTAACCAAGACCCCCATATCAAAACAGGGGTGTTCACTCATGGGACAGGTAAAGATGGCTCAGTCAAAGATTCATTATCTCCTTTAAAACTCAATACTGGTAACTGCAGGTTGCAAGAGACTAAGAGTGGATCTGGTGATGGAGGAAGAGGTACAGGGGTAAGCCAGAACCAGGACAATCTAAACAGCAACAATAGGTCCGGATCTTATGCTTCAGCGGTCTCCAAACAGAAGGAGAATGTCAGAAATGAGCTCTTAAAACCCTCCCAGGAGGTCCCGACGCTGAAAATCGAAGAGGATTTACTTCTAAAGGTTCTTAAGGAGGAGGAAAATCTCTCCCATCTGGGGCTCATATGCAGATTTCACAAATTTTGGCCTAAGCTTTCTCAGCTTCATGACTGGATAGCCCAGAGATGGAGAGAAAAAATACAAGGTAAGATTGAGCTTTATCCTTGTGCTAAAGCTTACTTCATTGCTGTCTTTGAAACCCCTGAAGATAGGGATTTAATTTTTAGTCAACATTGGGTTTGGGGGGAACATGGGCTTATGTCCAAACCATGGTATCCATCTTTCGACCCATTAAAGGAGTCTTTTGATACCTACCCGATTTGGGTTCGTCTACCAGGACTCCCATTGCAGCTTTGGAACAGATCTTGTCTCATTGCTATAGGGGATACTTTAGGCTCATGTGTAGCAGTTGATGATAAGACCTCCATTCAAACCCATACTACTTATGCTCGAATCCTGGTTGATCTCGATACCTCCAAATGTTTACCAGCAGAAATCAATCTTCAGATTGGAGCCAGGCTCTGGGTGCAGAGGATAGACTATGAGAGACTTGCCTTGGATGTAGGCGTTGCTTCCAAACCTGGTCATGTTACGGATATTTGTGAACACTCCAAACGTAAGACCAAAACAGCCTGGTGGAGGGATTCTCTACCTGAACATCTTACAATCGACTCAAATCCGGCTAAGGATTCGAGTGCCCCCCTGCAAGCTAACTCACCCATCATGGTTGATTCACAGACCAATACAGAGAAGCCTCCAGATTATTCTTTACAGGCTGCTGATTCAGTGATTAAAGATATTCCGACCTCCCATTTGGGTCACTCCCCCATCAAACCTATTGCAGTTTTTCCGACTGTAGTGGATGTGGAAAATCAGGAATGGACAGTGGTGGATCGGAAAAAGAAGGGTAATGCCAAATCTAAATCCCCCACCATATCGGACAAGATTTGATTCTTGTCTTTTTGGGCGCTATCATTGCTACATTTTGGCTTATGGCCTGCTACGCAGTTGCTAGGCAGCTGTGTTGTTGTTTTGTTGCTGTTTTGTTGCAGCTGGTTTGCTTTTGTTGGTTCCTTCCTTGTCAGTTTTTGTTGGGCTCTTTTGTGATGATCGTCTGGTTGTTTTCTCCGTTAGTGGTCGGCCGGAGTACATTGTTATCATTTTTGTGGCCGGACCACTGCGTGTTTGCTGTTTGATCACCGCCCATCCGTGGTGTTTATTTCTTTGTTGTGTTCTTTGTTGATTGTTTCTTTCTGATTGCGTTCGCACTTGGTCCTTATTGTTATATCAGGATGTTGATCCTTTTTTTCGAGCTTTATTTTCCTATTCCGCTTCCCACGAGCCTTCTTTGCACAAGGGTATAGTCCCTTTCAAAAAACTATTTGCCAATAATAAAAAAAAACAATATGCATATGATTTAAAAAGGATAAATGATGAGTTTTCAAGGTATTATCTCATTTTTGGATTTAGTCAACCTCCCTTTTTACAAAAATAAGGAAACAATTTTGTCTTCTAGCAAAAAATACGGTAATAATTGGTCTCGTTGGATTTTTGGAAAACATGAGGTAATTATATGATCAAGTTTTACCTAAGGCTGAGCATTATTCTCCCTTGCGTATTAAAAAAATATAATCATTTAAAACATTATAAAAAACACACTTACGTGGGCATTTGGGAAAGCATGATTAAAGTTTTTAAAACCACAAGTGGCTTTAACTATGGTCAAAATTGACCATGGTTAACACCACTTGTCGACCTTCTTTAGGGATGAAACCCTAAAACGAAACTCATTTTACATTTTGGATTTTGCATGGAGGATTTTCTTGTGTTGGAGAAACCCTAAAAACATTTTTCGGCTATCATTGATTATGGGAGGTTAAGCTCTAGTTCTTGTTGCATATCTGCATTTCTTATACCATTTTGGAGCTTTGTTGCCATTTTTTTGTGAGCTCGAGTTGTGCATCATGCTCTATAATTTTATCCCTATTGTAGTATTTGGACAAATCGCCATTTTTATACTAGTATGCTTTGATTTCTCTAAGCATGGTCGTGATTTTCACTTCTTGCAACTTTGTTTCTTGTGTTTTTAGCTCGTATTTCAGATCTGCAATGATCTTTTCTTAGCACCATGGTTTCTCCTTCCTTGACCGCCATTATTTTTAATACCTCAAGATCTATTTTTCTTGGATGGATTTCCTGTGGTTTACTCTGTTTCAACCTTTCTTTCACTTAGCTCACCTTGGTCTTTTCCACTAGCTTGGCCATGATTTTCTTTACCTAGCTCATCGTGGTTGACTCTTATTCGAGCTTTCCATTTCAATTGGCCACCAACCTTAGAGCTATGCATTTTTATTATTTTGATTTTTGTATGATTATCTTGACCCCATTTTCCATTTGGATTGTCCAATCATCTACAACTAGATCATTCTTTATCTTCTCATTGTTCACTTCTTAAGATCGAGTTGTGGTTTTTAGCTTTCCCTATAATTTATGAGCTCTATGTTGACACTCATCTCAGCCATGGTAAAACCCTCATCTCGGTTGTGACTCCTCACTAGATCGGTGTGTTATATCCTATAGGGTTCAAGTTGAGTTCCTCCTTCAAGCTCAACCCAAGTTTTTCCCTAGCTCGCCATGGCAAAAAAGGTAAGATTTTTTTATTCTAGTTGATAGGTGCTTGAGAAAACTTGGGTTTTGAAAAACACACCCAAATTTTTATATTAATGGATGCAAACTATATCATTATCAATATACTTTGTAAAATATACTCTAAAATGCACTTCTTGGGGTTTTCTAATGTAAAATTACATTTCCTCTTGAAATTTTAATGGTAACCTGTAATTTCTGGAAATTTGTATACTTTGGAAGTATTAAGGAAACCATGATGAGGATTTTTTTCTCTAAAAATCTTGTATGTTTTCACCGTTGTATGAGAAAACCTGCAATTTTTTTTTTAAATCCTAAAACTAGAAAATGCTTTGAATCTGATGTTGGTCTTCTTTAGAAACTTCTTTTGTTGATGAAGGCAACCATTAAGAGGATTTTGAAATTGTTTTTGAACATTTATATACTTTTTAAGATATATAGATGTCATGATGCTCCAAAACTCGGTCTTTTTGCAAATGTATAAGAAAACCTACAATTTTGGCTAGAAACAATTGAAATGATTTCAAATAATAGCCCTATTTTCCAAATTCAGATTTTACTCAAGGGTTTAGTTGAAAAATTGAAGCTTCACCATTTTCTACTCCTTTGTAAGAAGAAAAAATATTTTCTTTCATACTTCCTTTTCATGGAAAAAGGAAAGAAAATTATGATGTATCTTGTCTGATATGACCATGCACTTTGTTATTTCATTTTGCATATGAATTAAAGAATGGTAATAGGACACTCTGCTTTCTTATAACATACGAATTCAATTTCCCTACATTTTCTAATTGCGGAATGCGATGTTCCATCATTTATTACAATAAACTTTTCATTATGCTTTATAAATCTTGAAAAAGTACTCTTAAATGATGCATACTCAGCTAAAAATGAATGATACTCAAATCTGATATGTACCTTGTTTGTTGACATCTTGATGCAATACTTTTTATGCACAAATTGTTGAAGCGGAATTGTAATCATTTTATGTAATTATTTACGTAGATGCATTATTTAAGAGTGTTGAAACACATTTCTTTCTTCATCTAGTACTATCTTTTCGATAAATACTGCAAATACATTTGAAGTTGAAAAATATAATAAAGATTAAGGAGAACCCTAAGCTCTAACAAAATTTGTTTTTCTTCTCTTTCGGGTGTTCTGGGGCTAAAGATAGAGAAACTTAGATAAGTAGCATCCAGTAAGGGGATTCTTCTCTCAGTAAATGATGGGTCCCCTTCTTTTCCTTATGTTTTTAGTTTTAGATATAAATGTATTCTTTGCTTCCATAGTTTTATCCCATGGCTTGTGTGGGGATCTTGTACAAATTTCCTTATGAATAGAAGAAATTATTGTTAGAGTAGGCATTTACCTTAGCTCATGTTCACTTAGGTAATTTATTTAACTTTATTGTATTTATCCTCACCCACTTATGTGTGTGGATATTTATTTTTATTTATTTAGATATTAGGGGGTATTATCTACTTTTTAGGCATATTTATTTCCTTGATCTATGGTATTGACTAGTTCTTTTCTCGATCTATGGTATTGACTAGATCCTTGATGTCTAGTTCTCTCCTAAATCTATGGACTTGACTAGTTCTTTGATGACTAGTTTTTTTCCTTTATTTATGGCTTGATCTACGACCTTGACTAGTTATTAGATTGTTATTCCTTTCCTATATAAGTAAGGCTCATTCTCATTGTATTTCATTGAGTTCCATAATAATATATGATATTGCTTTGCTCATTTGTTTGCAAAGGTTTTGGTAAAGTTATTCTAGCAAATTGCTTTCATCTTATTGATCATGGTGTTTGATTAGCATCTAATTTATTGGCTTGAGTACGATCCATTTATCATTCCTTTCAATTATTTATGAAATTAATTGGTTGTTGTTTGTATTCTTTATAATTCTCTTAATGTGTATAATTGGATGAACATTTGAAAATCGTTGCTTAATACACTTGCATATAAGCATAATGAACTTAATAATTAATTGTTTGCACCTTTTCGATCATCAAAAAGTAAGATATCTATAACAAATGAAGGAATGATCAACTTTGAAAATGCAAATTACTTCCATAATTAACAATTTTTTCACTCAGCAACTTGATTCCCGATTATTCCAACATGTATGTTTCTAATGTAAGATGCAATTCCTATCTCCATCGAGGACCCTATAGGGGTTCATAATGGCTAATGCATGATTTTGGCGAAGATGAAAAAATTGGAATGACATTGTACATGGGGAATGGGCACTGTGAAACTTAATTCCATTCCTATTAATTTTCCCATTTTCTAAAAACAAGTAATCTCTAAAAGTTTTATATTCCCTCCCTTTGCATGGTGACCAAAAATGGTCAACATCTTTGGCAGATTTTCTAGAAAGATTGACTACTAATCAGTAAGAACCCTTTGATCTATTCCATCAAAGAAATGAAAACCAATATGAAACCTCCATATAATATTGATTAATAATTCCCAATACCAATAAGTTCTCTGCAAGATTGAAAATCCTACGCACTTACTTGAAAGTGTAACAACATGTGATAAAATTCACTTGGAGGAAAGATACAATTCCTATCAAGGCTAGTTAACAGGAGGGAATCCACTTATTGAAAAAAAAAGACAAAAAGATGTTTTGAAAACACTTATAGGAAAGCATAAAAATATGTACAAGATTAGCTAATCTCTAGAATAAATGCTTTAAATGAATCCCATAAACTATAATTGGGAGCTCTCCACCATCAATCCTAGAAATTTGGAAGGCATTGTGAGGTGTGCAACTAATAATTATGGAGGATCCATTCCATAAAGATTCAAATTTTATGTGACCTCTTTGTTTGGATCTATCCTCATCCCACTTGAGCACTAGATCACCTTCATTGAAGCTCCTTGAAGTGGTATTCTTATCAAAAGTCCTTTTCACTTGTTCTTGATTCATCTCTATAGATCTCATTTCCTGATTTCTCACTTCTTTAAGCTCTATAAGCTAAGCATACCTCACCTCCATAGGTTCATTATCCATTAACTCCACTTGGTGCATTAATTCCAAAGCTGGAAGCTCTAGTGAAATAGGAGCTTGGCTTCAAGGCCATACACAAGCTTGAATGGAGAGTTGGAAATGGATATTTTGTATGTGATCCTATCAGACCATAAAGCTCCTTTCAATTTGGTATAGCATGATCTTTGGTTCTCATCAATAGTCCTCCTAATAATCCTTAAAAGATTCTTATTAGTGGATTCAACAAGGTCATTTCCTTGTGGATAGTAATTAGAAGAAGTGCTAATAAAAAATCCATTCTTTACATCCCATGCAGAAATATTTTCTCCTACAAAATCTTTAGCATTATCTGAAATAATGGTTGAGGGAACACCAAACCTTGTTAACAAACCTTCATAGAAATCTAAAACACTTGACTCATTTACTTCCTTCAAGGCCACTTCTTCATCCACCATGTAAAGTAATTCATTGCAGTAATGATCCATATGTGACCCAAGATTAAAGGTGCATTAATGAGGCCTATGAAGTCCAACCCCATTGGATAAAGGGTTGATCAACTGAAATTGGTTGAAGAGGTAAGGCAATAATCTTCTCCTTTCCTGTAAAAAATGCACATTTTTGACATTTCCTTACCCATGCATGGCAATATTTGAAAATATTTGGCCAATAGTATCCACCTCTCATGATCTTAAGGGTTGTTGTTCTTGTATAAAAGTGTCCTCACCTTTTCCATCATGAAATTATTCAAGTATATTTTCCACTTGGCTTGGTTCAATGCATCTCAAGAGTACACCATTAAGATCTTTTCTGAATAAGACACCATTAAAAGGAAAAAAAAGGAATTGATTGCAATCTGAAATACCTCCTTTTAGAGATGTTTAAATTAGGGGGATACATACCATGTTGAAGATATGTTTCCATATCTTGAATCCAACTTGAAGAAGGCTAGTTTTCAGCTTCATTTGACTCATTTTGCAGAAATAGGAAAACTTCTTTGTTTTCTTGAAAATATTGAGCCAAATGTTCACACAAACCATTTCCTCTTATCAATTTTGTAACTTTGATCTTAATGTCATACTCCATGAATCTTGTTATCCATCCTGCCCTCTTTTCACTTATATCTTTGTTCAACAAAAATTCCTTAATGGTAGGGTGAGCAACCATTAAGTGGATATTGTTGTTAGAGAGTAGATGCCTAAATTTTTTAAGAGATTTGACAATAGAAAGGACATGATTTTCAATGAATGAATACCTTATATCATATTCCATCAAGCTATGACTAAAAATGATATTGGTTGCTCCAAACCATCTTGGTTTTGTCAACTCAACATTTCTCATATTGTATCACTATTAGGATAAGCATATAGCATAAAATCCTTTGAAAAATTAGGATTGATAAGTGTAGGAGCTGATGCAATGGATTTTTTAATAGATTCAAATATTCTTACTCCTTTATTCTATGTAAATGCCTGATTTTTACTCGGTATATTGGTTAGTGGCCTTGACAATGAATAAAATTTATAAATATACCTCCTTATGAAGTTAATTTTCCCAAGAAATCTTTGCAATGCATTTTTATGTTTTGGCAAGGATAGTGCAAGAATGGAACTCACCCTTTCAAGATCAATACTCATGCCATGCTTGGAGATAACATGACCAAGAAACTTTCCTTCATGTATAGAAAAAACACACTTCTTGGGGTTGAGTGACACCTCATACTCTCTACATATTTCAAATACTTTTTGAGTTGAGACAAATGATCACTTGCTACTTTGGGAAAAAAATTGTTATGTCATCCAAATAAACAAGAACAAATTTATTGATAATACCTTGAAATTCCATATCCATGGCTCTTTGGAATGTTGCTCTTGCATTGGACAACCCAAATGACATTTTCATGTATGCATAAGTGCCCCACTTGGTTGTGAATGTTGTTTTATATTGGTCTTCCTCCTTGATGATTATTTGTTGTATCCACTATATCCATCTAGAAAAGAATACTCTCTAAACCAGAAACTAGTTGAAGTATTTATTTCATAGATGGAAAAGGATAATGATCCTTAAGTGAGGCTTTTTTAAATCATGGAAGTCCACACACAATTTGATTTCACCATTATTTTTCCTTATTGGCACAAGGTTGGCCACCCAAGTAGAATGTTTGATGGGAAAGATAATAGATGATTCAACCATTTTTAGAGTTATTTCCTCATCAATGGTTCTAACTTTGGGTTGATTGGTATTTGTCTTTGCCTCACTGGTTTTGCATCTGCTTCCAATTCAATGGTATGTTGGGCCAATGAGGGATCAAACCATTTCAAATCATTATACTTCCATAAAAATACATCAACATAATTTCTACATAACTCAATAAATGAGTCCTTTTCTAATTTAGAACATACCTTACCAAGATTAAGGTATTTTCCATCAATAATATTAAAAATTTCATGTTGATCTTCACTAGTAGTCAAAATAGCTCTATCCTTATTCATTGCATCATTTTCTCCAAAAATTCTTTCAAGGGTTCAAGGACTTTAGGGACGTTGTTTCTTTTAAGTTGGAAAATCTGATCCTTGTACCTTTGTTGAAGCTTTTCCTCATTTTGTGAAGAAAAATCAGCTTCTTCTTGCAAGAATATAACTATGTGAGCATCATTATCAAAAACTTTCCAATGTGAGCTAGTATCTATGATCGATGGCCTCCCACAACTCTAATATGAGGCTACAACCTGTTGTTTATGATATCAACAAGTATATCTAACCGTGAAACAATGGCTGCAAGTCTATCAACATGATTATTTCTGTCTCTAGGAATGGTTTGAATGTTAAATGTACAGAAATCATCAATCATACCCAAACTCTATGTCTATAGGTCCTCATTGATGGATTTTAAAATCATTTGAGCCTCTTACATCATTTTGTGAAGAAAAATAAGCTTCTTCTTGCAAGAATATAACTATGTGAGCATCATCATTAAAAACTTTCCAATGTGAGCTAGTATCTATGATCGATGGCCTCCCCACAACTCTAATATGAGGCTACAAATTGTTTTTATGATATCAACAAGTATATCTAACCGTGAAACAATGGCTGCAAGTCTATCAACATGATTATTTCTATCTATAGGAATGGTTTGAATGTTAAATGTACAGAAATCATCAATCATACCCAAACTCTATGTCTATAGGTCCTCATTGATGGATTTTTAAAATCATTTGAGCCTCTTACATCATTTTGTGAAGAAAAATCAGCTTCTTCTTGCAAGAATATAACTATGTGAGCATCATCATCAAAAACTTTCCAATGTGAGCTAGTATCTATGATCGATGGCCTCCCCACAACTCTAATATGAGGCTACAAACTGTTGTTTCTGATATCAACAAGTATATCTAACCATGAAACAATGGCTGCAAGTCTATCAACATGATTATTTCTATCTATAGGAATGGTTTGAATGTTAAATGTACAGAAATCATCAATCATATCCCAAACTCTATGTCTATAGGTCCTCATTAATGGATTTTTACAAGCATTTGAGCCTCTTACCTGGTGTATAACTAGCTCACTATCACCATATACCTGCAATGTTTTAATTCCTTTCTTTCTTGCCCACTCTAGGCCATGAATGAGTGCTTCATACTCTGAAACATTTTTAGAACACCCAAACTAAAACTTAATAATTGAAAAATACATTTGATTGGTGGGAGAAATAAGCATAATACCAACTCCTGAACCATTTTGGTTTTTGGAAACATCAAAGAATAATTTCCAAATGCAATCTTCAAGTTGATTGTTGTTTTCCACAGTTGGAATCCTTGCATTATCCTCATGAATGGAATAGATACCATGGCCTTTCTCCTTAAATTATTACTCTATATGGATCATTATCATAAAATTCATTAGTTTGTTCATCTTTAAACAAATTAGGAACACCATCTAATACATGAAGGGTCTCACACTAAATTCTTATAGCTTCTCATCGGTGATAGCCTAATTATAATTTTCCATACTAGGCACATGAGGCTCTATATGGAAATGAGACAAAGGCTTAGAGTTTATTGTTACCTTTGTTCCATACCTAGTTTTAAAGACAAGGTAGGACCAATCAGCTGAAATATATCCTCCTATCTTGGAGGTGAAGTCCCTTGAAAGACACATGGAAAAATAAGGAGGAAAATCCACCACCATTACATCCTGCAAAATTATTACACCTAGGAAAACATGCAAGGTGAGTTTCAAATTCTTAATCATTCATATTTTCTTGGTTGGAGAGCCATCCAACTATAACACACCTTTAACACTTGGTTCATATGTCAATCCCAACTTATCTACAATCTTTTTGGAATCACTGTGTTAATTGCTCCACTATCTACCATACATTTATGTACCAAAGAATCACCAATTATCAAGGACATAAATAAAGGAGGTTGTTTAATCAGTTTTACCTCACCAATAAAAACCTTTGCATATTTGGTTGTTTGGTATTTTGACACCTAACTTGTTGGTCTACATTTGCTAAAACCATGCTTCACCTTTTGTTGGTTGTGATGATAATTCAAGGCCTCAACATTATTTTACAATAACTATTTTTTTCCTAGAATGGACAATAAATCCCACATAGTCATGCTAACATGTTCCTTCTTCATATGATCAACAATATTGAAGGGAAGACCCCACCTTAAACTGGACTTTTAGAGCAGCAACATGCTCTTGTGTCTAAGGTGAAGGTGAGTTCTTACCAGCATTGATATTTTTATTTTATGAAGTTGGATCAACAACTTGACCATTAATACTCATAGAATTTGGATTTGGAAAATTAGAAAATTTTCCTAACTCAAGTGAACAATTTATGGCCCTCTTCCTTGATTTTTTCACAACTGCAACAAATTCATTTTTTCCTTTGGATCCAACCTCTTGACTAAGTGCCACATGATCACTAGCTTCCCAATTAACCATGGTTATATCACGTTGCCCCCGCACACAATTTAGATCAGTTTATTATGATGAAAACCAACTTTGCTTTGAGCTTGATAGAATGTTTATTCTTGAGTCATTTGTGGTATAGGGAATCTTTGTACCATCATTTCTAATATTGTATTTAGAGAATTAGGCTACATATTTGGATCGTGTATCATATTATTTTGGGGATGCACTTGGGATTATGACCTTAGATATTGAAGGAACATTTTGATCAATAGTAGCATGTGGCTTTATTATTGTAATACCTCCTTGATCTTGGTAAGGAGTTCTATAACCTTGAGAATAAGGTCTTCATATAATTAAAGGGTTGGTATTGTGGAACATAAGGAGTTTGATAGGGGTCAATAAGGTCTATTAGCTTAGAATCACATTACTATTATCCAAAATTCACCCCCCAGGGTAATTTTGATAACATGCATTAAATTCTTCGGTCCCGAGCAAGATAGATTGATTCAAGGCAAAAAATCATGTTTCTAGGGTCCCCTCGGCTTTTTCTAACTCTCCTGTCCAAGAAGAAAAGAGAAAGTTCTAAAAAGGGGTGAAAAAGTTGTAAAAAACAAGCTTGGGGTAGAAAAAATCATGAAAATCGGCTAAGTCCTAGTCAGCCAGTCCTTGGGACATTTGGGACGTCGGGGCACAAAGCTGGCCAGGTGAAAAGCATCCAGGCGGTCCACGCAGCAATTGGGACATCTCGGGCCGTAAGTGCACGGAGGGCGAATGAGCAGCCGATTCGGCCGAAATAGAGAACTTTCATTTGGGACATCTGGGCCAAAGGTACGTGAGGGACACAAAAAGCTGAAGGAGCCGAGAGTGAATCAAATCTTGCCACGTGTCTTCACCTCAAACAGGGACAAGGAAGCTAGAATCGGGCGGTTCGGAGAGAAATTTATCCTAGCGAGTTTGGGACATCGGGCCAAAGTGCACGCGTGGGACGCGAAAAGTGAAGGAGCGAGAGTGAATCAAATCTTGCCACGTGTCTTTGCCTCAAACAGGACAAGGAAGCTTGAATCGGGTGGTTCGGAGAAATTTGTCCCAGGCGTTTGGGACATCAGGCCAAAAGGATGCGTGGGATGCGAAAAGTCGAAGGAGCCGCCAGCGAATCGGAACGTGCCACGTGTCCTAAGGCGAGAGAGACGTGTGGAGTTCGGGGAAAACTTAGAAAATTTAGAAAAAGTCTTGGGCCAAAAAAAATTAAAAGAAAAGGATGACCCCGCACCCTATCCTCCAACCAGATCATGCCACGTGTCCCAAGTGGCGAGGCGCGGGGAAAATGAATTTTTTTCCAAAAGTGTAAGAAAGGTTGAAATTTCAAGGGAAAACCCATGGAAAGGGGAGGAGAGAGAATTTATCATCCAATCAGCACCGAAAAGTGTCATCCAGTGGCAGAGCGCGGAAAAATTCAAATGTTTTCTGTCGATCCGTTTTGGGCCATTTTTGCCCTAAATCTTCAAGCGATCATATCTTTTGATCCGAGCTCAGATTTGCACGTTCTTTATATCAATGGAAAGCTGGAAAAATTATCTACGAGGATTCAATGGTCAATCTCTAATTTTGGTTCAGTTTGGAGAGAGAAAATTCAAAAAAATGTTTTTGGTACGTGTTCATGGCTAAAAGTGACATTTCAGCGACCAAATTTAATACAGAATGGGTCGCACTCTCCTCCCATTTGGTCAAAATGATAGGGTATGGGTTTGTAAGGTCCTCCATGCCAATTTAATGCATTTGTAGTCAATGAGGAATGGGCTCCCACGTTTTTGTATGCGTTTTCTCTCTCTGGGCTCGACCCATGCAATGTAAAATCCAGATTTGGCTCATTTTGCAAGGATGATTACAAGTGGTTCATCTTTTCAGCTCTGCCCTCCCTTCTTTTCTTCTCTACGGTTGAAAATGAAGTTCAAACCTCCTCCCCTTCTCTTTAATGGCATTTTTTCCTTTTACCATTAAAATGATGTTACTGTACAAACTTTTGGAGCAACAAAAGCGTGTTTTGTGATGCATCTGTCCATCCTTGCTCGTTCTTTTTCTTTTTCTCTTCTTGCTTCTCTTCATTGCAGGTATTTGTACATGTTTGAATGTTCATTGCAGGTTTGGAGCTGTGTTCATGGAGTTTTGGGACATTTTCTGTATGAAATCTATCCTTGGGTTTGTGATGCGTCTGTCCATCCTTCCCATTGCTCACCTCTCCTTGTTCCATGGAAGTTTTGATAGATGTTCAACATTCTCCTTCTCTACGGTGTATCACCGTTTTAGTGTAGGCTTTTTTGTTTTTTTCCCTTTTCTCTCTCTCTGTCTCCTTGGCATGGTGACATTAGGATTAGATTATCTTGCACCGCCTTTGGAATAGCTTGTAAGCGGGTAGTTTAGGAAGAGGAACCAGCCTTTCTCTCGGAGAGTTCCTCTCTCATTTTACAAGTCCCACACTTGTAGAGAGGTTTCAATGTTATGCAATCACCTTTGGATGCTAGAGTGATCAACCTAGAACCACGATCAACGTCCGGGGTGCTCGATTTTGCACTAATAGTTTTGGCATGCCCGGTGGGACACCGAGGTTAGATTATTTCATCTTCTAGAGGTGTCTCATTATCAACAAATTCTAAGCCACCGTGCTGCCACCTTGTGATTTTGGCATGCCGGTGGGACACCGAGAGGTCTTCCACTTCATCTTTTACGAGGTTGGTGTGTTCTGTGAAGATTTCAGCCTTTTGGAGGCACTTGCAAACACATCTGGTGACTCCATCCGATATGCAACCCATTTCTGAAGTTGTAGACCTGTTTTCATCCATTCCCATCCATCCTTCTTTCCATCCCTTTCATTCTTTTCCATTCCATGAATTTGTGCAATCATGACTTCATTTCCATCATGGAACTCACATTTACAACAGCAGCAATGTTTCCCACCTTCAACATGTTTTTAAATCCTCCAAATCAGCATTTTGAACAAATTCAAAATCAGTATGCATACCCATATGAGCAGAAATGCCGAAATCAGTTTGGCTATGGAGCTTTCCAAGAGCAAGAGTATGCATATAATGAAGACAGATCGGATGCAAGATGCTGGTCTGTTGAGAAAATCCAAAAGATGGAGGTAGAGATGGTGCGATCCGGAGAAACAACTCAAATGAGAGCTTTTAATTGGTTGTAGGACTCCTTGTCCATGGGAGGCCCTTTTCCAAGACACTTCAGCCCTCAAGATAAGCTAGACTTCATGATGAAGATGCTGGCCCAACTTGCACAATGGATAACGAGAAATAGAAGCCTATACACTTGGTGTTGAACAACCTTGTCAATGGGTAATTTCTACACCATCATCTGGTTTTTCTCTTCCCATTACTCAAGCAACATCATCTCATTTGGATTTGCAAATTCTCAACTCCCCATCTGTTGTCCCAAATGTTGATCCCATGTCTCCACCTCTCATTCTTCCACCTCATCTCGATTCTTCTTTCCTTTTTCCTTCCAAAGCAGTCATCCCCTCCACAAGAGCTAAAAGAAATACCCCCTCCTCCAAAGAAATAAGAGGTTTCATCTCTTCTACCACCAAAAAAATGCCAAATCAATTGAGTTACAACCCATCCCTCCTCTTGCATTCCCAATTCCATGTGGGGAAGAAGAAATTGTAAAAATTGGCCATGAAGGATAGCAAGAAGAGAGCCCAATGAGAAAAGAAATGAAAGAAAAGTTGAGGGTTTGGGCTGCCAAGTTTGGGATGACAAAGATCCCTTGATGGTTAAACCTACGAAGAAGAGGCTAAGGTTGAACAAATGGTGGTTAAGACTTATTTTGTGGCAAAAAAGAAGAGAAAAAGAAGAAGCGAGATCAGCAATCAGCTTGCTCAAAATGTCTTGTCCATGTTGACACTCTATTTGAAGGAAACGTTGATCTAATTCAAGTTGCACAATCAGCCATGGAGGAAGAAAGCTCTGAAGGAGATCTTGCAGCCCCAACTTGTCCTCTAGAGCGAAGAGGCTGAAGAGTTTGACTTGACAAACTTCATGCTTGGAGGAAGAGTTCTATCAAAGCAAGATTTTCTTCAAACATTGGAGGAAGGAGAAGCTGCTCCAGATCTAAAAGAAGAGGAGCACATTCTAGTTGTGGAGGATAAAATTGTAGATCCAAGGGCTTTGAGCACAAAGTAGGCTACAAGAGAACCTTCAGTTCTTCTTTCTACTTCACCTCTCTCAAGTTCTAGTACTGAAGAGGAGTTTGATCTCTCAAACTCAATGTTGGAGGGTGAAAGAAACCATGGTGGTCAAGTTACAGATCAAGAAGACACCATGGAGAAAGTGGAGCATTTACAGCAGGACAACCATGAGGCAGTTTATCTGTCAGATTTGGAGGACTATTTTGATGGAGAAGAACCGGTTGAGTTTCCACCATTCTCTCTTTCATCATCCACATTCCAAACACTTGAGTCTGCTGTCATGAAGGAGAACATTCATTTGCAGCTGAACCGCATCTTATAGCAACTCTTTGGAACCAAGATTGGAAGATTTTAATCTTTCATGTTCTTCATTGGAGGAAGAGAAAGGAAAGAGGAATTTCACCATTTCTTCCACACCATCCATTCAAGAAGGTCTACAAGAAGACTCCATTTTTGGAGTTGAAAATCAGAGCTATGGGTATATTAAACGGATCAGACCTTGCCCAATCAGGTATTTGGCTTCATTGGAGCCAAAGGAGAAGTCACAACCAGTCATGCTTGCTTCTAAGCATGAGGATGAGCTACAAAGTACCAAGGATCAGCTGTCATACCTCTTCAATCCAAATGCAGAGCTACTAAAAGAGGTATTGAATTTACCTTCATCTGATACCTTGATGATTTGGGTGGAAGACCAGCTTCTTGTTGATTTTCCACTCATCCTAACAGCCATGATCAGCTCCAAATCAATTGCATGGCTGCCACTTTTGAGAAAGGGAAGCTATTTCTCACAACCAATTGTAAGGTTTGTTTAGCTTTCCTTTGCTTCCAGTTAGAATAGAGTAGGTAGGTTTGCTTTCAGCAGAAGAAGTGCTTGTGCACACTCTGCATGTTTCATTTGAAGCATGTATTATTTTCATTCTGTGCATAGTTTTTGTGGTGCTGGTTTTTCTCTTTTGATTCATTGCAGTTTTCCCTTCTTTTCTTCTCCATGGTTGAAAATGGAGTTCAAACCTCCTCCCCTTCTTTGTAATGGCGTTTTTGCCTTTTACCATTAAAATGATGTTCATGCAGTGCAAACTTCTGGAGCAACAAAACGTGTTTTTTGATGCATCTATCCATCCTTGCTCGTTCTTTTGTTTGTTCTCTTCTTGCCTCTCTTCATTGCAGGTATTTGTGCATGTTTGAATGTTCATTGCAGGTTTGGAGCTGTGTTCATGGAGTTTTGGGACATTTTCTGTGTGAAATCTATCCTTGGGTTTGTGATGCGTCTGTCCATCCTTCCCATTGCTCACCTCTCCTTGTTCCATGGCAGTTTTGATAGATGTTCAACATTCTCCTTCTCTAGTGTATCACCGTTTTAGTGTAGGCTTTTTCTGTTTTTCCTTTTTCTCTCTCTCTGTCTCCTTGGCATGGTTAGATTAGGATTAGATTATCTTGCCCGCACCTGGAATATCTTGTGCCGAGTAGTTTAGGAAGAGGAACTAGCCTTCTCTGGAGATTCCTCTCTCGTTTTACAAGTCCCACACATGTAGAGAGGTTTCAATGTTATGCAATCACACTGGATGCTAGAGTGATCAACCTAGAACCCTGATCAACATCCAGGGGTGCTGTGATTTTGCACTAATAGTTTTGGCATGCCCAGTGGGACAATGAGGTTAGATTATTTCATCTTCCAGAGGTGTCTCATTATCAACAACAAATTTAAGCCACCGTGCGCCTGCACTAACAGTTTTGGCATGCCCGGTGGGACACTGAGAGGTCTTCCACTTCATCTTTTGCAGGTTGGTGTGTTCCTGTGAAGATTTCAGCCTTTTGAGGCACTTGGAACACATCTGGAGACTCCATCCGATATGCAACCCATTTACGAAGTCTGCACTGTTTTTCATCCATTCCCATCCATCCTTCTTTCCATCCCTTTCATTCTTTTCCATTCCATGAAGTTGTGCAATCATGACTTCATTTCCATCATGGAACTCACATTTACAACAGCAGCAATGTTTCCCACCTCCAACATGTTTTTTAAATCCTCCAAATCAGCATTTTGAACAAATTCAAAATCAAGTATGCATACCCATATGAGCAGAAATGCCAAAATCTATGGAGCTTTCCAAGAGCAAGAGTATGCATATAATGAAGACAATCGAGATGCAAGATGCTGGTCATTGGAGAAAATCCAAAAGATGGAGGTAGAGATGGTGCGATCCCAGAGCAACAACTCAAATGAGAGCTTTCGAAATTGGTTGCAGGACTTGTTGTCCATGGGGAGGTCCTTTTCCAAGACACTTCAGCCCTCAAGAGAAGTTGGACTTCATGATGAAGATGCTTCCCCAACTTGCACAATGGATAGAGAAATAGAATCCTATACACTTGGTGTTGAATAACCTTGTCAATGGGTAAGTTCTACACCATCATCACAGTTTCTCTTCCCATTACTCAAGCAACATCATCTCATTTGGATTTGAAATTCTAAACTCCCCATCTGTTGTCCCAAATGTTGATCCCATGTCTCCACCTCTCGGTCTTCCACCTCATCTCGATTCTTCTTTCCTTTTTCCTTCCAAACAGCCATCCCCTCCACAAGAGCTAAAAGAAATACCCCTCCTCCAAAGAAACAAGAGGTTTCATCTCCTCTACCACCAAAAAAAATGCCAAATCAATTGAGTTACAACCCATCCCTCCTCTTGCATTCCCAATTCCATTTGGGGAAGAAGAAATTGTAAAAATTGGCCATGAAGGACAGCAAGAAGAGGAGCCCAATTTGAAAAGAAATGACAGAAAACTTGAGGGTTTGGGCTGCCAAGTTTGGGATGACAAAGATCCCCTTGATGGTTAAACCTACGAAGAGGCTAAGGTTGAACAAATGGTGGTTAAGACTGATTTTTGGCAGCAAAAAAAAGAAGAGCAAAAAGAAGAAGCATATCAGCAATCAGCTTGCTCAAAATGTAGTGTCCATGTTGACACTCTATTTGAAGGAAACGCTGATCTAATTAAAGTTGCACAGTCAGCCATGGAGGAAGAAAGCTCTGAAGGAGATCTTGCAGCCCCAACTTGTCCTCTAGAGAAAGTAAGTGAAGAGTTTGACTTGAAAACTTCATGCTTTGGAGGAAGAGTTCTATTAAAAGAAAGATTGTCTTCAAACATTGGAGGAAGGAGAAGCTGCTCTAGATCCAAAAGAAGAGGAGCACATTCTAGTTGTGGAGGAGAAAATTGTAGATCCAAGGGCTTTGAGCACAAAGCAGGCTATAAGAGAACCTTCAGTTCTTCTTTCTACTTCACCTCTCTCAAGTTCTAGTACTGAAGAGGAGTTTAATCTCTCAAACTCAATGTTGGAGGGTGAAAGAAACCATGGTGGTCAAATTACAGATCAAGAAGACACCATGGAGGAAGTGGAGCATTTATGCGGGACAACCATGAGGCGGTTTATCTATCGATTTGGAGGATTGTTTTGATGGAGAAGAACCGGTTGAGTTTCACCATTCTCTCTTTCATCATCCACATTCCAAACACTTGAATCTCTCTGTCATGAAGGAGAACATTCATTTGCAGCAGCCTGCATCTTATAGCAGCTCTTTGGAACCAAGATTGGAAGATTTTAATCTTTCATGTTCTTCATTGGAGGAAGAGAAAGGACAGAGGAATTTCACCATTTCTTCCACACCATCCATTCAAGAAGGTCTACAAGAAGACTCCATTTTTGGAGTTGAAAATCAGAGCTATGGGCATATCAAACGGATCAGACCTTGCCCAATCAGGTATTTGGCTTCATTGGAGCCAAAGGAGAAGTCACAACCAGTCATGCTTGCTTCTGAGCATGAGGATGAGCTACAAAGTACCAAGGATCAGCTGTCATACCTCTTCAATCCAAATGCAGAGCAACTAAAAGAGGTATTGAATTTTCCTTCAGCTGATACCTTGATGATTTGGGTGGAAGACCAGCTTCTTGTTGATTTTCCACTCATCCTAACAGCCATGATCAGCTCCAAATCAATTGCATGGCTGCCACTTTTGAGAAAGGGAAGCTATTTCTCACAACCAATTGTAATGTTTGTTTAGCTTTCCTTTGCTTCCAGTTAGAATAGAGTAGGTAGGTTTGCTTTTCAGAAGAAGTGCTTGTGCACACTCTGCATGTTTCATCTAAAGCATGTATGATTTTGATTACGTACATAGTTTTGTGGTGGTGCTGGTTTTGCTCTTATACGAGTTCATTATAGTTCTCCTTCTTTTCTTCTCCACGGTTGAAAATGGAGTTCAAACCTCCTCCCCTTCTCTGTAATGGCGTTTTTGCCTTTTACCATTAAAATGATGTTCTGTGTAAACTTCTGGAGCAACAAAACGTGTTTTGTGATGCATCTATCCATCCTTGCTCGTTCTTTTGCTTGTTCTCTTCTTTCCTCTCTTCATTGCAGGTATTTGTGCATGTTTGAATGTTCATTGTAGGTTTGGAGTTGTGTTCATGGAGTTTTGGGACATTTTCTATGTGAAATCTATCCTTGGGTTTGTGATGCGTCTGTCCATCCTTCTCATTGCTCACCTCTCCTTGTTCCATGGCAGTTTTGATAGATGTTCAACATTCTCCTTCTCTGGTGTATCACCGTTTTAGTGTAGGCTTTTGTTGTTTTTCCTTTTCTCTCTCTCTCTCTATCTCCTTGGCATGGTTAGATTAGGATTAAATTATCTTGCCTGCACCTTTGGAATAGCTTGTGGCGGTATTTTAGGAAGAGGAACCAGCCTTCTCTAAAGATTCCTCTCTCTTTTACAAGTCCCACACATGTAGAGAGGTTTGATGTTATGCAATCACACTTGGATGCTAGAGTGATCAACCTAGAACCACGAGCAACGTCCGGGGTTTGTGATTTTGCACTAATAGTTTTGGCATGCCCAAAGTGGGACACCGAGGTTAGATTATTTCATCTTCCGAGAGGTGTCTCATTATCAATAGCAAATTTTAAGCCACCGTGCTTTGCTGACTGTGAGTTTAGCACACCGGTGGGACACCGAGAGGTCTTCCACTTCATCTTTTGCAGGTTGGTGTGTTCTGTGAAGATTTCAGCCTTTTGAAGCACTTGCAAACACATCGGAGACTCCATCCGATATGCAACCCATTTCGAAGTTCTGAGACTGTTTTCATTCATTCCCATCCATCCTTCTTTCGATCCCTTTCATTCTTTTCCATTCCATGAAGTTGTGCAATCATGATTGCATTTCCATCATGGAACTCACATTTACAATAGCAGCAATGTTTCCCACCTCCAACATGTTTTTAAAATCATCCAAATCAGCATTTTGAACAAATTCAAAATCAGTATGCATACCCATATGAGCAGCAATGCCAAAATCAGTTTGGCTATGGAGCTTTCCAAGAGCAAGATTATGCATATAATGAAGACAATCAGATGCAAGATGCTGGTCTATTGGAGAAAATCCAAAAGATGGAGATAGAGATGGTGCAGTCCAGAGCAACAACTCAAATGAGAGCTTTCAAAATTGGTTGCGAGGACTTGTTGTCCATGGGGAGGTCCTTTTCAAGACACTTCAGCCCTCAAGAGAAGCTGGACTTCATGATGAAGATGCTACCCCAACTTGTACAATGGATAGCAGAAATAGAATCCTATACACTTGGTGTTGATTAACCTTGTCAATGGGTAAGTTCTACACCATCATCCAGTTTTTCTCTTCCCATTACTCAAGCAAAGCATCATCTCATTTGGATTTGCAAATTCTCAACTCCCCATCTGCTGTCCCAAATGTTGATCCCATGTCTCCACCTCTCAGTCTTCCACCTCATCTCGATTCTTCTTTCCTTTTTCCTTCCAAACAGCCATCCCCTCCACAAGAGCTAAAAGAAATACCCCCTCCTCCAAAGAAACAAGAGGTTTCATCTCCTCTACCACCACAAAAAAATGCCAAATCAATTGAGTTACAACCCATCCCTCCTCTTGCATTCCCAATTCCATGTGGGGAAGAAGAAATTGTAAAAATTGGCCATGAAGGACAGCAAGAAGAGGAGCCCAATGTAGAAAGAAATGACAGAAAACTTGAGGGTTTGGGCTGCCAAATTTGGGATGACAAAGATCCCCTTGATGGTTAAACCTACAGAAGAGGCTAAGGTTAAACAAATGGTGGTTAAGACTGATTTTGTGGCAGCAGAAGAAGAGCAAAAAGAAGAAGCAGATCAGCAATCAGCTTGCTCAGAATGTAGTGTCCATGTTGACACTCTATTTGAAGGAAACGCTGATCTAATTCAAGTTGCACAATCAGCCATGGAGGAAGAAAGCTCACGAAGGAGATCTTGCAGCCCCAACTTGTCCTCTAGAGCAGCAGATGAAGAGTTTGACTTGATAAACTTCATCTTTGGAGGAAGAGTTCTATCAAAAGCAAGATTGTCTTCACACATTGGAGGAAGGAGAAGCTGCTCTAGATCTAAAAGAAGAGGAGCACATTCTAGTTGTGGAGGATAAAATTATAGATCCAAGGGCTTTGAGCACAAAGCAGGCTCAAGAGAACCTTCGGTTCTTCTTTCTACTTCACCTCTCTCAAGTTATAGTCTTGAAGAGGAGTTTAATCTCTCAAACTCAATGTTGGAGGGTGAAAGAAACCATGGTTGTCAAGTTACGAGATCAATAAGACACCATGGAGAAAGTGGAGCATTTATAGCGGGACAACCATGAGGTAGTTTATCTATCAGAATTGGAGGACTGTTTTGATGGAGAAGAACCGGTTGAGTTTCCACCATTCTCTCTTTCATCATCCACATTCCAAACACTTGAGTCTGCTTTCATGAAGGAGAACATTCATTTGCAATGACAACCTACATCTTATAGAAGCTCTTTGGAACCAAGATTGGAAGATTTTAATCTTTCATGTTCTTTGTTGGAGGAAGAGAAAGGACAGAGGAATTTCACCATTTCTTCCACACCATCCATTCAAGAAGGTCTACAAGAAGAATCCATTTTTGGAGTTGAAAATTAGAGCTATGGGCATATTAAATGGATCAGACCTTGCCCAATCAGGTATTTGGCTTCATTGTAGCCAAAGGAGAAGTCACAACAGTCATGTTTGCTTCGAGCATGAGGATGAGCTACAAAGTACCAAGGATCATTTGTCATACCTCTTCAATCAAATGCGAGCAATTAAAATAGGTATTGAATTTGCCTTGGTGATACCTTGATTATTTGGGTGGAAGACCGACTTCTTGTTGATTTTCCACTCATCCTAACATGATCAGCTCCAAATCAATTGCATGGCTGCCACTTTTGAGAAAGGGAAGCTATTTCTCACAACCAATTGTAAGGTTTGTTTAGCTTTCCTTTACTTCGATTAGAATAGAGTAGGTAGGTTTGCTTTCAGCACAGAAGAAGTGCTTGTGCACACTCTCGCATGTTTCATTTGAAGCATGTATGATTTTCAGTTCGTACATAGTTTTTGTGGTGCTGGTTTTCTCTTGTACAGTTCGTTCCAGTGGCATTTTGGTGAGAACAACTCCATGTCCGGTGGGATTCAAGTGGTTTAGAGGGAAGTTTTCAAAGTTTAGATCAGTTTGCAGGTTACAACTCATGACTCCATGCCCAATGGATGCTTCAGGAAACTGGTAACTTCATCTAGCAGGCAGATGACCCCACTGAGTCACCAAATTGTTATCCAAAATTCACCCCCCAGGGTAATTTTGATAACATGCATTAAATTCTTTGGTCCTGAGCAAGATAGATTGATTCAAGGCAAAAAATCATGTTTCTGGGGTCCCCTCGGATTTTTCTAACTCTCCTGTCCAAGAAGAAAAGAGCAAGTTCTAAAAAAGGGTGAAAAAGTTACAAAAAACAAGCTTGGGGTAGAAAAAATCATGAAAATCGGCTAAGTCCTAGTCCAGGCGGTCCTTGGGACAGTTGGGACGTCAAGGCGCGAACCGGCCGAAAAGCCTCCAGGCGGTCCATGCAGCAATTGGGACATCTCGGACCGTAAATACACGGAGGACGCTTGAACCGGCCGGTTCGGCCGAAGCAGAGAACTTTCATTTGGGACATCGGGCAAAGGTACGCGAGGGACGCGAAAAGCCAAAGGCGAGGATGAATCAAATCTTGCCACGTGTCTTCGCCTCAAACGGGGACAAGGAAGCCCGAATGGGGCGATTCGGAGAAATTTGTCCCAGCAGTTTGGGACATCTGGGCCAAAAGTACACGTGGGATGCGAAAAGCCAAAGGAGCCGAGAGCGAATCAAATCTTGCCACATTTCTTCACCTCAAACAGGGACAAGGAAGCCCGAATTGGGCGGTTCGGAGAAATTTGTCCCAGGCGGTTTGGGACATCTGGGCCAAAAGTACGCGTGGGATGTGAAAAGCCGAAGGAGCGCCAACAAATCAAAACGTGCCACGTGTCCTAAGGTGGGGAAGTGCGGAGCTCGGGAAGACTTAGAAAAATCAGCAAAAGTCTTGGCCAAAAAAATTAAAATAAAAGGATGACCCACTTTGTCCTCCAACTAGATCATGCCACGTGTCCCAGTGGCGGGCGCATGAGGAAAATGAAATTTTTCCAAAAGTGCAAGAAAGGTTGAAATTTCAAGGGAAAACCCATGGAAATGGGAGGAGAGAAAATTTCTCATCCAATCAGCACCGAAAAGTGTCATCCAGTGGCGAGCGTGGAAAAAATTCAAATGTTTTCCTGCCGATCCGTTTTGGGCCGTTTTTTGCCCTAAATCTTCAAACGATCATATCTTTTCATCCAGAGCTTGGATTTGCACGTTCTTTATATCAATGGAAAGCTAGAGAAATTATCTATAGGATTCTGGGTCAATCTCTAATTTTGGTTTAGTTTGAGAGAGAAAATTCAAAAAAATTGTTTTAAGTACGTGTTCATGGCCAAAAGTGACATTTCAGTGACCAAATTTAATACAAAATGGGTCACACTCTCCTCCCATTTGGTCAAAATGATAAGGTATGGGTTTGTAAGGTCCTCCATACTGATTTAATGCATTTGCGAGTCAATGAGGAATGGGCTCCCATGTTTTTGTACATTTTCTCTCTCTGGGCTCGACCCATGCAATGTAAAAGCCAGATTTGGCTCATTTTGGAAGGATGATTACAAGTGGTTCATCTTTTCAGCTCTGCCCTCCCTTCTTTTCTTCTCCATGGTTGAAAATGGAGTTTGAACCTCCTCCCCTTCTCTGTAATGGAATTTTTGCCTTTTACCATTAAAATGATGTTACGTCATGCGAACTTCTAGAGCAACAAAATGTGTTTTGTGATGCATCTATCCATCCTTGCTCGTTCTTTTGCTTGTTCTCTTCTTTCCTCTCTTCATTGCAGGTATTTGTGCATGTTTGAATGTTCATTACAGGTTTGGAGCTATGTTCATGGAGTTTTGGGACATTTTCTGTGTGAAATCTATCCTTGGGTTTGTGATGCGTCTGTCCATCCTTCCCATTGCTCACCTCTCTTTGTTCCATGGCAGTTTTGATAGATGTTCAACATTCTCCTTCTCTGGTGTATCACCGTTTTAGTGTAGGCTTTTGCTATTTTTCCCTTTTCTCTCTCTCTCTCTCTGTCTCCTTGGCATGGTTGGATTAGGATTAGATTAGCTTGCCTGCACTGGAATAGCTTGTGGCAGGTAGTTTAGGAAGAGGAACTAGCCTTCTCTGGAGATTCCTCTCTCGTTTTACAAGTCCCACACTTGTAGAGAGGTTTCAATGTTATGCAATCACATTGGATGCTAGTGTGATTAACCTAGAACCACGATCAACATCCGGGGATCTTTGTGATTTTGCACTAACGATTACCTTTTCAATTGCATTAATTCATTTCCAATGGTTTGCAAAGTTCCTTTTAGCTCATCTAACTCATTGGGTTGAACTTTGGAAGGTTTTGTTGGTTTTAAAGGAGGTGGGATAAGAGCTAGCTCTGGAAATATGGTCATAGGTCTAATGGCCAATTTCCCCACTTGTATAAGGTTGTTTTTCCCCCTTATTGATATATCAAAGGAAACATGGAGTATGACACCTCCCATAGATTGGATCATCATTGCAATGTCACTATTTAATTCCTGCAAGTAATATAAAAATGCATGCTCAGCTAATGGTTTTATGGATTGCATTATTCTTCCCCATGTTCTTATAAAGGTTAAAGTTTTTCATAATTTCATGAGGTACTCTCTTAATAGTAGTAAGATGCTCTATGAGAGATAGTTGATTTGATTTGTCCTCAAATTTTTTACAAAGGGATGCACCTAACTAATCATAGGTGGTAATAGATCCTAAGGAAAACTCCTATAAAATTGGAGGGCTTGACCTTTGAAGGATGAAATAAATAGTCTCAAAGAAACATTTTCCTCGGTAAAATTATGAACAAAACATAGGCCGAATATATCTCTAATATACTCAATGGGGGTGGTTTGATCCTCACCACTAAAATAAGGAAGACTTTTTAAAGTAGTGGGTAGTATGTCATCAAATCTAGAAAGTTGTAAGGGACTACCACCCATAAAAGTCATAAAAGGTTGATTTCTAGCCATGGGAAAAATAGGAATTTAAATGAAAAAAATTATAAATTGGGGTAGAAGTGATATGTTTTCTATCGGGTGTAGCATTCAAAAATATTCTCCATCTAACATAATTAAGAGGAAATTAAATAAACTCAGAAGGAATACCTCTTGATGACGACCTTGTGGTCACTTTAGGAATGGATCATAAACCGACTGTAATTAAGTTCTCTAAAAGCATCCAATATTCATTGGATCAATGTTGATATATCAAAATACTTGTTCAAAATGGTATCTGCAGTAAGGATTTGGTATTGGTGAGTGATTCCCAACTGATTAAACCTCTCAAATCAGAATTTATATCTTCTTGTGTGCTGATTACTGCTGCAAAAATAAGGTGAGGTTGTTACACAAGAGTAAGCTGTACTTTTAAGAACAATCATTATAGAACAATATATTCATTTTCATGTTGATAAAACACCAATGTTTGGTCTTGGTCCTATCGGGCATGTCAAAAAAGCATTATTAATACGAAGAGCACCCTTAGTTGAATAATTTCAAGCAATCCTTCTCTTCTCGGAGACAATGGTATCTTCTAAGAGTGTGTGTGACTTAAGTTGAAAATAACCTACAAAAGAGGAAGGATCTCTGCATCAATCACCTAAACTAATCTCTTGTTGGGGGTAAGGGAGAGAAATAACACGAAATCAAAAATACCATGTAAAAATAGGTGATACACTAATGTTTTGGAGACTTATGACTAAACAAGAAACACTATCATACCCTTCAAGAATTGCAAAAATGACTTCATTTTCTGTTTGATTGACTTTCACACAAAAATTTCACAAAAGGCATTAAAAATCTATTAATATAGCATGGGAGGGCAGATATGAGGTCTCTTCCACTTCCAAACTAATCAACAAACTAACTGAACTTAAAATGTCTTGTGAAAGCTTCAAATCAACTTAATGGAGGTGTTGAGATTCATAACATGCAAAGGAAACAAGATATTCACTTAAACACATCAATGGACTGTATAACACACTTTAATTTAGCTTACAAATGGAGGAATTTAGTCTTTTATTGCATCAAATAGGTATCGGAGTAAAAATGCTTCAAAAACATGGGTACATATAGAAAAAAGAAGGAAAAAGTAGGAATAAGAGAAGTGGAGTTAGAAATTTTCAACACTTTAGTTTTCTCCATCTATCCCTAATTCATTTCGAGTTTACTCCTAAAACTTAAAAATGACTCAAAACTCTTCCTCAAATTCAACACTTCAACTTATGTTGGGAACTTTAGTTGGGGATAGGTAGAGACAAATCCAAGGTTAATTCTCTTTTTCATAATTCGACCCTTGTGATTAAAATACAATTAATTAATAATAATCATCAAATTATCATTATGCATGTGATTTAGAAAGGATAAATGATGAATTTGCATGGTATTGTCTCATTGTTGGCTTTAGTCAAGCTCCCTCTTTTGTAAAAAATAAGGAAGCGATTTGGTCTTCTAGCAAAAATAATGTAATAATTGATCTCTTTGGATTTTTGGGAAACATGAGGTAATTTTGTGATCAATTTTGAGTGGGGCTAATCATTATCGCCCCCGCCCTACATAGTAAAAAAATATAATCATTTAAAATATTAAAAAAATCCCACCTACGTGGGAATTTGGGAAAGCATGATTAAAGTTTTTAAAACCACAAGTGGCTTTAACCATGGTGAAAATTGACAATGCTTAAGGCCACTTGGTCGAGCTATTGTAGGGTTGAAACCCTAAAATGAAACTCATTTTCATTTTGGATTTTTACATGGATGTTTTTCTTGTGTTGGAGAAACCTGTAAAAACATTTTGTGGTTGTCATTGATTATGGGAGGTTGAGCTCTAGTTCTTGCTTTGCATATCTACATTTCTTACGCCATTTTTGGAGTTTTATCGCCATTTTTTTGTGATCTCAAGTTGTGCATCATGCTCTATAATTTTATCCCTATTGTATTATTTGAAGGGATAGTGATTTTTATACTAGTTTTCTTTGATTTCTATGAGCATGGCTGTGATTTTCACTTTTGCAGCTCTGTTTGTGGGTTATTAGCTTGTATTTGAGATCTCAATGATATTTTTTGTGTCATGATTTCTCCTCACTCAGCCTCCATTGGGTTGTAGAGCTTGAGCTAGATTTTTTCTTGGAGTGCTCGCTTTATGGTTTACTCTGGTTAAACCATGCTTTCACTTAGCTCATCCTTGGTATTTTCCACCAACTTGGCCATGATTTTCTATACCTAGCTCATCGTGATTGACTCTTATGTAAGCTCTCCATTTCACTTGGCCTCCATTGTTGGAGATTTGCATTTTTATCGAGTTCGAGTTGTGTATGATTAGCTTGACCCGATTTTCATTTGGCTTGGTAACTCATCTACAACTCATCCTTTCTTTATATGCTCGTTATGTTGCTTCTTGAGCTCAAGTTGTAGTTTTTAGCTTGGCCCTATAATGTATAGGCTCACTTTGTGTTGACACTCAACTTGCCATGATGAAACTCTTAGCTCGAGACATGAATCTTCACTAGCTCATTGTGTTGTATCATGTAGGGTTTGAACTCGTTCCTCCTTCGAACCTGACCCGATTTTTTCCCATTTCACCATGGCCAAAAAGATAAGTATTTTTTTCATTGTAGATTATGGGTTCTTGAGAAAACTTGGGGTTTTGAAAAAAAAAACCAATTTTTTTATATTAATGGTTGCAATATTTATAGTTGTCAATATAGTTTGTAAAATGTACTCTGAAACACACTTCTTGGGGTTTCTGATACAATTAAAAAACTTGCATTTCATCATGAAATTTTAATGGTAACTTACAATTTCTAGAAAAAAATTATACTTTGAAAAAATTAAGGAAACCATGATGAGGGTTTTCTCTAAAAATCTTATATCTTTTCATTGTTGTATGCGAGAAAACCTATAATTTTGTTTTAAAAGATTCTTGAAAACAAAAATTTCTTTGAATTTGATGTTTTTCTTATTTAGAAACTTCATTTTTGATGGATGAATCCATTAAGAGGATTGTAGAAACTTTTTATTGAACATTTGTATACTTTGTAAGATATATAGTTGTCATGATGATCCGAAACTCTATCTTTTTAGAAATGTACAATAAAACCTACAATCTTAAAATCTTCTACAATTTTGGCTAGAAATATTTGAAATGATTTCAAATAATATCTACATTTTCCACATTAAGATTTTACTTATTGGTTAAGTTGAAAAATTGAAAATTCACCGGTTTACGCTCCTTTGTTAGAAGAAAAATATGTACTTTCATAATTCCTTTTAATGGAAAAAGAAAGAAAAATTATGTTGTATATTTTCTTGAAATGACCTTGTACTCTATTATTTCATGTTTTATATGAATGAAAGAATGAGAATAAGAAAATCCTCTTTATTATAAGACTTTTGAATTTAATTTTCATTCATTTTCTACGATTTTGAATTGTGATGTTCCATCATTTATTTCAGAAACTTGTTCATCATTCTTGATAAATCTTGAAAAAGTACTCTTAAATGATGCATACTCAGCTGAAAATGAATGATACTCAAAATTAATATGTACCATGTATGTTGACATCTTGATGCAATACTTTGCATGCTCAAAGCTCTTTGAAGGGAAATTGTAATTATTTCTATAGATGCATTATTTAAGAGTGCTAAAACACATTGCTTTCTTCATACAAGTACTTTATTTTCTGATAAAGAATGAAAATACATTTGAAGCTGAAAAATATAAATAAGATTAAGGATAACCCTAGCTCTAAAAAAAAAAAAAATTCTTCACTTTTAGGTGTTACGGACACGAGGATAGAACAAGTTGGAGTAAAAAAATTGAGTAAGGGGATTCATCTCTCAGGAAATGATGGGTCCCCTTCTCTTCCTTATGTTTTTAGTTTCAGATATATATGTATTCTTTGCTTCCATAGTTATATCTCAAGGATTTTTGGGGATCTTGTACAAATTTCCTTATGAATATAAGCAATTGTTTATGCAATTAATTGTCTGTTGTTTGCATTCTTTATAATTCTCTTAATTTGCATAATTGGATGAAAATTTGAAAATCAATTGCTTAATACACTTACATATAATCATAAGGAACTTAATAATGAACTTAATACACTTGTTTTAGTCATTTTTATGCCCTTTCAAAGAACAAGGAAATCCCATGCGCATCGGCCTATCACCCAGCGGGTGCTAGGCACTCACCCAAGGCACGTGCGGGCATCGAGCCCCTCCTTTATGTGAGTTATGTGAGAATGCATTAGTTACGACAGAAAATTAAGTGAAGAGACTGGAAACAAACCATACATTCATCTTAGAGCTCAGAATGGGCTTCTAGACCAATGTATTTATTCAGATAAGAAAAGCATTATAGAACATAGATCTGAATCATAATAGAAAGGAAATGCACAGGGGTTTACACCCACTCATATGAAATATATATAAAACCGATCCATATAGATATAAGTAAAAATTGGAACCACATATATTCATATTAAGTATGTTGATAACCACATTACATTTATTGAGGCAATCACAGATCCATATAATAGTGCAGACCAATGTCATGCATCAAAACTAGACTTAAGCCCTTCTTAGTACAAAGAAAAATATTCAGACCCATCCCCTTGATACAACATACTCCTACAGATCCTCTAAACCCAACCCATAGAGCTCTCACAGTATTTTTGCATAGCCTCACCTCTTTCCATTCTTGGTATTTGTATCTATCCCTTTTCTTCTACTGGGTGCTTTTATACCATGCCTTTCTGAAGTTATAGATTTGGTGCCAAGTTTCCAAGTGGTCCTCCATGGGAGTATGCTCCTTCAGATGCAAGCTCTCCATCCTTCGCCATGATGACCTTCTGGAATATTCTATCGTAAGGTATATTCCTTTCGTGGGCTCCAAGTTACAGGATATCACCTTATCCACTCCACATGTGTAGTCGGGTCATGCTTTCTTCGTGTTCTACCCAATATGGAAAATATGGCTAAGTCCCAAAACCTTTTCTCGACTTGCACATGCACACCACTAGTTCTACTAAACCCTCCTAAAACCTGTCCCGCACGCGCCTTTGTGCACCCACACACCTTCTTATACTTAGCCAATATTTTAGAGGCCCAACATCACCCCACACTACGCCTATTCTCCGCCCTCGGGAACATATTCTCAATGAATAAAGAATGATTGTCCTTGAATAGTTTTGGGGAAAGAATAAGGAATGAACAAATTGGGAAAAAAATTAAAGAATGGGGAAACTATGATTACTTCTACAAGAGGAGAGGGAAATATTTCTTCAAGTCTTCCTCCAACTTATTCCGGTATTGACCTCATTCTCGTGCCTACTGTGTGAGGTCACTAACTAGGGCACTCACCTCTTTAAAGCTTAGCCCTTCTCCTTGGGTATTCATTGTTTCCACGATCCCCTCCAATTGTTTGCCCAAATCCTTGAGTGCGTCCATCCTTTGAGTGATCTAGGGATACAACTCCTTGAGCCAATTTTTGATTGAGCCCCACAAGGTCTCAATAGCCTCTGATTTCTTCTCAACCTTGGCTAGAATTTTGTCACGCTCCACTCTATTCCCCTTATTCTTCTCTTGGAACTCCTTGAGATCTGTTTCATGAGTGGTGACCAAAATTCTCGCCACTCTATCTCTATTGGTGCAGTTGTCATAGGTGGCCTCAACAACTTGGGCGGTGAATTTCACATTAGTGAGGACTTTCTTGTACTGAGCAACAATTTCCACAACCTTCATCTTGTCCTCCTCTTTATGCACCCAAGTCTCTTCTCTGATTCCAAAGCCGGTGGCTACCTTTCCATTGTGAGGACATGGGTCAAGTCCTCTAGGCACTCCAGGGTGGATCCATACTTCTACGTTGGTGGTGTCAGATCTAGATGCTTCAAGATAATGGCATCTGTGATCATCTCTACTTTCTTGTAAACCTCACGCACCCTTTCCTTCTCTTATTTTAACTCACGCCTTAGTTGAGTACTGATTAGTTCCTCCCAATTTAATTCCTTAGTTCTTTCCTCGAGATCTTCTTCCTTCTTCTCCAGTTCTACCTCTAGGAACTTCACCCTGTCGTTCCTCCCGAAGATCCTGGCTTCTACTTCAACCGAAACCTTGTTCAGTGCATTGCAGATTTGTTTGTCTGATAGCCATTGAGAATTTACCAAGGGGTTGTCTCCTTTTGAATCCGATACCTTCATTATTTCCCCTTGGCTTACTTCAAATTTTGGCTCGTCGATGTGGGACTCAAATGCCCAAGAAATCATTTTCCTCATCCAAGGGTATGCACCTTCCTCATCAAATTATCCCATAGCCAACAATTGATCCATTGGTAGGGCACTTTGAAAGCGTGCACGCAACACCTTGTTTAGATCATCAATTTAGACCATCATCTAAACTTGTGATGCTTTTGTGCTCTTTCTCCCCGTGCACGTGGCCTTAGGAAAGCTTACAGCCAAACAGGATCCCCTCCCATGCTACCATATTCCTTTTCTACACTCTCCTACTCTGCTTCCTTCATCACCAGGTCTGTGCTACATTCCATCTCTTGCTCTACCAGGTCCTTGATGATTTTTGATACCCATTTCTCTACGGCCTCACCTACTTGTTCCTTTGTGAGGCCTAGGGTCCTTTGTTCTTTTGTAACTTCTTTGCTTACCCATTTTTCCTGAGTATCCTCCTCTTCCTTGTCATTCTTCCTCTTGAAAAATATGTACTCATTTTCTTCTTCCTCTCCTTCCTCCTCCAAGTCATGTACTTCGAATACGGGAGGGCCTTAAACTGCCTCAAGTTCATAATCATCATCATTATCTATTTCACCTCTATAGGCCTCCAAGCTCTTTGTACCCTCCAAGTCATCCTCTTCGCTTCTTCCTGATAGGAGATTCTACTTCCTCTTCCTCCTCCTCTGGTGACTTCTCCTGAGTGATGGGTTCTTCGTGCTCTGGTGCTTCTTCTTCTAGAGTCTTTTCTTTCACCGGGGACTTCTTTCTCCATGCATAAGTACTAGGCTTAGCGCTTATCTCGGAATGCTTACCGCTTGTGTAGTCTGAACACTTGGTGCTTTTTGCACCTCTTCTCTTTCCCTCTTCTTTGGCATGGGATTCTTCCTTCTGTGGGGTCTTTAGGGATGGATACATCATTTTCCAAGTAAGCACCTTTTTCAAAATTTGACCTTATGCAAAGGTATATCCTTGTTGTATCCCTTCCAGCGATTGGCAATGTTACAGGCTTCATCATTTGTATCTCATGGGAGACATATCTCTCCATGCATGTGCACTTCTTAGGGTAGACTAACTTCTGGCATAGCTCTCTGTGGTCTTGATCCACCTCACTAAGGTCAAACCTTAGTCTCTTGGCCTCTTTGAACCTATTCACCCCCACTTGGAAGTATTGCGTGGTGAAGGAGAAGGGTAGTTTGCACCACGGACCCATGTTTTCATCTGTCAACCTAAATCTACCAATGTAGAAGTGTTGATACACTGTGAATTCTACCTCTCCTTTCATGAGCATGGGTAACTGCTCTGGAATCCTCCATTCTACCCCAAATGCATCCCTCATGCACTTGTACCACTTCTCTAAGTGCACCTTGTGAGTGGTTGTCATGGTCTCACAAGTATATTTCATGAACCTCTTCGTGGGCAAGGGATCCTCTTCTAGGTATTCCCAAAAAAACCTTTTCATCCCATCGGGCACTCCGATCTCTGAGAAAATAATTGTGAGGAGGACATTTCCAAATAGTATCTTCTCACCTTCTTGTGCGTTGCTAATGATTTCATCCGTGATGAAAGTGGACAAGTTGTAGATGGTCCCCTTAGATATTTTCTGGCATACATTTAGCCATGCCTTGTTCACTTGAGTCCATCTTTCTTGATCATTGAGCTTGGTTACCAAACACGCGGCCATCCTCATCATAGGTCCTAGAATATCTGTGATGTCAAAGTATCTCGGCCATTTCTTGTAGTCATACGCGGCTACTATTTCCTTGATGGCCTCCTTGTCACTTAGGTCATCATCAATGCTATCCCCTCACAGATAAGGCCTGTGAACTTGGAAATCAACTGGGAATTTACGCACATCTTCTGCCCTACGAAGTAAAAAATGGTCTTCGTGAACGTGCGCGCTCGGGTTTGTCGAAGTAGGTTAATTCGTAAATTTGCAGTAACCTTGACTTCTCAAGTTTAACTTTTACTTTATCTTTGTATATGGGCATGCCCTCCGGTGGCTTCTTATTTGTTGCACGAACCAACTCCAAAGACATTTATTGTTTCTATCGTGCTGATTTCGTGATTATAATCACTCACAGTCATTTTCCACAAATGAGACTCCCATTCTTTTCCTAGCAATACCCCATCCGGGTATTGCATCTCTGCATACCACTCTTAATTTTTGCTTGCGATGGAAGTTGTTTGCTTCCCCTTTCCCTTGCCCTTCTACTTTTTAGGTGAGATGGTTGCTTTCTTTGGTGCCATTCTTTTGGTTAGGTTACACTTCAAACATCTTCTCCTTGCTCTGCTCTACCACTTTATCCAACCCCAAGGCTCAATCTTGCGAAGAAACCCTCCTAACATCATGCCCTAGCCACCAAACCCTAACTAGAACAATTCTTCCACAAGACGACACTTCTCAACAACTTCCTCCATGCCCGTGTACTCCTTTCCTACTAGTTTGTAGATCTACTCTAGTCATGTCCTCTTAGATTTCTTAAATTTTTCTTCACACAGATCACTTTTGGATGCCCTAGTTCGCGAGAGATCTTTTCACTTTGTAAATGTAAGGTAAAATAATGAAGTGCCCGACTTCTTATTTATAGCTTTTCCTTCTTTCTAGCATTAAATGCTATTTTACCTACCACCGTACTTAACACTAAATGCAGATTTTTCCACCAATCCGACCTTACGCACCTTCACTTACACACCCAATCTTGTGTGAAACATTCTACAACCTTCGGTGCACAAAAAATCCATCCTGATAGAAGAATCTTATGCGTGTGTCAACAACGCTGAAGGAACTTCTTCTCGTCCTTCACTGATTTTTTAGCTCGCCTAACCTCATGTTTTTCCCGTGCTTCTTCCCCTTTTGTACTTGGTTTCCTTGAATTCTTATCTTGACACCAACCTTTTTGTTCACCTCTTCTTCCATGCACTTCCTTCATCCTTGCGCGCTTTGTATCCATCAACCGGGCCATTCACCACAACTTCTACTACCAGTTCAACTTGTATTATGGGCCTATACTTTGCATCACTCCACCCCCAACTAAAAAAATGCACGGTCCTTTGTGCATGCACAACCTTCAAAAATTAATGTGGTTACCGGTGCCCAAGGTGCAAAACAAACAACAAAACAAACGACGAGAAAGGGAAACATAATAAAGGAAATTACATAAAGGAAAATTTTAAACTAGCAATACTACCTTATTACAAACACCAAGAAGACTTATTTATAGTAGGGCTTCAGCCTACTCCCATTGAAATGGCTTGGAAATCTCATCCCATCTAGCACTCTCAACTAGCACGTGCCTGAATTAAGGATGTACGAGATGATATAGGGTCCCAACCAATGGAATTTCAAATTTTCGGGATGCCATAGAAACTTGAAATCATATAACAATACCATCTACCCAACCTCAAATTGTTTTTTTTTTTTTTTGATGTGGCGATCATGTCATGCTTTTTGTTTATCCTTTTTTAGCCTTTTGGGTCCATTGTTTAATGATCATCTCTCGTATAATTTCATCAATTTGTCAATCCTTTCTTCCAAAGACTTGTTTGTCGGCTAATCCTCCTGCGCGCACTATACATAGAGAAGGTAACATGAATTCAATGGGTAGGACAACCTCTACGCCAAACACCAATTGAAATGGTGTGGCTTTATTCAACCTCTTGTAGGTTGTCCTATACACCCATAGAATTATTGATAATTTTTCATCCCAATCTTGTCTACCAACATCACAAATTTTGGTCAGGGTATGACTCAATATTTTATTAAATGCTTCATAGTTCCATTTTCTTGTGGATGGTAAGGGGTAGTCTTATGATGAGCCACCATGAACTCTGCTAATAGAATCCAGATGGTCTCATTTAGGAAATGCATACCCCTATCACTAGTTAAGCTCAATGGGAATCCATACCTTGTAATAATATTTTCCCATAGAAACTTAGCTATTGTAGCCGCTGTACAATCCTTGGTAGGCACTACTTCTACCCATCTTGTCAAATAATCTGTGTAAGTGATTACATAGCATGATCTCATCCTACATGCTAGACTGGAGAAATGGGGCCTACAAAATCTATGGCCCACTTTTCAAATGGCTCCGTCCATGGAATAGGGCGCAAGGGCATTTCATCCCTCCACCCTGGTTTCCAAGGCACTGACAATGATCACATGCCTTGCAATACTCTTTACAATCTTGATATAGGGTTTCCCACCATAACCCATCTTGTAATATCTTGTGCAGTGGCATCCCCTACATAGTGTCCACCTGCACTTCCTTCGTGCACCTCCTCCATAATAGCCATGTGCTCGTGTTCTAGCATGCATCGACACTTCATCACATCCTAGCTTGTACAAATCACCACTAACCAACATATAGGGTGTGACACATATGGCTAATTGATTCCTCTCTAATGCTTTCATCCCTTCTGGTGCCACACCCATTTTGAGAAACACCACAATATCCTCTAAGTCTGAGGGCGCATGCCGTAACCTAAATAGTTGCGCGTCTAGCATGGTATCTTCAATGCTTTGCACATCCTCTCCTGAGTCAATTATAGACAAGTGATTGGGTCCAGAATTACTCTTTCCTGGATTGATAACCAATGTGAACTCAAATTCTTGGAATAGCAAGACCCATTGACATATGTTCCCTTGTAGAATGGGCTTGTTTACCAAGTATTTTAATTCCATGTGGTCCGTGTAGAATACAAATGGTGTTTCCAATAGATATTTCCTAAACTTTTGTAGCACATAGATCATGGATAGTGCTTTGCACTCAATAGTGGTGTAATTTTGTTCTGCTGATGTTAACTTTCTACTTGCAAAACATAAGGGATGGTTAATAATCCCTTCACCAAGTTGTGCTAGTACTACTCCAACGGTTGTACTAGAGGCATCTACATGAACAAGGAAAGGTTTGTCACAAATGGGGAAACAGAGTATGGGTGTTGTGATATGCCCATCCTTCAAAGTGTTGAATGCCCTCTGCTACATCTCTCCCCAATGACAAGTACCCTTATGTCTAAGCAATTCCTCCAAGGGTGTGACGATCTTGGCATATCCCTTGATGAACTTTCTATAGTAACTGTATTCCCAAGGAATCGTGCATGGTGCTTTGGCTAGTAGGCTCCCTAAACCCATAATGGGTGTAGCCTTGGTGGGATCTACTAGTAATCCTTCCTTGCATATAATATGTCCCAATAAGGTTCCAAATGGGGTAACAAAGACACAATTCTTGATGTTGAGGGATATCCTCAACTGCCAACATCTTTCAAACATTAGTCTTAAGTTATCACAATGGTCTTTGACTAGACCATACACAGTCCAATCATCCAAATAGACTGAAGAAATTTATGGATGAAGTCCTAAAAGGCTTGTACTATAATGCGTGAGAACACAACAGACACATTCTTCAACCCAAAGGCATGACCGTATAGGCAAAACTTCCCCATTCAGTGGTAAAAGTTGTCTTTCTCTAGTCTTCCTTTGCAATCCTCACCTAGTGGTACCCTAAGAATCCATCCATGAAAGAGTAGACTTTGTGCCCGGCCACTCCCTCTAAGATTTCTTTAGTAAACGGGGTTGGGAAGGGATCAATGACACATACTACATTCAGGTGTTTGTAGTCAACACAAATCCTGATCCTTCCATCCTTTTGATATCGATGACCATTGGGCTTATCCATTTTGACTCTTCCATAACCTCAATGATCCATGATGCTATAATTTTTCTATCTCCTCCTTGACCCGTACGCATAAATTTGGGTTCATCCAATATGGCCTCTTTCAGATTGGGCACGCACCTTCCTTTAGTTTTATCCTCATCTCCCCCAAGGAATGGTGGACACCTTTGAGTTCATGGTACTCATGAGGGAATAAATCTTGGAATTCATGTAACAGATCAATGATATTTGAGACCTCCTTCTCCAACCAATAGTCTCCAATGATAGCTTCCTTGGGTTCTGCTTCTGACCCAATGTTAACCTTCTTCATCTTTAAGGGCTCATGGTAAGTGTGCATCCTTTCATCAATGTTTTCTATAACATTATGCATACCTACAGAGTGGTTAACATATAGACTTTCCATTTCCTCTCCATCTATGACATAAACCATCTTTCCTTTTTCCTTTTCTATGCATGCACACTCAAACTGCATCTCCTCTAACTCATCCTCATCAAGCGTGCCTCTAAACTAGGCTCACCTAGAAAATCTAGTAGCTTGTCTTCTACCATGGCACTATCCCCCATCATAAGGCACTTGATCACTTGTAATTCCTTATCCACTGATGGCTTTGTGCTCCGATATTCAAAAGCTTGGATGAGATCAATTATCAGCTCCTGCCAATTTCCTGTCTGCGGTGGTGTGTTTCTGAGTGGATATACCACATGCGCGCACAACATTGTAGTGTGGAATACAACTCATGCACCCATAATGATGGTGGTATGATTTTTGTAGCTCCTATCCGTGCCTTCGACATGCTTGGATATGAAATGAAGTGGTATTTTTACCATGGTAGTATTGTATGACCATGGGAACGTTGCTCCTAGAAAACCTTACAGAAAATGTGATTCTTACCTCACACCACTCCAGGAGGTTCTCCCAATGTGTAGCCCACCAGCGTGTTAAGTCTTGAGTAGGTTATAACTGAGCATCCCTCTTCTTTCGTCCTCATTTTTCCACTAAGCTTCCATGTCCCGTAATAAAATTTCAGGGTATGCCCCTCTAGAGTAACTTGGTAAATTTTTTTCCTCCTAGGTGCTTGAGTGAGCATGCCTTGGTCACTCTTATTATAGACCCCTCAACTATCATCCAATTAACTCATAGGTCCTATGCACCCAATTGTCACATGCCATACTTGTTGTATCACTCACAAACTAGGCATCCTCAAATTGGATAAATTCTTTTGTAGGGTGAATTATCTCTCGGGTCTCTGATGGAGTGCACATAAATTCTATCAAGTACATCTTCTCCCAAAGGTTCAGTATAAGGTGCTAACTTCCCATCCATAAAAGGGATGATGAACCATTCTTCCTTGTTCTCAAAACTGATATATCCTTTGTTGAACCTTAGGTTAGTGTTGTTCTTATAGCACCATGGGTGCCCAAGCAATGCTAGAAAATTGTCTACCTTAGCGAGCGCCAAGACTTGAAGTCTCCAATAAACTTGGCCCCTTGAATGGTGATTACTGCATCCTTTAATACTCTAATGGGAATTTCCTTAGTTTTGTTTTCCATATACATCACATTCAAAGATGGTTGTAATACGGGCCTTCCCATTTGATGTCAGGCATCCAATGTAAGAACATTGAATTCTTCTCCCATGTCAATCAATATGTTGCTCAAGTAGCCAACCATCCACAAATGCATTCAGTGTGATCTCTTTGTCATAGTTAAGGCTATGGGGAGGGAGGTTTGCATGCAATACTTTCCTTTCACACTCTTCTCCAGTGCGTGTGGTGTCTTCTCCCGTAGCCATTCCCCTAGTAAGGGAATAATATTCTCTTGCCTTAACATTTTGCACACTTCTTTGACCTCATCTAGGTCCTTCTACAGAGCTTCAACATTCCTCCTTTGCTCTGTTGCCTAGACTACTCCTTTAGACACTGGATTTCTCCTTGTAAACTCTAAATGACATCCATTGTCTCTTGATACGCTTCCTTCTGGTGGGGAGGGTCTAGATACTTCCTGTGCACCACTTCTTCTCTTGATACTACCATCCTTTTCCTTGCTACTTGGCGCGGGAAAATTTTGCTCGTGTTGTCACCAAAATAGGTTCTAATCTTGACTCACACACCACTCTAGGCATCCACTGTGTGTTGGTTTTCTTTATACTCACCATCCTAGGGCTCTTTTCCTTCGGGGTGCTACCGGCTCATGTGTTCAAACAACTCAGGGAACTCCTCATACTTATGCTTCTTCCCACACCATGAGCACTATAATAAATTTGGAAACTCGCACTGTAATATTCTCGCGAGATCCACAGTTATAGCAGGTTCCTCATGGGAACTCACTTCTCCCTCCTCTGCGGTTACTGTGACCATGGAATCCTCTGTGAGAAACTCTCCCATGCACCCCTCCATCCATGTGTCCTTCATAACAGTGATCATCTTCCTTGGAAATACTAGAAAGGCTAGTCTAACACACACCATGATCAATGGCCTCATGGATTTGGTCAATAAGCCTACAATCCTTAGTATCATGGGTCATAGAGGTGTAGATCTTGCAAAGTAGGAAGACACATTCTTCTGAATTTCATGCTGCAATAAGGGACATCTACTCGCATCATGGTCCCCATGACAAATTTCAGTCTACTACTATGGCGCATATTGACTGGGGGGAACTATCCTTGGCATGCCCCTCTACTTCACAATCTATGCACCAAAGACCACTACGAGTCTCATGTGTAGAGTTTATAGACAACTTTTCTAACTGCTTAGCCATTGTAGTGATTTGAGCCTCTAGAAAGGGGCTCACACTAGTATCAATGCTCCCAACTTCCTCAGTGCGTAAGGTAGCCTCTAAAGCCTCGCATGGGTCAGTGAATGTTTTATGTGATAATGCCCTTCTAAATGGAGTGATAAACCCTCCAACAAACCATTGAGCATGCTATGAAGGGTGAATTCCATATGACAATTTTTATAGGAGATTTTTAAATTGTGCATCATACTCCTCCACACTCTCTGTCATTCCCTGTTAGACCTCCTTCAAAGCATTAATGTTCTTTTGCTCAAACTATGGTATATGGAACTCTGCTAGGAAGGCATTCTTCAATGTGGTGTATTCTACCACTGTTTGATAGGGGTTGTACTTCCTATACCAGCTATGCGTGTGCCCTTGAAATGTTGTTTCAAAATGACTTGCCTTCTCGCTCTCGGGGTAGTTATCCCCTTTACGCACCATAGCAATTCACACTTGTGCATGTGTTCCATAGCATCCTCTATACCTTGGTAATCTAGAAAGTGTAAAGACATTTCAAAGAAAACCTCAAGAGGTGGCTGAGCCAACTATCCTCTTGATCTAGATCCTTTGTTCCCTCTGGTGTTTCCTCTAGTGTTCCCTCTACCAAATCCACTGGATCCACCAGTCCGTGCCTCTAGATCCTCCTGTAACAAGCAATGGGCCTGAAGTGGTCGTGCCTAGCGTCCCCAACATCCACTAAACTATGTGCCAATGGTCTGCGAGATTTCTCCACTACCAGAAGTGTATCCTGCACCACTCCTAGAAATGTTGCCCAAACCTTGCGTACTTGCACTTTTCCCAAAAATTCCTCCAAACACCGGAATAATATGTACAACCATGGATGTTCCTTATATCTCTTGGGCATCAATCAGTCACTTCCACCGATACCAATGGGTTGTAATTACTTCTCCCTTGACTTGGAAAACCAAACGCCGGGGTTTGTCGCCAGATGGGTTTAGATGCATGCCGATGCAGATCTTGTTTCTCCATGTGATGAACTCTCATTAGAATTTGAAGGGGCCTCTCTCCCATGCTTTCCAAGATGGGGTAGCATAGACTACTTAGGCTCCATGTCCTCTGCATGAACTTTAACACCCTCTCACAACGTCTGCCTCCATAGAACCATCACACTTGTAACCTCACATTATCTAGTCATCTCCCTTTCACAAGATTCACTATACTTGAGTCTTCTCTCATACCTTCCCTTTTCAGTCGTAATGTCTGCCATCTTCCTACACCTTAGCTTCCTCACCAAAAACTCAGAGTATCTTAGCCGACCATGGGGAATGCTTCTAAACTCAAAGTAATGACCAAGATATTCATATCCAGAGGAATAACACTAAAAAATGATCCTCTAGGCTCCCTCAGAAACTCAAACTCAAAATTTTTGGGAAATAATACGTCAAAATGGCATATTCTAAAGTGTAACTGGCCAGCACTCCCTTCCACCAATGATCAATAACACGTGTCCAAGTCAGATCTACATCCTGCAGCATTTGATAGTCATCTTGGGTCCACACGTGTGATCTATAGTACCAGCTTGATCTGGATGCATATGCTGAAAGCCATTCATATAGCTCTACTGGGAAGCAACAAAAGAATGTCTCATACAACTCATGGTATAGGTTCTCTTCTACCCATCTATGCACATTGAACTTAGGTCTAGTGTTGAATATTTGAGAAAACTTGTCCTCTGTGCTCTTAAACCACATTTCAACACTTTCTAAAGTTAGGCACTTTGTCATCACACATCACAAGGACAAAGATGCATGCCATTTCTCACAACAAATTTGAAAATAGGTCCGAAAATGGAACCAAGATGTATTCATTTTTATGCCCTTTCAAAGAATAAGGAAATCCCATGCGCACCAACCTATCTCCCAGTGGATGCTAGGCACTCACCCGAGGCATGCATAGGTGTCGAGCCCCTCCTTTATGTGAGTTGTGTGAGAATGCATTATTTATGATAGAAAATTAAGTGAAGAGACTAGAAACGAACCATACATTCATCTTAGAGCTCAAAATGGGCTTCTAGACCAATGTATTTATTTAGATTAGGAAAGCATTATAAAACATAGATCTGAATCATAACAGAAAGGAAATTCACAGGGGTTTACATCCACTCATATGAAATATATATAAAACCGATCCATACAGATATAAGTAAAAATTGGAACCACATATATTCATATTAAGTATGTTGATAACCACATTACATTTATTGAGGCAATCACAAACCCATATAATAGTGTAGACCAATGTCAAACATCAGAACTAGACTTTAACCCTTCTTAGTTCAAAGAAAATATTCAGACCCATCCCCTTGATACGATATACTCCTACAGATCCTCTAAACCCAACCAATAGAGCTCTCACAATATTTCTACATAGCCTTTCCTATTTCCATTCTTGGTATCTATATCCGTCCCTTTTCTTCTACTGGGCGCTTGTATATATAGCCTTAACAAGCACCGCCATGCCTTTCTGAAGTTGTAGATCAGGTGCCAAGTGTCCAAGTGGTCCTCCATGGGAGCATGCTCCTTCATATGTGAGCTCTCCATCCTTCACCATGATGACCTTCTGGAATCTTCTATCACAAGGTATATTCCTTTCGTGGGCTCCAAGTTGCCAGGATGGCACCTTATCCACTCCACATGTGTAGTCGGGATTTCTTCGTGTTCTACCCGATATGTCAAATATGGCTAAGTCCCAATACCTTTTCTCTTCCTTGAGCACACGTGCCACTGGTTCTACTAAACCCTCCTAAAACCCTTTCTGTGTGCTTTCACCTTAAGTGTCCTTCTTCAAATAGGCCTTGCACTCCCATGCACCTTCTTGTACTTAGACAATATTTTAGGGGCCCAACACTTTTATATAATCATAAGGAAACAATCTAATAAAATTAGAAAACCTAATGTGTAAGAAGAGCGAGGAAGTGACTCGGGTGATTAAAGAAGCTAGCTGGACTATGTCACATAAGTGATTGGAGAAAAAGGGAGTAGGAACGACTATGCAGAGGTCTTGAAAAGGAAGGATCCATGTTATCTATCTAGATTGGAGTGCCTAGAGAGGACTGGGGCACCTGTGGGAAACCTAATTTGAAGAATGGGAACCTTGGTATATGCAGAGGTTCATAATTTAATTTTACAGTTCGACATTTGGTGTAAAAACCTTGTTATTTTCCGCATTAACTTTGTTGTGGTGCTCAAGGTGTCATTAATAATACAATATGATATAAAGACTGTAAGACACCAAAATAAGTATCAAAACCTTAAAAAAAAAAAATATAAATGAATGGGTCAAACTGACCTTAGCTACCACAATAGTGGGCTTACTATCTGAGTGTTACACTACATTTTAGACCTAAATGTAGTTATGGTGTGTGTGTGTGTGTGTGTGTATGATGTGCCCTAGGTGCTCTTTGTGCGCTTGCACTTTTCAAGTAGCTAGAAATAACTAGATGTAAAAATGCTAGTAGAATGGTGGATGGAATAGAATAGAATCCCCTTATATGCTTATGTGATGCAGATGAACTAGCCTTGTCCTTTGTGATGGATCTAAGTGAATTCCAATTATCTCCAAATGCCTTAGATGAATGCAACCCTAGGTGGATAATAGTAGTGACTAGTGTTTGGTCCCTCATTATGGTCTCATAAATTTATATTTATAGGGTTCTCTTGATCTAATTTTGTAATTAACCTTAAGATGACCAATCACCAAAAATATAAAAAGATGAAATGGCTAAAAAGTGCTCAAAAATGGTAGGAAAGTTTTAAAAGGATCGGGGCACCCCTCGTGGGACCAGGGTGCTAATGGGTGCCCTAGTACTAGACTGGGCACCCCATTCAAAGCTAAAATGATGTAAAACAATGAAATTTGACTGGGGATGTGAGCGCAAGATGTCAAGAATAATTTCTTAAGTACATGATATTGTATCTACATTTTCCCCACTTAATGTTGGTGAGCGGAAAGCTCAAGAACATAAAGTAGTTAGAGATGCATACCGCTATCCATTTAGAGTGATGTAGAAATGCACCGAAGGAATAGAAAAAGAGTGGAATGAAAAAATATGATGGAGCATGAGAACTAAAGATGTAAACGTGTAAAAAAGTGATGAGAGTGAACCTAGGGTGGAAACGTGTGTGTAGTTGCTGATGTGTGTGATGTACCTACATGGTTAGTATGGTATGTGCTACTATAAAATTTTGTTATTGACTTTGTTGTTGTTGTTGTTGCCCCCATTTGATCGCTTGTTTCCCACATGACTGGACTGCAGGATAAAATGATCAAGTAGTCAAATATGTATGTATGTATGTGTAAAAACGCAATGTAAAAGACACATATATATGAATGTAAAATACACAAATGAAAAAGTGTAAATGGAACATGTGCACCTGATCCATGTTGAGAAAGAGAGTGTAGAAGGATATCATGTACTGCCAAGTTTTTTTGGGCGATCCGACACCATAGGCCGAAGAAGTATAGGGAGGAATTTTGATGTATCCTCCAACCTTTAACTACTTCCTTGAACATGTGTGAAGAGATCTCTGTACGTCCTAGTTTTTTGGGTGATCCAACGCCACTGGCCAAAGAAGTATAGGGAGGAATTCTGATGTATCCTCCAACCTTTAACTACTTCCCAGAATGCTAAGGACTACCATGTCTTGTAAAATTTGTTGTGTATGGGTTCATAGAATGATCTCGAACCTACTCCTTGTATGTAACCCATAATGTCAAGGGCATAAATTACACCGAACTAAACTATTGTAAACATGATGTGTAGTATGTAAAACCCTAAATTATGGCCCCCTCTTTAGAGGCACATGTGATGTCACTGATAAGATAATGCGGCCTCAAAAGAGGACTAACCACATGAACTCAAACTCTACCCTACACGAGAAGGGAAAGTGATTGGTAGAAACAAAGGCACACACAAACAAAAGGCTAGACAAAGACAATTTTTATTAAAAACAAGGATGCATGTATAAGACAATGTGTAATCTACATCAATTGTGTGTAAGATACCAAGAAAAGTAATGTAAACATGAAAGAAGACAAGTTATCGACACAAATCATGCTAAAAAAATGGGACATCACTCATGATGTCACAAGACATGCAAGGCCATCATGGCTACATACAAAAAAACAAGTGTGTGCACAAAAAATAGGGCAAGGCCCACAAACAAGATAAAACAATAGACACACAATGTATTAAAAAGTATGGAAGCATATATCCCTGCATAACAAATGTTACAAATGAAGCACTCGTTAGCATGTTAGAAAGATAACTAGTATGTCAAAAACATGTATAACCAAGTAATGTAAAGTGCTAAGTACAAAATGAAATAATAGCACTTGAAAGAGACGAATGTGGGTGCCCCCAGTGACCAGTGTAGGAAGGGTAGAAGGAGAGCATCGGTGTTGCGTGTAATAGACCTTTATCTATGATAAAAAAATATAAACATATGTGAACACGTATGTGTGGATGATATAAATAAATGGCATAAAATTAATCTAACTAGCATGTGTAATAAAGTGACCATTAACAAGCAAAAGTAAGCAAGAGTAAAAGTAACCATAATATGCAAAGTATGATATGGCTAGATGGAATGGAATGCAAAATGAAGTATTAGGATCTGCGTGCCCCTCGAGTGAATGGAAATGTATTCAAAGTGAGGTTCATTTGGTTTTCCACCTCAACAGTCAAGAATGAACTGTAAACGAGAGTACGTCATTGGGAAATGGTCGAATAGTGTGTGTTGTGTTTAGCGCGCTCTGATGAGTATGTATGTGTAGTGATGATGATATGTAACATATAAAATATATGTGCATGAACCTTATAGACGAAGCATATATCACAAAAATGACTATATGAGTGATGATTTATCCCTAAAGCGTGTATCACTACAAGATGAATATTAAGGAGTGGTGATGTAGCCTAAAGCGTATACCACTACAAGATGAATAGTATGGAGTGGTGATGTAGCCTAAAGCGTATACCACTAGAAGATGATAGAGTAAGTGACAATTTATCCTATAGTGTGTGTCACTATCCTAAAAAAAAATTGGATGGTGAAATGTCGAATGATGAATGTGTGATGAATGTGAGGTCCATTTGATTTGTAAACCCTCAGTAGTCGAGTATGGACCGAGGAACTAAAGTGCATCATAGGGTAGTGAGTGCAGCACATAGAAGATGATGTAGTATATGTGATGATAATAGATGACCATATGATGTGTATGTAGTGGATTGTATTAAATGCAATATGTGTACTATGCCTAAGAGTGTATAGTATGTAAGATGTAATGTCGATGAGTATGATGAAGACTAGTATGATGTATGATGTATATACATGCAAAGATTGAAATGGAATGGACTAAATGTAGAATGTATGGTGTAAGACATGAAACACGATGTGTGGTGTCTATACTATAGTGTGTGGGGTTTATGTGTAGTAAGCCCTCAAAATTCAAATGTGAACCGAAGCACAAGATTGTGTCATTTGGTAATGATGATGTTAGAATGTGTGATGAGTATTTCTATGTGAGAAGATTGATGTATGAGAATTAAAATATTATAGATGCTAATATGAGTTTGGGGGGGTATATTAGATGTGATGCCCCCAAGTGTACATAAATGTGTAGGCTAACCAATGACCGTGAAGGACGAATGTCCTCCATCTGACACATGTGATGGTGAAAACGTATGACTATGCTCTAACAATGGTGGTATAGTAGATAGACATTGTGCTGGTGAATGAATTCTATGTGCATGTGAGGGATGAATGTATGAAGAAGGAAGTGGTGCAACAAAATACGTCGGTGATGGTGATATACGTGATGTTGAATGTGAAGATGATGAAGACCCACGTGGAATAAACCGAGGTTGTGACCTATGTCGAGATACAATAATTGTCCTAGAAATGGGCCTATACCTATATGTAGGACTAGTGGAATGATGCAATCATGTAGATGAGGCTTGAGTAGGTGAGCTAGGAGTAGATTTTTCTTTGATAAACATATAATATAATGTACTAGAGGAATTAGATTATGTGCTAGCTAATGTACAAGGAGATGGTGACCATGGAGTAGATGGAGGGACATTGTCAATAGAAATGACCTATTTGTTGTGAATAAATTTGAGTCACAAATGATTCATATAAATGATTGATTGAGAGTGACAGATCTAATTGAGACCAAGAAGCATGTCGCATCCACAACTGTGTTTCCAATGAGGAAAGGCATAAATAGTGTAAGAGGAACAACCATAACATATAGCTTAACAACACCAAAGGGTTTGTTGAAAGGGTACTCAATTTGCAATGGAGGATAACTGATAGCCTTGAGAAGTGAAATAGAACATGCACTAATGGGCCATGATGGGTTAACCTTAGTGTTGTTAATGGAGGTTGAGCCAACATATGCATTGATATGTAAATGATTAGATGTAAAATTCGCATGATAATCGACGTCGAGAAAGAAATGATTGGTGGTAAAGTGTCAGTGTTTGTAACTAAGAAATCAAGAGATCCTGATGCAGTAGGAGACATTGCATGAGAGACATAATTAGCAGATGAATCGGTCATTTTTGTGTTATGTTTCGGTAATGGGTTATTAAAGATCTTGAGTTTATGATTTTCATTAATAGGTGTAGATGTTGTGGATTCTAGAAGCTCAATTTGACCATTTTCAAGAAAATCCGAATGAGATGTCATAGTCTGAAACAACGATCAATGGTGTGTTTGATGCATTGATGATAATCACAATAATATTTTTCATTGAAATTACATCCTTTTGGCCGAGATGGATCTATTTGAAGAGGATATGGTAATGTAATAAGATTATGTAATCGATGTGGGATAAAAACCCCGAGGTATACTAAAATGATTAACTAAAATTAACTAAAATGTGGAATAATAGTAGTTAATCTAATCTAGAACGACATGTAAATACAAAGTAAATGAATGCAATAAACAAGTATGGAAAATGACCCAAACAAATAATATAATAAAAGTAGAAAACCTAATGTGCAAGAAGAGTGAGGAAGTGACTCAGTTGATTAGAGAAGCTCGTTGGACTATGTCATAGAAGTGACTGGAGAAAAAGGAGCATGAATGACTATGCAGAGGTCTCGAAAAGGAAGGATCCAAGCTATCTATTTGGACTGGACTACCTAGATAGGGACTAGGGTTCTTGTGGGTTCCCTAGTGCGTGAAGGAGGTCTAGAACTGAATTTTACAAGTGTGGCAAGTGGTCTAAAACCCTCATTTTTTTTCTCATTAACTTCACTGCACTAATCTAGGTTTCACTGATAAACAAGATGATAGAAATATCTATAAGATGCCACAAGAAGTATCAAAACCCTAAAAAAATAAGAATGCAAATGAATGGGTTGGACTGACCTCAACTGCCACAATAATGGTCTTACTAATTGAGCATTGCACTACATTTTGGACCCAAATATAGTTTTGGTGTGTGTGTGCATCATGTGCCCTAGGTGCTCTTGTGTCCAGTCACACTTTGTGAAGTAGCGAGAAATAACTAGATGTAAAAATGTAGTAGAATGGTGGATGGAATATAATATAATCCCCTCTTATGCTTGTGTGATGTAGATGAACCAGCCTTGTCCTTTGTGATGGAGCTAAGTGAATGCAAATGATCTCCAAATTCCTTAGATGAATGCAACCCTAGGTGGATGATAGTAGTGACTAGTGTTTTATCCCTCATTATGGTCTCATAACTTTATATTTATAGGGTTATCTTGATCTAATTTTGTAATTAACCCCGAGATGGCCAATCACCAAAAAGATAAGAAGCTAAAATGGCTAGAAAGTGCCCAAAAAGTGGCAGGAAATTTCAAAAAGGATTGGGGTGCCTGGTGGGACCAGGGAACCCATGGGCAACCCAGTATTAGCATGGGTGCCCCAGTACAAGCTAAAATGATGCAAAATGATGAAATCTAACTGGGCATATGGGTGAAAGAGGTCAGAATGAAGAAAGAAAACAAAGTAAGATGGCCAAAAGATGGGGGTTAATTAGTACTTTCTTCACTCAAAAACCTTATAAATAGTAGTATGAGACCATGACTAAATAATGTCAAAAGTGCATGATTTTTTTATATAGTACCTTTTCTAATCATCTGAAACTAAGAAATATGTAACAAATGAAGGAATGATCAACCTGAAGCTATAACTTACTTCCATACTTAACAATGTTTTCACTCTGTAATTTGATTCCTAGTTGTTCCACAATGTTTTCTTCTAATGTAAGGTGTCTTTCCCATCTCGTTAGGACCTTGCAGTAGTTCATAATGGTTGATGTATGATTATAGTGAAGATGAAAAAACTAGAATGGCATCCTTCATGGGGAATGGCCACTCTAAAACTTAATTCCATGCCTACTCATAGTCCTGCTAATTTTCCCATTTTATTGCAACAAGCAATCTATAAACATTTTGTATTCCCCTCCACTATGGTGACCAAAATGGTGTACAAGAATGCCTATAAGTTTTAACTAGTCCCATATATATAACCATTTTGAATATTATTAGAAAATACAATTAGGAATTGGAATCATACTCTATTTGAATCATTCCATTTTTCTCCACTATAGGCTCAAGCTAGAGGGAAGACAAAAATTACATTACAATAAAGAGCTTGATTAAAATATATATTTTCTCTTCCATCATAAGGAAAGAGTCATATTTAAAGTGAACATTAATAAGTTAAGATAATCAATCTAGAAAGGTAATTCACCTTATAAGACCATGTTCATCCCACTTGGTAAGAAGATAACTAAGAGCTTCCATAGATAGTGATAACACCTCAAACTTTACAAAGTAAAGAGTATGACTAATTACGAAAGGATAACATCATTTCCACCTATAGTCAAGGTCTAAGTTTTAGGAATGTAACATCAATGATCAAAAATTAAAAGTATGTGATGAATGTAAACTAAATGGAATCAAACATTAATCTACAAATCATCCTTACTTTGTGTATGAATTGCGAAACTAAAATATATGAATTAACAAGCGATTAAGATGTGAGGATCCTTAATCAACCGCTTAGGGTCAATTAGGAGGCTAGGATAAGATTTTGAAGCTTGTTGAGATGTTGTGGAGGGAAATGGGGTGATTTTGAGTGGTTGGAAGAGGGTTTTGAGCCAATAATAGGGTATATTGACCAAAACAAGAGCAAAATAGGCTTAATTAGCTAATAATCACTAATTGTCTATTTGGAAGAGGATTTTGACTTATGATTCATCATAAAGTGGAATCCTGAATGCAAAAGAGGTTAGGTAATCAAAAATACATTGTTAATTGACCAAAATGGTAAGAAACATTATTTAATTAGTAGAAATCACTAATTATAATGGAAATGGTAAGAATGAGAGTGATTTGTGTGCTTTTGGAAATAAGATTGTAAAAGTAGAATTTAGGTGTCTACATTTGCCCATGTTTGAGGTGAAGTAAGTAACTTCTCTTCAAATATAGTAGAAAAACATAAACAAGTAAATTTTTGAAGAAAAATTAGTAGAATGAAGGATGCCCCCTTGAGTGTCAATGGGGTGATAGAAGAAGTCAATCGATGATCGAAAATATGATTGAAATAGATAGAAGAAATAAGGATGGAAATAAACATGGTTGTTTATTTCCCAAGTGATTTAGAAGAAAAATTAATAGTGATAATAAATGATAATGGAGAATATAGGACCAGCCCAATCTTTGCATCCAATCTTTCAATAAGCAATTTTGTTGTATCATTTCCCCTATGATCTACATCATCATCGGTGCTTATTGAAATAAACAAAAGTGTAAGATAACATGAAAACATAAATTACTAACATTTGTTCATTTCCAAAAATGATTAACTCCATGAAAAATTAATAACACAATGCAATACTAGAAATTAAACTAGATAACCTAATAGAGAAACAAGTATAATCACATATACTCAAACAAACAATGTTCAAGACAATTGTACCAATGTTTTTGTTATCAAGCTTCAATTCCCAAATGTTCATGTTATAATGACAAGGGTTAAAAATGGTGCCCCAAGCAAGGATACATGCGAGGGGAATAATAGAGGACACAATTAGTCCCATGGAAACCATTCATGTGATATGACATAGTCTCTGGAAACTCACTGTTGCATGGGAGTACTGATATATTAAAAAAGCTAGCTTTGTTAATGGAGGTAGATTGTGATGATTTGTAAGTCGTTTGAGATAAGAAAAAACAAGAACCTAAGAAATATGTTTTGTAGGACAAATTTTGATGTTCGAGGACAATAAATTTAATACGGGCTTCAAATTGCATGCATGCCTTTTACCAATTTTTGATTTTTTTGAATTTTTGCAATTTTTTGGATTTTTAATGATTTTACCATTGTTTTGGATTTTTTTTTTAAATTATATTGTTTTAATTTTTGAATTTTTAGGAAGAAAATATTGTAGAAGAAATAATGAAGTCGTGGGACATCACCAAAAGTCACCGTAAGGCAAAAATATGCCCCAGGTAGTAGAAAAGGCCGTCGGGAAGCAAAAACATGCCCCAACGTAGCAAAAATGGGAGCAAAATAATTATTTTTTAAAAATAATCATCACAACAAGTGCTAGAAGTTAGAAGAACCACAATGGCTCCAAGGAACCTCATGGGTAAGAAAAGCGTCACAGGGGGGTATAAAAAGGGGTATATAAGCCATCGTGGCCACTTCATTTACCACATTCACTTGCCTTTTTACTATTGATTGAGGTCGACTTACTAAGGAAATGGTGAGGGTGCAGAACCGGAAACACCATGCAAACCGTGTGAGAGACTATAGGAGATTTATATGGATGGCCCACGGTGTACATAACATTGAGCTTTTCATCTTTGTACTTTATAGAATTTAATTTTTTTTTAAAACACATTTATTAGGGTAGTTTTAGGGGCAAAAATTCACATTGGTGGACCTTGGGGTGTGCACTCGTGCTTACAGGTGCATTTTGCATGGGTGCACATGTGTCGGTGCACTAAGGGTGGTGCTCATGCAAAAATTTCCAAGCAGTGGCAAGCATGAACCTATGTAAGAATACATGCGCATATGCAATCGCTAGGGTTTGGAAAAAAATGAGGGCTCTTACGCACAAATGGGGGTGATGATGCATTGTGGGGTGCCCTAGCATGCTAAATGCACCTATGCACTAGAGGGTGCACTAGTGCTGCTGTGGGGGCACCAAAGGCACAAAAGACATTTTTATAATGTTTTTAGGATAAAATGAAGGTTTTAGGAAACCTTAGAGGGTAAAACTAGATGAATCATAGAAGAATTAGATGATAAACTAGAATAATAACATGGTAGAATAGAAAAATTAGATGTTAGAATAGAAAAATTTACTTTATAATAGAAGAATGAGATCATAATAAATGACCGATGGGATTTACAGATGGACATAGATGTTTTAGAGACTCGGGAGCGACATGCATGGCTCTGGGCCTACGAGGCAAAATTCAAATGTCAGGATCATATTTTCCTAGAAATCACACTGGAGGTGACTAGTTTAGCACATGTGGCTCATATGCCACATATTACTTTAGCTCACATCCTTAGTGAGAGATGGAGGAGGGAGATTCAAAAATTTCATCTTCCTACTAGTGAGATGAGCATCACTTTGGAGGATGTGTGGTAGATCCTACGAGTTTCTATTCATAAGATCCTAATCACATATGATGGTCGTCAAGACCATATTGAGTGCTGCATAGCCAATCTATTGGATTAGTAGACATACCCCACCGAGGTATGTCAGTCTTCATTAGGAGGTGCATGGCTGATCAACAGTGGGATGAGTCCTCAGTATTATTGTTAGCTCTTGTCGAGGCATATTATTTCCCGACAAGATTGGTCCTTAGTTTCCTTTGGGTCTCATTGGGGTGATTCATGGTCTTCTTTAGGGAAAATTTAACTACTAGGGTTAGTGTATACTGGCTCATTTATACATAGATTTTCATTTGATAGATTACCATGGACAAAAGTCCATGGGTCCCGCACCCTACTACGAGATATGGGCATGGGACCATATTGTGATATGATGCCCCACAGGAGCATTGAGAGCTTGAGCTATTGGAGATCCTTCCATCATAGGCTGGGTTCCAGATGGAGATGATATTTGTGGTCACATGGGGGATACAGACTATTACATGTGAGCATTTTATGAGGTAAAACCTCACATGATCACATGAAAAATATAAAGGTTGTACCATTGGCCTTAGGATGTAGTTGAGTTGAGCACTGTTGTAGTTGATCATTTTATCATTGGTAGTAGGAGTCATATCATGGAGTGGTACATGATTGGAATGGGTTTAACGATAGTTTAGTATCATCTAGGGATTCCTGGTGATGATATGTGGTATGCATGTAGATATAGAGAATTCTTTCACATGGGGCCCCAGATCAAGTTAGGTCAAGCTCGTCTTTATATTTTTATAGGTGGTTCTAATACCTTGGGTGCAATATGTGTAGATAGTGGATCCAAATATGACTCTGGATTATACAACGTGTTATGCGATAATGTTTCCTCGAGTGTTTGACCATTCCACAAGAGATCTTTGGATGCAACAACACGGGGGTTATAGGGCCTAGATCCCGGGGCACATGCATAAGAACAGGTAGAAGCAAGTCCATGGATAGGACCATAGATAAGAGTATCGACATAGTAGGTTCTAGTCCAAAGCATCAAGTTTTAGTGTAGAAGAAGAGTAGGTAGTGGTGCAACCACGTATTGGCACCACAGATGCCCCTTTAGGTTCCATTACGGGAACCATTGCAGGCACCTCCATCACCCCCTCACGTGATTCCACCACATAGTCCACTAGAAGGAAGATGATATAACAGGGTAGAGAGGCTATGGAGGAGGATGTATAGGTTGGCAGTGTAGGTAGTTGCCTTGTAGTAGTAGCTACAACAGGTTTTAGCCCTACAACTTTAGGTTATAACTAAGAGGGATCAAGCCCTTATATAGAGAGATCAATCTATCACAGAGGGGGATCAACTCATGACATAGCAATATTAGGCCATGACATAGAGAGTTTAGACTATGATTGAGCGAGATTATGTGATCGCCGAGAGACTACAAATGCAAATCGAGAGAAGGATGAGCTAGTGTTCGACCAGGTTTAGTGGACAGAAGAGCTTACACATGTCCAGGAAGACATAGCTAGAGTAGCAGGAGAGCGTGATGCTCTACTGTGGGAATCTTCAACATCTGGGATGCCAAACATTTTAGTAAATACAATGAGATCTAGTGGTGAGGTCTCCTACTATAAGGCATTGTACCACCAAGTTGTCTCGGAGGGACAGAGGGCTACTCCATTTGACCAATTATATGTTAGCATGTCTAGATATAGATTCCATAGGACATCACAATCAACTAGATTATTTTAATAGCCTACAATGTAGTAGAGCACAACGGCCTCTGCAGAACATCACACCAACGGCTTCCTTCTCGGGGCACTAGGCCGGAAGTCCCGAGGAGGGTGAGATTCCGATTGATTTTCTTATTGATGTACTAGATGTATATTTTTGTGTATCACCTCGATATGAAGGCATACTTTTGTATGGATGTATATGTATTATTTTTTATCATGCCTCATGATGAAGGCACATTTTTGTATAGATGTATGTTATGTATTATTTTTTATTATGCCTCGTGATGAAGGCACATTTTTGTATAAATTTCCATGATGGCTCATTGTATTGGATGTACTTTTGAGACATACTATTTTGTACATAGACATTTGTATTTATGTATGATTATATGATGGCTCGATGGATTACCGATGTATATTTTCTTGATGAGCTATCATGCTTAATTTTTATGTTTATGTTTGTATCACATGTTTTTTAGATTATGAGATAGCCTTAGCTGATGTCATATTACATGTTGATGAGATAATTTGATTAAAACATGTTTTTATTTTTGATATTGGTGTGGGGGGATAGATTTTTGATCATGCGCAACCCCTCTTTCCCCATTGATGATACAATATTGATGATTAGCTTTAGCATACATGTGTGATGTAGACTTAGCTTTTATTGATATATGATGTATAGATGTGATGGTTTATTTGATATGATGATGAAATGGTAACAAAATGTACAAGTAAAATAACAAACACAAGTTAAAAAAATCTAATCAAAGAAACACAATTATCTACATGTATGCAAGATAGAATGAACTCAATGCAATGCACCAAAGATTAAAGTAACATTAAATCTAAGTAAGAAAGTGAATCCAATTTAAAGCATACAATATGAAAAAGCAATGCATCTAAAACCATAAAAGCCAACAACTAAAAGCAAGAAAACTATTACTTTGTTTTTGTTCGTAGAAAACTCCAAAACAATAGAAAATTGTCTTTTCTCAACTAGTGTATCTATATGTTTTGGTATTTTTCAAAAATTTATACTAATGTTTTTGATATTTTCCAAGGATTTTTCTAAAGCTAATGTGCAAGGAAACAAAGAAACATGGATTCCCCTAGTGTTAGATGGCATATATAAGGGTAAAATTCCATGTGTTATGTGCAAGAAGTGATGATGCAAAGTTTCCCCTAGTGTGAGATGGGTTCGTTCAAAGTCAAACACTCTACATTCAAAGGTAGGATCAATCGGATCAGCACAAAGAGAGACAGACTCACAAGGGACTCAGATAAAGACAAAAACCAGCTTAGGAAAAGCTATCACACTCCTAAACCTAAAATGCTTGCGAACAATAGACCTTCCTATGGTGTCGGAAACTACTTTTCACCAAAGGACTTTTCCAAAGTGTCACCATTGTGTGGTTTTCACTATTGGATGCACTTGTTTATTTCTCTTTTTCTTTTTCTATTTTTATACTTTTTTACTTTTTCGATATTTTAGAGACCCCATACTTAAGCATAGAAGTGCTTAAGATGCATTACGTTCATGGGTTCTTAAAGCTCTTGGCCATCTGAATAGGAAAGCTTATAAGAACCTAAACCAAACTTGACAACCACAACATATGGCCCTAGCCAATTAGGCTCAAATTTTCCCTTATTTTCTCGGTCCTTATTGGTTTTCTTTTGATTTTATTTTAACACCAAGTATCCTACCTCAAATTGATGAGGTATTACTCTTTATTGTAACTTCGCTACACTCAATCCTGATACACTTAAAGGTGATTGAGGGCGTGAATTCGTTTCTCATCCAATAGCTCCAACTATTCCAGTTGAGCTACTTTGTAATCCTCCTCTTCATTCAGGTAATCCCTTAGCTCAATATGCAAAGAGGGGATCTCAATCTCTAGAGGTAGCACAACTTCTATGCCAAATACTAAGGATTATGGATTGGAATGTGTAGGAGTGCGGATAGATGTTCTAAATGCCCATAGGGAAGGGTGAATTTGTAAATTCTAGTTACGGCCTATTTTATTCACCATATTCTCCATAATATGGATAAGGTTTTATTGGAACCTTTGGATTTCCCATTACCTTGAGGGTAATAGGGATTTGAGAACTTTAGGGATATTTGAAAACGTTTGCATAAATCTTTCACAACTTAATTTTTAAACGTCTTGCCATTATAAGTGATAATAGCATAAGGGATACCGTATCGACACATGATATGGTTCATTGCAAATTTAGAGATTTGGGCACCTTCAACAAGGTAAGAGGAACATCCTCTAGCCATTTTTTGAAGTATTCAGTTGTAGTTATAATGAACTTGTGGTCATCCAAGGAGACAAGGTAAAGTTTTCCTATTAGATCGAGACGCCACTTTGAGAATGACCAAAGTGTTTTGACAGACTACAATGATTGCGTCGGTGCATGTATAAAATTTCCATACTTATCACAAACCATGCACTTCTTCACATGGTTATAGAAGTCATGCTCTATAGAAGGCTAATAGTAGCCTACTCTGAGTATTTTCTTTAAAAGTATGATCCCATTAGTATGAGCCCCATAGATTCCTTCATGCACCTCTTTGATTTCTTAGATAGATTCATCCAAATTTAAATAGTGCAACAAATTCCTGTTGTAGCCTCGGCGGAAGAGGGTGCCCCCAAGTAGGGTATAATGGGCTATACACTGGATGAGGGTTCATTTTTTCACATGGGAAATGTTTGTAGGGAAGGTTCCATTGTGGAGGTAATTAAAGATTTCAACGTACCACAAGAAAAGGGACCAACAATATCACACACCAAACATGACTCTAGTATGTCATATGTTGGCATTCTTAGATGTTCAATGAAGAATGACATATCATTTTTCCCTAGTGGAATACTCAACATGGACCCTACTATATCCATAACATCTGCTACTCTATTCTAGGCTCTTGGTATTTACTCAAATGTTATCTACTTGAAGAAATCCTTCAAAGAATCAACCATCCTTTTGTATGGAAGAATTTTTTCATCTTTGACCTTGTATTCATCTGTGACTTGTTTTATAATGAGCATTAAATCACCAATGCAATTGACTCGTCTGATATCCCATTTAATAGCTAGCTTCATCCCTGCGATGAGAGCCTCATACTCCACTATATTATTCATGCATGGAAACCCGATTTGGAATTCCTGGGAATCAAGTCTCCGTAGGAGTGATCAACACAACTCCGTTACCTGAACCATGAAAGCTAAAGGAGCCATCAAATTATAGTTTCCAGATGATATATTACTCGAGGTACATTATGGATTTATCTGGTAGTAATAGACTCAGAGTTTTGGTACCTGGTAGCGGAGCTTCTGCTAGCTGATCGGCTAAAACGTGTCCTTTCATTGACTTTTTATGCACATTCTCAATGTCGAACTCACTTAATAAGATGATCCAATTAGCCATATTTCCTATGAGTGCAGATTTTGACAATAAGTATTTTAGTGGATCCACTTTTGAAATAAGCTTGAATTTATTGTTGAGAAAATAGTGGCATAGTTTCTGGAAGGAAAAACTATAACGAGGCAAGCCTTTTTGATCTATGCAGATAGTTAAGCTCATAAGCTATCAATGTTCTACTCAAGTAGTACACAACTTTTTCCTTCTACTCTTTATCATACTGGGCCAACAAAGGCCCCAATTGCAAAGTGTGTAGTAGAAATGTAGAGTAGCAAGGGTTCTCTTGCCATGGGTGGCATGAGAACAGGGTTTAGCCAAGTATTATTTTAGCAAAGCAAAGGCTTGTTGTTGTTCTAGCCCCCAGTTGAAATTGACATCTTTTTTAAGAAGATGCATGAATGTATGACATTTTTCTGCTAGTTGTGAAATGAACCTTCTGATGGCCTGAATCTTTCCTTGTAAGCTACATAGTTGTTTAATATTTTTCGGGGGAGGCATTTTGTGATAGCAGTGACCTTTGTAGGGTCCACTTCTATTCCTCTCCTTGACACAATGAATCCTAGTAGTTTCCCATATAGCACGCTGAAGACACATTTCTTTGGGTTAAGTCAGACTTTGTAGTCCCTTAATCGCTGAAATATGCATCGTAGAATCTTCGGGTGCTCTTCCGAGTTCTATACTTTGCTAATATATCATCTACATAATCTTCCATGATGTCACTAATCATGTCATGAAATATTACAGTCATCACCCGTTGATATGTAGCACCTACATTCTTGAGGCCGAAGGGCATGACTTGGTAGTAGAATTTCCCCCATGGGGTAGTAAAATTCATCTTGTGTTGATCTTCCTCAACTATCTTTATTTGGTTATATCCTGAGAATCCATCCATGAGTGAGAGAATCTCATAACTTGTTGTAGAATCAACAATCATGTCAATGTTGGGAAGAGGAAAATCATCCTTAGGACAAGCTTTATTAATATATCTGAAATTGATACACACTCTAATACCGAATGGATTTTTATGAATTGGTACCACATTAGAAATCCACTATAAGTAGTGTTATGTCAAAATTACAACACCCCCCGATTTTCTATCTTTGTTTTGGGAAATTGGTGCAATTTTGTGAAGATGGGTCCATCGCTCCAATTTTGGGACTTAAAAACCTTAGACGGGCATCTAGAGAGGGAAGGATTCCTATACCTAATCCTAATGATAAACTACTCCTAGAAAGGGAAATTCAACTATTCTAACACTAACCTATATTTTCCAAGGGACCAGGGAAGAAAGAGATGCATAAAATGAAATTTCTAAACTAAGGGGGGTGATAACACCAAGAAAAGGGGTGAGATACTCTATTAAGGGAGGATGAAATAGGGAAAAAGGGGCTGAGGGAGGTTAGACAAATGTGACATGAGACTCCGCATCCTAATCGCCATCAAAACTCCATAAAACATAACATCATAAACCTACAAATGAAAGAACATGCACAAAATACAACAATAATAATGGAGAGGAAAGAAAATATAATAAAAATGAGATAGGGTTGAAGAAACACCACAAAACACAATTTTTATTTCTTCAAAGTATGCACAGACCATTACATTTGATGCACAAAGGCATAATTACATTACTAGGCCCAAGAGAAGGCTCGTAGCTCAAATGGAGTTGAGGAAAATTTTGCAAGAGTTTCCCAGCTCCTAGAATGTCTCTCCTAAAAATGAGGCAAAATTACATATATATAGAGAAAAGGAGCTACAAACCTGACAGCTTCATTAATTTCCTATACGAAGGTATGGGTAGTCATACTAGTTTGATTTCCAATGGTACTTTTATGTCAGAAAATACATGGGCACCATGCTTCATTAAATTGGTCGATGAGCTACCTTGTATGATGCCATTAATGCCCGGTCCATAGATGGTATTCCCCATCGACGCCGACAAGGATGGAAAAATGTGTCTACCAATAAGGGAGGGGGTTGTCATATGATAAGAAGAAAAGCTATCATGTGATAGTGAGGGAAGGTTGAAACACGTCAAGATGGAATGCTGACACATGACAGGATGAAGGAATTTGACACACATCAAGAAGATAATGGTGATGCACTATAGGAAGACATGATGCTGATGTACGAAAAGGGGGAGATGGCTTATGCATGTTAGAAAAGGCTGGTTGACACACGATAGTGGGTAGCAGATTGATGCACGATAGCAAGCGGAAGTTAACATGTGATAATGGGCAACATTGACGCATGACAACAAAATGGTTGACTCATGGTTAATGCACGACAATGAGGCCATTTGATGCACGACAACAAGAAATGTCCCTAGACTTTCCATGCACATAGAATCATCATAGGTTGTTTTGTTTGTTTGTCCACAAGCACCTCAAAGAGTTTTTCACTATAGGAATTGGACTTTTCTTCTCGAAGGCTTTTCTGTAAGAATTTTTCCCTTTTTATTTTCTTACTTAAGTGACCACACAACTCTACCTCCTCTCTAAAGTATGCGCATGCATTGAGCTGAATAGAGAATCCTTTCTTATGGTCATTTCTCAGAATTTTATCTCGTAATTCTAAGGAACTCACCAATAGCCTCATTGTTCTGAAAGACGTTGATGGGTACGTGTTGTTGTTGGTCCCAATTCATGAGTGATGGGTAAATGAGGTCTAGTTTTGGAATGGTAATGGGTGTAACAGGGGTTATGGTAAGGATAGCCATGTTAGAGAATAGGTTTGTGGTGGTGAGGTCTTCATAAAGACTACACCGAGAATCTATTTTGCTTTCATTTTCAGAAAAACTATCCTCACGCTCAGAAGAAGCATACTCATCATATGAAGGGTGAGATTCATACAAATGGGTGCAAGACCAAATTTTCCCATTATACGACGAGGTATTGGAAGAGCTTCCAATGAACCTTGTTCTTGATAGCCACAACCATGTCCTTTATACCTCATAGTAAGCATTATTCGGTTAGGAATAACATACCTAGGTGACTTGTAGCATACATCCATTTCATCATCATCAGGATGAAATACAATATATTTGAGTATCCTTTCATCTTCTAGTAAGCCACTGAAGTGAAATTGTCAAAAGGGAAATTATCCCTTGATCTTTGGAACTTGTAGCACGGTCTACCACGTGCTTGGGTTGATAGTGGAATGTTTTGAACCATAAGGGCTTCTTTGCAGATCATACTCTCCACAACCGCTTGGTCTAACCTTCATCTCCCATGTAGCAAAAGGAGTTTCTAAGGTAGAAGCATCGTTGTTATTGGTAGACAAGCATCTAGATCCACTCATTAAGTGAGGCTCGAATGCCTCCGACTAAATAGGAACAATGATCTCCATAGAGGGACACTCATAGATGGTAGGAAAATAGCTTGACAATGCTCTGCAATGAGAAAATGGTTGGGTATCCCCATGTATAGTAAGTTTTTATCCTTCATGTTACAACTTTAAACATTGATGATATGTTGACGGCACAAATTGCATGGCATGAATCCATGGGCGGCCGAGTAAGATGTTGTAAGGGAGCTCTAGGTCTAAGACATGGAACTTTGTATCATGGGTTATGGGACCAACTTCTAATGAGAAAGTGATCATTCCAGTTGATTTTCATTCTTCATTGTCATACACATTTATGGTGATGAAATTTGTTTCCAAATCAGCTTCTGTGCACCCTAGTTGAAAACTAGTTTAAGAGTACAAATATTTAGACCCGATCTTTCATCCACAAGAACTCTCTTGACCTTTCTATACTTGATTATCACTTGAATGTTCAAAGGTAGGTTATGGGATGGATTTTCTACTAATACTTTAGTCAAACTAAAAGTTATGTGTTCTAAAGGAGATATTTGTGCTACCATGGCCTATAAATGCATTGGGTCAATATCAACAAATACTCCTGATCCTGTAAGGTTTTGCAAAGTATATCCTTATGGACGTTAGAAATATTTAGAAGGTATAAGATTGAAATCTTAGTTGTGGTATTCTCTAATTGATCTAACACATCATAGTGAATCTCTTGAGGAGGAGGGGGACTAGGTTACATGATAACAAAGTGAGTTCTTTACATTTCCACGAAACACTCTCTTGTTATAATTTTTATCATGTTGATATGTTCAACAGGTGAGTCAACATGACCTATCAAGGCATCAAAATGGTCAGTGTTTGACACATAGATAGTATTCTTATTTTGAGATGAATGTCCCTGATCCTAATTTTTATTTCCCTCATGTTTGGGAAAGGGTTCTTTGAAGATCCTCAAGAATTTGTTTAGATACTTGGCAAGTGGTAGTGAGTCTACCTCTATATCACCATTATTAATTAGGTCTTGAATGTAGTGTTTTAATTTCAAACACTTGTCATTTTTGTGACCCTTTACGTGGTGAAATATGCAAAATTAATTATCCATAAACCATGATGGCTTAGGTGCATCATCCCCATAGGGTTTTGTTTCTAGGTATCGAACCATGTTTATGGCCTCTAACTGCTTTAGGATGGATGATATGGATTCAAATAGAGGGGTGAAAGTACAACATTTATACTCCATAGGAGTTCCCTTTATAAGCTTCAAAGATGTGTGGTTTTGGACAGCTTGTACTCATTTAGATTCCACTATGCCATCACTAACAATGTTTTTATTCTTATTATGAAAAAACTTTGTACTGTCATTTGATTTGGAATCATTATGATTACAGGAGAAATGTTTTAGAGCCCCCTTAGCTAACAACACTTTTTCAATTTGACTCCCTTTTTTTATTACCTCTTCAAACGTGTTGCCACAATGCATTTGCAAGTGGAATGTAATGTTTGGGTGGAGGTTGGGAACAAATATACTTATCAACTATTTTTCAAGTATGGAACAAGGAAAACGACTAGCTAATCCTCTCCATCGTTGCAAGAAAGCAATGAAGTTCTCATTGTTTTGTTGTTTGGCATTGCAAAGATCTAACATGGTGACATCACTCTCAATATTGAATGAGAAGTGTCATACAATTTTTTGGCTAATTCTAGCCATGTAGATATAGATCCCTTGGGGATGTGTAGAAACCACTCTAACACCTATCCTCCTAAACTTCATGGGAAGAGGTGAATGAGGTAGTTGTCGCTATATGTAACCTCTTGACATGCCATATAAAAATATTTGATATGGTCATGAGGGTCACCTTTTCCCTTATAATTGTAAAATTTTGGACAATAAAAGTGTCTTGGGAAAGGTACTTGTAACATGGATCTATCAAATGAGATAAGGGCACAACTCATCAAACTAATACTTTTTTAAGTTACTAGTTTTTCCTTCTTGCAAAGCTAGAAGGGCGTTCTTCATCATGGACCACTCTTGATTGAAAATATGGTCTTGTGTGGGTGGTGTAGGTCTATACAAAGGGTTAAATCTAGGTGTATTCCCACCCCTATTCTCTACAAGAAATTATTCATAAGGATATTTTTGTGTCTCCCATTGAGGAGTATTTGTTTGGAACTCATGAAATGAAGCTTTAGGTTTTGCCTTCGGTATAGCCTGTTTCAAATATTTTGGTTGTTCCTTATTTACGTGTGAAGCTAGACTTTCCAACTGGTGAGTAAGAGCTTGAACTTGTTCTTCTAAGGTTACTTCCAAGTGGGTATTTCGTTACAATTTTCATTAGGAGGTTGCTCATGATGAGCATGGTCCTCATGGTCTTCACAGCATACTCTAACAACATGTATATGATAGTCTCCGTCATTTTCAAAAGGTACCTCCTCATTAATTTTTCTTTCAGAAGTAGAGGCATGACCTGGGTTTAATATTTCATTAAAAGTGCAATGAGGACGTTCCACTTCTTCATCTCCCCAAACCATGTCAGTGATAAGAGAAGGGTCAACTATGGAAGGTAAATTAGCTCCTAGTTCAACAACACACATAAGAACCTCATTTTTTTAAACAAGTAATCATCAAAATGGGCGGGATGAAGTTATTCATTCATAAGAGGAGAATCTTCCTCTCTACGACTATGGTCAATCATGGCATTTTCCTCTAAAAGAGGGTTTTCACCTCCAGAAAGATTGTCTTATGAATTTTGTGACCTCATTCTTGTAGTAAGCATATTAGAAATAGGAGGTACAACATGAAATATTTCCACTAGGGTTTACTAAAAAGGAACTCTAGACAAATTTTTGCAACGTAATGACGCTAAGTTGTCATAAAGAATGGTGACTATCAAATAGCCACAAATCCAATAGGTCAATATGAGCCTAAGGACCAAAGAATAAAGAATTATCTATCCTAGTGAGGTAATATATGACACGAGTTTTTATAGGACAATATAATGATGTATAACATTCAAATCTAGTCACAACAAAAGTTTACTCCCTATGATTTTTCAAGATAGGCTTGAAAAAATAGTGACAACACAATATCACCAGTTAGGTCAAGTTTGAAACAAAAATACCTAAATGCTAAGAGCATGTTGATGCGATATTCTAGCAAGGTATACTTAAGACCAGTTTCTAGACACTAACAAAGTATAAGTCTTGTAAAAATGGAAGTTATCAATGTGAGCAACATAACGACACTATTTGGACACGTGAACCAAGATTTGTGTGAAAGAAATATTTTTAGTGTCAAAATGATGTTATCGCGATGCTACCAATATAACCTCAACAATAAAAAAACTCAAGACAAGGATAAGATGTGAAAAACTATTTCTAAGTATATCAAGGAATTATTATGTGTGTGAGCAGTGTAATAATACAATGTAGAGATTTAGGCAAAGTTTCACAATGGAAACAAGACGTAAATATCATAATTGTATGGATATAATGTGGGCAATGTAATAACTCTAAAAAAATACAATGATGATATCACCTAACTAAAAATGATAATAAGTCTCAATATGGGTTTTGAGACAAGGGGGCTACTAGAACTTGATGACGTACCATTCACACTTTCAACTCTTGCATTCCGACATTGCAACCTGGTCATGCAAGAAGACTACAAAAGTGGTGGACATGATTATTTCTAGTAGGTATCCATATATGTTTGTTCTTCTTTTGTCTCCAAATGAGAAACAAGAAAACAAAGGAGTAGACCAAGTGGTGATGAAAAATACTTGGTGTAACTTTGGCAGAGTTTTGCCTTGTCTTAGGACAAGTGAAAAACTAGGACAAAGTAACACTAAATAGATTTTTGATGAAATGTCATGCAGTTTCAAATTTAAGAGATTCTTTCCCTTATTCAAAAAACAATAGTTTCAATCCAACAAATTTGTCACTTTTTGAGAGATCTCAAGTGTAATAACTAAGACAAAATTGGCTCCAAGCCAAAAAGCTTTCCTAGGGATTCTCTCTCTATGTGTCACAAGATATTTCTACAAGCTTGATTTACCAAACAAGTTGAACTAACTAATCTTGGAGTATCTCAGATTTACTTTACCCCCTTCAATATAATGACAATAAAAATGCGTTCAGTTGTACTTTCACTGGGGTCACAATAGAAATAACTTTGACTCTAATCTCACCAAGCTGTACTAATCAATTGGGTAGTTGGATTATTTTCCCTTTTCATTCACAAGGTTCCCTCTTGTGTGAATTACTTTGGGGTTCCTAGGACCACCCCCATTATTGTAGCTTAAGGATTATGCCAAAGGGGTTATGTCCTAGTTTAAATTAGATGATTTTTATCTCTTAACCAAAACCTGCAATACGATGTTTTGAATGATGTGTTGGTGTATTTTCTTATCTTTTGGATTAAGAAATTTGGTTTAAACCATCGTTTAAAACCTACAACACATGTGAATGTTAGAATTTGGTTTGAAGAGATCCCTCCTTTCTTTAGCTAGCATTAGGTCCTTCACACAAATGGTTAGTAGTTCAAAAAGATCTACAATATCATAGAAAGAGGATTAAGTGTTGCTTTTGATTCTCAAGATCACACTAGGTGCAAGAGAAGAGCATACACAACAAGTAACCCAACTAGATAAAAATCTTGTAAATCAATTAACTACCATAAAACTTTGCAAATCAAGGTTTATTCCCAATTAATCCAAGTGTTTCTTAATGAAAGACTAAAATTATTTTTGGTTCCCAAGATCACACTAGGTGTAAGGGAAGAACATACACAAATTTTAGCCTTAGTTATTTATCAAGTGAAAAGATCTTAAACTAAAAGATCAAGTACATGCCAAAATGAAAGTTTATTCCCTTAAGCATAACAATGAATGGTGATTTTTTCTACTTACTCTAAATTAGCAAAAAGTGGTTTAGAGGTGCTTTTAATTCTCAAGATCACACAAAGTGCAACAGAAGAGCATACACAACCCTATTCCAAACTCATACAAAGCATGAAAATAAAATCACTCATCAAACCCTAAGCCAATTTTAACAAAAATCACTTATCAAACCCTAAGCTAATTTTGTTAGAAATCTTGCTCTAAAATCAGAAAATTGACAAGTAACAACACCTAAAAATCCCTAAAAATGACAGGAATACTAAAAATCGAAGTTGAAATTTCTAAGTTTGAGAAAATTTTACCTAAGTGCACCAACGTGCATCTTTATGCACAAGCATTTATATAGAAAATGGGTGAAAACTTTGAAGAAAAGGCACATACACTTCGCACTGCAGTGCGCCTCTATCAACTTTACACAGCTTAATTATGCACAATGGCGACCAAAGAGTCATGGGCACAAAATTTGATGCACATTCACAAGTCACACATTGGGGCCAAAATTCCTTTGATGCACAGGTGCGTTCAGAGAGGCATGGGCACACACTTTGAAGCCCATGTACGTGTAGTAGAGCACTGGAGACATGGACTTTGGAGTGTAGGTGCTCCCTTTGAAGCACATGTGCAAGCCTTCATGTAGGTGGTCAAAATACGACTTTTGACAAGTAATTTTAAAAAAGATCAAAACTTTGGCCTTTTGAGGGAATTTCAACTGCACTTCACCTCCTTATATTAAGAAAAGAACATGAAAACACAACATCTACTACTAATCTAGTTTTAAACAACTATCAAAATGAAAATTGATCTACAAAACTTTGAAAATTACTCTAAAACTTTGAAATTAATCTAAAATCTTGAGAAACTAATCTAAAAATCTTGAAAGTAATCTAGAAATCTTGAAACTACCCTAGAAAACTTGAAACTAAACTAGAAAACTTGAAACTAATCTAGAAAACTTGAAATTAATCTAGAAAGCTTGAAATTAAAAACTTTAAAACTAAGTTAAAAAGATTTAAAAATGAATGCAATGGGGTAATTGTCCCACTGGGCATGCCAAATGATAACACCCCAAAATTTACAAAGTAAATAGTATGACTAACTAGGAAAGGCTAACACCATTGCCACCTATAGTCAAGCTCTAAGTTTTAAGAATGTAACATCAATGATCAAAGCTTAAAATCATGCTATGAATGTAAACTAAATGGAATTAAACATTAATCTACAAAACATCCTTACTATGTATGAATTGCTAAACTAACATAGACCTAAATAGATCTAAGAGGGCAATCAAATTGGGTTTGTTGCTACTCCAAGAGAGGTGAGATGGTATCTCCAACAATGACTACAAGATCATATTGGATACCCATCTACTAACCCCATTGAAGACTTTAGGCAAGGATTGAGCTTGGCTATAAATCATATTTCTTATATGAGATGCAAATCAAAACATGGTGTAAAGTTTAAAGGTATGTGGTTAGTCCTTTTTATAGTTTTTCCTTTGAGGAAAACTAACATCTTGGTGCATGTGGGACTAAAAGCACAAATTAGATTAAGGATTTTTAATCATGATTAAGCTTTTCTAATCACAATTAGTGAATTAACAAGTGATTAAGATGTGAGGAGCCTTAATCAACTACTTAGGGTCAATTTGGAGTCTAAGATAAGCTTTTGAAGCCATCGAGATGTTGTGGAGGGAAATGGGGTGATTTTGAGTGGTTAGAAGAGGGGTTTGAGCCAATAATAGGGTATATTGACTAAAACAAGAGAAAAATAGGCTTAATTAGCTAATAATCACTAATTGTCATTGAAAAGGATTTTGACTTACGATTCATCATAAAGTGGCATCCTGAATGCGAAAGAGGTTAGGAAATCAATAATGTGTTGTTAATTGACCAAAATGGTAAGAAACATTAGTTAATTAGTGGAAATCACTAATTATAATGGAAATGGTAAGAATGAGAGTGATTTGTGTGTTTTTGGCAATAAGATTGTAAAAGCGAGAATTTAGGTTTCTACAAATAGAACATACAAAGTAGGAGCTAATGGACAACCCTAATGAAGAGAGAATAAGATACCTACATTTTCATATTGAGAGACAAGATGAAACATCAACAAAAATGGTTTGAATAGAAGAAATGATAAAAATAATTGAATCCAAGAGTTCTAAGAAGAGCAATAATGACGGGCCATTCAATTATTTCATAAGATTTATTAAATTCCAATTTTAGAAAAAATGGTTTTCTCGTAAGGTATTCCTATCCCATTCCATTCCCTCTTGAATTTCTATAATATTATTAAAGTTATATCTGTATTTTTAATGAAACTCATTTTCTTTGGTCTAATAGTTACATGTAGCACGCACTAGAGTCAAAGAACAAGAGCCGTAGATAAAATCTTGTAAAATACATTGAGAAGAGTTATTGGCTCTGACTAGTAATAAATTCAGGATCTCCAACTTTAGGAATAAACTTAATGTTCCTTTTGTTATTGAGGGATTCTAGAGATGTTTTTTCAGATATATTCTTTATAAACTTACAGGACATTGGGAATATGGAATGCCAAGTGGCCTTGTAAAATTTAAAAAGAAAACCATCAATACCTGGAGATTTTTCATTTTTAATGCATTACAATGCTTGGAATATTTCATCAAGAGTAAGTGGAGTAATCGTAAAAAAATCCCTGTTATCATATCGAAGTTTTTATGGAACCACATCAAGGAATTCATAGCTCAAGATATTTCTTCTTAATCATATTATTCTTATAACACTAGCTTCAACAAAGGAAGTAGATATTTTAGGAAGATGCATGAGTCTTTAATGTGTAGTATTGATAGCTTTGATTTGATCTCTATCATGTAGATTTGAGGGATTTTAATAAATATTTAGAATATTTATCACAAATTTTTAGTGTTAAAGGTGATCGTGAATATGAAACCTTCAAGATGAAATGATATATGATATTTTTAAAAGGTCCTTAAGAGAAGACACTTGAGAGTGAAATTCAATGTTAAAGGGATCTAATTCTAAAAGAGTGGACACTCTTTGGTATTCCCGCACACCACATTATCATCATGCTTCCTAAATCTAGCTATTTGATTACCTTAGTGGTGGAGAATTTATGCAAGAGCATAAACTATATAGATGAATAAAGCATGATTTTTGGGTTGCTCTAGGTGTTAGGGAGTCATTTAGGTGTCTTAGAGTGTTTTGAGTCCTTATGGACCTCCTTGGCAATGTAAATTTGAAGCTATGAGTTTTCCCTCCAAATGTAATATTTGAAAATTTGAATTGTTAAGTTTGAAATAAAGGGTCAAATGTAAAATGAAAGGGATATAAATTCTTGTAAAATTCATTTAAGACCTTATGGGGGTAAATAAGGTGTCTTCACCTTTGGGTTAGGTTATATTGACCATAAGTAATCTTGAACCATGGTTAGTTGGTTAGAGTTACTTGAAAACTGCCTTTTCATTTGTTTGAAAGGATGAGAACTTGAATGAGAGAAGGAGGTTAGGGATTGGAAGAAGGTGTAGAAGATATTTGGAGGTTTCATAGGTGGAAAAGAGAGCCTCATGGCTACATAAACCTATATTAATGGGTTTGGGACATTTAAAGTAGGGTTTTTGTAAGTGTGAATGATGGATTCTCATAATTATGAATAAAATTGGATTTTATTATGGATATATCTGTGTATATTTATGTTAATAATATGATTTGGGATATTGTAGATAGGTTTTCAATCTCAGGAGTAATTTTTGGTATTGATGCTATGATTAAACGCTTCTAGAAATGCTTGGTAACTTTTGAATCCTTGGAAAGTTAGAAGCTATAAGAGAAATGGAGAATGCGAGTATATAGGAAGTTGAGAAATGTTTCTACAGAAATACAATAATTTATTTTAAACAGTAACGTGTTAAAATGGTGTGGTTGAATGAGTGATAAGAAGATTAATCCTAAAACGTATCTTTCTTGTGGTAATATTATTAAAAATCTTGTAGTAACAAGTGGTGTCAATGTTTTCAAGGATAGCTTAAAAAATTAAATGGGTGAGGAATTAAAGTTTAGAACTTTTAAAACAATTTTGGAGTTTTGAAACCCTAAATGGAGCAAGTTATGGTAAAAACATCCTTTTCGGGCTCTATAGAAACCTTAACTTAGGGTTTGGGGAGAAATTGATATAGTTTTAGTTGTGGTGGATGAAAAGTAATGAAATTTGTAACATATTACCCTAGAATTATTAATAAATATATCTTATAGTTTGACAGCTATTTGGTATCGTACGGTCACATCTTTCCATGGAAATCTAGAACTATGTTGTAGAATACCTTATTTAGAAGAGGAAAATTCAATTATGTGTTGATTACTTATTGAAACCCTTGAAATCTTGAAGGATCAATTGAAATGGTCAAATGGGTGTCTAGAATAATTTCTTTTACTAAAAATATCATTTTATAATAAGTTATCACCAAAACACTAGTGTGGTAGGGCTAATGGTCTATAGAAGTAGGGTTGAAGAGTATAAGTGAGTGGAAGCTTCTATCTATTCATTTTTATCATTATAAGAGGTCTATGCAGTAGGGATAAAAATTTTAAGGCCATGAGGAACTTTGGAGAGTCCTTTGAGGGAAAATTAGTTCCTAAGTTGCATGGTATTCATTGAGAACTAGTCAAAATTGGGATTGTGACTATCATGACTTAAGATAGGGTTACATAAGTCTTGTGAAATATTTCATGAGATGTTTGAGGCCCAATCAAGATTGATAAGGATGTTAGAATATATGTAAGCCCTAGAAAATAGTAGCAAGAAGGTTATAATGACCAATAGAAGAAGATATTGAGACTGTCCTATCACAATCATTGCAAGAAACTTGAGGAGAACATATAGAGTATGTAAGGAGAGTCTTGCTTAATTGATCAAGCAAGTGACTTTAGGAGTTTCGATTGGAGGTGTGAGGAAAGTGAGATGGTGATTTAACTAATAAACTCATGCAAGGCCAAAACTAAATGGATTAAAATAGAGATATATAGTTACAAGCTTAAATACAAGGTGTTGTAAGAAGTCAAACAAAAAAACATAGGTTAAAAGATTGTAAAAGAGTGTTTAAAGGATGGAAGAAGCGTGAATAAGTGTATGATAGGTATTTTAAGGTATTAATAAGGTTCAAAAACATTGGAAGTATTTGAACCCTAAGTAACCTACTTCAAACCCTAAGAGACCTCATTGGGAACCTTAAGACAAAAGGATGAAGAATGAGCTAGGAAGACTATAGATTGAGTTGGAGGGTGAAAATTGACATTAAGTAGTTAGAGGATAAAGGGTATCCTAAAGTGCAAATAAATTCTTATGAAAACTTGTACATTGCTCATAACACTAAGGTTTGTACCTTGGCAAGACTAATAGGAAGACCTAAACCAAAATGATATATTGGGAATAAAAAAAATTAGTGTTGCAAGGATTCCTAAAACTTTGTAAATAGATAAAGAGGCTAAATGAGTATTATAATATCTTAATGCTCAATAATAATTCTTCACATTTTGTGGTTTTCATCAAAAATTGCCAGTTTGAAGGGCTAGTAGCCATATTTGGGGTCTAAAAGAAGAATGCATGAAATTGATGATATGAAACTTTAATAAATGCCTAATCATGTTTACAGATGTAATTAAACATGTTCAAGGAATTCTTAGCCTATGATACATTTTGTGGATGAATTTAGAGGATTCAAGCAATTTCGTGGTTCTTGAGAAGGCCCTAATTCATGGTTATTGATGAGTTTTGCTAAGTGATGTATCTAATGCCTTGTTGTGTTGATTGAGTTCGTGAATTTTGAAGATTGAATGTGGGGCTCTCTGCATCAAGAATTTTTCATGTGGTGTGGTGGATGGCCTTTTTCCACCACTTAACCCAACTCGCATCATACAAAAACATGGTACAAGATTCCAAACTTTGGAAATGATGTTAATAGAAACCTTTGTGTCTCAGAATGATGTATTGAGATAGAAAAATATATACATGTGGCACTTTGAATTAGGAAAAGCACTAGTCAAGTTTACAAGAAATGGGCGAGTGATCTAAAAAACATAATTGACATGAATATTAAGAGGCTAGCCATTAAAAAAGCAAAGGGAAAATATTATATTTAGATAACATGCTACGGTCTAAAAACTTTATAATTTGATTTTCACTAACATGCCATTTGGAAAACACGAACCATGAAGTGGTAGTAAAATAATGCCACTAGAAAACTAGAACCACAATTTTCATTTTATAATGCAATAATGCAATGGGAGAGAACCAACCTTATCATAGATGTCTTCAATCATATAAAAACCCACAAATTATTCATATGGTTAGAGGAATATCATCAACAAGAAATCTCCAAGTATGGATCTATTAGAGCCATCACTAAGTCTATAAATATTAAGAACTAATGAATGGCCATCAATATTGAGAAGCAATCCTATTGCATGATGTGATTTGTCTTCACCAAAGGAAGTAATCAAAGGAGTAAACATTTGGGGATGCTAAAATATTGACACTACCATGGAAATCATCATGAGAATAATGAAAATGAGTGTCATCAGAAATAATAAATTTAATATAATTCTTTACTAAAAATCTTGTGATTTGACCTCTTGTAAACACAAAAATTTAAATTCCTAGTTTTGACATTTTGAAATTTCTACAATTTTTTTGAGAGGAATATGTAAGAGATCAAACTTTCAAAGATAATATATTCATTGAGAAGAGTCTTCCATAGAAAATTCCCTTGGATGTCATCAATATCCCCAAGTTTGGAAAAAATATTGTTCAAAATTGTGTGTTGATTTGGCATGAAATCAACTAGATAAATGGAGGGGCGCATATCACCATTAACCTCTCTAGGTGAGCTATTACCCTTATGAGGTAGGGTTCATGATCATCTAGTAGAAGGGATGCTAGAATTGGACATCCCAATTGGAGAAGAGTGGTTAATTTTATGTGAAGCTTGAATTTCAAGGCTCTAAGGGGTCATGGATATTGGTTGTACAATTGGGAAATCTCCTTATGAACCTAAACAAAATGTTAAGGGATGAAATGAGGGATTTTAGGTGATTTAATGGTGGTAGAATGGTTTTTTTTAGAAATTGTTCTCCACCCATCATAATTTTAATCACCATGGAATTTTCTAGTGGAGCATACATCGAACAAAATGCTTAATGAGATCCATAAGGGGAAATCCTTGATTATATGATCAAGAGAATGACACGAAAAATAATTACTCATGAGGTTGAATCAAACCACCTTTTGAGCCCAACGCTTGGATTTGAATTGTATTATAATGGATTCTTTCAAATATTTAGTCAATTCAACCTCAACACAAAAAAAAAATATTGGGTTGAGTAGAATAGAACATATTTTTCTTGTGACATATAACCTACCCTATGGGTTTCACTATATCATCAAGGAAAACCCACAATAGAAGAGGAAGACCAAGAAGTCAATCAAAACTATCATTCGAAGGGAGGCCTAGTAAAACACATTAAATGAATGGGTCCGTGGGCATAAAATCATAAGGGTATTCCTCGTAAACTAGCAATAATATTTGGCCAAAATATTTTGAATTTGGTAGGTTTGTTTACAGGAAAATAGGAGAAAAAATTAGTAAAATTGTGCACACCAATAACTTGAACACCATAGGGTTCCCATTGGTGGAAAAAATTGGTGTTACAGTGGAATCATCCAAGGGGATACGAATAACATAGCAATGGATAACACTATAATTTTTATACCATTTGCAAACTTTTTGATAGCATTAACATCAAATTTTGAATAGAAATTTGGTTGAGAAGGACTATCTGAGTTGTTACCTCATTGTAGACCTTTAGAATGAAATTCCTATCTATTTTGGGTTCCATCATTTCGCTTCCTACAAAAATGTTTGATGTAGGATAAAAGAGGTCATTTAGAGTAAAAAAGAAAAATAAACACCCTCAAGAGGAAATTCAAGTACAATAAATGTGCACTTAGCTTTGGGTATCCCACAATAGCAGTATAAGGGACACCACAGGACAAGAAACTAAGGGAGATAAGCACTTCATGAAAACCCTAGAAGAGCTTAAATGATCATATCTTTGTCTTACAATCATGGTTTAAAATCATTTGATTCATTGATGGTATTTTCCATCCCATACAAAAAGTATTTGATTCAACAATTGTTCGATACAAAATGAGACTTAAGTACAATAATATAGTCAAGGGATGTCAATTTTATACCTATTTCAATAATTTTATATTCCTTTAATAACTTATATATTGTACTCCATTATTATAATGAAACATTCCCTTTTGGTACTAGGACCATCAAATCATCTTGATAATTATTAGGTGTCAACTACTAATTGATCTTTGAGCCATCATATGAATTTTATTATCTTTTCAAGGATTTTTATAATCAAAGACAATTATTATCGTAAGAGTAAAATATATTCCATATTAATTAATGATTTCGTTACCTTTTCCTCCAATTGTCAATATCTCTTGATGTTCAAATAGAGATCAAATTATGATACATCACAATAGGATGTGACATGACACATATCTTGAATTATTACACAAGTATATAATACAACTAATTTTCATAGGTAGAGTAATTTTGGATTGTGATATTATGCTCCACATTTTTATTAGATTGTTTGCAATAGACCATTCCTAGATCACCTTATGGAGTTTTTAACTAACAAAAATAAGCAGAAGCTATACTTAACAAAATATTCAAGATAAATAGAAAACGAAAAATGGAAAACATAAGATAACACAAGATTTATCCTGGGAAACCCTTTCGAAGAAAAACCTTGTGCAAGAACTTGTCTCTCTTATTGCATTAACTTGAATGTTTAAAATACAATATAATGTACTTACAAGTTCTACTATACCCTACCTGGATGGTCATCTATATATAATCACATCAATAGGTAAATCACAAAGTGGTTTTACAATACAATGTGTATCAAAATGGTGGGCTAAGAAAACAACCCATAATGATTACTTATAAATCATAGGTTTTGACACCATCCATATACACATATAAATAAAAACTACATATCTATACTCCTATAAAAATAGGGATCCTAAAAAAATCTTGGAGGCTAGCCCCCAAACCCCTAATGTCCATAACGGAAATGTATAGTGCTCTTGATTGTATAGTATGCAAAATATACAACATATTCTAGCACACCTTTTATATTATCTATATCTACATGAATATAGATATGATTGATAACATAAAAGGTATTAGAAATTTTATATTCATAAAACACCCTTGGGTAAGTTTATTTGCAACTTATGCATGTGTAGAGTGTGTATGGTTTTCTCGAGGGGATATTTATAAGTTCTATTATAGATGAGAATGTCAACAACTACGGTCATAAATGAATTTGAAATATTGGAAAACTTGAAGGGCATAAACTATCCACTCATACACTCCTTGTGTCTTAAATATTGTATTCCAAATGTCTTTAAGATGGACTAGAACTTGATGATACCCGACTTTATGTTGATTTTGATATGAAGTATTCATCTTCTTGTAGGTGTTCCAAAAGATCATGAATGCATGGAAGAGGCTCGTGGATGTTCAATATGATTTTGTTGACTTCTTGATTTTCTATGTAGAGATGCCATGTTTTATATATACTTTTTTGCATGAAATAACTAAGTGAATCTAAAATTATGAAGAGCTATGCATGATATTTCCTAATGTTTAGGGCTACCTCAAGTTTCTTTTAAGCATCATCCATGTTGATCTTATTCTTTCTATGACATTATTTTTGGTAGAAAAAATCAAATCTAACATATTGTTTTCTCTCATTTAGTTCACTTGTTTAGAGGAATATTGTCAACAAGAAATCTCCAAAGTATGGATCTGTCAAGGCCATCACTTTGGTTGTGTAAATATTAAGAACTAATGAATGATCATCAATATTGAGAAGTAATAATATTGAATGATGTGATTGTTCTTCCCAAAGGAAGCAATCAAAGGAGTGAACATTTGGGGATACTAAAATATTGACACTACCATGACGATCATCACGAGAATAATGAAAATGAGTGGCATCTGAAATAATAAATTTAATATAATTCTTAACTAAAAAGCTTGTGATTTGACCTCTCAGTAAACACAAAAATCTTAAATTCCTATTTTATGATATTATTTATTTTCTCTAATTTTTTTGAGAGGATTGTGTAAGACCTCAAACTTTCAAAGATAATATATTCATTGAGAAGAGTCTTCCATAGAAAATTTCCTTCAAGCGTCATCAATATCCCCAAGTTTGGAAAAAATATTGCTCAAAATTATGTGTTGGTTTGGCATGAAATAAAATAGATAAATGGAGGGGCGCATAACACCATTACCCTCTCTAGGTGAACTATTACCCTTATGAGGTGGGGTGCATGATCATCTAGTAGAAGGGCCGCTTTGGACATCCCAATTGGAGATGAGTGGTTCATGTTCTATGAAGCTTGGATTTCAAAGCTCGAAGGGGTCATGGATATAGGTTGCACAATTGGGAAATCTCCTTATGAACCTAAACAAAATGTTGAGGGATGAAAGGGGGATTTCATGTGATTTAATGGTGGGAGAATGGTTTTGTTAGAAATTGTTCTCCACCCATCATAATTGTAACCACCATGGAATTTTCTATGGAGCATACTAAACAAAATGCTTAATGAGACCCATAAGGAGAAATCCTTGATTATATGATCAAGAGAATGAAACCAAAAATAGTTATTCATGAGGTTGAAATAAACCACCTTTTGAGCCCAACATTTGGATTTGAGTTGTATTATAATGGATTCTTTTAAATATATAGTCAAGTCAACCTCAACACAAAAATTATTATTGGGTTGAGTAGAATAGAACATAGTTTTCTTTTGACATATAACATACCCTATGGGTTTCACTATATCATCAAGGAAAACCCACAACAGAAGAGGAATACCAAGAAGTCGATCCAAACTTTCACTCAAAGGGAGGCCTAGTAAAAACATTCAAAGTGAATGGGTCCGTGGGCGTAAAATCATAAGGGTCTTCCTCATAAACCAACAGGAATATTTGGCCAAAATATTTTAAATCTGGGAGGTTTGTTTAAAGTAAAATAGGAAAAAAATTAGTAAAATTTTGCACACCAATAACTTGAACACCATAGGGTTCCCATTGGTGGAAAAAATAGGTGTTACAAGGAATCATCCAAGGGAATACGACTAACATAAAGAACAGATAACACTATAATTTTTATACCATTTGTACACTTTTTGATAACACTAACATCAAATTTTGAATAGACATTTGGTTGAGAAGGACTATCGATTCATTACCTATCGTAGACCTTTAGAACAAACTTCCTATCTATTTTGGGTTCCATCATTTATGCTTCCTACAAAAATATTTGCAGAGGATAAAAACATCATTTAGAGTAAAAAAGAAAAATAACCACCCTCAAGAGGAAATTCAAGTACAAAAATGTGCACTTAGCTTTGGGTATTCCATGCAATAGCAAAGACGAGGACAACACATACAAGAAACTAAGGGAGATAAACACTTCATGAAAGCCCTAAAAGAGCTTAAATGATCATATATTTGTCTTAAAATCAAGGTTTAAAATCATTTGATTCATTGATGGTATTTTCTATCCCATACAAAAAGTATTTAATTCTGCAATTGCTAGATACAAATGAGACTTAAGTCCAATAGTATGTCCACTAGTATAGTCACGGGATGTCAAATTTATACATATTTCAATAATTTTATATTCCTTTAATAAATTATATATTGTACTCCATGTGTTATAATGAAATCTTTTCTTTTGGTCATAGGACCATTAAATCATCTTGATGATTATTAGGTGTCAACTACTAACCGATCTTTGAGCCATCATATGAATTTTATTATCTTTTCAAGGATTTTTATAATCAAGACAATTATTATCATACGAGTAAAATATAATCCATATTAATTAATGATTTCGTTATCTTTTCCTCTAAGTGTCAATATGTCTTGATGCTCAAATAGAGATCAAATTATGATACATCGCAATAGGATGTGACATGACACATATCTTGAATTATTACAGTATACAATACAACTATTTTTCATAGGTAAAGTAATTTTGGATTGTGATATTATGCGATCCACATTTTTATTAGATTGTTTACAATAGGCCATTCCTAGATCACCTTATGGAATTTCTAATTGATAAATAAATAAACAAGAAGCTATACTTAACAGAATATGCAAGATAAATAGAAAATGAAAAATTGGCATACACAAGATAACACAAGACTTATCCTAGGAAACCTTTTCAAGAAAAGGATAGTGTAGCAACTTCTCTCTCTTGTTGCATTAACTTGAACGTTTACAATACAATATAATGTACTTCCAAGTTCTACTCTACCCTACTGCATGTTCATCTATATATAATCACATCAATAGGTAACTGTCAAAGCGGTTTTAGAATAAAATGTGTATCAAAACAATGGGCTAAGAAAACAACCCATAATGGTTCCTTATAAATCATTGGTTTATACACCACCCACATACACATATAGATAAAAATTACATATCTATACTCTAGTAAAAATAGGGATCCCAAAAAAATCTTGGAGGCGCGCCAAACCCCTAATGTTCATAATAGAAATGTATAGTGCTCTTGATTGTATAGTATGCAAAATATACAACATATTCTAGCACGCCTTTTATCTTATCTATATCTACATGAATATAGATATGATTGATAACATAAAAAGGTATTGGAAATTTTCTATTCTTAAAACACACTTGGATAAGTTTATTTGCAACTTATGCATGTGTAAAGTGTGTATGATTTTCTCGAAGGGATCTTTCTAAGTTCTATTCTAGATGAGAATGTCAACAATTAAGGCCATGAATAAATTTGAAATATTGGAAAACTTGAAGGGCATAAACTATCCACTCGTACACTCCTTGTGTCTTAAATATTGTATTCCGATGTCTTTAAGATGGACTAAAACTTGATGATACCCCGACTTTATGTTGATCTTGATCTGAAGTATTCATCTTCTTCAGTAGGTGTTCCAAAAGATCATGAATACATGGAAGCAACACCGAATGTTCAATATGATTTTGTTGACTTCTTGATTTTCTATGTGGAGATGCCATGTTTCATATAGATTTTTTTTTGCATGAAATAACTAAGTGAATCTAAAATGATGAAGAGCTTTGCATGATATTTCCCTCATGTTTAGGGTTACCTCAAGTTTCTTTTGAGCATCATCCATATTGATCTTATTCTTTCTATGACATTATTTTTGGTAGAAAAAAACAAATCTAACATATTGTTTTCTCTCATTTCATTCACTTGTTTATAGGAGTAAGACAATTATGCTTTGATAATAGTGATTTGCACTATAGTTCACACGGACCTTGTGGAGAGTTACAATCCCACACTTAGAAATAAACTAATGGATTATAAATGGTGATCAATATAATAAAGATAATAATTGTTTTATAGTCCAACTAGTTTACCACACTAATTTGATTGCGGTAGACTTATAGGAAGAAATGTATCTTTTACTCTTATTAATCGATTAAAAACAATGAATGTCACATAATCACATGCATTAATCCACCATTTTCACGTTATATATGCAACATAATCAACACTGCAAATGCATGCTAGGTGAGTTTTTTCGTTTTGAATTTCATACGAAGAACACGAAATCAGTGACATGTTTTTGTAATGTAATAAACCGTTGACGAAATCAGTTCATCAGGTTATCAAGTGACATTCTCAACGATCTTATCAATTCAATCGATCTTTGAATTTCAGTGTTCAATATTTGCTTCACTTCATCCCACTTTCTCTTCTCTTCAACTAATCTGCCATTTTCGTTTTCAAGTGTTTGTACCTTTTCTCTCAGTTCCTGAATTTCCCGCTGTAAGGCACTTCTGTCGCCATTGCTTCCACCAGAAAAATCTGAATTTCTGTTAATATTCTCCGGCGAATTCATATTATAATCGGGCGAACAAGAAGAATATGACGGTGATAGGAGATGGAATATGAAGAAGGGGGTAAACTGCCGTTTTAATATTCCAACAGCAGCAGTAAGGCGTGCCATTTGCAGCGTCTCTTGGCATTCCATATTCCATCATGGAGCACACCATGAAAGTTAAATTAGTCCCAGGCGTGAGAAGCGAAAACAAAATTACACAATTCTGAAGGTTACAAATAGATTACAAAATTAATACATAAATCAAAGCAAGCAAAAGCATCCTTAGGTGTTTGTGAGAGGGGGAATATATAAGGACTTATTATAAGTATTACATTGCTAATAACATATAATATAAAAATATGTCATTAAAAGAAAAAGTAAACCAAAAAAAACTACTCCCCTTCATGACTTTCATATGTATTGTTGATCTAATTGTTACATGGTAGGTAGAATATTGCTTAATAAATACTCTTATATTACATATTAAATGTGTGTCCTCTTTTGCCAATCTTCAATCTACTTGTCTTTTACCTACATATCATTTTATAATAAAATATTTATGTATCTACACCTCTTGTTTACTACATATTAAAACACGTCCGAATCTCCCATCCACCTATCAAGCATATATACAAAAATAGAGTACTCTCTCATTTCCAATAATAGAAATAAAATTAACATATTATCACTGGTAAGTAAAACAACTCGCTTGCACACATTGTATTGGTGTTGGGAGCTTTCACAACAATTAAACCTCACCCACACCTTGTATGCCTTTTTATCAATATTTCCTTGATATGAAAATGAAATTTTAGGGTTTGCAAGTTATAGATATTTTAGGTACGCCATTATCAATATTTTCTTAATAAGACAAGTTTAATGTAGGAAATTTAAGGTTTGCAAAGTTAGGACACATTTTAGATTTGTTTTTAAGGGCATTCGATATAGATATTCCTTAGATTGATAAGATTGCGGTTGAAAAGATATGATATGAATCGTATAGCTTCAAAAGTATCATATATGTTGTTTGTTTCTCCATGTATTTAACAACAAAATAAAAGTTGAGTGGGAAAAATAAACCCATGTCAAAAAAACCCACCAACCGCGTTAAGCGCTCTTCAAAACCCAAAATGAGAACATGGAGAGCGACACATCCTAAACGGCCTTTTAGACCTGTCATTTTCCTTGCATAATAATACAAGCACTTTATTTGAGATCCAGAGGCATTAACCACGTTGAAACCCAAGTTAACGTTGTAAATTTAGCAATAATTGGATAGTTGCAGTGAGTGCAGAAGTCGGAGCTTTGGTTTACTAACAATGGTAAAACAAGGTTCTGTACTCTCATAATTAAATAAAGATAACATTATGGGGAATTGTGCTAAATGGAGCTCTCTAATAGCCATCCTAAAATCGGAACCATTATGAGTTAAATCAACCCTGCACATGAAGATAAATCTATAACCCTAATCTCCTCATTTTGTTATATACAAAGTGATTAATCTGTATATGTATCTGAAGCGGGTTCAATTGTCTTTGAGAGGAAACTATTGTTTGTCGATGTTTTTTTTGTTGTATGCAGAAGAATAAGATTGAGGATTAGGAGGCGCTTCATTTGGGCGTAATGTCTCTGTAAGATTTGTCTCTTTCATTCTTCTTCTACGTGAAACCCTCTATTTATCCATTCTCAAACTAATTTTTGATTTAATGAATATGTGCTCCTCGACTCTCGTGAAAATTAACTATCACCTAAATATTTTTGTGTCATTGAGAAAATGCAGTATTGGAGATGAAAAGACCAAATATGACAAAACGGATCCAACTTAAAATAATGGTTACTCAAGAATTTTAACTTAAGAAAGGCCTATCGACAAAATATATAAAACTTGCACAAGTGGAAAAGGGAGTAGAAGAAGAGGGTCTTTGTCATCGGGCTTGTCCTGTCCACCATCTCAAAAGTTCTTCCCATTGTTTACACCCTTAAAATTATAAGATGCAATATAAGTAATATAAGATGCAAGGGTTCACATAAAGGATTATTCTAAACTAATTGATTGACATTAACTATCATTATGATAATCTATGTTTTTGTCTTAACTTTTTTAAAATATATTTTTAGTTATTAAATATTCAAAAACATTAAAATATATTGCTAAAGTGGTGAACCTCCAAAAGTGGATTCCCGATGTGGAGAACAAATGTCGGATCTAGATAGTTGGATGATTGATCTTCCATCTGAGAATTCGACTACTAGGGGTTTCATCCCTCTAAAGGATGATCCTCCACCGCCTCCTAGTGCTTCTGCCTCGTGTGCCTAATTTTGTGACTTTCTAGTTTTCTGTTTTCCTTTTTGGCATGTGTTTCATGCCTTCATGGCATTTTGATTGTGGATCTGTGAGTTTTCCCGGTCACCCCCACTATTGTAACTCTTTTGTATTTTAATATAAAGGAAGGTTTCAATAATAAAAATATGACTTTGAAATTGTTAGTAATCCACAATTTGATGTGTTGTGTAGTTGTTCCATAATTTGTTAGGTTATGGATAGTCCGCAATTTACATAATTCATAACTCACCTACATTTTTTTAATTATATATAGCATCCTCAATCTTTCATATTTATAACTTTCCAAACAATTTTTTGTTTCAATCAAAATTTTCAATTTTCTCAAAACAAAACTTCAATATTTTAGAAATTTCTTCATTACAAATAATCCACATATTACAATTTTATATTTCCTCATTAATATAATACTTTTGGTAATATAAAAATTATTTTTACAATTATAATTACTACATAAAATTAATAGGTGGAAGTTACAATTTAATTTCCAATGCAATAATGATATATAAAATATCTTTTTTTTTTAAATATAAATATTATAACATTATCCTACACTAAGCTATAAATAGAGTTTCAAAAGGAGAAGATTTTTGGGCATTATGAAAGGCCTTCAATCCATCCTCTTTCTTTACTATCGTCTTCATCAATGAAGTTCTAGGGGAGGACTAGTTATGCATTTATAAGAAAAAATGGAGCACGAAAAAGCTATAGATACAATTGACAAATTCATCTTCCTTTATATCTAGAAATAAAGTTGATAATGTCTCTTTCCACTTACGTTGAATATTTCTAAATAAGTAGAATAAAATTTCTTTTCTTTTCTTTTGATTGATGGTAAAATTAGGTTGATGGGACCCTACCACATAACAATATATTCCAATCGACAAAGATTTAACAATGAATCAAATGAATTTGCCTCTTCTAGCAAAGCAAAGAGGAACAACAAACACACATCCAAACAAATAGAAACAAAAACATAAGTTAAAAAGCTACTAGATTATCCCCGAGACACCTTCCCATGGGATCTTAAATGCATCAAAAGAGGATCATTAACAAATTTCCCTTTCTTCTTTTTACCCACAATAATCCATCCAGCACCGGTATTCGGATTTGCATTTTCATTAGTATGTATTGATACTATGATTTCAAAATTCTCCTTATCCCCAAGAGTTTGAAGCTCCGTGATACAAGAGGAAGGGGCGTAGTCTTCTTAACATTGGAACATGGAAGGGAAACCTTTTCTACCGAGTAGGGAAATAACGACCTCCATATTCTTAGGACCTAAAACATCCTCATTATGTCAATCTTCCTCTCGAAATAATGTCAAAATGAGTATCAACAACCAAATGGAAAGGGTTTGAATTCTTCCACCGAAATGTTCTACCTTTAACTTGTTTTTCCCCCATCCGACAATTCAAAGCAAGATGACATAGAGAAAAAAAGGTCTCAGTATCTAAAGGGAAAACCTTAAAAATCTAGATTTTGGTCCGATTTGGTTCTCCGCAATGAGTTCAATAGGGGATGGAAAATTAGCAGAAGTCTCCATATCTACCAATATATGATCATATGTGGTAAACACACGTGAAGACGTCTTTGGATCAATAGACCAAAAATTACCCCACTTATCTCCTATTGAAACTAAGCAAATCTTGCTCTAAAATTGGAGAGGCAAATAAGGCAAACGAATCCAAATAGGTTTGACAAGAAAAGTTTCAATCTCAAGATTGAACAAGGGGAACCACAATTTTGTAAGAAGAGAGTGAGACTAAAATTTCCAAACTTTACCAAAAATCAGATCTCTATTAGCAATTTTATCAAAGATAATAATGAAAAAACCTCTAGATGTGGGCTAAATGTTAATTTTACCTTCCATAAGATGTCTCCAATGAATTAAAATACATTCGTGAATCTCTGGAAGACACAAGAAAAGATTACTAAATTTGCAGATGAGCCCATTTTTCTTGTAAAATGCTTCCGATTTGATAACCTATGCACTAAAGTAAATTGATGGAGAGGAATCGAACAAACCATAGGCTTTGAAGTGAGATGACCAGGTTTAGCAGAGCTTCCAAATAGCTCCCGCCACCCGAACAGCATTCAACGGACCACTAGCCGTAACCTTAGACACTAACTCTTTAACCCCATCTACAGAGGAGTTCCCATGGCCAAAGAAAAACAAGGCATTGTCACATCCATGGAGGAGGGCCTCTCGCTCCAACTTTAACCCACTCCATCAACAAATACATGAACTAGTGCCAACCCTCGTTGCAAATGCATAGATGCACAAACGTTTCTATGAGATGGGTATAACTACTGCAAAGACACCGAAGAAAGAGGAAGAAAACTCATAGTAGAAACCCTAATCATCGCCCCGAAACCCTCGCCACCAAATGGGAACCACCAAGGAAAACATGGCATCACAATCCTAACCATAACCATGGGTGAGAGCTATATTTCTGCATCAAATACGCCATTAGAAGAAAGGATCATGCCACTGGAAATAAAGCCGCTACATCAAAGACACCATTTATCAACTACTTTAGAATACCTAATTTATTCAAAAACTATTATTATTATTAGAATGTTGAAAATTTCTACTTTAGAAAGGAGAAAATTGGAGTCATCTCTGTTAGGGTTTCCTCCACGCACACTTGTCATTCCACATCCTCTTCAGCACTATGAGATAGTAATACTATCACTTTTTCTAGGTTTTCTCACCCTCATGGTGCCTCTATATAATGAGATATCCCACTTCACCCCTGTGTGTTGTAATCGACACTAGAGATAGTGGAGCTTTGAACAATGACAAATGCTTACCGATACGCCCTTAGAAGTTCTTCCCGATATTTTTCCATGAGGTAATGAATCTCCTCTTGATGTTGTTTTACCTATTCTTGAGTTTAATGTTGCTTATCAATGGTTGGAACAATTTTTGTCTCATTGGTTATTTCGTGGGTCGCATCCCCTCTGAAATCATGCTCAATTATTGGGTTAACTTAGCTTGGATTCCTCATAGAGTTCAACTTGAGACCATATAAAATATGACCAAAGAATTATTCCTTTTCCACTTCTTTGACCCAGCCAATGCCCCCAACATTTTGGCTTGATAGGCCACTTGGTATGTTCGTAACTCCTTGTTGGTCCTATCTCCATGGACCAAAGACTTTGTGGTTTCTGAGTATGTTGCACTTAAAGTGCCAATCTAGGTGGATTTCCTAGCCTACCCTTGCCTTGTGTTCATTTCTTGCCTTAGATTGCATCTTCCATCGGGCGGGTGGTCTGCCTCAAACCACAATGTTTTTACAATGCTTGTCCACAGAAGCATGTATGTGTTGAAGTAGATATTTCTCAGAACTAAAATAATTTGTGGAAATTCAAATGGGAGACAAATGTTACTCCTAGCGTATCTTATATATCAAATTTCCTAATACTTTCTTTTGGTGTCAGGCCTATGATCATAAGATCAAGGACTTTCCTCTTTATGTCCCTCACACTCACCCAATAGCTAGATTGGATCTACAAATGGTTAAACCCCTTAGGAGGAAGGGTAGAAAACAAAGTGGTAGCTGGAAAATAGGAATAAAATGCACCAACCTAAGGCCTCTAATTCAAACAACCCATCTCGAGTCGGGTATTAAGGAACAACCCCATAGCCCACAAGATAAAGAGCCAACTATTGCTACCAACTCGACAATCCAGTACTTAAATTCTCGAACACACCGAAGGAGGCCTTGGTTCTCATGGACCAGATAAATTCTATTAACAATGTCACCATTCTGCAACAACTATCGCTACTTTTAACCAACAATTCACAGGGCCCTTCCAAAAGGGCCCGAAGTCCTTCTTGCCATTCCTGGGATCATAACCTAGCACGCAGTGTGGATTATGTGGAGGAATACCATATTGAGTATATAGAGTGGAAAAAAATGATCTGCAATATTTCTTGACGTACAACACTACTTAGTTCCTGCAAAACCAATTTGATGCACTAGATGACATGGAGAAAATGGGGTGGTGCTCGAACACCATTTACCATGAATTTTCTATCTTGGAATGTGAGCGGTCTTATAGACTCCAATCACAACTATATTGTTTGTGTTGATCGACAAAAATTTTCCAAACTAAATGTGTTGTTTTTGTAGGAAGTGAAAATTATAGGTTTTCAGTTACAGATGGTTTGTAAATCCATTTTGCATGACAACCTCGGCTTTCTGTAGTAATCATGATAGGGGGCATGGGGTTTAATTTCCCTTTTTTATCCCAAAGGGTGGGCCTTTTTGATGGATCATGGCATCAACCCCACCAATCATGCCATATGGGTCTTATTTAATATTGATGGCTGCCCTTTTGGCCTCATTAATATTTATGCCTCTAATAATACGGCCGAAAGGGCTTATCTATGGCGGTGGATAACATGCTCAATTCTCGATGCTTATTAGGTTATAAGTGGTGATTTTAATATGGTTGAGCTGCCCACTGATAAGTGTGGGAACATGCCCATGCATTGGATAGCTGGAAAAAGAGAGGCGTGGTTTTTCATGTGTAATAAGTTTGGGTTTTTAGACCCTAATGCCTCTCGCATTCCCATTTCTAAATCTTGGTTTACTTGGTCCAATCTTTAAGGCAGATCGGATCAGGTTCTTAAATAGCTCGACAAAGTTATGTTGTTAATTCAATATTTTTTTGATTTCGTAAACATTTATTCTTGATGCCTAACTTTGTCCTTCCGAACCATTCTCTCATTCATTATGTATCACTTGACATGATAAGCACACTTTTTGTCAAAAAGGCCAATTCTTTCTTAATATTACCTTGATGCAACATGGTCCTACTCTCAATCACATTAAGCATGTGGGAATCTCGGCCCCTTAGAAAAGTCCTTGTTAGCACTTTCATCCACCTACGCATGTCAGTTGGACTCAATGGTGGGAGGACGTTATCAACCAGACTACTAGATTCCTCAGAATCTATGGCAGATAGTTGGCCAAAATTAGACACCACTCATACTCGATAACACCTCCACTCTTAGCCGAGCGGTGGTGGCACTCCAAGGCAACCCCTTTCTGAAACTCTACAACTTCAAGTTGCAGAGATTCACCAACAAATTCAAATTGCTAACAATTATAATGCTCGAGGAGCTCAAATTCGTGCTCGCTTGCATTGGCTTAAAATTGGTGACCGGATTTCAAAAGAATTCTTTCTTTCTCTTAGATCCAAAAAAACTTCCTATTAAATTTTTGCCATCAATGATGGCGGGTCTTGGGTCACTGATCCCCAGCTCATGTTACAGGAATTTGTGTGAAATTATAAGCTAGTTTTTATGCTCAACAACCCTTCACGAATGATAAGAAGCTCTCGATCAATGTTTGGTTGTTGTGTCGTGCAAGATTTCTCCTACTCAGAAGGTGGTTTGTGACCACATGCTCACCATTGATGACCTCCATGAAGTGGTCATGCAAATGGCCAATGATAAGGCTCCCTGGATGCGATGGCTTCCCATGCGAAATTTATAAATCCCTATGGGACTATGTCGGCCTAGATCTTCTTCAATTTTATCTCAAGGGTTTTCAGAACTAGTCACTAAGGATGTTTATTAACAAAGGGAACATTAAATTAACCCCAAAACTAGGGATCCTAAGTAAATTACTAGTTGGCGACCCATCACCTTGTTGAATGGATCCTACAAAATTATTGTTAAAGCTCTATATATGAGTTTGTGTCATATTCTTCCCATTATTTTCTAACCGAACAAACCGGGTTCATTTAGGGAAATATATTATGGATAACATCATTGTTGTTTGGGAAGACATGGAATGGGCTCATAGATCCAATCAATATTCTATGTTCATTAAAATTGATTTTTAGAAAGATTATGATCGATTGATGGCCGTTTATTCCTTCTATGCTTCAAGCTCTTGGCTTCTACCCCGTCTTCATTTAATCCATCGAATGTCCTTTGTCAATGCCTCTACCTAGATTACTATCAATGGCCTCAGTTCTAATTCCTTTGGATTGTTCCATTTCATTCACCAAGGGTGCTCGTTAGCACTGTGTGCTCTATGTGCTTATTGTTAAAGGCTTTAGGTATCTTCTAGCTCAGGCCAAATCCCAAGGGCTCGTCAGGGGAATTATGCTACCTTCTACGAATAATTCTCAATTGCTTAATGGTCACTTCGCATATGACTCTTTTCTCACTCTCATTGAGGAAGAGACCAATATCGTAATGTCATGCATTGCCTCGATATCTTTTATTTAGCTTCTGGCTCTTCCATTCAATGGTAAAAACTCAGTGTTACAGGAAATATTTCCTCCCTGCGCCCATTTGGTTGGACTCTTTTGAGTGGAAGATTCTTTCCCATGGTGAAATGTTTAAATTTCTTGGCATTCCCTTTTCCTTTCAAGCATCACCGGTAGAACTATGGCAGTATGTAATCTAATGGGTGGCCAAAAATTGGAGTACTAGATCACCAAACCATTTTCCTTAGTAGGGAAATTCCAAATTTGTTCCAAATTCCTTGCAGCCACTCACATCTACTACTCCTCATGTTGGGTTCCTTCCAAAGCATCTATTCAAAAGCTAGAGAAACTTCTCAAAGCCTTTCTCTAGGCCAATGCTTCCACTGACAAAGGATTCCATAGAGTTTCCTGGGAGATATGTTGCCTTCCTCATGACTTATGGGGGTTGGGACTTACTGATATTCAACGCCAAGGGTGGGAACTCTATGCAAAATGGATCATTCGATGCATTGAGGGACAAAAAGTGTGGAAAGTTTTTCTACACCATGGCATAAAGGAGGGTTCACCCTACGGCCACCCATCCTAGAAAGGTTTGGGGTTTTTCAATCTCCTTATTACTCCTGTTCCTATTAAATTTGTTGGCACTTTTGTGCTCAAAAGCATATGGAAGGCATGGGAATGCATCAAACCATGGCTACAATGGAAAGGCAACGGTTTCCGTAATGGTCTCTCCATTAACCATCAATCTCTATGGTAGTCATCGATTTTCAAGCTCAAGATAGGTGTCTTGCAGATGTCCCTGGAATTCATGTGCTCAAGCTTTTCAAATGTAGAATTTGTACCATTCAAGATTTATTCTGTAAACACTCTCAATCCTAGTATTCTTGGCTTGAGCTTAAAGCTCGGTTTTGGCTCACCACCCAGGATCACACTAGCATTACCAAAATTATCAATTCGGTCCCTGATCATATGCTGCACAAAATTTCATGCATTCCTCTCGCCCTTGGTGGACGAACTAGAAATGGTATGTTGATACCCCATTTCATAATTATTCAGCCAAAAAGGATACCATTGGCTCTCCCCTCATTTTCCCATGGTTGAAAAACTCAACACTCGATGGGGGGTTCATTCTACTCTGTCATGTTGGAGAAGGAGATTTGACACTATTTGGTTAGTCTGTGTGGAACCAAAAATTACACACTTTCTTTGGTGTATTTTGCACCAAGGTCTTCCAATTGGCTCTCAACTTGTTCAAATTGGGGTTTTGGCTTCCAAGTATTCCATTCTATGGCCACTTAGAAAAAAAATTTCACCTCTTGGTTTTTCTTGAAAGCACAACTTACTTGGAATTGGATTCATTCCTTTTATTTCCTCTCAAACCTTAGTATTTTACTTGGCAGCACATTATTTTAGGAGATAACCCCAAAATTCCACACATGTTCACCCAGATTTGGCATGTTTTCAGAGGGGAAATTTTATTCTAGATACGGAAATAACGGAATGCTTTTTTCTTTACTAATTATAAAGTCAATAAACAATTTTCAGTTTATAACAAGTATATGGTTATCTCCAATATGCTTCTGGAGATTCAAGTCCAGGATAATAAAGTTTCTCTCAGTAGGTGGAAAACCTTCAAAATCTACTACGGAATTAGGGGGATGCCCCATGTAATGTCACCGGGATCCACCATCACCATCTCAACACTCTTCGCCACATGGCCATGGTGGTCGTTGTAGCCAATCTCAACAACGTTCTTTCAGCCGGCTCACCGCTCTCCCCACATCAATAATGGAGAATCGTTACTCTGTCATCTTGCCAGTAAGGCTAGGGTTCCCCCTACACCTTAACATAGGCAAGGATCATCATCACCCCGAGTCACACACCCTGAATGGCTAGAATTTTCCACCTCCACCCCCTGTTAGGTTTTGATAAGTTTCCCTTCCTTCCTCTTGCAATCTCTCCTACACGGGTGGTGGAAGACAATGAAGAGGAGAACCCCACTGGTTGGGACATTCTAGATGTTGGAAAGGACCTCCCTGGTTCGGGTTGGCCTGATGACCACGATCCTCCTGCTTTTGGGATGTTTGCTGCAACAGCTTGATTTTGTTTTTGATGTATTCCTAAGTGTTCGTATAGTGTGTTTGTCGCTTTCCTATGCTTGGCCTAGTTTGTTTGTGGTTTTGGGGCGTGCTCTCATACCACCTATTTTTTGTTGAAATCTATCTTGTATCTTATTAAATTAATTTAATATAAGATCCATTTTCATCTAAAAACTATTATTACATTTGCATGAAAATGTATTTAGCTACATTCAAATTACATATTCATTGAGTTCAAATATATCTTAAAATCATACTTATTTTATAAATTATGTACAGATGATTTTTTTGGGTTAATTTTGTATTACTTTGTATTAAGAAGGTAGTTGATGTATCATATGAAAATATATTATTAATTAATTTTTTGTGAATATTTGTGACACCGTATATTTGACTAGATTATTGTGTACATGTAGAATATTTTCCTTTAAGTTCTTTAATAGATTTTTGGTTAGTCTTTTGGGCTGTAATTTTCCTTTCTTCCATTGCGGAGAATTCTTTCTTCAAAATTAAGTCAACATTTTAAGCTAGCTGAAAAGGAAAAATCATAATTACAATCTATTAGATTCAGAACTACTTAAATGTGAGAAAATAAAATATTTAATGGTTAACCATTGAATTAAAATTATATATAAAAATAATAAAAAAATTTAGATAATTATTTTTAGAGTATATATAAATAAATTAAAAGAGAGTATTTCAAAAACAATCAAACTAAAACAATCTAGGTAAAAATAAAGAAGAAAATGTGTATATGAGTATCTATAAACTCAACTATGGTGATTAAATGAATGGAAAATTGTGAACAAGCATGAAGACAAATAGAAGATATAAGCAATACTACTATTAATTGTATCAAAAATGTGTAATTGAAATGTCAATAGTTAGGTACGATGATGGATGTATGGATAACATATTTTCGATAGCGTCATGAAAACAACATCAATTAATAGTGGAAGTAATTATTATGATGAATTTATGGATAATGTAGATTTGATATGTCATGAAAACAACATCAATTAATTATGGAAGTAATTATTTTGACAATTTTCCTTATGCTTTGGAATTGTAATGCATTTTTTTACTTGAACCCATGATTGTGATAACTTTAAGAGGTATCCTTTTAAGGTATAGCAAGTATGTAGCCATGTCTTATGACCACATAATAACTTATAACACATGAGACTATTTAATAGACACATAAAACAAAACCAAAACACAATCTTGATTGATTTTCAAATGCTATCTTATGGTTCATTATTTCACATCCTAATAAACTTATATCACATATATGTGTTATTGCATACAAGAATCCTCTTAAATTAAAAAATCAGTAATTGGAATTAAATTTGAATGCACACAGAGGAGTAAAAACTATGTTCAATAACACTCATAAAATGTTATATACACTATTAGATAGATATAATCATCCCCCTCATATAAACCAATGGAAATGGTCCTGGGAATCATTTTTTCCATTAATAAATTATGAGTGTCATTCATAGTAGATATATCTATGTGTTTAGCTAGCATTTAATTTACTCCAATGAAGATGAGGATCCCTTATAATATGTTGAATTCGGCACATGTGTGAAGTTAAGCCATGGTGTGGATGTTTTCTTCATATAATAGAAAGAGCGTAGATTATTTTTTAGGGAAATACAATCTTCAAACATACATTTTTACTCCTATATTAATAATTGTGTTGGCGAAATATTTTTTCATGAGGGTAAATTAATTTCTTTCACCAACACTCTGGGACTAGGTCCCTCTACTTAGGAATAGGGCAGATCCATTTATGGAAAAAAGGGAATATTTAAACTACTCAAACCATCGTGGGTGTCATTTCAATCTGGGATCACACATGAATACTCCTTTAAACCTATGTGTAAAAGGAGGTGGGGGAAAGGTGTGTGTATGGAGAGAGGGGTGAAATTGAGAAGAGGGTTTTAATCAATAAAGCATGAATGAGATACCATGTTTTATTAATTTAAGATCTAATGTAATCACTCTATGTTGAAGAAACTGATTTCTTTCCAATTCTAGTTGTGGAATTTATGAACAAAAGAATCAACAACCATATATGAATCCCAATTTTTGAACTTCATGTTGAACTAATAACCTTCCTACATTTTTTATGCACTCAAACTCTTAAAATCATATAGAGATAGTCTAAATATAACTTCATGTGTAATGTCCAGGGGTAAAAACATTCCTTGTTTTATTAATTTTAAATTTGATGTACTTACTTTGGACTGAAGCACTTGATTTCTTTCCAATTATAGTCATGGAAATCATGAAGAAAAGTATCAATGGAAACCATAAATAAAGCCAAAATATTTGACATTCAAGCAAGTTGGATTTACCAGGTTTTATTTTTACCTTTTTAATAATAACAATTAACACAAATAATTTTGAAGTAAATCAATATTAACGTTTTAAAAATATATAGTTTATATGAAAATCTAATTGTCAAATATGTGATTATCTCAAAAGATGTCAAGTAAAAAATTTCATGTGACTAAAAGTTTTGAGCTGCAAGTGACGTCAAAAACCATAAAACAATGCTCAATAAACAAAGAACAATAAAACAGAGCAAAAACCGTCAAATTCTAGTAGGGAATATCCACTATCACAACACCTCCCGTGCCTTATTGGCTATGTAAAATCATTTTATGGCCATCATGTTGACATTCCCAATAACCCATGTGTTAATCTCTGTTATCCAATTTTGCACCCCTGTAAAATTGATCAACTAAAATGGACTTGGTCATTTTATGGGTCTGAGACGGTCATACAGCCGTCAAATTGCACTTCCCAAATACGTTGGCCATTTTCATTAGAAAACTCACAGAATAATAAGGGGTCAAATCATTAACGATCTATATGTTTCAAATCCACAAGACAAAGGAGCATCGAGCTAGAACTTAGGTGGGTTTAATTAAACTTGCGAGAGAAAAGAAAAGCCAGAGTCACTCAAAGGCGATGCGTGGCGGGAAACAATAGTGAAAACTCGGGGAGGATCAACAGTCAAAGGGGTTACATGGTGGCATTCAAAAGCCAAAAAGTTTCTAAGTTGCCCAGGCTTAGACACTGCGATACAAAGAGCCTCGTGGAACCACTGCATTTTCTCGCTTTTAGAGAACTGACAAATGCAAAGGTCCATCGAATTAGGAGAAAACAAGAGAAATGAAGTCTAAAATGTCCTAACATGGGGGCAATGTGGAGCCATTTCATTGGCTCATGTTTTGAAATTGTCATTGGAGATTTTAAAAAGACTAAAAATTCAAAGTGTATGGAGCTTTCTTATTGGCTCGTAATTCGCAACTTCCAAAAGGACTATTCAAAGTATGAAAATGAATCAAACATGGTTGTTTCTTATTGGTTCACATTCCTAAGGGAATGACAAGGTTTTGAAATATGGAGGAGCGTGGAACCCTCCATTGGTCCACCATGTGTCAAAATATTTGACAATGGTGAAGAAATGTGTATCCTTATCATTGGCTCGCATTTCTAAATATGAACAAAGAGAGCTAAGGATAGTCTATCACTCGAAGGAAAGTGAAAAAATCTTATTGTCCCATATTTTATAAATGAAAACCCACTTTTTAAAGCCAAATAAAAAGCCAAGGAAAAGAAGAAAGGATAAATGGTGAACAAGGAAGTAAAAGCCCAATACCGGAACTAGTGAGAGGTCGACACCTAGAAGAAAAAAATAGTACACATGTATACATAAGTTTATTTCTGAATCAATCTGGGGATGCCACGTGGCACATTCTTGTGCTTTCTGATAGACCAAAGTTTCAAATGACCATATATTCTATTACGTAGCTCCAAATATTGCAAAATCGGTCTTGTTGGAAATATCTCCTCGAGACCTATAATTTTCCATCATCCAAATCCAATTTTGGTAAGATTTGATTGATAAAAAGGAAGAAAGAATAATCTAATGTATTAATTAGTAATTGCAAGAATTTCAACTACCATAATTAATTGAGCATGGGCATCACATTTTTTCATTTTAAATATTTGATAGCCTGTTTTGGAGGATGTCGGCTACCCATTCCTTTTCTGTGGATTGGTCCTTTACATGAGAGAGTAATTGAAGCCATTTAAAAAAAAATTATGACCTCTTTCTCTCCAAAAATATATAAATCTAGGTGTTAAGCACTTTGTAAGGGAGGTTTTTCTAAAAAATAAACAAACTCTATCAAAATTGTTCCAGACACTTTTATGAGCTACAAGCCTCATATTTTGATGTTTTATAAGTCAATTCTTTCCTTATTTCTTACATTGTAATGAATTATGCATCCCTCAAGCAATAAAATTCATGTTTTGTGGCTCATAGCTACCCTAGCCTGTGTTATATTGCATTTCTTTCCTTTTATTACAATTGTGGAATATTGTGCATATTTCTTTCTTCTTGCAAAGGTCAAGTCTGTTGTGCTCCATGGAAATGGTCGCTTGAATGTTGTTTTGGATTGTGGTTATTTTGTCTACCCTTCCTTCCTACATTTTCCCTTCATTTTCACTCATAGGAAAATCTCTAACCCTGTTTTGGTGTTATCACCTCCCTTAGCTTAGGATTTTTAATTTTATGCATCATCCTTTCTCCTTGGTCCCTTGGCTTGTTAGTTTAGGATTAGATAACTTCATTTCCAGCTTTACGAGTAGTTTTAGAAGTAGAGTAAGTAGAGGAACCCAACCTTCTCTAGAGATCTGTCTCAGTGAGCAGTCCCACAACTGAGAGACAATCCCATGTTTCCTCATAATTATTGATCCTTCATGATCATATCCAGGGTGAAATTTTGAGCTCCAACAGTTTTGGCATGCCTAGTGGGACAATTGTAAAATATTTATCTACATTATTTCTAGGTCTTGGTATGTGACTTAGTAATTTCATCCTTTGGACGTTTTCTTGTACACATCTGGTGACTCAAGCACAAGATCTACTGGTTTCAGTAGTCAAAGTGTCTCATTCCATGAGAAGAATCCAAACAAGGTCTAGACCAGTTTTGATAAAGAAGGATTTTAGGAGGAAAAATTCAAAGGTAACCTTCACCTCCAAATAGAACTCTTTCCACACCACCACCTGGTAGAATTTTCTTGCAATCTACCAGAGTTCTCAGACCTATCATTATGGCACAAAAATAAAACAAGGATTTGTTTACTTTATGGGGTAGAAGTCATCTTGGCCTCAATGCTTAGAATCCTATTCTAGAATATTCACTCAAAAGTATCCATTTATTCATTGGGGAGAATCAAACCACTCCAGTAGACCATATTCAAGACATTTTTAATGTTTTTGTTATCCATGAAATTATTGACATGGATGTAGTTGTGAAGCTTAAATAGCTTCTTCATTTAAGGGAAAATATTTGCAATGGTTCAGGAGTTTGACAATAGGATCAATTCGAAATTGGGTTCAGTTAGGGACAACCCTTTGCAATCAATTTGGAGAGAAGGAAGATAATCTCTCCTTGTTAGAATAACTGACAACTATAAAGAGGGCTCCCAATGAGCTCATGATAGACTTTAATTTAAGATTTTAGAAGACTTGGGAGAGGATTCCAGCCCTTATAAGACCAACTGCGGAAGGTGATTTTCTTTATTACTTAAAAGATTTAAATTTTATATTGTTGTCATGGTCCAATATATTGGGGTATAACATTTCCCTGGACTTATGCATTAGCTATTAGAGTTAAGAACTATCTAATTCAAGTAGAAAAATTAGCTCCTAGACCATCCATGCCCTTATATCCCGAATTTCCTCAATTTGCTCACCTTCTATTACTCCTATCCGTGAAAAAAGTCCCAACCCACTGCCTCCACATATTATTCTCCTACACAACCAAAGGAGGATGAAGATATGAAATATTTAATTAGAACTATGACCAACAAATTTATATCCCTTGAAAAAAATAAGCCCAATCCTCTATGAGTTAACATAATCAGGGGAAATTTTCAAATCATGGATTTAGCCAAGGATATTAGCTTTATAGAACCAACAACCTAATAAGAAGTATGGCCAAAATTAGAAAAATAATAGGGGCAAAGTCAAAATGCACCTCTTCTATTGGGAACATTTTCTCCTCTCCAGTCACTTTCTGATCTTAGTTCAAGCCAAGTATTGTTTCCATTATAAACTAATGTGATACAAGACTTGAATGGTGTTTTCCATGTAATCAGCCACATAATCAACTTAATTGTGAAAGGGCATTGCATCTTCAAGCCTACATGGTTCAAGGTTCTTCCAATCAGCAAGATCCACTTTTAGAAGAACCCAATCCTAACATGGAAGGAGTTCAAGATGCCACCTAGGAAAAAAATCTCATGTTCTTTAGAGCTGATGATTTTTATGTAGTAAATCAAATGGTGGGAAGTTCTAGCAGACCTCTAGTTAATATTGTTGATAATACAAGGTCCAAGAAAAGGATGTTGGAGTCACAACCTTCATATGCTCTTGGTCATGGAAATGTTGTCAACAAAGAGAAGGAATTTTAAGTAATTAAGAGTGAATTTCTTGAGTTTCCTAGCAATCCTATTTCAAATAAGGAGGTTTCCCCTCAACCAAAGCTACCTATCAAAACATTGCAACAATAGAAAAAGGAGAACAAGGTGCCACATATGTAAAAATCCATGAGCTTCCTTTTAATATTGTTGAGAAAATGAAGAATACCAATGTTAATGTGAAAATGTGGGATGCTTTGTCCATTTCATCATAGTGAGACCTCCTTTGTGAAGCCCCTAAGTAGCTTCCACACGTTGATCCAATGGAAGAGAAGACTCATGCTACTATTAATGTGTACCAAGTGAAGGAGGGGAAAGTAAGTAAATTGATCAAGACCCCACCATTTTATATGTCGTTAATTATGGGAAAACACTTAGTTCATAATTGCATGATAGATTTAGGTGCTAGTACCTCCATTATGCCCAAGAAAATTGTTGATTTCATGGGTCTCAAATACAGTCCTATCTCTAAGGGAGTCTTGCAACTTGATGGGTCAACCGTTGGTGTATTAGGAGTAATTAAAGATCTTGAGATAACCCTTCATGCTTTCCCAAGTCTTACTATAACCCATGACATATCTATAATTGACTTGCCTCCCATGTTTGTTATTTGTTTGTCAAGATATTTACTGCCAAAGTAGGTGGCTATTTGTCTTCATATTGGACCCATATGCTCTTAAGAACTAGATATGGTACCAGATTTACCATACAAGTTGAGCCCATATTTTCCTATCACATTGAGTCATATGATTCCACCCCTTATCAATCAAATTTCCTAATATAAGAAGAACATGACCACAAGTCATTTCCAAAAGAGCAGAGTTATTTATCCTCCTATGCTTGATTTATATCTTGATGAATGGGAGAAAGGTGCCACAAATTTGATCCTTATGCCAAATCTCTTGAAGGATTTGAAACTGGTCTTGGTACTTACTACATTCTTGAAGAAGGATCTAATCTACTTGCACCATTTAAGAAAGAAAAGGATAATGCTCAAAATCGTGGAAGATGTTCTTTGACGGTTAAAGAATAAGAAATGGAGTTGGGGAAGGTGTTATGCTAATCTCTCCAATGAATGCGAATTTTTCTTTTCCCATAGACTATAGTTTGCACGCTCTAACAAGGTAGTAGAATATGAGGTGTTGGTACGTGGTATTCTAATTACATAAAAGAGAAACATAAAGGCATTGCATATTTTTGGAGACACTGAATTGGTTATCCACCAAGTGAAGGGGAAGTGTGCCACAAATAATAATATTTTAAAATCTTACAAACATAGAGTTTGGGACCTTTTGGAAAATTTTATGCTCTCAATCTACAAGTGGTGCCAAGGAAGTTGAATAAAGAAGCTGACCATATGAGATGGCTCTTGGATCACAATTATCATCTGCTGAAAATCTAATTAAAGGAAATGTGCAACACATTAAAATGGTAGTCAGGCCTTCCATTCTAGATAATGAGACCAACTAGCAAGTATTTGATAGTGATGAGAAAAATTGTGCAATTTATCCAAAATGAGGCTAAGTTTTCTTCAAATATGTAATCTGATTTGCATAATATTTATGGTGATCAAATCATTTAGCTAAATATAAACAAGTTACCAAAAGGATTGGTCACTTTGAAGAAGATATTTAGTCCTGATGATGATTTAGAGGAAAATAAAATAATATGGTAGCAAGACAAGAAGATTGTCAATCAATCACTATTGCACAAGGCAAAGAACTTCTTCTTGGAAAGGTATGTGCTAAAAATGAAAAGCAAGCCTTTATTTCTTTATGCAAAAATTTAGTGATGTGTTTTCTTGGGATTATGAAGATCTGAAATAATTTAATCTAGACATTGTCAACATTCTATTGATCTTGATCTTGGTGTCAAGCCGAGTTAGAAAAAAGCAAAGACCAGTTAATCCTAGGATAGATCCCCTCATGAGGAAGGAGTTATCCAAACTCATTGAGGCCAAAATAATTTTTCCTATTAAATACTCTACTTGGGTGGCTAATATTTTTCTAGTTAGAAAGAAGAATGGGGAAATCAGACTTTGTGTTGATTTCAAGATTTGAACAAATCCTCCCTAAAAGATCATTATCCTTTACCTTCTATGGAGAAGATTCTATAGATAGTAGCAGGAGCTAAAATATTTTCTATGCTTGATGGCTATTGGTTTTAATCGATCAAGGTTAAGGAACAAGATCAATATAAGACTGCATTTACAACCAAGTGGGGAACATATGCATATCAGAAAATTCCCTTTGGTTTTTCAAATGTAGGTGCCACTTTCTAAAGGGAAATGAACATTTCTTTCAAAGGATATATTAATGAATTTATCCTTGTTTATCTTGATGACATTACCATTTTCTCAAAACAAAGTCAAGATCATATCAACCACTTAGAGAAGGTATTTGAAAGATGTAGGGAATTTGGGGTGTCTCTTAATCCCAAGAAATGTAATTTTGTAGTCCCTAGGGGTAAGATTTTGGGGCACATTGTTTCTAAGGAAGGTATTGTTATAGATCCAGAAAGAGTCTCATCCATTCTCTCTCTTTCTTTTCCAACTAACAATAAGTCCTTGCAGTCATTTTTGGGGAAGATTAAATTTGTTAGGATATTCATTCCTAATTTTGAGTTAGTCAGACCTATTACTCTCATGCTTAAGAAGGATTCAACTTTCAAATGGATAGAAGAAGGGAAGGAGAGATTTGCCAAGATCAAATAGGAGATTGCTCAAGATCCTACACTTATCAATCCTGACTATGCTAAAGATTTTATTTTATATGCATATGGATTTGAATCTAGTATTGTTGTTGTTTTGACACAACAAAATGATCAAGGAATGGAGCAACCAATGGCCTTTTTAGTCAAACAATGAAGGACTATGAACTCAAGTATAGTCACATTGAAAAAATTTTTTCCATCATGAGGGCTCTTAAGAAATTTAAAAGTATGCTCTCCACTAGCCATATCAGAATTTTAGTCTCACATTCTAGTGTGAGAGACTTCATAATGAGGAGACATTAGTGAGAAAAGAGTTGGATGGGTAACTAAAATAATGGAGTATGATGTGACTATCAAGGCCACAAAACTAGTAAGAGGTCAAGGACTGTGTGAGCAGCTTGCTTTAGATGCTCAGGATGATCAAGAAGTCTCCCTCATGAATCAAGAACTTCCACATAATGTTGATTCTCAGCAAGATGAAGGAGATACAATCAATAATCACAATTGGATTAATGATATGGATACCTTTTTGTCTATTGGTACTTACCCTTTTGGACTAAACAAAGTAAAAATGAGACATATAAGGTTGCAGTCTATTCCCTATGCACTAATTGATGGCATTTTGTTCAAAAGAAACATTGATGGAGTCTTTCTCAAGTGCATTAAAGGTGAGCATTGTAACAAGATCTTGACTGAATTCCATGATGGTTTCTTAAGTGGGCATTTCTCAGCCAAAGCCATAACATTGAAGATCATAAAAGAAAGTTATTTTTGGCCCAAGTTATTTGTTGACTATCACAAATGGGTCAGGAAATGCAAGGAATCTTCTTTTTTTACTAGTAATAAGAGGTTAATAGCTCTTCCACTTCATCCAATTTAGGAAAATCAACCATTTGACCAATGTGGCCTTTATTTCATTGGCATGATTAACCCTTCATCAAGTTTTGGTCACAAATGGGTTGTAATAGAAACAAACTACTTTACCAAGTGGACAAAAGTTGTGCCATTAAAGGAAGCCACTGAATCAATCATCCTAGAATTTCTTGAAGATATTGTAACAAGGTTTGGCATTCCTCAAACTATCATCTCTGATAATGCAAATTTTTCTTAGGGTCTAAAATTTCTGGTTGGGATCCATGACTTGGCATTTATTTAAAGGATTCTTCTAACTAGAACCCTCAAGGTAATAATTATGAAGACAACCATGGACATCATAAATGAAGAGAACCAGACATCAAGATATAGGCATACAAAGGTGAGAAATGCTCTCTGGGATGATAGGTAAATAATCAAGAAGGAAATTGGAAATTCTGATTACAAGCTTGTTTATGGTAAAGAAGATAGAATTACTTTGTCACTAGAATTACATTCACTTGAATTAGCTCAGCAGCTGGAGTTTGAAGGGGTAGATCAAAGAGAAATAAGAATGAAAGAGCTGGTAGAACTTGAAGAATTAACAAAATTTTCCATGATTAAATTAGAACAACACCATAAGTCTACTAAGAAATGGTTTGATAAAAGGCCAGGTTTCAAATGTTTAAAGTTGGTGACTTGGTCTTAAAATGGGATGTTGACAGAGCTAAACCAAGAAGACACTCCAAGTTTTATGCAATTTGGAGTGACCATATATTATAAATTCCTACAAAGAAGCCAACACATTTGAGTTATCAGACCTTAATGGAAATTTGTTATCAATCCCAGTCAATGGGATTTGCCTTAAATATTCCCATTAATTGTCTTGTTACATCTTGTATATATTAGATTATCTTTTGAATTCCTCTTAAGTGCATGTGACACATTGTTCTTGGTAGTCTAGGTCTGTTTTATGTTGAATAAGTGTATTGTGCACACTCTACATGCTTTACTTAAAGTATGTATGTCTTTTCTTTCTAGACGTAGTCTTGTTCATTGTTGTGGTTGAATGTTTCATTTCAGGACAAATTCTGTAAGTTTCAGGTAGGTTGAAATTTTGGGGAAACTTTCAAGTACATGCTTCAGCCCATAAGAAATCATTTTAGTTAGAAGAGAGGGTGCAAAGTTTCAAGTTTTGAACAATTTTACACTCGCATAAATCAAATTCAAAATATTTCAATAGAAAGAGGGTCAATTTGGAGCTTCAAGGTGGCTACAAATTAAACATAGCATATTTATGGCAGAACCAGATGGTTGGAGAAAATTCAAGTTTCATTCAGAGCTCCATTGATCACGTCTAGATAGTTGCACTTCATTCTAAGTCCATTTGTACTTCAAAATGGCTTAGTGTAAGAATTTCGAAGAAAATATTAGTTTTTCAAGAGTTTTTGGCTCAACTCAATGCCCAATGGATGCTTTAGTCTATTGGTCATCTAATCTAACAGGTAGTTTACCCCTAAAATTCACCAAAATTGTTATCTAATTTTTTACCCTTGTAAAATTAAACTAAAATGGACCTAGTCATTTTATGTGTCTGAGACAGTCATACCATCGTGAAATTCAAATTGCACTTCCCAAATGTGTTGACCATTGGAATTTGAAAATTGGTGGAACAATAAGGGGTCAAATCATTGGTGGGATATATGTTTCAAAGACATGAGACAAAGGATCATCGGGATAGGAATTAGGTGGGTTTAATTAAACCCACGGGAGAAAAGAAAAGTTGTAGTCAATCAAAGACCGATGCATGGTAGGAAAGACAACGGTGAAATGTGGTGGAGGATCATCATCAAAGGGGTTATGTGGTGGCATTCAATATCCAAAAATTTCTAAGTTCCTCAAGAATTAGAAACTGTGATGTGAAGAGCCATGTGGAACCACTACATTCGTTTACTTTTCAAGAACTAACAAATGCGAAGGCCCATTTAATCGAGAAGAGATCATGAAAAGGAAGTCTATAGGTCCGACATAGGGCAACATGGAGCCATTTCATTAGCTCACATTTCACACTTGTCAGTGGAGATCAAAGAAAAGACTGATAATGTGAAGTGTGTGGAGATTTCTTATTGGCTCACACTTCACAACTGCCAGAAGGACTATTCAAAGTCTAACAATGCATAAAACATGGTTGTTTCTTATTGGCTCGCATTCCTAAGGGACTGACAAGGGTCTGAAATGTGAAGGAGTGTGGAACCCCTCTGTTGGTCCATGTGTCACAAGATTTGACAATGGTGAAGAAATGTGGAGCCTTCTCATTGGCTCACATTTCTAAAGAGGTAGAAAGAGAGCTTAGGAAAGTCTATCGATGCGAAGGAATGTAGAAAAATCTTATTGGGCATGTATTTTATAAAGCGGACCCAATTTTTAAAGCAAAAAAATCCAAGGAAAAGAAGAAATGATAGATGGCAAAAAGGAAGTAAAATCCTGATACCGCGAACTAGTGGGAGTTCAAAAATTGGAAAAAAAAGTGGTGCACACGTGTGCAGAGGCTAGTTTTCGAACCAATATGGGAATCCATGTGGCACATTCATTTTCTTTATAATAGACCAAAGCTTCAAATGGCCATATCTTCTGCTACAGAGCTCCAAATCTTGCAAAATCAGTCTCATTGGAAAGCTCTCCTTGAGACCTGTAATTTTCCATCATCAAAATATGATTTTGGAAATATTTGATTGAAAAAAGGAAGAAAGAAAAATTGTAGATATTAATTAGTAATTGTAAAAGTTCAAATTCCATAATTAATTGAGCATGGGCACCACATTTTTTCATTTTAAATCTTTGATAGTGTGCTTTGGAGGATGTCGGTTGCCCATTCCTTCTCTCGTAGATTGGTCCTTTGTATGGGAGAGTAGTTGAAGCCATTTAAAAATTATCTGTGACCTCTTTCTCTCTCTCTTCTCTCCAAAAAGCTATCAATCTAGGTGTTAAGCGTGTAAGGGAAGTTTTTTTTAAAAAAGGAACTCACAAAAAATTTCTAAACACTTTTGTGAGCTGCAAGCCTCATATTTTGATGGTTTACAAGTCGATTCTTACCTTGTGTCTTGCATTGTAATGAATTGTGCATCCCTCAAGCAATAAAATTCATATTTTTTTGTGGCTCATAGCTTCCCTAGCCTATGTTATATTTCATTTCTTGCCTTTTATTACAATTGTGGAATATTGTGCATATTTATTTCTTCTTGTAGAGGTCAATTTTTTTGTGCTCTATGGAAATGGTTGCTAGAATTTTGTCTTGGATTGCGGTTATTCTGTCTACCATTCCTTCCGAATTTTCCTTTCATTTTCACTCACAGGAGAATCTCCAACCCTGTTTTGGTGCTATCACCTCCCTTAGCTTAGGATTTTCAATTTGGGTATCATCCTTTATCCCCTGTTCCTTTGGCTTGTTAGTTTAGGATTAGATAGCTTCATTTCTAGATTTAAGAGAATTTTTAACAATAGAGTAGGTAAAGGAAGCCGACATTCTTCGAGAGGTCTGTCTTAGTTAGTAGTCCCATAACTAAGAGACAGTCCCATGTTTCCTTAGAATTATTGATCCTTCATGATCATATCTAGGGTGTAATTTTGAGCCCAAACATTAACTAAAAGGGGTGAGGTGCAAAAAAATGAGCCAATCTTTATGTGTGGGGAAATGATAGCTCTAATAAAATGATAGCTCTAACAAAATGAGAACTCTAAAAATGATGATTTACATTCATTGGGTAGATGGATTTATAACCGTGGGATGGATGAATGTTAATATGGCTATGCTAGAGCCAAATCCTTCCATCCCATATAAGTTTGAATTAAAGAACTCCTTAGGCATAATTATCCACTCTCTAAGGAACATGGTGAGAAGTATCATAAGGTGGGTAACTAGGCATAAAATGATGCGGATCGGCCATTTAATATTTTCAACACTTAAAGTGAAAAAAAATAGGGGAGCTAAGATAAATAATTATGTTAATAATCATCCTCTGTGTGGGTGAGGCTTCTTGCTCTACCCTTGGAGTTTTGTAAGCCTAAAGTACTATTTGGAATTACCAGGATTTAGGGGCCCCCTTAATTTTTTTCCTACCACTAAAACTTACACCGAGTTGACCCATGCTAGATTATGCATTAGCATGACGTATAACAATCCCACCCTTGCATCCATTAAGCTTGTGAAAAGAATGGTTCTTGGCTGCATGATCTACTTTATGAAGACACTAATTTTTTTTATGTGAAGTGTATGCATGTTGGACATGGAATAGGTCTCGTGATGGCCCACAATCACGGGTGAGGAAAGATACAACACATTCCATTAAGACTCTTTCCAACTCTACCATGATTGGGAACAAGGGGATTTGGAATCATTTGATCCTCTCGCATCTTGGGTCTTCTCTCCCCTCACATTCGTTGAATATTTTTGTGTATAGTGCTCATTTGGGAGACATTGAAGTCATTCCATCCTATTTAACTCCCTACGAGGAAAAAAATGGAGTGAATATGGATGGATGCATGTCAAGGAATGTGTATGGATCATTTGATTGAAGACAAGTGAAAACTAAAGGGGGTTCTCGGATGGACCCATGCCCAAACACATGTCATAATCGGGGACCAGTTCTCCTAGGTTAGGAACCCATGTGCCCATTGTTTTTGGTCTTCTTGAAGTAGCCCCATCCTTTGTTAAACACTAGTCGATATTGAACCACGATTTGAGGATAACATTAAATCATATGCTCATATTGAAGTTGTTTGAGAATGCCTTGATTGTAGGCTTTGATTTTTGGATAAATTCCCACCATTGGCACATTCCCAATACACTCGATAGTGGATCTCTAATAGTGAAGGTCACTTTAGTTGAAGATCAAGATGAGAAGGAATTTCTTGAAGAGTCCTTTGATGAATCAATATTAAAAATGGAAGAAGAGCACTTATTAAAAGGTAAATTAGAAGTTTTCTCTAATATTGACTCTCTTAATTTACCCATACCACTCTTAAGGTCGGGAAGTGAGTCGACCCCGATTCCCATTGACCCTAATTCATTCAAAATCCTTAGTGTTTGGGAAGGCCCTGTGTACAAATATTACTTAAGGATGACCTTTGCCCTCACAAGGATCCTAGGGTTATGTATGATGAAGATGGTTGTAATCTCGTCCATCATAAGAAGTCTAGGATGACATGATTGCATGGTCATTGGTTTTGTGTTGTTGTAGAGTTGGTTTGCTTGTTTCGTTAGTTTTCTCTTGTTCCTCATTATTTTAGTTTGGCACTTATCCTTTTGTTTATGGGTAGGGCCCTAGTCAAAGAACCTTTATCCTTAATTCAAAAAATATGTCAATCATTTATGAGTGGATTTTATTCTAAAAGGTCCTTTTCCCTTAGAGGTTTGCTCCAAATCCCAATAATTTCTCTACAAGATTTAAGTTTGGAATATCATGTAGCCTATAAAACATGTCACCTATTGTTAAAATAAAATTTTCCTTAATTAGTTACAATTGTCTAATGTTAATTCCAAAACATAAATTTCAAAAAGAAATATTGAAACCGTAAATGTTACCTAAATCCTCCATCATAGTACCACATAATATGTATTGCGTATTCATTAATTTTAGAACAAAGAAAGGAAAGGAAAGGAACAAGTTGAAAATCCATCAAACAAGTGTTCCAAAATCGGGAACAAGGAAAGGAATATGTTGACTAAGAGTGGGAATTTGAAGCATTAAAGTAGATAGAAGGAAAACTACATGTATTTTCTCATGGTATTTTTCTTTGATGATGTCTTTTTTACATGGTAGTTTAGTATTTATAACATGCTTATGTGTTATATATTATCATGGTGACTATTCAATTTTTCCCATTGAGACGACATCTATACACAAAAATACCCCCAAAAAGTCCCTGTTGAAATCAATAGAAAATCTAATCCATAGTCAACCACACATGCAAATGTGAATAGAAAGAGCATATATGTGAAAAACAACCATTTGAATACATACAAACCAATGTAATTGATTTTATCTTATTTCTTTATTGGTGTGTATATGATAGTTTTGTCTATCTAAATACCTACATCAATTGCAAACATCATTTTTTTGTTTATTTCCATTCCATCACGAAAAATGAATCAAAATGAATCATTGAGAAATAAATGCATAGTAGTAATTGTGTGTTAAAAATATAAACCATTGTGCTTCTTGTCACATTTTTTATTGCATACACATGCTAGATGTATTCTATGGTTTTTATATCAGTTTTGAAGCCATGTTTTTTTCCTTCAACATAATGCACAAGAAACTCAAAAATAAAATTTCAACATCTAGAACCTTAAGCACCGAGTAATGTTTCAAGGACCCCAAAGGATTGCAAAATGAATGCACAAAATTATCAATTATATTTTCTTTTGTTAATTCCACTACTACATTTTGTGTAAATAGTGCTATTATTTTATTTTATTTTGTGTTAGAAATTGACATTTTTGGGGGTTATTGGATGTGTTTATTTAAGGAGATGGGTGTCATGGATGTGACACAAATCATGATGCAAACTTGACATGAAGAGATATTTTTAATTATATCACTTTTGCACCGCATTTTCACTAAGTTTGTGTCACATTTATGCCACACTTGTAACACTAACATTTCTTGATAAATTAATATCGAGTGGCACAAACTTCATTTTATATATTAAAAATAAATATAATCTAATTATTTGAAATATTGTGTGTGTGTTTAAAGGTAAATCAAAATTTACAAGTTATAAATTAGAAATACATATATTGAAATGATATTGAAGACCATTTCTACAAAACAAAAATATACAATACAATAAAATTCAAGTAAAAATAAGTTATTTTAAAAATATAACTTAAAATGATAAAATAATATGTCATGTACATCAGAAAAAATAAATATTTTTAAATGAACATAAGATTACAAAAAAATTGATTTCTGAACCATTTATCTTAATGTCTTGTGTATGTGGATTGTTAATATGTTTAACTCTAGTGTGATGTGAATGAGAAGGATTATCCATTTCCATTTCAATATATGAAGCTTCATATTATGACTGATAAATTTTCACCTCTCTTTCAATTTCATATTTATGGAGTCGATAAATTGGAGAATATTTCTCGACCGGAGTATCACCGCCACTTGGTCTTTCTAAATTAGTCAAAAATACACCAATGGATAAAACAATGGAATCATAATTCACCAAGTATATCTTTATTAAATCAGTGATGCAAACACTCATTGCTCAGTCACCTTCCTATTTAATTCCTAAAAAAATTCATCTATACATTGAATCCAAATAAATATATTCTTATCTCCTCACATGACCTCTATGACAGTGTACACACTCTATTAAATACCTTTATAAACTTATGGTAAAACCTAGTCACTCATGAAAAATTATGGCTTCAAAAGTACTATGTGGAAATGGTTAATCCAATTTTGTAATGACCTTATTTATATCCATATTCAAACCCTCATTGGAAATTAAAAAATCCTAGATATATCAATTCTCTTTGCATAAAACTATATTTATTCAAATTTATCATTGATTTCTCGTCATGTGACCCCCGTAACACATGTCTTATATGTAGAAAATATTATTTTTGCATATGTATGAATATTAATATATAATCAAGGTATAGGATCACAAATTTTCCTTAAAATGGTTACAAGAATTTACTCCCCCTTTGTTGAGATTTATTTTATAGGGGATATCCAAAACTAGTAAATCATTTCTCATTATTGCTAACAAAATCACAACATCTTATGGTGATAATACAAATAAATCCCCTATACTTCTAATTACTCCAACTAGTGTTGGATCCTTCAAAATTTTAACCGCCACCATACATGCATGCTTTTGTATACAAATCAAATAAATGAAACCACTTGAGGGCCACTTGCTAGTAGTAGCGTTTCAGAATATCTCAAATAACTGCACTATATTCTCATTAAGGAAATGAGATTTTTATAATTCAAAATTATTATCCTTGTCAATCGATGTCTCTAATAAAATTATCCCCACCAAAATATAGTCATTCAATTGTAGAGGTTTCATTCTTGTTTGTGATTTCAACCAACTTCCTTTTCAAGTACATTCGATGTATACTAGTAATGTTTTTAGGGAAACACTTTAGAGAAGCTTCATCAATTCCATCACCTTGCATATAACTATTCAAGAAAGTTTTTGTAATATCATAGCACTCCTTTCGCTACCTCCTACACAACATTTAAAATGATGAGGTACGAGTTCGAGGATTAAAATACGTTCATGTCCTCTAGTAATTCCTTTTTCATCGATGTTGTGAGTGCCTTCTTCTCCTCACCTCATTTTTATAAAAAAGGACTTAGTGGACAACCATATAAGGAAATTTTCATTTCATTGAATGTTATGATTGTACTTTTCAATTCTTAAAATAAAAGAGGAAAGGTTTTTAGCAACCTTGATGATGACCATTACATTTCTACTATGTAATGATCAAAATTTAATGCTTTCAGTTAAATTTTGGGTGGAAGAAAGACTTATCAATCCACTTCCATTGGTGTGGTCATATGTATTGTTTATAGATAAAGTGTGAAAGCACCAAGACCACCATGTTTTATGGATTTTGAATTTAAAAATACATCACCCTAGCATGGAATTTTGAATTTCCCCTTCATGTCCCCGTCTCCCTATTTCAAGAGACACCCATAAACAACACCCCCTGAAAATGGCTTGGGCTATTACAATCAAAAAAATCACAATGTCTTAGGTTGGACAAAACAACAATCAATATTTGAGGTAATAAATAGAAAAGGATTACTTTCATGGTTATCTCGATATTTTTCTACCTATAAGAGTTATTTATAACACCACCTTTCTCCTTACAATGGTTCTCCAAAATGCATCTTGGGCCTTATGTTAAAATACATAAAAGGGAGAGGCATACATGCACTTGGGGGTAGATGCATCCATTAATTTAGGACTACATATTGAGTCTACATCGCCACCAAACAAACTCCTTCCCATGAATTCTCTTCCAATAACATTCCACTTCCAATGTATAGTGCTTCACTCAAGACCCCTATCACCCTAACCATTACATTGGTGAGTGATTTCTAGTTGAAATAAATTTATCCACTTTTCATGACAAAGATATGAAATATTTACACCCCATATTTCAAGAAATATACCTCACCTAAATAATGACCCTTCTCCAATATACATTTTTTTATGATTTTTTTACAAATTGTTCAATGCCACATGTATGCTTCCAATTTTTGCATCCATTTATCTGAAGTCATTTGCAACTACAAAATCCAACAAAATTCTCTTATGATTATGCTTTGATGGATGTTCATGTCATGTTTCAAAGTTGTAATTCAGGTAGAGGCTGATAAAATTTTGGAAAATGTTTTATATTTTAGTGTGCTTAAAATTTTGTATGTATTTTTTAGAATACTCATTTTATGCATATCCTATAATAATTATAAATTATGGAAAATGTATTAAGAAGAAGAACTTTTACGCAGTTGTAAAATCAAACCCTATACACTTTTCCACACCATATTATCTTGTGCACGTCATCAATAACTCTACCATGATACAACATGGAAAAAAATATACAGATTGTTTATATGCCATAAATTTCCCATTTTTCATATCCAATATTTTATCACAAAAAGAAAAGAAGAGAAAAATAGTAAAACAAACATGATGGGTGGGATCCCATCCCTAACACAACCACTTACATAGCATAGTTTTATGTGGGTCTATGTTTTCTCGAGATGCCACTTGTTTCTTGCACCTTTTTCATTAAAAATATCTCTTTTATATTATATACATGGATTTTGACACCCTCATGAGGTGAGTTGGATTCTTCTCAAGGCCTTATTTGCTTGATGTGACTAGAATTTTGGGGTGTGACTTCTTCCACCTATTTTTTATATGATTACTTGGTGTACTATATATTTTTATAAATGAAAGTGTTCTTTTCAATAAAACATAATTTTTATCAAAATATTTGCAAGGCCTTATCAGAATAAGGTGACATTCAAAGTATTATTTGGGAATCAGTATTACTTGTACTTAAATTATTTTAAGGCCTATAAAAATTCCTTACTACCCAAACCCATTAAAATGGATGCTTCCTAATAAATATATTCAAATGCATATGAATAAATGTATTTCTACCGAATCCTAATAATGAGAGTAGAAAGGTTAGTAAATTGATATGGGGGCTTCCCAACCTGGATAGATAAAAATGAATTTACTTAGTGCATCTAAAGAAAATCCAGTAAAGCTGGATATGGGTACATTTTTGAAATTATTAAATCCAAAAAAATCTACTTCTATCTCATGAATGTGGGATTTCCTATAACAATAATTATAAGGGATTGACTCTTTTATAGGGTATGCAAGAGGCTAGGAATCAACAATGGTCAAAGATTTGGGTGGAAGGAGAGTCTAAGGTGATTATCAAGGAAATGAAGTCTATTACAAGCACAATGGACTGTTATGGGGGTTGAATCAATCCTTATAAAACTTTAAATTCAGATTTCAAACTTGCATATATAAATACTCATAAATATTCAACCATCCATTAATGTGTGCATACATCAAACAATCATATGTGTAAGAACCATAAGCAAGATCATCAACACAAGACACAAGATATAAGTGAGAAACCCTCAAGGGGAATAAACTCACCAAAACAAAATCTTATATTGATATGTTTCAAAATTTAGTGAGGCACCAACCCCTAGTTTAGTAGAGCACCAACCCTATAAGGAACACCAACCCCTAATTTTGTGAAGCACCAACTCCACAAGGAGGCTAAAACCCCCAAGATGATCAAACACCCACTCAACCACCTTATGATGTGTATATCTCTGATTTTTTTCTGCCATAACTGATGGATACCTCTTATTCAGCTCACACTTCTTCACTCAAACCCTAGGTGATCAATCTTCACAAAACAAGCTCTTCAATCACTCTAAAAATCATCAAACCCTTTCTCTCATGTTCTCTAATTTTTATCAACATGCAACACAATTTAATCAGCCTCAATTCATGCTCCAACACCTATAAATAACATCCACCTAGGTCACTCCACCTTGCACACACTTCACTAGTTTGGAAAAGCACCCAAAAACATGCTTTTATATGCTTCTCCACCTTTCAAACTTAGGCCCAAATTTTTCCCTCCATTTGGTTCGACCAATACATCAAGGAAAAATTTAAAATTTTAAATACAACAGTCACAAGTGACCCAATTATGTTGGCCTAGCTAAAAACCTCATTACATGTGCCAAAATGGCTCAAAACCCCATGGGCACAATCTTAAAATTTCCTAACATGAGTAACATACTTTTTCATGACCCATTAACCCTTATACATGATTAAAATATCATAAAAATTCATACATGGTTGCAATTAATATCAACCAATCAAATTATTTCATTTATGGGGCCGGTTCCATTTACAAACTTCAAAATAGTTGTTTTATGCAACCTTCAACACCCTGGAAACTTCATAATGCCACAAATAAAATTTAACATGATCAAATCATGTAATGTAAAAACTCAAAATAAATGTAATATCATGTAGAAAACTTCTAATCAAGTTATAAGTCATGAAACATCTTGAAATTCAAACCACAACAACGTTTTCCTTCACCAAAACAACCTGCCAAAAGAGCTATTTCCAAAGGTTAGCTCATAAAATAAATTATACATGTATTAAAAATATAAAAATGGATTAATTTTATTTAAAATTCATCCCTATTCACTTTACATGTGATAGAAATCATCACCTAATCCATCTCATGCTTCAAGTATCATCAAACTTTCACCAAAACAGATGTTGTCTTAAATCGCCAAAGATATTATTGCTCAAATGTTTCCTTGGAAACCCTTAAATTGACCTCATAATTAGGAAATACTTATATAATTTTAAATATATTTTAATCCTCTTTCCAAAACATTTTTAATCATCTCTGGAATCCACATATAGCTCAAGATATATCCATTTTAATGGGACCTACTATTTGAGATCCCAAAAGTACCCTTTGACCAGCCAACTTGTTTGGACCTTAAATAACCATAAAAATGCATAAAAATTTCCCAAAACCTCCATGGACATAAATAAAAATTCCCATACATTATGCACCATCAATTTTGCATGCTACTCCCTTAGACCATCTTGTCCTAAAACCTTCTTCTTCAAAAACTCCTATTTTTAAGTGGGGCCCACATATCATCATGACGTCAACCTTACATTTATGGAAATACTTAGGATTCCTATACAACATCCAATCATCATATTTTCAATTTCAATCGAAACTGGGCTAGTATACTTCATGTTTTGCAAACTGCTCCTAGCTAGGGTTTAACTAGGGTTTTTACTTCTTTACCTTCTTAACATTCATTCATAAAAACAAGATGATAAAAAAGCCTCATTATTATTTTGAAACTTTATAAACTCACCTTATAATAATCCTTGAAAGCCACAAGGTCCCATGCAAAGAACACTATTCACAATGAGTATTAGAAGTTCAAATTCGAGTTTGTTTTTCACTTGTTCTTGACCATGTCTCACATAAACTATCATAACTTGAAAAATACTCATCATGGGAACCTGAAATTTTTATGAGATCACCATGACACATAAAAATAACATCTCCAATCATCATAATGGTATTACCATAACTCAATATCTCCATCCTATCTCATTTGCATATCCTTACCTTATGGATTATCACTGTAGAAGCTAGTATCAACTAAAATAGTGCAATAACTGAACAAGAAACCACTAAAAATGATCCCAACATACCTCATATTAAATTGTTTACATTATTTCAAGATTCCATGAGCTTAAATGGATCCAATCCATTATTTCACACCTCCTAGATGACATACCTTCTCCAAATGAACACTTCAGAACCAAGCAAACCACCCAGTGCAGCCTTGCACTATACCACAACATGTAAGTGCTCAAGCACCCTCAAAACATGATATTTATCATTTAAAAATTATTCCCAAGAAACCAAGAAGCTCACATTTCCAATCAACACCTCCCGGGCACTGTATGGGTTTTCTATAAGAAGCATGCATCATCAATCCCATCAGAAGAATCGATATGCATCGAAAAATCATGTTAGCTTCATGAACAACATAATGAAATCATCATAGAACATTCACTTTTCCATTAATGTGGTTTTTCATCAATGAAAACATATATTAGGACCACATTCCAACAAATTCAAGAAGATTAGGAGCATGTAATCTAGATTTGATCAGCCAAAGTGTGGTGATCTAACACCTTATTTGTCTTGTATCATCTTCTCTTATATCAAACATGATGGGAAATAGGTAGTAAATTGTATTGTGAATATAGGAGTTTATATTATTATTAAGAAAGGTGTCTCCAACATTATTTGGATGGATGATATTCCCAATGAGGTATTAAAACTAATGACTTGGAATGTCGCATGAATGTCCACATGTGGAAATAATTTGGCTTATATGCTAGAGGAGGGAAGTTAATACATGTCAATAAAATTTCATAATATAAATGAGAAAACCTATACTTGGTGGTCTCTCCATTGGCGCAAAGTGCATGGAGGTTGATAAAAGTGGGTGTGCAAGATTTTTGGCACTTCGGTCATCACGGTTGGGATTTGGGGTCTTTACAACTACTTCTTGATTACACATACCCATTTACGAGCATCGGGAAGAGACGAAGGAAGGATTATGGTGAGGGAATGAGCTGGAAGAGGAAGCGTGTGGTCAAGGAGAGGACGTAGGGGAGTCCTTTGCTAAATGGATGGGGGAATTAAGAATGCAACTATGAGAGAATGGTTGGGGAGGGCATGGTCTATAGCTAAAGAAATGAATGATGTGGAGGACATAAACATTTGTGGGGACTCGAGGAATTTTATGCTTGATCCCAACTAATTTATAGGCCATCGGAACATGTTTTAAATGGCATAGGGTTTGAGCTATGCAAATATCCTCTCCAACGCTTTGGGATAATTCCTTCTTCACCAAGAGAACTCAGAGTTGGAGGAGATATTGATGTGCATGTAGTTATACTTACTAGCTCTTGTGAATATGTTATTGGAGGTTTAACATGGATAAGAAGCTCTGGATAAGATGTAGGGTTTCCAAATCCCCTCTGAAGAAAAGGTGGAAAACCCCCCTTGTTGTGCCTCTTCCATGTAGACTGAGCAAGTAGATGATGATTTGGATGTAGAGATCGTGTTTGAGGTCAAAGAAAATAAAGGAAAATGGAAGAAGGTGGTTGATTTAACCAGCCACATAGATAATATTTATTAAATTTCTATATAAGAATGCAACTAATGTTGATTTGTCGACCAGTAGCACTTAGTAAAGAAAATATAGAAGGTTCATGCTTTGGAGAGAAGAATGAATTCAAAGGCACGAGATGTATCGGGAAGGCTCACGTGCGGGGGAACAAAAACAAGTTCAGGACTTAGCCATTTTCATGACAAGGATCTTTTTGTTGGAGATAGCATGTAGAGCACTCAAACTGATTAGAGACTTGTGCATCACACATTGGCTATTTTTGGAGGATTACCTATGAAGCGCTATGCATGGACATAAGTCGGAAATAGATCTACTTTGTCGCTAACTACCAGTAGTCTATTGTTAGTACACTTGCATGTGTGGCTATTTTTGTAACGGTACATGGCTAGTAATAGCATGTGACCTATTTTGTGAAAAGATCAACAGAGAAGGAAAGTCCCCACCCGATAAGTATGTAGTAAAATGTGTAGAGATGGATAGATATATGCATACATGGAGATGTAGTGAGATTATGTTGTTAAATCTATTACGCGCATACCGTATGTTATTATAATGAAGCTTTTGTATACTTATTGGATTTAATATAATGGAGGATATTGGATGAATCTAAGTGTCGGGCTTCAGGTGTATCTGAATCTAGTATGTTTTTTATCTCATCATGGTTAATACTTAATTATGTTCTCCCTTAGAGATAGATCTTGCATGCTCTGTAGAATGATGTGTTAGTAATGGAACTACATGTGTTAAGTCTTCATCATGCTAACATCCTGCAAAAAAACCCTAAAGAGGGACCTGGTATCTTTACACACTTCGGGTGAGCTCTCATTCTAGGCTGAGTGATGTGTCAACATGTCTAGGGTCTTATTGGGCTTGTATTATTGAATTCTAGGCTGCATCATTGGTTCCATTGTTGGGACCTCTTTTTCAGTTATTTTCAAGATGGTTCGCGATGAAGACATACCGGTTGACCTTAGCAAGTGTTGAAGAATGGATACACAATCTGGAAGAAGAATACACACGGTGATTCAACACTGGATCTAAGTTTAACACATGCGTGTGGGTGGAACAGAATCTATATGACAGTTTATATGAGAGATTTTTTGCTATCTTTCCAATAGAATTGTACGAGTGGCTGATTGCTTATGCATCTAAGTGGAATTAGAGGTATCACACACTTGTCTGGACGTAGGAAGAATTCCAGGCCCTTTATGATGCTGATCTGATTTGGACTCAAGATGTGGATATATGGTTCCATGGTTTTTGACAGTTATATCTTGGAGTACTCAATTTCCACTTATTCATGTCTAGAGGTAGTTGAATTCCGTTTTTACGATATCCAAGGGGAGCTTACCTACAAGGCATTCCATTGGTGATCAAGATCCTGATGGTAACTTTGAATCTAGAGAGTAAAACGATGGCTAACTAAACCTCACCGTGCACAGTGGACAGGATTGGGGAAGGTTTGGTGAAAGATGGAAGACCTAGCGGCGTAGAGAAAGAGAGATGAAAGGGGGCTTAAGTATAATGAGGCATGTAAGAGGGAGATAGAGAAGCAGTGTAACATTGTACAAAGTATGGCATTGAGGAAATATATGGATCGTGAAGGATTTGAAGCTCACGTAGAACATGTGGAGCCTAAGCATCAGGAACTCCCCCATCTTGGAAAGCATGATAGGGATCCTTCCTCGGCCTCACGTAAGAAGCACTCCAGAGAGACTACCTGGGCCATGGGCACGCATTTGAATCCACCTGGTAACCTTGCCCTTATGTTTGGTTTTTCAGCATCTAGTACAACAAGTAGTCAATAAGCTAGTTCAAGCAATGGGAGAGTAGGAGCGAGTCTTATAAGAGGCACAATGATGGCAGCACAAACAACTTCGTTGTTATATGGGAGTACCTTTTTGGGTGTATCATCAGCACAGAATATAAGCGGTCAATTGTTGGATTAACTTTTAGGAGTAGCAATGCTTCGCAACTATCGGGGTATAGTTCAGTTCTACTATTGGGACACAAGGAAGTACATCTTCTAGTTCAACCCCAGCTACAGGAGGCATAGGTAGCTCTAGTTCAAGAGGATATGGAGGTTCTAAAGGCAAGGGAAACATAGGAGGTTTTGGATCAAGTGGGAAAGGTCCGTACCAACCCCAAAATATTTACATGTAAATGTCTCTTCTTCTTCCAGAGTATAGGGGCATAGAAGATGTTGTTGAACATGTGCATATATGTGAAATATTGTGGCGTGTAAAAGGAATCATGGCTTCTGAGCATAGGGCAAGCCAATTTGCTACTACGTTATAAGGGTGTGCACACAATTGGTACATAAATTTTGACCCTGATCAGACTTGCATAGATTATACAACTTTAAAGGATGCATTCCTTAAAGAGTTTCATATCCCTGAGTTTGAGCAGAAGAGTATAAGTGCACTCAAGGATATAAAGTAAGGCACTACTAAAAGTGTTAGAGAGTATGATGCACAATTTAAAACGTTGTTATCGAATCTTTCTTATGACATACACGCAAGCCAACATGCACAATGGTTTGTTGGGGGCTTGATTACCCCTTTTTGAATAATTTATAATATTTAGTATACAATGCATGTTTCCATGAAAATAGGAAAACATATATTCAAACAATTATACCAAATTTATCTCACATGTAGCCTATTACATTTTTTATTAATTCAAAATTCTAGAGAATCTTACGAAATTATTTAAGTCATGCATTAATTTTTTTAAACAATATTTGTTTTTGAAAAACTTTATAATTAAATTGGAAATTTCACATGTTAATATGTTATTGGTTAGTCATAAATGAAGTAATAGAAAGTTGGCTAGATACTCCGCCTTTGGGCAAGATGATAAAAAGACCATATTTATGAGACTATCCCTTAAATAAAATATTATCTATTTTTTAAAGGCTTGACTAATCATAGTAAGATTTCTATCCAATTTCACCCTCTTATTTTTATAAATTTATTAATGTATATATATATATATATATATATGCCTTATTTGAAATTATGTGCTTATCATATGCTTTATCCTTATTCCTTATATAATTTTATATTGTTTAAAATACACTTATTTTTGAAAAAATTTACATGTATCAATGTTTTAATATATTTACTTATTATTAAAGTGTATTTAGTAATAAGAAATCCTTATTTATATAAAATTAATTTTAACATTACTTTATTTATAAACTAACCTTTAAATAAATCATTATCTATTTTTGAATTTTTTGTTAATTATAGGGAATTGTTTGTTAATTAGAGAGAGAGAGAGAGAGAGAGCAAAATGTTGTTGGATTTTAGACTCAATAATTATGATAATTATATAGTACCATTTAAAATCTAATTTAAGGGGAAAATTATTGAAATTGAGAAGGAAGATTGTGAATAAAGAATTATCTTACAAGAGGAAATCGGTTGACATATAGAAGACTCAAAACCGTAAATTTGATCTTGAAATGTGTCTAGGAAAATTTTGGGAGGGACCAATAATAGCCATAAAATCTATATTGTTCCATTGAATTTATATTATGTTGACTATTCTCACCTAGAATTTGACCCACATCCTTCTCTAGTTCTATTTTGTAAAAACCTATCTCAAATCCATGAGATGATGAACAAAACTTCTAATATGGAATCTCCTTACACAATCTAGATAAGAACTCCATGAAACATGAAATAAAGTAAACTAGACTTAGTCTATCCTTCTAATTAATTTTAGTGGAAGTTTTACTTTACATATCTATGCAAAAATTAGGGGTTATGAGATAGAAGAGGTTAGTTTACGATTTCTATCATTGTATAAGAGATAATGACATATATCCATTAAATTAAAGACATATACGAATGAATGCAAATTTTAGAGTTACGAATAATATTAAAGTGCACAAAAATATCAAATATGTACTTTTACCTACCAATTAACTATAATGTTAATATAGGGGCCACTTCTTTTGACCAAAAATATAATTTTCACTTCTTAGATTCTCATTCCTAAGAAGAAATAAATACCAGTTTTAAGGATGTATTTAATGGATTTATTTAGGTAGAAATTCCTTTTTTTGCTTATATTACCTAAGGAGAATGCCCTAGCCTGCAAAAACTATGTTAAGAACCAGCCTTGGATAACATCGGTAATCTAGGCTCTCGTTGGAAACCACCTTAACATGCATAGGATGGGGGGATAGAAGATATTTTTCTCCATCCCAACCCATCATTACAAACCTTATAATCAAATCCAGGAAAAAGCCTAAATCCCTATACCATCAAAATTTCCATTTAGTAGCCGATGCAGCCTAGAATGCGTGAATACAAGCCCAATAAGACCCTATACACATTGGCACATCACTCAGCCTAGACTGAGAGCTCACCCAAAGTGTGTAAAGGTACCAGGTCCCTCTTTAGGGTTGTTGTTGCAGGATGTTAGCATGATGAAGACTTAACACATATAGTTCCTATTGATGGTGAATCGCAGCACCCCTGAATGTCTGCAACACGATGGGTTAAGACTCTCAGTATGATTGCATAACATGGAGCTTTTCCCAAGTGTGGGACCTTGCGAAATCAGAAAAGCTCTCCGGATGAAGGCCGGTTCCTATTCCTCTGTTCAGATGCACAAATAAAATGCAGAGGGTTTACTAAAAACCTAATCTAACTTGCCAAGGAGACAGGGTAAGAAAATGCATAAAATAAAACCTAAACTACAAAGGTGATGCACCGAGGAATGAAGAACACTGTCTTGCCAATAAACACAAACCATAAAAAAACGCAATGCAAGATCATGCACAGATAACCAGGTTCACAGTGAAAGATCAGGAGGATGCAAATGAACACAGAGAGGGTTAAGAATCATCCACAGACATGTATTAATTTTCTCCCAAAGATTGATACAATACATTGCAAAATTCCAAGAGGCAAAGTTGCATTCTTGTTTCAAATGGGAGGTTTTTACACCACAAGTTCACTCGCCTAAAGAGAAGAAGGGAGGGGCAAAAAAAAAATGTCCAACCTTTTAAAAGAAGCCCCTCCTTACAATTTATAGGAGGAAAAAGAGAGGGAGAAGAGAGGAATTTGAAATCTGCCCCAACCACCTCTAGAATGCACTTAACTCATCTCATTATGGCGGTAGGTAAGAACCCTAGCAAACCCAAAAAGTGGCGAACTATATTTTGCATTTTTGAAGAAATTTTTTCTCACCTAAATAAATATATCTAATCGTAGTTGGGTAGAGGACACCGAGAGCTTTCGAAAAGTCCAACCTTGCGAGAATCCGAGCTCCCTGTGAAAAGTTATGGCCATTTGAATATTCCCGAGTCAGGGTCATTTCCAGTCGGGTTCGGGATTCTCCTTTGCATTTGCATCGGGTTTGGAGGGTGCCTCAACATGTTTTTACCCCATGCTTTCTTGACTCCAAAACCCGAAACCCTTTGTGTCGGGTTTTGGACCTCTCGAAACATATTTCCTTTGTTTTGAGTTTTGGACCTCTCCGACATATTTCCTTTGTGTCGGGTTTTTGGACCTCTTCGACATATTTCCTTTGTGTCGGGTTTTGGACCTCTCTGACATATTTCCTTTGTGTAGGGTTTTGGACCTCTCCGACATATTTCCTTTGTGTCGGGTTTTTGGACCTCTCCGACATATTTCCTTTGGGGAGATATATACAACAATTTGGTGACTCAACGGGATCACCTGCCTGCTAGGTAGAAGATCAGTGGCCTTTTAGCGATCCATTGGGCATGGAGTCATAAGAAATAACCTGAAACCAACCTGATATCTGATCCGAGCCTGATACCGCAACTCCTTCTCCAAGAGCATGCTGAACTGTAGAAATCCAACCTAGGAGCAACAAAACCTATGCCAAAGCACTTAGGGAAATTGAAACCTAACTACAACAAGACAATGTGCATACGCACTTAGAGGAATTGAAATCTAGGCTAATATTTACAAGGGTAAACCTTTTATTTTCAGTAGCAATGTTTAAGATAGATTCCGTTAACCGGAATCGAGAGTTCTTCTCCATCCAATGTAGAAAATTGGAAGGCATTACTATCCTTACATCCCGTGACCATGTAGGGGCCACTCCAAATGGCATCAAATTTGGAATGCCTCTTCTGGAAGGTCCTTGCTCTTGCTTTCTTATCAAACCATCTTTTTACTAAGGCTTGATCTTTCTCAATTGTTTGAATTGCATGTTCTCTAATTTCTTCCAATTCCATCAACTCTGCATACCTGGCCTCCATTGGTTCAAACTCAGCCAACTCCAACTGCTTCATGAACTCCAATGTAGGGCGGTTCTAATGATATAGGCAATACTGCCTCTTTTCCATAGACCAACTTGTAAGGGGAATTACCTGTAGACCTCTTTGGTGTTATTCTGTCAGCCCATAATGCTGATTTTAGCTTGGTATGCCATGTTCTTTGGTTTTCATCCAGAGTCCTCCTGATGATTCTTAGCAAATTTTTGTTCGTGGACTCTGCCTGTCCATTACCCTGTGGGTAATAATTTGAAGAGGTGCTCAAATAGATTCCATTCTTGATAGTCCATTCTGTAATCTTGGAACCTATGAATGCCAATGCATTTTCTGATATGATAGTGGCGGCATACGAACTGGTCATTATTCCTTTATAAAAGTCTAGTATGTTAGACTCATTTACCTCTTTGAGAGCGCTCTTGCTTGGTCCACTTGGTGAAATAGTCTGTTGCCATGAGAATCCACTTGTGGCCTTGGCTTGAGTTTGGATTGATGACCCCGATGAAATCCAATCCCCATTGCATAAATGGTTGGTCAACCAAAATTGAGTGCAATGGAAGTGTTGCTAGTCTTTCTTTTCCGTGAAGAGTGCACATTTCTTGCACTTTCTTATCCATGTATAACAGTCACTAAACACTGTGGGCCAATAATACCCTGCCTTCATTATCTTGAGAGATGTTACTCGTGGGGTGAAATGTCCTCCAGAATCTCCATCGTGAAAATCTCATAACACCCTCTCAATTTGACCAGTCCCAATGCACCTCAATAGAACCCCATTGATGTCTTTCTTGAACAGAACACCATCAACAAGCACATATGGAATGGCTTGTAATCTAAAGTATCTCCTCTTTTCTTTGCTCATTTCTGGAGGGCATAGGCCTACTTGTAGGAAGTGTATCATCTTCTGAGTCCAACAAGGAGTGGCTACATCATCATTTTCTTGTTCTTGACCATCCTGCAATACCAAGGTAGTCTCTTTTTCATCACCTGCTTCAACTTGTTGACTCAAGGCTAGCTGCTCACATAGTCCCTTTCCACGTACTAGTTTGGTGACCTTGATCTCGATGTCATATTCCATGACACGAGTGATCCACCCTGCACGCTTCTCATTCAGATCCTTGTTTAGAAGGAAGTCCTTGACTCCCGCATGAGAGACCAATAATTGGATCTTGTTGTTTGAGACTAGGTGCTTGAATTTCTTTAAGCTCCGACACTTTGTAAGGACATGCTTTTCAATGAAAGAGTACCTAGTTTCGTATTCCTCCAAGCCTTGACTGAAGAAAGCAACTAGTTGTTCTAATCCTTCTTTGTTTTGTTGTACCAAGATTGCAGAAATTGTGTCTCCACCGCCAAAGGCATATAGCATGAAGCCCTTGGAGAAGTCTGGATTGACGAGAGTTGGAGCTTGAGATATAGCCTCTTTTATTGCCTCAAAACTTTCCTTGCCTTCAGATGTCCACTTAAATACCATGCTCTTCTTCAACATTAGTGTTATTGGCTTCACAAGAGCAGCAAAATTTGGAACAAATCTGTGGACAAAATTGATCCTTCCCAAGAAGCTTTGAAGAGCCTTCTTGTGACTTGGCAATGGCAATGCTCGAATTGCTTCAACTCTTTCTGGGTCAATCATCAACCCTTCCTTTGAAACAATATGGCCTAGAAGTTTTCCCTCGTGAGCCAAAAATATGCATTTTTTGGGATTCAATGATACCCCAAATCTTCTACATCTCTGAAATACTTGCCTCAAATGTAAGAGGTGATCTGCTGCATTTTTTGAGAATACAGTGATGTCGTCAAGATATATCAGAACTATTTTATTGATCAACCCCTTAAATGCCATATCCATTGCCCTTTGGAAGGTGGCTCCAGCATTTGATAGCCCAAATGGCATCTTCTTGTAGGCATAGGTCCCCCATTTGGTGGTGAAAGCCGTCTTGAATTGGTCATCTTCTTTCACCATCACCTGATTATACCCTGAGTAGCCATCTAGGAGAGAGAATCTCTCTGAACCGGATACTACTTGCAATATTTGTTCCATTGAAGGGAGTGGGTAATGGTCTTTGAGAGATGCCCTATTGAGGTCTCGAAAGTCCACACATAACCTGATTTCTCCGCTCTTCTTCCTGACCGGAACCAAGTTTGCAACCCAGCTTGAGTGCTTGATCGGGAATATAATGTTTGCCTCTATTAGCTTGTTTAACTCTTTCTTCATTAGAGGCTCAATGTGAGGGTTAACAGGTCTCTGCTTTCACGATGGGCTTAGCATCTGGATCCAATTCTATGGTATGTTGTGCCAACTTCGGATTGAATCCTCTCAAGTCTTCATAGCTCCAAGTGAAGACATCTGGAAATTCTTGGCAAAGCTGTATGAAATCTGATTTCTCCTGCTCAGTGGCCACTTTACCAATTTGAAGTGTTTTGCCTTCCCCAACTAGAATTGGCCTTGAATCTTCTCTCTTGACCTATATATTATCCTTTTCCTTACAAAACTGGTCATTAGGGTTGAAGATAGACTCCAACGTTACTAAACCCTTGGGAAGCTTGTTTGTCTGCAGCTACACTACTTGATCCCCATCTTGCTGCTCTAACCTATCCGATTTCTCTTTGAGGATTCAGCCTCTTCTTGTAAAAAATTGACGATCTGTTGATCGTTCTCAAACACCTGCCAGATTATGTTATTATATGGAACTGCTGTCCTTACAATCACATGGATATGTGGTTGTGTTTTTTCCCTTCTGATTTTGTCAACCACATCAAACGTTCCTCCAACTGCTGTGAGCCTATCTGCGGCTTCATTTTTCTTCCTGGGTATGGACACAATGTTGAAAGCTTGAAATCCTCAATGAGGTCCCATACCCTATTCTTATAGCTCTTCAACAGGTCATTCTTTGTAGCATGTTGTCCCCTAACTTGGTTGATGATTAACTCGCTATCTCCAAACACCTGCAAGTTCTTTATGCCCCTTTTCCTAGCCCAATGAAGTCCATGAATCAATGCCTCGTATTCAGCCGTGTTGTTTGAACAGGAAAACTGGAAACGAAAAGCTGAAAAATATTTGATGTCTTGTGGTGAAATCAACATTGCACCACCTCCAGCACCTTGTCTGCTTCTCGAACCATCGAAAAATAATTTCCAAACTTTGCTTTCATCCTTTTGTTCAGGCTGAATGATGTCGGGAATGGGTGAATTTTCTTCATGTACACAATACACACCTAATTCAGATTCTTCAATTTCCTTGTATGGGTCAAATTCATGACTCTTGTTTGCCCATTCATCCAAAGTTAAATCAGGAATTCCCTCGACCTTAGTACCTGCTTCTAGATCACTTGAACACTCCTCCTGATCAAAAGTTGAGCAATTTGCATTGATAGGACCTGGTACATGAGGCTCAATATGGAAATTGGCAATTGGTTCTGACCTGATTGTTGCTTTGGCCCCATACCTTGTCCTGAAAATCATGTGTGACCAATTTGTAGATAAGTATCCACCGATTTTTGCAGTGAAGTCCCTTGATAGACACAACGCAAAGAGTGGCGGAAGGTCAATCACAGACACATCTTGTAGAACTGTAACATTAGGACAGGAATGTAGTGTTAGGATTAACCCCTTGATGACCCCAATAGTTCCTACTATCATTCCATCTAGCTGCACTACTCCTTTCAAAGGCATTGGCTCATACTTCAAACCTAGTTGATCCGTTATTTTCTTCAAACATCTTGAACTACTTGCCCCTGAATCTATCATGCAGTTGTGTACCAAGTGGTTTCCAAAAACCAATGACACATAGAATGGTGGAAGCTTCAAATTTTGCTTTTCTGGCCCCCATCATGTTGCACTGCATTAGTGAGAACTTTCTCATGTCCTCGATTCGATACATTTGAGGCAGACCAATTAGCCATTGCAGCTTGCAATAAATCTCATTGCCCTGGGATCACAAGTGATTCCCACATGGAAATGTTCACATGTGTCTTCTTCATTTGATCGATGATGTTGAAAGGGGATGAATTGTCCTTTTGTTGTCCCTTGTTTGGCACAACCTTTTCTGGAGCTTGAACAGGTGCGTGTGTTGCTACAACAGGTACCTTAGGCTGATTTTGCACATTTGGAGTTGTGTTTGGTCTACTGACCCCTTGTTGTGTGGAAGTGGGCTGATAAACAACTGGATTAGATGGTTGTCCCTCTTCTATGTTTCTCTTCTTTGACCGTGTGTTGGCCACCACGCCTTGAAAAGGTTGTTGGTTAATTCCACAGAAGTCTTCCGTTTGCCAATTGGCCAACGTGGTTTCTGTTGGAGGTCCTTCTTGTTGCGTTTCTTGCTGTTGATTCCCTTCTTGGCTTGGTTCTTGAGGCACACCAATGGTTTGTACCATCAGGGCTTGATTTAGTGCACCATTGAAACACGTTGACTGATTATGAGGTAGATTGCAAGGGTAACACCAGTCGTACTCCTATGCCATGTTGTTTTGTGTTGGAACCAAGGCTCTTGAGGATGTCGTTGTATTTGGATCATACGGTCGAAATGGCCTGGCAGCTTGAGGTTGTCCTTGGTTTTGGTTTTGATTTGCAGCCTGAGGTGATGGTCTATTTTGTTGGTATGGGGGCCTAGCCTGCATGCGTGCTTGAGGCTTGAGGCGATACGATCTAGCACTTTGAGCTTGCTATCTTTTGATAGTCACAAGCTCATTTCAAGGTTCTGCAGTTGTTTCATGACCTCCTGTAATTCCTTTGAAGTATTTGAAGAAGTTGATGCCTCATTATTGCTTTGATTTCTAGGAGTTGGAATGGGATTCAACTTTGGTGCTTGACTGGTTGTAGGATTTCCCATATCCGGATAAGAGGCATTGGTGGCCTTTGTGCAAGCTTTCTAGCTTGGATCAAATAGTTCTCTACTCGATAGCTATTTCGTAGGCCCTTTGGCAGCGTTGTTCCTCCCATTGATTGGATCATCATGGCTATGTCTCGAATTTATAGCCTTTAAGAAATAAAGGAATGCACCTTCGGCGGTTGGTCTAATGCTATTGGAATCTGTCCCATGTCCATTGGAATCTAAAGTTGAAATATGTCATTTGTTTGTTAGGAGCCCTTTTGATTGTTGTCGATTGTTCCAATAAAGATAAATCGTCTCGCCCTCTCCCGAATTGGTTGCAAAGAGCTAAACAAAGTTGGTTCCAATTCGTAATAGACCCTGCTGCTAGGCTCCTAAACCATTGTAAGGCCTTAACTTTGAAAGATGAAGCCAATAACTTAACTGCAACATCCATTTCATTTATTTTGTGGATTGCACATGCATTAGTAATATCCTGGATGTGATCAATAGGAGTAGTATGATTTTCTCCTGTGAAATAGGGGATATTCTTTAGCGCTGCAACTGGAATTTGATTCTGAGCATTTAGGGAAAGTGGACTACTGCCCGTGAAATTGACAAAGGGATTTGGTGGTAGATGTGCCATTATGATTGGCCTAAGAACCCTAGTTGATGCGAGAAAAGGTCTACCAGGTGGAGGTGTAGACAAAGTCTTGTTAGGTAGAGATGGTGATCTTTGTGGTCTCCTTCCTCTCCTCCCTCTACCTGGTGATAGTTGCAAGTGGAAAAATAACCCCTCTTCTCGAGTATTAGACCTAGTTCTAATTCTTCTCATGTGCCTGGGCAACTTTGCTGCTACACCGCTGAATTCTATCCCTTTGGAGTCGCCAGATGTGTTAGAGAACGAGCCTCAAAAGACTAGATTTTGCCAAGTTACACACCAAACTTGACAATATTGAAAATGAAATTTAAACTTCGAAGGACCAAGAGGAGACAATCTTCAATTCGGAACTTGGGTCTTGTTGTCAACCGCAAATCCCGCATGAAGATATAAGCGGAACTCGGGTCATGCAATACAACTCACAAAACTTGAATTGCCATGTGTCAGAACCTAGGACATGCCCGACACCCGAAAAACTCAAAATGACTGTTATTGGGAATAGGAACATGTAATGCATCCCCAAAACCCGATATGACTGTTGGGTCTTCCTTGATGTTCTCGAACCTCAAAAACCTGAAACCCAAAAAACCATGAAATTTTGAAAGTCAAAATCTCAAAAAACTAAGGATACCCTTTTGAAGATTACCCTCAGATCTACCAACTGGTGAAATTTTTACTTGTTTTGGGCAAGATAAGCCCTTGAAAATTGATTTCGGAGTTCAACCTAGAAGGTGCAAAATCTGAAATTGTAAAAACTACAATTTTTTAGTCCGAATTTCATGAAAACTCCTTCAAATCTTGTGGAATGACCTCTTGGTCCCACCGGGCGTGCCAAAACTGTTGATGGTGAATCGCAGCACCCCTGAATGTCTGCAACATGATGGGTTAAGACTCTCAGTACGATTGCATAACATGGAGCTTTTCCCAAGTGTGGGACCTTGCGAAATCAGAAAAGCTCTCCGGATGAAGGCCGGTTCCTATTCCTCTGTTTAGATGCACAAATAAAATGCAGAGGGTTTACTAAAAACCTAATCTAACTTGCCAAGGAGACAGGGTAAGAAAATGCATAAAATAAAACCTAAACTACAAAGGTGATGCACCGAGGAATGAAGAACACCTGTCTTGCCAATAAACACAAACCATAAAAAACGCAATGCAAGATCATGCACAGATAACCAGATTCACAGTGAAAGATCAGGAGGATGTAAATGAACATAGAGAGGGTTGAGAATCATCCACAGACATGCATTAATTTTCTCCAAAGATTGATACAACACACTGCAAAATGCCAAGAGGCAAAGTTGCATTACAGTTTCAAATGGGAGGTTTTACTCCACAAGTTCACCTGCCAAAGAGAAGAAGGGAGGGGCAAAACAAAAATGTCCAACCTTTTAAAAGAAGCCCCTCCTTACAATTTATAGGAGGAAAAAGAGAGGGAGAAGAGAGGAATTTGAAATCTGCCCCAACCACCTCCAGAATGCACTTAACTCATCTCATTATGGTGGTAGGTAAGAACCCTAGCAAACCCAAAAAGTGGCGAACTGTATTTTGCATTTTTGAAGAACTTTTTCTCACCCAAATAAATATATCCAGTCATAGTTGGGTAGAGGACACCGAGAGATTTCCGAAAAGTCCAACCTTGCGAGAATCCGAGCTCCCTGTGAAAAGTTATGGCCATTTGAATATTCCCCAAGTTAGGGTCTGTTTCCAGTCGGGTTCGGGTTTCTCCTTTGCATCTGCATCGGGTTTGGAGGGTGCCTCAACATGTTTTTGCCCCATGCTTTCCCGACTCCAAAACCTGAAATCCTTTGTGTCGGGTTTTGGACCTCTCCGACATATTTCCTTTGTGTCGGGTTTTGGACCTCTCTCGACATATTTCCTTTGTGTCGGGTTTTTGGACCTCTTTGACATATTTCCTTTGTGTCGGGTTTTGGACCTCTCCGACATATTTCCTTTGTGTCGGGTTTTTGGACCTCTCCGACATATTTCCTTTGTGTCGGGTTTTGGACCTCTCCGACATATTTCCTTGGGGAGATATACAACAGTTCCATTACTAACACATCATTCTATAGAGCATGCAGATCTATCTCTAAGGGAGAACAAAATTAAGTATTAACCATGATGAGATAAAAAACATACTAGATTCAGATACACATAGAACTAACACTTAGATTCAACCAATATCCTCCATTATATTAAATGCAATAAGTATACAAAAGCTTCATTACAATAATAGTAGTATGTGCGTAACAGATTTAGTAGCATAATCTCACTATATCTCCATGTATGCATATATCTATCCCTCTCTACACATTTTACTACATACTTATAAGGGTGGGGACTTTCCCTTCACCACTTATCTATTCCCAAAATAGGTCACATGCTATTACTAGCCACGCGTTGTTACAAAAATAGCCACACATGTAAGTGCACTAACAATAGACTACTGGTAGTTAACTGACAAAGTAGTAGATCTATTTCCGGCATGTGTCCATGCAAAGTGCTTCATAGCTAATCCTCCAAAAATAGCCAATGTGTGATGTGCAAGTCTCCAATCAGTTTGAGTGCTCCACACGCTATCTCCAAAAATAGATCCTTGTCGTGAAAATGGCTAAGTCCCAAACCTATTTCTGCCCCCACACGAGCCTTCCCGATACATCCGCACCTTTGAATTCATTCTGCTCTCCGTGTGAACCTTCTATATTTTCTTTACTAAGTGCTAGGGTCTGACTGATCAACATTACCCCACACTAGTTGCATTACCGCCCGAAAATGGTTGTCTCCAAAACGAATCAAAGAATAGAAGAATAGAAAGAATTTGGATGAATGAAAGAATGTTTTTAACCTGTAGTTTCTTCTTTTGCAACCTAAAAAATTAATTCAGGATATTCCTACTTTATCTCGGCCTCCAAGTCTCGCTTACTCAATGAGTGCTTCCTCTTCTTTTTATGTAATGTCCACATAAATGGACTCCAATTCATCCTTCGTAATCTCTCCTTTATCATTCGCAAGACCAACATAATGTCGACATTACAGCCATCCTTCCCTCTAGCAAATCCATCTTTGCATGCAATGTGTTTCCCAAGCTCCTCTAGCTAATTTTTGTGTGGTTCTTGGGATGTTTCAGTGGCCTCACACTTCGTTGTTTAACCATTGCTAATCTTTATGCATGGCCCAATGTGTCTTCCTTCATAACTTTCTAGACCTCATTAGTCTCCTCCGTGGTTTTTATGTTGATGAGTGCCTCTAGAGCTGTACAGATGTTCAAGGCTTGGTATGCCTTTGTTAGTTCTTCCCTGCAGCACTTGTAGTAGTTCCTCATATGATACAATCTTCTGCATCACTGAAGCCTTTTCTCACTCTGCATCTTGTGCTAGATCCTTTGGTGCTGGCATGCGCAAAGGTTCATCTTCAAGCACTAAGTCCACCAATGTACCTACATAGTGTATTGTTGAAGGAAATGTCTTTGGTACCTTTGGCTCTAAGTGTGGCCTAGCCTTTATGACATTATCACCAATTTCCTCTACGATGCTGATAAATACAAAGTTCTTCTTCTACGCTAAGTCTCTTTCCTACGTTAGGTGCGCTATCTCCTCATTTTTAGTTTTGATCTCTTCCCTTAGCACCCTAATTGTGGCAGCCTTGTCCATATTCTCGCCTTGCCACCTCTGTTGAGACTTTTACCAATGCATTGCTCACTGTTCATCTGACATAATAGTAGGCTTTACTATTATGTGTCTAGCCTAAGGTGTCTTTTTCAACCTCCTCAACATGCATGACTCCTCACACACATAAAAATATGGTTCATCCATGTGTGTGTGCATCGACCATGATAATTGCTTCCTTATGCACATTTTTGCCATATCTTCATCCATTAATTCCCATCCATATAACTCCTTTTGTGTTAGTGTGCTATATAAATAGGCGCGGAAAATTTTACTTGTGTTCTTAGTGTAACCAATGGCTAGTGGAATGTGCTCCCCACTTGTTCTCCCGACCTAGGCTACTTAGGAACTTGAGCTTCCAGATTTGGAACTTGTGTTTCTATGTCCTAAGTAGTCTCGGTTGTTGTCTCATATGTTCTTTTGTCTTCCTCTTCTCCATCCTTCATTTCTTCATCTTTTTGTTCTTCTACATTCTCTAGAGGTGTAGGATAATTAGGCACACTTTCCTCTGACTCTTCTGCTTCCTCATTCAATTTTAGTTTCCTTCTTCTTTTCTCAGTTGTATCCTTCTGTGGAGAGAGTCGGGGTGACCTATGCACTATTTTCGAGTAGCACCTTGGGTCCTTGTTCTCCTGAACACTATCTTAAATCGGCGCTTTTCTTGGACTACATTTAATTCCTCATCATCCCCTTTTTATGGCTAAGATGTTGTATTTGCATCCTCATCTTCATCCTTATTCATAGGATGTCTTCTACCTCTATGTTCCAAACCACCACTATCCTCGCACTCATCCTCCTCATCCTCTACTTCGATTGTCTCTATGGGCTTAGGCACTAGAATGTTCTCCATGGTATGCTTACCCTTCGGTGGTTCTAGAAGTGCAAACTCATCTTCCACATACTTGTTGTTTTCTAGCTTGGGCTTCAGTTGGAGGTACACCAGTGCTACTCCAATGTCTCCAATAGCCAAACTTACTAGATTTATGCTTAACACATATGAGATGAGCCTTTCAATATATGCATTACATCCTAGATATACATACTTCTTCCTCAGTGTGTGGTAGTCACCGTCTACCTTTTTTTCATTGAATGTTAGTTGGCGCACGTCTGAGAACCTATGAACCGATGCTTGAAAATACCTTGCTATGAAGGCATATGGTATTTTTCACCATTAGCTCCAAGCCCCATCCTTCATCGCAAATCATGCAATGCAGAAATGTTGGTATACAGAAAATTGAACTGCCTTACCCACCACCGATGGTAAATCCTTTGGTATGCACCAATCTTCTTTGAACACTACGTGCAGCCTATCATATCACTTCTCATCCATCTTCTTTACTTGTTTGGTCATCAATCCTTCACACAAGTACTTGCTGAATCATTCTGTAGGTGACTTGTTCTCCATAGGATACTCCTATACCTTCTCTTTGGGTCCATCTAGCACCCTGATCTCCATGAATATCAGAGACAATAGAACAGCCCCAAAACTAATCTTTCCTCCTGAACATGCTTCTTTGATGATAGTTTTTGCAATGTAACCTGAAATGTTATAGATCACTCCTTCAGACATCCTTTTAGCAACGTGTAGCCACATGGTGTTCACTTGTGACCACCTCTCTTGGTCATTTAACTTTGTCACAAGGTGCGTGACTACATACACAACTGGGTACTTTTTTAGCTTATCTATGTCCATGTTGCACGAACCCTTTGTGTACCCCAACTCCTTCCTAGTCTCCAAAATTACAGCCTTGTTTGTTAAGTCCTCCTTGAGGTCTTCACCTATATCCTTCAACCTTATCACTGTGGAGATCAACACAGCTGAAATCTTTACTCTACATCCTGAAAAGTAGAAGAAGTATTCGTGTACTCTTCTCATGAGCCATTGGTACAAGGGCTCATATTTTCTGAAGTAGGGGAGCTTGTATAACTGATATACTCCAATATTCTTCAATAAATTCTCCCAACGTCATCATAGACCGGCATGTCCTCCGTTGTGTGCTTATTTTTCTTCGTGTTCAACAGTGCATCTAGCTCCTTCTTGTTTTCTATGGTACGATGGTTGTACTCACTTATCTTGCTTCTCTGAATGTGGGAATCCCACTCCTGGCCTACTATAACCCCCTCTAGATATTGCATCTCTGAAAAATTGCTCTTAGGGGTCATTTCTTCTTCCTCCATGACCACCTTCTTCTTTCCCTTAACTCTTACGCAACTACCTTCTTTGGTGCCATTTCTACCCTACAATCCTCTAAAAATACTCGTCTTTTGAATTCTGCAACGTGCAACTCAAACCCTAGCTCAAATCACTCTACTCTAGCTTGGTTGTAACACATCTACTTTTCTCAAACCCTCCTCCTGTGGGAATGCAAGCTTCTCCTTTGCACAAACCTCCTTTCCACATCTAGTTTCACACTCTTCGCACCTCAACATGATTTCTCAGCTCTTCACACTTGGCTCTTGTCAAATTATCTTAATCGCAATGGTAAGAATGAACTCGCATCCCATCCTTATATAGATTTTCAAATTTTTGATGCATTTATTGCTCCTTCACCTACCCAATGTTCTCTCATTTATTGACCAACTTTGTTCTTTCCGCCTCAGCTATAACCTTCTAGCGCACCTTCCTACCCTTTGGTCATAGACTTCTCTTCAACGTGCTTCCTTGCACCTAAGTACCTTGTCACTACACCTTCCACTGGCAGTTGTTATGGCCTCTGATTACGTCGTGTTATACTATCCTTTCACCCATCTCCATCTTTGGTCACTTTTTAGAATCAATCCTTTGACTTTAATAGCACCCATAACAATTTATTCCTTTTTTTTAATTCCAATAGTCTTATACCTAGATACCAACAATCCACCCCACACTAAAAGTATGTGTAGTAATTTACACATAAAAATTATTCAAATAGTAATTAGCTTCTGGCGTGAAAAATGCTTATTACACAACACACCAACTAAATTGAAAAAGCATAACAACAAAGAAGGAAACACATTAAGGGAATGCAAAATTGAAAACCTAATCTAAATGGAAATATTTCCTTATTACAAACACCAAGAAGAATTATTTATAGTAGGGCTTCCTACTCTTGTTAAAGTAATCGGGTAGCCGTGTTCCATCAAGTGCTTCTAACTGGAAAGTGCATGTTTCAAGGATGTAAGTGATAACATATGGCCCCAACCAATGTACCTTAAGTTTTCTTGGATGGTGCAAGAACTTAGAGTCATAGAGAAGCACCATTTTTCCAATCTCAAACTTCTTGTCCCTTATGTTTCTGTCATGCCAAGCTTTCTACCTAGCCTTTTCTTGCTTCTAAATCCAACGTGTTATGGCTCATCGCTCATCCATCTTAATTATCTTTTCAATCCGTTCTTCTAAAGCTTTCTCATCAACTAGACCTCAAAGTGCCACAATATTCAAAGAAGGTAACATAAATTCCATAGGAAGAACGCTTGGCCAAACACTAACCGAAATGGTGTGGCTTTGTTCAACGTTTATGTTATTTGATATGCCCAAAGTGCTATAGAGACTTTATCATCCCAATACTTTCTTCCAACATCAAATATTTTTGTCAATATCGGCTAAAAATTTTGTTGAAAGCTTCAGCAGTTCCATTTTCTTGAGGATGATAGGGTGTAGTCTTATGGTGTGCAATCATGAACTCATCCAATAAAATTCTGATTATCTCATTAAGAAAATGTGTGCCCCTATCACTGGTCAAACTCAAAGGACATCCATACCTTGTAATAATGTGTTCACATAGAGACCGGGTTGCTATAGCCACTGACATGAGTCCTTTGTAGGTGTTGTTTTTACCCACCTTTTCAGATAGTCTATGCAAGTTATGATGTAGTGTGATCCAGTTCTACGTGCAGTTGGTGAAATAGGACCCAAAAAATCTATAGCCCATTTCTCAAATAGTTTTGTACTAGTAATAGGTCTCAGAGGCATTTCATCTCATTGACTTGGTTTTCCAAGACGTTGACAATGATCACATGCCTTACAAAATTCCTTACAATCTTTATATAGGGTCTCCCACCATAATCTAATGAGTAGAATCTTGCGTGTAGTGGCATCACTGCATAGTGTCCACCTGTAATTCCACCATGATATTCTTCCATAATATCCATGCGCTCATGTTCCAATACACAACGACGCAATACCTCATCTCGGCCCAATTTTTACAAGTCACCACTGATTAACATATAAGGTGTGGCGCGTATAGAAAGTTGTTTCTTCTCTAAGGATTTCATTCCTTCTGGTGTCATCCCTATTCGTAGAACGAAAAAAATGTCCTATAGTTCTGATGGCACTCATTGTAACATGTATAACTGTACATCTGGCATGGTATCCTCAATTGCTTGTGCTTCTTCTTCTGATTGTATTCTTGATAGATGGTCTGGTCCATAATTACTTTTTCTGGTTTTACCACAACTATGAAATCAAATTCTTGAAATAAGAGCACCCATCAACATATGCACCCTTGTAAAACATGTTTATTTACCAAATACTTCAATGCCATATGATCTGTATAAAAGACGAATGGTGTAGCTAGTAGGTACTGGCGGAATTTATGTAGCACATAGATCATTGACAAAGCTTCGTGCTTTGTAGTTGTGTAATTTTGTTCTGCAAGAGTCATCTTTCTACTAGAAAAACAGATAGGATGATCTACAATACCTTCTCCAGGTTGAGCTAACACCATGCCAATGGCCATGCCAGAGGCGTCAACATGTACATGAAATGGTTTGTCCCACAAAGGAAAATGCAGAATAGGCACGGTAGTAAGTTTCTCCTTCAATGTCTCAAATGCACGTTCTACTATTTTCTCTAGTAGAACATACCTTTCCCTTTCAGTAACTCTTCTAATGGTGTGGAAAATTTGGCATAGCCTTTGATAAACTTTCTATAATATCCTATATGACCCAAAAATCTGCACACCTCACTTTTACTGGTAGGCTCCCTTAGACCTATAATGACTGTAACCTTTTCTGGATCAACCAACAAACCCTCCTTACAGATTATGTGTCCTAAAAGTATCCCAAATGGTGTAGAAAATATACACTTCTTGATGTTCAAAGAGATACTCAACTATCTACACCATTCAAACATTAAGCACAAATTGTCACAGTGATCCTTAACTAATCCATACACCATCCAATTGTCTAAATATACTTGTAAGAAGTTGTGAATAAATTCCTTAAACGCTTGGACAACTATGTACAAAAATACAACAGGCACATTTTTCAAACCAAAAGGCATTACAGTATAGGTGAAGCTACCCCATTCAGTAGTAAATGTAGTCTTTTCTTGATCCTCCTGGGCAATCCAAACTTGATGATACCCAGAGAACCCATCTATAAACAAATATATTTCACGCCCTGTAACTCCTAGTATTTCCTCAGTGAATGGCGTAGGAAATGGATTAGTTACACATGCAACATTCAGCTCCCTGTAGTCCATGCATATCCTAATCCATCCATCCTTCTTGATATTGATCACCATTGGACTAACCCATTCTGACTCATCAAGGGGCTTGATAATCCTAGACTTCAACATGTTATCAATCTCTTCTTTGACATTTTCACACAAATTGGGGTTCATTCTGTAAGGTCTCTTTCTAATTGGGTGTGCACCCTCTTTAAGCTTTATCTTCATCTCCCCTAACAATTCATGCATGCCTTTAAGTTCATGGTACCCCCTAGGAAACAAGTCCTGGTAATCCCTTAGTAACTCTATGATTTTTTCCACTTCATAGTCTGACCAATAGTCTTCAATTATGGCTTCCTTAGGCTCAGTATCTGTTCCAATATTCACCGCTTTGTCTTCATCGGTTCATGATAAGTGCACATGGTCTTATCTGCATTGTCCAGTACCTCACATCTCACTATTGAATGGTTTACATCCAGATTATCTACTTCTCCATCATCCACTAAGTAGACCATTTTTCCTTTCTCTTTCTCAATGTAAGCACGTTGAAGTAATGTTGCATTGGCCTTTGGTTCTTCATCAAGACGTGATCCCGAGTCTTCTTTATCTAATAACTCTTGAAGGAGTTCTTTAGCCTTGGCACTATCCCCCATAGTTAAGTGCTTGATAACTTTCAATGCTTCTTCTATCATAGACTTTATAGAGAAGAAGTCAAATGTATGGGCCATTCCTGCAATTAAATTCTGCCAATTTCTAGTTTCTTTATGGAGTTCTACATATACATACCAAGAACACGCACAACCTTGTAAAGTGGAATAAAACCTATGCACCCATAGCAAAGGTGGTAAAGCTTCCTTCCCTTCTAGAGTCTCTCACACTTCTGAACGTGGTGCTGAACAGGATGATTACCATGATAAATACTTAGTTGAGTAGGTGCATTTCTCCTGAAGAACCTAGTAGTAAGAGCAATCCTAATTTCATTCCATCTAACAAGATTATCCCTATGGACCACCCACCAGCATGCTATTGTCCCATGTAGTGTATATGCTAGCATATTTCTTCTTTCTAGTGGGTCTATCCACTTTTCTTCCATGGTGCGTAGGAATACCATGGGATCCCCTTCTCCTGTGTAACAAGGTACTAAGTTGTTACCTATCCTCCTGACATAACACAGTTTTGTGCCTCAAGGGAATATGCTCTTTACTTCGCACCCTACCAACTCATAAGTGTTGTGAGCCCAATTATCACAAGAAACACTTGTAGTATCGCTAATAGACTGTGCATCCTCCCACTGAATTAGTCCTTCTTTGGTTGGTTCAATCATCTCTAGATCTCGGATGGCGCATACATAAATCCTATTCAAATCTTCTTCACTTAAGGGCTCAACATAGGGCATATATTTTCCATCTGTTAAAGGGATAATAACTCTTTCCTCTTTGTTTTTAAAACTGATATAGCCCTTGTTGAACCAAAGATTGGAATTATTTTCATAACACCAAGGACGCCAATAGAGTTGGGAAGCTATCTGACTCTTCCAGCGCTAAAACTTCAAAGTCTCTAGTGAACTTGGCTCCTTGTATGGTAATGGATGCATCCTTTAAAACTCGATGGGAGTGGCCTTAGTCCGATTAGCCATGAATAATACATTAGAGGATGGATGCAATGGGGGTCTTCCCATTTGTACCCATGCATCCAAGGTAAGAACATTGACTTCGCACTTGTATCAATCAGTATATTACTCAATAGCCATCCATCCACAACAACATTCAAAGTGATTTCCTTTTCATAATCCAGGCTATGAGGGGGAAGATTCACATGTAGGATCTTTCATCTAGTCTCAGTACTTGCACGTGGAGTGTTTCCTTTTAACCAACTCCCTAATAGTGGAATGATGTTTTCTGGCGCAACATTTTACACACTTCCCTCAAGTCATCTATATCATTTTAGACCATCTCTGATGCTTTCTTTTTCTCCTTTAAGTACTATATCTCACCCTAAAGATTCCTTAGAACTTCCATGGTTTCTTGATAAACCTCCTTTTGATAGGCAGGATTTGGGTACCATGCATGAAGAAATTCTTCTTTAGTGATGGTAGGTTTCTGCTGCAATGCTTCTCTAGCACGTACCACCTTAGCACGGGTCATGATCTTCACTTGTAGTTCCCCGATTCCTCCTCCAACTTAGGCATCCATTGATTTTCAATAACACGTTGTATCCTAACCATCCCTACACCTTTTTTTTCTTGTTTATGTTTCTTACTCAGATGCTCATAAGTCCAGGAAATCCTCATAGCTATGGTTCTTTCCATAGAAAGAACATGTAATATTCTAGAAACATTCGCACCTACGGTGGTGAGAAGATCCACATATATAACATGTTCCATCGGGAAAATCACTTCTTCTACCTCCACGGCCTCGTCCTCCGAATCCACCACGGTATCCTCGGCCTCTGCCATGACCTCCTTCAAAATGCCCTTCATCTTAATCATAGCACACCTGATTGTGATCCTGGTCTTGATGCTCATTCTTGACTTTATCTGAAACTCCTATCTATCGTACACCAATATGTATAGCATCATGGATCTGTCCAATCGGGCCGGCGCAAGTCTTCCGTGTCATGAGTCGCGGACCTACAAATTTTACAGTATCTTGAAACGTTCTTCCTTATCACGTGTTGTAATAATGGGAAGCGACTAGCATCATGGTTTAAATGGCATATTTCACAATCCATCAGCAACGATATTACTATTCTGTGAGGACAACTATCCTTTGTGTGACCTTCTACTTCATAATCTGTGTACCAAATCCTCAGACGTGACTCATGTGATGAATTTGCTAATATTTTATTCAACTCTTTTTCCATAGATGTTATTTGTGCTTCTAAAATGGGCTCACCCAAAGATCTATTCTTCCAACTACCTTAGCGTGTAAGGCATCTTCAAGTGATTCACATAGATCAACAGTGTATGCCTTATGTGATAATTCCCTCTTTTATATGATTCATTATTAATGATGTGTTTTTACTAGAATGTAACATATTAGTAAACTTTGAAATGTGGTAGACACGAGGGATCTAAAGAGGGTTGAATGATTGATTGATTGATTTTAATTACGTTCATGAGACTAAGCGGTCTATGGGACTCAAAGACACAAGTAGAGTGAACAAATCCACCCCAAGAGTAACCATAATAGTTTTTCATAGAATCCATTTTCATTTTCATTTTGTATATCCTTTTGTGGATCTTCACCAAAAGATTCATTGTTTTGACCCTTATTTCCTCCTCTAACAAGTATATTAAGTTGTCTATTCTCAAAATATCTTTATATTTGATATGGATGACATTATATGTTTTGCATTCCATGATGTAATGTCATTCTATTTTTTCTATCCCTCTGTTACAAAGCATGTGTTTTCTCTCTTCCCAATATTCTTCAGAAACGTCCATTTATCAATTTCATACCTAATACGATGTGAACTAGTCCTTAATTAGGCCATCAAAATTTTTGCTTTTCATTTTACTTATGCCCCTAAGTAGGTTGTTTCCTCGTGGTCACAAGTTGGATTAAATTATTTGATGTAGTTTTTTTCTTCTGCTTAGGTTATTATGTCCACATGCCTATCCTAAATTTTTCTTTCACATTCTTTTTTATTTCCTCATTAGTGTTTGGACACTCTTTCATGTTAATATTTCATTTTCTCATGTATTTGATGTCTATTTTTATCCATGTGTTCAAACTCCTACCTAGATGTTATTTTACAACCATTATAGGTCACTTGTGAACTTCCATGCTTTAAACCTTCTTCAGATAAGTTAACAATGGGGTTAACGTTGATGCCTCTTAGGGGAAGGTTCATGCTTTGGCTAATGAGAATATCATATGGAACCGATGTTTTAATTTTGAATCTTCTTGTGATTAAGTGTTTTTAAATTCTTGTTATTTGTCTCCACTTAAGATTAGACACATTGCTCCCCCAAACTTCACAACCATAAAGAATAATTGGTGTGACAAGTAGGCCAAACAAGGTTTTTAGTTTTCCAATCCCACAATTATGCATTTCTACACTTATTTTCTAAGGAATATAATTTGTCCACCCTTGTATTATTTTTTCCCTATATGTTTCCCAATTAATATTTTTGTGAAAATCCAACCCAATATATTTATATTCTTCCACTATTTCTAGTGTATTTTCCTCAAAAATAAATCTAATTTGTTTCTTTTTTATTTGTAAATAAAGTTTCATGAATTTGGTTTTGTTGATATTTATTTGCATTCCAACTTCTCGGTAGAGAAGAGCTCAAGTGCCCTCAAATTCTCTCTCAAGATATGAGTTGTTTTTTGCAATTAGGATGAGGTTGTCTACATAGAGGATAAATTTTCTTACATAGTTGGCTAAGTAAATGTCATTCCCATCCATTTTTTTGTTTCAATCCTCTATATTTTCAAAGAAGATCCCAAATTAAATGGGTGAAATTAGGCATCCTTATTTAACACCAATGTCACTCCCAAAACCTTTAGACATTCCCTCCCATATTATAATTTTTTCCCTAACATACTCATATAGCCTATGAACAACTACTCTACACTCATTTGGAACTTGTATTTCCTCTATCCTGATCCAAGTGTTATTTCTAGGTGTCATGTCAAACATTTTTGAATACAAAAAGGGAAAAAAACTTCTTCGTATTGGTTACCCCACACTTTCTCAATCAAGTGTCTAAGAGTGATGTAATGGTTGATAATGGAGTGGTTTGGCCTAAAACTTGAATGTCCTTTTTCTCTTTTCCTCTTTTTCAACCTAATTTCCAATTATTTTCTTTGTCATGCTTCTAAATAGTTTTCCAAGAAGATGTTTTACCATGATAGAGTAGTATTTTGATGGGTTATTGATATCCCCACTTTTATATAGGGGCATAAAAAAACTATTTTTCTTATCCGGTAGAAATCTTCCTAAATGATACCATGGAATATGTATTTGAGGTGTATTGTAAGAAATTTCACACCCCATTTGAGATACTCTAATTGCATCCCATAAATAACTTGAGCCTTTCCCTAACTAACTAGTATTATTATACCTTGAGTGATATCCCGATGGAAAAGAGTTGAAATGGTGTGTTGATAATAGGGGTGTATTTATCATGCTCTTGCTTAAATAAAAAGTGGAATAATCTTGTCATTGGTTGTCTATTATATTATTCTTTTTTCTCTTTAAATGATGTTCTCTCCAAAATATTTTTGGATTATGCTTCCCTAGGGAAATCATCTCTTTCTATCTAGTGTTCATATAACCCTCCTTTTTAGATTGGAATCAGTTTTTATAGACCTTTTTTTTCTTTAGTTATTTCCATCTCTCTTAAATCTCTTTTGTTCCTTACACTCTTGATCATACCGCATATTTTTGAAAAATTGCTTATGTTTCTTTTATAGGGCCTAGATATTTTACAAATTCTTAGTTCTTTGAGGATGGTAGGAATCAACATATTACTTTAAACATGACAGATGTTTATTGTTGAAACTATTTCTTCTTCTTTGTGAAGGTGTTTTTCAACACTTCCTTTAAAATTTATTCATTTTTACAACTCATAATAAATTTTCCCTGAAGATGTTATTTTATTTGGTTATGGTGTTTTTTCTTCCTTGGCTGATTATTAATATTCATGTAGATCTTAAAATGTATATGGGGTAATGGTTTGATTTCATATCTATAGAGCAGTCCCTATTTGTAATTCCATTAAACTTGAAAAACAAACTTGTGAATAAATAGTTTAATCCACCATGTTTTGTCCATTATATATTTTGTAAGTGATTTTACCTAAATTCGATCATGCTCTCATGTCATTTCATATAACCATGTCATAGAGGCTACATGTCCCCAAAAATTTTATCCTATAATGTGTAACACCTACAATTTTATCATGCAAAGTCCTCTCCCAACTATGGTCTTCTTCTTCCTCTAGCCATAATAGATATGACACCTATGGCCAACAATCCTTGTGTCACTTTTGGAGATGTTGTGATTGATTCTAAATTATTTTATCATGAACACTCCCTAATATGTAGATTTAGTGGAAATTGGCCCTATCTTCTAGCAGGAATATTTTAGAATCAAATATTTGTAATTTGGTGAATAGCAGAATTCGGAATTTGATTTTAGCAATTTTTACAAGCATCGAAATGCCTAGGTTTTTCCCAAAAATTCCACAAACAATCATATTTCCCACGTGAATAGACAACAAATCTCCAATCCCAATGTATATTTTTATTGAATCACTACATGATTGACGGAACGAGATTTTAAAACATTCTTGGATCACTAAGAAATCTATGGAACCTTATTGGTCCTTTGGGCTCATTCACCGACATGTATGGGAGTTTTTTTAGGAATTTGATTAAATTCACCATATATATACATAGATGTAGATTGTAAATGTAGAATCACTAAGCATTGAGAAAAGTTCAAATGTTTTTTTAATATTTTCCAATTTATGAATTTGTGAAGTAGTAGAAAAGGATTTAGTGAATCAACATATTGCAATTTTCTTACAAAAATCAAATAAATCAAGGTCTTTCGAATACTGCATTGCAATTTACATCCTAGAAGAACTTACTACAGGTAAGTCTATTTAAAACATGTTTTCTTTCATGTCACATTGTTTTATCTTCTTTTGTAAGTTATTTATGTCATTTTTGATTTTACGGTATCGCGAATGTCATGACACTGCAATGCCTTAGTCAATTTTCATCCCATAGCTCTGCCAACTCAAAAATTGTCCTTACAAGATTCAGGAAAATGACAACTAAAAAGGGAAGCTCAAGAAAAATGCTATTCCAACCCCTCCTAATAGTGGTACTAGCATTCGAAAAATAACATCTTATTTTGAGAAACCATCTAAGAAATCCCATCCTTCTAGAAAAGACCAACACAATCAGGGGATAATGATTGTGTTGTCCATAATAACCCCAGATTATTTTGGAAACTTATATTCACATTCTCGCTCTAAGTTTAAACATTATAGGTTGCATGCACTTTGATTTATTCCTTGGCATAGTTCTTGGCTACGATTCTAGCACACTCTCTTACGCTCTCCATTTTCTTCATGCCTTCCACCTTCCCTGGTCTCTCCTCTCTATCTTCTTTCAATCCTTTTGTGTGAACTCCTATGCATTCATCTTCCTCCAAGTAGCTTATACACCCTTCATGTATGCCTTGGAATTACATCCCAAATCAAGTTAAGTTCTTGGCATTCATTTGCTATTGTGCATCACCTTTTGATGCTCGCACCCACTTGCATACTTTTCTCTTACAAATATGTATCCATTTTTTTCTTCATGCGTTACTCTTGTGCGCCCTCTCCCTTCTTCTCCTACACTACTTCCCTCTGCGCGCTCTTTCACACCTTCGGATGTGCGATCTTTGTGCCACGTGACAACCTATCAAAATGAGTGTATCACACACAACCTATCAAAGTGTGCCAACATGGCACCGAATACTTGTAACCAACCAAGGCATATAGTCATTTTTGCACCCACAAAGAACAAGGGAACCACATGCATGCCGGCCTATCACCCAGTGGGTGCTAGGCGCTCACCCGAGGCATGCGAGAGGGAGCCGAGTCTCTCTTTTATGTGAGTCTAGTGGAAGGCATAGTTCATGATTCTGACTTAGTGATTTAACAGACATGAAGAATCTATAGAGCTTAGGACAACTTCTACACCCCTTCAGTCATAACAGAAACAAAGCACACAATAGGAATAATAGAACCAAGAAGTTGTAAATCCACAAATATGCTTAATCATTCAAGGTCCATGATTATACAAGATCAAAAGTAGAGTAAAAACATGCAGATAATACAGAAGGAGATCTTAATGTAAACATGGTGGTAACCTTATCATATTCATTCATAATCTTGATACAAAGTATCATAGAGAGGTAGACCATAGTCATGCACCATATCTGGATCCATACATGTATTCTCACAAAACAAAATTTGCATTCCCCATTTCCCCATTACATCCTTACTGGAATCCTTTACCCATTTTCATCCCATAGTTCTCGCAGTAATTCTACAGAGCTCCGCTACCTCACTTCTCTCTCTGTTCTTTGCCAAGGGTGTGTGTATAAATAGGCATCTGAGTTCTAACAAACTTCTCCGTAACCTCAGACCTTGCCCCGAATCTCAAGGTGTGGGTCTCCCTAGGTGCATGCCTCTCCACGTCATGATTAAATTTTTGGATCTTTCTATTGCAAGGTATATTCCTTCTAGGACACCCTAATGCCAGGCTGGAACCTTATCCAAATGGAACATGTTCTTCATGTGTTCTATCCAAAAGGCCAAAAATGGCTAAGTCCCAAATTATTCTTCATGTGACGTGTGACCTTGGTTCTCCAAGAACCCTTTTTGAATCCTGCCTTACGCACTTCCTCCGGCTATGCGCGCCTATGTGCCTTTAAGATTTGGAAGCCATATTAGGGTTCCAACATTACCCCACACTTCACCTGTTCTCCACCCTCGGGAACCTTCTCAAAGAATGCAATACAAAAAGAATGCAAGGCCTTGCCTTGGAAAAAAATGGGGAAAGAATAAAGAATGGGGGAGAGAAAGAATAGGGGAAAATTGCCTAAAGAAGAAGAAGGAAAATTTTTGCCATAGGTTGGCCTCTCAGGTGTACTCTAAACACTGACTTCCTCCTACGCTTTAGTGCAGATGTCACCAAACAAGGTGCTCACCTCATCGAAGGTTAACCATTCCCCTTGTGTGGAAATGGTTTCCACCATAGTCTCTAGTTCCTTAGCGTGATCTTCCAGGCATCCATCTTCCTTTTGATGACCTTGTAGGGCTATTTTAGTCAAGTTTTGATTGAGACTCACCGGTTCTCAATAGCTTCATATTTCTTTTCCACTTCGGCTATGATCCTTTCTTCCTAAACTCTATTGCCCTTATTCTTTTCCCTAAAGTCCTTCATCCTGGCCTCATCATTGGCAAGTAGTATGCTTGTCACTTTGTCTTGATCTGCGTAATGGTTGTAAGTGACCCCCATAGTTTGTGTAGCTTTTCTTATGTCAGTGAGCACCTTGTTGTATTTGGCCACAAGCACGACAACCTTCAACTTGTCTTCCTTCTCCAAGTGTGCAGCTACCTCCTCTGTTGACTCTAATGCCAAAGGCTACCTTTCCATGGTAAAGATCCAAGTCAAGTCCTCTAAACACTCTAGGGAGGATCTATACTTTTGCGTGGGAGGGTTAAGGTCCAGGTGCTTTGTGATAATCACTTGGGAGATGAGCTCCACCTTCTTGGAAACTTTGCGTACCTTGGCCTTTTCCTCCTGAAGCTCCCTCTGTAGTTGAGCGTTGATTAATTTCTCAAGGCTGAGGTCCTTCATTAGCTTCACTACTTCTTCCTTCCTCTTCTCCAATAGGTCCTCCAAGACTTTAACCCTGTCATTCCTACCAAAGAGCCTAGCCTTAATTTCCACAGAGACTTTGTTGAGCATGTTACACACTTGCTCATCCAATAGTTGTTATGTGTTTACAATGGGGTTGTCCCCCTTTCCTTCGGACAACGTTAATACCGCTCCTTGGTTAACCTCAAACTCAGGCTCATCGAGGTGGGAGTCAAATGCCCATGATAACATCTTCCTTGTTCATGGGTATCCACCCTCAAGATCAAAGGACTCCATGGCGGTGAGCTCCTTGGTGGGCATGGTACTCTAGAAATGCGTGTGCAAAACTTTGTTGGGGTCATCAATGTAACCCATCATTGTTCTTCCCCCTTCCACACATTTACTTCCCGTGCACACACCCTTGGGAATAGTTACCAGAAAGAGTTGGGCATTTTTGTGCTACCCACACTCTTCTCCCTCTACTCTTCTTTGAATTTATCGAGCACTAGCTCATGCACGTGCTCTAACTCCTCTTCGACTAGGGTATTGATTATCTTCTCTGCCTCCCTTGTTTCCTTCTCATTCACCTCCTCCTGAGTGAGCTTGGGCATATCTGGCTCCTTAGTACTAGCCCCTTCACTCCTTTCTTCACTCCACGTGCCTTCCTCCCTTTGGGCACCCTTCCTCCTTACAAAGATGAAAGCATCATTTGTATCCTCTACTTCCCCCCTCCGAATCATGGACATCAATCGGCTCTTGATCCACCTCCAACTCTCCCCCTCCATCATCATCCTTTTCACCTATATAGGAGTTTGGGTCATCTATATTTTCAGACCCTTATTCCTCTCCGTCCCTTGTTCTTCTTCCCTTGCAGAAAACTACAGAGTCGGGGATGTTGTCTTCTCTTCATCTAAAGGTTCTTCAGGGGATGGTGGCTTCGTAGGCTCTTCGGTCTTTTCCCTGACCATCATTCTCCTCTTCTTCTAGACGTAGGTACTCGGCCTTGTGGTATCTACGTTCTACCTCTCCACCACTCTTTGTTCTTCTTCTTCTTCTTCCCTCTCCTTACGCTTTGGCATAGGCTTCTTTCTTCCCATGGGGTCATCCGAATGGATATCTCATTCTCCACATACGCGCCCTTTTCAAATTTCAGCCTTATGTGCAGGTAGATCCTAGCAGCAGTGCTCTCAGCAATCGGTAAGGTCAACGGCCTTATGATGTGCATGTCCTATAACACGTACCTTTCAATGTACATGCACTTCCCTAGGTAGACCAACTTCTTTCTCATCTCCCTATGCTCTCTGTCAAGGGTGGACAACTCCAGATTTAATTTCTTCGATTCCTTGTATCTGTTTACCCCTGCTTGGAAAAATTGGGTAGTAAATGAGAAGGGGAGTTTGCACCAGGGACTCCAACTGCCATCCACCAAGATGAATCTGCCAATGTAGAAGTGTTGGTATACCACAAACTCTACTTCTCCTTCAGTCACCATGGGGAGTTGCTCAGGAATTTACCATTCAGCCCCGAATGCATTCCTAAGGTGCGTGTACCATTTGTCTAAGTGCACCTTGTGCACCCCTATCATTGACTCACATGTGTATTTCTGGAATCTATCTATGGGTGAGGGATCTTCAGTGGGGTACTCCCATATGAATTTATCAGATGCATCTGGCACCCCAATTTCTGAGAACAAAATTGTTAACAGAATGTTTCCAAACAAGATCTTTCCTCCATTCTCCACGCTGCTTATGATTTTATCTACTATGTACTAGGAGATGTTGTACATGGTGCCTTCCATGACCTTCCTGTAGACATTCAACTAGGGATTTCTCACCTGGGTCCACCTCTCTTGTCCATTCAGCTTGGAGACAAGGTGTGCAGCCATCTTCATCACCGGATCGTTGATATCTGAGACGTCATATTATCTTGATCCCTTCTTATAATCCTAGGATGCAATGGATTCTTTGATTACATCCTCATTCTAGAGGTCATCTATGAGTGCGTCCCTGTCATGACTTAAGCCTATAAAGTGTGAGATTAAGCGGGGAGTTATGTGCGTTTACACCCTTCGAAGCAGAAGAAATCTTCATGTATGCGCGTCATTAACCATTGGTACAAGTGCTCGGGCTTCCCAAAGTATGGCAACTCAAAAGATGGAGAAGCCCTACCTTCTCAATTTTCACCTTGACTGCGTCGCTATATATTGGTATCCCGTCGGTGTTCATTTGTTTGTGGGGTGCACCATCTCCAACATAATTTCCTTTGTGATTATACTTGACCGATAATTGTAGTCGATCACGGTCATTTGTCTTATGTGGGATGCCCACTCTTGCCCTAGAAAAACCCCATCCGGGTATTGCATCTCTGAGTACCATTCCACATTGGTATCCAAGGGGATTTCTTCTTCTTTCTTCTTTCCTTTTCCCTTACCCTTTCCCTCCTTGGATTGTACTACAAGCTTATCAACTGGTTTTGTGGCCATCATTTTACCCTTTGCTTTCATTCCCTGGTTACTTTCGAGTTGTTTGAGAGTTTTCTTCACACGCCCGTGCCCTAGAGCACAAACCCTAATTTTTGATTTTCCTCCTTTGATCATGGTGCTCTTTCCCAATGTTCCTCACACTCACGAATCACTTATGCTCTGGTTTTAGATCTAATGACTGATTGCACATATGTTTTTGATATTTTCCTTCACACGAGTCGGCTCTTGAAACCCTAGCTCTTGAAAGAAAATCGTTCTCCTTATTTTCACAAAGTAAAATAATGAACTGCCCATCCTTGTATTTATAGCTTTTCCCACTTTTACGCATTAAAGGCTAGGCTACCTACCACTGTATGACAATATTTAATGCAACATTTTTCAAACAAACCCAACTTCAGCACTTTTCCTTATGTGCCCAATCCTTGCATGAAAAGGTTTTCACCCGCGCCTAATCCTTGTGTGAAAACTTTTCCAACCTTCTAGCGTGTAAACAATCCATCTTGATAGAAGACTCTTGTGCACATGTTACTAGTGCCAAAGGCACCTCTTCCATCCTCATGATTCTTGCTTTTTCCTACCTCATGTTTTTGCACTTTTTCTCCTTGTACGTGGATTTCCAATGTAACCTTATTTTGCCACCCATCTGCCTTCTTTTCTCCTAATGCATCTTTTCAACAAGGCCAGTTCAAATGGTCTACCAACCCAATCCTCCTATAAAATAACTTCATGCCTCTCTTTATCACCTCACCCCACACTAAATTGATGCAGTCCTCTGCACATTCATAAGTTAAAAAGTAATAAGGTTACCGGCACCCAAGGCACAAAACAAGACAACAATGCGAAAGGGAAAAACAAGAAAGGAAAACAATAAAAGGAAATTCTAAACTAAGCGCGAAGTTCCTTATTTAAAAACACCAAGAAGCGTTATTTACGGTAGGGCTTCAGCCTACTCCCATTGAAGTGTCTAGGTAATTTTGTTCCATCTAGCACTTATAACTGGCATGCGCCTGAATCAAGGATGTATGAAATTACATAAGGACCCAACCAATGCACCTTCAACTTTCTAGGATGGCATAAGAATTTTGAATCATATAGAAATACCATCGCCAACCTCAACTGTTTGTTCTTAATGTGGTGGTCATGCCATGCCTTTTGCTTAGCTTTTTCAGTTGTTTGGCTCCATCTTGCTAGTGAGTGCCTTTCATCCAACTTTATCAATTCATCAATTCTTTCTTCCAGTGCTTGTTCATTTTCCAACCCTCCTATGCGCTATACACAACGATGGTAGCATAAATTCAACTGGTAAAATAGCCTTCGCACCGAACACCAGTTGAAATGGTGTGGCCTTGTTCAACCTTTTATATGTTGTTATGTATGCCCAAAGAACTGTTGATACCTTGTCATCCCAATCCTTCCTACCCACATCACATATCTTAGTCAATGTGTGACTAAGGATTTTGTTGAATGCCTCTACAGTCCCATTTTCCTAAGGGTGATAAGGGGTAGCCTTGTGATGGGCTACCATGAATTTTTCAATAGAATCCTAATTGTTTCATTTAAGAAGTGAGTGCCCCTATCACTTGTTAAACTTAATGGGCACCCATACCTGTTGATAATGTTCTCCCACAAAAATCTAGCAGCTATGGCTGTGGTGCAATCCTTAGTGGGCGCGGCCTCTACCCACCTTGTCAGATAATTAATACAGGTAATGATATACCGCGAGTTACTCCTCCACACAACTGGTGAGATTAATCTGACAAAATCTATTGCCCATTTTTCAAAAGGTTCCACGGTGGTGATGGGGCGTAGGGGCATCTCATCCCTTTTTCTAGGTTTGCAAGGTGTTGGCAGTGGTCACAAGCCTTGCAAAACTCAATGCAATCCTAGTGAATTGTCTCCCACCATAGTCCAATGACTAGGATCTTGCACACGGTTGCATTCCCTACATAGTGTCCTCCAGCAATCCCACCATGGGCTTCTTATATTATGGCCACGCGTTCATGTTCTAATACACACCAACACAAAACCTCATCGCAGCCCATTTTATACAAATCCCCATTGATCAACATGAAGGGCGTGACACGTATGGCTAACCTTTTTCTTTCCAAAGCATTCATCCCTTCGAGTGCCATACCTTCCTTGAGAAAAATGACAATGTCTTCTAATTCTGAGGGTGCGCGCCGCAACCTGAATAGTTGTGTGTCCGCATGGTTTCCTCGATACTTTGCACGTCCTCTCCTGAATCAATCCTTGATAAATGATCTGGCCCACAATTGTTCTTTCTCGGTTTTACCACCACTTTGAATTCAAATTCCTGAAATAAAAGTACCCAACAGCATATGTGCCCTTGCAAAACTACTTTTTTTACTATATACTTCAAGGCCATATGGTCAGTGTAGAATATGAAGGGAGTTACCAATAGATATTGTCTAAATTTGTGGAGCACGTAGATCATTGACAATGCCTCACACTCGGTCGTTGTATAATTCTATTCTGCTGGTGTCAACTTTCTACTTGCAAAACACAAGGGATGATCAACAATCCCCTCTCCTGGTTGAGCAAGAATGGCTCCCATTGTTGTACCAGAGGCATCCACATGGACATGGAAAGGTTTATCCCATGATGGGAATCGTAGAATAGGTGCGGTGATAAGCCCTGTATTTTAGATCATCAAATGCCCTCTGTTGTGCTCTCCCACCGAAAGGCACTCTTATGTCTGAGTAATATTTCCAAAGGCATGGTGATCTTGGCGTATCCCTTAATGAACTTTCTATAGTACCCAGTGTGTCCAAGAAATCCACACACGACACTTTGGCTGGTAGGCTCCCCTAACCCCACAATAATTACAAATTTCGCAGGATCCACCAGTAAGCCCTCTTTGCATATGATATGCCCCAACAACATTCCAAAAGGAGTTACAAAGATACATTTCTTAATGTTGAGGGAGATCCTCAAGCTCGCTGAAATCTTTCAAACATCAACCTCAAGTTATCACAATGGTCCCTGACCAATCCATACACTGTCCAATCATCCAAATATACTTGAAGGAACTTGTGGATGAAGTCCTTAAATGCTTGTACCACTATGCATGAAAATACAGCGGGCACATTCTTCAGCCCAAAGGGCATGACCATGTATGCAAAGCTTCCCCACTCAGTGGTGAAAGTTGTCTTTTCTTGGTCTTCCTTGGCAATCCTTACTTGGTGATATCCCAAGAATCCATCCGTAAAGGAATAGACCTCGCGCCCAGCAACTCCTTCCAAAATTTCTTCAGTAAAGGGGGTGGGAAAAGGATCTATGATGCAAACAGTGTTTAATTCCCTGTAATCCATGCATATCCTAATCTGCCCATCTTTCTTTATGCTGATCACCATTAGACTTATCCATTATGATTCCTCCACATCCTCAATGATATTGGATGCTATCATTTTGTCTAGCTCTTCTTTAACCCTTACGTGCATGTTGGGATTCATCCTGTAAGGCCTCTTCCTGACAGGTGTGCACCATCTTTCAACTTTATCCTCATTTCCCCCAATGAATGGTGGATGCCTTTCAACTCATGGTATCTGCGTGGGAATAAATCCTCAAATTCACGTAAGAGATCAATGATCTTTAATACTTCTTTGTTTGACCAGTAGTCCCCAATGATAGCTTCCTTGGGCTCCTTCTCAAGCTGATGTTAACTTTCTTGGTTTTGAGTGGTTCATGATACGCACACGCACATGCATCCACACTATCAACTACTTCGTGCATCCCAACCGAATGGTTGACATTCAAGTTCTCCATCTCCTCTCCATCAACAATGTATACCATCTTTCCTTTCTCGTTTTTGGCACATGTGCGCTCGAATTGTATGTCTTCTAGTTCCTCCTCTTCAAACCGTGCTACAAGCTAGGTCCACCAAGTAAGTTTACTAATCTATCTTCTTCCATGGTGTAATCCCCTAGAGTGATGCATTTGATAGTCTACAATGCCTCATCAACCGATTGGATGATACTTTGGTACTCGAATGTGTGAATCAAGTCAGCTGCTAATTCCTGCCAACTTCCCGTTTGGCGGCATGTTTCAGAATGGATATACCAAGCACGTGTGCAACCTTGTAGTGTCAAATACAACTTGTGCACCCAAAGGGAGGGTGGTAAAGCTTCCGCGCCTTCTCCCCAAACCCTCTCACAAGCCTGAATGTGGGAAGAGGTGGGTCTATTGCCATTGTAATCCTTGATAGCGGTGGGTATATTGCTCTTTGAGAATCAGATAGTGAGCGCAATCCTAACTTCACACCATTCCAACAAGTTTTCACTATGTGCAGCCCACCACCTTGCTGTTGTGCCTATCAAAACATAACCTAGCATACTTTGTTGCTCGTCCTCCCTCCATTGAGCTTCCATTTCTCTTAAAAATACCTTAGGGTATGCATCCCCATAATACTTGGTTATTTCCTTTACTCTCGTGCCTTTGAACTATATGCGCCGTGGTTACTTTGGTCGAAAATCCTTTCAAATGTCACCCAATCAATTCATAAGTCCCATGCACCCAATTATCACATGCTATACTAGTAGTATCATTGATAGATTGAGCATCATCAAACTGGATGACTCACTTATAAGGTGGATGGTCTCTAGATCTCTTATGGGTGCACATATATTATATCCAGGACCTCCTCTCCAAGGGTTCAAGTATAGGGTGTGAAATTTCCATTAGCAAGTGGTATATTCACCGTTTCTTCCTTATTTTCAAAGCTTATGTACCCCTTGTTAAACCGAAGATCTGCATTATTCTTATAGCACCACGGGCGCCCAAGTAATGTTGGGAAATTATCTGCCTTGGCAAGCACCAAGACTTCAAAATCCCTAGTGAATTTAGTCCCCTGAATGGTAATGGTCACATCCTTCAAGACACCTATGGGAATTTCCTTTGTCTTATTTGTGATATACAACACATTTGAAGATGGCTATAATGCAGGTCTTCCCATTTGATGTCAGGCATCTAGAGTGAGAACATTAACCTCCGCGCCTGTTTCAATGAGGATGTTGTTAAGAAACCATCCATCCACTACTGCATTCAAGGTAATCTCTTTGTCATAATCAAGGCTGTGAGGTTGGAGGTTTACATGTAGGATCTTCCTTTCGTGTTCTCCCCGGTGCATGGTACCTTTTCCCTCAACCATGCTCCTAGAAGGGGAATAATATTCTCCTACCTCAGCAGTTTACACACCTCCTTAACCTCATCCAAGTCATCCTTTGGTGCTTCTATGGTTCTTCTTTTCTCATCCTTTCTAGTCTGCTCTTTTAAGCATTGGATCTCCCCTTGTAAACTTCGAATTACGTCTATGGTTTCCTGGTAGACTTCTTTCTGGTGAGCTAGGTTTGGATACTTCCCATGTACTACTTCTTCCCTCAAAACTAGAGGTCTCTGCCTAGGTGCTTCCCTTGCATGTGTGGACTCCACCCTTGTTGTCACCATAACAGGCTCTAGTTCTGATTCATGTATTACTCGTGGAAGCCATTGTGCATCAACCTTCTTAATACTCACCATGAAGCACCCTTATCCTTTCGGTACTGCTGACTCATATGTTCGTATAACTCTAGGCACTCTTCATACTTATGTTTTTTTCCACACCATGAGCATTGTAGAAGATCTAGACATTTGTGCTTATAATGGTCTGTGGCTCCACAATTAAAACACGTCCCACGCGGAACTCACTTCTTCCTCCGTAGTTACCATAACCATGAAATCCTCTGCAAAACCCTCTTCCACATGCACCTCCATCTCCGCGCTCTCCATACCCATAGTCATCTCCTTTGGAACTACTGGAAATGCCAGTCTAGCGCACACCAAGATCAATTGCCTCATGAATCTGGTCAATCAATCTACAATCCTTGGTGTCATGTGTGGTTGAGGTACATATCTTACAATAACAAGATACATTTTTACGGATCACACGCTGCAACAAGGGGCACCTACTTGCATCATGGTCCTTGTGACATATTTTGTAATTTACCACTACGGCGTGCACCACCTTCCGAGTACATACCCCACCATTATCCTTTGTGTGCCCTTCTATGTTACAATCCATGCACCACATCCCTCCGTGAATCTCTAGAACTATGTTGGTAGATAATTTCTCCAATTTCTTAGCCATGGCAGCGATCTGAGCTTCTAGAAAGGGGCTAACACTAGTGTCAACACTACCAACTGCCTCAACGTGCAAAGCAACTTTGAATGCTTCACGTGGGTTTGTGAATGTTTTATGAGCTAAATCCCTCCTAAAGGGTGTGATCAATTCTCCCACAAACCACTGAGCATGTTGTGAAGGGTGGATATCATAAGATAGTTTAGACAAAAGAGTTTTAAAGTGTGCATCATATTCTCGCATGCTCTCTGCCATGCCCTGTTGGATTTCTTTGAGAGATCTGATGCTCTTTTGTTCAAACTCAGGTATGTGGAATTCCGCCAAGAATGCATTTCTCAGTGCAGTATAATCCACAAAAATCTGATGAGGGTCATACTTTCTATACCAACTATGCACACGTCCTTGCAAGGTCATCATAAATTAACTGGCCTTTCGATCCTGGGTCGTGATCCCCTTTGTGCACCATAGCAACTCGCACTTATGCACATGCTCTGCGGCATCTTCTATCCCACTATAATCTGGTAAGTATAGAAACATATCGAAAAAGACTTGAGGAGGTGGCTGAGGCCCTTGTCCTCCCGATCTAGTCCCTTGGTTTCCTCTGGTGTTTCCTCCTCCATCAGATCCACTAGATCCTGAGCCACCGGCTCCACCACTTCCTCCTCTAGATCCTCCTATGTTAGGTACAGGGGCTGTGTTTGTCATGCCAAATGCTCCCGTCATCCCACTAAATTACACGTCGACAGTTTGTGAACTAGTACCACTCCCAGTCATATTTCCTCCACCACTTCCTAACGTGCTTCCAAAACCAGCTATATACATGCCTTGTCCAAACATTCCACCAAATACGGAATAGTGTGTGAAGCCATAGAAGTCCCAAACGAGAAGTTGTATCTTCTAGGTGCCGATCGGTTGCTTCCATTGATATCAAATGGATCAACTATACTTTTCCCTCATTCGAACAAACCAAGCGCCAAGGTTCGGTCGCTAGGTGGGGTCAGATGCGTGCCAATGACTCTTCTTTCTCTACACAAAATCTCATCAGAATCCACAAGGTTTTCTCTCCGCACTTACCAAGATGGGGTACCACACACTGTTCGGGTTCCACATCCTCCGCGTGAACCTCAACTACTTTCCACCATGTCCGGATTTATAACCCACTTGTAATCCCACACTGTCTATCGATCTCCTTTTCACGTGCATCATTATACTTGAGTCGTCTCTCCTCCCTTTCATGTTTAGTCGTCAGATCAGCCATCCTTCCCCAACCTGGCTTCCTCACCAAGCGCTCAGGGTGGTTTAGCCGCCATAGGAAATTCCTCTAAGCCCATGGTTACCATCAAGATTTTGATCATAAGGGGAATATCACATAGAAATGATCCCCTTGGCTCTTATAAGAACTCAAACTCAGCAAATTCCGGACAGGAATATGTGGAAATGGCATATTCCAGAGTGTAGCTAGTCAATACTCCCTTCCACCAATGATCTATAGCATGGGTCCATGTTAGATCAGCATCTTGCAAGTTCTGATATGTTTCTAGGTCTAAGGGTGTGATTTATAACACCACCCCGATCTAGATGTATAAGCCGAGAGCCATTCGAATAACTCTACTAGGAAACAACAGAAGAAGGTTTTGTACAACTCATGATAAAGAGTGTCTTCCACCCACCTTCGCATATCAAACCCAAATCCAGTACTGAATCTCTGAGTGAATTTTTCCTCCGTAATTTTAAACCAATATTCAACACCTTCAAGTGTTAAGCACTCCGCCATCACTTTTTACACAGATCATGATGTATGCCATGTTCCACTATAACTTCGAAAAGAGGTCATGGCAACAAAACCAAGATGTAGTCATTTTTTCACCCACCAAGAACAAGGGAACCTCATGCATGTTGGCCTATCACCTAGCGGGTGCTGGGCACTCACCCGAGGCATGTGAGAGGGAGTCGAGTCTCTCTTTTATGTGAGTCTAGTGGAAGGCATAGTTCATGATTCTGACTTAGTGATTTAACATACATGAAGAAGCTATAGAGCTCAAGACGACTTCTACACCCCTTCAGTCATAATGGAAACAAAGTGTGCAACAGGAATAATAGAACCAAGAAGTTGTAAATCCACAAATATACTTAATCATTCAAGTAAGGTCCATGATTATACAATATCAAAAGCGAGTAAAAACATGCAGATAATACAGAAGGAGATCTTAATGTAAACATGGTGGTAACCTTATCATATTCATTCATAGTCTTACTACAAAGTATCACAGAGAGGCAGACCATAGTCATGTGCCATATCTAGATCCATACATGTATTCTCACAAAACAAAATTTGCATTCCCCATTTCCCCATTACATCCTTACTAGAATCATTTACCCATTTTCATCCCATAGTTCTCGCAGTAATTCTGTAGAGCTCTGCTACCTCACTTGTGTCTTTGTTCTTTGCCAAGGGTGCACGTATAAATAGGCATCTGAGTTCTAACAAACTTCTCTGCAACCTCAGATCTGGCCCCAAGTGTCAAGGTGTGGGTCACCCTAGGCACATGCCTCTCCATGTCATGATTAAATTTTTGGATCTTTCTATCACAAGGTATATTCCTTCTAGGACACCCTGTCGCTAGGCTAGAACCTTATCCAAATGGAACACGTTCTTCATGTGTTCTGTCCAAAAGGCCAAAAATGGATAAGTCCCGAATTGTTCTTCGCATGGCACACGGTCTTGGTTCTCCAAGAACCCTTTTGAGTCTGCCTTGCGCACCTTCACTTGCGTGCTTCCTTTGGCTGTGCGTGCCTATGCACCTTTAAGATTAGGAATCCATATTAGGGCCCAATAAGGCATGACACGTGGTAGAAAACAATAAGATAGTTGATGACATGGGCTACACTCCAGATCACTCAAGTTCAAATCTTGGTGGGAATAGGTAGGTGAGAAGCTAGAAAATATCCCTCACGCCATTAATGCAGGATCTAATTACTCTAACCACCTGATTTTATTTAGATCTTATCTCCTTCCTTCTTAAACATGCCAAACAGACATGGGAAACACATTTGACATATTTATAGGAATTCATTACTTGTTATTGGTGGTTGAGTTTTCAAATCATATTTACCCTCCTCTTCCTCTTCTCTCATTCATTCTTCTATAAATGTAAGAGTATTTCTCATTGTAAATGGTTGTATTCTTTCAATTTTTATATGCATTTCCTTACATTATGAGTTACAAATCTTTAGATGTAGTCATTACATGTGGCTATAAGCCTCATACACCATTGTAATAGATTGTGCATTTCGGAAGTAATAGAAGAATTTTTTTGTGGCTATCTTATGCTTTAACCTATTTTTATTCTTCTTCCTTGCCTTTCCCTTACATTGTGTGTTTGTTTTACCTTCCTACATCCCTTGATCTCCATTTTTATTTTTCCATTGCAAATGAATGTGTAGTTTCATTACGGTATGTGTTACGCGTGTCAGCCTTCCTTTACGCATTTTCCTCGTTTTCACTCAAAGTTGATCGTGTTCATCTCCTTCTTTCTAGTGCTATTTTCTTCTTTAGTTTTAGTTTTCAATTTCTACATATCCTTATATCCCTGGTCCCTTGGCATGTTTACATTAGGAGCGGTAGTAGTAGTAAAAATAGGTAGAGGAATCAGCCTTCTCTGGAGGTCTATCTCAAGCGCGCAAGGTCCCACAACTTGGAGATAGTCCCATTGTTGCCTCAATGACTTAGTTCAACCTGATCTAAGATGGGTGCAAGTTTGAGCTCCAATAGTTTCTGGCATGCCCAGTGGGATAAGCATTGAAAACTTAAATTTCATTATTTCTAAGTTCTGGTGTGTGACTTAGTGATTTCCATCCTTTGGAGGCTTATTTTAACACATATGGCGACTCCCAACACTCATATCTATTGTTTCAAGTAGTCTACATTCCTTTCATGAGAATAGTGCATACAAGATAGAGTGCAATACCTAAAGAGTTTTTAAATATCTCCATTAATGTACAAGAAGAATAAATAGAAGAACTATCACACGTGCATCTCCATCTCTGTGTGTCATGCACTTTCCATTCCACCTTTGGGTAGGCCTCCTATGTAACTGTGATGGCAGATCCTTCACCACATCTAAGAAAATTTGCCAAGTTCACTAGTGGAATTCCTCTCATTACGAATGCACAACATGATATGCAAAGCACCTTGCACCGAAGAGCATCACATACTTCACCGTTGAAAATCAAGTTACTCATGTTGAGCACATCCAGGATGTATCCAATGTGTGCTCCATCTATTTAATTATGCATGATGATGTAGAGTTAGGATTCTTGTGGATTCTCTCAAAGGTAAAGAACTTGAGTGGTACAAAATCATGAAACTTGCATCTATTGCTAGTACAGGATGAGCTTGGAATAACTCTATGCAACTATTTTGAAGATATGTCAGATCACCTTTCCTTGGTGGAGCAATTGATGACAAGAAAAAGAGCACCCAATGAGTAGATGAATGATTTTAATATTAGATTCCAGAATACTTGGGACATAATTCCTCAAGTGGTAAGTCCTATAACCCAACATGATTTCTTGTATTATCTAAGGGCTTTGAATAATGACATTTCAATCATGATTCGGTCCATGGGAGGTGGAATATTATCCGTTGCTTACAAAATTGAAATAAGGGAAGAAAATAGTATCATTCAGGTAGGAAAGTTAGCTCACCTTTCCTTGGTGGAGGACCTGATGACAACAAAAAGATCACCCAATGAGTAGATGAATGATTTTAATATTAGATTCCAGAATACTTGGGACATAATTCCTCAAGTGGTAAGGCCTATAACCCAACATGATTTCTTGTATTATCTAAGGGCTTAGAATAGTGACATTCCAGTCATGATTCAGTCCATGGGAGGTAGAATCTTACCTGTTTCTTACAACATTACAATAAGAATAGAAAATAATATCATTCAGCAGAAAAGTTATCTCCTAGACCACCCATGCCCTTATTCCCAGAAATACCTCACGTGCCCCAACCTTCTATTGTTCCTATTCCGAGAAGATAACTCAGCCCACTACATCCACATCCTATTATCTCGGGCAAGTAAAAGGAAGATGAAGAAATGAAATCCCACGATTAGAAACCTATCTAATAAAATTATATCATTAGAGAAACAACAAGTGTAAGCCTTCGAGAAATAATTATAATAGAGGTTATAATCAAATCCATTAGCCCTTTAGAAATCAATATGTAAATCATAGATATGGTTAGAACCATAAAAATGATAGATGGCATGCGAATGCACACCTTCTCTTGCAAGTAATTCCTCACATCTGACCTCTTCTAGCGCCCAACGCAAGCCAAGTGCTTGTCCTAGTATAGAAAAATTTGGCACAAGAATCGAATGGTGCTTTCCTTGCAATATGCCTCATAGTCAGAATCATTGTGTCAATGTTACATGTGCACATGCTTACATGATTTATGTTGCTTCTAATTGTGAACCTTCTACAATCGCAACACAACTTGAAAATAAATAAATTCCAGAATCTCGTCCGAGGCCAACCTTATGTTCTTTGGTGTCGAATACTTCTATGTAATTAATCAAATTGTAGATGACACAAATAGACTACGTGCCTAGGTTGTTGATAACACAAGGTATAAGAAAATAATTCTTGATTTGGGTAAGTAACCTTCAACTCTTGTCACATTGCAAGTGATTATCAAAAGAAAAGAGATGCAGTTAAGGAATCCAACAATCATTGTGCACAAGTTCCTTCATGTGAGGTTCAATGCAATTTCCCAACATAAGCAATGCTCACCCCTCCTTTAGTAGGTCAAGTCGTGCGCCACTAAGGCCCCCGCCTCTATACTTGAATAATAAAAAAATACGTTTTTGTGCCTAAATGCACAAATAAATGGGCCTTCGATTCAACATTGCAGACGATGAAAAGACAAATGTAAATGTCACAATGTGGGATGCCCTATCCATTCCATATCAGTGTGACCTATTGCATGAAGCTCTAGTGCAACTCTCACACGCTGATCCACTATCCAAAAACCCCATGTTTATGTCAATATCTATCAAGAAGAGGAGAAACAAGTAATTAAGGTTATCAAAACCCCACCCTTTTATATGTCCTTGATCATAGGAAAATACCTTATGTAAAATTGTATGATTGACTCAAGCACTAGTACTTCTATTATGCCAAATAAAATGGTTGATGTATTAGGTCTTAAGTACAACCCTTTGTCCATAGGATTCCTACAACTTGATGGTTCAAATGTGACCACTTTAGGATTCATCAAGGATCTTGAGTTAACCCTCCATGCATGTCCAATCCTCACAATGAATCAAGATGTGTCAATCATTGACCTACCTCCTTTGTTTGCCTTGTGTTTGTCAAGATATTTTACTACTAAAGTTGGTGGTTACTTGTCTTCTAATTGGTCCAATATGTTATAGAATACAAGGTATGGTACCTAGTTTTCCATACAAGCTAAGCCAATATTTTCTTATCATGTTGATTCATATGACACATCCCCACTCCAAGTTAATTTTCTAATCCAATAAGGAAAAGAACAAGTTTCAAGAGAATCTGTTACGCCTCCTGTACCTAATTTAGTGTTAGATGAGTGGGCATAAAGGCACCATAAGTTTGGTCCATATGTTAAAGATATTGAAGCCTTTGAAACTAGGCTTGGTACTTATTACATCCTTGAAGAAGAATTCATGTTGGCACATGTGCTCAAGAAAAATGGAGAAAATTCTGGTCTATGAAATCTATACTTTAATGGATCTATAAACAAAAATGGGTAGGTGCAGGTTTTGTTCTCATTTCTCCCAAGGATGATAAATTATTCTTCACACATAGGTTGTATTTTACATGCTCCAACAATGTAGAATAATATGAAGCATTGGTGCATGGTCTTCTTATTTCTAAAAAGAGAAATATTAAGGCACTGCAAATCTTTACAGACACAAAATTGGCCATCCACCAGGTCACAAACAAGTGCATTTCAAATAATAAGCTGATTAAAAATTATAATTATAGAGTTTTATACCTCCGTAAGATCTTTGATGCTTTTCGTTTTGCAGGTGGTGCAAAGGAATATGAACAAATGGCCTCGCAGCTTACTGATTTTCCCGGCCCGAGGAATTTGTAAAAGGAAATGTGCAACATGTCAAATGGTGATTTATCCATCTATTCTAGACAACAATACCAATTGGAAAGTGTTTAACTGTGATGCACAAATTGTCCAGTTCATCCGAGTGAAGTTGAGTTCTCCTCAAGCATGGAAGCTAACTTACATGATAGCTATGGTGACTAAGTGATACAACTCAAGACAAATAAGTTGCCTAAAGTTTTGGTTACCTTAGAGAAAATTTGTAGCAATGGTGATGAGTTCAATGGTGAAGAAAATTATATTTGTGTGGCGTAATAATATTTCTCCTCGGTCATTATTGGACACGAAAGGGAGTTTTGCTAAGTAAATCTTGTGTACATGATGAAAAGTAGGCCTTCATTCCTCTCGTGTCGAAATACAGTGATATCTTCTCATGGGACTATGAAGACCTCAAAGGATTTGATCCAATTGTTTCTCAACACTCCATTGAACTTGATGCTAGCATCAATCCCATCAAACAAAATTAAAGGCTAGTTAATCCAAGGATAGATCCCTTTATAAGGAAAGAGCTATCTAAACTCATTGAGGAAAAAATAATATTTCCGATCAATTATTCTACTTGGGTTTTGAATATGGTTCTAGTGTGTAAGAATAATAGTGAAATTAGACTTCATATCAATTTTAGAGATTTGAATAAGGAATCCTTGAAGGATCATTATCCTTTACCTTCTATGGAGTAGATTTTGTATTTATTCTTTGGTGCGCAAAGATTCTTCGTGTTGGATGGGTATTCGGGATTTAATCGGACTCATATCAAGGAAGAGTATCAATTCAAAACAACATTTAGAACCAAATAGGGAACATATATATATCAAAAGATGCCCTTTGTTCTGTCAAATAAAGGTGCAACATTTCAACACGCCATGTAAATTTCCTTTAAAGGTTATATTAATGAGTTCATCTTGGTTTACTTAGAGGACATAACTATCTTCCCAAAGTAGAGTGCGGATCACATGACTCACTGGAAAAATTCTTTGAGAGATGTAGAGAATTTGGGGTGTTCCTTAACCCCAAAAAGTGTATTTTTATGGCGCATGATAATATTTTAGGCCATTTGGTCTCTAACAATGGTATTACTATTGATCCCTGAGCGCGGATCTGCTATCCTTTCTCTCTCGTCTGTGTTGTCACACAAAAATTCTTGCAGTCCTTCCTAGGAAAAATAAATGTCATTATGTGCTTCATTGCTAACCTTGTAGGAATGGTTAGGCCCATCAACCTCATCCTCAAGAAGGACACGGTTTTCAGATGGACAACATAATGAAAGGAAAGCTTCAACAAGATCAAACAAGAAATTACTTGTGCGCCAACACTCATCAACCCAGATTATTCAAATTATTTCATCTTATATGCTTATGGATCTGATGTGAGTGTTGCTACTATCCTAACACAAGAAAATGAACAAGGAATGGATCATCTAGTGGCCTTATTCATCAAACTTGAAGATTTGAAATATAGTCACATGGAGAAACAGTCTATGTTATCATGCACATGCTTAAGAAGTTCAAAATTATGCTCACCAAAAATCATATCAAGGTTTTAGTTTCACACTCAGGTGTTAGGGACTTCATCATGGGGACCGAAATCAATGAAAAAGAGAGCAATATGGGTGATTAAGATCATGGAGTATGATGTGACTATAAAAGCCACAAATCTAGTTAGAGCGGTTGCTCTGTAAATAACTTGTAGAAGACATGCATAATGAACACGAGACTTAATTGTTTACGAATGATGATCTCCTACGTGTGGAACCTAAATAGAGTGCAAATCTGGTGCACACAAATGGATGAAGGACATGATCACCTCCCTTTCCTCCGATGCATATCCTCCTAGTTTTAACAAAGAAAATATGTGACATATGAGGTTGTAGTCTATTCCATACATAATGATTAATGGCACTCTCTTCAAAAGAAATATTGATGGCATGTTGTTAAGGTGCATGGATGGTACATAGATTGAAAAAGTGTTAGCATAATTTCATGATGAATTCTTTGGTGGACACTTCTTTTCCAAGACATTAGTGATGAAGATCATCAAGGAAGGATACTTTTGTCCTACCCTGTTCGCATACATGCACAAGTGGGTCATGAAATGCAAAGAATGTGCTTTCTTTACAGGAAATAAAAAATTGGAAGCACTTCCCCTCCAACCAATCCAAGCGGATAAACCTTTTGTGTAATGGGGTCTTAACTTCATAGGCATGATCAATCTTCCTTCAAGTTCCGGGAAAAATGGGTGCTAACTTGCTATAGATTACTTCACTACATGGAAAAATTTGTCGTGCTCAAAGAATAAAAGAGACAGTCATCCTTGGAATTTTACAAGGGCATTATAAAAAGGTTTTTGTTCCTCAAATCATTATCTCGATAATGAAAAATCCTCTCATTTTCACCAAATCACTACCCCGAATGGCTAGGCTATAAGCAGGTTGTTTAGTGTGATTGGGTCACATGGGATCACCTCTCAAGCTATGGGACTTTGGTTTGAAGTGAACATCTGGAGGTTGAATTCCTTTTCCTAAACTAAGTTTTGTACTACTCCTAGTGCAATAAAATGGCTATCTAATCTTAGGCTAACATTTTTCTGAGTTTTAGGGAAAGAGATCTACAAAAGTAAACTAAACTAGGGATGGTGATGCACCGAATAAAAGGATATGTTGAATCGTAGGAAGGGTTAATGTGAGTAGGATGCAGACATTGTTAGTCACCTTCACCTATTGCAACTTAGAAAGGGCACAAAATACCACAAACTAGAAGCATGCATTCCTTTGTTAAAACTTGAATCATACAAAATAGAGAGACCAAATTGGATTGGACACACAATTAACTAACCACAAGGATAAAACACATGCACATGTTAAACATTCATTTTGCTGATGATGGCCAATGATAATATAACTTTAGATATAGAAGGAAAATAGTATTTCCACAACTGACATAAAATATGTTATATCACTTTTCCATAACATGAAACAAAACAATTTGAAATAAAGGCAAGCTAACCATCTATACTAAGGAATCATACATTCAAAAAGCATATATAAATCAACCATTTAGCACAATAAATCAGTTTTTTCAAGGCAAGATATCTCTCTGAATATAATTAAAAGGTTCTTTAAATCTTTGAAGCACTCTTCCAAGCTTGAAGAGAAACTTCACCAAAATATGATCTATCTCTCTCTCTCCTAATGACTCCATAAACTTAACTATTTATAAGTTCTTTAGGCTGAGCCATTACAATTGGGCCCTTAACTAACATTTTACTAATAATAGAAATGTCATTAATTCAAGGGAACATGCTCCCATAAAAATAGCAAGTTTTTTACAGGGGTTTGAATCAGTCAACCCTATAACTTTGACCGATCCAAAGCTTGGATCTATCCTTTCATGGCCATTCAGCTTTGGCTGGTCCTACAACACCTTCCTCATCTGCAGTTTTTGTTGTGTTTCCTCCCATGTAGCCATTCAATGTTTATACTCGATGAAGTGTTTAATGATTCCTTGAATTTACTCCTCCCGGGACCACATGCATAGTGATTTACCACATCTGTTGTCTTAATTTCTCTCGTGATTTTATCTAGAATTATTATAAGTTTACTCAAAAATTTCTTCAATCTTCTTTTGAAATTTTGGCATAAAACCAACCTGTCAATAGATTTCACTGCCGAAATTTTTAGTAACTTCATCATCACGTTTCACCAAATCCTTGAAATTTTTCTTGATTTGCTCCTCTGGAAGAGCATCGATATTTTTGTTGAAGAATTTATAGTTAACAATATCAAATTCTTCTGATATGTCATTCAAATCATCTGTAATCTCTACTTTTTATCATCTAACTTCTTAATTAGATCTTGTAGCACCTAACACCGAGAATTCCATGGCCTTTTGATATTTGAATAGATTTGTAGCATCATCGATTACATCCTCCTGGAGGAGTAGATCCGAATCTTCCTCTCTAATCTCACTCCATGTTGCCAAATTCAAATTCAGGTTGTTATTATCTTCTGAAAAAGCTTCATCCATTTTGCAAATAGTAGTTTTCCCAACCTGCAAATCATTGTATATCTCAACAACTTCTTTAATTAAAGGGTCAACCTCCTACAGTATACGTTCCATCCATCCATCTATTGATCTCCCTTTCTAGCCTATATTTTCGATCTCATGATAAGAAATATCATCAATAGTAGATGAAACTGTCATGGCCGTAGTAGTTGAGACTTTAGTAGATGGAGTTGGCTTTGTTACTTTCCGTAGCAATGCAGTGAGTTGCTCAACCTTGGCCTTAAGCTCATCCTTGGAAGCTTTATCCTTATCATATTTTTCTAATAGATTTCCAAGAGCAGTGTGTACATCTTGTTTTTCTCCTTCATGAGTGGATTTTCCTAATGAGAATCTAGAAATCGATAATCTATAGCTGTAATTGTTTCCTTAGTTTTTCCCTCAATGGGAGTGGTAACCTCCACAACTCATTCCCCATATGCATTCACCATCAGGCTTGAAACAATCTTTGGCCTCTTGGCTTGTCTCTTTGGGGTATGTTCTAATATGCTCATATCTATTACATCTCCCAGAGGCACTTTATTCTTTTGCTTTGGAGTTTGTGAAACAACCATTATGGAATGGCTACTGTTGATGAAGATAGAATAGTTAACTCAGTACCTGAAACATTAGCCACCACAAGAGTACCAGTAACATTAGTTGGCATTTGAATGGTAGTGGTAGTGATGGATGGGGTGGATGTGAGGACTTTCATAGGAGTTGATACAATAATGTTAGGGGATGAGATGGAGGAAAATGGAAGTGAGGTAGAAATGGCTAACCGAATAGTTTCTCCAGATGAGAGAACTTGAAGGGATGAGAATACTTGGCCCATGGAAGGTGATGGGAAAGAAGAAATGATGGTAGAAGTGGAGGGAACTTATGTAGGAAAGGAAAATGGAAGAGAAAAGGGAAATGATGGGTCTTGTGGGAAACTAGGAGATTCATGAGACTTCAACTATTTCTATCACAGGTGTTGTTGGAGGCATGAATTTGGGAACATGAGCCTTGGAAAGAGATGAGCTCCCAACAATAAATGAAATATTTTTTGGAACCGTATGGGTCTTTTGGGTTGACCTTTTCCCCTTTGTGGGTGTTGATTGGCTCATGGTTGATGGGGCCCCTGTATTTGTAGGTTTCTCTAACCCCTTGGGTGAGATTCCCAAGGTAACCAACCAATTGTGAGTTCTTTGCAAAATGGGTCCCGCCCTTTCCTTTGTGTTGCAACATTCTTCCACATACCAATCAATCCATGGAAATGGTTGATTGGAAATATTATTACTTTTATACAATTCATCCAAAACTTCATCATTGTCTGCATGTCTTTTGGTACGTCGATTATTCCAAATTGTTAAACTTCATCCAAAGTTAGCCTTTCATAATCCCTTTCTCGGATGATAAATTCATCCGAAAATGGATCCAGATATCTTCTAACTGGGGCACACGGGAACCGGACCGACTTGTCTCACTGAATTTTGCCTAATAGTCAAAATTGGTCCGTGGATGGAAATTTATCAAGGTTACCTCTGCCATTTCCACATCTACATTCTTATCCTTGTAAATATTTTGGAAATTGTATCTACTAATTGAAATAGAGAATTGAATTCTCACTTTTTCCTTTTATTATGGATCTTTGGGTAATCCAAGAATTGCCGAACCAACTCTAACAAAACCCACTTGTCGGTGGGACATCTAGGTAGCTTTGGGAGCACCCACAAAACCAAGAATTTGAATGTAAGTAAATGTGGGGAACTAAAGGTAGATAGCTCCCCACTCACACACTTCCTTGAAGGCTTCATCTGAAATTCTCCGATTATATAACTCCTTATCGAAATGGTAGAGGATAATAGCAAAGAAGGCATCATTGATCCTATGGAAGTGTTTTCTTCCCTCATCTAGTGTGAGTTGAGGATAGAAATCATAGATTTGGGAGGTACTTCAAATACCCTTGGTATTCAATCCAGTGAAATCTCTAATGGCAGATGCGGCATAAACCAAGAAGGATGTCATATAGAAACACTTTGAAGAATGCACTCTACTAAACTGATAGCAAATGTAGCTACTGAAATGCTCCCCCCATTTGATAAATTCATTATTCTTCTTGATAGTAGTGATATATAATAACATTCCCGTTTGTCATTGAAAATCTTCTTGTCGGTGCTCAATTTGGTCTCACCCCATTTGTCATTGAAATTCTTCAGTTTGTGGGCTCTGTCGTGTTTTCTATCTCCCCATATTGATGCATGAAAACTCTGTTCTCCATTTGGTTGCCATGATCAGTCCCTTCTTTTGGTTGAGGATCACTTTAAATCTAGAATTTGTTTTTGTTCCTCTGTCCATGTGAAAGAGTCTATAACTTGGGTGAAAAATCAGGTTTTTCCCTTCCTTCTATTTTCCACAGTCACGTTTTGTTGTCCCTGTCATTTTTTTCCTAAATATCTATGGAAACGTGATTGGATGTAGCTCGGAGGATCATATTTGGGCCTTATAACATTTCCAAATTCTCTTTCTTTGAAGAAAGATTCATTTCTGGGCTCAAATGGTTATTTTCCTGCATTTTATGGTTTGACGGGTGTATTTTTCCTGTCAAATTTATATCTTAGCATCAATTGAATTATGGCCCTTTACGGTTGGATGTGGCTCGGCGGGGCACTTTGAAACTCTATGGCCCAATTCAACTCAAATCTTGTTCGAGTGGAGGGCCAATGCTCATCCGGAAATTCACCTTTTGGTTTGGCCTTGGAGTTGCACAGAGGAGACACATGGAGGTTTCCGCTACCTTTCCCAGACTTAGACAAATTTTTCATGTGGTCGGTACAACTTTGGTGGACCATGGACATGTGGAGGGTTAGCACTCATTTGAGGATCCACCTCAGGGTCCCACCTTAACAATTTTGATAGGTAGACATGTGGAGGCTTCCGCTGGCTCCACTCTATACTTAAACTTTTCAAATCAATATTCCAAAGCACTGGGACATGTAGAGGGACCACACCTGTTTGGGAACAAGCCCCTAAATTTTATTTTGAAGAAGCACCAGGAGGACACTTGGAGGCTTCTTCTCACTCTACCCTTGCTTGGAATTTTCAATAGCCAAGGAAAATTGTCTCGGACCCTAGACACATGGCGCCTTCCATTGATCCTTCAACTTTTTTAACAACTCTGTGGACTAAGACACGTGGTGAGCCCACACTTTTTCAAGGTCTCCACTTTTGAGGACCATACCAAAGGTGCACCAAAGTGACACGTGGAGGCTTTCGCTACCTCCTTTTTACTAAGACTTTTCAAAGGCCAAAAGGCATTTTTCTTGGGCCCAGGGCACGTGGTAGGCCCGCGCTTTTTTGGAAAATTGCCCCTATACTTCTCCTTTGTAATTGTGCCAAGGAAACACATGGACGGATATGATATAACATAGAAAAGGGGTAGAATCAATGGTTGCTATGTATTGCACCTTTTTTTTCCACCATTTTTGCTCCAAGACTCCTGGAGATGTGAATATGCACTGCTTTTTTTTATCGTCATTTGATGAAATTCCTTGTCATATCTATCTATAAAGTGTCATTAAATGGATTTGGAACTTAATTTGTGAGTCCAAGGATTTTTAAGGTCAATATTTTGAAATTGGAATTGCTCGGGCACTTGCAAAAATGGGAATTACCGAGAAGTTGGATGTGGGATAGAGTTTCGAGAGGAAAGAAAGGGAAAATGATGAAATGATGAAAGTTGCACGCTTGTATGAAAAGATGAAAAAGGTGTTACCTTGAGAGCGAAAAGGATTACATGTCAGATTTGGTTGTGCAGAGCCTTTGGAAAATTATTAAAAGGGGATTTCTCACATGACAGAATCAAAATGATTAGAAGGATTGCCAAAAATTTGTGGTATTACATCCTAGTGGTTAGTCGAGGCCCAAGAAACGTGATCGGTTCACAATTGGTCCACTGTGACTTTTAGATGTGAATTTGTTAAATGTCACTTTTGAGGCAAATTGGTAACAAGCAAATGTCTCTTGAATATTATTTTATTTTAGGGGGAAAATTGAGTGAGTAAAATGTATAAATGCAATGAGAATACTCTTACAAAGGGTCAAGGGTTAAATTGTTAAGAGAAAATTTGAGAAAGTCATCTTCTTGAGAGACCAATCCGAGATACCTGGTTAATTCGCTTTTTGTATTAGATTTTCTATCATGTCAAGTTGGTTGTAGATGTATAGCCATTGACAAGCACTGAGATTTCTCTGGAATCTTTCCCTGTTGATGAATCTAAGAAATTTTGAAATTAATTTATATTCAATCTCTAGAAATTTGTGTCTGCTTTGTTTCAGAATGTCTGCAAATGGTTTCTCTTGTTCCTATTCCAATCTTGCATTGAAATATTTTTGAAATCACACAAGATCTCATCCCTATGATAGTTTAGTGGCATTTGTAATTTCATTTTAGGAAGAGCCTTTATCCTGTGATGAGATAAACAAATTCAAAATCACTCCTTTGTCATTTGTTTATAAAGATTGTTTACAAGTATTTGGGTGTACCTTAGGCACGATTGATCAGAGATTTTGGTGTTTAATTGAGTCTTTTAACTCAATCCTTTGTGTTAGAGTCTCAAATATTGTGTGAAAATGTGTTGATCAGGGCCTCCATTGAAGCACAACTTCTGTTAAGGAACGTCTTAACTATTACGAAGCTTTTCTTTGTCGAGTTGTCCATTATTGTGAAGTCCCTCAGAGATCTGGTATAATCAGCTTTATCCTACTTAATATCCCACAAAATCATTTAAAAACCATGAATCCATCCTAAACTACCCCTTTTTTCCCTTTATATCCACAAAGGAACAAAATCTATTTACTAAGATATGCAAAACAATCAGGATTTCTTAATGTCTTCAATAACCTTAGCCTTGTGTTGAAAGTATCTCCATCTTTTAGAAGTGACAACTCTTAAGAGTTAAATTATGGAGTATTGATCGTATTTTCCCAAGGTTTTCTTTATTAAATTTGTGAAAAATAAGGATATCTCCATCTCCTTCATCAAACAAAGGTTACACTACGGGTCCTCTCACCCTAGTCGAAAGGCATAGCCTAAAGTAGTGAGGATAGGTCAAATCCTCTTGAAGGTGCTATCCATATCTCCACAAATCTAAGTGATAAAGGGCTAGTTAGATCTCATCCCCAGCTACAAAATGACACACATCATGATCTATTTATCTCTAAGCTCCATGTTGAATATGTGATGCTGCTCAGCTTGAAAGGGAGAACAAATTTGGATACCAACACTAGTGGCGCCGTTGCTGGGGACTATTTAGCGTTGTCGGGAAAGATTTGTTGATTTTTTTCTAGTTCATATCCATTTGTCCCATCAACAACACTAGTGGTGCCGTTTCGAGGACTCTTTGAAGTATTTTACAAATGCAGTACATACAGACCCTGGTAATGTTTCTTACATGATCTAAGTGCAAATACATTGCTAAAACATCATTATCTATTCATATCTGTAAGAATTGTTCAAATTTGTAAGTTCTGAGTGTAATATTTCTAGCTTATACAGTTATTGCACTAAAATTTGTATCATCATTGATAAATTTGGGTAAAAAAAGAGAAGATCTCGTAAGCTTTGCATGAATTTGGTATTGATACACATTTGATAGGTCTTTCATAGTGCATTTGCACAAACTAAGGTGAAAATATTTAGTGGAAACTCCGTGTTATCTAAATTCTTATTAAATAGCGAGTGTCTAACATATATCAAGTAAGATTTGTCATTAATCTCTACAAAGCTAAAAGGAAGAAGATCTTTCTTTGCTAAGGACCCTAGTAGAAGGTTGTTTCAAGAGCTGAGAAATTCTAATTAAGAAGGAAGAATAATTTGGAAGGTTGTTGGAGATAAATCATCAAGAAAAGAGATCTCCATTGGTTAAACTAATCATCATGTGATTGAAGATTGCAATACTTCCTCAAGTGGATCTAAATCAAGTAATCTCTTTGTTGAATTGAATTCTCCATCCGGAGAGGTTTCTTCTTTTGTATATGAAAATTTTTCTTCTCAATCTGCCCCTGTATTCTCTAAATCTGATAGAGTTTTCCAAGAAATAGAGCCTTTAGAGGGTAGTCATTCTGAGAATTACAGCCTGCTACATAGACCTCTCACTCCTCATCAGTTTTCATCTACTCCAAGGTCACCTCCTCAAAGTAATATGGCTCAGCCTCCACCGAGACCTCCATTTTTTGTTAATACGTTTGGTCCCATCAATTTTAGAGGTATGGCTGGCTATCCAAATGTTGTACCACAAGATGTAAGAAATAGATTGCCTAAGTTTCAAGGAAATAATGCAATCACTAGTGATTAGCACTTGAAGGTCTTGTCAATATGATGGAGAAATTTGAAATAGAATTTGAGGATGTGTACATTAAATTATTTTTCCATACTCTAGAAGAAGATGCAAGGGAATGGTATAAATATTTTCCAGATAATTCCATTGATTCTTAAACAGAGATGAAGAATGAATTTAGATTGCAGTATGGAGATAAAATAGACCCTAGGTTTCTTTTATCATAATTTGAAAATATAAAAAATAATCCTAATGAATCAGTGCATGATTTCAATACAATATTTAACAAAACATTGAGAATATTTCCTACTAATTTGAGGCCATGTGATGAATCATGTATGATAAAGTGTTCAGATGCATTTGATAAGAAAGATGCCTATTATTTAAGAGAAAAGAACCCAACAACATTGAGGCAGGCCTTCACCATGGCTCTGCAAATTGAGAACAACATTAAATCGGTTGGAAAACCTCTTAAGAGGGAGGGTGTTAAACTGATCAACCATGAGAATCCTCAATCAAGTAAGGCTATGGATCTTGAGGAAGTTGTAAAGACTTTGGCCGGAGCTATCAAAGAAATCTCTTACAAGCTAGCCAGGGAAGAGAAAGGAATTGGACGTGGTTATCAAGGCCGTGTATAGGCAACAAGGACAAGATAGATTTTGCAAATCATCCTAGAAATGATCGGAGAGGTCCGATGACAGAGGTAGAGGACCCATGGGAGCTAGACAACCCCAAGCTAGGGAAAATAGATTAGTGTCTGATCCTCTAAATGCCATATTTGTTTTTGTTGAAGAGACAAATGAAATGGATTGGTGTGAAAAAAATTTCTTACCCCACCCTCCATGTGAAGTAGATCAGAAAGTTGAAGAGGTTGATGATGATGATAATATGCTTGATGATGATGCATGCATAGTGGATTCCTCTACAAGCTCGCATAGCAAGGAGAAACTTCAATTGAAGTAATAAGTGCAAGAACTACTGCAATTTTTTGGGATTTCATTCGGGTACCTCTTCTTCCTCCCTCTCATACTTTAGAAATAGATATGGTATAAGATTTTGAACTTCCTAATAATTATTTTGAGTACCTAAGAGCTCTAATGATTAAGAAGTATGATGGATGAATCCCATCAAAAGAGGATAGAAAGTTGTTAATGAATGATGTTGTTGCCAAGAAAAAGAGTATAACACAAGAAGTAAAGTTGTTAAAGGGGCAGGGCCTCAAGCCAAACCAAAAATTCTAGTGCTTACCAATATCCCTAAGGAAACCCCTAAAAAGGATGCATCTAGAAAAGGCTTGGTTACCCCAAATAAAACTTATGTCCCTCCCCATTCTCAAATGTAAAAACTCCTATGCCATCAGATGAATTTGTAAACCTTCCTCCTAACATTGCATTACCTAAATATGTTCCTTATGACATAGCCCAAATCTTGAGTCAGATCAATATTTTTGTTCCTATTGTTGAATTTCTTAGAATCCTTGAGCATAGGAATAGAGCATTCGAATATTTGGGATTTAAAGAAGAAAAGGTCACCTAGGGTAAAAATGTAAACAATGTAGAGGTTCCTCCTACCATTGCAGAGTTGAAAAAACCCCAAGTACTAGAAGAACTAGGTGAGCCACCTGAAGTTTACTTGGGAACATCCTTGGTTGAGTCTCAATTAAACGTTGATCCATTTTTTACAACACTGATTATTAAGGATAGACTGCAGCAAAATTGTATGTTTGATTCCAGAGCATCATGCAATGTTATGCCTCTATAGGTCATGAATAAATTGAAAATTAGAGTGACAACAGCTGATGGCAAGTGTACTACAATGGAATCTAGAGAGGTGCCAGTTTTAGGATGTGTAAAAGGTTTGGTGATACAACTTGCAGCTTATCCGAGTAAGAACTTGAAACTTGATGTTGTTGTTGTTGATTGCTCTGCCAAATGGGGCATATTGTTATCAAGAAAGTGGGCTGCAAGTGTTAGTGGAAGTGTTTAGATGGACATGTCTTATGCCACCATACCAATTGAGGGAAACCTTGTGAAGTTACCTAGTGAAAAGAAAATGTTATATCTTATTGAGGACCCCAACAATGCTTCTTATGAAGTATTGCATGCAAATATTGATATTGATAACTCTGTGAGCTATGTTGTTTTCAAGGAATATGAAATTGATCAATGCAAGTATCATGAGCAGGATGATTTTCCTGAGACTTTGATGTTTGATGTAGCCTCGAAAGATGTTAAAAAACTTGACCTAGGCACAAAGGATAAGCCTGAAAAAATGTGGTTAGATAGCAACTTGGATGGAAAAGAGAGACAATCATATGACCAAGCTGTTAAAGACATATCAGAATTGCTTAGCATGGTCATATCTAGAATGGCAAGCACTTGAAGATTTTCCTTGATTGTTTTCTTTGAATTAGGATGCTCACCATTGTATAGTGTATAGTCTTTGGTTTCTTTCGCTTTCGTGTTTTTCTATTTTGTTTCGTCCTGGTCCTTGGTGGCCATTTTGTTGGTTTCTCGGTTTGTCCTTGGGGATTTAGTTATTATTATTACGCCTGCAAGCTTATTCTTTGACTCTGTTACCCAATGGTTTGTTTTTGGCACTTGGTCTACTATTTGTTCTTGTGGCACTTATAGGGAGTGCCCATCCAGTCGGAGCCGATGTTGGTGCTTAATTTGGTCTCACCCCATTTTTCATTGAAATTCTTCAGTTTGCGAGCTCTGTCGTGTTTTCTATCTCCCCATATTGATGCATGAAAACTTTGTTATCCATTTTCTTGAAATTATCAGTCCCTTCTTTTGGTCAAGGATCACTTTAAATCCAGAATTTTTTTTTCGTTCCTCTATCCATGTGAAAGAGTCTGTAACTTGGGTGAAAATTTGGGTTGTTTTCCTTTTATTTTCCACAGTCATGTTTTGTTGTCCCTGTCATTTTTGTCTGAAATATCTGTGGAAATGTGATTGGATGTAGCTTGGAGGATCATATTTGGACCTTATAACATTTCCAAATTCTCTATCCTCGAAGAAAGTTTCATTTTCGGGCTCAAATGGTGATTTTCTTGCATTTTACGGTTTGATGGGTGTGTTTTTCCCCATCAAATTTATATCTCATCATTAGTTGAAACATGGCCCTTTCTAGTTGGATGCGACTCAATGGGGCACTTTGAAACTCTAAGGCTAGATTTAACTCAAAGCTTGTCCACGTGGAGGGCTGACACTCATCTAGAAATTCACCTTTTGGTTTGGCCTTTGAGTTGTTGGGGAGACACGTGGAGGTTTCATTGCCTTGCCCAGAGACTTAGAAAAAAATTTCATGTGGCTGGAATAGCTTTGGTGGACCATGGACATGTGGAGGGCTAGCGCTCATTTGAAGGATCCACCTCAGGGTCCCACCTTAATAATTGTGACAGGGAGACATGTGGAGGCTTCCACTGGCTCCGCTCTATACTTAAACTTTTCAAAACAATTTTATAAGGCTTGGGACATGTGGAGGGACCACGCCTATTTGACGACCGACCCCTAAATTTTATTTTGAAGAAGCACCAAGAGGACACTTGGAGGTTTTCGCTCACTCTGCCTTTGCTTAGACTTTTCAATGGCCAAGGAAAAGCTGTCTCAGACCCTAGACACATGGCATCTTCCACTGATCCTTCAAATTTTTTAACAACTCTGTCGAGCTAAGACACGTGTTGAGCCTGCGCTTGTTCGGGGTCTCCACTTTTAGGGACCATACCAAAGGTGCACCAAGGTGACACTTTGGAGACTTCCGCTGGCTCCTTTTTACTGAGACTTTTCAAAGGCCAAAAGGCATTTTTCTTGGGCCCAGGGCACATGGAAGGCCCGCGCTTGTTTGGAAACTTGCCCTATACTTCTCCTTTGTAGTTACACCAAGGAAACATGTGGATGGCTATGATATAAAGTAGAAAAGGGGAAAAATCAATGGTTGTTGTGTATTGCATTTGTTTTTCTACCATTTTTGCTCCAAGACTCTGGAGATGTGAATACGCACTATTTTTTATCATCCTTTGATGAAATTCCTTATCGTCTCTATTTGTAAAGTGCTATTGAATGGATTTAGAACTTAATTTGTGAGTCCAAGGATTGTTAAGGTCGATATTTTGAAATTGGAATTGCTCGGGTACTTGTAAAAATGGTAATTACTAGTGAAGCTAGATGTGGGACATAGTTGCAAATGAAAGAAAGGGAAAAGGATGAAATGATGAAAGTTGTAGATGCAAAAGATGAAAAAGGTGTTGCCTCGAGAGGAAAAAGTATTACCTATTGGATCAGCTACGCGAGGCCTCTAGAAAATGATTAAAAGGGGCATTTCTCGCATGAAAGAATTAAAATGATTAGAAGGATTGCCAAAATGTTGTGGCATGGCATCTTAGTCATTAGTCAAGGGCCCAAGAAATGTGATTAGTTCACAATTGGTCCACCTAATAGCTTTTGGATGTGAATTTATTAAATGTCACTTTCTGAGAAAAATTGGTAACAAGAAAAGGTCCCTCGAATATTCTTCTCTTTTGGGGGAAATTGAGTGAGTAAAATGTATAAATGCAATGAGAATACTCTTACAAAGGGTCGGGGTTAAATTCTTAAGAGAAAATTTGAGAAAGTCGTCTTCCTGAGAGACCAATCCGAGATACCTAGTTAATTCCTTTTGTGTTAGATTTTCTATCATGTCAAGTTGGTTGCAGATGTATAGCCATTGACGAGCACTGATATTTCTCTGGAAGCTTTCCCCTGCTAATGAATCTAAGCAATTTTGAAATTAATTTGTGTTCAATCTCTAGCAATTTGTGTCTGCTTTGTTTCAGAATGTCTGTAAATGGTTTCTTTTGTTCCTATTGCAATATTACATTGAAATCTTTGTGAAATCACATAGGATCTCGTCCCTATGTGACAGTTTAGTGGCATTTGTAATTTCATTTCAGGAAGAGCCTTCATCCTGTGATGAGATAAACAAATTTAAAATCACTCCACTTGTCATTTGTTGATAAAGATTGTCTGTAAGTCTTTGGGTGTACCTTAGGTGTGATTGATCAGAGATTTTGGTGTTTAATTAAGTCTTTTAACTTGAGCCTTCATGTTAGAGTCTCAAAGATTGTGTGAAAACATGTTGATCTAGGCCTCCATTGAAGCACACCTTCTAGTTGAAGGGACCTCTTAACTATCCTAAAGCCTTTTGTTGTCAAGTTTTCCATTATTGTGAAGTCCCTTAGAGATCTGGTATAATCAACTTTATCTTGCTTAATATCCCACCAAAATCATTCAAAAACCATGAATCCATCCTAAACTACCCCTGTTTTCCCTGTATATCCACAAAGGAACAAAATCTATTTACTAAAATATGCAGAACAATCAGGATTTCTTAATGTCTTCAGTAACCTTAGCCTTATGTTGAAAGTATCTCCATATTTTAGAAGTGACAACTCTTAAGAGTTAAATTATGGAGTATTGATCGTATTTTCCCAAGGTTTTCTTCATAAAATTTGTGCAAAAGAAGGATATATCCATCTCCTTCATCAAACAGAGGTTACACTACGGGTCCTCTCACCCTGGTCAAAAGGCATGGCCTAAAGTAGTGAGGATAGGTCAAATCCTCTTGAAGGTGCTATCCATCTCTCCACAAATCTAAGTGACAAAGGGCCAGTTAGATCTCATCCTCAGCTACAAAATGACACACATCATGATCTATTTGTCTCTAAGCTCCATGTCAAATCTGTGATGTTGCTTGACTTGAAAGGGAGAACAAATTTGGATACCAACAAATTCATCCCAACAATGGATTGATATCTTCTAACTAGGGCACACGAGAAGCTGGACCGACTGTCTCACTTGAATTTTCCCCAATAGTAAAAATTGGTCCATGGATGGAAATTTCGTAAGGTTACCTCTGCCATTTCTGCATGTACATTCTTATCCTTGTAAATATTTAGGCATGTGTATCTGCCAATTGAAATAGGGAACTGAATTCCCACTTTGTGCCTTTTATTCTGGATCTTGTGGTAATCTAGCAATTGCCAAACCAACTCTAACAAGACCCACTTGTCAGTGGGACATCTAGGCAGCTTGCTAGGAGCACCCACGAAACTAGGAATTTGAATGTAAGTAAATGTGGGGAATTGAAGGTAGATATCTCCCCACTCATGCACTTCCTTGAAGGCGTCATCTAAAATTCTCGATTATCTTTGCTCCTTATCAAAATGGTAGAAGATAATAACAAAGAAGGCATCAATGATCCTACAGAAGTGTTTTCTTCCTTTATCCAATGTGAGTTGAGGATAGAAATCATAGATTTGGGAGGTACTTCAAATACCCTTGGTATTCAATCCGGTGAAATCTCCCATGGTAGTTGTGGCGTTAACCAAGAAGGATATCAATTCTTTATTGTTCTTGATAGTAGCGATATATAATAACATCCACTCTTGAAATTCCTTCGCGGAGGGAAGACCTAAGACTTTGCTCAATAGCACAATAAGGTCACTGACCTCCTGAATGAAATTTTCCCGATACATGGTCTTTGGCAATTTGGCAACGCTCTTGGCTAGATAGGTTTTTAACATGACCCTCATGCACAACTATACTTCTTTATCCCAATGTTCCACTACTTATTCTGGTGAAATTGTGGTGTAATATTAAATGTCAGGGAGTTTGAGAAAATGTTCTATGAAATCTAGGTCTAGGCAGATCACAACTTTGCATCGACATCTTTAACTAAAATAGATTCTTCATCATAGTGGGTTTTGCATCCAAAAAAATTATGGGCCTTTGCATGAATGTGGGAAAACCGGCAAAGCAAGAGCAAGCTCGCTATCATATATAGCCTACATCCAGGGTTTCTTATTTGGGGCCTTCACCCTTGCCAAAAATCTATAAAATCAATTTGTCCAAGGTCGGTGTCCCTATGTTTCCCAGTCGGAAGATAAGAAAGAGTGAGGGGAAACCTCGAGGAACAAGTATTTCATTTTTTCCTTGCCCTTGGAAGTGGAAGTAGACATCAAATTCTGTGTTCTAAAATTCCAAAGAAGGTAGTCGAAAACCCAAAATCTCCAACCTCCGAAAACCCAAAATTAGAAACCCAAAGAGGAGAAGTCCAAAATTTGAAATGGAAACCTCGAATCGAGAAGTCCAAAATGATAGGTTAGGAAACCCGAAGAGGAGAAGTTTGAAAAGCGAAATGCAAATCTTGAAATGGAGAAGTACAAAATTCTAAATTGGAAACCTCCAAAGAAAGGACCTCCAAAATATCAAAAAGAGAACTCGAAGTTTGAATGGCACAATCCCAAAAAATGAGAAGTTCGAACAATCCAAAGCTCGAATATTGAAAAGAGAGTTCTCCAAAAACATGGATCTCCAAAATCTGAAAAAACAAAAAGGTCGAGAGGGCAAATTGGAGAACTCGAGAGGATCCTTGCAACTGCGAGTTCTGTAGAAACTCAAATCGTGGAAACATGGTGGGCAATAAATTTTTCATTTCCCAAGGTATGCAAAGGAGGAACAAAGAAAATAAACAAGGAGGAAAAAAACAAAAGATCTTAAACCAAAAGAAAAGACCAAAATAAAAATACCTTGAGAATGATGTCAAAAAGTATGAAATACAAGTAAAAATTGGTTGTCGAGAGAAAAGTGTCAGGTGAAAATGACAAGTGAAAATGTGATTTAAATAGAAAAACTCGATATTAATGGTAAAATTCCAATCCATACAGAGGTAGGTGGGAATTAAATGTGCAAAGAGCTCCAAAATTCTGAAACTTGAAAGCTGAAATTTCAAAATTTTAGAATTTTGGGGTTTCGGACTTCGGAGATCAAGGGATGAAAAATCATGGGAAGACTCGAGAAGATTTTCGAAATGTAAAAGCCCGCAAGTCTGAAATTTCGTACTTTCATACTTTGGAAGTCTGAAAGAAAATGACTCAAAAATATCGAAAGAGTTCCAAAACCCGAAAGCCCGAAAGTCTGAAATTTCAGACTTTGGGGTTTTGAACTTCAAAACTTCAAAAAGAAATTTCTAAAAATCGTGACCTAGAGTTCGGAAACTTGAAATCCTGAAAATCTGAAAGTTTGAAATTTCAGACTTTCGGAGTTTGTAATTCAAAGCTTAAAGAAGGTAGTTTCAAATTTAGGTCATTTAAACCCCAAAAGGGAAAATCCCTGAAGTCTAAAATCCAAATTTTGGACTTCAGGACTTGGAGAAATTTCAAAATGTAGAGATCTTTTGTGCAAAGATTCTTTCAAAAAAATGCCTGATCGATTTCAAAGTCTACTTCTCAAGGTAGATTAAATCGATAACACCTTCCTTAGTACTAAAATTTTTGATTGGGCACTAATCCTAGGAATCTACTTGAAGACCTCTTCCAACTACTACCCAAAATGCGATGGTTTGGCGAGTCAACAAACAAGAACACGAACAAGATCATGAAGAGGAAAATGAATATCAATCGAGGCAATAGCACACAAATGTCTCTCACGCGCTCTAGGTAGATAAAATCATGAAGAAGAAGGTAATAAGTACTTCACGATATAAACTTGTTTATGGAAAGGAAGCTCGACTTTATTTATCTCTTGAGTGGCATTCATTGGAGCTTTCCTATCAGCTAGAGTTTGAGGGTGAAGACCAGAGAGAAATCAGAATGGAAAATCTGGTTGAACTTGAAGAATTAAGGAATTCTGCCATAATCAAGCTAGAACAGCATCGACAATAAAAAAAGAAGTGGTTTGACAGAAAGGCTAGGTCTCAATCTTTCAAATTTGGTGACTTAGTCTTAAAGTGGGATGTTGGCAGAGTAAAACCAGGGTGTCATTCAAAGTTTGATGCACTTTCGAGTGGCCCATACATCATCAATTTGTGCAAGGATACTAACTCTTTCGAGTCATTTGTCTCATTTTGATGGAGGTGCACTATCAATACCAGTCAATGGGATTTATCTCAAACCCTTCCATTAAGTATTTCACATCATTGTATATAATTAGTGTAGTTTCGATTCCTCCAAGTGCGCTACTTGCACACTATTTTTGTATAGATTTCTTTCTTCTCATATGCTCGTTGTGCATGCTCTTCTTTTGCTTCCAAGATGTCATTTATCTTCCAAATAGTTTCACCGATTTGCGGGGTTCAAAAAGAGTTCATAAATGCTTCAAATTGTGACTTGAGTTGATTCTTCAAAGTGGTAGATCAAAAATTCATGTTTCTAAGTAGACTCCATGCCCAATGGATGCTTCTAAGGCTACTGATCTCCTTCATCTAGCGGGCATATGGCCCTAAAAATTTCTAAACTATTGTCAAAAATAACCCCCTATTATTTTGACAACTTATATTCACATTATGGCTCTAAGTTTCAACATTACAAGTTGTGCACACTTAGATTACTTCCTTGGCATAGTTCTTGGCTCTGATTCCTTGTGTGCTTTCTCATGCTCTACATTTTCTTCATGCCTTCCACCTTCCTTGGTGTTCCTCTCTATCTTATTTTACTCCTTTTGTGTGTACTCCCTATGCATTCATCTTCCTCTCGGCCAACTTATACACCCTTCATACACACCTTGGACTTACTTCCCAAATTAAGTTAAGTTCTGGAATTCATGTGCCCTTTCCTATTGTCACACATCACCTTTTGATTCTTACACCTCACTCGATACTTTTCTCATATAAATATGTATCCATTTCTGCCATGCGCTTTACCTTTGCATGCACTCTCCTTACCATCTTCTCCCGTGCTTATTCCCTCTACGTGCACTTTTGCGCCTTCTTTTACACCAATCTATATGCCACGTGCCAACCTATCAAAATTATTATCTCACACGCAACCTATCAAAACATGCCAACATGGTGTTGAATCCTTGCAACCAACCAAAAAATGACATGTGGTAGAAAATGACAAGATAGCTGATGACATGGGCTACACTCCAGATCACTCAAGTTCAAATCTTTGTGGGAATAGATAGGTGAGAAGATGAAAACGTCCCTCAAACCATTAACGCAAGATCTGATTTCTCTAACCATATTAGATTTAGATCTTGCCTCCTTCCTTCTCTTACATGCCAAGCACAGACATGGGAAACACATTTGACATATTTAAAGGAATTCATTGCTTGTTGTTGGTGGTTACGTTTTCAAATCAGATTTCCCCTCCATCTCTTCCTCTTCTCTCATTCATTCTTCTATAAATTTAAGAGCATTTCTTATTGTAAAGGGTTGGATTATTTCAGTTTGTATAGGAATTTATTTGAATTTTGAATTACGTGAGACATTTAGATCTGGTCCTTGCATGTGGATATCGGCAACATACGCCATGTAGCAATGATTGTGCATTTCGGAAGTAATAGAAGAATTATTTTTGGCTATCTTATTCCTTAACCTATTTTTATTTTTCCTTGTCTTTCCCTTACGTTGTGTGTTTATTGTGCCTTCCACGTCCCTTGCATCTCATTTTTCGATTATGTCTATTGAAAATGAATATGTAGTTGTGTTCTAGTAGTATCGCTACGTGTGTTTAGCCTTCCTCTATGCATTTTCCCTCATTTTCACTCAAAGTTGATCATGTTCATCCCCCTTCTTTCTAGTGCTATCACCTTATTTAGTTTTAGTTTTCTCTTTTGCATATCTTTATATCCTGGTCCCTTGGCAAGTTTAGATTAGGATTTCCATTTTAACATTAGGAGTAATAGTAGCGGAGAAATAGGTAGAGGAACCGACCATCTCGAAAGTTTTCCTCAGTGTGTGCAAGGCCCCATAACTTGGAGGCAGATCCTATTATTGCCTCAATGACCGAGTTCAACTGATCGAGATGGGTTCAAGTTTTATCTCCAATAGATTCCATTTAAAATGAAACTTAGAATGAGTTCATTTTTGATTTGATGATTGATGTTGCCAATGGCGACATCAATGAAATACCTCCCTTTGAAGACATTTCATTTAATGAAGTAGAATTTGACAACGCATCACCTACCTAATTGAATGAAGTTGAAACTCACTGTTGTTAGTGCAAAATCACAGCACCCCTAGACGCACATCAGGCTTCTAGGTTGATGTTCAGGCATCCAGTGTGATTGCACAACATGGAAACCTCTCTCCAAGCGTGGGACTTGTGAAACCGAGAGAGGAATCTTCGAGAGAAGGCTGGTTCCTGCTCCTAAACTACCTGCCACAAGCTATTCCAGTGCAGGCAAGCTAATCTAATCCTAATCTAACCATGCCAAGGAGAGAGAGAGAGAGAGAAGGGAAAAATAGCAAAAGCCTACACTAAAACGGTGATACACCAGAGAAGGAGGATGTTGAACATCTATCAAAACTGCCATGGGACAAAGAGAGGTGAGCAATGGGAAGGATGGACAGATGCATCACAGGCCCAAGGATAGATTTCACACAAAAATGTCCCAAAACTCCATGAACACAGCTCCAAACCTGCAATGAACATTTAGACATGCATAGATACCTGCAAATGAAGAGAGGCAAGGAGAGAACAAGAAAAAATGAGAGAGGATGGACAGATGCATCACAGAACACGTTTTGTTGCTCCAGAAGTTTGCACAGAACATCATTCCATTAGTAAAAGGCAAAAATGCCATTACAGAGCAAGGGAGGAGGTTCCAACTCCATTTTCAACCCTAGAGAAGAAAAGAAGGGAGGGCCGAGCAGAAAGAATGAACAACTTTTTTTTTTAAAAAAATGAGCCAAATCTGGCTTTTACATTGCATGGGTCGAGCCCAGGGGACAGAAAACATGGGAAAACGTGCAAGCCCATTCCTCATTGACTGCAGATGCATTAAATCAGCATGGAGGATCTTACCAACCCATACCCTGTCACTTTGAGTGATTTTGGAGGAGAATGCGACCCATTTGTATTAATTTGGCCGCTAAAATGTCACTTCTGGCCGTGCAGAAGAAGAATGCGACCCATTAGCATTAAAACGGGTTGTTGAAAGGTCGCTGGCCATTACCACACGTCAGAGCCGTTTCTCAATTTTTCTCTCTTGGACTACACACCGAAACTTGAGATTGATCCCAGAATCATGTAGAGCATCTCAACAGCTTTCCGTTGATATAAAGAACGTGGAAATCCGAGCTCTGGATCAAAAGATATGGCGATCTGAAGATTTAGGGCACGGAACAGATCAAAACGAATTTTAAAATGTTTTCCCGCTCTTCGCCATCTGGACGACATGTGGCACGTGCTGATTGGATGAGCAATTCTCTCTCCTCGTCTTTCGCGGGCTTTCTTTTGAAATTGCTTGTGGGCCCCTTAAACTTGGACACGTGGCGCCATTTCATTGGTTCGGTTCAGCGCTCGATAACTCGCCCCTTTGACCTTTTGACTTTTTCTCCTGTGAGGACACGTGGCAGTTTCTGATTGGTCCTCGGCTCCTTCGGCTCCTTCGCGTACTTCACCTCCATTTGTCCCGGATGTCCCATTTGATTTTGGGCCCTTTGTGCTCATTTCGGCCGGTTCGGGCATTTCGCGTCATTTGTCCCAGATGTCCCATTTGATTTTGGACCCTCTAGACTCATTTCGGCCGATTCGGCCGAGTTCGCACCTTTTGCTTTGGCCCGATTGTCCCATTTGATTTTGGGTATCGGCCCTTTTCGCCCGATTCGGCCGGTTCGCGCCTTTTTGGCCCGATTGTCCCATTTGCGTCCCTCTCAGCAGTTAGCCAATTTTCTCGGTCGAACCGGCATTTCGCGCCCGCCGCGTACTTTTGTCCCAGATGTCCCGTTGCTGCGGGCTGTTTGTGCTTACTTATTTGGCCGGCCGGTTCGAAGCCTTTTGTCCCAAATGTCCCGACCATTGCCCCTAGGACTAGGACTTAGTCATTTTTATGATTTTTCTGGATCAACCTACTTGCCTTCTGCATGACCTTTTTCACATTTTCTCGAGCTTGCTCTTTTCCTCTCGAGACAGGGAACTTAGAAAATATTTGAGGGGACTCTAGCAACATGATTTTGGCCCCGAATCAATCAATTTTTCTAGGACTTGAATATTCGATGCATGTTATCAAATTTACCCGGGGGGTGAAATTTTGACAACGGTTTTGGTGACTCGGCGGGGTCATCACTGCTAGATGAATGATCGGTAGCTGAAGCATCCATTGGGCATGGAGTCATGAGTTGCGACTGCGTGATCCGAACTTTGAAAACCTCCCTCGAGCCACTTGGAAACCCATTGAACTGGAGTGTCTTCACCAAGATGCCACTGAAATGAAGCGTGCAAGAGCAAAACCAGCAACACCAAAAACTATGTACAAAACTGAAAATCATACATGCCCCAAATGGAACATGCAGAGTGTGCACAAGCACTTCTTCTGCTGAAAGCAAACCTAGCTACTCTACTCTAAGCTGGAAGCAAAGGCAAGCTAAACAAACCTGCAATTTGGTTGTGAGAAATAGCTTCCTTTCTTCAAAATTGGCAGCCATGCAATTGATTTTGCGATTCGGCTGTTTGGATGGATGGAAAATCAACAAGAAGCTGGTCTTCTATCCAAATCATCAAGGTATTAACTGAAAAATCCAATACCTCTTTTAGTTGCTCTGCATTTGGATTGGAGAGGTATGGCAGCTGATCCTTGGTACTTTGTAGCTCATCCTCATGCTCGGAAGCAAGCATGGTGGTTGTGGCTTCTCCTTTGGCTCTAATGAAGCCAAATACACGATTGGGCAAGGTCGATCAGTTTGATATGCCCATAGCTCGATTTTCAACTCCAAGAATGGAGTTTTCTTGCGAACCCACTGAATGGATGATGTGGAAGCAATGGTAGAACCCTTACGCCCTTTCTCTTCCTCCGATGAAGAACATGGAAGATTAAAGTCTTCCAATTTTGATTCCAAAGGGCTGCTATAAGATGCGAGGCTGCTTTTATGAATGAATGATGTCCTCCATGACAGCGAGGCTCAGTGTTTGGAATGTGGATGATGAAAGAGAGAATGGTGAAAACACAACCGGCTCTTCTCCATCAAAGCAGTCCTCCAAATCGGCAGTAAAGCGCCTCATTGTTGTCTTGCTTTGCAGTGCTCGTATTCAACTTCCTCCGTGGTGTCCTCTTGATGTGTAACTTTGACCACCATGGTTTGCTTCACTCTCCAATATTGAGTTTGAGAGATCAAACTCCTCTTCAGTACTAGAACTTGAGAGAGGTGAAGTAGAAAGAAGAACTGAAGGTTCTCCTGTAGCCTGCTTTGTGCTCAAAGCCCTTGGATCTGCACTTTTCTCCTCCACAGCTAGAATGTGCTCCTCTTCTTTTGGATTTGGAGCAGCTTCTCCTTCCTCTAATGTTTGAAGGCAATCTTGCTCTTGATTGAACTCCTTCTCCAGCATGAAGTTTGTCAAGTCAAACTCTTCAATTTGCTGCTCTAGAGGACAAGTTGGGACTGCAAGATCTTCTTCTTCTGCTGCAACCAAATCAGTCCTAACCACCATTTGTTCAACCTTAGCCTCTTCTGTAGGCTTAACCATCAAGGGGATCTTTGTCATCCCAAATTTGGTAGCCCAAACCTTCAAGTCATCTGTCATTTCTTTTCTGTTGGGCTCCTCTTCCTGCTGTCCTTGATGACTGATTTTTTCAATTCCTTCTTCCCCATATGAAATTGGGAATGCAAGAGGAATGGGCTGAAACTCAACTGATTTTACAATTTTTTGTGGTGGTGGAGGCAGTGAAACCTCTTGTTTCTTTGGAGGAGGGGGTATTTCTGTTAGCTCTTGTGGAGGGGATGACTGTTTGGAAGGGAAAAGCAAAGAAGAATCGAGATGAGGTGGAAGGCGGGGGTGGAGAAATGGATTCAACACTTGGGACAGCAGATGGAGGGTTTGAAACTTGACCTTTCTTGCTGAAATGAAACAGATTGGGAAAGAGGAAAAGGAAAGGCATGAGATGGTGTGCTTACCCGTTGACAAGGTTCTTTGAATACTTCTCTCATACACCTCTATTTCTTCAATCCACTTTGCAAGCAAAGGCGGCGTTGCAATCATGAAGTCAAGCTTCTCCGAGGGTGTAATGCCTTGGAAAAGGTCCCACCCATGGACGGGGTGCTCCATAACCGATTCCAAAAGCTTTCATCGTGCTGAGCCTGGGTGCACTATGTTTACCTCCATCTTTTGGATTTTTCCATGCAGACCAGCATCTTGCATCGATTGTCTTCATTATATGCATACTCTTGCTCTTGGAAAGCTCCATAGCCAAATTGACTTTGGCTTGCTAACATTCATATGAATATGCATGCTGATCTGGAGGATTTGTAAAACCTGTTGGAGGTGGAATATACTGCTGTTGTTGATATGAAATCCATGATGGAAATGAAGTCATGATTGCACAACTTCAAAGAATGAGGAAGAATGAAAGAGATGGAAAGAAGGATGAATGGAAAATGAATGAAAATGAATGGAAAGGAAGGTCTGCAACTTCAGAGATGGTTGTTGACCAGATGGAGTCACCAGATGTGTTTACAAGTGCCTCCAAAGGCTGAAATCTTCACGGGAACACATCAACTTTGCAAAATATGAAGTGAAAGACCTCTAAGGTCCCACCCGCGTGCAAAAGCTGTTAGTGCAAAATCACACGCACACCCTGGGACGCACATCAGGCTTCTAGGTTGATGCTCGGGCATCCCGGTGTGATTGCACAACATGGAAACCTCTCTCCAAGTGTGGGACTTGTGAAACCGAGAGAGGAATCTCCAGAGAAGGCTGGTTCCTGCTCCTAAACTACCTGCCACAAGCTATTCCAGTGCAGGCAAGCTAATCTAATCCTAATCTAACCATGCCAAGGAGACAGAGAGAGAGAGAGAGAGAAGGGAAAAACAGCAAAAGCCTACACTAAAATGGTGATACACCAGAGAAGGAGGATGTTGAACATCTATCAAAACTACCATGGGACAAAGAGAGGTGAGCAATGGGAAGGATGGACAGATGCATCACAGGCCCAAGGATAGATTTCACACAAAAATGTCCCAAAACTCCATGAACACAGCTCCAAACCTGCAATGAACATTTAGACATGCATAGATACCTGCAAATGAAGAGAGGCAAGGAGAGAACAAGCAAAAACAAGAGAGGATGGACAGATGCATCACAGAACACGTTTTGTTGCTCCAGAAGTTTGCACAGAACATCATTCCATTATTAAAAGGCAAAAACGCCATTACAGAGCAAGGGAGGAGGTTCCAACTCCATTTTCAACCCTAGAGAAGAAAAGAAGGGAGGCGAGAGCGAGAAAGAATGAACAACTTTTTTTTTTTTTTTTAAATGAGCCAAATCTAGCTTTTACATTGCATGGGTCGAGCCGGGGACGAGAAAACATGGGAAAACGTGCAAGCCCATTCCTCATTAAGCTGCGAGATGCATTAAATCAGCATGGAGGATCTTACCAACCCATACGCTATCACTTTGAGCTATTTTAGAGGAGAATGCGACCCATTTGTATTAATTTGGCCGCTAAAATGTCACTTTTGGTATGCATGCGAAGAACAATGCGACCCATTAGCATTAAAGCGGGTTGTTGAAAGGTTGCTTCGGCCATTACCACACGTCGAGCCGTTTCTTGATTTTCTCTCTTGAACTGCACCAAAACTTGAGATTGATCCTAGAATCATGTAGAGCATCTCAATGACTTTCCGTTGATATAAATAGCGTGGAAATCCGAGCTCTGGATCAAAAGATATGGCGATCTGAAGATTTAGGGCACGGAACAGATCAAAACAAATTTTAAAATGTTTTCCCGCTCTTCGCCATCTGGACGACACGTGGCACGTGCTGATTGGATGAGCAATTCTCTCTCCTCCATCTTTCGCGGGCTTTCTTTTTGAAATTGCTTGTGGGCCCCTTAAACTTGGACACATGGCGCCATTTCATTGGTTCGGTTCAGCGCTCGATAACTCCCCCTTTGACCTTTTGACTTTTTCTCCTGTGAGGACACATGGCGATTCGATTGGTCCTCGGCTCCTTCGCGTACTTCGCCTCCATTTGTCCCAGGATGTCCCATTTGATTTTGGCCCTTTGTGCTCATTTGGCCGGTTCGGGCATTTCACGTCATTTGTCCCAGATGTCCCATTTGATTTTGGACCCTCTGGACTCATTTCGGCCGATTCGGCCGGTTCGCGCCTTTTTGGCCCGATTGTCCCATTTGATTTTGGGTATCGGCCCTTTTCGCCCAGTTCGCCGGTTCGCACTTTTTTGGCCCGATTGTCCCATTTGCGTCCCTCTCGTGATTAGCCAATTTTCTCGGTCGAACCAGCATTTCGCGCCCGCCACGTACTTTTGTCCCGAGATGTCCCGTTGCTTTGCGGGGTGTTTGTGCTTACGGCCGGCCGGCCCGGTTCGGGCCTTTTTGTCCCAAATGTCCCGACTGCCCCTAGGACTAGGACTTAGTCATTTTTATGATTTTTTCCTGGATCAACCTACTTGCCTTCTGCAACCTTTTTTCACATTTTCTCAGAGCTTGCTCTTTTCCTCTCAGATAGGGAACTTAGAAAATATTTGAGGGGACTCTAGTAACATGATTTTTGGCCCCGAATCAATCAATTTTCCTGGGACTTGAATATTCTGATGCATGTTATCAAAATTACCCAGGGAGGTGAAATTTTGACAACAACTACATCACCTACGCAATTAAATTTTGGAGGTCGGACTTCAGAGTCAATGAAATTTAAATTTCACCATGGAAAATAGTTAGGGGACACCTATTTCTGGAAGAAAGATAAAGGAAATAAAATGGGACTTGGGAAGGAGTTTTAGGTTAAAATGGGTTTCTAAGTATCCATTTATTGAGCCTATTGAAAGTGAAAATAAATATGAACCTCCCAAAGAATGAAAATGTATAATTTGCAGCTTGAAATTGGGCAAGGACAAGACAATGCAACTTAAGTTAGAATCTAGGCAAGTGGGAGGCAAAGTGAATTCAAGAAATTAATGGTGAGTTATTAATCCTTATCTTCTTTTGCGGCCAAATTTGGCAAAGGCAAGTTGGAAAATTAAGATGGATGAGTTCCCCAAAGTTTTATGAGGCAATTTTTCTTTGAATTAAGTCTTACTCCATAATTGGAGATGGTGGTGGCGGGAAAGTAAGAAGGACTGACAGTCCTACTCTGCATTAAATTTGTGGAAATTGGTGAAACCTCTTAGGAGTAAGATAGAGGGTTTGGTTTTGTCAATTCATTTGGTTTGGAGCTAGAGATTTACATGTGGTTGTTTTTGTTTTTGAACCTCTAGTTCAATTTTTGCATGCAATGTGGCAATGCATGAGTTTTCCTTCCTTACATGGCGTGGAAGAAAGGGTTGGCACTATGAGACTATAAGGAGGAGATAGAGGAATTTTTTTGTCTAGTTTTTACATTTTGAAAGGAGGATTGAGGCTCTACTTGGATACTTCTATGAATCGGTGAAGGTAAAGCAATATCAGGCATGATAGGCTCTATCTATTAAGATTTTTAATTTTACTTAAATGTTTCATAAGAACAACTCTTCTCTTTGGAATAGTATTGGGAATACTTTTTTGACTCTGTTTGAATGATGGAAAGTATGATCCGGGTTTCGATTTTTCTTGTGTGGATAGCTAGTTATGCTTTAATCCTTCTACATGGTCTTGAGATCAAGTCAAAAAACCATATGTTATCTTGTATGAACTATTTAAATCTTGTAGGTAGTTTGGTTTGATTTAATCTGTGGAACTTGTTCTATAATGATCTTATTTCCTCTCTGTTGGAAAACTACAATTATTAAACTATTTTAAATACCTTGACTTTTGATTGAATCTTACATTATTATTTAGGAAGATAACATTCTGTGATGCCTTCTTATACATATTCTTTTAGTACTGATGGAATGCTCAAAATTGGCGAACGTGTCTATTTTCTTATCGTTGTCTGTGATTGTGAATTTGGATTTTGTTTGTATTCTTTCTATTGTAGACTTCTGACCCTGTGATTATTAAGGAAAGATAAATTGTTATGGGTTTTTCTTGGAAATTGGTTTAACGTCTCCATGGACTTGTTTAAGTTCTTCCGGTTATTATTTTTAAAATCCTACAAAAGTATACTTCTACTATTCTCTGGAATTGTTTAGTTGTTTTCGAAGCCTAATTTTTGGAAGCCCGTAAGGGAATGATATTCCATTTTCTACTCTATTGGGTCATTGGGTAACCTAGGAAATTATGGCATTTGGTGCTAAGAAGGGAAAACTCCCTTGGGTATTGGTTTACTATATTTTGGTTATTGTTGTCACCTTGAACTTCTTGATAGTTCTATTGACATTGTTTTGATGTATTGTGTTAGCATGTTTCTTAGACCTTGGGCCATCAACCTGGTTTCAATTATTTCAGATCTTAGGAAATGTTTCTTTGTGAAAATGGAACGATGACTCTGTTTTGGTTAAATCATATTGTATACTTCTTTTCCTATACAGATATGAGTTAGGAAGATTGTTCAGACTTACCCTTTTGTTAATTTCTTCCTTTCATCTCTGCATCTTTTGGGAAGTGGTTTATTTTTTATCTTGTGGAAATCAAGGCTATCTTTACCATCTCCTTGAATGATGAAAGGTAATGGAATGTTGTTGTTCTTCATTTATTTCCTTTCTCTTGGTTGTTGTTCATTCAATTCAAACCCAAATTAGATCTTTGTTTGGGATTTTGGTTTGAAACATTAGATCAATGACCTTGTCAATATAGGTTATTGGTTTCTTAAGGTTCTCTTTTAATCATACAAGAGTTTTGGGGTAGTGATCTCTCTCCCTCTCCTTCCTTTAATCTTCTTCTAACTTGGTGAAGATGTTGTCTTTCTCTAGTCTGTTTCATTATGTAACTTCTTGACTTTCTGTAAATAATGATTGCAGAATGTTGTTAGGGAAGTATAACTAAAGTTGAAAATAATTGGATGAAATATTATGTTTGGCTGGAAGTATTTGGATGGTTTAATGAGTTGGTCTAGAGTATAAAATTAACCATTCTAACCACTTAAGGTAATGATAGAAATGGTGTATCTTTGAGATTGGAGTGTAACTCTTTTTCTTGTTGGAAGTAACCTTACCTCTTTAAGAGGTCTGATTTAGCTTGTTTGGTTTTTAACTTGAATTGGTTCCTAGTTATAAGTTTGAGTATTAGGATACTCTAATCCGAGACACTTAAATGTTACGATGATTTGGGTTATCCTAACTTATTTCTTATGATATTTAAGTTCAATTGTTGGCAGCTCATTTTAGGATGAATTTAGGTTGATGAAATATTGAGATGGAAGTATTGTTGTAAATGATCTACTATTGAACTATGCCTAAAATATAGTTAGGATAGTTACTTTCTTCTGTTAAATGGATTTAACTGAATGAGTAATCATGAAAAGAAATGTAAGAAAGTAGTAGTGAGATTCTGATGAAATGTTACTTATCTGAATTATTGTTTAAATTCTTTTGATAAAAAGACAATAGTATGGAAGGTTGAAGTTGTTATATTTCATGACCTAACCTTACTTTTGATTTGTTGTATATCTCTTTTTCTCTCTCTTTTATTTGAGTATTGTAACTCCTTTTGGCTATCTTTTTAATTACTTTAGGATTGTTTCATAACAACAGAGTTCTTTTTATGAAATAGTTAGCTAAAAGCACATCATTTTAATAATTTAGTACTTATCATGTTGAGTTCAATGAACTGACTGTGCTAGCAATTTTGCAGATGGAATTCGTAAGTGATGAAAGGAGAAATATCTTTATGAAGTTACATTTTTTTATCAAAGATCTTTGGATCTTTGTATGATTAAATATGGTTCATTCTTGAAATGTACTTGATTTAAAAAGAAAGTTGTATCTAAAGTTGATTTAAATATTATTGCTTGATATTAGTAATGTTTGAAGTTTTTGGACTTGTAAATGTATAATTCCTCCTTGCTGAATGAAAGATGTGTGAATTTTTTTTGTACTTGATGTAATTCCTTTTTGGCAAGCAATGCATGGAAATAATGACTATTACTCTATTTTACAAACAGTAACATACTTTTATGGTTTGGAATGGAATAAATAAATATCTGAGTTGTTAGATGTACTACCCTCTCTAGTGAAGATGCAACTTATAAAGTTGAAATTCTTACATTGATATTCAACTATATCACTATGACTATATTTATATCAAATGTTTGTATGAGAGTTAAAATTTGATAGTAATTTATAATGGGAAATTGGATTATAATAGATTTTAACCCTTTATAAGGGAAAGGAAATACAACTCCTTGAAATGAATCATAGTCTTAATTTAAGACCTTTTAGATATGAATCCTAATTGTTATCGTAGTTAGTGAAGGTGTGTCTTCTCATGTAGACTTCCTTAACCAAAATAGGGATGTCGGGAAAGAAAAATGAAATGGAATTAGACTTCATTCAATGAAGTCTAATATGGAAAAGGACCTACCTAGAAATTATATAAGCTAGGGTTGTATGAAGTGAGTAAATAAATGACACTTCCATGTGTGTTGGGCCTTTAATATAGAATTTGAATCAGGATGTTAATAGTTCAAATCATAGCATGTGAATTGGATAGAAAGAAGATTTATCTGCATAACTTCATCTATTGCAGTTTTAACTCTGAATCTTAATGATTAAGGAACCTAGTTATTCAGTAGGGTTGTTGTAATTAATCTGTAACAAGGAAATTAATAAGATATAACTTTCTATCTAAGGTATGTTCATCTAGATGAGGAAAAATCAGTTGGATGTTGACATGCACCAACTGCAATGTAGTACCTCCATGATGACATGGGTCTTCACGAGGATACTATGTTGTAGTTGACATGTTTCAACACCTTTCATATTTTGTTCAACTAGGCTAACATAAATTTTGACTTGATCACAGTTCTGCCCTAGTTAAAGATAGGGGTATAACCTATTGTTAGGGTCAACTCATGTTGAGTTAGGATGAATATACACGCCCAATCGACATAAGTTGATTGATTATGTCCAAGTATTCTTAGTCACCGTAAGCATTCCTCCACACTTGGCCATGTTGCTAACCTTTGCTAGGGTTAAACCTTGAACAAGTGGTGACAGAAGTCGGTGAAGACATTATAGATAAAAAAATTGAGTAAGGTGAAGGACTTATTCCATTTGACGAGTATGCCATCTAGGAATATAAACATGAATAGTATGTTTAAAAATCTTTGGCTAAAGTATTGCAAGCTGCTAGTTGCATTGTCTTATGTCACCTAGTTTAAGAAGCGGGATTTGAGATGAATATCGGTAATCAGATATTCAGATAGGCCTCTTAAATAGAACATTTGATACCTCTAAAATGGTAAAAGAACCAAGTATACATAGTATACACATTATAAAGTTAACATGAGAGATCGGTATGATACCGAGTCATGAAATGAGAGATCAGTGTTTCACCGAGTCATTTATAGCTGCATATGGTTTTCTGTTATGAGATAGATTGGATTTGGAATGTGTATTCTAAATTATGTTAATTTAGAACAAAGAACATTATGCAAAAAAAAACTCCCTTGTTTCTAAAGTCTTAAAATGGGAATGTTACATCTAGGTATCGAGTTGAAGGTTGTAACTCTTAGACCTATTGAGTCCATAATATGATAAAGCTTATATTTTCTTGTTAACAGAAAATGGTTAGAATAAGAGGAAATACTATAAATGACCCACCACCAGGTGGAGAAGTAGCTACTACCCAAAAAATTGATGAGATCCTTGCTACCCTGTTGGACACAAGGGATCGTTTGGTTGCACTAGAAAAACAAGTAATGGGCAATGAGGAGGATGAAGAAGATGCTAGTAATAACAATCAGCCACCTCCTGTGGACAATGCCAATATTGGAAATTTGGGCGTTGATAACAATAACGTTGCCAATGCTAATGTAAATGTACCTAATCAGCTTGAGAATAAAAATGTGAGATTGGTAGCTGAACTCACAAATGATATAAAAAGGATAAGTCCACCAAATTTTGATGGCACTACACTAGGAGATGGAGCTAAGAATTGGCTCAGTGAAATGGAGAAGTACTTTGCTATAAGGAACTTCTCAAAGGAAACTAAAGCAATATGGGGAGCTTATCAGCTTTCCCATGAGGCATATTCTTAGTGGGATAACCGTAAGGCTAAGTTAAACATCACTTGGGATCAATTTAAAAATTATTTTAGGCAATGATGGCTGCCAAAACTTTACTATGATCAGAAAATGACTGAATTTCAGAACTTAGCTCAAGGAAATTTAACTGTAATGGAGTATTGGGAGAAGTTTACTAAGCTTCTCATGTATGTGCCTTAGTATAAAACTAACAAGAAGTTCAGGATACGAAAAATTATTATGGGATTAAATCCTATCATAGGTGGTGAAGTAGATGTTCACAGTCTAACCACCATGGAAGGGGTTGTTGAAAAAGCCATAAGGTAGGAGTATGAATTGTAACCAATCTCTACCCATAAGGAGGAAATAAGAAAGAAAATTCCTAATTCTTCTTCATCCCTTGCACCCAAAAAGGGACCATGGAAAAATTTTGGTGCGAAAAACAATTTTTTTGGCTGATAATAACAAGAAAACTACAACAAATAAACATGTTGCTAATGTACGAAACAATTTTGTTAAGAACAATAATAATGAGACAAAAGTCCTATGGAGGATAGAATGATAACTTTAAGGTGGGAAATAAATTTGAGCCTAAGAAAGGACATATAGGAGGCTGCTATAATTGTGGCAAAGATCATTATGCAAATCAGTGTCCTCTAAGGAAGGATGACCACAATCAGTAGCATAAGATACATGTTGTAGTAGCTGAAAAGAAAGTTACACCTATAGAAGTGCCATGTAAGTTATTTGGTATACTTGTTACTATACTTTTTGATACTAGAGCTACTAAATGCTTTATTTCTACTAAATTAGCTTCAAAATTAAAAAGAAAAGCTGGAAAAATGGATAAATCATGGGTTGTACATTATGGAAATAATGTTGTCCACATAGTTAGTATGTGTCTTTTTGGAGCAGTCCTAGACTTGCCTAGTTTTTCCACTGAAGTTGATATTTACATTGCTCCTTTGGGGTCTTATGATGTAATCATAGGTGTTAACTAGCTTGCTGAACATAAAGCAAAGGTTGATTGTTTTGAAAAACATATTAGTTATCTAGATGATCTACGAGAAAACAACAAACATCTAGGGGTAAACATGAGATTTCAGTTAGAAAATTGTCATCCATGTAGCTTAAAAGGGCCAAAAATAAAGGTTGCACCTTGTATGTAGTAAAAATTTCTAAAACAATTGAAGGGGATAGTGATTTCTTGGAAAGATACCCGCTGTTATGAAATTTCAGCGATGTGTTTCTGGAAGAACTACCTAGTATTCCACCCAAATGGGAGTTTTATTTCACAATTGAGATCAAACCAGGAACCAAACCTATTTCTAAGGAACCATATCGAATGACTACCATTGAACTGGTAGAGCTTAAGGCACAATTACAAGAACTATTGTCTAAAGGTTTGATAAGACCAAGTGTCTCACCTTGGGGAGCACCGGTAATTTTTGTGAAAAAGAAAGATGGAACACTTAGATTGTGCATTGATTATAGGATGTTAAACAAAAAAAAAAATATATATCCACTTCCTAGAATTGATGATTTGTTTGATCAGATGCGTGGTGCATCAAGTATATTCTAAGATAGATCTTCGATCTAGATATCATCAATTAAGAATCAAGGATGAAGATATTCATAAAATATCCTTTAGGACAAGGTATGGGAATTATGAATTCACAGTTTTACCTTTTGGTTTGACAAATGCACCTATAGCTTTTATGAATTTAATGAATAATATCTTTCAAGAATACTTGGACAAATTTGTGCTTGTATTCTTGGACGATATTCTCATATATTCTAAAATCATTGATGAGCATCATGAGCATTTGAAGATAGTTCTAGAAATATTAAATGGTAAGTTGTCCAGATTTTCTTTCTACGAGATAGAAGTGTGCTATCTAGGGCATGTCATAAGTAAAGATGGAATAGCAAAGTAGACCCATCAAAAATTGTTGCAATAACTAAGTGGCCTACACCTAAGAATGTACATGAAGTCAGAAGCTTCATGGGTCTCGTTGGTTACTATAGAAAGTTTTTAGGACTTTTCAAAGGTCGCTACACTAATAAATTTGTTGCAAAAGAAAGATAAGAAATTTTGTGGAGTGAAAAATGTGAATTTACATTTAAGACTCTAAAGAATCAACTAACATCTGCACCTATTTTGGTTGTACTTGATCCAAATGGAGACTTTACTGTAGTAATAGATACTTCGAGGAAGGGCTTGGAGGTATTTTATTACAAAATGAGTATGTTATAGCATATGAAAGTAGAAAAATTCAAGTTACATGAACTGAATTATGCTCCCCATGACCTAGAGCTTCTTTGTCATTGTTCATGCACTTGAAGTACGGAGACATTATCTTTTAGGGAAAACTTTTGAATTAAAGGTGACCGTCTTGGGCTGAAGTATATTTTCACTCAACCAAATCTGAATGCAAGACAATGAAGGTGGTTAGAATTTCTATCTCAGTATGATTTTGACATAAGTTATATAAAAGGCAAGGAAAATAGAGTGATAGATGCACTAAGTCATAAGAAACATATTTCTGCACTTATAACATTGAGAACTCAGTTTAAGGATGAAGTAAAAAGTATCATGGAATTTGATTCTTATTTTTCAGCAAGTAAAAACAACACTTGCTACAAATCCAAATGATATGAGATATAGAGGTTTTCACTTTGATGATGAAGGAATCTTGAGATATGATAATAGAGTATATATACCTTCGGAAAATGAATTAAGGAGGAAGTTGTTAACTGAATTTCATAATTCACCTTATTCAGGACATCCCGAAATTACGAAAATGCTTGTTGATATAAAACAACAATATTTTTGGAAAGGGATGAAAAAGACGTAATTGATTTTGTGACACACTACTTAGAATGTCAGCGTGTTAAGGCTGAACATATGCATCCAGCTAGTTTACATACCCTCATAGCATACCGTAGTATAAATGGAAAGTAATTAGCATGGATTTTGTTCAAGGGTTACTAATGTCAAGAAATAGGCATGATGTTATTCTAGTTGTTGTTGATAAACTAACAAAGGTAGCACATTTCATTGTTGGTAATATTAAGGATGATTCACCTATTTTAGCAAAAATATTTGTACATAAAATTTTCAGATTGCGCATGGTGTACCTGAATTGATCATATCAAATATAGATCAAAGAATGACATCTATAGTTTTGGCAGACACTCAATGTAGCCATAGGAACTACGCTGAATTTTAGTTCGGCATACCATGTTGAAAACAAGATGGGAAAACTGAAAGAGTTAATCAATTTTTGGAAGATATGTTACGAATGTATTGCATGGATCAACAGTAAAAATGGGAAGAGTACCTTCCATTAGTTTAATTTTCTTATAATAACATGTATCATGCCTCTCTGAAAATGGCACCTTTAGAAGCATGATACAGAAGGAAATGCAAAACTCCAGTTAGCTGGGATAGCATAGAGGACATAGAGATAATTAGACATGATATCCTTACTGAAATGGAACAACAAGTTAAAATTATTTGTGAACATTTGGTGGAAGTAGAGATAGGCAAAAATATTATGCGGACTTAAAAAGGGTTGACAAGAAATTTGAACTGGTGAGAAGGTCGTTTCTTGGTTAAACCAAAAAGAGTTATGTAACCTTTGGCAAGGCTACCAAGTTATCACCTCGTTATGTGGGAACCCTTAGAAATTGTTGAAATAATCAACCTATAACTTATCATTTAGATTTAAAACCTGTTTTAGCATGATTGCATGATGTTTTCCATATTTATCTACTTAAGAAATACATTTGATTTATCACATGTGTTAAATTAGAATTCCTTGCAGGTCCAAGACCAGGAATAATCATGGTTAAACCCATTCGAGTGCTGGAAACTCGCTAGCTGCACTTAAGAAATCATGAAATAAGTCAATGCAAGGTCCAATGGGACCAATTTAATGAAGAAAGTGCAACATGGGAAAACCTTGAAGATATGAAAACTGCTTTTCCACATTTATTTGAACAGAGTTGATTCTGTTGATTGATAAAAATTGAAGATTTTATTCTTATTATATCAATAAATCTGCCATTTTTGGGCAGATACTAAATTCATTAGTATTGAAACAACTATTTTATTGTTGAATAATTATGAAAATTTGAATTTTTCCAAATTTGGTTATGTTGTGAACTTATGGATGAAAGAACTATAATTTGGATTATACTTCTTGTTTAAAGTTATTATACTAAGTTAATCATTGGGATGATGATGATTTTTAGGAGGGAGGTATGTAACACCTCTAACATGACAATTACCTATGATGACTTGTACTACAGAAGGTAAAAATGTTGACAGGTGGTTTTGTCTTAAGACAATGTACTCTTATGACTTAGGAAATCATGTTTGCTAGAAGATAAGAAGTTATCTGTTGGGAATAGGTACATTTTGTTGTGTTTTTGCTTAATTGAAAATGAAGCAATCCATCTCTTTTATGCAGAATAAATTCACTACTAGGGATTATGAATTTGAGTTTCAGTTTTCATAATTTATGGGGTTTCAAACAACATTACCTTGGATCAATTCCATTGATCCAAGGTATGCTTCTAATTTTCATGTCTTGTTTTCATGATGTCTAATTTGGACAGATGGAAGGGTTCTGGACCTAGAATGTGTAAAGGTTATGTATGATCCTCTCCATGGACCTTTGCTTCATATTTGAATCGAGTAACAATTTGGTTCTTATTTTTCTATTATGGTATGATGAATTTTTCATAGGGGACCTGGGACCTAACTACACTATGTTCCTTAGATCTGTAACCTAGTCCTAAAAAGGGTAATTTAACCTAAGTTACTAAGTTATTTTCTTTTTAAGTGGTTAAATTAACCTAAGACTAAGGACTTACCTATGGACCTATGTTGATTCTTAAATTAGTGTCTAACCTAACTAAGGGAATGGCTAACCTAAGGGGGCCTATGAAACAACATGGGGAAAGAGGAAAGTGGGAGGCAGTGAATTCAAGGAATTAATGGTGAGTTATTAATCCTTATCTTCTTTTGCTGACCAAATTTGGCAAAGGCAAGTTAAAAAATTAATGGATGAGTTGGCATTTTCACCAAAGTTTTATGATGTAAGTTTTGTTTGAATTAAGTCTTACTCCAAAATGGAGATGGTGGTGGTGGGAAAGTAGGAAGGACTGATAGTCCTACTCTACATTTAATTTTTGGAAATTGGTGAAACCGCCTAGGAAGAAGATAGAGGGTTTGGTTTTGTTGATTCATTCGGTTTGGAGCTAGAGCTCTGCATGTGGTTGTTTTTGTTTTCAAACCTCTAGTTTGATTTTTGCATGCAATGTGGCAATGCATGAGTTTTCCTTCCTTGCATGGCATGGAAGAAAGGGTTGGCATTGTGAGACTATAAGGAGGAGATAAAGGAAGTTTTTGTGTGGTTTTTTAATTTCAAAAAGAGGATTGAGGCTCTTCTTGGATACTTCTGCGAATCGGTGAAGGTGAAGTACTATCAGGCATGATAGGCTCTATCCATTAAGATTTTTCTTTTACTTAAATGTTTCGTAAGAACAACTCTGCTCTTTGGAATAGACTAGTTTTTGTTTATTTGATAAGATTACTCTGCTTGAGGTTTTTGTGTTGTTTATTGGGAATGCTTTTTTGACTCCGTTTGAATGATGGAAAGTATGATTTGGGTTTCAATTTTTCTTGTGTGGATAGTTGGGTTATGCTTTAATCCTTCTGCATGGGCTTGAGATCAAGTCAAAAAACCATATGTGATCTTGTATGAACTATTTAAATCTTGTAGGTAGCTTGGTTTGCTTTAATCTGTGGAACTTGTTCTAAAATGATCTTGTTTCCTCTCTATTGGAAAATTACAGTTATTAAACTATTTTAAATACCTTGACTTTTGATTGAATCTTACATGATTCTTTAGGAAGATAACATTCTGTGATGCCTGCTTATACATATTCTTTTTAATCTTGATGGAATGATAAAAAATGGTGAACGTGTTTGTTTTCTTATCACTGTCTGTGATTGTGAATTGGATTTCGTTTGTAATCTTTCGCTTGCACTTCGACCGTGATTATTAACTAAATATAAATTGTTGTGGGTTTTTCTTGGAAATTGGTTTAACACCTCCATGGACTTGTTTAATTTCTTCCAGTTATTATTTTTAAAAGCCTGAAAAAGTATACTTATACTATTATCTGGAATTGTTTAGTTGTTTTCGAAGCCTGGTTTTTGGAAGCCCGTAAGGGAATGATATTCTATTTTCTACTCTATTGGTTCATTGGGTAACCTAGGAAATTATGACATCTGGTGCTAAGAAGGTAAAACTCCCTTGGGTATTATTTTATTGTATTTTGGTTATTATTTTCGCCTTGAACTTCTTGATAGTGATATTGACATTGTTTTAATGTATTATGTTAGAATGTTTCTTAGACCTTGGGCCATTAACTTTTTGGTTTTAATTCTTAGGTAATGTTCCTTCATGAAAATGGAATGATGACTCTTGTTTTGGTTACATCGTATTGTAGACTTCTTTTCCTATACGAATCTGAGTTAGGAAGACTTTTCAGACTTACCCTTCTTTTAATTTCTTCCTTTCATCTCTGCATCTTTTAGGAATTTGTTTATTTGTTATCTTATGCAAATTAAGGCCATCGTTACCATATCCTTGAATGATGAAAGGTAATGGAATGTTGTTTGTTCTTTTCTTTCTTCTGGTTGTTGTTCATTCAATTCGAACCCAGATTAGATCTTTGTTTGGGATTTTGGTTTGAAACATTAGATAAATGACCTTGTCAATATAGGTTATTGGTTTCTTAAGGTTTTATTTTAATCATAATAGAGTTATGGGGTAGTGATCTCTCTCCCTATACTTCCTCTAATATTCTTTAAGCTTCGAACTTGGTGAAGATGTTGTAGTTCTCTAGTCTATTTTGTTATTCAACTTCTTGATTATCTGGTAAGATTGATTGTAGAATGTTGTTAGGGAAGTATAACTGAAGTTGAAAATAATTTGGATGGAATATTGTGTTTGGCTGGAAGTATTTGGATGGTTTAATGAGTTGGTCTAGAGTATAAACTTAACCATTCTAACCACTTAAGGTAATGATAGAAATGGTGTATCTTTGAGATTGGAGTGTAACTCTTTTTCTTGTTGGAAGTAACCTTACCTCTTTAAGAGGTCAAGATTTAGCTTGTTTGGTTTTTAACTTGAATTGGTTCCTAGTGTTGATTTTGAGTATTAGGATACTCTAATCGGGACACTTAAATGTTACGATGATTTTGGTTATCCTAACTTATTTCTTATGATATTTAAGTTCAATTGTTGGCAACTTAGATTTTAGGATGAATTTAGGTTAATGAAATATTGAGATGGAAGTATTGTTGTAAATGATCTACTACTGAACTATGCCTAAAAGATAGTTAGGATAGTTACTTTCTTCTGTTAAATGGATTGAACTGAATGAGTAATCATGAAAAGAAATGTAAGAAAGTAGTAGTAAGATTATGATGAAATGTTACTTATTTGAATTACTATTTAAATTATTTTGATAAAAAAACAATAGTATGAAAGGTTAAAGTTGTTATATTTCATGACCTAACTTTACTTTGGATTTTTGTATATATATTTTTCTCTCTCTTTTATTTGACTATTGTAACTCTTGTTGTCTATGTCTTATTGAATTGCTTCAGGACTGTTTCATAACATCGAGTTCTTTTTATGAAATAGTTAGCTAAAAGCACATCATTTTAATGATTTAGTGCTTATCATGCTTAGTTCAATGAACTGACCCATGCTAGCAATTTTGCAGATGGACTTCATAAGTGATGAAAGGAGAAAGATCTTTAGGAAGTTACATTTGTTTATCAAAGAGACTAGATCTTTTTATGATGAAATATGGTTCATTACTGAAATGTACTTGATGGAAAAGAAAGTTGTATCTGAAATTGATTTAAATATTGTTGTTTGATATTAGTAATGTCTGAAGTGTTTGGACTTGTAAATGTATAATTCCTCCTTGCTGAATGAAAGATGTGTGAAATTTGTTTGTACTTGATGTAATTCCTTTTGGCATGCAATGAGTGGAAATAATGAATATTACTCTATTTTACAAACTAGTAACATAATTTTATGGTTTGGAATGGAATAAATAAAAATCTAAGGTGTTAGATGTACTACCCTCTCTAGTGAAGATGCAACTTATAAAGTTGACATTCTTACATTGATATTCAACTATATCACTATGACTATATTTATATCAAATGTTTGTATGAGAGTTAAACTTTGATAATAATTTATAATGGGCAATTGGATTATAATAGATTTTAACCCTTTATAAGGGAAAGGAAAGACAACTCCTTGAAATGAATCATAGTCTTAATTTAAGACCTTTTAGATATGAATCCTGATTGCTATCTGTAGTTAGTGAAGGTGTGCCTTCTCATGTAGACTTCCTTAACCAAAATAGGGATGTCATGAAAGAAAAATGAAAGGGAATTAGACTTAATTGAATGAAGTCTAATATGGAAAAGGACTTACCCAGAACTTATATAATCTAGGGTTGTATGAAGTGAGTAAATAAATGACGCTTCCATGTGTGTTGGGCCTTTAATATAGAATTTGAATCAGGATGTTAATAGTTCAAATCATAGCATGTGAATTGGATAGAAAGAAAATTTATCTATATAACTTCATCTATTGCAATTTTAACTCTGAATATTAATGATTAAGGAACCTAGTTGTTCAGTAGGTTTGATGTAATTAATCTATAGAAAATTAACAAGTTATAACTTTCTATCTAAGGTATGTTCATCCAGATGAGGAAAACTCAGTTGGATGTTGACCTACACCAACTACAGTGTAGTACCTCTGTTATGACATGGGTCTTCATGAGGATATTATGTTGCAGTTGACATGTTTCAACACCCTTCAGATTTTGTTCAACTAGACTAACATAAATTTTGACTTGATCACAATTCTGCCCTAGGTAAAGATAGGGGCATGACCTAGTGTCGGGGTCAACTCATGTTGACTTAGGATAAATAGACACGCCCAATCGACATAATTTGATTGAGTATGTCTAAGTACCCTTAGTCACTGTAAGTAGTCCTCCACACTTGGCCATGTTGCTAACCTTGGCTAGGGTTAAACCTTGAACAAGTGGACTAACAAAAGTCAGTGAAGACCATTCTAGATAAAAGATCAAGTAGGGTGAAAGACTTATTCCATTTGATGAGTATGCCATCTAGGAATATAAACTTGAATAGTATTTTTAAAAATCTTTGGCCAAAGTATCGCAAGTTGCTAGTTGCATTATCATATGTCACCTAGTTTAAGAAGTAGGATTTTAGATGAATATCAGTAATAAATATTCAAATAGGCCTCTTAAATAGAACACTTGATACCTATAAAATGGTAAAATAACCAAGTATACGTAGTATACACATTATAAAGTTAACATGAGAGATCGGTATGATACCAAGTCATGAAATGAGATATCGGTGTTTCACTGAGTCATTTATAGCTGCATATGGTTTTCTGTTATGAGATAGATTGGCTTTGGAATGTGTGTTCTAAATTATGTTAATTTAGAATAGAGAACATTATGCCAAAAAAAAAAACCCCTTGTTTCTAAACTCTTAAAATGGGAATGTTACAATGGAACTTAAGTTGGATACTATTGAGAAACATGTAGGAAAGATATATGAAAAGAAAATTTTAGATGGCATTGTGAATAATGTTTCCAAATGGAAAAATGCAGATGATTGGTACATATTAGGTATGAAAAATAATTTAAAGAGCACAAGTTAACTGAAATAATAGTTATACGAATGGAGGGACAATTACCTCTCAATTCAACAAGGTCATTCAAAACAGTCTTTTAGGTAAAATAGTTCAACTAGCTATTGTTTTTCACATTCTAAAAAGAGGTCATCTTATAACAAATTTTCCTAAACAAAAGAAGATGTTGTCTTTCCTTGGTGTCCCCATTTTTCTTATTCTCCCTAGTTTGATATTATTGGTTGGGATTGGGAAAATCCATAGATATGGTTGAGAAAAAACACTTGAAAGAGAAACTGAAGTCTACACGATACGTGTCTTTATCTATTTATTAGGTTATATTAGAAGATAATACTACTTGGGTCTATATGCATGTTTATAATGTTGATAATCATGTGATACAACCTCACTTAATTTTCATTCACATGATGAGAGAGAACTCCAATGCTGAAAACATTTGTGAATTGGTGATAAAAAGTTTGAAGGAGATCGGTGGCATGGATGATGCTACAATTTCATCAAATATGGTGTGTGTCGGGGTAAAAGGGGCATCTATAATGAAAGTTCATAGAAATGGCATGTGTAGAAGAATCCAAAATATCTCATATCCCATATATGATTGTCATCCATTGTATGGCTCATAGAATGAATCTAGCATACAAAATAGTTGAGAAATTTAAACTTGTAGGAAAAGTTGAAGAACTTGTTCGAGAGGTGTGTGCTTATTTATGTCGTAGTCCTAAAAGGTTCATGGAATTATAAATATTTGTAGGAGGACTAAAAATGGGCATAAACTATTTAAAGATGTCGACACTAGGTGGATCTCATTGTATCAACCGGTTTGTAAGGTGTATGATGAGTATCAATCCTTATTAGGAGTAATGTGGTAGAATCACATGAAAGTTAACAAGGCCCAGGATTTGATACATCATTTGAATGATATATATTCATTTTTGATGTTGTGTGGTCTCCTTCCCATGTTGGATGAAATTCATCATTTAATTAAACAAGCCCAAGAAATAACTATCTATATTGCTGATTTTTCTAGTTTGAGGAAATGAGTTTTTCTAGCAATAGAATATTTGTTTGTCAATGACATTCTTTTTCAGGTCCAAAGTTTGATGGTTGGAATGATTTGATAAATATTGGAAATGTAAGTAGCTTTATGAAGTTTAACTTGTTTTGGGAAGTATGTGCTTCTATACATGGATATGAGATACCAATGCACTTGTTTCAAGTAGTAGTCGATAAGGTTGAGAAGGTAAATGTCAGGGAAACTATTTGATAACATTGTATCATCCATAAGGGTAAGGTTAAGATAAATTGTAGTTTCCATACTACAATAAATAAGGGAAGCATTTTAGTAGGGATGCTTTACTTGAATCAATGGCTTTAGTAAATCCCACCTATTAGAATAGTGTCCAAAATGAAATATTTTTGCAAGAAGACTACCACAAGAGGTTGAATACATTGATTCAACATTTTTGTAATCCTATTAATATCAATGGAATGAATATTCCAAGTATTTTAAACAAGGAAGTTTGATTGATCAATCCCATGAATTTTCCTCTACAATGATTAAGCAATTCAAATGTTTAGATAATCCCTTAGAGTGTGGAGAAATAACCCACTATGGAAAAAATTGGGTTAAGTACTATTTTGCATCAAACCATTTGATTTTTTCTCATTAGTTGAGCTATGTCAAATAATGATTTGGGTTTCAATTGAAGATGAGATAATTTTTAGTGCCTTGACCTTTATAAAGTCAAAATTGTGAAACAAGCTTGAAAAAAATTTGGAAAATTGTTTGAGAATTTACACATCACGGTACAAAGTGGATAATTTCCCTATGATGGGATTTGGCAATATGGAATTCAATTAATGAAAGGAGAGGGTTGAAAACAATGCCAAAATATACAAGAGATGACCCTATTATAGCAGTTGATTGTCAACGAAAGTGAAAAGAGATCGGTCAAGAAAATGATAGAGATGATCCACCATCAAATTGGAAGCTTCCATTTGTGGATATCACATGATATAGATGTTCATATAATAATTAATATATTCAAATATTCATTACATTGTTTTGATAATATCTTTTCCTTATTTGTATTTTTTTAAAACAATGTCGATTTGTAGTCTTTGGAATGAAACTTGAAATACATTGCATTGATTTTTGTCTTCAAAATAGAAATACATTGTTTAAAAAACACTTATGAGATGGATATCACATGATATATTTTCATATAATATATATATATATTCGAAAAACACTTATTATTTTTTCTAAAACATACACCTACAAAGCATTAACATAAAAAACACTTATGTTTTGTGAACCATTATGTATTGAAATGAAAAATAACACTATTCCTCATTCAACTTTCTTGAGACATGCCTTGTATGAAAAATTGAAGATTGCAACAAATGGAACAATTTTCAAAATTAAATTACTCTTAATTATCTCATCTTCTATAACATGTTCCACTCTTCATCTATTGGAATTACAATTTGTTGTAAATTAGAGTGACTAACATGTAACTTTGTTAGAAATTCATAACTGAGAGTGGAGCTTTCCTTTATTGTTGTATGCAAAACTTACTGACAAGGTTATCAATGGTTTAATGAAGCCAAAAAGTTTGTCTCATCTACCTTCTTAGGAATTTGGTTCTTCTCTTGCATCATTTTTCTTTCATGTTCTTCTAGAATGCATCCTTCTTAATGAATTGGTGTGTTTTTTCAAAAGGCATTGGAAAACCAAGCTTTGTGAAATCATGTACCTTTCCATATAAGCTCTGTAACATTATTTGACACTTATTCAAAATTCATGTGCTTCACCTAGCATCACACACTTTTGAATGATAGATGATACCTTTATTGAGGCATCAATCTAGTTTTGAATTCCTCTAGATGTTAGTTCCATGTGTCACTAAATTTGTAGATAGCTTCCAAAATTTTCCTTGTTGTATCCTCTCTTGAAGCCATCACTTTTCTGCTACTAGTTACATATTCATGGAGCTTATCAAAGATTCCCTACAAATCAGCCATGAATTCAAACAATCTAATCAAATCATCAATTTTTTGGTTTATTTCCCCCAAACATTATCCATCATATTAATCATTGCCTTTTTATAAAATGGATAGTTTGGTGTTGGAAGATTGTATTTCCTTTTTTGCTTTTTTCAGCTCTTGTTACAATATTTCATTTTTTTTCTCTCTTCCTTTTAAAATTTCCTTGAATTTTCTCTCTTCCTCTAGGCTATGTTCCCATTTTTGGCCTTTTCTTTCTCTACCTTCAGAACCTCTTGTAATTCTCCTAGTGTTTTTCTAATATATTATTCTTACTTGTCATTTCTTGTAACTTTTTCTTCACTTCTTCCAGTTCCACCTATGCTTGTTCATTCGCAGTGACTGTAATCATAGAAGGTAGATGATTTTATCCTCTTCTCCAACTCACGGTCTTATTAATTACCACTTTTCTATTTGCTTTCTCATTTTCAAGTCTTCCTCAACTTTTGAATTTTATTATTAAACTTATTGTTCTCTTTTCTTCCTTTAGAAATGTTGTGTATACCACATCATTGTTCCTTTTTGATACATTTATTTTTCACAAGGTTTCATTCCATGGTAAAATCCATTTGAAGGGTGGTTACATCGTAGTCACTAGAAACCATTTGATTCTCTAGTTTTACAAATTTGGGCACAACATACATGTATTCCATGGTATTTGTGTCTAGGTTATATGTAGAAAATACCTCATTGTGGTAGGATTTGAAGTTATAGTATCATGTAGCATTTGCTTCTTGTTTCTTTTATCTCTTTCTGATTTGTGGGAAAACTCATCTTGGTAATCAAAACTTGAGGTGTTTGGAGGAATGAACTTCTTGAATGGAGAAGGAGTAATTAAGTTTTGGGGGAATTTCCTGTGGATTATCAATTTTTTGAGGGGTGGCACCACCTTTTGTAATTAGTTTCCTTGAGGCAATGCTACCATGCACAAGAGTAATTATATGTATTATGTCTCTATCTTTTACCTCTTCTTGGGTCCTTGTTGGATAATAGGAACTTCAACTATTTGTATTGGCCTCTTTAGAATAATTTTTGTTGTGGTACTTTCTAACCACTACTACCACCATCACTAGAACCACCAATAATAACAACACTAACAAATTCATTTCCAACTTCTCCTCTTGAATTTTCAACTGTGGCTGAAAATTTTTCGAGGATTTGACTTCGGAGAAAAATGCATTAGATTACCACTTATAGTTGTTGTATGTAGTGGTCCTTTCTCGAAGGTGAATCTCCAAGGCCTAACCTATAGAACCTCTTCTAGGATGTACCTGGTGGAAGCCAAATGCCTTGTCCTGTTGAACCCAAACCACCACCACTAAAACCCATATTTTAGCTATAACTTCCCCTGTAGTATATGTTTGTTTCATGCTTTCATTCAGACTTGGTTTATATGAGTTATCCCCCCCAAGGGGAGTGTGTAATTCCTCCTCAAAGTCACATTAATCATCACTACTTACTTGCCTTGTGGGATGTGCTTCATTCCATAATTTCTAAAAACTACATCTTCTGGAATAGAATCGTACTCTAAAACAACTTTTGGATTGCCTAGGTCCACCTCATAGACCAAAAGGAAGTTATTTTTGACCTTGTCAATTTTTATCTTCAAAACAAGATCTAGATGCTTTGGCATGTTTTTAGAGGACTTTTTATCATCTTTTACATAAAAATTGTCATATTGAAATGCCTCTACTCTTTTTGTGGATGCAATCCAAAATTTGTGTTGAAACTCTTGAAAACTAATTCCTTTCTCAATAAAAATTTCATCCATTACTTTTTTACGTCATCCCAAGAGTTCTTGTTTTTCAATTTTTCTAGTAGGGGTTTACTTTCATGTTGAATTTTAGTGGCAGAGTTCTTGTTCACCACTACCCTTGCTTTAATCACCTCACATGGGTCATACAGCTAGTGAGTCAACATCAAACTTAAAAATTTGTAAAATTTCATGTGCCACATTGAATGATTTTCTCTCAAATGTGAACCCTCCACATGAAAATGGTAAGGAAGGAAATATGCTCCTCTTTTTGTTGAGTAACAAAATACAATTTATCTATGCTTTCCATCTATGTATATATTCCAAGGAAAAAACCCTCTCTATCACATGTATTGGAAATTTGTAAGGTTGTACTCTGATCCATAAAACCTTAACACAATATATTCCTCCATGAAGTACCAATCAACTAACTATATTTTTTATCCCTAGTTGAATGCAATCTCTACATGTCATAGGAAATCTAGGCATTGTATTTTTGAAATTTCTTGATAAATTGGAGTCCAAAAGTAGTCCACAAATTGATTGTAGTCCCTTTGATTATCAAACATCCTTATCTTGGGGTCCACTCAGTTAATGGAAGCAACACTTTTGGTTGGCCCTCAACATCATTATAGGCCTGAATTGCAAGCTTGTTTTCTCACAAACCATTCAACAAACCACCATAGAAATAAATAACACAAGTAGGTAGTGAACCTAAAGGTCTTAGTGTTGAAGCCTTATTTGATTGTTAAGAATTGTTTATGCATAGATTTTGTAATGTGCTCAACAAATTGTATGCACAAGGTGGAGAAATGAAATGGATATTGTATACCATTTCGAGGAGGGTTACATCCACTTGCTCATCGCTATCGAATCCAAGGAAAAATGCTAGCATAGAAATGGTATCCCTAACCCATGGTTTAAACATCACAACTATATACGGAGGCTTCCCTTTTGGTACCATTCCATCAATTGTTATTTTTCACAAAAAATCATCTTTGGCATTTTGAGTGGTGGCATGATAATCATTAGCAATTGTTTCTAGGTTTATATTGACATTCCTAATTATTTACTTTCAAACCCCAACACATGGCAAGATTTACCTCTATAATGGAAAACATTTCTTCTCTAGTGCCATTTAGCAATAATTGATTTTTTTCCCATCGTAATTTTGGGCACAGAGAATGAAAAATTAGGGCAGGGTAAAACCTCATGGAGCATCATGTGTCCCAATCCAACCCCCCATGTTATCCAACCTGATGGGTTCAAAATGCTTATTTTAATTTCCTTATTCTCATACATGTATCTAAGTTGTGAAGTTCTTGTGCCAATTACAGATCATAAATATCATGATATTCATCAAGTAAAACAAGGGTTTTTTAAGTAGTTTTGGCATATGGGATTGGTTTTACTTTTATTTTGGGCTCATGGAAGTAGACATGCTTGGAATTTTGGATTCTAGAAACCCTCAACCCTAATTTGTAAACCCTTATATTGAAATATTTCAAAGTGAAGGCTTATACATAGTGTTACTTATAAAAATATAATATTTAAAGAATCAAATGTAGGATGACACTTACTCAAAAAAATGAATATTTTGAGTCTTACACGATCCACAACTTCTATGAATCTATTTGCCTTTATTTGTAGTATGCCTTTCAGAAATAGAATGCAATGGACGTTAAATATCACCTCACAAGTATACACATCATTATAAATGATTACATCTTTCACTTGTAGATGTCAAATTTAGTCTCTTTTCAAATTCCATTTAGTGGATGACATTTGTCACTTTTTAGGCCTATTCTAGGAACTTCCATTTGAAATGTGAGTGTGTCAAGCCTTCATCCCAGAATAGATCTCTGTCATTGATCTTAATATATCGAATGATGCAAAATATTTAAAATAATTTAATAAAATCATACTTCACATCATGTATCCATACATGTATGTATCTTAGTATCTATACATGGTAATGTCACACGTGGAAGCATTCTGAAATTGTCAAAAGAGTCAAGGACATTTTTATCCCAAATTTTTAATTAACCCCTAGATTAATTTAGAATCTAGATAACTTATTTATAATGGACTTAGGTGGATCTTGTTTAAAATCCCATGGAAAACAAAGCCATATTTGGAAGCCACTAAAATACTTTGCTAAACCTTTTGATAAGCCATAAGTGAATAAGGAGTGGCCAAGTGTCACCCATTCTAGGCACCTGAGTGTAAAGGTATGAAAAAGAAGCCTCGACGCCTAAATTGAATATCAGATGGACACATGTGGCAGGATTTTGGGCCTCCTCAAGGAAAAGGCATTCCATAGACTCCAATCTCGTGGAATGAATTGATTCAATAAATTTTTGGGTTGGTAATGTTGGTGAGTGAGGAAAAGTGGCAATAAGGGGGCACACGTGGTAAAAGGAAATCAAGTGACCAAAAAAATTTCCATGTGTCATTCTCATGTTCCTCCCAATCATAAAATTTCAAATGACCAATAATAATTTTTGATTCTTACTCAAAATTATAACAAAGCCATATTTGGAAATTTGTCAATTCTTTAAAATACTCTCTAAAACCTTAATTTTAAAAAGCCATTCATAAATTCAAATAAGTTGCCAAAGGTCACCCATAAGGGAAATGAGCACATTTAAAGGTGTGCAAAATGAATCCCGACCTTGAAATTAAAAGGTATGTAAAATGACCACATGGAAGGATTTTGGATATTCCTTAAGGAAAAGGCATTCACAGGACTCTAAGCTCGTGGAATGAACCTTGATTCAATAAAGTTTTCTAGGTCATTTTGGTGTTGGTGAGGTGAGGAAGAGTGAGACAAACTGTGAGTATGGGGCACATGTTTCAAAGGAAATCTCAATGACCAATCAAAAGCTACCATGTGTCATTTTCTATTCCTCCCAATATGTAAAATTTCAAATGACCATAACTTTTGATCTACTACTCTAATTCTTACAAAATTGGTCTCGTTGGAGAGGTCTCCTTGAGCCCTTTAATTTTACATCATCATATTAAAAATTAATGAGGTTAGGTGGGAAAAAGGGGAAAAAATATGAATTAATGATGACTTAGATATGAAAAGATAAGAAATATGAATATCTATGGGAATATGTGGAGAATCAGGAAAAATGATGTATTAAATCTACATCAATTGTAAAATCCATGAGTACTAGTAGGAAGTAGCTCAAAATCAAGTCATATAATGATTATAATTTATGATTTATGAGTGGCCCATGGGTTAATAAATAGAATATGGTGTCACACATTTTTCATTAATGTAGCTTCCCATGAATATAATTAATATTGGCTCAAATATAAATGTTTTATCATTATCATTACACTTTTCAATTTTGTTATAGTTCACATGATTCAATGTCGAATACACTTTTCTATTTTTTCATAGTTCACATGAATTTGAATTAAATGCATTAGTGTTTTGATCTTGTAAATGTAGTCATGGTGAATTGTATATAAGGACAAGTTAGAACTAGTATAATTCAAAATTTGTATAAGTGTGCCAATTTGAGCTCTCTCTCTCTTTTCTCATCATGTGTTGCTTAAGCTTTAGAGTTTCCCATTAAAATATGTTATTTTTGTTTACCCAGTCACTAGTGACCCACTATGGCTTACATTCCAAAGAGCTTATTATGTAAAAATATTTTATGCCAATGATGTTGAATTAGACTTTTTCAATCATGTCTTAACCTTTCCTAATCCCATGGAGTCAATGGAGGATTTTTCTTTTGTTAATGTCCATTTTGGTTTTCTTGTTAGGCTAGCTAGTATTACCCCTATCTTTCAAATGTATCAATTCCTCATTCAGAATATTTTTCTGAAGGATATTCATATTTTACTTCTGAGGATGACCTTTTCCTAAAGCCTATATGGAACAACTTCCACCCAAAGGTTATGGGGTAGGAGGGTACACCCTAGACATAGATTCTCTAAAAAAAATTTTCGAGTTTTTGAAGAAAGTAGGAAGATTGGAGTGAAAGGTGTGCAAGGTATTCAAATAGAGAACTATGAGAGTGCATTGTGCTTGAGGGAGAAATATGAGTCATGATTTTGGGGGGAAGGGGAAGAAAACCCTTACCCTATGGTGGAAAAATGATGCAAGACTAGCTGGCCACCTGAAGGGAAGGCTGAGATTCTAAAGGTTTTAATTGGCCCTCCTCCATCCCAAAGGAGTTTGATTGAAAAGGGGATGTCTGCATCCTACATCAGTCAAATTTTGTATGTATTTTGGCCATGGATGATTACAAGGAATTTCATGAAAGGAAGGAGAGACTACTCTTTGGCTCTACACCAATCTTAGGTTGTCTTGCTTGTATGGAATTGTGAGCAAGAATAGTCTTGTATAGCCACATAGCATATATCTATTTTGTCAATTTCTAAGTTTTTATGTCAAGATTGTTGTTTCCTCCTACATGATATATTTTGTAACTTCAGGTAGTATAGTTATATGGATTTAATTTTTACTTTGATGTATATATATATATATATATATATATATATATATATATGTATATATATATATATATATATATATATGTATGTATGTATGTATGTATGTATATATATATATATATATATATATATATATATATATATTTCAAGGGTGAGGGCCCTAATATATCCCTCTTCTATTATGTAAAAACAAAATATAACATGTGAAACACTAAAACAATAACTTGGTTCATATATATCGGTCTCTATTGGGGCCTTTCTTGTTGTTACTGTTTAGTTTTGTAACTTTCGTAACATTTTATTATTAATAGAAGCATTCTCAATTTTTTTTAAAAAAACACTAAAACTACTCTTTTTCTTGTCAATATTTGGTGGTTGGAATAATTTGATGGTTGGAATAGTTTGATGGTTGGAATAATTTTCAAAATTAAATTACTCTTAATTATCTCATCCTCTGTAAGACTGTAACATGTTCCACTCTTCATCTGTTGGAATTATAATTTTTTGTAAATCAGAGTGACATGTAACTTTGTTTGATGTTTATTGGTTACTTTTTAAGAAATGACAATTTTTGGGCCTTATTTCAGTCAAAAAACTAATTTTTTTAAGTTTTAAATCCAAAAATTCTTGTAGTGACACATATACTGACATGAAAACTTCACTTTATAAAATAGTTTAGCATTAACTAGTCACATCAATTTTTGAAAAATGGATTTAGCCTTTTCTTTCAATTAAAAAGAAAGAAAATCCAACATTTAATACATATGACAAGACAATATTTATTATTAATATTTTATTAGATATATGAGAAGACAATTTTCAACTATTGAAAATTTGATATTTTGTAATTATATTTTCATATTTAATAAATTATCAAGATTTCATTAGATAATACTACAAATTAAATATATGAGAAGAGATTTTTCAACTATTGAAAAAATTTAATCATAATTTTTTTTTGGAGCAATTATCTATAGTGTTGATGTTTTTTATGAACAATGTTGGCATTAATTGACATTTTTCTTTAAATTCTTTCCCACGCAATGGGCCCAATATGCTTTCAAGTATACACTTTTCCATTGCACTCATTAGCTTAACAAATTTCATCTTAGACACTTTCATTGTAAAAATTACATGTACTCATATATGCATTACATTTGGTAGAATATTTGACAAAAATAATCTTCAATGTCACCCTAAAATATTTTCTTTATCCCTGCAAATGTCTCTGTCACATTTTTGTTATATCATCATCTAATTTTTGCCCATCCATATCCTAAACATAGCAAGAACTTTCCACTTCGTGGATATTGTTTATACTTGATCAATGATGATAAACTTCAAAAAAATGGAGCAATTGTAAATATGCAAATTTTTTAACTTCTTAATCTCTAAAAATAGCAATGTTGCAATACTCTCTTTTGCTTGGTAATTGATATAAAATATCCAAGTTACTTTACAATTCATAATGTCAGTCCTTTGATAACTTTTATTGTTAACCAATAAGAATATTCCACTAATTTTTTTTTTGCATAACCAATCTATGCTAAGACTTTGTCAGAAATAGTCATAAGTGAGCCAATAAGACATCTCCATGTTCTTTCACATGTTGTTTTCCTTTATAAGAACCATGTCAAAGTGTGAAAGGATGAGCTAGTAAGAAGGCTCCACATATGTATGGTTTTAACAAACCATTTTCTATTAAATGATATTTTTGTCATGTATGTTTCACTACGAAGTGCAAACCAATAACAAAACACCACATACATATATTTTACAGTGTCAGACTCTACATATCATCTATTAGTCACCCCAAAGCACAAACCAACAAGAAATATCCATGCTTATAATCATAATTTTTCAAGACTTTAGTAAGTGTTTTGAATATGTAATAGCACATGAATGAATAGTTTTATGCATAGTGTCCTTTCTTTGGAGAAGTTAAAGGTTTGTAAGATTCATGAAGTACTTATCCTATCAATTTGTGAATAGAGAATGAATAAACAAGCTCCACATAGTTTCATAATTGAATAAACATTGACGAGGGTTAGCTAACATTGTGATGACATTCTGCAAATTGTCACAAACTAAAAATTCTTATTTTCTTTTAAAAAAATATTAACTTTTGATTAATTACCTTCCAAATTAACCATTCATAATTAGAATTATGTGTTCAAACTTGTAACATTTGATAAACATGAAGTAATTTCTTGAAAATACACAAGAGAAGAGAAACATAACTATAGAGGAAAGAGAAGGAATGATCCAAATGTGCAACATAGATAAACATGTAGATCAAAGACTACAAATTATTTGGTACCACTACCAATCTTGGAACTACTAAGGGACAAGACTATATAAGTTATAACTACTATATGGTCATGAACTAATTTCTACAGTCTTGACTTCAATCCTTCAAACCTTAACCTTTGACAATATGGATTTGAAACTTCTTGTGTGATTGTGCTTCACTTGTTATAAAGTGATATTGACTCTCTTATATAGCCTTCTATAGGTTATTAGGTAAAATATTTTGATAAGGCATACCATAGGAAGATAAAATGAAAAGACAAATGCAAAAATGAAATTAAAGTAGATCAAAACATAGTTATTCTCAATGGAATGCTTGGGATATTTTTTTGAATATGTTTCAAATGATTTTTTGACATGGTGTAGATAATCTTGCATCACTAAGTCTTAACAATGTCTTATAGTGCTAAGTATATTTTTGGTCATTATAGTGCTAAGTATTCAAGTTTGTTCACATTATAACCTTGATAGTGTCAGAGGTCTCTATAAGTAGTAAAACAGTAAACTAATCAAATTTATGACTATGCAAATAGATTTTTCATATCTAAAATTTCATGACAAAGAAAATTATATACAAGTGATTAATCAATCAAAATAGATCTAAGAAACTTTGCAACGCAATTGAGAAGGCAATACATAGAAATTGAAAAACACTCACTAAACAATCCTTGGACTATCAAGATGACAAGATCTTTCTTTATAAACAATCTTCCTCCTTAGAGGGTAAACCACTAGTATAGTTACATTATTACACAAAATTACCACCGCCATGGGGCTTAAAAATAGGCTATAACTAGTTAAAAATAGCTCAAATAATCAAAATGTTTGTAAGTGGCTAATTAAAGGATAAAAACTATAGCTTCCATGTAAGAAAGTTGATACTTCCTATTTTTAAGATTACAAATGTAACAATATTAAATCCTAATAATAGGAAAGCTATTGCTTATGCCTTGTTCAAGCTCTACTTAGGTTCCATTATGGACCACTAGAAGTTTCCTATGTAGATTGTGTTTGACTACGTTGAAGTTCAGTCACACATGATTTGAACTCATTCTCAATATAATACAGGTCTAGAATAGGTGGCCTCATTAGATTAGGAACTTATTGTATGAGTATTAGAAATTTTTATAGATAGGTTTAGCATTTTCACTCATAAGTGAAGATTTATCCACTTTTCCATTTATAGAAGTCACCAATGCCATAATATCTTATGTCTTCCCAACCATATATTCCGGGAAAAGCTAGCACTTAGAGTAGCAATGAATGCTTGCAATTGTTGCTCAAAGATGGACTTGTGAATTAACCTACCTTGTGGTTGATGTATAGAGGTAATCTGAGCTTCAAATAATAATTCATATATCTTATCTACTATACCCTCGTAGCTCTGTCAACAATCCTTCCATTGTGGCCATCCAATCACCTAATTCTTTCAAAATGTTAGCCATGCAGATCTTTTTATATTCAAGTCCTAGATTTTGATTCGTAATACATTGAGACAAAGACCCATGTTTATGAAAGCTAGTAGCTTTTCCATCATTTAATTTATCATGGTCATATGTTTGTTTTGGCCTTGTACATACTAGAACCCTTCTCTATTACATCTTGATGAATTTGTATAAAAATAATATCTCATATAAAGTTCTCAAGGACATTTACACATTGGAAAAAGTGTTCTTCAGAACACTGAATTACTTCTGAGCATACAGAGCATCAATGTGAGAATTCATTCTCTTAACCAAATCAACTATCATCTATTGAGTGGAATCAATAACTTACTGAGGGTCTACATCCATGACTTCTTCCCCATGTGTGCTTTCTTTGAAATCCTCAAAATTCCTCTATTTCCATGTAGATAGGAGTATTTCCTTGGGAAAATTTGATTAGCTCTCTTGAGGGTTCTTTGGGAAATCATTCTTTATGACCTTTGGATCTTCAAGTTGTTTTATTATAGAAGCCATTTATTTTTTCCCAACAAGATGATTCCATGTTCCTTCTAAAGTAGTAGATGTAATTGTTGTTATGGAAGGAAAGGTAGAATAAGGCCTTACCACTTATGGTAAGGTGTGTGGTGTCCAAGGAAAAGTTGGTTTATCTTGAACATGTCCCAAAGGGGCCAAGAGATGGCTCATGAAACTCGAGTGACCATAGGATCCTGGAAAGAAGAAATAGGAATGAAAGAGGGAATTGGAAGGAGTGGTACATGCATGCCTGATAAGAAAGTTTGGGAAACATATGGTGTGATAACAGGAAGAAAAGGTGGATGAAGAGACCAACCAGATTGGGGAGAAATTGAAGGAAATTCAAGGAAAGAAGGAGAAGGTTGCATTGGTGCCTTTAACTTAGCCTTATAAGGTCTTCTAACAAGACCATAGATGATGTTGGAGTTGAAGAAGATACAACAGTAAGAGGAGTGGAAGAAGAAATTAAAGAAGTAGAACTAGAAGAAATGGTTGTAGGAGATACACTCATTGATTCTCGATACTTTTCTAAGTAACTAAAAAACTGGGAAGAATTGATTACAACAACTTGGGAGATAATTATGTAGTCATTGGTGATGAAAAATAAGGAGAAGAAAAAACTAAAGAAATGAGTGAATAAGAAACCTATGCCAAAATGCCAAAAAAATCAAGGAGAGAAAGAGAAACAATAAGTAGTAAATAGGGGAAGAGAAAGGAGTTTGATAACTAGTATGATCTAATATCCCATCATCTCCTCCTACTTCAATTTCAGAAGAAGAACTAGTAGAAATGAGAATACTACTAGCAAAATTTCCTAGGAAGATGGAATTGGAATATAAGAAGAATAAACCATCCTTATAGAAGTTGGAACTGAATAAGTAGAAAAAAAAGGAACAGACATAGGAGGAAAAATTACAACAGTACTCACTAGAGGACTTGTTTCTTGTGGACTATGTGGACTTGTGGTTGTCTCAATAGACCTTGCAGGATTGTCATTTTATTTATGCTTAGAGAAGAAGTGATAATGAGAAGAACCCTCTTTTCCTTTTTATGGAGGATGCACAAAAATAAGAACGTTATGAAGTTTTTAAATCATCGCCTTCATCATCTGAATCTTCTTCCTCATCTTCCCTCTGTACTTCTACTTTTCCTGGCCTAAATTCCAATCCACCAACTCTATCATATTCCCTAATATGTACATAAGTAACATTGAACTTTCTCATATTTATGGCCACCGCTTGATCATTGACCTCATCCTTATAAACCAAGTCATCCTTGTGGGGATGATGTTTGTAGTTGTAAGTGGCCATGTCAAGAGTGTGCTTGTAGAATTATCTCACTCTTCATTTCGGGTCAAAATTCCTTAGAGTATGATAGTCTAAGTGGAATGATGTCATGTGGGTTGTTATTCTCTTGGCCTTTTTCCAATCAATCAAGACCATTGAACCTACTAAGAAAGGCAGAGGAGGATAAGTAGACTTTTTCTTCTTTTGTTCCTTTTGCCACATGACTAATGTCATGGACAAAGTGATATATAATATCCTACTCAACTAGCTTATCTGAAACATATTTGGGTAGTCTAAAAGGGATAGTGAGAATCCCATCTACTCTTATCACTATATAGTCTAGGTAACACAAGAAATATCCCCATTCTCTTAATGAATTGATGATTCTTTGACTTACCCTAGGCATAAGGGTGTCATATATGGCATTGTAGATCACATGGTAGTAGTTATTACAAATCACCTCCATGTTCTTCCTATAGTTATGCATGTGCATATTGCTAAAGACCATGGGGACTATATGACTATCTTGTGGTGACCAACTAAGGGGACTCCCTGAAATTGTTGGAATATACACACAACATCAAGAAAGTAAGACATCATATAGAAATTTTTTCGCTTCTCTAGCTTCCTAGCACTCACAAGATTGTTGAAGAGGTTAAAATCTAGAACTCCAGCTAGATTAGGTATCTTTTCATCATCGATGATCATAGATAGCAGGGGTACCCATGTTTGATTGACATGCACAATATCTAGTGCTCAAACAATCTATTCATTAGGGTCATTCCCACTCTCACTCCACGTCTAAAATATATTATATTCATCTTCTCTATTGAGACTTTGGACTTGAAACTAGTTGGGTCCTCTACCCAATCTTTAAGCATAGTCTTAAGGTTATTACTCTTTCCCCATTTTCCATTGTTTCTTGATTGAATTGAATATTATATCTAGGGAGATGGTAGTAATAAGTAATAGCCTTTTCACTTATATTAACAATTACATTTCCTCCTTTGTATTTTATAATTCCTTCAACACAACTTACATCATTAGTGAAAATACCCCAAAGCAAGTCAATACAATGCATTACCTCTAGTTTTCTAGTTAAAATATGCATCCCACTCTATCTAATGGCCACTAGATCAGCCATGAATTGTGCTTCATCCTGGTGTGCATCATCATTGTCATATATCAAACTAGCTCCTTCTACCTTCATTTTCAAGGTTATATAATGATTGAAGCCGATGACTTGTTTTTCAAAAGCGGTATCTCCAAAGAGTTGTTCTAAGTAGAACATGTGTAGGTAAGCCTCCATTGGCAATAAACTTTAAAATACTTGAGAAACTATAGGCATACAAAGCTCTCAATCTCATAAAACAATAATAATTTGTTTTTCCTTGTGATCTCTTGAATTTAAACTTTGAAATCTCAGTTATAGGATATATCTCAAATACTAGCGCTTGAGCATGAATTCCTTTTAAGAAACTTGTAAATATTTCCAATTCATTCTAAAATTTTGGTACACCATTTCAGAATTGAATTCTATTTCGCCATTTAATAATTTAAACGTTTCACATCGATTAAAGATTTGCATCAATTTTTTCTATATTTTCACCTCTTAGTCTGGTTAATTCAACGTGGCAAGCTTTGATAGCTTTGCATGTTATTTTTATTTATAATAACCATGTCAGAGTACAAAAGGTGAGCCATTAAGAAGGCTCCATGTATGTATGGTTTTAATAGACCATTTTCTATTAAATTATCTTTTTATCATGTATGCTTCATTGTAAAGTGCAAACCAATAAAAAATACCAAGTACATATGGATTTTGTTTTGGGACTGAGTGTCGGACTTTACATAACCTCTATTATTCACCCCAAAGAACAAACTAATAATAAATATCCACACTTATACCATTTTCTCAATGTCATTTGTTTGTTCAAATCCTGTCGCTTATTATGAGTCATGGACCCAATAAGAATTATCCAAGTCCAACTTTCACTGCATGGAAAATTCGATAGAGGGTATTCGCCAAACTAGTTTTAGGATATTTTTCCTTCAATCAGAACTATTGTTTATATATTTACCATATTCTTCTGAAACTACAAATTTGGTTACATGGCATTAACAAAAACTAAGAGTTCGGTTACAGGTGGACATTCGCCACGATTTCTATAAAAAAATTTCAGGGGGTTCCTTAAATTTTTTCCTTTCTTCCAGTCCTCCATGAATGGATCAAAAAACATTGGATCCCTATTCTTAAAGAAAGGTTAGAAATATAGTCTTATGCAAGGGGAATTTTCATTGTTCTATTTACTTTGATTAGTGATAAGGATTCCATATCGAAAAATCTTTTTGCAGACAAAATTTTTTGTTACGCTTATCCCCCATCTTGCATTCACTCCCCTTCGTCGTTAACTCACACATTTGTACTACTTTACCTATTTAAATTTATCTTTCCCTATACATCTCATTTCCCTAATCCCCATCATAATCCCATCCTAATATTATCATTACTTATCCACCCCTAATTATATTTAATTATCCTTAAAAACATATTCACTATCCTAAGCTTACCCATAAACACCACCATTAATTGTGACTAGATTCAACCTCCCTCATTAAATTCCTTCTTATCCTCCCACTACCATTTATTCTCCCCGGGAAATATTCACTCACTCAAAATGGCTAAAACCCTAACTTTAGCCTCTTTAAGGCCCCCATTTTTAACATTAAACATCACCTCCACTGCCCGAGTGGACAGCTTTTTCGCAACCTCCGGTGACCCATCCAGTTGCCATAGACCCTATTAATATACCTCTACCCCTTCTCTACTCAAGATGAAAACTTTTTAATCTTCTCATGTTATCCCGCAAGCTTGGTATTTTTCTCCTCTTATGGTGATCAACAATATTCAACTTATAGTTACCTTACGACTCTTACATACCATCTATGGAGAGTTCAAGAGTTAGAGCTTACTTGGAATCCTTATATTGTTTCATCACCTCTTTCTTGTGGGTATACTCAGCATCTTGGAGTTCTTCCCTTGCATCATCCTTCATTGACCCTTCTTCACAATCTATTTTCCCATTCATTTCACCTCACCAAAGGCTAGATGCATATCCGGTCACGGAAACCTATCCTAGCCTTCACCGACCCAATATTTATTAAACATGTTTTCTATCCTCGTCATCATCTTCCTTTTGTCCTGGCTGACCCTCATTGTTCGGGACCCTCTGTTTCCACCATTCATCTACGATAGCCCCATATCCTACTTTTTGGCCCCATTCGTCATCTGTTTGTACCATCGGTTTTGGGTCTCTATTAAACCGACCAATTTTGATCTCTTTTTTATCATTTATCATTAGCATACCTTGGTCTCAAAGCATCTTTATCTTAGTTCACATCTCTATTATGTTCTATCATTTATCTTTCAGCATCTTCCAATATCATTTATAATATCTTTTATTAGAGTTGGTTGACATCCATGTCAAGCACGGTTTTTACCTTTGGTTTTCTTGATGTCTCAAGGGGGTAAAAACCTAACTAAACCTCAGTATGGCGAGGTTTTTGGGATACTCGTGATGTGAATTGTGTGATATTGCACTCTATGAAGAAAATAAACAATGATCCTTTCCTTACAAGTGAGTCTACAAATCAAATAACTTAAACAAGATAATGTTAGTAAAATAAGTGGGAAATATATCTTACACAAATCGGTCCTTAGAAGCCCAAAGACTTCCTTTGATGGATATCAACCTACTCAAGAAACAATTAAGTTTTTTTATTGATAATAATATTGTGATACAATATGATAAAGTGAAAGTATGACCAACTAGTGTCACTTATTTAGGTGGACATATACATAAGGGGTTAAGGACAATACTAGAACCAAATATCAGATTCTTGATCTATGTACAAATTTTTAGAGAAGTTGGACCCTACATAATCAACTAGGCCTTCCACCTCAGTAAAATTATACTCATGTACATAAATGAAGATTTCTACAAAGAAATCAAACACTTTCCCCTAAGTTTCATAGATGGGAAAGTGTGGTGTCAGAATCAGGGATGCTAATGTGACTATCAGTATCAAATTCGATGCAGTGCGGTAGTCTTTTGATAGGTCTAAACTAGCTTCATAGGTGTGTTCATATTGTGTGAGGTCTCCTTAGAGCCTTTCATCCTCATAATACACATCCCAAAATGCTTCATTTACCTCATAGATACGCCTCGGTTAATGCAAAATAGCTTCAAGATTATCAAAGGGTACATCTGAATTGCACAAAGTTCTAAATCATGAATCAACTCAGATCGCTCCCAAAAGTAAAGAGGATGGCAGATGACAGAAAAGAACCAATGTCAATAGCAGGTAATTACTACCACCTAAAGCCATCTGAAATCACCATGTTGGGAAACATGTTAGAAAATGATAGAAACAAACAAGAAAGGTTAGGTAGATTATAAGAAATAAGTAATGAAGGGATATTAGACAGAATCACCGCAATCAAGATAATTGTTGGCGATTGCTATCAATTTTAATAGTCTATATAAACATAGACAAAACTTCATTAAACTATGATCTAAACTAATTCTCGAGGATATATGTATAGACACCAAAATTGGGTCACACTCCCCTTGGTCCCTCGTCAAATAATTGCCTTGAACACATTCACCTAACCATGGCCCCTTTCACCCCACACTAATATTAATTTAATTATTTTAATTAAATTAACCCATGATCTCATGATATTTATTATTTAAATATCCTAATTGATATAATTCTCACACCACCACCTCACCTACACACCTCACCTAGCCACCTCACCCTAAGACCTATTCTTAGTATGTTGTCATAACTAACTAAGACCTACCTAAACCCTAAAAATCAAAATCCTACATTCCCTCTAACCACATTCCCGCCCATTAGAAAGGAAGCTTCCATTCTAATCCATGGAGGGAAATGAACAAGATCCAAGAAATCAAGCGAGATCTACCCATTTTGGTTAACCTAGGAAATTCTCGCCCTAACCGACGCGGTCACCCTAAACCACCGCCGATCAACCCGAACCATCGTCGGTTACCATTTATTCCCAAAACAACCTTATTTCAAGGTTGGCACATTTTTTAGAGCAAGAGACGAAACCAAAGCTACATGCAAGAAGAACCATCATTCACACACGCATCCAAACATCCACAAACCAACATCGAAGTGATCACAGAGCCATTTGCATTCACGGGAGCATCTTGGGAAGTGTCATCACCACACCAAACTCCATCTATCTGATCAACTGCCATTGCCATCCAGCCATCAAGCTCATACAATAGTAAGTATTTTTTTAACCAACATTCATCTACTTTCATTTTAGTAAGCTCTGTTACTTCTATTATCAGTTTCTACTTGCATTCTCATTCTCCCACCATTTACCTCCATGCAAGTTTGACCATTCCTTCACCCACACCATTAAAACTGCCCATACCCTACTGATAACTACCCCTGAGTATACCTAAGACCTACACAGCCTCTTCATTACCTTCTCCATTCTCGTCTAGCCTCATATCAACCTTCCCAAACAGATCCCATTAATTTTCCTCTACCCCGACCATAACAACGCCTGTTTCGATAACCATCACCAATTTCACTTGAATTGACATCGGTCATACTGCACCGATGTCGATATCTCGTGTTTTACCCTCAGACCAAGAACAAATCCTAAATTCCCCACCGAATACCCAAAACAACCCAAAACTAGACACTCGACTAGTAAGTACTCTGACTGAGACCTTGCCCTTGATTCAAAAATAGCTTAGCCTGCTGTTGTGAACAAATTTTCTTATTGTAGGTGAATGAGATACCTAAATCATTTGAACTACAATAGGATTTCATTTATTGTTAACATTGAATTGTTTTAAATAAAGTGGATTGACAGTCATCTAGGGAGTATCACACTTCCTGGATCTAGCATACGCTAGGTAGTCCCTTTGCATGTACTATTTAACTTCCATTTGGTAGTCTTGTTGTCTATTTTAGGTAGTTCCTCCTTGCCAAAAGGAATCTCTCATGATCATTTGTGGATCAAGAAGTCATGCGCATGCAACAACCTTCAACCATCTTTTTAACAGGTATTCCTCCTAGCCCTTTTACACTTATCTGTTTCATCAATATTCAAAGAAACGCTCTAAGAATCAGGTGAAACATTTTGGCATGTTCGGTGGGACACATTCGGGGTTCCTTACATTTCTTCATTCCTAGGTGAAAGTTGCATGTTTGTTTCCTTTCTGAAAGGTTCTCACATTAAATTTCTCCCTTGGAATCTTCTCTTCTTTCTATTGTCTCAAAGCAATCATGTTTTGGTGCTATAAAAAGAACTCTTCTTCTCTTTCATTTGTACTACATTAGTGAAATATCATACTCTCTCTTGTTCATCTTTTTGTGTCATCGAATTCAATATTTCTATTTGGGCTTAAAATCAACTGCATCCCATTCTAATTTTCTACATTAGCTCACATTAAATGAGGGTAACCTATACGCTAGAAGTCATGCCTAGCTGATGGTTGACAAATGAATCGTAGAAATCAATTTCTTTCTCTTTCTCTCTCTCGAGTCTTACCAAACTACACAAATTCAAAATACACACATTCTTAAATGACATATTACCCAGGAACATTTGTTAGTGATCACACAGTTTGATTGGCAGGTACTCCCCAGCTCGTTGCTTCTGTCGAGTCATTATCTCAGGAGATGGCCCACCCCCACCATAACATACCTGAAACCTCTCCCTTTAGATATCTTTCTTCGTAGGATGCCTTCCCAACCAAAAAATTATGTTCTAAATACACACAGTCAGTCCTTAAATAGCATAAGCTAAAAAAACATAATAGAAAAAGCACTCTTAGGATCATATTTTTCTTAGTGTTTCTGCTTGGCTTGTGTTTTGAGGTGAGAGGACATGTTCTTCATATTTTTATTTCTCCTTACACGCTCCTCATCATAGTTGGTGTATTCCAACTTTATTTGAGTGTTCCTAGACCCTATTTTCATCATTCTCAGAATTTTGGGTTTGATTCCACATTTGATTTTAAATCACAACCACCTTTTCTTCATCTCTATTTCAATTTCATAGTAACCGGTGTTGGTCCAACAACCGTCATCGGTTACCCTCTGACTGTCACCGGTTTTACCCAACCGGCGTCAATTTACTGTTCTTTTGGTTAACCTACCCAAAAGGACACTGCTTCACCTTATTTACTATTCAGAGTCTCTGTAACTCTCATCATCTTCTCTATACTAATAAAATCCATCTACAACTTATCTACATGGCAGATTAGTAGCCTTTTGCCTTGTTTTGACAAACTGCTATTTTTCCATAGTGACCGAATGCGGTTATCTTTGGTGACCATGGTTACCTCTGACCGATATCGGTTTACCCTAACTAGCATCGGTTAGCCTGTGTAATTTTTAGCTAACATTTTAACCTAATCCACCTACCACTACTGCTTTTTCCTATTTCTTTGTATTTTTGTGTCATATATAGAAAGCAGACCTACCATTTCAAAGACTTGTTCACATGGTGCTGACTCATCGCCAATCAAACGCCCTCATATTCCATGCTAGTTGTCAACCACTCCCACCTAGTCCTTCACCACCTTCCATTCTATCACCCATGGAGCCTATCCAACCTATCGCTATCGCCATAGGTGATGAGGAGTTCGTACAACTCCTTGACCATAACCCTGCTACCTTACAGTTCTATCTTTCCCACTCATCCACTCGAGATGCCTTGGGTCAGTTAATATATGGCATGCCCATATCTATCCCCCGACACTCGTTCCTACTTCTATGTCAGCCCCTTCTAGCTCTATGCTACCCGCACCTACCTTGCCCCTTGTCATTTCACAGCTAGGCCCTATACCTATTATGATCGTCACGTCGTCACGCCTCGCCACATCTATTACACCCGCAACATCCACTATACCTTCCCCAACCACCTGTAACATAACCTCATCTCGCGCCTATTATCTCGCATATACCCATAAGCAACACAACCACCCCGATATCGATGACCCCTACCCTATTTCAAAATAGAGTCCTTTCTATTCCACAATCCTTAGCCCCCATCGCTACTAGAGTCACCTCTACCCTTCCCCCTCTATACACGTACTATCGCACCTCTTGTTTCATCTACCATTCATTCTAGGTACGCACCCCCTATTTTTCTCCCTCATTCTTGGCCTACCTATGTGGCATCACCATATACTAGAATGTCACCTCCATCATATGCCCAACACCAACTCTCTTACGCTATAGGAGGTACCCATCCATCACCACCTACTAATGACCTAATCAAGTTAATGATGGAAAAGATATAAACACTAGAACCATTGGTTTCCGGCTCATGCAACTCTCTCACCTACGATGAGATTTGTAATGAGCCCATACACCCATCCATTCCTATTCATCCATATCCCATACATTGGGAAATGCCTAAATTTAATCGCTTCAATAGCAAAGAGGACCCGCAACAACATTTGTGGTCTTTCAAACATGGGTGTTATCTAATCACCCATGATGACGCTTTACTTCTGAGGACCTTTCCCATGTCTCTAACCGGGCCCACATTAGACTTGTATAGTGGGTTACCTAGACATTCTATCTTCTCATTTAATCAAGTAACCCAAGCTTTATTAGATCACTTCTCCATCAATGTTGTTAAGAAGGTAATCATGGTGACCTCGACTACTCTACGCGTCAATATGATGACGAATCTACCATGATTTAATCACTCATTGGCATATAGCCCGATCAATCAACTCACATTCCAACTACCACAAACCAAACTCATAAATCTCTTCACATAGGATTTTGCTAGACATATTTCACTAACTCTGTAGGTGAAAACTTTCCGAACCTTCGATGAGGCATTCACCATGGCACGAAAGCTAGAGATTCAGGCCATCGAATAAAATAAAATCCAACTATGAAATAAGAATGTGACATTCAATTCAAATGATACCTCTTCTTCTTTGAAACTATAGAATAATTATTCAAAATCCAAGGGAACCGCTAACGCAGTGGTACTCAATGCAGGCCCAGCTCATCCATAAAATCAGGCTAAGCCCTCATCTAATCTTTCTACTATCCAGGACTTTTTAATTCAGATGATAACAATGGAAATACACCCCAATTGGGTAGCCTTATTCTTCTATTTTAGAAAATCTCATTAAAGTTGGGGCCATCACCCTTCCTCCTGTAAAACCACACACTAGTTTTGATCATGCTCACCCCACACCCACATGGTAAAAAGAACACGAATTCTACAACTATCATTGGGTAAAAGGTCATAGTGATGTTAATTGTGTCACTTTCAAGAACATTGTCCAAGAAATGCTCGAGAATGGCGAGTTAGTCTTGGATAATCCGAACGCACCTGCCAACCAAAACCTCGCACATCTTTAAGAAATTGTTTCCTAGTCATGCCCCTTCTTCTAATAAAATTGGAGGGACCTTAACAAATGATGGCCACAGTGCGAGGTCCATGCTATTTTTAGTGACGCACAATTTGCTTCCCAATTACCCCATATTCCTTCCATAGAGGAAATCCTAGCCCAAATTCATCCACCTACACATGAACCCACTTCACCTATTCCTCCTTACACAGAGGAACACCCTTCGTCTCCTCCCTCACCTATGAAGGATCCTTTTGTTAACAACAAGACCTCTTCACCTTTGGCTTCTCCACCTAGAGAACCGTCACCAGCAGTACCTCTCGACCCATGGGAGATGCTTTTTCATCTCCTCCACCCACAGAGGAGCACCCATCATCTCCTCCACCTATCAAAGATCCAGTAGAAATGTCATTACCTCTAGGTGACCATTCTCCATCAACCACTCAAAATCCTACCGACTTACTTTTGGCTCTCTTACCCACAAAGGCTGAAGCTAGTGATTTCCCTATTTCTAAAAAACATTTTACGGGAATCGCCATTGGATCCACATCGACCTCACCTATAGTAGTGTTGTTCTCACGCTTAGCTAATCACCTGGATTATGTGGATAGAGCCTTACTTTGGGGGTGTCTTCTACTTCTGTCTCAACACAAATGCAAATGTCACTCGCTGACACCTCCACTATCTATCCAAAATTATTTCAGCTAGTCAAACCAAACACAACCACAACTATCACAAATTCTCCCATGATACCAATCATGGCTCAACTCACACCTCTACCCATAGCCCAACATGCATCTACATCCAAACCCACATCTACATCATCTTCCTTTCCTAAACCTATTACTACTTTAGGGGTCATCCCAATGGCTAGCCTTACTCATCCACCCATCAAATTAGATTTAGCTACATCCTCCAAAACTAACACCAAATTTAACCCGGCCCCTAAATAGAAGAACCAATCTCCTAGATCTCATACCCCAACCTCACCAACTACACCCTTATCACCTTCACCCCTTTCGTCCATCCTAGGACCTCACCCCTTGACCTTGGCTAAGAAACCCCTTCCACCGATAAACCCCATCGCACCTCTAATATACCCAAGCGCCCCACACAACCTCCTCCCACACCTGTAACATTTTTACCGCTCATACCTCCAATATCATTTATAACTTCTTCACTACCCATGACACTTTCTTCCCTTTCCCTCACACCTCCTGCGTAACCTCCATCATCTACCTCCACAGCACCTCAGTTACCCCCATGTGTAACCCACCCTCTTCTGTCATCTACTTTTCCCTCTACATCTTGTGTTTCCATATCACCTTTACCCAAGAAGGTACAACCTAAAGAAAAAAATCTTCTACCCTCTAATAAGGTAGTTAAACCAACCACACACTCTATTGTCAGTTCATCTACCATGCCCCTACCCAAGCAGACACGACCAATACCTAAGACCACACCAACACCCAAGACCATAGCTCAACCCACTCCCCCTCTTGCAAGGAATCTTCCTATACAATCAACCACACTTGTACCCAAACCCACATTCACCTCCCATTGTGATCCACTAGCGGGATCCTATGCCAAAATCTTAACCAACCTCCTTGAAAATTTTGTCATCACATTACCACCTCTTAGACCTTATGACCCACTCAAACCCAAACCAAAAGGGTTTGAAAAAACCAAAATTTGCACCTACCATCATGTGCTAGGACACGATGTAGAGAACTGTAAGGCTTTGAAAACCACTCTTATCCAGTTATGTCCTCTTGAAGAAAACTTTGATGATGATGACCTTCTTGATGAGGACCCCATTTCCACAGCCTCTTCCTCATTTCCTACTCGGCGACCAAGATCTCCACCCCGACAACTCTTAGACCCACCCCCGAGTTTTGAAATTAACATGGTTCATATTAGAGAACTCGCCAAATGTTAGTGTGCCCAACTCATTTCACAAGGATCCTTCCCACCTCTTGGTTTATGCCCTTCCCTGTCATTACACCTTTCATGGCTCACCTACTTCACCTACATCTCCGCCTCGATCAACATGATCCACATTGTTACCCACGCCGAAGGACAAAGGCAAGGAAAAGGAAACCGACCCACCAACTAACCCTATACCCAACATACCATCTGTACCCACACCTAAAATCACTATCTACGGCCCCACATATCTTATTTCTAATGGGGTTACACATCGCTCCATGATCAAATAATTACACCAATCCTCCCTCAAAATTTCCCTATATGACCTCATCAAAACCCGTGAATCCCATCATCAAGGTCTCATGGAGGTTCTTCAATCTATTGAGGTTTTAACCAATGACCCTATACCTATAGCCTCCATTATTACACCTCATTATGTAGCCTTTCTCACCAAATTACCACCTTATTCTACACCTCCACCTACTCACCAAGTAGTTGCCCTCAAACTTTTAGATGAAGAGATCGCACCACACCAAGCCGATGACCCAGATCTAGCCCTTTCCATCTCTGTCCACATCGATAATATACATGTATAATGTGTTATGATCAATGGGGTGCTAGCATTAACATAATATCCTCCCATGCATTCACTCAAATGTGCATACCCAACAATTGCATGCATAAATATATCGTTATGTTGCAGTCATTTAATGACACTATCACTTCTACACTTGGCACTGTCATCTTCCATGTTCATGCGGCCCTCATACTATTCTAGAATTATTTTACATCTTGGAGGGGGGAATTTCAATATAACTTGTTGCTTAGTATACCTTGGATTTGTGTTATGGGTTGTGTTCCTTCCACTTTGCACCATTGTGTAAAGTTTGAGCATGAAGGACACACCTATACCATTCTGACTGATCCATCACCTTTCAAAACCTGCAACATGCTTTAATGACCCAATGATGTGCTTATACCCATTAAGGTTTCTACCTCCATGACCACTTCCTCTTCACATACACCTCCACTCACCAATGCTGCCGCGCTACCTCAACCGCACCAATATCCTCCATTCCTACCGTGGCCACGACCTCCATGGCCAACCTGTCCACCTCCCAATTAGCCGGCTCCACCTCTAACACATCATCTATCCCAGCCTACCCACATATGGACCACCGATCCTTGGAAGGCATTTTTCAATGCCTCACTGGGGGAGTATCGCCTATATAATGTCAACACATTTTTTACTCTGCAAGAGTATGGAAGCCTTCACCAACACCCACACTATGATCACCGCATAGGAGAGTGCCTCTTTTATGGTCCTCCTTACCTTTGCACCAATCTCACCTATGATGGACTTGATACTTCCACTCATATACCTGAACCACCATCGCAAACCCACCCCTTTTCTACCGACCTCTAGTCACTTACCAACCAGCACTTCACCCACACTTTCCTACACCGATGTGCGTGGAAGGGTTTTGGTTTTGGATTTTACAAGCAAGGTCATCACACTATTATTACATGTACTACCCATAAACATAATGACCATAGTGGTATCAGATTTTTTGAACTACCTACCAAGAAGGCTCGTATTGAACTCATTAAGGACATCGACCCTTATCCACCTCTCTACCCGCTCCACCTTCTTCACCACCTTCACCACCTTCAGCAGAGTCGATGGATCCATAATCTATTCCTTCTAACTTTTTTCATAAACACCATTTCTTTGGGACTCTCGACTTATCAACATGAGGGTGAGGATCCCTCTTCTCTTCCCTTCCTGTATCCTGAAATGATTGATGACGATACACCTTCTATTAATTTTATTCAATGTCAGGATGATGAATCTATACTCACCTACCTTGGTGCAGAAAACTCTTACATTCATTGGTTATTACCATCTAAGATTCAAACCATGTTAAATGAATCAACTATTGAGATCAACATCCATACCCAGGATGACCCGCACATTCTAAAGATTGGCCAATCTTTAGATACTGCTAAACAAGAAGCCATCACTTTTTCCCTCAAAAACCATAACCATGCTTTTGCTTTGTCTTACCCTGACATGCCTGGTATTGACCCCACCATAGTGGTCCACAATATTGTAACCATTCTCGATGCCAAACCCGTAAAATAAAAGTTGAGGAAAGTGCACCCTTACATTGCTCTTCTAGTCAAAGAGGAACTTCAGTGCCTTTTTTGTTTCCTTCATCTTACCCATTGATTATCCCCGTTGGATTTCTAACCTTTTCCCTGTCACTAAGGTGATAGGGGACTTCACATTTATATAGATTTCTATGACCTCAACCTAGATTTTCCAAAAGATGACTTTCCGCTACCCAGTATTGACCAACTGGTTGACCTTACTTCTAGTCACGAGATGCTATCACTCATGGATGGCTTCTTAGGTTATAACCAAATCTTACTTGCCCTAGAGGATCAACACAAAACCATATTCATCACCCCTTAGGGGAAACTCTGCTATCGAGACATGCCTTTTGGCCTTAAAAATGTTGGTGCCATATATCAGCGAGCTATGACTTACATCTTCCATGACTTCATGCACTATATATTGGAAGATTACGTGGATGATCTCCTTGCCAAATCTAAATGCCTCTCTGAGCACCTCACCATCCTAAAAACCATCTTTGACCACCTCATTAAATATTGTGTTCACCTTCAACCCAAGAAGTGTGTCTTCATGGTTCTCTCGGGAAAGCTCCTAGGATTTATCGTTTCCTTACATGGTATAGAGGTTGACCCTACTAAATTCAAGGCCATTCTCAAAATGCCTTTTCCCACTAATCTGCGGAAGCTCCATATCTTGAAAGGTAAGTTACAGTCTACTCACCATTTCATTTCGTAACTTTTTGATCGATGTCAGCCATTTCATCATCTTCTCAAAAAGGATGTCTCCTTTAAATGGGATGAGGACTACCACAAAGATTTTAAGGCCTTAAAACAATACCTTCTCCAACCACCCATACTCATTCCACCTAAATATGATCAACCCTTCTACCTATACATCTTTGCTACCGATCACTCCTTAGGGGCCATGCTCGCTCATCGCAATGAACAACACAGGGAGTAAGCGGTTTATTACATAAGTCATACTCTTCTAGACTATGAAACCTAATACACCCATGTCAAAAAACTTTTCTTAGCATTAGTTTTCATTGCCACCAAACACTAGCATTACCTACTCAACCACAAAACCTATGTTGTGACCAACACCGACCCCCTTACACTTCATGTATGCCAAACCTTATCAAAATCAGCGGCTGCACACGGCTTATGCTTCTCGGATGACCTCAACCTCAAATTCATACATCAAAATTCCAACAAGGGTCAAGCTATCACGGACCAATTGGCGCAACACCTATTTCTAGGGATCAACCCTCTAACATTGACCTTCCGGATGATTCAATTGCTACGCTTTCCCGGATGAACTCGCTTACCAAATTATACTCTTCTTCGATGGTTCTAAGTGTTAGTGTGGGGGTGGGGCTGGTGTTATCCTCATTCTGCTTGATGGTGAACCCATGCCTTTGTCTTTCAAACTTGATTTTGATTATACAAATAATTTTGCTGAATATGAAGCACTTGTATTGGGTCTCCAAGCTACTTATGCCTTAGATGTCAAGTCCATCAACATATTTGGTGATTCTCAATTGGTCATAAACCAAGTCAATGGTATATACCAATGTCATAATGAGATACTTCAAAATTATAAGCAACATGTGGACGTAATTTTGACCACCTTCAATCGTTATGCTCTTCAGACCATCCCACGTTCTACCAAAAAATTTATAGAAACCATGGCCTTCTTGGCTTCTCAAATACCCGCTTTTCCTGCCGATTCTAAAATCTTTGTCACTATACAAAGACTCAAATCACCCTCTTATTTACCTCGTGAAGTTTACTCTATCGGACCTACCACTCCCGACCCGATTGACCTTTGTTATAAACAATACTCAGACTATCTTTCCCTTTCCATCTTGCCTCCCGACCTCACTCGTAATGGACAACGCGCCTTTCTTAAAAGGGTCTCTCATTATGTCATCATGGGTGGCCTCCTCTATAAGCGTGGCTTTGATGGTATTCTCTTACGGTGCTGACGATTTCTGAAATTCTCTATACCATTAAGGAAGTTCATGATGGCATATGTGGAGGTCACTTCGGTGGTCTCGTGGTTACTAAGTGCATCCTTCGCCTAGGCTATTATTGGGTGACCCTTAACCATGATTGTTGTGACTATGTTAAGCGTTGCATAAAATTCCAACAACATGTTAATCTTCATCATACACCCAAATCACACCTTATAAGTCACTCATGACCTTTGGCCTTTCTCTCAATGGGGTTTGGATCTTGTCGAGAAATCAATCCCCATTCTTCCAAATGACATCAATGGATCATCACCGCATCAATGAATTACACCAAATGGGTTGAAGTCATACCTCTCATCTCCATGAAAGCTAAGAAAATATTTGAATTCATCAATCATCACATTATTTGTCTCTTTGGTGTCCCACATTGTCTCATCACTGATAACAGAAAACAATTCAAAAATAAAACCTTGCAAAAACTTTGTGACGCCTTCAGTATTCAATTAAGTTTCTCATCACCATATTACCCACAAACCAATGGCCAAGATGAATCCACTAATAAAACCCTGAACAAAATTCTCATGAAAGTGGTTAATGATATTGGGAGGGACCGGCATACGCACATTCCTTTCACTCTGTGGGCACACCGTACTACTATTTTCACTTCCACTGCTGCCACACCTTTTTGTCTAGTCTACGGGTATAGAGGCCATTCTACCTCTCGAAGATTCCATCACTTCATATTTCTCTCCATGACATGTTCAATGATGATGACTTTCACCATGATCATTTAGCACAACTTGAGTTATTAGATGAACGTCATCTTAATGCTCTTGACCATCTTCAAGTTTACCAAAAACATATCAAACGTGCCTATGACAAACGTGTTCATGAACAAACTTTCCAATTTGGTGATCTTGTCTTGAAGAAAAATCAACATGTCACCAAAGAAAAAAAAAGTAAATGGGGAAAATTTGCTCCTAATTGGCTTGGACCATACATCATGACTCATACCTATGGATCAGGTGCATATCATTTATCTTCACTCGACAATAAATCTAAACTCGAACCCCTTAATGCCTTGCAACTTTGACCATTCTATTATTGACTTTTTGTCCTTCCTCACCTTTCGCCTCTATTCATGCTCATCCCTTGAGTGCTATTCACTTTCCTCCTTTCACCATGCCATCCCCAACTATTAAACAAGAATCATATGCATACCCATCACTCTTTTACCCTCTCTTAAATATGTGTACCACGGCTTTGCACATGGCATGATTCTCATGGATACTTTTCGTCTACTTTCAGATGAGATCCCATGGTCATTTCACCTTGCTTTCTAAAGAAGAATCTAATTCTTCACCTTAGTCTTGTCCATGACTTAAAATCCCTCACACGGGATTCAACTCCTTGAGTCAAACTTCCAATAAAAATATGACTCCCTCAAAATGACATCTTTCTCTCTACATCATGTTATAAATAGACTGCTCCCTCAAAGGATAGCTATGTAAAGCCTGCTAAAAAAAATGAAAAGCCAGAGCTTCCCGCATCTATCATCTTTGCAAAGACCTTCAAGGAGTTAATTTCCTCATCCCATATAGACTTCCCGCATCAATCATTTTATCTCAAATATAAGTCAAAATAGAAACCTTTTTGATCATGGACTTGTTTATTGTGATCTTGGATCTCTTACCATAAGGCATGCTCCCTCACACCATATAAACTAACCACTTTTCACCTTCTCACCATTAGCACTTTCACTCCTTACCGCCTCAAGGGACCTACTGGAACCGTGACATTTGGTGATCATGTGACTACTCTTCACCTTTAGAATAATCCATCATGTAATGTCTTTAAGGTCTTACGTTCATCTTGCCTACCTAAGGTATGACCCACCCGTTATGATCCTTACCAATCAGGTGCCTTTCTTGCCTCCTCTTATCTTTTAACCTTCTTTATTACGTATTGATCATCCTATACGGGACTAGGTCCTCGATGCTTATCTCTAGGAAATTTTCCTTTTTCACCACAATCAACTTAAAATCATGCATACCAATGTGCCCATAGTTCAACCATACCTTAAAGACCTAGACTCAATCATGCCTATAACCTACCAGCCCATTCTCATACCTCCTCGCATCTTTCCCTCACTTATGGGATAACTACATTGGCCCGAGGTCCCTATTTGCCAAGACTATGTAGCAACGCTTCGAGGGCATGGGGCCCTGTAGGTTAGCTTAGCCACTCTCTACCCTAACCAATTCCCCTTTTCCCTTTCCTAATCACATTCTACCCTAGTTAATTTCCTTTTTATATCAATAATTGGAAATTAAACCAAACAAAACAATAATTGCTTCACATCTTTATCATCATCATTCATACATTACCATTATGTCTATCATTCATTATGTCTACCATTTCTTTACCATTTTCATGCATTTTACTACAAAACATCTTAACGTGACCCATATCATCATTAATTGCACAAATTAATGAAGTTACAAACTCAACCAATCTCAACTCAACCATACCTAAACCAACCTAAACTTCATCATACCTATGACCTAACTCAATCCATGCCTAAACCACAAACTTGACTCAATCCATTCCTATGACTTGACTTAATCCATGCCTATGACCCGACTCCATATATACCTAAATCAATAACCCGACTCAATCCATACCTATGAACTCGGCTCTATCATACCTATAATACTTGGTTTCCATCACATATACAAATCAAAATACTAAGTTACACATCATGCCATAATCACCATCATCTCTATAAATCAATCATCTAAACATGTGTATCCATATACATGACTCTCAAATCTCTACCCATGCCTCGGACACTTACCTATTTTAAGTTTTGTAACGAACCGTTACACCAAAACCTTGATTCGTTAGTGAAATCCGCACATGAGGATCTTAACATCCCACCATGCTTCCATAGACCAAACCTCGGGCTATATTTGAGCCTGTATAGCGGGACCCCACCCTGCCCTATACGATCCCTGAGTAAACACTGCAATGTCGGCATAGCTACCTGTGTCGGGACTCAAACCTGGGTGGTCACTCTGATACCAAATGTAACAAACCATTACACCAAAACCTCGAGGCGTTAGTGAAATCCACACATGAGGATCTTAACATTTTTCCCCTCACACCGATTTCTTTCTTAGTTACCCACCTACCCATACCCATAACTTTTCCCCCTACCGACTCTCCCTACCCCTACCTATCATCTGTCTATAACCCTTCTATTTTATCTCCTTATGGGACTACATCTCTAGCCTACCAACCAAAGATCGGTTATCATTAATCGACCACGGTCCAACAATAACCGGCACGGTCATCGTATCGTGACCGTCACCGGTCCTTACCCATTGACGCCGACTAAGATTAAATGATGTTGGTCACTGCCGTGATGAAAAACCCATGACGCCCTCTCATTTTTCTCCCACATTCCTCCTTTCTACCCATTTCCCCTACCCATACCTACTCAATTACCTATTGACCGTTGTCGATTCTTTATGACGGTTTGTCGGTTATCCTACTTAGTCTTCTTCTACCAACCACCCCCGATTTACTAACATGAATCCTTTTTACCTCACCCACACCTGACTTGGACACTTGACTTTACCCTCTTGACCTCATCATTCCCACCTAACCCCTTTATCATTTGAGAACTCATTATTTTGCCCATACCTCAAGCCTACCCATGTCGTGACCTAGCTCCTTAGACCTAGAACATTACTAGTGACATGTGACCTCATGTGCTCGCTATATCTTGTGACATTGTTACCCATGTTGTTTGACCTCGATGACCTTACCTTGCATTTTCTTGTGACCATTTATCCCGACCCAACCTTTGGTGTACTAGAACATACCTAAACTTTCTTGTACCTAGTCCGTGATGTGTTTCTGACCATATCCTATACCTTGGATACCGGAATCACCTCAATCTGGTTTGGGTAGACCTCTTGACCTTAGACAATGTAGAGTTTGCCTACTCTTCAACCTGGTATCGTGCTGCAGTTTATACGTGTGTGTGCATTTAATCACATTACTACCTTTGACCCCCGACCCATTACCTAGATTACCCAATTATATCTTTACCCCTCACCCAGTTTCCTCCTTTTCATCACATTCACCTTTTATCAAACCACTCACCGATTCTACCTTCTACCTCATTAGTTCCTGGTTTGAGGGGGATCACCTTCACCCACACATGGGGCAACCACATCTTATTTTTTTCAGCATCACTTACCAATACAAGCTACGCAATAAAAAGGGGCAAAATGTAGACACCAAAATTGGGTCACACTCCCCTTGGTCCCTCATCAAATAATCACCTTAAACACACTCACCTAACCATGGCCCCTTTCACCCCACACTAATATTAATTTAATTAGTTTAATTAAATTAACCCATGATCTCATGATATTTATTATTTAAATATCCTAATTGAGATAATTCTCACACCACCACCTCACCTATACACCTCACCTAGCCACCTCACCCTAAGAACTATTCTTAGTATGTTGTCATAACTAACTAAGACCTACGTAAACCCTAAAAATAAAAATCCTACATTCCCTCTAACCAAATTCTCACCGTTATAAAGGAAACTTCCATTCTTATTCGTGGAGGGAAACTAACAAAATCCAAGAAATCAAGCGGATCCGCCCATTTTGGTAAACCTAGGAAATCCCGCCCTAACCGACGCGTTGGCCACCCTAAATGTACCACCGGTCAAGCCGTAACCATGTTCGGTTACCATTTATTCCCAAAACAACTTTTTTTTGAGGTTGGCACATTTCGAGAGAAAGAGACAAAACCAAAGCTGCATGCAAGCAAAACCAGCATTTGCACACTCATCCGAACATCGACACCAAAGAACTTAAGCGATCACAGAGCCATTTTCATTCACCACACCAAACTCCATCTATCTAATCAAATACCATTGTCATCCAACCATCAAGCTCATACACTACTAAGTATTTTGTTAACCAACATTCATCTACTTTCATTTTAGTAAGCTTTGTTACTTCTATTATCAATTTCTACTAGCCTTCACATTCTCCCATCATTTACCTCCATGCAAGTTTGATCATTCCTTCACCCACACCATTAAAACTACCCATAACATGCTGATAAATACCCCTGAGTATACCTAAGACTTACATAGGTCTCTTCATTGCCTTTTCCATTCTCTTCTAGCCTCAAATCAACCTTCCCAAACATATCCCATTAAGTTTCCTCTACCCTGACCATACCGACGCCGGTTACCCATAACCGTCACCAGTTTCACTTGAACTAACATCAGTCATACCAAACCGATGTCGGTCTCTGTGTTTTACCCTTAGACCAAGAATAGAGCCTAAATTCCCTATTGAATACCCAAAACAGCCCAAAACTAGACCCTGACTAGTACCAGTACTTTGACAGAGACCTTGCCCTTCAGATTCAATCATAGCTTAGCCTGTTGTGAACGAATTTACTTATTGTAGTCAAATGAGATACCTAAATCATTTTAACTACAATAGGATTTAATTTATTATTAACATTGAATTGTTTTAAATAGTGGATTGACAACCGTCAGCAGGAGTATCACACTTCCCGGATCTAGCATACGCTAAAGCAGTCCACTTGCATATATTGTTTAACTTCCATTTGGTGGTCTTGTTGTCTATTTCAGTTAGTTCCTCCTAGCCAAAAGGGATCTCTCGTGATCAGTTGTGGATCAAGAAGTCATACGCTGCAACAACCTTCAACCATCTTTTTTAACAAGTATTCTCCTAGCCCTTTTACCCTTATCTATTTCATCAATATTCAAAGAAACGCTCTAAGAATCAAGTGAAACAATATGATATGATAATTGAAATATGATCCATATTTCCTATTATTGTTGACCAAAATAGACAAAAAAACAAGATGATTACCTTGCGTGAGTGATCGATTTGGTTGGTAGACGAACGTGGATGATTTGACAATGAAAATGGACAATATGACGATCAAACAAATAAATTTGAAGAAGCATAATGAGGATGGAGCCTTGTTGATGATGATTGATTCTTGGAATTCTGAATAAGATAAAAATCTACCTATAACACATGAAAATTCCTCCCTAAAAGAGGTTTAGAAAGAAGTTGATATAGATTCTTTGGTGATTGGGAAAATCACTGGCAATTGTGGGAAATCTTAGTTAGGTGTCCAAAAGGAGTGATTTTACTTCTATTTCCAACTTGATTTTGGAGGATTTTTAAGTGGTTAAGATAAGGGATGGGAGAGACTCGAACTTGAGGCAAGTTACTCGGATGAGGATGTGAGTGATGTTAGAATTTTATTTTATTTTTAAGTTAATCCTAACTAGTTAAGTGTGGAGAGGTGGTTAGGGATAAGTTAGGGGTAGTTGAGTGATATTTTTAGAAGGTTAGTAAACTAGTTTCATTAGTTATAAATATTGAAGGTGTTCAAGTTAGCATGGTGAGGTGTGAGGGTGAGATATGAGGCTATTTATCCAATTAATTAATTAATTAACTAGACTTAGGGACGTGGTCGAGTGTTTAATAAATTAATCTAATTAAAAGAAACCAATGGTGGTTTGAATGTTGCAGAGTGTCCTAAACAGGTCATTTTTTATCTTAAATTAGCTTGAGATAGGAGTGTATAATTTCGTAGTTTACATTTGCCCGTTTTTGTATGGCAATTTTTGAAAATTATTAGAAAAAAATTATGAAAAAGGCTATGTTGGTATGGGTGAGTCTACTGTAGCACAATACAATGAACACCAGTGTATTTTGTTTCAAAAGGCTTCCTCGGTTGAAGGAATTATAGCGCGGGGTACTAGAGAATCAATTGACAGGGTGGCCAAAGGGCTCAATGCTTGTGGATGTATGACTCGGACAGAAAACCAAGTGATGGGGTCCAACGGGTTTGTCTCCAATAGACGAATGGTAAATCCCGATGTTTGACTATTTTGGTGTGGTCAAAGGTTTCGAAGGCTAAGGACTTTTGGGAACATGGCACACTTTTGCATCGAGTGAAAATATCATGGTTTCAAGAAATGTAGACAAAAAGGCCCAAAACAGACCAATCATGGGTGATTGTAGCAAATCGTCAGTAATTAAGGCAATCTTCGGTGATTGCGTCATGTGAAAAAGGGGTTAAATAACCCAAAGTTATTTTTTTAACTATATTGAATTTCTATTGTATCTTGACAACAACTTGTCAAAGCGCAATAAAATGTGTTTTTGAGGCAAAAGGGGTGTGGAAATGGCATCATCGAGTAGGAAGCAGAAGCCCGTATTAGCTGAGGTGAGTTTTTAATCCTTTTTGTTTTCATTTTTATGATTTTTTTGTGATTTTGGTGGTTTTTTTGTGATTAGGGCACACAGTAATCCCTAAGTTTTTTTTATCAGGGACCGTCGATGATTCATCTAATCACTAGCGATTGAGGTGAATCGCCAAAAATTCACCTGTTATAAAAACAGTTTGTATTTTGAAGGGAAGGTTTAAATTTTTTTAGTGAAAGTTTTTCTTTTTGAAGTATGATGTATGTTTAAATGTTAATGTTGATGTTTATAACATGATTTTGTTGTTTTGAATTATTATTTTTTAACTTTATTGTGAAGGTTTTGACGTTTGTTTTGTGTGTTTGTATTTTACAGGTGGATGCAAAGTTGACCATTCGAGATCGTATACCCCTGATGTTAGATGAGGCTCAAGAGGATCTTTATTATGTGGACTGGGAGCGGTTGGAGGTAGTGGGGTTTGGTAGTATGAGGTTTATAGGCGGATCCATAGGTGTCACAGTTTGATTTTGGCATTGTTAGAGAGGTGGAACCCTTCCACCAACACCTTCTGGATTCCTATAGGGGAGATCACTATTACCCTGGAGGATGTTCATCGGATTACTATACTTGCGGTTAGGGATTAGACCATTTATTACATCTCGCAGAGGAGGAGAGGGAAGATATGATGTAGAGGTTGTATAGAGGGGATGCCCAAGATGTTAGATACTCATCAAGAGATTTTGATTACCATGCACTATATGATGCTGGGAGAGATGGTTTTCCATGGATGACCATGATGATGTTGGGTATTTCATGTTTTGTATTGCCAAATTCAGGAGGTGGTAGGTTCCCATGGATGATGATGGGTGTAGTTGTAGAGATGATGGAGCATCGTACATTTTTTGAGTGGGCTCCTACTTTGTTGGCTCAAACATTTAGAGAGTTGTGGGCTTGGACTACCCACAAGCATTATGGGATTGATGTTGGATTTTTACTACAAAGTGTTGGGCACACGAGCACATTGTTATTGCTTGTCCATTAGGGCTGCCAAGTGTTATTGATGTGACATACCCTAGCTTAATGAGTTGGATCCAAAGTATTGGTGGGATAGGAAGGCCAAAGGGCATACTTATTACAGGGACTTGATATCAGGACTTCAAGTGGGTGATGTGATCTAGAGGCCATATGTGGATTTTCATGATTGGCCTGAGTTCCCTCAGGACTTATTGTGTTTACAATAGGATATCTGGATTTAGGGATGTGGAGTCGGGAAGATGAGTTATTGTGTTTTAGTCAGTCGGGAGACAGCTTTTCCTTGTTGAGTATACCTAAAGATCCAATTTTGTACAGATGAGAGGATGGGGACACCGATACCCCTGCGATTGTTGTAGTGAGGCCTATAGTTATTGACGAGCAGCCGTGTTCTATGGGTCTGGATGAGTACGGAAAGATGGTTTTGATTGATGATGCGGGGGTGACCTTATATTTTTCTGCATGGTGTGCCTAATCTTTAAGGAGTTTTGAGAGGGTGAGGGCAGTAAGACGACTGCATGCTCTAGGGACAGGAGGAGCACATAAGGAAAAGGAGGTGAGAGATTAGGTGGGTGATGTTGTGTACGTAGTTATTGTAGTAGTGACGGCCGAGAAGGCCACAATGGAGATGGAGAGGGATACCACTCGAAGAGAGTGAGATGATCTAGTAGGAGTTCGGGATAGCCTGATTGTAGAGTGGGATGGTCTGATAGTTGAGCATGATGGCTTACAAACACAGCTTGTAAATCTCTCTACTAGTAGAGACAAGTACAAGGGACAAAGAAATACATTGAGGAAGGCCTTGGGGATAACAAGGCCTTCTATTTCCGGCACAGAGCTATTAGTAATGGCCCAACAGAGGGGAAAATCTGTAGCATCTTGCATGATTTATGTGAAACATTATGAGGTCATGTGAATAGAGAGAGATTAATACATGGACATGATCATCAAGAACTACCATGACACTACTCTATATGTTGATCATGTAGCTACTAGGGGTGCCATAGAGTGGCGAGACCTAGTGATAGTGTAATGAGTGTGGGTCATCCACCTCGGAGGCCGGAGAGAGGGGATGATGGTGAGAGAGGAACCGATGGTAGTGCACGTAGAGATGTAGGCGTGGCAGAGGCACTCTCGCTCCTAAAGGAGAGGTGGTGCTAGCAGTATTAGGAGATGTGGATTTTACCACATGATTTTGTATATGGTGTCATAGGCTCATAGAAGCCCATTTTATTTATATGATGTGATTATTGTGATGTATCTGAGACTTTGATATATATGATGATGGTTTTTAGACTTATACTTGTGTTTGTAGGCTCATAGAATCCCATGATGTTATTTTGATTATGCAAACATTTGTATACATGACTTTTTATATGTGATGATGATGATGATGATATTACTTATGGTATTGTGTTTTGTCATGCATTTATTAGATGTTGATAAATGGATTTAGAATGTGTTTTGAAAATGTGACAAGTTTAAATCAAGGAATATAACTAAATTAAATGAAGTAAAAGTGGAAATAACACCCCACTATAATCTGTTATATATACACAATGGGTTTAAGATAATACTTTGCACTAGTAGCCTTTCAAGATGTTAAATAAGACCATCAATGGACATTTTATGAAAATCACAATGGATTTGGGTGAAAATATATTTTTATGATAATTGACAAAGGATGCTTTGTGGGTGTATGTCGTTATGGGGGAAAAGATTCTCCTCTTTAATGGGTTTATAGAGAATTGATGCCCCATCTTTTGTAATATTTTGAAGCAAACTAATCAATGTGGGAACTTTGCTTATGATGGTAAAGTTGATCGATGCGGGAAGCTTTCCTGGATGCTCTTGATTTTGTTGTATTTTTAAGGTTGATCAAAGCGAGAAGCCTTATATGATTAGCCATCCTTTGAGGGTATGGTCTACGTTTTTCTTAATTTTTGAATTTTTTGTTTTAAATGGTCATCCTTCATGGGATCAGTCCATGATTTTGACAGGTATCTATCTTTCGAGAGAACAATCTAATTTTTGATAATTTATATTTTGTAAATAGTTGTCCTTCAAGGGATTAGTCTATTTAAGCATCCAATGATTTTATCTAATTTTTTTAAGCTGGTGACAAAAATTCTTGATAAACCATTTTTGAGGAGGGGATAGATGTATATCTAACCTACACCCACATGCCCCATGTCATGATACTGATAAATAGGTGTAGTGATTTTGAGGAATTTGTGTAAAGGAAGTTGTTATTTAATGATGGAAGGATAGGATTTGACCAAAATTGGCATCATGATGATCAATCATTTAATAGTAAAAAGGCCACAATTGTAAAGCATTTAAGGGTTCCACCTCAAGTTCCCCATTAAGAGAAGCGAGATGATATGCTCCCGACCCATAATTATGTGTAATAACGTAGGACTAATCAATTGGGAGAAAACATTCCATGTTTACTCGCTCTAATGTAGTAACATTTTGATTTTCTTTAAGTACAAGATCACTAATTTTAAAGTCATGTTCTCTAACATGTTTTTTTATATGCTCGCTAATGCGTTGTTGATAAACTTGATGATGTTCAAGAGCTATTAGACACTTTTCATCTAATAATTCTAGTTGTGCTAGATGGTCCTGGTGATATTCTTCATCAGGGATAAAATCCTTTAGAGATACATGAAGTGATGGGATTTGAATTTCGAGGGGTACAATAGCTTCAGATCCATAAACAAGTGAATAAGGTGTAGCGCCGTAGGTGTGTAGATGTTAGTTCGATAAGCCCAAAGGGAAAATGGGATTTGGATGTGTCAGTTCCTACCTACGTCATTTACAATTTTCATGAGGATTTTGTTAAGTGTTTTGTTAGAAGCCTCAGCTTGTCTATTTTCTTAAGGATAATATGGTGAAGAGAAGCTAATTTTTATGTTGAATGTATCACGAGATTTTTAACCTCCTTATTTTTGAAGTATTTTCCATTGTCTATGATGAGCTTATGTGGGATGCCAAAACAACATATAATGTTTTGATATATGAAATTGACAATGGGTATGGATTTTTTCAAGGTTAAAGAAATTTCTTCAACCCATTTAGTGAATTATTCAGTTGCAGTGATGATTGAGTGATGTTTTTGGGATGATTTTTAATTGACGGCACTAATGAGATCTAATCCCCATTTAGAGAAAGGCCATAAGTCCTGAGCAGGCTGTAGTGCTTGACCAGGAATGTGAATAAGATCATAATGGAGTTGGCATTTGATGCACTTCTTTACGTATGCATAATAGTATTTGGTGATATTATGATAGTAATACCCTAGTCATATGATGTATTTAGCAATGGTGTTACCACGAAATGACCTCCACATATGCCATCGTGGACCTCTTCGATTGCTTTGGTTAATTTGTGTGATTTAAGACATCACAATAATATACCGTCGAAACTACATTTGTAAAGGATACCTCCTATGATGACAAAGCAAGTGACACATTGAAGGAATGATCACTTAGTGCTTTGTGATAGATCCGATGGAAGTTTGGATTCAGTGAGATAATCATATATCTGATTATACCATAGATCCGATGGATTTTGTCAATGATGTTAATGGAAGGTAACTCATTTTGATGTGAAGGATGATCCAAGTGTTGGATTACTATAGACATCTTGGTTTTATCCTTTGATTTTTTTGTTTCAAAGGGAACAAGGAATCCCAAAGATGCCATATTTTCTACAAACATATTAGAATATCATGGGATGTCTTGACTAGTGTAGTGATTGAATGTGCCAAGCAAAAAATTGACAACAACCTTATATTTTTGAATTGCTTCATTTTTACACTGGTATTCTCATTTGACCTAACTAATGACGAGTTTTGAATCTCCGTAGATTTCCAAAATTTGGACACCTAAGAGAATAACAGTCTATAAGCCCATGATTAAGGCTTCATATTCTACCATATTATTGGTACACTCAAAATTGAGTTTGAATGATAATGGAATGAGAACATTCCAGGGTGGGATGATAACAACATCGACTCCTCATCCTTCTTGGCATTTAACACCATCAAAGAAGAGGATCATTTTAACAGGGATGAAATCATATTCATAGTTGTCGGATTCATTGATGTTATTGATGGATTCATCAAGAAAGTACTCATGGGGTGGTTGATTATCCAAAAGAGGTGCTTCAATGACAAGTTGATCTGCAATGGATTGACCCTTAATGGATTTTTGCAGAATAATTTCAAGTTCAAATTCATTCATAAGCATAAGTAATTTCAAGTTCAAATTCATTCATAAGCATAAGCCATCGGGTTATGTAGTCATTGTGATAAGGTTTTGCATACATGGATTTAAGAGGATTAAAACTAGTGACTACATATGTTTTGTGATTAAGGAGGTAATGTCAAATTTTGGAAATAGTGAAATACAACGCACAACACATATTTTCAGCTTCATTGTAACGTGTCTCATATTCATGAAGTGTGTGAATAATGTAGTATACGGATTTCTCATGACCTTAACCATCATGGTGGGAAAACATGGCTCATAGGGCATATTCTGAAGTAGATATGTATAAATGAAATGGTTCCCCTTCATGAGGTGGAATAATGACAGGTGGTGATAATAAATATTGTTGAGATACTCCATATTAAGGAATATTATGTTGCACTACATTTTGTTGATAGGGAATGTCTTTTTTAGGAGTGTTCTGATGATAAGGGTTGTTCTGCTATCGATATTTTGATGGGATGAGAAACCTTGTTGTGAACCCATAGGCTGTGAGATTTGAATGTACATCTATTAAAATAACATCGTTGTATATGTGAGCGGTTGAGAATACATGGGTGTTTTTGGGAGTACATAGAAGAGGCGGAAGAGGATGGTACCTGTTGTGAAATGATTTATTTAGAAATACTATATTATGGAATGTTTTTTTGAAGTGTGGACTGTGACATGGAAATCAATGGTTGTGAAGTTTGTGGTATGTATTGTAAAATGGGATGTGTACTAGCGATGGCACTAGTATTAACCAATGGTGTAGTTGTGGGAATATACATAGTGATGTTCTGGATAGAATTGGTAACCAGTTAGGAAGGCATAATTGTATAAGGGGTGATAGAACCTAATGGAGGTGTTTCAGACGTGTGAGGAGGTGGAGGAGTGGATGAGTAATTTTCAATACTACTTAGAGGAGTTGTGGATCTTATAGAAGGGCTTAGTGAAGACATGGGTTGTTGAGAAAACATGTTTTATGATGAAATCATGTGAAGATTATAAACATGAACTGAGGATATGTCGAGTGCTTCAAGTTCACTGGTGAATAGTTTTTCATTTGATGTTTCAAAGGGGTTAGTAGAGCTAGTAGAGATCTGAGGCTAACTATTGTTTGGTGTTTCAGGCTGATTTGAAGTGTATGGATATAATTGTTGGACAAAAGGGTCCTAGTTTTGATTAATGAGTTGTGAAATGGAAGATGAAGGGTTGTAAGTGTATGTAATAGATTGGGGTGTGAATGGTTGCATTTTTACATTTCTCATAGCTAAATAAGAATTGAGATCAAAGGGATTTGAGTCCAATATTTCTTCAAATACAGTGGTCTCCCTATCATAAATAGGAGGTTAGGATGTCATGGGAGAAAACTAATGTTCTGATTCGGTGTATAAGAAATTTTTCTATGATATTGGTGTGGGGAATGAAAGGATTGTTTCCTATTTCATTATTATGATTGAACCCTGATTCAGTCCAAGTTTGTTGGGTGTTAGAAAAGGGGTTGGATGTGTTCGTTTGATAAAGCAATGCTTGTGGTTGCAGGAGTGGTGTAGTATGAAGTGGGGCTTATTGTTGAAATGCAAATGATGAGGTAGACATGTATTCAAAAGTTTGATTATGTGCTTGTTGTCTAGTAAGTACCATGATAAGAAAACACACACAAAACACCTAGAAAATGGAAAACAACTAGATGGGTTGATTTACAAACAACAAGAAAAGTGTTGTTTTGTATTAATCTTGATTAATTATGAAAAGAGTGCAATGTGTAATATGGTTAATAAAGGTCCTAGGAAATGGTTATCTACGGCTGGTTTTAGGTATGTTTAAGGGCGAAGTCCTTGATATACTCAAAGGTACATTAGGCCCAAATCTATATAGTTGTTGGTACAAGCGTGGTATTGGGTCCTACCTCCTCACTTCACGATCCTTCTACAATAAGGGATTTAGGTGCTTGAGCTAAAGTATACCGAAAGATAGGAAATTATACTCAGCCAAAACACTGAGTTGGCTTCCCTGTTGGGTAATGAAATACCAATCGGTTTCACCTGGGTGGGAGTTTTTTTAATGCATTTTAGATTTTGAAGTGATTTGGTTATGTGTGGGGGAAGAATAAGTGAATGCAAGAAATTAACTTCCCTACTTAAAATTATGTGAGCAAGAAGTATGGAATGATTTGTTTTAAAGCCCAAAATGAATTATTAATTTCAATAAGAAAAAATGAGAAAGAATGCAAAATGGAAAGTTAAAATATGGTTTTTGTAAATCACCATGAGAGCGCTCCTATTTTATTTTTATATTTCAACTTTTAGCATTTTTCCAATTCATTTGTTTGGAAAATCTAGAAAGTAAAAATCCCAAGAAAAGTAATTTGTAATCGATTAGTAGAAGCGAGAAGATAGAAAACAAGAAATAGCAAACTGATTATGAGATGATAATAAATTAACACAGGGGAATCTCTAGCGATTGGAAGTTGGTGAAAACAATAATAATTTTATTTGATAAAATAAAGCAAGTAAAAAGGGACAAGTGTCCCACCGGGTGTGCAAAATGTCGAGCACGGTTTTTACCTTTGGTTTTCTTGATGTCTCAAGGGGTAACAACCTAACTCAACCTCAATATGGTAGGGTTTATGGGATACCACGATGTGGATTTGTGATATTTCACTCCGTGAAGAAAAAAAAGGCTCCTTTCCCTACAAGCAATTCTACAAATCAAAGCACTTAAACAAGATAATGTTAGTAAAATAAGTGGGTAGGTTTTTCTAGAATGAAGCTAGTCCTTAGAATCTTACTGAGACTTCCTTTGATGGATATCAACCTACTCAAGAAACAATTAAGTCTTTTATTGATAATAATATTGTGATACAATATGATAAAGTGAAAGTATGACTATTTGGTTTCACTTATTTAGGTGGAAATATACATAAGGGGTTAAGGAAAAGCCTAGAACCAAAGATCATATTCTTGATCCATGTACAAATTTTCTGAGAATTTGGACCCTACAGAATCAACTAGGCCTTCCTCCTTAGTAAAATAAGACTTGGGTACAAAAATGAAGTCTTCTGCAAAGAAATCAGACACTTCCTCCTGAGTGTCATAGATATGGGAAAGTGTGGTGTTAGTATCAGGGATGCTAATGTGACTATCAGTATAAAATTTGGATGTAGTACGGTAGTCTTTGATAGGTCTAAACCAACTTCATAGTTATGTTCATATTGTGTAAGGTCTTCTTGGAGCCTTCGAGCCTTGTAGTACGTGTCCCAAAATCTTCAGTTGCCTCATGGATACGCTGGGTTGATGAAAAAATAGCTTCAAGATGATCAAAGGGTGCAGAATGAATTGCAAAAAGTTCTAAATCATGAAGCAACTCGTACTACTCCAAGTAAAGAGGATGGCAAATGACAGAAAAGAACCAATGTCGGTAGTAGGGTAATTACTACCACCTAAATTCATCCGAAATTACCATGTTGGGAAATATTTTAGAACATGATAGAAACAAACAAGAAAGGTTAGGCAAATTATAATAAATAAGTAATAAAGGGATATTGGACAGAATCGTTGGCGATCAAGCCAATCATTGGCGATTCTTTGTCAATTTTAACGATCTATATAAACGAGAGACAAAACTTCAATAAACTATGATCTAAAGTAATTCTCATAGGATATATGATATGATAATTGAAATATGATCAATATTACCTATTATTGTTGACCAAAACAAACAAAAACAAGATGATTACCTTGTGTGAGTAATCAATTTGGTTAGGAGACAAATGTGGATGATTTGACAATGAAAACGGACAATATGACGATCAAAGAAACAACTTTGAAGCAGTGTAATGATGATGGAGCCTTATTGATGATGATTGATTCTGGGAATTCCTGAAGAAGAGAAAAATCTACTTGTAACACATGAAAATTCCTCCCCAAAAGAGGTCTAGAAACAAGTTTATATAGATCGTCGATGATCAGGAAAATCACCGCGATTGCGGGAAATCTTAGTTAGGTGTCCAAAATGAGTGATTTTACTTCTATTTCAAACTTGATTTTGGAGGATTTCAAAGTGGTTAAGATAAGAGATGGGAGAGACTCGAACTTGGGCCAAGTTAGTTAGGATGAGGATGTGAGTGATTTTAGAAGGTTTTTATTTTTAAGTTAGTCCTAACTAGTTAAGTGTGGAGAGGTGGTTAGGGATAAGTTAGGGGTGGTTGAGTGATATTTTTGGAAGGTTAGTAAACTAGTTAATTAGTTACAACTAGTGAAGGTGTCCAAGTTAGCATGGTGAGGTGTGAGGGTGAGGTGTGAGGCTATTTATCCAAATAATTAAACTAACTAATTAATTAACTAGACTTAGGGATGTGGTGGAGTGTTTATTAAATTAATCTAATTAAAAGAGACCAATGGTGGTTTTAATGTTGTGGAGTGTCGTAAATGGGTCATTTTTATCGTAAATGAGCTTGCGATAGGGAGTGTAGAATTTTTATGTCTAAAATCCATCCCTGAAGTTATCACTTCTCGAGACTAACTTTTTTAGGTAACCCACCATCCTATCTACTAATCATTTTTCACCTAATTGTCTCTTTATGTGCATGTTATTGAGTTCGTTGTGGAAATATATTTTGTGCATGTATCCCCATCATCATCATTATCACATATCAGGAGGTATCCTTAAACCCTCCCATAGTTTCTGAGTTTCTTGATTTCTTATTTCCTTTTCATCAACTTCAGTAACAGAGGAGGAAATCTCGCCAAACATTACGGCACACCCAAAGTGGCACTCACCCTTTCTCTTTGGTGATTCCTTTCATTATTTCATTTCCATTTTCTATTTCTTTCTTTATTTCTACTAACATCACAGTGGGACCTTCCCTTGCTCACGTGGGTAGGGGATTACTAGTTTGATCAAAAACACGTGTGCTCCAAAAATAGGAAATAGAATTATCTAGGTATTCCTCATTTTTTCCTTATTTTCTCTTTTTGCATCTTCTTCCCTTATGTTTTTGTTTCCTCTCATGAAATATAACATTTTGTTTTGGATCTAAAAATAACAACTTCATACTTTTTTCTCAGCCTATCCCAAGTAGGAGGTAATATATTGCATCCACTTCTTTCACACACATCCAAACTCACAAATCAATCAACACATCTGAAACATATTCTACTAGGTGGAACTATTGGGATTTCATCACCCAATAAGAAATCCGCTATGGTGTTTTGGTTGTGTTAAAAAAAATTGACTATTGGTGTTCGGTTATGTTCCGACACCCTTATCACCGTGGTGTGTGAAGTGCAAGGGTAGGACCTAATACCAAGCCACGTATTGGTTGTCATCACATATACATGCCTCAATTACCTTTGGGTATACTAAGAACACCATCCAAAACAACCTGAAAACATCCTTAGATTGGTGACCTATTAGGTTCCCTTTGAGCTCTCTTTCTTTTCTTTTCCACATTTTTCTAATAAACAAGATAATTAAAACTTTTCTATTTGTTTCTCTTGCCATATTAATAAATAACATAAGTTCTAGTCCATCTAGTTTACCCTAACAAGTGGGGAATGTGGGTTATATGTGGGAGGTCTTGGGGTCCATTCCCTAGGCTGGCCACCTCTATAGCTCGTCGTTACTCGGCTAGGTAGTGTTAGGTGGGCCATCTACTTCGGTGGCGGAGGTGGTATCTTGATGTGGTGTGAAGCCGGCTAGGTGTTCAATGTGACATAGGTCAAGGGCAGGCATGAATCCTATGTTCAATGTGATGAGGCATGTTCTAGTATCACAATATGATATTTATCCCAAACCAATTTGCATATGTTATATTCCCTTCGGTTTCCCTCTCTACAAATTTTTTATTTTTTTTTGTGACTATATCCTCGCGTCGATGGTGGATCCGTCTCGGTAAGCACCTAACCCCCTCTTGAATCCACTAACATCCCTACCAGCTCCTGGAAGGATGTTTTGTTGCTGGCCTTAAAAACATGTGAACCTTGGAAATATCCAACCTCAAAGCATTGAGGGACTTTTCTCTCAAAATCCCTTCCTCAATCACTGAAACAATGCAAGCCTCTAGGGAACTGTCACTGATAGGAAAAATTATGGGTCTCAGACCACCTTTGGAAGAGATTCGCAAATGTGCTCATGTTACATGGGTGCCCGTAGTCTAGTAGATATTTCTGCTCTTTCCAATGGGTTCATGTTGTTCACTTTTTCTCATAAAGAATATTTTCTTGGGATCTTCTGGGTGGACCTTGGTTTTTTAGAAGGAGAGGCTTCTATATCCATCATTGGACACCTAGGTTCAACACTAAAACTGAAACAATGTCTCGGGATCTGATCTAGGTTCGTCTTCCTGACCTCCCCTTAGAGTTTTGGCACTTTGTTGTCATTGAAGGCATCACCCACTCCATTGGTACTCTAATAGTTGTGGATCAAGCTACCAAGGTGGGCTCCAGATTCATTCACACTAGATTTTGTGTCAATGCTGACATTAGCTCACCTCTGTCATCCTCCATTGATCTTCACTCTAAGCTAGGGACTTGGGTTTAGCCCATTGAATATGAATATATCCCTCAAGCTTGCTCTAACTACAAAAGCATTGGACATCGGGCTATGGCTTACCCAGCCAAGCTATCCCAATCTAACAAAGAAAGAGCTCGGTCACCTTTGAATAAAGGAGAGTTCATTCCGAAAAACTATAATGTTGTAAGTACTTCTAATATTTTTGATGTTCTTTTGAAGGAGAGTGTTCTCCCTTCTACTTCTGCCTCACTTCCCCTTTCTTCCTCGTCCCCTTTGGTGGCTCCGTCTTTCTCCGCTCTGCCCCCTCTTACTTCCTCATCCCCATTGGTGGTTTCCTCCTTGCCACATGTTGTCTCTGTTTCACTTCCTTTTGTGTGCTCCCCTTCTCGGTCCACTCCTTCCATTCCTTCTTCTTTTTTTCCTTCTCCCTCTACTTAGTCTCCATCCTTTGATTTTCCTCTCACTTTTCCTCTTTTTAGATACTCCCATTTTACCTCCTCTCCTCCTTCCTCCCCTTCTCTTAGTGATTTTTTGGAGCATGTCCTTTATCGTGTTCCTTCTATTCCATCTCATTGGCACTTCCGTTGCTCATTCCCCTATTCATAATAATTCCATCATCTCTCCTTCTACTTCATTATCCACTGATAGCAGTCCCACAAAGAATACCAGAAACAACACTAAGGAAAATATTTATGTGGGTACTAAGAAAACCAAAGGGAGAATCACGAATCAAGCAAATCTTTATAGCTCAAGTAACACAGGATATCTTTCCTTCCCAAGTGGGGGTTAGCCAAAAACAAAGAAATGAATATTTTCTATTGAAATGTTTAGGGACCTGAACGCTCCTCGAAAAAAAAAAGAATCCTCAAGGATTTTAGACTCAAACATTTTCTAGATATCTTGATGTTACAAGAAACTAAATTGAAAGAGGAGAACATGCTTAATAAGTTCTAGCCCAATGCCTCTGTGGTTTCCCAAGAGTCTACTAGTAATGCTGGAGGTTTGTGCACTTTTTGGAATCCAAATATTTTCTTTGGGGAATGTATCATTAAATCCCCCATTTTTTAGGAATGTTCTTCCAAGAGATTGGGTCTAATTTGGGTTGGATTGTTGTTAATATATATGCACCTAACACTGAGTCTCAGAGAGAAAAACTTTGGACTGACCTATTAGATTTTGTTATACTGCAAGCATCTTCCTTGGATTATAGCTGGAGATTTCAATACTCCTTTATATCTATCTGAGAAGCAAGGTGGAACTAGCGTCAACACTACTAGCACTGAAGCTCTTACTAAGTTTATTAAAATGGGGGAATTTTTTGATATTGATTTGCATGGAGCCAATTATAATTATTCTAACAGACGTATGGGAAACAACCAAATTCAAAGTAAATTGGAAAAATTCCTTGTTTCTATAAATTGGATGGCTCACTATAACGATGTCTATCTCGCATGCTCGCCTAAGATAGCCTTTGATCATTTCCCTTTACTCATTACCACCTGACAACCCCAAAGTTTGAAACATCCCCCTTTCGTTTTGAGTTTGCTTGGTGGAAAATCATCGATTAGGTTCACTTATCAGGATCGGTGATAGCCTAATATCCAGGCACGGCTATGTACGGGTTTTTAAGAATCTTAGCTTTTTCAAGAATAAATTGAAGAATTGGAAAACTCAAGTTTTTGGGGATATCCGTAAAGAAAGGATTTGCTAACTCTAAAGCTAGCTGCTATCTCGGAGGATATTGACTCAAAATGAATATCCCCTCAGCTTCATCATCAGGATATTTCCCTTCTCAGTGACTATCACAACACCTTGGTTGAGGAAGAAATCTATTGGCATCAAATATTTCGAGCCACTTAGCTTCAGCAGGGAGATCGAAACATGAAATTCTTCCATCGACCACTATGAAACACAAGAGTAGAGATAAAATGTAACACCCTTGTCGGTTGTTATAATCCTCCTTTACATTTCAAGTGTTGACATGTGATTTTCCTTATAAAGATGCGTTCTTTTAATTATAGGAAATCATACTTGAAATGAATGAATCATTCTTGTTCTTAAAATCTTTTGGATTGAAATAAAAATGCTTTCCTTGAATCCATCTTTTACTTTTTGATGGCAAGATGCAATCAAATTTTGAGTTGCAAACTTTACTCTTAATCTGACACATCCTTGGATCAATTCCATTGATCCAAGGAGTGTTTTTAATCTTCTTATTGAATGAACGGGATATTGACATCAATAAATTAAAGGACAAAATGGACTGAACTTTGTGGTTACAAGTTCTTTGACCTTATGTGAACGTGTTTCAATCTAGTTGACTGGTTATGCTTTGGTCTTGGAGGTCGATCTTGGCAGGACATTCAGGTGTAAATATAATGCAGTCATTTCACGGTTTAAGAAGGGTTTGGAATCCTGAGTTGGGTAAGATTATCTGTTTCTCAGCTATATTGTGTAATTGGATCCTATTTTATCCTAAGCCTTAGTGCTAAATAAAATTGAGGAGAAGTTGTAAAGGTTGATAACCTATTTAAATTAATTTAACCTATCTCCTAAGCTATGTATAGTTGTGAATTAATTTTATTTAATTCTTAAAACTATATAAATGAGAACTAATCTAAGTTAATTCCTAAAACTATATATTAGTAGGTTAGTCTAACCTGATGTCTAATGTTATATGGTTTTGAATTTGAACTAAACCTATTTCCTAAAAAACTATGTGGAAACTACCTAAGGCATTGACTTGGGACCTATGGTGACTAATCCTAAACTAGCCTAAGTTTTAAAAAGATTTAACTTTAAAAAAACTAGTTGCAAGGGGGCCTATGGTCACATATACATGGGTGATAGTTCCATTGGGAATTGAATGTTAAGATAAGGTTTTAAATATTGTAGGAAAGCCAGTTATGGCAGGAGTTAGTGGACTTAGCGAGAATGTTAAGTGGAAGCCCCACTAAACTTAGAAATGCATGTTGAATTGGTCTTAAAGCTCGCCGGATTTGGAAGGCGGTGGCACATAAGGATAAGCGGGAAAATTTCATTTAATGGAGTTAATTGGCCTTGGTCAAGGCACTCAAACAGCCTTGGAAACTTGGAAGGTAGGTTTTGGGAAAGTTGTTTGTTTTCTCACTCTCTCCATATTTTTCTCTGCATGAGGAAAAATGTTTCTTCGAACCAACAGTTTGACTTACAGTTTGTAGCTATTTTTGGTCCTTCTGATCTATTTTCAATCATGGGAAAATATAAGAGGCATTCGAAGGAAAGTTGGTTTCTGTTTGATCTTGCGTGGAAGAGAAAGGAAGTTGGAAACTCATCTTGGAAGCTCCTTCGATTTGGCAAAAGCGCTATCAGGTATGATAGGCTCTTACCATTAAGATTTCTTTCTTTCTTCGAAATGTTCCTTTAAATGAACTCTTCTTTTATGATATTCTTGGCTTACATGAGTTAACTGGTAATTTGTCTTTTTGGGCTTATGAAAATATTTGTGGATTGGGGGTATGAAACCCATTGCAAAATAATGTTTAGTTTGGGAACTCCATTTGATTTTTGTTAACAAATCATGCATGTAAATCTTGAATTCTGTAACTCTGCATGACTTTTGGAACTGGTGTATAAAGTGTGATGTGGTACAGACATTCATTGTTGTGTTTTATGCCATGATTAGAACTCGATGAAATCTGGGTCTTGTCTGTTTTTGTTGAAGTTCAAATTTGTGAAATATGTGGTAATATAGTTGAATTCGATGCTCGCATAGAGCTTTAGCTTGTGCAAAAACTGTGTCTCATTTTAGCTTTTAGTTGGTCCGTGTCGGGATTGAACTTGTTTTTATTCGTGTTTCATCTAACCTGTATTCTAACAGTTGTGTTGAACTCAGACTAAATATGAAACTCGTGTTGAGTTTTAGCTTCTAAGGAGACTATTTTCACTAAGTTCATCTTTGGCCATGTTGGACTTGAGCTTGTTTGGAAGCTCGTGTTTCATTAAGTTGTGCTCGGTTTCATTTTGTGTTAGAGCTATACTATAGCCTCTTGGTGATCTTAACTCCATTGGAAAATAGAGTCCTGGTGACCATGTGTAAAACAAGTGTTTAGTTTGGGTGTGAAGCTATTGTAAGATCGTGTTCGTTGAGCCTTGACCCTTACTGAACCCGCATTTCACTTTTATAGTATATGAGACCCATGTTTTGATTTGTTGTTATGGGCTCTTGTTCATTAAGTTGTAACCAACTCATGTTTGGTTGAGCCAGTGCTTATGCAAAGCTTGCATTTCACCTTAACCTGTACTGGAACTTGTGTTTCATGGAGCTTGTTTTGGGCTCGTGTTTGAGTTAAAATGGTATTCGAGTTTCATTTTGATAAACCTAGCATTTCAAATTTTTTTCTACTACGAATAAATGGGATAGTGGGTAATGTGGAACTGTTTTGGAAGCCTGTTAGTGATTTCCATGCTCATGATTTACCCTTAGGATTGATTGGCAATCATTGGGAGCTCATATTGATCGCACTTGTATTTTTGATACTTTCTTAACTTGAGTAATGTGGAACTGTTTTGGAAGCCTGTTAGTGGTTTTCATGCTCGTGATTTACCCTTTGGATTGATTGGCTATCATTGGGAGCTCATATTCAGTACTGCACTTGTATTTTTGATACTTGCTTAACTTTAAATTCTTGATTGATTCTCGGGTTTTGTTTTAAGTCTGGTTTGAGTCTCCTTCATTTTGAATATAAAATTTGAATGGGAACTAAACGTTACCCTAAAACCATGATTAATCATTGAGTTGTCTTGAGTTGTAAGTGAAGTCTGTGTTTATTAAGGCAACTTGGAATTTGGACTCTGTGTTATGAGCTGACTTTTCTTTTATCGATATGTTCAATATGGATTTGCTATTGTTGGGTTTTCTTGTATCCTGTTAACTATTTAAGTTTTGAACTCTATTTCTTTTAGTTTGAACTATTTACTCTAGGCGCTTTAGGAATAGTGGTCAGTTGTTATAAAGTTCCGAGACCGTAACTTTAATCGAATTTGTAGATGAACGGTTTGTTCTTCTTTTCTATTTGTTCGATTCTTTGAATTTGGCATTGGTATGTAATTTGGAGATAGTCTCTCTTTTTTTCTTTTAGTTTCGAATGAAATTGTTGGTCTTCCTTGATTATTTCATTTGATGAAACCATGCAGGAAGAGGTTAGACGTCCCGGTTGTGAAACAAGAAATGTAAATACTATTTGTCCTTAGTGAAGCTTAATGTTGTATTCTAAGAAGTTAGGATGGGAAATTATGATAGTATGAACTATTGTTTTTAGTTGATACATTCAATTTAAACTTAAATGATAAGGCAAGATATTGTGAAATATATTCGGTTCTTTTCTTCAAAGGGAATTCAGTGTTCTTAACGTATTTTATTATCTCTAGTTGTATCTTTTGCTTTTATGTTGTTATATTAATTGTTTCATTAAAGCAGAGTTGTTTTAATGGGACAATTAGTAGAAAGCATGAAGTTTTAATGTTTGGTACTTATCATGCTCAGTTCTTTGAACTGACCTATGCTAGCAATTTTTATAGATGGATTCCGTAAGAGGCAAAAGAAGGCAAAAAAATTATGATACATTGGCTGGTTTAAGTTTGATTCCTTGTGAAGAATCCTTATTTCTTTCTTGGGTTGTAAATTTATAAGAGAAATTGTATTCTTGTTGAAAGAAGACTATTGTATTGGCAGTTTGCCTTAAATGCATAGTATTGTAATTATATAAGTTTGCGATGGTTAATGTAAATCGAAAACTTACCCAAATTGGATTCATAGATTTTCAGTGTTACTATGAATGAATGGAATTCTGTCTTGTTGATATTATTCATATTATTTATATACTTAATTGATTATCCTTTGTTATGTTGGATAAAGGGAGTTAAGTTCAATCTCCCTAATTAAGATACAACTTGATAAGTTGTAGAATATGATGTTATTATTTAACTAAACAATTTTGTATGGTAATATGATGTAATAAAACATGCAGTAAAACCAAAGAAATTGTAAAAGATAAAGAGGGTTGTTAAATCCTAAAATTTAACCATAAAGAGGAAGACTCTTCCTCTTTCAAATTGAATGTAAACAAAAGGAAAGGTGCAATGATCGTTAAATCATTAGACCTCATTTCAATGAAGTCTACTTAGGTAATCCTATGTGGTTACTACACCTTCTTGAATGGTTAAGTTGCATCTAATGGAACTTATGACGTTGTTGTCCTATTTTTGGTTAACTGTTTATTAAGCCAATTGAATGAACTTAAAAAGCAATCTTAAGTAAGTTCTTAAATGGTTACTTGAATCTGATTTTGGAAAAGAACTTAAGGAGTGTGGATTTTTACGTCTCGCAAGGATTTGTAAAATGAATCTTTAATCCACTAATTAACTGAATGTTAACGTTCTCCTTGAAGTATGTACATCTCATTACGTTAGTTCGCATTTAATGTTGGCACACGCCTTCCACAGAACTGTACCTTCAAGAAGACTATGGTCTTCTCAAAGATACAGTATTGCAGTTGACATGTGGCAACACCCTTCTGCATTTGACCATCCAGACCTACATATGTTGGGGACTTGTACTTGGTTTCCTTCTAGGCTGAATTAGAAACATGATCTAGTTTAGGGGATGACTCTCACTAACTATGGGTAAGTAGGCACATTCAATCGACTTAGGTCGATTGAATATGTATAAGTACCCTTAGTTAACGTAAGTGATCCAATATACTATATCATGTAACTAATTTGGGTTAGGATAAAATATTGGACAAGTGGACTGACATAAGTCAGTAAAGACCATTCTAGATAATAGAAGAGTGAGGTGAAGGATGTATTCTATTAACGTATATGTCGTCTAGGAATGATAATGTGTTGAAAATATTTGGCCAAAGTATCGCAAGCTACCGGTTGTGTTGTCATGTATCACTTAGTTTAGTATAACGTGATGTCGATGAATATCGACAAAGAAATATTTAGATAGGCTCTTTAAACAGATCACTCAAAACCCGGGATTAGGGTAAGTAACCCAAGATACGTAGTATACACTCAATGTTCGATTAACATGAGAGATTGGATTGAATCCGAGTCATGAAATGAGAGATCGGAAGATACCGAGTCATTACAGTTGCATATGGTTATCTGTTATAAGATTGATTGGCATAGAATGTGTGTTCTAAATGATGTATTATTTAGAATAGGAACATGGTAAAAAAAAAAGTCCTCCTTTTTATGTCTTAAAATGGGAATGTTACATGAAATAAAAGAGTTAGTCACAATGGATGCCACCTACATTAACAAAGATGATGAAGTTGTTGCTGAACTTATCAATTACTATGCTAACCTTTTACATGAGGGCCCTCCCCAAATGAAGAGGATTGTCAAGAAATGCTCAGACATATTCCTAATTTAATCAATGATGATATGAACATCAGAATCACCCAACCCTTCTCTGTTGATGAAATAAGGAAATTTGTCTTCGATATGAAGGGTGATAAATTTCCTAGCCTTGATGGATTCCCTCATGGATTTTTTTCAATCTTTCTGGACATCATAGAATCTGACCTACATGTTATTATTCTTGAGTTTCAGCAAAAAGACCTTTTGTTAAAGGAATGGAATAATACCTTTATTTCCCTTGTGCCTAAGTCTATGGGATCCAAATTGATCACTAATTATAGGCCCATTAGCCTGTGTAATACCTCTTACAATATTATTACAAAAATGCTTTCCTCTAGGCTCAAACTAGTTATGGCGAGTTTAATTTGAAACAAAAAAATGGGTTCATTGGAGGAAGGTTGATCCAAGGAGGCATCATTACTATTCATGAGGCGATGCACTCGGATTCACTCAAAAAATCAGCTAGTATGATCCTTAAACTTGATATGCAAAAGGCGTTTGATAGAGTTAGTTGGCCCTTTTTACTTCATGTCCTTAAGAAATTTGGTTTTGGGGAAAAATGGAGATCTTGGATTTATAACAGTATTTCAATGCATAAATTCTCCATACTCATTAATGGTATCCCTCAAGGCTATTTTCACTCAAGTTGGGGAATCAGGCAAGGGGATCCTTTATCTCCCTTCTTGTTTTTACTCATGGCTGATACTCTCAATAGAGATTTAGAAGCAACTAAAAGTGAAGGAAACATCAAAGGTATCACTACTACCTCTAGGACTCTAGCATCTACACACATCCAATTCGTTAATGACACCCTTTTGTTGGGTTTACCTTTAGCCCAAGAGGAAAAAGTATTGAAAAGTATATTGGATTGTTATCAATTTGCTTCGGGTCAAAAGATAAACTTTGGGAAGAGTAGCATTGCTTTCATTAATACCCCAACTAGAAGACAGAAAGATTGCTGACATCTTTGGCTGCAGGATTATGGATCTCCCCTCTTCTTACCTTGGTCTTCCACTCTTTTTGGGAAGAAAAACTAAGAGCCTCTGAAATTTATTTATCGACATATTAAAAATAAATTCACTAGCTACAAAGGCTCCTCCTCGTCAAACTAAGCTACAACTAGTTAAGGCCACATTGCAAAATTTGTCGATCTACTTTATGTCCTTACTAAAAATGTTTGCCTCTATGGCTGTCATTGTTGAATGAATCCAGAAAAGTTTCGTTTGTCCGGATCTCAAGAAAGAAATAGAATTCACTTAGTTTCTTAGAAAGTCATTTGTAAACCTACTATTTTAGGGGAATTGGGCTTGCATAGAATTATTGATATGAATGTTGTCATGCTCTCTAAATTAGGTTGGGAAATTTCTAACAAGGGAAAAGACTCTTAGACTCAAATGATAATCTCTAAATATCTTTCTTTGGTTGAGGACTTATATGATGGAAACGCCCCAAATGGCTCTGTTATTTGGAATTCTATTAAGAGAAGCAAACACTTTATTCAGCAGAACTAGATGGAAAATTGGCAATGGACACACGGTCACCTTCTAGACCAAAAATGGATGGGAGATAAGGCGTTATCTGATGACCACTTATGGGATCCTATAAGATCTAGACTAATTAGAACCTGCGGTCCTTATGTCACAAATTATGTTGATTGATCATCATTGTACCCAAGCTGGTCCATACTGTTTGGGAAGGAGCGAGATGTCTTCAGTTGCAATTGATAGAAAAGTTGAAGCTCTTACTAGCACAACAGTTCTTACTCGCTTCTTACGTGGAGGATGTGTCATCACCAATCCGGCACTATGATAATTCTTCACCTCCAGGAACTCCTCGTGCTATGATTATTTACTAATGCAGAGCCTTTAGTTTGATGGATGTAATCTGAAACAAAACAACAACATAACACAAGAATACCATCGACTATGATAAGACGGAATGATGAAAAATCTGAAATATCAAAGTAAATTATAATATTAACATGAAATTGTTACAATCTCACCCATGAGGTACTTCAACAAGACTATGGGAGAAACTTTACAATTACACCTCTTGATGGCTTCTTCACACACCTTTAAACCGATGGCTTCCTTTGCACACTTCCTACAATATTTCTCACTACTTCTTTCTATGCTAAATGAGGGGGTGGCTCTCTATTTATAGAACTTCCAGCTTATCCATCCTATCTCTAAGATAGGATAAGAAATCCACTCGACGAATCATATTCCATACCTTAACTCTTATCTCTGTACATGTAAGCTTATCTCTTAAGATAAGATAAACCTTATCATTTTACATGGGTTCCACATTTTTAGACTTTTTACAAATAAAATACACAAAATATTTATGACCTCACTCCTTGTCCTTATTACCAATATAATATTTCTAATTCCTAATCATGTAGACCCTACTTCTCTAATTACCCAAACTTTGACATTTTAACATTACCGGACCACTTACTTACAAATATTTACTTTTACAACATTCCTATTGTACTTTGACTGTTACCTTACTCCACATTATGGCGACACCGTCTTGTGACAGCTCCGTTATCTTCTATCGACGCTACTACTAATTATACTTAACAACATCCTATTCCTAATACATACATTAATGAAATAGAAATTATGGAGGAAAATTTTAGTGTCGACATCTTCCCCTTCCTAGCTTCTACTCCATCCCTGAGTAGACTATTCATTAAGTGCTTGAAAAATCTTCAACTTGTCGTGGTTGACCCATTTTGTAATGGGAGTGCCATCCAATTCCTCCAAATCAGTATGTACCATTTTCATGCACATTTGCTATTTTGTAGGGCCCCATCCATTTTGGAAGAAATTTTCTGTCTTCTTTTTTTGTATCTGGAATCATATACTAGGACCAAGTCATTCACATGAAATGGAGACCATCGGATCTTTTGATCAAAGTATTCCTTCTGCTTCATTTTCTTCTTATGGCTTGTATCCTTTGCTATTTCCCTCATTTCCTCTAACAAATGAAGATGTACCAACCTTTCTTTTATTGAATCACTTTCATCCATCCTTTCATTTTTCATAACTCTCACAGTGGGAATATCAAACTCAATAGGAAGAACTGGATCAATACCATAGGCCAATTTGAAATGGGGAGTATCCTGTTGCTTGACTTTGATGTTGCCCTATATGCCCACAATGCTTTGTATGAATCCTTTTATCCCATTTATGTACTGCAAGGCTGCATCTTTTGCTAGAATTTGACACAACACGAAATTTTTTTGTTCCACCTATCCATTTGTGCTTGGCTTGTATGTTGTTGCCTTCCTGTGCTTAATAGAAAACTTATTGACTAGGGCTTCTACCATTAATGAAGTGGCTTCCTTGATCTGTTACAATTTCTAATGGACAACCAAATCTGGTGACATTGCGTTCATATATGAACCTTGCCACTTCATCCATGGAAGTTGTTTTCAATGGCCTAGCTTCAACCCACTTGGTTAAATAATCTGTGGAAACTACAATATACTTATTTTGGCATGATGTAGTTAGAAGTGGACCTACAATGTCTATTCCCCACTTTTCAAAGGGACCAAGTGGAAGAATAGGACATAATGGAGCTGATGAAGTCTTACAGTTACCATGTGTTTGACAAATATCACATGTCTTACACTAATTATAACAATCTTTAAAAAGAGTGGGCCAGTGATAACCTGCATCCAAGATCCTTCTTGCTGTAAGTTGTCCAAAGAAGTGCCCTCCACATGTACCATTGTGGAATTCTTCTAGCAGCTCCTTTCCTTGATCACGTCCAACTGCCCTCTTGTACTGTCCATCAGGTCCTATTCGAAATAATGCTCCATGTAGAATAGAATATGGATGACTGGCTTGAGTAATCTTTCTCTTAGTCTTTGCATTGGCACCATCAGGAAACTTGAATTCATTCAGATAATTCCAAATATCTATGTATTCACTAGGGATTGTGTCAAGGGAGAACAATCTTTGCATCAGAAAATCATCATCATCACAAGATGATCCTAAACCATCATAGGCTCAAGAGAGTGCATCTGCATTGACATGCTTCTTTCCTGGCCTATCTATAATATCAAATTCAAATTCTTGTAGCAAAATTATCCATCTTGCTATCCTCCCTGATGGGTTAGGCTTATTGACAATATATTTCAGAGCCTGATGATCTGTTACAACTATAAATTTCTACCCTAGCAAGTAATTTCTAAACTTCTCTATAAAAAAATGATAGCAGAGCCTCTTTTCGATTACGGTATAGTTTACCTCAAAACATTGCTCATTTGTCTACTCCCAAAGTAAATTGGATGTTCATTCCCATTTTCATCCTTTTGGCTCAAATTACTTCCTAGTGTTGCATCTGAGGCATCAATGTACACAATGAATGGCTTGCTCCAATCTGGATTCTTCAAAATAGGTGAAGACACCAGGGCTTCCTTCAGTTGTCCAAAATCTTCATGCGCCTTATTTCCTGGTTCATAAGTAACATCCTTCTTCAAGAACTAGGTTAGTGGCTGTGCAATCTTTGAGAAATTCTTGATGAACCTTCTATAGTAACCCACATGGCCTAAAAATGATCTCAACTTACTTCTATTCATAGGAAATGGTAAATCTTTGATTTTTGAAACTTTATCGGGATCGCAGTACCAATACCATCTCTGGATACAACATGCCCTAACAAAACACCTTTAAAAACATCCAAAGACACACTTTGTAGGGTTTAGTGAGCCTTGTGCTTCATCTAACCTTTGAAATGTTGTCTCCATCAAGTGCGGGTGGTCCAACTTGCTCCCATAGATGCAAAAATCATCCAAAAATACTCTGATGAAGGTCCCAATGTAGGGTTCAAACACCCTATTCATCAAACGTTGGAATGTTGCCGAAGCATTACACAACCCAAAAGGCATAACTCTATAAGCAAACGTTCTTCAAGGAGTGGTGAACGTGGTCTTCAATTGATCTTTCTCTGCTATACGAACTTGGTTGTAGCCGCTATATCCATCAGCAAAACTATAGCACTCCTGGCCAACTACTTCGTCTAAGATCTGATCTGAAAATGGAAGAGGGTAATGATCCTTCTTTGTTGCCTTATTGAGCTTCCTGTAGTCAACACAAATGCGTAGCTTCCCATTCTTTTTTATTGAGATCACAATGGGAGAAACCCATTCTGAATTCTCCACAACAAATATGAATCCTGCATCAAGCAACTTATCTATTTCTTCTTTTACAGTCTTGGAAAAATTAGGATTCATTCTATATGGCATTTGCTTTATGGGCTTAGCACCATCTACCAGCTCAATAGAATGTTCTACCCAACTTACTTGACGGAGTTCCTTGTAATCAAAAGTGAATATGTGTATGTACCTTCAAAAGAGCTGGAGGTAGGATTCCTTCTCACTCTCCATCACAGCATCACCAATCTTTACTTGTTGGAGACGATCATCAACTTCTTCTTCAGATAATTTTATGGGGTCATGAGTTGGTGTGACTGGAAGGATATCCATGACTAAAACATCCACCTTGCTTTCTTCATCTTTAGTGTCCACTTCACTGGTACTAGAGTAATCAGAGGATGTCCAATCATCAGTTTCATCACTTGAATCCACAGGTTCTGCTTTATGATGTCGAAGGATCACGTTTATCTTCACCCTCTCTCTACCACATCCAAGTGTCATGAAACCTTCATTCCAGGTAGTTTCTTACATGAACTCTCCTTAGCCATGGTCTTCCTAGCAGCATTGGAGTACGCATAGCAGTACCATTTTTCATCACACCGAAAGTCTACCACACATACAACACCCATAATGAGATATTGCCACATTTGAAACTACACCTTCTGGTTTAGTTTTTCCTTTATTTAATGACCTTAACATAAGTGTTGAAGGGCGATCAATTTTTAAACACAACATATTCATTCTGAGACTCAGTCATTACATTAACTGCAGCACCTCCATCAACTAAGACATCATGAATTGAAATACCATTACATAATACCTCAGCTTATGGAGCATAGGGATCTGCCTCTGCCTCTAAAATAGGGACCTCAACCTCCTTCCTTCTTCGAGCATTGAGTCCACCTCGCAACTCCCGCCTCTTCTCAGAAGACATAGCCAAGAGTTGACCATATGTAATATTTGCAGGCCTTTTGGACAGATCTTCCAAGATGGAGTATGGTCCTTGCCCCTGTGAAATCAGAAAATCCTACACACCTAACTTTCTTCTCCTATGTTTCTTACTAGTTTCTCCTTTCATCTTCTTAGGATCAGTTCCATCTTGATTATCTTTTTCTTTCTTTCTTTTTGTTACAAACACATCTACTTCATTATTTCTACTCTTATCTACTACATCAAGAGAATTCACAGGTGCTTTTCCTTTATCATTATCTCTTGTACCAGATGTAGAAGCTCTATCTGGACAATTATACTTATAATAACCCTTTTATAACAACCATAACAAACAACTTGAGAAATATTTCTTTTGAACCTCTATCTCCTCCCTGAGAACTAAATTCCTTTCCTTGAAGAAGATTAATAGTTAACTAGCCCATCTTCCTAAGCAGATCTTCATACTCAGTAGATGTACTAGGAGAAATATTTGTGCTCACCGGGAGTGGTTGTGGATTCTGGACCAAAGGTGCTGGTGTAGGCTCTACTTTAACAACAATTTCTTTGGGCTCCTCTTCCATGCTTTCTTCTTGCCTTCTTGCAATCTCCTTTGCTTGTTCAATGGTAACTGGGCGGTCATACTTCACTCGTTGTCGATCTCTCAAGCCATCCCAAGAATGAAGTGCTTACATAGGATATTATCCATGCCATTCATCAACCCATCCGCTAATCCTTCCTTCCGGATCTGGGCATCGAGCTTCCTCCTTAGCTCTAGAACACGAGCATGATAATCCCTTATCTTCTCCTTCTCTCCTTGGGCTAGCTTTGTGATCTCGATCATGAGGTCTGCATATCTCTGTTGTTCACCAAATTCTTCAAGAAAACTTTCAGTTAATAAATCCCATGAGTTTTTCACATTATCACCTAGTGTTTCAAACCACCTAAGTGTGGAACCATCCAAAAAGGTAGGAAAAAATTTAGTCCATTGTTCCCTTCTTATAAGGCCATTACAAATACAAGATTGCTTAAACTCTTGAATGAAAGAAGAAGCATCTTCATTAGATTGAGCTGAAAAAATAGGAATCTTTCCCATTTTCAAAAGTAACCACCGTGAAATACCAACCCACAAGTACAATCAACAAGACTTATGTGCACAAATAATTGGAATTACTATAGAAATGACCATGGTAAACTATGGTAAAACTTGACTTCATCGGGAAAACTAATTTTCTTGTGGTAAACACTATTCACGGTAAAAAGTGAAGTTACTGCGGTAAATACTATTCACGGTAAAAAGTGACTTTACTGTGATAAATACTATTCACAGCAAAAATGACTTTGTCATGGTAACTACTATTCATGGTAAAAATGACTTTACCACGGTAACTACTATGCACAGTAAAAACAAGGTTATCCTCCAATTGATTTTTGACTAAGTGGGAATATCTCTCCAGAAAATCCACCAACGAGGAATGGTCCCGGCAACGGAACCAAAATTTCATCACCAATCCGGCACTATGATAATTCTTCACCGGGAACTCCTCGTGCTATGATTATTTACTAATGCACAGCCTTTAGTTTGGTGGATGTAATCTGGAAACAAAACAACAACATAACACAAGAATACCATCGACTATGATAAGACGGAATGATGACAAATCTGAAATATCAAAGTAAATTATAATATTAACATGAAATTGTTACAATCTCACCCATGAGGTACTTCAACAAGACTATGGGAGAAACTTTACAATTACACCTCTTGATGGCTTCTTCAAGACACCTTAAACCGATGGCTTCCTTTGCACACTTCCTACAATATTTCTCACTACTTCTTTCTATGCTAAATGAGGGGGTGGCCTCTCTATTTATAGAACTTCAGCTTATCCATCCTATCTCTAAGATAGGATAAGAAATCCACTACGATGAATCATATTCCATACCTTAACTCTTATCTCGTACATGTAAGCTTATCTCTTAAGATAAGATAAACCTTATCATTTTACATGGGTTCCACATTTTTAGACTTTTTACAAATAAAATACACAAAATATTTATGACCTCACTCCTTGTCCTTATTACCAATATAATATTTCTAATTCCTAATCATGTAGACCCTACTTCTCTAATTACCCAAACTTTGAGATTTTAACATTACTGGGACCACTTACGACAAATATTTACTTTTTACAACATTCCTATTGTACTTTGAATGTTACCGTACTCCACATTATTGGTGACACTGCATGTCTTGTGGCGCCGTTATCTTCTATCGACGCTACTACTAATTATACTTAACAACATCCTATTCTAATACATACATTAATGAAATAGAAATTATGGAGGAAAATTTTAGTGTCGACAGATGTTAGAATCTAACATCTTTCTAGTTTGGGATCCTTTTCTATCAAGGCTACCTACCTCTCCCTTCCACACATCCCGGAGGTCCCTGCTTTACATCAAGTCTAGTTTCCTCAGGTGATTCCTAAACTAGGATTTTTCATTTGGCTCGCTTATATAGATGCATTCATATCAAGAGAAAACATAAATCAAATGGGATTCTCATTACCTACTGGTGCATGTTATGTCTTAATGCTCTTGAATCTTCAGCCCATTTACTCTTTCATTGTAATTACTCCTTCACTATTTGGAGTCTTATGTTTAATATTTTTGGAGTGTCTTGGGTTTTTCCTAAGTCTATCCTAGAATTTATTGGTCAATGGATTCCCCTCTTTCTTTATCAAATCGTCAATCTTTGCCTGGAAATTTCTTCTCCCACACATGCTATGGAACATTTTGAAATAATGAAATAACAGAATCTTTAAGGATCAACACATTACCCCCAACAGGTCTTCACTCTAGTCACAATGGTCTTCAAGAAAATCTGAATTGCTGCATTTGGAAGCAACACAAGTGTAAAATTGTTCTCAGCATGGAAAGATAGTGGTTGCAGCAACTCATGGTTCCCCTCCAACCTCATAATTATGTTGCTTTAAGGGCTACTACTACCTTGACCCCTCCCCTGTTGGATGGATTAAAGTCAATACGAGATGAGGTGGAAAAAGGAAATCTGGACCTCTCGGTAGGGGTGTTATTACTTAGGGATGAATTGGGACAACCGATGGTAGATTATTCCTCCTTTTTGACTTGGGCACTAACCATAGATCTGAAGCTTTGGCTATTTTAAAGGGTCTTGAACTGGCCACTAATTTTGGTAAGATCAACATAATTGTGGAAAGTGACTCCCTAAACTTGATTAATCTTCTTAACAATAAGGGTGTCGCCAGCTGGACTATCAACAACATCATATCGGACATAAGACTCCTCCAATCTTAATTTAGCAACGTTCAATATCAGCATGTTTTCAGGGAAGGAAACAAAGTGTCCGATCTACTTGCTAATCTTGGAGTCTCTCAAAGCAGAATCAGCAACAATGGATAGGGAATCTTCCTAAATTAATTCTAAAAGCCATTAAGGATGACTTTCATAAAAATTGCTAAGTTTTGCATGTATAAGGTTTGCACCTCTTCTCATGATTACTTGAGAGTTATATTTTTTTGGTTGTATGCTTCCCTCACCACTGGTGATCAACACATTTATGATGATTGGAAAGTTTATTTTATTGATTATCTTCGCCGCACATGGGAAGCCGAGCAAGCAAAATTTGAATCATTAATGCAAATTTTCAAAAATAATTGCAAGATCTTTATTCTCGCGGGCACATGTCAATAGAGGTTTAGGTTTATTTATTTATACCCGCGTTAAAACTTCATTTCATGTAACTTGTTCTAGTTGTCTCTATTTCTTGATTCTAGAAAATATGGGGGTGTCATGGTTCAACTTGAGCCTGCGAACTATGATGATCTCAAAAAGGATGAAGTGGTCTAGAAAATCCTGGTGGAGAAAGGGGTGGCGACTTTCATTGAAAGACTCTCAGGGCACTCTATAGTGGTTTCTAGCAGTGTTTTGTCCTCCTAGAAGTAGGGCCATGTTCATGTGGGAAAAATGGGTTAAAAATTTTGGAGGAGAGCATTGCCGAAGTGACTGGGCTTCCCAACGAAGGGGATATTTATTTTAAGAGGTCTCTAAAGGCGGAAATGGCATTTTTTTGGCTAAAAGGAAAGAGAAAGTTTTCATTTACAAGTCAGGATATGAAATAACTTCTCTTAATTAGTCATGTGATCATGTAGCTAAACAAATTATGAGGTACATTACTTTGGAGGGCTAGATACAAATTGGTTTACGAGCCCCAACTCTTTATCTTGGCTCACTTCCGTAATGGGGGTAAGGTTAATCTTTCCAAATTTCTTTATCAGTCTTTGGTATTATCCATCCAAAAGAAAGAGTAGGTGAAGGTAATTTACTTCACCAAGGTCTTATTTATCTTCTCTTTAAGCATATTGTGGATACCCATGCCCTGATTTGATTTCCCACCATTATTGGCTCAATTCACCACCGCCCCCTCCTCTGCCTCCTCCCCTCCCTATCACTCACCTCCTTTGCCACCACCTAAATCCCACACCTTCCTACGACCTAGAATTGGAAATTACTGGTCATTGGGATGATGCCTCTTCTCCACCTACTCACTCTCCACACCCACTCTTGGATTACGCCACCCTAGTAGTTGCTCCCCATCCATCTCCTATCTCCCCTCTCTTGTTTTCGGGAGTTTTTACTCCTGAGATGGATGCTTTAGTTCTTGTAAAAGATGACCTAATTCCCAAGATTATTATTAGACTAACTATTGTCTACCCTGATTCCCCAACTCACTCTAGTTCTGGGGGAAAATTGGAAGTTTCTGAGGAGATGGAAGAGCATTCTAGTTTTGAATATGATGAAGATGCTACGGAAGAAGAAGACTATGTTGAGGAGGATGTTGTTGAGGATTTCACTAAGGAAATTGTTGAAGATTTTTTGAGGAAGAATTTTTTGAGGACTATGTAGAGGATGTTCTTTGAGGACCTACCCACCCAGGATGCTGATTTGGAACCTAGTGCTATTGTTGAAAAGTGAGCGAAGCTACCATGGAACCTATTCATGGCATTCTTAGTAACATTACCATTATTTTTAATGTCATTAAGAACTAGAAAATCACTATGGATGCCACCTGGCTCCATCTTCAAAATAGTTGTAAGGATCTATTAAATGTTTTTGAAACCTTTGTTAGTAAAAAGAGGACTCTTCTATGAATGATGGTATTAACAAACTTAAGAATAATATACCTATATAACTTTGAGGTGTGGGATTTTTGGGATTATGGTTTAATTTTTGTCGTTAGGCTAATTTACTCTTATGTTGTATGAACTTTATCGCTGTAAGGGTCATATGTAACAAGGATGTGGGTCCTATCAAAACCTCAATTTTTACAATAATCCAAGAAATAACCAACATAAGTTCTTATTGTTTGTTTCATGCCTGTTCTCACTCATTCTCAAACTAGAAAAATGGAACACGTAACTTCCTCCAACAATATCCCCACTTTTGATAATATTTCCTAACAAAATTTTGTACTTATCATTGTTTCCTCTACACCTATGATCACCACAACTTCGGTTTCCAAACCCCTTGTTTCTACACTCCCTTCTCATGAGACTTATCCTAATTTTGAAACCAACCCTTTCCTATGCCATCATTTTATTCCCTTTGGACCAGATACACCCCCATCTGTTGCTTCCTTAGATACCTTTGGGCCTCCCACTATCCTTGCGTATTCTTGGAGTTTCGAGTAACTCTTACACAATCTTATTTTTCGTCATGACTATATTATTCGTAAATCCACTACTATTCTCATTAATGGACCTACCCTTCAATAGTTGTATGCTTATCACTCTCAACCTAAATCCACCTAATTCCTCACTTCTCAACTTGTTGTATTCTTCCCTAGAGATATAAACGAGCTTACCATAGCCCAACATGAACATGGATCTCACGAGTCTTCTATAGTGATCCCCTAAACTCTTGAATCCACTCAATTAGTGGTTCTTATTCTACCCAAACTACCTCGTATCAACACTATCCCTGAATATTCTCTCCATATACCATCCTCATCTAATGTTTTCATCAACACCCTCACTCAAAATTTCAGAATCTAACTTAATCCCTCCCACCGCTGAAAGAAAGTATCTTCTTATCTCGGTGCCCCTCTTTACATATCAAATCCATGCCAACATCATCATCTCGTAACCCCACCCTTTGGATTCAACTCAAACCAATCAACCTCCACTCTGAAGCACCATCCAACACATTTTTCCTAATCATCCCATCTAAGTATCTCAACCACCTCATCCAACACATCCCCAATCTAATCTCCCTATCATAAAAAAGGAGCCTTTTCAATTGGACCCACTCATCTACATCCCTTCCCAACATCCTATCTCCCAACCTATTCAATCAAAATCCTTCAACTATCTTCCCCCTTATCAACCACCTCCACAAACTCCTACATACCCTCAACAATATCAACCTCATCCACAACCCAACCCATCCACTTCTTATAATATACAACCTCATCAATCAACCCCTCACCCTCACACATCCAATGACCCCATGCAAGCTTTTATAAGTAGGTCAAAAATTTTGAAACCACTACTCTAGGTCCTAAAATATCATTCACCTATGAACAAATTTGTATGAGCCTATCAACACATCAGTCCTCATCAAACCTTATCCTCTACTGCTGGGAACTCCCTATTTTTTGTAAATTTAATAGTAAGGAGGGCCCTCAAAAACACCTTCATGCCTTCAATGAAGCATGTTATCTCATTACACATGATCGAGTATCTCATGCTTTGTACTTTCCCCATGTCGTTGGTCGGCCCCACTTTGGACTAGTACAATGGAATTCTGCAGCACTCCCTTTTCTCATTCACCCAACTCGTGTAACTATTCTTCAATAATTTATCCATTAATATTGCATACAAAATCACCATCCCTAACCTATATTCCATTAAACAATTCAATAATGAATCCATCACAGATTTCATCGCTAGATGGTGTGGAATCATCAAATCAATTATCCTTCTCCCTTCCCCAAACCGAGCTCATCAAACTATTCTCTCAATCTTGTGCAAATCATATCTCATAAACTCTTCAAAGCCAATATTTTCAAAGTTTTTAGGAAGCCTTCACCATGTCTCACAAACTAGAAATATGTGCCCTTGATAAATTCCATATCAAACTTAACTCCAACAAGCCAAAAATATAATTCACCAAGTTTTCTACCCATAACAAAAAATCTAAAAATTCACCCAATATCATTGTTGTTAAATCTTCTTCTACATCCATCTCTCACACTGAGCCCCCACAAAGGTCTCCTCAACCTACTCCCTAATATAATCCCCTCAAAGAATCATATAGTTTGATCTTTGATAAACTCATGGTTGCACGTCTCATTCAAATCCCTCCTATCGCCCCTGAAATCGATGACACGCGTCCTAAACCCACATGGTATCACAAAGACCACTACTTCAAACACCATCAAGTTTTTGGTCATGATATTAAAAAGTTTTGGACCTTAAAATACCTCTTCCAATGCCTTATTGATCATGGGGACCTTAATTGGATAATCCTAATGCTCCTCCTAACCAACCCTTAGACATATTCAAACAACCTTTCCCTAATCATTCACCAAATAAGCAAGTTGATCCATCTACATCTCAAACACCCAATGCTCATACGATCAATACTTTAAGTCAAGATTTAGCACCATCACCCTCTCACATCATCCCTTCATTCACCATACCCACATCTATTGCTTCAACATCTATCTCTACATTAAAACTATATCGGAATCCGCACCCATGTCTACATATATCGTGCCTACATCTACCAAATTTGCATCTATTACACCCATATCTCTTGCATCCACATCTATTATATCTACATCCACTACATCTACATATTTTACACCTACATTTTTATATCCCAACCCATCCCTAAATCTATCTCAACATTTATTTCTAAACCCATTCTTGACTCCTTCTACACCCACACCTCTAATTGTATTTGCGCATACATCAACGTCCAAATCCACTCACATGGCCACATCATCCCTTCAAACATCTACTAAGCATACACCCTCACTTGATGCAACCACAAAGTATGTCCCAATCCCATCTTCATCTCCTGACAACCACTACCACTTCTATACCGACACCTTCAAAATCCACACAATCTGCAACTCCTTCCGATCTCAACAAACATATCATCCAAAAACCACTTCCATCTTCGTGTACACACCTAAAATTAGCACCACTAATTCTAGTGTTAGTATTTGTCAAGCCCCGTTCATTATCACATTACACCCCTCATATTTATATCAACATCAAACATCATTTCCATACTCACATAAATCCACATCCATCATTAATTAACATATTAACATATTCTTCATCTTAGGTTATATACTTATAAACCTATACCCTCCATTAATTTAATTAAACTCATCATCGCACCATTTAAATGACATCCCTAAACCTAGGTCATTACCCCTACACCCCTTAAATTAATTAATTAATCCCTCACCTCACATTACCTAGGTCATATTTCCCCTCCCATGGCTAAAATAATTAATTAATTTTATCCCTACACCTCACTCATCCTAACTCACTAGTTACAACTAGTTTAACTAAACCTTCTAAATATATTATCCTAACCACCTCTAACTTATCCCTACACCTCACTCATCCTAACTCACTAGTTACGACTAGTTTAACTAAACCTTATAAATATATTTTAACCACCTCTAACTTATCCCTATAACCACTTCTCACTCCTCACTAGTTAGCACTAGTTTAAATTAGAAACCTTATAATTTATCCCTACTTTATCCTAACTACCCCATCCACCTCTAAACCTCACACTCAACATCTCTAACTTATCTAGCTATGATTCCCCTAAATATTCAACCACCTAAGACAAAAATAGTAATTTTATCCTCCCAAACTCGAATCTGCTGCAATCGCCGGTGATACCCCCAATTGTCGGCGATTCTCTCCTATTAACTCTATAAATACCAACTCCAAGCCTCCATTTTAAAGGAAGATGGCAGGTGGACATGAATCTAGGACTTCATATTGTTTTCTTCTTGCATCATAGACCTCTCATAGAGCTAGATATCATCCAACAACATCCAAAGCTTCTTTGAGAACGACATGTCCAAAATCACGTCAACAATCTTCTTGCATCAACAATATTTCTCTCTCAGGTAACATCACCTTTTGTTCCTTTTTTCTCAAATTATGCAAGGTAAGTGGTTTCCCTTGCTTCATTACATCATTATTCATCATTTATAATCTTAAATCAACCTTTCTAACATTTATTTCAAGTCCCATACTCGTCCATTTTCGGCCTGTACATTTTTACAACAATCGTTGACGATTGTAAAATTTCCAAATATTGGCTCAATATCTAACGATTCAATCCCAATCACCTACAATTATCGCATCACTAGAAATATCTTGAATTCAAATTTCAAATGCATCTTTCGGTTTGTAAAATGGAGCTACGGTTCTCAAGTTATCGTCAAAACATCAGAGGTTGGTTTTTTGTTAGATCCAGAGCCTCACCATCAACAAAACTATCATCCACAACCTTCTCAAATTTGGTAATATCATATTTTCAGTCTTATTAGTCAATTGGATTCTAGATAAGTACCTTTCATTCACATCATTGTCTTAATAATTCATCATTTGATAGATCAAATCATTTCTTTTATTTCATTTATTTATCATTTATTTTATCATTGATAGATTAATTTCTTGAGTTACTGAGGAAGTCCATTGATTTCGGGGACTAGCCTTTTCCAGGAAATCTGCCATATATTTTACTAACTCCATCTTGTGTAAGTGTTTTTATTTTTAGGCTTTCTTGCAGGGAGAAGAAGCCTTGTTCACATTCTTCACAGAGAGCACAAACCACCATCACACATCGCGGGTATCCTAGAAACCCCACCATACTAAGGTTGAGCTAAGTTTTACCCCCTTGACACATCAAGCAAACTCCCAAGGTAAAATCATGTTGAAACTTTGATCCCTACATCTTCAACAAAACCTACATCCACATCACTTAGTTCTACCTCTAACGATCCCTCGATTGAAATCATCATCATCCCCACCAAGGGTAAAACTTCACAATAAAAATCTAAGAACCTTGGCGTCCCTACTCAAAAGTCCCTCACCCATCCACATAAGAAGTTGGAGCTTCCCCCTTCAAAACCCCATCAACCTAAACAACCAAACATCTCATCTTCCATCTTAGGACCCCACCCATCTATCTTGGGACCAGTCCCTTCATCCAAATCCCCTATCATTTCTAAATATGGATTGAAACCATCCATTCTCGCCTTCAAAATAAAAACCATCTAAATATGAATATGAATCTAAATTCCCTATCAAACCCCATAAGAGTAAGGCACCTCTCTTTCCTTTATCATCTTCCCCCAAACTAAATCCACCCAAATTTCATAAGACTTCATCTTCACAAAATCCTCTGTCAAATCTTATACTAAAATCCTTGAGCATCTCACCAAAGCATCCAAAATCACCCTTTCCCCTATTAAGCCCTTTGACCCAAGCGAGGCCGAAGCCCACATGTTTTGACTCCAACAACATATGCACCAAAAATTGTGTCCCCTGGACATGACACAGTATTGTAGTTCCCTCATAACCCTCATCGACAATCTCATCAAAGAATATGATCATCTCATTGAATAAGACCACCCTCTCCCATCCAGTAGACCATCCATATCTAATCCCAATCCTCCAATCAAATTTATAACCTCTAAATCTACTTCCTTATTTAATTTAATTGAATTAAATATAAATATTATAGATTAATTGATGTATAAATGATAAAATATATAAATGACACAAGTAAAATAAGATTTAAAATATGAAACCCTAAGGGAGGGAGATAGTATGATCTAGCTAATTTACGTGTAATTTAGATCAGATCGGGTAAGGAGAATTTATGAACAGGATGCCAACATTGTCATAATTAATCTCTGTAAATTCTATAAATCAAAAACAAGGTTGGATAGGGGCACCCATGGCGGGATAGGGGCACACTGGAAGCTAATGACTAGATCTAGGTGTTGGTGCTCAAATTAGCCTCGCCCCATTTGTCCTTGAAATTCTTCAATTTGTGGGCTCTGTTGTGTTTTCTATCTCCCCATATTGATGTATGAAAAATTTATCCTCCATTTGGTTGCCATGATCAGTCCCTTCCTTGGTCGAGGATCACTTAAAATCCAGAATTTGTTTTTGTTCCTCTGTCCATGTGAAAAGAATCTGTAACTTGGGTGAAAAATCAGGTTTTTTCTTTTCCTTCCATTTTCCATAGTCACGTTTTGTTGTCCCTATCATTTTTGTCCCAAATATATGTGGAAACGTGATTGGATGTGGCTCGGAAGATCATATTTGGGCCTTATATCATTTCCAAATTCTCTGTCTTGAAAGAAGGATTCATTTCCGAGCTCAAATGGTGATTTTCTGCATTTTACGGTTTGACGGGTGTGTTTTTCCCTGTCAAATTTACATCTCAGCATCTATGGAAACGTGGCCCTTTCTGGTTGGATGCGGCTTGGTGGGGCACTTTGAAAAATCTAAGGCTCGCTCAACTCAAAAAAATTCCACATGGAGGGCACTCATCTGAAAATTCACCTTTTGGTTTGACCTTGGAGTTGCGTAGGGAGACATGTGGAGGTTTCCGCTACCTTTCCTGGACTTAGACAAATTTTTCATGCAAACAATGCATCTTTGGCGCAGACCATGGACATGTGGAGGGCAGGCACTCATTTAAGGATCCACCTTAGGGTCCCACCTTAACAATTGCAATAGGGAGACATGTGGAGGCTTCCGCTAGCTCCACTCTATACTTAAAATTTTCAAAGAAATTTTGAAAGGCCTAGGACACGTGGAGGGACCGCACTGTTTAGGGAATTGGACCCTAAATTTTATTTTAAAGAAGCATCAGGAGGACACTTGGAGGCTTCCGCTCACTCTACCTTTGCTTGGACTTTTCAATGGCCAAGGAAAACTGTCTTGGACCCTAGACACATGGCACCTTCGATGATCCTTCAAATTTCTTAACAACTCTGCTAGACTAAGACACGTGGTGAGCCCGTGCTTGTTTGGGGTCTCTACTTTTGGGCACCATCTCAAAGTGCACCATTGAGACATGTGGAGGCTTTCATTGGCTCCTTTTTACTGAGACTTTTCAAAGGCCAAAAGGTGTTTTTCTTGGGCCCAGGAAATGTGGAAGCCCTACACTTGTTTGGAAACTTGCCCCTATACTTCTCCTTTGTAGTTGCACCAAGGAAACATGTGGACAACTATAATATAAAGTACAAAAGGGGCATAATCAACGGTTCTTTGTGAATTTCACCTATTTTTCTACCATTTTTTCTCCAAGACTCTGGCAATGTGAATACGCATTTTTTTTCATCATTTTTGATGAAATTCCTTTTTTTTATCCGGAAGGTGCCAAATGAATGGATTTAGAACTTAATTTGTGAGTCTAAGGATTGTTAAGGTCAATATTTTGAAGTTAGAATTGCTCGAGGCACTTGCAAAAATGTGAATTACCAAAGAAGATGGATGTGGGGAAGAGTTATAGAGGAAAGAGAGGGAAAAGGATGAAATGATGAAGGTTTCAGGTGCAAAAGATGAAAAAGGTGTTGCCTCAAGAGAGAAAAGGATTACCTATCAGATCCAGTTGTACATAACCTCCGGAAAATGATTAAAATGGGGATTTCTCGCATGACAAAATCAGAATGATTAAAAGGATTGTCAAAAATGTGTGGCATGGCATCCTAGTCATTAGTCAAGGGTCTAAGAAATGTGATTAGTTCATAATTGGTCCACATGGCAGCTTTCAGATGCGAGTTTGTTAAATGTCACTTTCTGAGGAAAATTGGTAACAAGCAAAGTTCCTCGAATATTCTTCTTTTTAGGGGGAAATTTGGGATGCATGAGCAAGTGAAATGTATAAATGCAATGAGAATACTCTTGCAAAAGGTTGGGAGTTGAATTCTTAAGAGAAAATTTGAGAGAGTCATCTTCCGAGAGACCAATCGAGAGATACCTAGTTAATTTTTTTCGTGTTATATTTTCTATCATGTCAAGTTGGTTCCAGGATGTATAGCCATTGACAAACACTAAGATTTCTCTGTAATATTTCCCCGTTGATGAATCTAATCAAATTTGAGTTAATTTGTGTCAATCCTAGAGTAATTAGTGTCTATTTTGTATCAAAATGTCTGCAAGTAGTTTTTATCATTCCTATTACAATCTTACATTGAAATATTTGCAAAATCACACAGGATCTCATCCCTATGACGGTTTAGTGGCATTTGCAATTTCATTTCACAAAGAGTCTTCATCTGTGATGAGATAAAAAAATTAAAAATCACGTCACCTTGTCATTTTTTGATAAAGATTGTTTGTAAGTCTTTTGGTATACCTTAGGCCCGATTGATCGAGATTTTGGTGTTTAATTGAGTCTTTTAACTCGAGCCTTCATGTTAGATTCTAAAAGATTGTGTGAAACTATGTTGATCTGGGCCTCCATTGAATCACACCTTCTGGTTGAAGGAATGTCTTAACCATTCTAAAGCTTTCTTTCATTTATCTTTCTAATTGTTGTGAAGTCTCTCAAAGATCGGTATAATCAAATTTATCTGTTTAATCTCCCACCAAAATTATTCAAAACCATGAATCCATCCTAAAATACCCCTATTTTCCTGTATATCAACAAAGGAACAAAATCTATTTACTAAAATATGCAAGAACAATCAAGATTTCATAATGTCTTCAGTAACCTTAGCCTTGTGTTGAAAGTATCTCCATATTTTAGAAGTGACAACTCTTGAGAGTTAAATTATAGAGCATTGATCATATTTTCCCAAGGTTTTCTTCATAAAATTTGTGCAAAATAAGGATATCCCCATCTCCTTCATCAAATAGAGGTTACACTATGGGTACTCTCGGCTGATCAAAAGGCACGGCCTAAAGTGGTGAGGATAGGTCAAATCCTCTTGAAAGTTTTATCCATCTCTCCACAAACCGAGTGACAAATGGCCACTAGATCTCATCCCCAACTATAAAACAATAGACATTATGATCTATCTCTCTCTAAGCTCTGTGCAAAATCTGTGATGTTGCTCAGCTTGAAAGGGAGAACAAATTTGGATACCAACACTCATGGTGCCGTTGCCAGGGGCATGAAAGTTGTGTGCAAAGTTTGAACACCATCAGCAACGCATATAGACCCTAGTAATGTTTCTTACATGATATAAGTGCTAATACATTGCTGAAACATCATCATCTATTGATATCTGTAATAATTGTTCAAAGTTGTAAGTTCTTAGTGCAATATTTCTAGCTTATACAATTATTGCACTAAATTTTGTATCATCATTAATAAATTTGAGTAGAAGAAGAGTAGATCTTGTAAGCTTTGCATGAATCTAGTATTGATAGACATTTTATAGGTATTTCATAGTGCATTTGCACAAACTAAGGTTAAAATCCTTATTGGTGACTCGTGTTCTATTTAAATTCTTAATAAATATCAGTGTCTTAACATATATCAAGTAAGATTTGTCATTAATCTCTACAAAGCTAGAAGGAAGAAGATATTTCTTCACCAAGGACCCTAGTAGAAGGTTGTTTCAAGAGCTGGGAAAGTCTAATTCAGAAGGAAGAAGAATTTGGAAGGTTGTTGGAGATCAAGCATCAAGAAAAGAGATCTCCATTGGTGAAACTGATCAGCCTGTGATTGAAGATTGCAATACTTCCTCAAGTGAATCTGAATTAGGTAGTCTCTTTGTTGAATTGAATTCTCCATCTGGAGAGGGTCCTTCTTTTGTATTTGAAATATTTGCATCTCATTTTGTCCCTGTATTCTCCAAATCTGATAGAGTTTTCCAAGAAACAAAGCCTTTAGAGGGAATTCATTCTGAGAATTACATCCCTGTACCACATAGACCCCTCACTCCTCATCATTCTATTTCTCTTGTAAGATCACCTCCTCAAAATAATATGGCTCAGCCTCCACCCAAACCTCCATTTGTTGTTAATACTTTTGGTCCCATCAATTTTAGAGGTATGGTTGGCTATCCAAATGTTAATCCACAAGATGTAAGACATAGATTGCCTAAGTTTCAAGGAAATAATGCAATCAGTGGTGATCAACACTTGAATCTCTTTTTCAATATGATGGAGGACTTTGAAACAGAATTTGAGGATGTATACATTAAATTGTTTGTCCATACTCTAGAAGAATATGCAAGGGATTTGTATAAGTATTTTCCGAGATAATTCCATTGATTCTTGGACATAGATGAAGAATGCTTTTAGACTACAGTATGGTGATAAAACAGACCCAAGGTTTCTTTTATTAGTGTTTTAAAACATTAAGAAGAATCCTAATGAGTTAGTGCATGATTTCAATACAAGATTTAACAAAACATTGAGAAGACTACCTGTTAATTTGAGGCCATGTGATGAATCATGTTTGATAAAGTATTCAGATGCATTTGATAAGAAATTTGCTTACTATTTAAGAGATAAGAACTCAAAACATTGAGGTATACCTTCACCATGTCTTTTCAAATTGAGAACAACATTAAAGCAATTGGAAAACCTCCTAAGAGGGAGGGTGTTAAACTAATCAACCCAGAGAAGCCTCAATCAAGTAAGGTTGTGGATCTTGAAGAATTTGCAAAGACTTTGGCGGATCTGTCAAAGAAATATCTTACAAGCTAAGTAGGGAAGATAAAGGAATTGGACAAGGTTCTCAAGGTCAGCATAGGAAAAAAAGGACAAGATAGATTTGCAAATCATCCTAGAAATGATCAGAGATCTGATGACAGAGGTAAAGGACCCATGGGATCTAGAAAATCCCAAGCTAGGGAAAATAGAGTAGTGTCTGATCCTCTAAATGTCGAGTTGTTGTTGTTAAAGAGACTAATGAAATTGATTAGTGTGACAAATGTTTCTTACCCCACCCGCCATGTGAAGTAGATCAGAAATTTGAAGAATTTGATGATGCATGCATGATGGACTACTCTACAAGCTCACAAAGCAAGGAGAAACTTCAACTGAAGTAATAAGTGCAAGAACTGCTGCAAGTTTTTGGGATTGCATTCATCGGGTACCTCTTCTTCCTCCCTCTCATACTTTATAAATAGATATGGTACAATATTTTGAACTTCCTAATAATGATTTTGAGTACCTAAGAGCTCTAATGATTAAGAAGTATGATGGAGGAATCCCATCAGAAGAGGATAGATAGTTGTTAATGAATGTTGTTGTTGCCCAAGAAAAAGAGTATAACACAAGAAGTAAAGTTGTCAAAGGGGCAGGCCTCAAGCCAAACCAAAAACCCCAGTTCTCACCAATGTCCCAAAAGAAACTCCAAAGAAATATGCATCTGGAAAACACCTTTTCGTCTCAAGTAGAACTGGTGTTCCCACCCATGGCCAAAATGTGAAAAATCTTTTGCCATCGATGAGTTTTTCAATCTTTCTCCAAATGTTGATTTTCCCAAATACATTCTTTATGACATTTCCCAAATCTTGAGTCGATCAATATTTTTGTCCCAATTGTTGAACTTCTTAGGTTTCTTGAGCACAAGAAGATGCCCTTCAAGTATTTTGGATTGGAAGAAGATAGGAGTACCCAAGGAAAAAATATCAATAATGTAAACACTCATCCAACCATTGCAGACCTATAAAAACCACCAGCATTGGAGGAGATAGGTGAACCACCTGAAGTTTACTTGGGGACATCTTTGGTTGAGTCTCAATTAAATGTTGATCCATTTTTTACAATACTGATTATTAAGGACAGACTGTTGCACAATTGTATGTTTGATTTTGGAGCATCATACAATGTTATGCCTCTAGAGGTCATGAATGAATTGAACATTAAAGTGACAGTAGCTTATGGCAAGTGTACTGCAATGGATTCTAGAGAGTTGTTACTTGTAGGATGTGTAAAATGTTTGGTGGTACAATTTACAACTTATTCGGGTAAGAACTTGGAACTTGATGTTGTTATTTTTGATTGCCCTGCCAAATGGGGCATGTTGTTATCAAGAAAGTGGGCTGTAAGTGTTGGTGGAAGTGTTCAAATGGATATGTCTTTTTCCACCATTCCAATTGAAGGAAGCCTTGTAAATTTGTATGGAGAGAAGAAGATGTTGCACCTCATTGAAGATCCCAATAATGCTTCTTATGAAGTGTTGTATGCTAATGTAGATGTTGATAACTTTTTTGGGTTTTTTGATGGTAAAGAGCACAAGATTTATCAATGTAAATGTCTTGAACAAGTAGGTTTCCCTCGGACCTTGTTATTTGATGGAGCTTGTTCCAAGTTTGGAAATGGTGCTGGCATTGTTCTGATTTCTCCAGGCCATGAAGAGTTTGTTTTTTCTTTCAAAATCAACTTTGAATACACTAACAACATTTTTGAATATGAAGCATTGTTATTAGGTTTGAGAATTGCATGGAAATATGGTGTAAAGGATATCATTGTCAAAGGAGATTCAGAACTAATTGTCAAGCAAATTAGAAAATTGTATGCTACTAAAAATCAGAGAATGAAACAATACAAACATGCAATATGGGATTTGATTGAAATTTTTGACTCATTTAATATTGTGCACCATGATAGAAAGTTTAATGTTATTGCAGACAATTTGGTAGTGCTAGGATCTAGATTTGGAAATTGTATTGTATATCCATTTTGTGAGTATGATGTTGAAATAATAACAAGGCCATCTATCCCTGACAACGTTAAAAATTGGCAAGTGTTCGATGATGATGCCCAGGTGAAATGGTTTCTACAGAACTAAGGTGAGTTTGATGACCAAAATATAGATTGGGAACCAATGGTATGTGTTGTTGAAGGAAAGGAAAATTTATTTGGCAAAGAAATCATCCAGTTAAAGACAAACATGATTCCCAGAGGTTTGGTGGCACTTGAATCAAACTTTGATAATTTTTATTGCATTATTAAAAGAAGTATGTTGGTTTCAAGAGATGTGGAAGAGCACGACCTGGGCACAAAGGAAAAACCATGTAAAATCTAGTTAGGAAGCAATCTGAGCAAGGAAGAGAAGTAGTCCTATGTTCAATTGTTGAAGAAATATCAAGACTGCCTAGCTTGGTCTTACTCTGAGTTGAAGGCATACAGGGAATATTTGTTCCAACATGAAATTCCTCTTGAATCTAATGCCAAGCCTTTTGGACAAAGAGGCCTATCAATCTGCTCCTTTCTTTGAAGATGCAAGAAGAATTGAAGAAGTTGAGGGATGGAGGGATCATTCAGCCCACAAGGTATTCATCTTGGGTTCAAAATTTAGTGCATTTAAGAAAAAAGAATGGAGATATAAGGTTGTGCGTAGACTTCAGGAACTTGAATAAAGCATCATTGAAAGATAATTACCCTCTGCCAAACATGGAGAATATGCTACAATTGGTAATTGGTTCTAAATTGTTATCCACTTTGGATGGTTTCTTTGGCTATAATCAAGTTGTTGTGAAGGAGTCAGAAATAATAAAGACTACCTTTACCACTCCTTGGGGAACTTATGTCTATGTCAGGATGCCTTTTGGCTTAATGAATGCTGGAGAAAATTTCCAAAGAGCAATGGATGTAGTGTTTTTTGGTTATATTAATGATTTCATTGTTGTTTATCAAGATGATGTAACTGTGTTTTCCAGAAAAATAAATGATCACTTGCAACACTTGGAGAGAATTTTGATAAGGTGTAGAGAGTATGGAATATCATTGAATCCCAAGAAGTGCCATTTTAGAGTGCAAAAGGCAAATATGCTTGGTCACATTGTATCAAAGGAAGGGGTCATGATTGATCCCGAGAGAGTGGAAGCCATCAATAAGGTTCCAATTCCAAGAACTAAGAAGGGAATTCAATCCTTCTTTGGACAAATAAACTTTATCAGAAGATTTGTGTCTAACTTTTTGAGCTGACCATCCCCATTACTAGCATGCTGAAAAAGGACCAAGTTATCAAATGGGAAGAAGCTTCCATTCAAGCTTTCAATGGGATCAAGGAAGCACTAAAGCATGCCCCTATTTTGGCAGCTCCAAATTACAAGAATCCTTTTCAAGTGTTTTCTTTTGCTTCAAAAACACCATTGCATTTGTTTTGTTGTAGAAGGATGATGAAGGGGCTGAGAGACCAATTGCCTTTTTAGTAAGGCATTGCAAGGAGTTGAGTTGAAGTACACCATCATGGAGAAGCAAGCATTTTCCTTGGTGAAAGAAACAAAGGTTTTCAGACCTTACATCTTGAGCTCTAAAGTTGTTGCTTATGTTCCCCACACCATGGTGAAAGATATCTTATCGAGATGGATGGAGGTCTCAAGAAAATATGCAGATGGGTAAACAAGTTGCAGGAATATGACATGGATATCCAAACCATGAAATTGATAAGAGGTTTTGGCCTAGCTAATCTTATGGCTGAGAGCAACTTGTAAACTATTGATGTGAATGAAGTAGAAGGAGAAAGGGTGGATGTCCTTGAAAATTTGGTAAGCTATGAATGGTACAAAGATATAATCTTTTATCTCAGACATCTATGTTTTTCTGAACATTTGAGTAAAAATCAGAAAAGAGCTCTTAAGTTAGCCTCTCAAAAATATGTCATTACTAATTTTGGGTTATCTTGGAAGAACCTGGAGGGAGTGCTCTTAAGATGCATTGCTGAGGATGAAGCCCTAAAGGTAATTTCTGATCTCCATGGAGGATTTTGTGGGGGACATTTTTTTGGAAGAGTTATAACACATAAAATCTTGAGGGCTGGTTATTGGTGGCCAACTCTCTTCAAAGATACAACTCTATTAGTTAGGAAATGTGAAAGTTGCCAGCATTTTCTAGAAGAATGAAAGCTTTAGGCTCCCTTCCTTTGTAGCATGTGTCAATTGAAGCCCCATTTAAGCAATGGGGAATGGATTTCATTGGCAAAATTTATGATCCTTCTAGTGCTGGTCATAAATGGATTCTTGTAGCCACTGATTATTTCACTAAGTGGGTGGAAGCAATCCCCACTAAGAAAGCAACACACCAAGTTATCATGGACTTCATGCTGAATCAAATCATATGCAGATTTGGAGTGCTAGTTAAGATTGTTGCTAATAATGCCATGAGTTTCAGAACCAAACCTTTGGTGGCAATGTGCAAAGAGTATGGAATCAATTTGACATATGCTTCTAACTACAATCCCCAAGGAAATGGACAAGTTGAGTCCAGCAATAAAAAATTGTTGAAGATCATTAGAAGAACCTTGGAGCTGAACAAAAAGAAGTGGGGTGAGCAACTGAAGTTTGTTGTTTGGGTTGACAGAATCACTGTCAAAATAGCTACTAGTAAGAGCCCATTTGAGTTGGTATATGGAACTCAAGATTTATTTCCCCTTCATTTGCAATTGTCTTCATTTAAGTATGTTCAATAAATTGAAGATCAAGAAGTTAGTCCATATGATGCTCAAATCAATCATATTATTGAGTTAGATGAAGAAAGAAGGGCATCTCATTAGTGGCATGTGAAGTTCTAGAGAAAATTTGAAGAAGTTGTTTGACAAGAAGGTGACTCAAGAGCTTTCAGTATTGGGGATCTTATGCCATTATGGGATAGCAAGCATGAAGATAAGGGCAAGCATGGTAAATTTGATGCATTATGGATGGGTCCTTATTCAATTGATATTTGAATTGGTGAAAATACCTTCTTCCTAAAAGACTTAGATGGGGAACTGCTTGAATTTCTGTTAATGGCATACATTTGAAACATTTCCTTGATTGATTTCTCAAAATCAAGGTATACTCCATTATATAGTGTATAGTCTTTTGGTTTCTTTCTGCTTTCATGTTTTTCTATTTTTGTTTGTCCTAGTCCTTGGCAGCCATTTTTTTGTTTCTCGGTTCATCCTTGGGGGAGTTGGTTATTATTGTTCTACTCTGCAAGCTTATTCTTTGACTCCATTGCCAAATGGTTTGTTTTTGGCACTTGGTCTACTATTTGTTCTTGTGGCACTCATAGGGAGTGCCCATCCCAGTCAGAGCCGATGTTGGTGCTCAAATTAGTCTCACCCCATTTGTCCTTGAAATTCTTCAATTTGTGGGCTCTGTCATGTTTTCTATCTCCTCGTATTGATGCATGAAAAAAATTTCCTCCATTTGGTTGTCATGATCAGTCCCTTCCTTGGTCGAGGATCACTTAAAATCCATAATTTGTTTTTCATTCCTCTGTCCATGTGAAAAGAATCTATAACTTGGGTGAAAAATATGGTTTTTCCCTTCCTTCCATTTTCCACAGTCACATTTTATTTTCCCTGTCATTTTTGTCCCAAATATCTGTGGAAACATGATTGGATGTGGCTCAAAAGATCATATTTGGGCCTTATATCATTTCCAAATTCTATGTCTTAAAAGAAGGATTCATTTCGGGCTCAAATGGTGATTTTCCTGCATTTATGGTTTGACGGGTGTGTTTTTCCCCATCAAATTTACATCTCAAAAATCTATGGAAATGTGACCCTTTCTGATTGGATGCGGCTCAGCGGGGCACTTTAAAAACACTAAGGCTTACTTCAACTCAAAACTTATCCACGTGGAGAGCCGACACTCATCTGAAAATTTACCTTTTGGTTTGACCTTGGAGTTACACCGAAGAGACATGTGCAGGTTTCCGCTACCTTTCCCGAACTTAGACAAATTTTTCATGTGGTCGGTTCAGCTTTGGTAGATCATGGACATGTGGAGGGCAGGTGCTTATTTGTGGATCTGCCTCAGGGTCCCACCTTAACAATTGCAATAGAGACATGTGGAGGCTTCCGCCGGCTCCGCTCTATACTTAAAATTTTCAAAGCAATTTTGAAAGGCCTGGGACACGTGGAGGGACCATGCCTATTTGGGGACCGGCCCCTAAATTTTATTTTAAAGAAGTGTTAGGAGGAAACTTGGAGGCTTCCGCTCACTCTGGCCTTTGCTTGGACTTTTCAATGGCTAAGGAAAACTGTCTCGGACCCTAGACACATGGTGCCTTCCACTGATCCTTTAACTTTATTAACAACTTTGTTGAACTAAGACACATGGTGAGCCTATGCTTGTTTGGGGTCTCCACTTTTGGGGACCATCTCAAAGTGCACCATTGAGACACGTGGATGTTTCCGCTGGGTCCTTTTTTTTGCGAGACTTTTTCAAAGGCCAAAAGGTGTTTTTCTTGGGCTCGGGGCACGTGGAAGGCCAGCACATTTTTGGAAACTTTCCCTTATACTTCTCCCTTTGTAGTTGTGCCATGGAAACATGTGGATGGCTATAATATAAAGTAGAAAAGGGCGAGAATCAAAGGTTTTTATGCATTTCACTGTTTTTCTATTATTTTTGCTCCAAGACTTGGTGATGTGAATACGAACTATTTTTCATCATTTTTGATGAAATTCCTTGTCTTTTTATCTGCAAGGCACCAATTGAATGGATTTAGAACTTAATTTGTGAGTCTAAGGATTGTTAAGGTCGATATTTTGAAGTTGGAGTTGCTCGGGCACTTACAAAAACATGAATTACCATAGAATATGGATGTGGGGAAAATTTGCAGAGGAAAGAGAGGGAAAAGGATGAAATGATGAAGGTTACACATGTAAAAGATGAAAAAGGTGTTACCTCGAGAGTGAAAAGGATTACCTGTTAGATCTAGTTGTACAGAGCCTCCAGAAAATGATTAAAATGGGGATTTCTCGCATGAAAAAATCATAATGATTAAAAGGAATGTCAAAAATTTATGGCATGACATCCTAGTCATTAGTCAAGGGTATGAGAAATGTGATCAGTTCATAATTGGTCCACCTAGCAGCTTTCATATGCGAATTTGTTAAATGTCACTTTCTGAGGCAAATTGGTAACAAGCAAAGGTCCCTTGAATATTCTTATTTTTAGGGAAATTTTGGGATGAGTCGCAAGTGAAATGTATAAATAAAATGATAATACTCTTGCAAAAGGTCGGGGGTTGAATTCTTAAGAGAAAATTTGAGAGAGTCGTCTTCCTGAGAGACCAATCTAAGATACTGGTTAATTTCTTCTATGTTAGATTTTATATCATGTCAAGTTGGTTGCAGATGTATAGCCATTGATGAGCACTGAGATTTCTCTGGAAGATTTCCCCTGTTGATGAATCTAATCAAATTTGAGTTAATTTGTGTCAATCTTGGAGCAATTAGTGTCTGTTTTGTTTCAAAATGTCTGTAAGTAGTTTTTCTCATTCCTATTGCAATCTTACATTGAAATCTTTGTGAAATCACACAGGATCTCATCCTGTGATAGTTTAGTGGCATTTTCAATTTCATTTCAAGAAGAGCCTTCATCTTGTGATGAGATAAACAAATTTAAAATCACTTCACTATCATTTGTTGATAAAGATTGTTTGTAAGTCTTTGGGTGTACCTTAGGCATGATTGATCAGAGATTTTGGTGTTTAATTGAGTCTTTTAACTCGAGCCTTCATGTTATATTCTCAAATATTGTGTGAAAATGTGTTGATTTGGGCCTCCATTGAAGCACACCTTCTAGTTGAAGGAATATCTTAACTATTCTGAAGCTTTCTATCATTTAGCTTTCCAATTGTTGTGAAGTCTCTCAAAGATCTAGTATAATCAACTTTATCATGTTTAATCTCCACCAAAATTATTCAAAAATAATGAATCCATCCTGAACTACCCCTGTTTTCCCTAGATATCAACAAAGGAACAAAATCTATTTACGAAAATATGCAGAACAATCAGGATTTCATAATGTCTTCAGTAACCTTAGCCTTGTGTTGAAAGTATCTCCATCTTTTAGAAGTGACAACTGTTGAGAGTTAAATTATAGAGCATTGATCATATTTTCCCAAGGTTTCCTTCATAAAATTTGTTCAAAAGAAGGATATCCCCATCTCCTTCATCAAACAGAGGTTACACTATGGGTATTCTAAGCCTGATCAAAAGGCATAGCCTAAAATAGTGAGGGTAGGTCAAATCCTCTTGAAAGTGCTATCGATCTCTCCACAAATCTGAGTGAAAAATGGCCGGCTAGATCTCATCCCCAGCTACAAAATGATATACATTATGATATATTTCTCTCTAATCTCTATGCCAAATCTGTGATGTTACTTAGCTTGAAAGGGAGAAAAAAATTGGATACCAACACTCATTGACTTTGTTTCCGGGGACATGAAAGTTGTGTACAAAGTTTGAACACCATCAACAACGCATATAGACCCTAGTAATTTTTCTTACATGATATAAGTGCTAATACATTGCTGAAACATCATCATCTATTCATATCTATAAGAATTGTTCAAAGTTGTAAGTTCTTAGTGCAATATTTCCAGCTTATACAGTTTTTGCACTAAAGTTTGTATCATCATTAATAAATTTGGGTAGAAGAAGAGTAGATCTTGTAAGCTTTGTATGAATCTGGTATTGATAGACATTTTATAGGTATTTCATAGTGCATTTGCACAAACTAAGGTTAAAATTCTTATTGGTGACTCTGTTCTATTTAAATTCTTAATAAATATCAGTGTCTTAACATATATCAAGTAAGATTTGTCATTAATCTCCACAAAGCTAGAAGGAAGAAGTTATTTCTTCTCCAAGGACCCTAGTAGAAGGTTGTTTCAAGAGTGGGAAAGTCTAATTCAGAATGAAGAAGAATTTGGAAGGTTGTTGGAGATCAAGCATCAAGAAAAGAGATCTCCATTGGTGAAACTGATCACTGTGATTGAAGATTGCAATACTTCCTCAAGTGAATCGAATTGGGTAGTCTCTTTGTTGAATTGAATTCTCCATCTGGAGAGGGTCATTCTTTTGTATTTGAAATATTTGCATCTCATTTTGTCCCTGTATTCTCCAAATCTGATAGAGTTTTCCAAGAAACAAATCCTTTAGAGGGAATTCATTCGAGAATTACATCCCCGTGCCACCACAGACCCCTCACTCCTCATCATTCTATTTCTCTTGTAAGATCACCTCCTCAAAATAATATTGCTCAGCCTCTACCCAAACCTCCATTTGTTGTTAATACTTTTAGTCCCATCAATTTTAGAGGTATGGTTGGCTATCCAAATGTTATGCCACAAGATGTAAGACATAGATTGCCTAAGTTTCAAGGAAATAATGCAATCAGTGGTGATCAACACTTGAATCTCTTTTTCAATATGATGGAGGACTTTGAAACAGAATTTGAGGATGTATACATTAAATTGTTTGTCCATACTCTAGAAGAATATGCAAGGGATTTGTATAAGTATTTTCCGGATAATTCCATTGATTCTTGGACATAGATGAAGAATGCTTTTAGACTACAAAGTATGGTGATAAAACAGACCCAAGGTTTCTTTTATTAGTGTTTTAAAACATTAAGAAGAATCCTAATGAGTTAGTGCATGATTTCAATACAAGATTTAACAAAACATTGAGAAGACTACTGTTAATTTGAGGCCATGTGATGAATCATGTTTGATAAAGTATTCGAGATGCATTTGATAAGAAATTTTCTTACTATTTAAGAGATAATAACTCGAAAACATTGAGGTATACCTTCACCATGTCTTTTCAAATTGAGAACAACATTAAAGCAATTGGAAAACCTCCTAAGAGGGAGGGTGTTAAACCGATCAACCTGAGAGATCAACTCAAGCCTTCGTGTTAGATTCTCAAAGATTGTGTGAAACTCGTGCTGATCTGGGCCTCCATTGAAGCACACCTTCTGGTTGAAGGAATGTCTTAACTATTCTAAAGCTTTCTTTCATTTATCTTTCCAATTGTTGTGAAGTCTCTCAAAGATCTGGTATAATCAAATTTATCCGTTTAATCTCCCACCAAAATTATTCAAAAACCATGAATCCATCCTAAACTACCCCTATTTTCCCTATATATCAACAAAGGAACAAAATCTATTTACTAAAATATGCAGAACAATCAAGATTTCATAATGTCTTCAGTAACCTTAGCCTTGTGTTGAAAGTATCTCCATATTTTAGAAGTGACAACTCTTGAGAGTTAAATTATGGAGTATTGATCATATTTTCCCAAGGTTTTCTTCATAAAATTTGTGCAAAAGAAGGATATCCCCATCTCCTTCATCAAAGCAGAGGTTACACTACGGGTACTCTCGGCTGATCAAAAGGCACGGCCTAAAGTAGTGAGGATAGGTCAAATCCTCTTGAAAGTGCTATCCATCTCTCCACAAACGAGTGATAAATGGCCGGCTATATCTCATCCCCAGCCTATAAAACGATACACATTATGATCTATCTGTCTCTAAGCTCCATGTCAAATCTGTGATGTTGCTCGGCTTGAAAGGGAGAACAAATTTGTATACCAACACTAGGCACCCGTGACTAAACAAAATTTAATCTAATTTTTGTTGTGTCATAAAATTTTCACTGTTATTCTTTGGCTATCACCTTATATTCACACTATGATCATAGAAGGTACTTGTAACCCACAAAGGAAGAGTTCACATGCACAAGCCCCAAAACCACATCAAACCTAAAAAGGAAAGTGTATAATGAGGAGTCAGACTGACCCCAGAGGTCACCCTAAGATTGAACTTGCAACCAAGTGTTGCACTACATCTCATAATCCATGTAGTTCTTGTGAGTGTGTGTATAAATTGTTCCTAGGATTCCCTTATGCAAGTTGCACTTGATAGCGGGTTGTAGCTAGAATGTATCAATTTAATAAAATATGTGATTGGAATAAAATGAACTTCCTCTTCCTATGTTGTGTATGCAGAGTTGATGCATCCCTTTTCCCTTAAATAGATGCTAGATGAATTCCTTGGAGTGCTTTAGGTTCCTTTTTGATGCAATCTTAGGTGATGATAGTAATATTTAGTGTTTGGTCCTTGATTTTGAACACATAACTATGTATTTATATGGTTCCCTTGTTTGAATTTCATAATTGATAACTAGAAGTCCAACCTAAAAGTGAAAAATATGCCTAAAAGATAAAAGAGACCCAAAAGGAGCGAGCAAGGTGAAAACTTTCGGGGAGCCCGGAGGGGACAAGAGCACTGGTCACTTTTGTCCTAGATGGGCGGGTGTCGAAGCCATGAAATATAATCAAGTAAAGTTTTAAATCAGTTATATGGTGTTTAACATAAAATAGAAAACAAGAAACAAATAAAAGAGGCCAAAGATAGTTGTCAATCACTAGTTTTCTTGATTATGTATCATATGAATGCTAGTATGTGTTTTAGGACCTAGAAAAATACCCAAGCGTGTGATTTTTGTCTAAATTTCCTCATCCACATCTTTCGTCACCATCCCACCTCCAAATTTTACCTCTCCTAAGGATGGTCCTCTGCTTTATATAGATGTCGTTTATATCACCACTCATTCTCTCCCTCACGAGTCCCAACCATCTACCCAATCCAAACCAAAAGTTTTCATTGTTACTCCTTCCAATGAGCCCACTCCATCCCCTTCTTCATCCAAGGATAAGGTGTCCATCCTAGCCACACCTTAAACCCAAAACCTACCACCATTGAACAAAACATCATAAAACAGCTACATCACGCTCCCATTAAGATGTCTCTCTATGAGCTCATCCAAAGCTCTCCCAATCATTGACAATCCCCATAATTAGTGATGAATCCCAACCATTTGAAGCCCTTATTAGTGCTCTTACCACTTCCACCACCATCTCCTTTGACAATAATGAAATTCCATAAATCTTACTTGAAGATCACGACCTTCCCTCTTTTCATCATTTTTTGCATCAATGACACATTTATACTCTGCTCTATGATCGAAAATGGTGCAAGCATCAATATCATCTAATTCAATAACTTCGACTAACTTAAAATTTCAAAATTTATTATTTCTCAATCAACCATAGTTTTCGTTCCTTCAATGATGTTTTCACCCCCTCTTTGTGAACAATTATCTTCCCCATCGTGTGTCGGTGAAAAACTTCTCCATGAAATCTTATAAATTGTTAGGGGGAGATTCAATATAACATCTTTCTTAGATGCCCATGGATTCATTCCATGCATTGTGTCCTATCTAATCTCCATCATTGTATCAAATATGAACATGAGGGGAAAATCTTTACACTCCGTATTAACCTTCCTCCATTCAAGGCATGTCATATGACCTGTCAGCCAAATAATGCGATCATCCCTAAGTAAGACCCATCATATAAAGCATCCAATAGTTATTTCATACCTATAGCCAAATTACCTAATGACGTATATCTCGATAATGTGATGCATTGTCTCTCTTAGGGGAGTATCAACTCCTCACTCTCAATTCTCTTCCCTCACTCAATCGACTTGGTATTGATTAACTAAAATGAACTAAACTAAGGTAGTATGATGATAGTTAATCAAAGATATGAAAATATATAAATGAAGTAAACCAATGTAATAAACAATATGCTAATGATCTAAGAAAATATGTAAAATTAAATAATAAACCCTAAGGTGTAAGAGAGAAGAGGAAAGAACTCAGCTGATAATGAGATGTTTTCCAAACAATGTTGTAGAATCAACTAGATAAATCATAATTAGAAACAACTATTTCGGGGTCCCGCAGAGGACATATTTGGGTGATATGGCTAGACTGGAGTGCCTGGAAGAGGACTAGGGCACCCACGAGTGGTTTAGTAAGAAAAATAGGCACCCTGGTTTGGAGAAAATGTCCGGAACTAATATTCACAGTCTAGAGATGTGATAACCTTCACTTCTTGACGCATTAATTTCCCTATACTCCGTTGAATGCTCCAAATATTCCAAGAGGAAGAAATGACCTGTAAAAGACCAAAAGGAAGTATCAAAACCCTAAAAAAATAAATATGCAAATGAATGGGTAGGACTGACCCTCGCCTACCATAACAAAGTGGGTTTACTAAGCGAGTGTTGCACTACATTTCAAACCCAGATGTAGTTCTAGTGAGTGTGTGCATGTCGTGCCCTAGGTGTTCTTGTGTCGGTCGCACTTTGTGAAATATCAAGCAATAGATAAATGTAGAAAATATAATAGAGTAAGTGCATGGAATAGAATATAATACCTTCCCCTACGAAGTGTGATGCGAGATATCCTAGCTTGTGCCTTGATGATAGATCTATGTGGATGTCAATGCAATAGATGGATGCAACTCTAGATGGAGTAATAGTAGTATATGATGTTAGGTCCCTCATTATGGTCTCATAACTTTATATTTATAGGGTTATCTTGGTCTAATTTCATAATTAACCCCAAAAGGCTGACCATAAGAAAGATAAAGATGTAAAACAACTAGAAGAGGCCCAAAAATGTCGAAAAAGTGTAAAAAGGGTGGGGTGCCCCTAGTGAGACACTGGGCACCCTAGTCGAGGCTAAAATAATATGGAATGTCAGAAAATGGTTGGGCATATGGGTGCAATAGGTCACAAATTATGAAATAAAATAAATAAGATGGCCAAAAGGATGGGGGTTAATTAGTACTTTCTTCACTCAAGAACCTTCTAAATAGTAGTATGAGACCGGGATAAATAAATGTCTAAAGTGCATGATTTTGTGACTAAATTTTGCCCCATTTTATGTTTGTGATCAGAAATCTTGGTAACATAAAGTAGATAGAGATGCGTACTTGATGTCCATGAAGAGTGTAGTAGAAAACACGTCGAAGGACTAGACAAAAGCATGGAATGACAAAAAGATGGAGGAGCATGGAAACTATAGATGAAAAATGTGCAAAGAAAAAGTGATGAGAGTGAACCTAGGGTGGAACACATGTGTGTAGTTACCGTAGTGTGTAGTGTACTTGCATGATTAGTAAAGCATGTGTGCTTCCATGAAATTTTGTTGTCGTCATTGTTGTTTTTGTTGCCCCCATTTGACTACTTGTTTCTCATATGGCCGTACCTATAAGGAGAAAACAATCAAGTAGTCAATTATGTATCTATATAAGTGTAAAAATGCTATATAAATGTAAAATATGCTAATGAAAAATTGTAATTGTAAATGGAAATGGAAATGGAAATGGAACATGTGCACTTGATCTATGTCAAGAAAGTAGAGTGTAGAAGGATATCTTATACTATGAGTTTTGGGGTGATCTCACACCACATGTTGAAGAAGTGTAGGGAGGAAATTCTCTGTGTCCTCCAAGCTCTAACTACTTCTTAGAACTGGGTGTAGAAATATCTATATTTTCCTAGTATTTTGGGCAATCCAACGCCATGGCCAAAGTAGTGTAGAGAGACACACCCACTTTGTAACCTCCATGCCTCATGAATCGCTTCCCAGAAATTCTAAGGACACCATGTCCTATAAAATTCACTATGTATGGGATTCGTAGAATATTCTAAACCCACTCATTGTATGTAACCCACAATGCCAAGGGTGGAAATTTCATTAAATTTAACCAATGTAAATACGATGTGTTAGTATGTAAAACCCCCAAATAATTCCCCTCTCTTTTGGGGCGCATGCAATGTCATTGATAGGAGATATGTGGCCCCAAAAGAGGACTAACCACATGTATGCTATAACCCTGGAAATTTCTTGGTAGAAACCAAGGCATGGACAAACAAGAAGGTTATCCAACAACAAGTGTAAACATGCATGCATGTAGAAAACAGTGTATAATCTACAGAAACATTCTATACGCTACAAGAAAAGGTAATATAAACACACAAGAGGACAAGTAAGATGCACAAAGTGAGATGTAAACATGGAACACCACTCACAATTTTGCAATACATGCAAGGCCATCATGGCCATAAACAACAAACACGAGTGCACACCAAACATAGGCCAAGGCCCACAAACAATAGTAGACAAGAGAAAACAATGTAACAAACAAGTATGGATTCCAATATCCCTGCATAACAAATTTTGCACGTGAAGCACCCATTAACATGTTAGAAATATAGCTAATATGTCAAAAGCATGTATAAGCAATTAAAGTAAAGTGCTAAGTACAAAATGAAAAATATCACACGGAAGAGATGAATGTATAGATGCCCCCCCAACGACGGTGTAGGAAGGGTAGAAGGTGAACATCCATGTTACGTGTAAGAGACCTATACCCGAGATCACAAATACAAAAAGGCATAAGGTGCATGTGTTTATGATAGAGATAAATTACATACAAGTAATCAAACTAGCATGTGTAATAAATTGATCATGGACAACAAAAGTAAGCAAGAATATAAGTAATATTAATATGTACCTTGTTGTGGATGGATGGAATGGAATTCAAAATGGAGTGGTAGGAGCCATGTACCCCATGAGTGTATGGTAATGTATGCAATGAGGTTCATTTTTTCCCCCTCCGCAGATTAAGAATGAACCATAAACAAGAGTGCGTCATCGGGAAATGGTCGAGTAGTGTGTGTATTGTGTCTAGCGCGTTGTGATAAATGTGTATATGCGTAGTGGTGATGATATGTGACATGTAGAATAAATGTGCGTGGAGCTTATAGCTTAATAATATACCATGATGAGATGAAATGTGGATTGATGATTTATCCCTAAGCGTATATCATTATAGTATGATAGAGAAAGAGTGACGATGTATTCTATAGGACATGTCACTACAAGATGATTGGATGATATATGATGTAGCCCTAAGTGTATATCAATATAGAGTTAAAAGAGGGAGTGGTGATGTAACCTAAGGTGTATACCACTACAAAAGGATAGAATAGGTGATGATTTAACCTAAATTATATGCCACTAAGCTAGTAATGTCGCATGATGATAGGTAAATTTGTAAATGTGTGATGAATGTCAGATCCAATTGATTTGTAAACCCTCAAAGCAAAGAAAGTATGGAGTGAGGAACTAAAGTGCGTCATAGGGTAGTTAACGCAATGCATAAAATATAATGTAGTATATGTAATGACAACAATCGACCATGTGATGAGTGGAATGTGTAAGGACGCGATGTGTAGAATGCAATGCAAAAAGTGTAGAATGTGTAAAATGGCATGTATGTAGTATGTAAGATGAGTAATATAGGATGTAAGAGGCGTAGACAATGGTGTAGATATAATGCACAAATGTCAAAATGTTGTAGGCTAAATGTAGAATGTAGGGTGTATGATGCGTGATATATGATGAAGCACAATGTGTAATGCCTATGGTACAGTGTGTGGGGTTCATTATAGTAGTAATCCCTCAAAATTCAAGTGTAAATGAAGCACAAGAGTGTTTCATCGAGTGTAATGATGCTAGAATGTATGATGTATATGCCAAATACAAGGATATGAAGGTATAAGGATGTAAAAGATGATGATTGTGACTATGCTAAGATTAGATGGGGGCAAGGTGGAGTGTTATACACCCAAGTACATGTGAATGAATGCACTATTCAATTATGGTGAAGGATGAATGTCCTTTATCTAGTACATGATGTGAAATCCCATGATCATGCTCTAATAATGGAGGTATAGTAGAAAAATGATGTAGTGGTGAATGAATCCTATGCACATGTGAGGGATGAATGTATGAACAAGTTTGTGCAATGAAGAAATGTGTTGGTGATGGATATCTATGTGATACAGAATGCAAAGGTGAAGAATACCCCGTGGAACAAAATGAGGTGGTGATCTATGCCGAGATGCAATAATTGTGTAAGGAATAGGCCTATACTTATGTGTAGGGCTAGTGGAGTGATGCAGTCGTGTAGATGATACGTGAGTAGGAGAACTAGGAGTAGATTGGGATTTGAGAAACATAGAATGTGATGTGCTAGATGAAGTAGGGGATGTGCTAGATATTGTGCAAGGGGATTGTGACCATGGAGTAGATGGAGGGACACCGTCAATAGAAATGACCTGATTATTATGAATGAACTTGAGTTGCAAATGATTCATAGACATGATAGATTTTGAATGACAAATCCAATTAAGACTAAGAAGCATGTCACATCCCTCAATTGTATTTCCAACAAGGAAGGGTACAAGCATAGTAAGTGGTCCAACTATAACATGCAGCTTAAAAACACCAAAGGGTTTTACAAAAGGGTATTCAACTTGAGATAGAGGATACCTGATAGCTTTAAGGAGTGACATAGAACATGCTAATGGGCCAAGATGGGTTAACCTTAGTGTTGTTGATGGAGGTTGAGCCAATAGATGCATGGATGTGCAAATGGTTAGATGTAAACTTGGCATGATAATCAACATTGGAAAAGGAAATGATTGGTGGTGAAACTTCAGTATTATCAGCTAAGAAATATAGATCTCCTGATCCGGGAGGTGATACTACATGATATGCATGATTAGTAGAATATTTTGTTGTCTTCTTGTGACATGGTTGAGGGTCATTGTTAAAAGGATTGATTTATCCTTGTCACCTTTGGTTGGGGCGGAGCTAGAATACTCTAGGAACTTGAGTTTGTTGTTATAAATTAATTCTTGGATGATTATTCAGAGCTTTATGCATCAATTTGTAGAATTCCCTATGCATCAATGATAATCACAGCAAAATTTCTCATTGTAGTTCCTACCTTTTGGTTACCATGGTTCTAACTCAAGGGGGGAAGTGTAATAAGGTTGCTTTCAAGAAGTTTTCTCAATATAATTTTTGGAGCCATGAGAAGGGTGATAAATGTGTGTTGAGGTTGTTGTGGTTGAACCACCTTAGAAGGAGTGACAATGTTGACAATAAATTTAGCATCAGTTTGTTTTGTTGTAGATGATTTAAATGGAATTTTGTTAGGAAAATGAGTGGAAGATGAAGTCTGTTCTTGATACTTAATATTTTTGATGGATAGGATTTTAGTCTCATGAAGCTTGAGAGTGTGAAAATTTTGATTGAATGAAGGAGATGATTCGAAAATAATGCTCTCTTGTAGATGTGGCAATAGAATTTGAATGAATAAATACTGAAGCTCAGATTAGGCAAGCACGTTTTTCATCTTAGCTAAATTATTCTTATACCTTAAAACATAGTTAGCGAGGTGTTCATTTGAGCCTTGTTTAATATTTGCTAGCAGGTAGGCATCGAAATCTTAGAGCCGATATTGATATAAAAATTATTAAGAAATGCATCAGCTAGATGTGTAAAGGAGTTTACTGAGTGAACAAGTAGGTCATAAAACCAACGCATCGCATAATCATGGAGACTACAAGGAAAAAGGTTAGAAAAAGGATATGATCATCAATGAAATCAAGACAACAAACATGAAATTTTCTAAGATGTTCATGTGGGTCCATATGCCCATTAAAGTTAGGAGGAAGTGGATAATTAGAAATGGTGGGAATGAATGGAGTATGCAACAACAAAGTAGAATCCAAGGATGGTGATGCATGGGAAGTGGCATGTTATAACTTACAAATTTGAGCTTGAAGGTCATGATAAAGAGAAGTTAAGCCTTGGTTTCCAACAAATGAGACTGTCATACATGAGAAACTAGAGGCGGTGTAAAGTGGTTGGTAGGAGTAGGGATAGAAATGGTAATAATAGAAATAGGAGGAAGATTAGAAGCATGTGGTTGAGTGGAAATATAAGTGAGTATGGCTAAAAAGTAGTGAGTTCATACAAGTTAGTAGCTTCCTCACGAGCAACATGTAAAAGTAAATCTAGATCTTGGGGATGCTCAACAAGGTGATCGTTGATAGCCTTAAGGTGAGCTTTAGTAAACTCCTCATGAGAGTGAGCTATGGAAAGAGAAGAATAAATCCTAGAATGAAATATCGAAGAAAGGAAATTCCTAGAAGTGTGAAGTGGTCAAAGGTGTAGGGGAGAAATATTGAAGTGTAACCCCATAGGTGAACTAGGAGGTGACATGTGTCACCGGGAAAGCAGAGCATGGGGAATTTTTGGGAATTTTTCCCAATGGAAAATCAAAAGGGAAAAACCAGATTTTAGGCCCGCGTTTGCAAATCGAATGGGAAAGAACCACATGGCAGAGGACCGGTGAGGCATAGGGAAATTTTGGGAAATTTTCCCAAATTCAAAAAATGGAAAATTTTCAAGTTTGCCCGCCAACCCAAATTTTTGCCCTAAAATTGCCATTTTTGCCCTAAATCTTCAGAGGGCCATATCTTTCAAACCAGAGCTCGGTTTTTCTCAATTTTGGTGTCATTGGAAATCTATTGAAATTCTCTACACAATGGACTATTCAATTTTGATTTTTGGTAGAGTTTGGTGGGAGAAAAATGAGGAAATGTCCCTAGCATGCAAAAACACGAAATGACATTCAACCACCAAAATTAATGAAGCATGGGTCATTTTTGGGTCTACAGAGCAATGTACTTTGGCGTATGGGTTTTTTAATGAAGCCCATCACCTTCGCAGTGGAATTGAAGAGATTTGATTGGTGGTTGAACTCATAAGTCATTTTCCCACATTTTTTTGCTTTCTCTTCTTACTTTGCCATTAAAAGCCGATTTGGCTCATTTGTAAAGGGTTGGATGTTTTTGTTATTTGAGACTCCCCTCTTCCCCTTAGCACGTGAATTTGAGGAGTTTCAGACCTTTTATAGAACCTGTGACATGTTTTTTTCCTTTCTACCAGTGTGATGCATTGTATCAAATTTGGGAATGGTAATGCATGTTTTGAATGATTTTTTCAATCCTCTCATGTGTCTATTATTGTTTTCGGTATTTCATTACATTCTAGCAATTTGTACATGCTTGGTGTTACATCTCTATGATCTGTGTTTATTTTCAAGGCGAAGTTCATCACTCCTTTGGTGTATCACCATTTCTACTCGATTTTATTTCCTTTTGCATCTCTTAACTCGAATCCTTGGAATTTAGAATAGGAATCGAGTATTGAACCTCTACAAATTCATGCATATACCTAAACAGAAGAGTAAGAACCAATTTTTTCTAGATATTTTCTCACCTTGCAAGGTCCCACACCTTGGATAAGACTCGGTGTTGTGCAATCACACTAAATGACCCATTTCTAATAAGCGAGATCTAAAGGTCGCTTAGCGAGTGCTATAGATTTGCACTAACAATTTTGGCACACCCGGTGGGACCTTAGAGGTCTTCATCTTCATTACAACAAAGTTGATGTGCATTTGTTGTAAGTTTCTTGCTTGAAAAGAGCCCTGATTTGCACATCTGGTGACTCCAAAAGGATAGAATCAACTGGTTTCAGCAGTCCAAGTCTAAAGATTCATGAGAAGAATCCAAACAAGGTGAAGGGCTAGAGAAGAGGGATTATCTGAGTATCTACAATTATCCCCAGGAAGAAGAGAAATGGGAAGAAGGATTTAAAGGTCTCCATCTCCACCAAACATAACTCTATCAACTCCTCCACCTGTGGACCTTTCACCTAATCAACAAGGGTTCTCGGGCCAATCGAATGGCACAACCCAATCCTTATGTCAATTTTTGGCGGAAGTCCACTTGCTCTCAATGTACAAAACCGGTCCTAATTATAGCATTGAAGAACATCCCATACTTTACTGGGGAAAATCGGACCACTCACGGTGATCATGTCAAAGACATTGCTAATGTTTGTGTAATCCATGAGATTGTTGAGATGCAAATTGTTGTCCAATTGTTGGCATCTTTATTCAAAGGGAAAGCATTGCAATGGTTCAGGAGCCTCGAGGTAGGCTCTATCCAAAATTGGAACCAATTGTGCATAGCTTTCCATGACCATTTTGGAGAAAAGGGAGACAACTTGTCTCTATTGGAGCAACCGATCCTTTGTCAAGAGAGCTCCCAATGAGAAGCTATGACTTCAATTTCAGATTTCAAAGAACATGGGATAGAATCCCATTAACAAAGTGAGACTAACAACTCAAGGTGCTTTCTTATACTTTCTCAAGGCTTTAAATTCGACATTTCTATGTTAATCCAATCCATGGGAGGTGTAACTATACCTGCAGTTTACACCATTTCCATTAGGGCTGAGAATTGTTTAATCCAAGTTGGTAAACTCACACCTAGGCCTCATATGCCCTTATATCCGGACTTCGAAAGCTCAAGTACTAGTCAAGCACCTACTTTAGCTCCTATTCTCACTCCCAGAAATTAGAGTTCAAATGAAACTTCTACTTCATCCTCTAGTGCTTCAAATGAGCTTCAAGAAGTTATGAAGCAATTACAAAATTTAGGCAATGAGCTGGTTACACTCAAGAGGCAGCAAGCCCAAAATTTTAGGCCTTTTTATCGTCTCAAACTCAGCCTAATAGATAACCATATCAGCTTAATAGGCCACCGAATCTAGCTGCAAATCAAAATCAAGTAAAGCCTCCCGCCAATAGACCATTTTAGCCCTATAACCCCAATGCTACATCTACCTCTAAAGCCTTAGTGCCAATGAAAAATAATATAGCCTAAGAGTATGATTGGTGTTTCCCATGTAGTGAACCTCACAACCAATCTATGTGCTTCAATGGTGCTTTGAACCAAGCTTTGATGGTGACAACAACTAGTGTAGAGAGTGAGGTGGGTCAAGAAATAAACCAGCAACAAGGAACATCTCAGCAAAATACAACTCCAAATGAGACTACACATTGTTGCAAACTCACAAAGCACCCGGATGTAAATCAGGCTTCTAGGTTGATGTTCAGGCATCCAGTGTGATTGCACAACATGGAATCCTTTCTCCAAGTGTGGGACTTGTAAAGATGAGAAAAGATTCTCCAGAGAAGGTTGGTTCCTATTCCTCTGTTCAGATGCACACAAAAAAAAAATGCAGAGGGTTTGCTAAAACCTAATCTAACTTGCCAAGGAGACAGGGTAAGAAAATGCATAGAATAAAACCTAAACTACAAAGGTGATGCACCAAGGAATGTTAGACACTCGTTTTGCAAATTTAACACAGACCACATAGATGCAATACAAACACCATGCACAGGTAACCAAACTACAATAAGAGATCAAAATGACAACAATGAATACATGAGAGGGTTGAGAGTCAATCACAACACATATTATTGCTCAAGAGTCGATACAGTACATTGCAGTGGCCAAGAGGCAAAAATACTGGCATTACAACCCATATGGGAGGTTTGAAAGCTCCACAAATTCTCTGGCAAGCGAGGGAATAAGGGAGGATGCAAAACAAAAATGTCCGACCCCTTAAAGGAGCTCTTCTTTACAATATATATCAAGAAATGAGAGAGGGAAGAGAGAGGAAATCCAGAATCTGCCCCAACCACTTCTTGGTAGCATTTAAAATCATCTCATTATGACAGAAGCGGCGGATCCTGGCAAAACGGCAGGCTGTCTAACAGGAGCGGCGAGCTGTCTGCTGCATTAAAGTTGGTTGTTGAAGCATTACTTCCGTCTATCACCACGCATCAGAGACATTTTCTTAATTTTCTCCCTCCAAACTACACCAAAATGTGAGATTGATCCCATAATCATGTAGAGAATTTCAACAGCTTTCCGTTGATATAAAGAACGTGCAAATCCGAGCTCTGGATCGAAAGATACGAAGGTCTGAAGATTTAGGGCACAAAACAGGCAAGAACAGGTTTTAAAATCTTTTCCCACGCTCTGCCATCTGGACGACACGTGGCAGGCCCTGATTCACTAAGTAATTCTCTCTCTCCACCTTTCCGCGGGCTTTCCTTTGAAATTTCCTTGTGGGCCCTTAAACTTGGACACGTGGCACTGTTTCATTGGTTCGGGCTTTTCCTTCAAAAATCACCCCTTTGACCTTTGGACCTTTCTCCTTGTGACACGTGTCATGATCTGGTTGGTCCATAGGTCTGCCGGCTCTTTCGCGTCCACTGCATCTTTTTGCCCCAGATGTCCTAGTGCTTCACGGGACAGAATCCTCTGATCCGCCTGAAATGGGCTTCCTCTTCCCTTTTCTGCCGGTGACACGTGGCGTGATCTGATTGGCTTTCGGCTCCTTCGGCTATCCGCGTCCCGCGCATCCCTTTGTCCCACTTGTCCTTGTGCTGAAGTTTCCTATTTCGGCTGAACCGGCCGGTTCGCTTCCTCCGCGCACTCTTGTCCCGCTTGCTCCCGGTAAAGGACTTGGACAAATTTTCTTTCTTTCGGCTGATTCGGGCATTTCACGTCCATTTGTCCCAGATGTCCCTTTTCTGTTTGGGCCGCTGGAGGCTTTTCGGCCGATCCGCGCCTTCCGCGTATAATTGTTCCAACTGTCCCAAAGGTGGCCTTGAGCAGGACTTAGCCAATTTTATGATTTTCTCCTGAATCAATCTACTTGCTTGGAACTAAAAACTTTGATGCATGTTATCAAATTAACTCTGGGGGGTGAAATTTGGATAACAATTTGGTGACTTTTCGGGGTCACCTGCCTGCTAGGTAGAAGATCAGTGGCCTTTTAGCGATCCATTGGGCATGGAGTCATAAGCAATAACCTAAAATGAGCCTGATGTTGCAACTCCCTCTTAAAAAGAGCATGCCGAATCAAAAACTCAACCTAGGAGCAACAAAGCTTGCGCCAAAGCACTTAGGGAAACTGAAACCTAACTACAACAAGACAATGTCTAAAGCACTTGGAGGAATGAAAATCTAATCTAATATTTACAGACGTAGTGAACTTCCCTCTAGAAGCAATGCTTGAGATAGATTCCATTTACTGGAATCTGCAGGTTCTTCACCATCCAATGAGGCCAATTGGAAAGCAATGTTGCTCTTGCACTTCGTGACCATGTATGGGCCACTCCAAATGGCATCAAATTTTGAATGCCTTCCTGGTTTTGCTCTGTCCACATCCCATTTCAACACTAGATCTCCAACTTGAAAAGATCTATCTTTGGCCTTCCTATCAAAGGCCTTCCTATCAAAGGCCTTCTTGATCAAAGCTTGATCCTTTTCCATTGCTTGGGATGCCACGATTTCGATCTTTTGCAGCTCCATCAACTCTGCATACCTCACCTCCATGGGCTCAAATTCAAGTAACTCCAGCTGCTTCATGAGTTCCAATGTTGGCAACTCAAGTGACATGGGCAAGATTGCCTCTCTTCCATAGACAAGCCTGAATGGAGAGTTACCTATGGATCTTTTGGGAGTGATCCTATCAGCCCATAAGGCTGATTTCAGCTTGGTATGCCAAGACCTCTGATTCTCATCAAGAGTTCTCCTAATGATCCTCAACAAGTTCTTGTTTGTAGACTTGGCCTGGCCATTACCCTGAGGGTAATAGTTCGATGAAGTGCTTAGGTAAATACCATTCTTGACAGCCCACTCAGTCACCTTAGATCCAATGAATGCCAATGCATTATCAGAGATTATTGTAGTAGGTACACCAAATCTGGTTGTTATTCCCTCATAAAAGTCTAAGATGCTAGACTCATTTGCCTCTTTGAGTGCTACTGCTTTTGTCCATTTGGTGAAGTAGTCTGTGGCTGTCAAAATCCATTTATGCCCTTGGCTTGAATTGGGATTAATGACTCCAATGAAGTCCAAACCCCATTGCATGAATGGCTGGTCAACTGAGATTGGATGCAATGGAAGGGCAGCAAACTTCTCTTTTCCTATGAAGAATGCACAATTCTTACACCTCTTGATCCATGCGTAGCAATCGCTGAAGATTTTAGGCCAATAATAACCAGCCTTCATGATTTTTAGAGCTGTCACTCTTGGCGCAAAATGGCCACCAGCTGGTCCACCATGAAACTCTTCCAATACCCTTTGAATCTGACCTGTGCTAATGCATCTCAGCAGCACTCCATTTACATCTTTCTTGAACAAAACTCCATCAACAATGGCATACGGGACAGCCTGTAATCTGAAGTGTCTCCTTTGGGTCTTGTTCATCTCTGGGGGGCACTGGCCTGTACCTAGGAAGTGCATAATACCTTGGGTCCAGCAAGGAATGGGGGAAGCATTGTCTTCTTCATGATTGCCGCTTGGCTCATGGCTGTCCTGGACTATCAAAACAGCCTCTTCTTCGTTGCATACTTCCTTTTGCTTCCCTAAAACCAGCTGCTCACACAGTCCTTTCCCTCTTACCAGCTTGGTGATCTTGATCTCAATGTCATACTCCATGACATGGGTGATCCAACCTACCCTTTTCTCATTCAAATCCTTGTTGAGGAGGAAGTCCTTAACTCCAGCATGTGAGACCAGCAACTGGACCTTGTTGTTTGAGACTAAATGCTTGAATTTCTTCAAGCTTCTGATTACTGCAAGTACATGCTTTTCAATAAAAGAGTACCTCACCTCACAGTCATCTAGGCTCTGGCTAAAAAAGGCAATCAGCTGCTCATCATTATCTTTGTTCTCACTTGTACGTAATGGCAAAAATAGTTTCATCACCTCCAAATGCATAGAGGATGAAATCCTTGGAGAAGTCTGGGTTGATGAGAGTTGGTGCTTGAGAGATAGCTTCTTTGATTGCTTCAAAACTCTCCTTGCCTTCTGTTGTCCACTTAAAAGCCATGCTCTTCTTTAACATTTTGGTGATGGGCTTGACAAGGGCTACAAAATCGGGATAAACTGCGGACAAAATTGATTGTTCCCAAGAAACTTTGAAGAGCCTTCTTGTGACTTGGCAATGGCAGTGCTCTTATGGCTTCAACCCTCTCTGGATCAATTGCCAGTCCCTCTTTCAAGACAACATGGCCAAGGAGCTTTCCTTCATGTGCAAGAAAGATGCATTTCTTGGGGTTCAAAAATACTCTGAACTTTCTACACATCTGAAACACTTGCCTGAGGTGAAAGAGATGGTCTGCTGCATTCTTTGAGAAGATAGTGATATCATCTAGATATATCAGCACTATCTTGTTGATCAAGCCTTTGAATGCCATGTCCATTGCCCTTTGAAAGGTAGCACCAGCATTGGACAGCCCAAATGGCATCTTCTTGTAAGCATATGTGCCCCATTTAGTTGTGAAGGCTGTCTTGAATTGGTCTTCTTCTTTCACCATCACCTGATTATACCGTGAGTAACCATCTAGGAGAGAGAATCTCTCGAACCGGATACTACTTGCAATATTTGTTCCATTGAAGGAAGTAGGTAATGATCTTTGAGAGATGCTCTATTGAGGTCTCGGAAGTCCACACACAACCTGATTTCTCCGCTTTTCTTCCTAACCGGAACCAAGTTAGCAACCCAGCTTGAGTGCTTGATCGGGAATATAATGCTTGCCTCTATTAGCTTATTTAGCTCTTTCTTCATTAGAGGCTCAATGTGAGGGTTAACAAGTCTCTGCTTCTTCCTAATGGGCTTAGCATCTAGATCTAATTCTATGGTATGTTGTGCCAAATTCAGATTGAATCCTCTCAAGTCTTCATAGCTCCAAGCGAAGACATCTGGAAATTCTTGACAAAGCTATATGAAATCTGATTTCTCCTGCTTAGTGGCCACTTTACCAATTTGAAGTGTTTTGCCTTCCCCAACCAGAATTGGCTCTGAATCTTCCCTCTTGACCTGTATGTTAGCCTTTTCTTTACGGAACTGGTCGTTAGGGTTGAAGATAGACTCCAACGTTACTAAACCCTTGGGAAGCTTGTTTTTCCGCAGCTGCACTACTTGATCCCCATACTACTACTCTAGTCTGTCCTGATTCCTAGCTGAGAATTCAGCCTCTTCTTGTAAAAAATTGACGATCTGTTGATCATTTTCAAACACCTGCCAGCTGGTGTTATTATCTGGAACTACTGGCCTCACAATCACATGGATATGTGGCTATGTTTTTTCCCTTTTGATGTTGTCAACCACATCAAACGTTGCTCCAACTACTGCGAGCCTATCTGCGGCTTCATTTTTCTTCCTGGGTCTGGACACAATGTTGAAAGCTTCAAAATCCTCAATGAGGTCCCATACCCTATTCTTATAGCTCCTCAGCAAGTCATTCTTTGTAGCATGTTGTCCTCTAACTTTGTTGACGATTAGCTCGCTATCACCAAACACCTGCAAGTTATTTATCCCTTTTTTCCTAGCCCAATGAAGTCCATGAATCAAGGCCTCATATTCAGCTGTGTTGTTTGAACAAGAAAACTGGAAACGAAAAGCTGAATAATATTTGATGCCTTGAGGTGAAACAAGCATGGCTCCACCTCCTGCACCTTGCCTACTCCTTGATCCGTCAAAAAACAGCTGCCATACCTCATTGTCATCATTATGGCTTGGCTTGGTGATGCTAGGAACAGGTTGATTTTCTTCGTGTATACAATAGACTCCCAGCTCAGATTCTTCTACTTCTTGATAGGGATCAAAAGCATGTATCTTGTTTTCCCATTCATCAAGAGTTAGGTCCGGGATACTTCCAACCTTGGTGTCAGCCTCATCAGTACTAGGGTGATCTTCTTGATCAAATGCTGAGCAATTGGCATTAATCTGACTTGGAGTGTAAGGCTCAATATGGAAGTTTGCAATAGGTTCAGACCTAATTGTAGCCTTAGTTCCATACCTTGTTCTAAACAGCATGTGAGACCAATCAGCAGACAAATACCCCCCAATCTTGGCTGTGAAGTCCCTTGACAAGCAAAGGGCAAAGAGTGGTGGAAGGTCTATGATTGATATATCTTGTAAGACAACAACATTTGGACATGCATGCAAGGTAAGACTCAAGTTTTTAATCACTCCAACTGTTGTTATTGCTGTCCCATCCAATTGCACTACCCCTTTAGATATTACTTCATATTGGAGACCCAGCTGATCAGCTATTTGCTTGGGCATCACTGAGCTACTTGCCCCGGAATCAATCATGCAATTGTGTACTAGTTTATCCCCAATGATTAATGAAACATAGAAAGGAGGGGGCTTCAACATTTTACCTTGTTGCCCTCCATGGCTTCCTTCAGGCTGGGCAGCATTTGTAAGCACTTTGTCTTGCATCTGAACCCGCTGATTTGAAGTTGTCCAATCCTTCATGGCAGCTTGCAGCAAATCTCTTTGTCCTAGGATGGATAGGGATTCCCACATTGATATATTGATGTTAGTCTTCTTCATCTATTCAATGATACTGAACGGGGATGAAGTATCCTTTTGTTTTCCCTTGGTTTGTACACTTACTTCTTCTACATGGGCAGCAATAGCTGGCATTTGAGTTGGCCTAAGGGCTGTTTTTGGCTGCCCTTGTGTATTTGAAACTGGACTCGCTTTCAATCATTTGTGGAGCCGTGGAAGGTTGTGGATTGGTGGGGCTAATGGCTGTTCTTCACCCAAATTTCTCCTCTTTGACCTTGTGTTGGCTATGACACCTTGAGAAACTACTTGATTCATTCCACGTAAATCTTATGCTTGCCGGTTCACCAACATGGTGTCATTTGGGACTGATTGTTGTTGGAATGTTTCTTGTTGTTGATTGTTTCCTTGACTGTCCTCGCCCTCCACACTAGTAGTTGTCACCATCAGTTCTTGATTGAGAGCACCATTGAAACACATGGATTGGTTATGAGACTCGTTGCATGGAAATCACCAGTCATATTCTGAGCAATGTTGTTCTGTGTTGGTACTAATGCCTTAGAGGCGAGATATAGCATTTGGATTATAAGGTCTGGAATGGTCTATTAGCGGGAGGCCTTGTTTGATTCACATTTGCAACTGGATTAGGTGGTCTTTGTGGTTGGTATGGCTGCCTATTAGGCTGAGCTTGAGGTTGATAGGAAGGTCTAAAACCTTGGGCTTGTTGCCTCTTAATAGTAACCAACTCATTTCCCAAATTTTGCAACTGTTTCATGACCTCTTGGAGTTCATTTGAAGCACTTGGAGATGAAGTGGAAGCTTCATTTGAACTCTGATTTCTAGGAGTGGGAACAGGAGCCAAAGTGGGTGCTTGACTAGTGCTTGGATTTTCTAAGTTTGGATACAAGGGCATGGGAGGCCTAGGAGCCAGTTTACCAGCTTGAATAAGGTAGTTTTTGGCTCTAATGGCAATGCTATAAGCCATAGGGATTGTTGTGCCCCCATGGACTGAATTAACATAGAAATATCAGAATTCAAAGCTATAAGGTAATATAGAAAAGCACCTTCTATTGTTGGCCTGACTGCCACTGGAATCCTATCCCAAGACCTTTGAAATCTGAAGTTGAAGTCAGTCAGCTGCTCGTTGGGGGCTCTCTTGATAGTTGTCAGCTGCTCCAAAAGAGACAAGTTGTCTCCCTTCTCTCCAAATTCCTCGTGAAGTACAATACACAGCTGATTCCAGTTTGTGATAGAACCAGCTCCAAGGCTCCTAAACCATTGTAATGCTTTACCCTTGAAGGAAGATGCCAGTAACTTGACAGCCACTTGCATTTCATTGATTTCATGGATTGCACAAAGGTTAGCAATATCTTTAACATGATCACCTGGAGTATTTCGATTTTCTCCGATGAAGTAGGGAATGTTCTTCAAGGTGCAATAGGAACTGAATGTTGTGCATTGAGAGCAAGTGGGCTGCTGCTGTGAAGTTGACATAGGAATTGTACGAGCAATTCTAATCGATCTTAAAACCCTTGTATACTTGAATGAAAGGCACATCGGTGGAGGAGTTGAGAGAGTTCTGTTTGGTGGAGATGGAGACCTTTGAATCCTTCTTCCTCTTTGCCTTCTTCTTAGAGATAAGCTGCTGCAGTATTCAAATAGCACTTCTTCTTCTCCAACTCTTGACCTTGTGGTGATTCTTCTCATGAGTTTTCAGGCCTTCACTTTGCTAAAACCATTTTATTCCTCCCCCTGGAGTCGCAGATATGCAAATAATAGCTCTTATAAGCAAGAAAACTCTGCAATGAGATGCATATCAACTTTGCTGCAATAAAAATGAGACCTCTAGTGTCCCACCGGGCGTGCCAAAACTGTTGTTACAGACTCACAGCACCCCTAGATGTAAATTAGGCTTCTAGGTTGATGTTCAGGCATCCAATGTGATTGCACAACATGGAATCCTTTCTCCAAGCATGGGACTTGTAAAGATGAGAAAATATTCTCCAGAGAAGGCTGGTTCCTATTCCTCTATTCAGATGCACACAATAAAAATGCAAAGGGTTTGCTAAAACATAATCTAACTTGCCAAGGAGACAGGGTAAGAAAATGCATAGAATAAAACCTAAACTACAAAGGTGATGCACCGAGGAATGTTAGACACTCATTTTGCAAATTTAACACAGACCACATAGATGCAATACAAACACCATGCATAGGTAACCAAACTGCAATAAGAGATCAAAATGACAGCAATGAATACATGAGAGGGTTGAGAGTCAATCACAACACATATATTATTACTCAAGAGTCGATACAGTACATTGCAGTGGCCAAGAGGCAAAAAGACTGGCATTACAACCCATATGGGAGGTTTGAAAGCTCCACAAATTCTCTGGCAAGTGAGGGAATAAGGGAGGATGCAAAACAAAAATGTCCGACCCCTTAAAGGAGCTCTTCTTTACAATATATATCAAGAAATGAGAGAGGGAAGAGAGAGGAAATCCAGAATCTACCCCAACCACTTCTTGGTAGCATTTAAAATCATCTCATTATGATAGAAGCGGCGGATCTCGCAAAACGGCAGTCGCCTAACAGAGCGGAGAGTCATTTGCTGCATTAAAGTTGGTTGTTGAAGCATTACTTGTCTATCACCACGCATTAGAGACATTTTCTTAATTTTCTCCTCCAAACCGCACCAAAATGTGAGATTGATCCCAGAATCATGTAGAGAATTTCAACATCTTTCCGTTGATATAAATAACGCAAATCCAAGCTCTGGATCGAAAGATACGAAGGTCCGAAGATTTAGGGCACAAACAGCAAGAACAAGTTTTAAAATCTTTTCCCACGCTCGCCATCCGGACGACACGTGTGCCCCGATTCACTAAGTAATTCTCTCTCTCCACCTTTCCACGGGATTTCCTTTGAAATTTCCTTGTGGGCCCTTAAACTTGACACGTGGCACTGTTTCATTGGTTCGGGCTTTTCCTTCAAAAATCACCCCTTTGACCTTTGGACCTTTCTCCTTGTGACACGTGTCATGATCTGGTTGGTCCACGGGTTTGCCGGTTCTTTCGTGTCCACCACGTCTTTTTGCCCCAGATGTCCCAAAGTGCCGCGGGACGAATCCTCTCGATCCGCCCGAAATGGGCTTCCTCGTCCCTTTTCTGCCGGTGACATGTGGCGTGATCTGATTGGCTTTCAGCTCCTTTGGCTATCCATGTCCCATGCGTCCCTTTGTCCCACTTGTCCTTGTGCTGAAGTTTCCTGTTTCAGGCGAACCGGCCGGTTCGCATCCTCCGCGCACTCTTGTCCCGCTTGCTCCCGGTAAAGGACTTGGACAAATTTTCTTTCTTTCGGCTGATTCGGGCATTTCGCGTCCATTTGTCCCAGATGTCCCTTTTTTGTTTGGGCTGCCTGGAGGCTTTTCAGCTGATCCACGCCTTCCACGTATAATTGTTCCAACTGTCCCAAAGGTGGCCTTGAGCAGGACTTAGCCAATTTTACGATTTTCTCCTGAATCAATCTACTTGCTTGGAACTAAAAACTCTGATGCATGTTATCAAATTAACTCTGGGGGGTGAAATTTGGATAACAACTACACTTGTGAATTGGCAAGTGAAGATTTTTGTGGTATGAATCAAACAACTTCTCGATCAGTAGCAGCTAACACATGGTCAAAGAAGAGGAATATTGGCGAAGGGTAGTCATTAGCTCGGGTGATCCACAACCTTCCATCACTCCACAAGGTGTTGGTAGGCAACATGCAGCCCAAATGTGCAAGGACAGCCCAAGCCACCTTCTAGACCAACTCAAATACCAATTGTTGCAGCGCATGTACAAGAAAAGAATGTACTTTCTAAAGAGTAGCAAAGGGATGTTTCAACACCATTTAGCAGCATTAAATAAATGAAGAAGACAAATGTGAACATATCTATGTGGGAGTCACTATCCATCCTAGGCCAAAGGGATCTACTACAAGATGCCATAAAGAATTGGCCAACCTCAAATCAGCTAGCTCACATGCAAGAGAAGGTACTCACAAATGCTACTTAGCTTTGAGGGGAAGCTTAGAGGATAAAAAGGTAAAATTTTGATGCCCCCTCCATTCTATGTTTCATTGATTGTTGGGGATAAACTAGTACATAATTGTATGATTGATTCTCGGGGCAAGTAGTTCTATGATTCCCAAGCAAATAGCTGATCAACTGGGCCTCCAATATGAAGTCATATCCAAGGGTGGTGTAATTAGATGGGACGAAGTGGCCACGATTGGGGTAATTAAAAATTTGAGCCTTACTCGCATGCATGCCCCAATGTTCTTGTTTTGCAAGATGTTTGGTTATAGATTTGCTACCACTTTTGCCATTTGTTTGTCAAGGGATTTCATAGCTAAAATTGGAGGCTACTTATCTACTGATTGGACACACATGTTGTTTAGGACAAGATATGGAGCCAAGGCCACAATTAGGTCTCGAACCTATTACAAACTTCCACATTGAGTCTCATACTCCAAGCCCAATCAATTCCAATTGTTTAGCATTTGATTAGGAGGATTATCTAAGAACACATGAAGCTAATACCAAATTTGGGAGCATCCCAAATTTGAATCTTGATGAATGGTTAAAAAAGGTACATGCTTGTGATCCTTACAAGGAAATAGAGGAATATAAACTAGGAGTTTACTATATGCATGAAGAAAATCAGCCTATTCCTAGCATCACCAAGCCGGACCATAAAGATGACAATGAGGTATGGCAGATGTTCTTTGATAGATCAAGAAGTAGAAAGGTGCAAGAGGAGGAGCTATGCTTGTATCACAACACTGCTGAATATGAAGCCTTGATACATGGGTTGCATTGGTCAAGGAAAAGAGGCATCAAGAACTTACAAGTCTTTGGTGATAGTGAGTTGATTGTTAATCAAGTTAAAGGACAGCATGCTGCCAAGAATGACCTGCTCAAGAGTTATAAGAATAGGGTGTGGGACCTCATTGAGGATTTTGAGGGATTTGGCATCAACTCCATCCCTAGGAAAGAAAACCAAGCTATTAATAGGCTTGTAGCAGTTGGAGCAACTTTTGATGTTGTGGAGAGTATTAAGAGAGATAAAATGCAGCCAAACATTCATGTGATTATGAGGCCATCGGTGCTGATAATAATGTAAGTTGGAAAGTGTTTGAGAGTGACCAACAAATCATCAACTTCTTGCAAGAAGAAGCTGAGTTCTCAACCAAAAATTAGGAAAAGTTAGAACAGCAGTATGGTGATCAAGTGGTACAAATTGAGAACCAACAAACCGCCAAAAGGACTTGTCACTTTGGATTCTATCTTTATTCCTAATGATCAATTTAGGAAGGAGAAAGCAAACATCCAAATCAAGGAGATGACTCAAAGCCCATCTCGGTTGGAGAAGGCAAGTCATTACGAATTGGTAAAGTGGAAACCAAGCAAGAAAGGTATGAGTTCATGCAACTTTTCCAAGAGTTCCCAGATGTATTTGCATAGAGCTATGAAGACTTGAGAGGCTTCAATCCCAAGCTAGATTAACACATGATTGAGTTAGATCCAGTGCTAAACCCATCAGGAAAAAACAAAGACCAGTCAATCCACACATTGAGCCTCTCATGAAGAAAGAATTGAATAAGTTAATAGAGGCAAGTATCATATTCCCCATCAAGCATTCAAGCTAGGTTGCAAACTTGGTTCCAGTCATAAAGAAGAGTGGATAAATCAGGTTGTGTGTAGACTTTAGGGATTTGAATAGAGCATCCCTCAAGGATCACTACCCACTTCCTTCTATGGAGCATATTTTGCAAGTTGTTGTTGGATCTGATAGGTTTTCATTGCTAGATGGTTATTCAGGGTATAATCAGATCATGGTAAAGGAAGATGATCAGTTCAAAATAGCCTTCACCACTAAATGTGGAACTTATGCATATAGAAAAAATCCATTTAGGTTGTCTAACACCAAAGCTACTTTCCAAAGGGTAATGGATACAGCGTTTAAGGGATCGATAAACAAAATAGAGCTGATATACCTAGATGATATTACTTTGTATTTTATAAAATTGCAGCAGATCATCTCTTTCATTTGAGATAAGTGTTCCAAAGATGGAGGAGATTTGGGGTGTCCTTGAATCCCAAAAATGTATTTTTCTAACTCATAAAGGAAAGCTCCTAGGCCACATTGTTTCCAAAGAGGTATTATCAATTGGTCCAAAGAGGGTTCAAGCAATAAGAGCTTTGCCATTTCCAAGACATAAGAAGGCTCTTCAAAGTTTCTTGGGAAGAATCAATTTTGTTCGAAGGTTTGTTCCAAACTTTGTAACCCTAGTCAAGCCAATAACCATGATGTTGAGGAAAAGTATGGGATTCAAATGGATAGCTGAAGGTAAGGAAAGTTTTGAGGAAATCAAAGAAGCTATCTCACAAGCTCCAACTCTCATTAACCCATATTTCTCCAAAGATTTCATTCTTTATGCATTTGGCGGTGGTGATACAATTTCTGCAATTCTAGTACAATAGAACAAAGAAAATGCAAAGTATCCAATTGCCTTCTTTAGCCAAATCCTAGAGGACTATGAGGTAAGGTATTCCTTCATTGAGAAGCATGTTCTTGTATTGATCAAGAGCTTGAAGAAATTCAAGCATCTAGTTTCAAACAACAAGGTTCAACTATTGGTTTCTCATGTGGGGTTAAAGACTTCCTCCTCAACAAAGATCTAAATGAAAAACGTGCAAGGTGGATTACTCTTGTCGTGGAGTATGAAATTGAGATCAAAGTCACCAAGCTGGTCCGAGGTAAGGGATTGTGTGAACAATTATCCTTGATCAAATCAATTGAAGAAAACAAAGAGGAGAACGTTGTTTTGGTTTTGCAAGACATCCAAGAACAAAGAGATGTTCAAGAAGAAAATTTTGGTATGCTCACTCCTTGTTGGACCCAAGACATAATGCACTTCTTAAAATAGGCCTATGCCCTCCAGAGATGAACAAAGCCAAGAGAAGACACTTTAGATTGCAGGCTATCCCATATGCACTTGTTGATGGTGTCTTGTTCAAAAAGGATATCAATGGAGTGTTGTTGAGATGCATTGGGACAAATCAGATTGAGAAAATGTTAGAAGAGTTCCACGATGGATCAGATGGGGGTCATTTTACTCCAAGAGTGATAGCTCTCAAGATCATGAAAGCTGGCTATTATTGGCCCAAGGTGTTTAGTGATTGTTATGCATGGATCAAGAGGTGTAAGAATTGTGCATTCTTCATAGGCAAAGAGAGATTAGTAGCACTTCCATTACACCCAATCTCGGTTGACTAGCCCTTCATGCAATGGGGTTTGGAATTCATTGGAGTCATCAATCCAAACTCAAGCCAAGGACACAAGTGGATTCTAACAAAGAATGACTACTTCACCAAATGGGTCGAGGCAAAGTGGCACTCAAAGAGGCAAATGAATCTAGCATCCTAGACTTCTATGAGGGGATAGCAACTAGATTTGGTATACCTACCACTATAATATCATATAATTCATTGGCGTTCATGGGATCAAGGGTCTTGAATGGGCTTTTAGAAATGGGATCTATCTCGAGCACTTCATCAAATTATTACCCCAAAGGTAATGGCCAAGCTGAGTCCACCAACAAGAATCTATTAAGGATCATCAAGAGGACTCTTGATGAAAATTAGAGGACTTGGCACACTAAGCTCAAATCATCCTTATGGGCTGATAGGATAACTCCCAAGAGATCCACTGGTAACTCTCCATTCATACTTGTTTATGGGAGAGAGGCAATCTTGCCTATGTCACTTGAGTTTCCAACATTGGAACTCATGAAGCAATTGGAATTGTTGGAGTTTGAACCCATGGAGGTTAGATATGTAGAACTAATGGAACTCCAAGAAATCAGAGAGCATGCAGCCCAAACAATGGAGAAGGACCAAGTTTTGATCAAGAGAAGCTTTGATAGGAAAGCTAAGGCTAGGACCTTCCAAGTTGGAGATCTAGTGTTGAAATGGGATGCAAACCGAGCAAAGCTAGGAAGGTGTTCAAAGTTTGATGCCATTTGGAGTGGCCCCTACATGGTCACAAAATGCAAGAACAACAATGCCTTCCAATTGTCTACATTGGATGGTGAAGAAGCTGCAAATTCCGAGTTAATGGAATCCATCTAAAGCATTGCTATTAGAAGGAAACTTCTCAACTTGTACATATTAGCTTAGATTTTTATTCCTCCAAGTGCTTATACACATTTTTTTGTTTTAGCTTAGTTTTACATTTCCCTAAGTGCCTTGGTACAATTTTTTTGTCCCAAGGATGCATATTTTGCAGGCCATGTCCCAGATCAAAGTAATGTTCTACTCTCACAATCTTTATTATAGATATTTTCTAATGAATTGAGAGTAACAAGAAGTTAATTTCATGACTCCATTTCCCAATGGATTGCTTCAGGAAGCTCGTAACTTCATCCAGCAGGTAGATGACCCCTCTGAGTCGCCAAAATTATTATCTAAAATAAGCCCCTGTTGATTTTGGCTAACTTTCCTTCATTCCTTCCTTTCTTGTGCATCAAATTTTTTCACTTTTTAGGAACTCAAATTTTTCTAAAAATGGCCTCATCAGATAGGATTTTTCTTCCCCTTTCCAGAAAGGTAAAATTTTCCTCCTAACTCCTTGTAAATCTCAAGTTATGGCTCGATGGAGTTTTTATGGGAAAATTTCCTAAATGCACTCCACGGCCAATGAGGAGCTGCCATGTGGCGAGAGGAGATTGGGTCAGCGGGAGGAAGTTAGAAAAATTTCCAAAGCACTTGGTGGGGATGCAAAGTGAAAAATCTGACCGGCGAGCCCACCGAGCATCGAGGAGCCGACACATAGTAGTAGCGGAGCTAGACGCTGGGAAAAAAATTGGAGCGCACCTCCACGCGAATGGGAAAGTGCCACATGTCTAGTCGTTGGTGGAGATCGAGGCATGGAAGAATTTGGTAAAATTTTCCAAAGCAATCAAAGGCACTGAGGAATAAATATTGAATTGCAACCCCACGGGAGAAACAAGAGGTGACACGTGTCTTTGGGAAAGTGGAGCACGGGAATTTTTGGAAATTTTTCCCAATGGAAAATCAAAAGGAAAAAAATGGATTTTGGGCCCGCATTTGCAAAGTGAATGGGAAAGCGCCACATGGCAGAGGAGTGGTAGGGTGTGTGGAATTTTAGGAAATTTTCCCAAATTCAAAAAATGGAAAATTTTCAAGTTCGGGCCTACCAACCTGAATTTTTGCCCTAAAATTGCCATTTTTGCCCTAAATCTTCAGAGGGCCATATCTTTCAAACCAGAGCTCAATTTTTCTTAATTTTGTTGTCATTGGAAATCTATTGAAATTATCTACATAATGGACTATTTAATTTTGTTTTTGGTAGAGTTTGGTGGGAGAAAAATGAGGAAATGTCCCTGGCATGCAAAAACACATAAATGACATTCAACCACCAAAATTAATGAAGCATGGGTCGTTTCTAGGATCTGTAGAGCAATGTACTTTGGCGTATGGGTTTTTTTATGAATCCCATCACCTTGTAGGCATAATTGAAGAGATTTGATTGGTGGTTGAACTCATAAATCATTTTCCCATGTTTTTTTACTTTCTTCTTCTGCTTTGCCATTAAAAACCAAATTTGGTTCATTTGTAAAGGGTTGGACGTTTTTGTTCTTGTAGACTCCCTCTTCCCCTTGGCACATGAATTTGAGGAGTTTTAGACCTTCCATAGAACTCCGTGACACGTTTTTTTGCCTTTTTCCAATGTGATGCATTGTATCAAATTTGGGAATGGTAATGCATGTTTTGTGAATGATTTCTTTCAATCCTCTCATGCATATATTATTGTTTTCTGGTCTTTCATTACATTTTGGAAATCTGTGCATGCTTGGTGTTACATCTCTATGATTTTTGTTTATTTGCAAGATAGAATTTCATCACTCCTTTGGTGTATCACCATTTTTACTCGTTTTATTTCCTTTTGCATCTCTTAACTCTGCCTCCTTGGAATTTAGAATAGGAATCAATATTGAACCTCTACAAATTCATGCATACACCTAAATAGAGGAGTAAGAACTAGCTTTCTCTGGAGATTTTTCTCACCTTGCAAGGTCCCACACCTTGGAGAAAACTCAATGTTGTGCAATCACACTAAATGACCCATTTCGATCAAGTAAATCTAAAGGTCACTTAGGGGTGTTATAGATTTGCACTAACTTGAAATAAACCAATGCTGAAAATAGTTTGCTAATGATCTAAGCAAATATGTAAAATGAAATATTAAACCCTAAGGTGCAAAAGAGAAGAGGAAAGAAGTCGGTGATAACAAGTGCTTGCAAAATAGTGTCATAGAAGTAGCTGGATAAATAAAAAGTATAAATGTCTATTCCGAGGTACCGCAGAGAGAGGAGATCTAGGTGATATGGCTAGACTGGAGCACCTAGGAGAGGATTGGGGCACCCACGAGCACTCTGGTAAGAAAAACAAGTGCCCTGGTCTTGGAAAAAGGTCTAGAACTGATCTTCACAGTCCTGAGATGATGGTGATAAACTTCGTTGCTTGTCACATTAATTTCCCTATACCATTCGAATGATCTAAATATTCCAAGAGGAGGAAATGACTTGTAAAAGACCAAAAATAAGTATCAAAACCCTAAAAAAGAAAGATACAAATGAATGGGATGGATTGACCTCAACTTCCATGACATTGGGCTTACTAACTAAGTGTTACACTACATTTCAGACCTAGATGTAGTTCTTGGTGAGTGTGTACATTTCATGCCCTAAGTGCTCTTGTGTCAGTCACACTTTTTGAAATAATGAGCAATAACTAAATGTAGAAAATGTAATAGAATGTGTGCATGGAATAGAATAGAATCCCTCTCTCTATGAAGTGTGATACAGATGTCCTAGCATGTGCCTTGATGATGGAGCTATTTGGATGCCACTTTATGATAGATAGAAGCAATCGTAGATGGAGTGATAGTAGTAGATGATGTTAGGTCCTTCATTATGGTCTCATAATTTTATATTTATAGGGTTCTCTTGGTCTAATTTTGTAATTAACTTCGAAAAGGCTGACCACAAGAAATATAAACATTTAAAATGGCTATAAGAGGCCCAAAAATGGTGGGAAAGTGTAAAAATGGTCAGGGCACCCCTGGTGGGACCAGGGTGCCCATGGCCACCCCTGATCGAGGCTAAAATAATGCAAAATGTCAAAAAATGGGTGGGCATATGCGTGTAATAGGTCACAAATTATGAAATAAAATAAACAATATGGCCAAAAGGATGGGGGTTAATCAGTAATTTCTTCACTCAAGAACCTTCTAAATAGTAGTCTGAGATCGAGATAAATAAATGTCTAGAGTGCATGATTTTGTGACTACATTTATTCCCAACAAAGCTCCTATGTACCAACCTAATGTCAAGGATATCATTTCCTTTGGTCCACCTCATCTCAAAACTAATCTTACCTATGGTGGCATCAATCACCCTTCCTCTCATGTTGACATTCAATCCGACACCAAGCCATACACCAATGGAATTTATTTCCTCTGCAACAAAGCCTTCTTCTATACCTACCTCCACCATTGCGCATGGAAGGGATTCGGTCTTGGAGGTTATGAACAAGGAATGCATTATATTTTCATTGACCAATACCACAAGCCTCGTGATAAGTTCGGGCTAGGTTTTAAAGAACATCCCAATGAATCATGTGTGCATCCTTCTTATACATCTCCCATGCACATCTATTTACCATCCACTCCTCCATCGGAAAATTCCATAGACATGGATAACATTGTGTCCCTTTCTTCTCATTTTTCTTAATATCCATAATCACTCTGGGACCGGTCACTTATCAATATGGGGTGAAAATAGGTCCCTTCCTCTTAAATTCTCTCGAAATGATATAGGAGGATTCCCTACCAAAGCAACATTCTCTAGTGTAGGGATGATGATTCCATTCTTTCCTATATTGGGGTAGAATATTGTTATCTTCATAAGGACTTACCTCCTGACACATCCACCCTTCTCAATTAATCCACCATGGACATCAATGTTGAGACCTCACACGAACCCCACATCCTTAAAATTTTCCAATCTCTTGACCCACAATAACTTGAGGCCTTTAGCTCTTTCCTATCTAAGTATATATAAGCATTCACATGGTCATACACCGACATGTCAGGCCTTGATCCTAACATATTTTTCCATAACATCGTCACTACCCCTAACGTAAAATCAATCAAGAAAAAGTTGTGTCACATGCATCCTCACATATCCCTCCTCGTCAAATAATAATTGCAATGTCTTATTTCCACCAACTTCATCCAACCCATCGATTATCCGCAATGGGTTTCTAATATCATACCCATTTCCAAAACCTCTCGGAAATCTATACTTTCGAGATTTAAATATTACATGCCCTAAAGATGACTTTCCTCCTAACATCAATCATCTGCTCAAATTAATATCCAGCCATGAAATGATTTCTCTTATGGATGGCTTCTCTAGAATTACAATCAAATCCTCATTATATGAGAATACCAATGTAAGACATATTTCATCACCCCTTGGGAACCTTCGCTATCGCATTATTACCTTTGGTTCGAAAAACATAGGGGCCACCTATCGCGCGCCATGACCTATATCTTCTATGACCTCATCCATTAAAATGTAGATGACTACGTTGATGACCTCTTAGGTAAATCCAAGCATCGATAAGACCACCTTCCAATCCTTGAAGTCCTCTTTGCACACCTCATATGTTTCTTCCTTTGTCTAAATCCCATAATTTTGTGTTGGGAGTGCTAACGGTAAACTACTTAGCTTCATCATTTCTATTAGGGGTATTGAATTTGACCCCACAAAAATCAAATCCATCCTTGAGTTGACTCCCTTATAATCTAAAGAAACTTTGTAGTCTTCAAGGCCGACTTAAATATATCTTCCATTTTATCTCTCAAATTTGTTATCATTGTAAACCTTTCATCAATCTCCTTCATAAAGACACCCAATTCAAGTGGGATTCCCATTGTTAGAAGGCCTTCGACAAACTCAAGAATTATCTTCTTTTGAGCACATGTGCTTACGCCTCCACATGAGGAGGATCCTTCCTGTCTTTACATCTCTACCTCCACTCATGCTTTAGGTATCATGTTGGCACACCACGATGAGCAAGGAAGGTAGAAATTCATCTAATATATTATCCACACTCTCCTCGTTAATGAAATATGCTACACTATGGATGAAAATATGTGTTTCTTTGTCTTCTTTTCCACCTCCAAGCTTCATCATTATATTCTTAACCACAAAATCTATGTTGTCACTAGCTTCAATCTCCTCAAAACCATGCATTTTAAGCCTTACCACAATAATCCCATCACTCATTGGATCATTCTCAATACTTATTTTGACCTAGATTTCATCTCCCAAAAATCAATCAAGGGTTAGGCTATCACGGTGAACTTGCTAAATCCCTCTTTCTTATAATCATCTTCTTCATGAGAAATTCCTAACGAATCTATCCATACCACTCGATCATGAACTATCCCCCTCAAAATGACGCTTTTCTTTGAGGTATATAACTGTTGGTAAGGGGAGGTGTTGGCATTATCATCATTCCTCCTTGGGATACCCCTATCCCTATTGCTTATAAACTCAACTTTGAGTGCACTAACAACATGGTTGAGTATGAAGCCCTCATCACAGGTACCCATGCCCCGGGCGTCCAAATCATTGACATCTATGGTGATTCTTAACTTATCATTAATAAATTCAAGGGAACCTATCAATGCAAAAACGAAGTCCTTCAAAGATACAAGGACGTCGTTAAATTTCTTCTTGAATCCTTTGATCAATATACCATATAATGTTTCCCTCATTCATCTAATTTGTTTTGAAACATCATGGCATAACTCGCATCCCTCATCCCTTACACAACCAAAGAATCAAAACTCTATGTCGGTGTTCATCACATCAATTAACCGTCTCATACCCATGATATTCCTCGTATTAATCATGTTGGAACCAATAAATCTAACATCCGGTACTCTCAAATTTTTGACTATCTTTCTCAATCCAAAATTCCCTTTGACCTATATAAAAAAAAATAAGAGGTAATTTCTTCAATGCGCTAACCACTATGTCATCCTTGGCGGCATCCTCTAAAAACTCGGGTTTGTGACAAAGATTCAGCCGATGCCTTAAATCCTAGGAATTTATTTTACCTATCCAAGAAGTCCACGATGACATCTGTGGTGGAAACTTTAACAGTTTGGATATCACCAAGTGCATTATTCCCCTAAGATACTATTGGTCCACCCTTAATCAATATTTTTGTGACTACGTTAGAAAGTACATCAAATTCCAACAACATTCTAATCTCATTTGTATCCCTAGCTATGCCTTTTAGTTAGCTCAATATATTTGGTCTTTCTCACAATGAGGGCTCAACCTCATCGGTCTCATCAATCCATGCTCTTCTTAGTATCATCATTCTATCATCACCACTACTAAGTACTTCACCAAGTGGGTGGAATCCATTCCACTCACATCCACCAAAGCTAACAAAATCATCGATTTTATTGATCAACATATCATTTTTCGCTTCGTCATCCCTCATAAAATCGTCACAGTTAATAAAAATTCCTTCAAAAATAAAGATCTTAAGAATCTTTGTGACTCTTTCAACATCAATCTTAGCTTCTCATCTCCTTATTATCCTCAAGCTAACGGCCAAGACAAATCCAATAACAAAACTCTTTGTAATATCCTGCCAAAACTGTTGATAAAGCAAGTCAAAATGGTACCTTCATATCACCTTCACTCTTTGGGCTTATTGGGCTAATGTCCCCACCTCTCTACAGGCACTACTCCCTTCTCTCTTGTTTATGGCTCAAGTCATCCTTCCTCTCGAAGTTCAAATCCCATCCTTGCACATTTCTCTTCGCAACTTCATCTCTAACGAGGACTACCATCGGAGAATCTAGCACAACTTGAATTTCTAAACGAGAATCACTTAATCACTCTTCAACATCATCATTTCTATCAAGATTGCATCAAATGTGCTTATAAAAAACATCTAAAGGAACGTGATTTTAACATCGGTGACCTTGTCTTAAATTAAAATCAGAATGTCACTACTTTGGAAATGATCCAACATGGAAATTTTTCTCCCAATTGGATTAGACCATATATTATCACACATAAGTATGGGTCTAGAGCCTATCGTTTAGCCTCTCTTGATGGTAAATTAGAAATAGAACCTCTCAACACCTTGTACTTGCATTCTTTATCTTGTTAACACATCTATCAATGTGATCTTAGTCACATCAATGATCTTACTTCCTTAATTATCCCTTCCATCTCCCATCATAATTATTTGGAATTATGTGGTCTACCATCACTTTCCTATCTATGACCTTGAATATGGGCACCATGACTCTACTCATAGCATATTCCTCATGGACAAGTTCCTCCTTCTAGGTGGGAACCCCACAATCATTACACCCATCACCTTCTTATATACCTACTAAAACAATGATAAGGGTCCATGGGTGTCACTTGTACCTCTTATCTTCCCCTCCCTAAGTGGTCTACTTGGATATCCTTAGCTCCATCCTAAAAAGTAAAAATTCAAGATGCTCATATCAAAAGCTATCTTATCAAAAAATAAACTACTCCCTCGAAGGAAATTTTTTCATATAAAGAAAGTAATGTCAAAAGTATAGATTGATCCCTCGAAAGGTATTTATCATACATTCCAACCTGCCATCAAAATTCCAAAATAAAAATCCCGAGAATGTAGACCACTCCCTCAAAGGATGGCTACTATCTTATATTATGGTTGTAAAGGATTCCCGCATTGATTAACCTTCTAAAAATATTAAAAAAATCAAAAGCAAAAATCAAAATAAAACATCCTTAGAAAGCTTCCCGTATTGATCATATTTCCCATCTATAACAAACGTTTTGCATTGATCGGTTTGCATATCTCTCGGAGCTTGGGTATAAACCTAGGAAAACCACCTATGGAGAACCTACTTCCCCCATACAGGATACATCTAAAACTTACAATCACAAAATCACACACTTACTACTATAATTATACCGCTAAGTATGTTGTTTTATATATGGATCTTGCATAAGAAAAGTATTCACTAATGACCCATCCCCTAGTCCGTCTAATCAATCTAGTTGGTTGTTGTCATTGTGTGTCTTGCATAGTCATCACTTACTTCCATAGTTTTGGTCATATCTTAAGGAGTATTATCCTCCATTATTCATTCATTTTCATCTCTAGTATTTGACTAGGGCACTAGGAAGGGATTAGGGCACCCTGGGCACCCTGGTCCTCATTTCTAGGTACCCTAGTCCCAGTCACACTTGGTTCTCATTTATATGTTTGAGGTCAGTCTTTATGATTTTCCCTCCCATTCCCTAGGTACTAGTCAGCATGTCGAGGTCATTAGTGTCAAAATTTGAGCAAGATATCCCTATATAAACACAACATACATACTATCTTATGGGTGGACTACTTCTACTAAGGGCTAGCTATCTACATAAGGCAAGGGACTATATTTGGGCACTATTTTGCATCACACACTACATAGGAAGGGGATTTTATTCTATTCCATCCACCATTCTACATTTTTATCTAGCTATTACTTGTTACTTTGGCGTCATTGGTGCTAGGGCACCCTACACACACCATTACACAAACAAAGCACATAGAAATACATCGGTTCTGAAATGTAGTGCAACGCTCAGTCATAAGTCCATCCATTTAGCGGTGAAGATAATTCGGCCCATTCATTTGCATCTTTCTTTTTAGGGTTTGATGCTTTTGTGTGGGATTTTGTAGGAGATTATTCATTGGAGACTTACAACGACACTAGCGAACCAAGTGTGACACCAACCTGATCAAAGGTAAAGTACTATGAAGGTTTAGCAACCATATCAAATTTAGATTCCGATTCACTCTACAAACCAAGGTGCCCATATTTCAAACTAGGGCACCCACAAGATCCCCTGTCCATCCCGGGTGCCCCAATCTAGCCTTGATTTGTCATTCGTAATTTTCTAAGGTTTTTATGACACTCAACTCCACCAATAAATCATCTTTCCTAGTCCCGATTACTACAAGCTAAGTCTAATTGAGTTAGTACCTTGCACCTCTTATTTCATTTCATTTAGAATATCAAATAAATTATTTAGCATTTATATTTCAGTATATTTTAGTTATTACATTGTTTTACTTTCTTATATTATTACTAAAATCCATATTTTAGTTAATTAAAACCCCTTGTCATGTCAATAGTAGGTGTGTAAGCACACCTTCCATCTTTCCCCTGGTGATCTAAAATATGAATAACTATTGTTGGTTATGTGTTACCACCAGTTATAGGCCACAAGTGCATCGCTTTGTGTGTGTTCCCTTTCACAATTTTACTTCTAATCCATTCCAAAAGCATATTCCACATCCGCTCTTTTGTTATGTTGCAAGTGTCTGTTTACATTTCGATCACTATACCCAAGGTCACATTTTTTTATCTAAACATTATCACATCTAATCATCCATATCTAATATAATATCGTGAGCATTTCTAATATAAATTCATTACATTCATCCAAGCATATCTTATCTACATCTATCACATCATCTAATCTAATCTAACATCTACATCCTATTAATCATATCTAAGCATATCCATCATAATCACATCTAATCTACATCCATTCAATATATCACATCACATGCAACATCTAAATCAACATCCATAATCTAATCAAACATCAAAGCATTTAAATCATCACATCCATCTAATCTACTCAATACAACACATGTAAATCACAACAAAATCATATATATATATATATATATATATATATCATCAAAATGTGTATAGATATGTGATAAGCCTCAAATGGGCTCTATCTCAAAGTCTTTACATCCAAAATCTCTATGCAATGTCCACCTTACTTGATGAACACGAGATCTCGATGCCCTAAGTCCTAAGCCAATGCCTTGTCCTCTGGTGTGAGCGGGGCCTATCCTATGACCTAGTTGTCGTCGACCCGCCTAGTCGCCGTCAAAACTATCTAATCGCCATCGACGCAACCCTAATTTTTCATCCTTATCTACTTTTATCCAATCTCTCTTCCATATTATATTTTCTTCCAATTTTAACTTATGTGTCACCCTTAATGCACATTTAATTGTCATGTTGGCTTTCTTTTGGCTTATCTATCTATCTCGTCATGTATATATCGTCCCATCCAATAGCTTGCTCTCGCAACCATTTTTCATGTTCCCTCTGGGAACCATCCTTCATCTTAATCCCACCATTTTGGCCATATTTTATCCTCATCTTACACAGACACATATTTTCAATTCCTCGTGTATGAAGGATATCGCTTTTTCCCCATACCTTGTTAGACCATTCTTACATTTTTTCACGCATTTTTTTGATGTCTTCCTTTGAACCGCGGTCCCATGGCTTGTATATCCATCCAAGTGTATTCCATTTTGACTCCCTCCATCTTACATTGATTTTAGCTAGCTCATAGGGTCCATAGGACATTTTTTGGTCATCACCATTAAGGTTGTACCTTTTCCCTACCAATTTCGTTCCCAAGATCACCGCTTATATTATTGTTTGTTTTTTTGTTTTTTTCATCTCCTTCCTCGCAATGTTACTATCACCATTCTCCTTAGGACATATTTTCTATTTCATCTTTTTCTTCTCTCATATTTTCTCATCATTTCCATCCTTTTTCTCTCTCCTTCATATATCTATTTCAACCTCGTGATCGATTCTTTTCATATCATCAATCTCTAGTTTGACCAACCATCATCTTTTATCACTTCTTTTTTTTCTTGTAGATTTCTTAATGCAAACCACTTGAAAAAAGGAGGAAAATGTAGACACCAATTTTTTTACACTTGTCCCCCATCCCGCGTTCACTCCCCTTCATCATCAACTCACACATTCATACCTCTCACCCTATTTAAATTTCTATTTCCCTCCTACATCCCATTTTCCTCTAATCTCCATCATAATCCCATCTTAATATTATCATTATTTATCCACCTCTAATTATATTTAATTACCCCTAAAAACCTATTCATTATCCTAATCTTACCCATAAACACCCCCATTTATTGTCCCTAGGATTCCACCTCCTCATTCAATGCCCTCTTATCCTCCCACTACCATTTATTCTCCCCATGCAACATTAACTCACCCAAAATAGCTAAAACCCTAACTTTAGCCTCTTTAAGGCCCCCATTTTCAAGATAAACATCACCTCCACCACCCAAGTGGATGGTCTTCCATAGCTCTCAGTGACCCATCTAGGTCGTTATCAACCCTATTAATATACCTCTACCCCTCCTCTCCTTAGGATGAAATTTTTGAGTCTTCTGCTATCCTATGAGCTTTGTCTTCTTTCTCCTCTTTTGGTGATCAATAATCTTCAACTTAGAGCTTCCTTACAACCCTTGCATACTGTCTATGGAGAGTAAAAGAGTTAGATCTTTCTTGGGATCCTTCTATTGTTTCATTGCCTCTTTCTTACTGTGTCTATTGGTCATCTTAGAGTTATACCCTTACATCAACTGTTATCCAATTTTGCACACATGGAAAGATTGGACAACGGGTCCTATCACGTTCAAAATGAAATAATAATCGCAGGAACCCACCTTCGGTTATTATCGAGATGCAATAATTAAAAAATAATTCTTAAATTGCATATGAGAGATCACCTAGTATCAAAAGGCACCCAGTTGATCTCAACTCAGTAAAGAGTTCGGGGTCGAGTTGATAGAGAACCCGGTGTCAAATTGATAGTCATCTCGGTAGAGACTCTCAGTTGTAAGAGCTCGATGAGGTCTTGTTAATGCAAAATATAGCTCGTTGAAAATTGATGAATGAAGGGAACTCTATAAGGATCTCGGTAGAGATCGATGCAGGCGGAAGTTAAGGCCGAGTCAGGGAGAGTCAAAGTTCAAGCTATCAATAAAGCCTCAATGAATTGGAAAGGTTCAAGCCACAGGCGGAAGCGAAGGCAGAAATAAGGAATTTGACTCATCTTAGCGACTTGTTCATTTTGGAGATCATGTGGTGAGCTTCTTTTAGGACACATTCTGCAGAGCTAGGGTGATTCAAACGCAAGCCAAGGCATCAAGAGTGCCATAAAATGAATGGAGATCGTTGCGTAAACAGAGATACGTGATGGAGCCCTATCAATGGGACTCATCGAGCATGATGGATAATTCAAGGCAACTCGTTTCGTGTGGATGCATTAAAGATGGTTTCTAGGATACAATTCCAGGGCTCATTGATTAATGCAAAACTGGGAGGCCTACTCGAAATAATTTTACAATGGTAAGCTCGCAGAGGCAGCAAGAATGTCGGGCCAGGGTATTAGTGAATACAGTATATATATTTTCACTGACGTTGTTCAGACCTTCCTCGGCCGAGCATTTGGTGCACAGGCAGTTGACATGTTGCAGTATAGCAGAAGTTCTTTTGAGCACTTCCAGCAAGCAGGTCATCCAACTATGTTTTTATCTGTTCAGCATCGAATGCATCCTCGAATTCAGGATTTTCCCTCAAGATATTTTTATGAAAATTGATTAAGTGACAGTGAGAGTGTTACCGGGAGACTTGATGAAATTTATTACAAAGATTCTCTATCGAGACCTTACTTGTTTTACGATGCAACTCATGGAAGCGAATCTCATAGAGGTGGAACTGTTTCATATCAGAATATTCATGAGGCACAATTTTCTTTGCAATTATATGAGCATCTTCAACGAGTCACTAGGTTGGCAAGCATAAAGGTTTCTGTTGAAATTATCACACCTTACAAGCTACAGCTGAAATGTTTGCACCGAGAGTTTGATGTTGTCCTCAAATTTGATGAAGGAAAAGGTTTATATATCAATACGGTAGATGCCTTTCAGGGCCAGGAGTGTGATATAATCATTATGTCTTGTGTCCGAGCTGCAAATCATGGGGTTGGTTTTGTAGCTGATGTTCGCCACATGAATGTGACATTAACACGAGCTCGCAGAGCGCTTTGGGTTATGGGCAACACAACTGCATTGAAGCAATCTAGTGACTGAGTTCAGTCGAGGGCAGATCTGCTCGATGCGTAGAGCTTGGTAAAACTCATGAGAAGCTCGCCGATTCAGAGGAAATGGAGCCCGGTAAGGATAAACAAGGCTCGGTGGGAGTTATTCAGCGATGAAAACACTCGGGGCTCGTAGAGACGAGTCGCAAGCTTCATGCGAGGGGGGGGACGTGGAAAATAAGGTGAGCATTGCCAAGGGAAATGACGTGATGTCAAGCTAAAGAAGAAATCTCAGACGTGGGAAATAAGGCGAGCAATGCCAAGTGGGTTTTCGTGGATGGCGGTCCTGCCGTTAATCCCGCTACCGAGGTATGAACGTGGAAAATAAGGCAAACACCGCCAAGCATGGAAATATTGGTTTGGCAAACCATGATCAAACCTACGCGTAGGGGAGAAATCAGATCAAACTACCAAGTGGAAAAATTACGATGGATATCCATCATGAGACTTCCGCATGGGCCATGTAAACAGAATTTTGTGCAGCTTGGAGTGGTCCGAGTCTTTGTGCGAGTCACCGGGAGGATTAATAGGACAGTTGTGAATTGGAGCGGGTCATGGGTTAAACAACGCGACGTGATACCAATTTCAGCAGAGGCCCAACCAAGTCGATGCGTTAATGGCTCAGTCGTGGCTCATGTGCGAAGAATTTGACGGGAAAGCTATGCTGAAGACTCGTCCAGATGGAAGGGATAGATGACAAGCTCCCACGCACCAGGTAGTAGGCATGTTGCAGTATAGTAGAAGCCTTTTGAACGCTTCCAGCAAGCAGGTTTTCCAACTGTGGCTTATCCTTATTCTGAACTCATATCTATGGCATTGCAGAAATAAATATTCACTGCCGTGTACGATGGATTGGAGTCGCCTGCTGTTCGAGGCTTCATAAAATTTCCTTGAATTAGGAGATGTTGGTTTATTATGGTGCAGAATGAAACGATTCATATTGCTCAAGCATTTTTCTCCGAGAAATGAATTGAATGTGAAGGTCAACTCGAAATACCTAGTTGGCCGCTTTGTATGCTACATCCTTGTTACTCGTAAATGGTCTCTTTGAGAAACTCTGAGGGCAATAAGCAATTTATACCCTTCCATTTTGTACATCCAATCGATAATAAAAAGTATTATATTACAGTTCGAGAAAGCGTGTTTTTTTACAATGGACGATTATCTCTGCAGTTTCAAGCTAATTTTATCTAGCTTTATTTCTATTAGCTTTGATCCACGACTAAGGAAGAATTCATATGGTTGTTACTGTACATTTTTCCAAGGTCCTCTTGGCTGCCCCAGTTGTTCAATGTATTTTTTGAAGGGCTTATTTTATGTGTTGCAGATTGTAACATAAAGGATCTTTTTAGTTTCTGGAAAAATGAGTATATTGTGTAGCTCACAGCTACCCATTCCATACTAAGATCCCAATAGTGGCATAATTGTTGGTTGGAGCCTAGATTGCAGAGTGTACTGCCAAAATACTGAAGGGCTCTTTGTCCAAGAATCAATCTTAAGGGTGTCTATCGACATGTTATGGTCATGAACCTGGGTCATCATCATGGCAGCATTAGGTCTTTATTGATAATGACATTTTCTCATCGTTTGGAAGGTAAAAATTGTGCTTATTATGGAAAATCCAAAACATTCTTACTACAAGTGTTATATGATAAGGAAGAACCGTGAGCATTGTGGTAAAACCATTCTTTTTAGAAATATTGGGTTAAGCTCGGTATTCAAGTGAGTTTGAGCCCAGGAAAGGTAAGATCGTTTGCTGGATGAAGAGCTCGGTGACTTCGCAAGGAGCTCGTGGTGATGTTTCATGAAGTTTGAACGTGGAATGCATAAATGGCCTCGAGTTAACAGAGGAAAATGATAAGAATTGAGTTTGATAGCTCGCCATTCGAAGGACTCAATGCAAAAGAGCCCGATTACCAAAGCAAGGAAAGAGATAGTGTGGGGTTCAAAATCGATTGCAACACCGAGTTAGAGGATTCGAAACTCACCGAGTTGAGATTTGTGCAGACTCTATCCACATGGACCCCCCTCCTCTTCAAGTCAAACGGGTCAACGGGGGGTCCCAACATTATGTTAATTAAATTAATATTTTTATTTAAATATTTTAATAATAATATTTATTATTATTATTTAAATATTTTATTTAAATATTCTTTTAATTAATTGAGAAGACTTGGTCATCGGGAATTAATGAACCATGATGGAACCTTCTCGGTGTAGTTCAACTAAGCGTAATAAATACATCATGGGCCTTAATTTTAGGAATGTAATTATGACCTTTCCTCTTCTTTCTCACATATTCTTCTATAAATGTAAGTTGGAAGCTCATTTCAAAAGGTTCCACAATTCGGACATAAGTTGGACGAGTTAGATATCTCGTGCAAGTGTATACTTTTCAAGAATCTCTCTTCTCGCAAGTTGTTCTTGTGTGTTGAGAGAACTTTCAAGCCTCCTCTTCAAGACTCGTAATGGCAACTATTGCCTCTTCGAATGTATGATGCATTGTGCATGTTATTGAAGCAATAAAAGTGTTTGTTTTGTGACTAATCTCGGTCCTTTCATCCTTCGTGCTTCTTTGTGCCTTTCTCATACTTGCAGTACACGTGCAAGTTTAAGTTCTATTACGAGGTGTTCTTGGAGTTCGTGGCTTATCGAGTGGTGAAGTATTGCATGCGGTTGAGTTGTGGTGTCTATTCACCCTTCTTGAGTTCATCCTTCTTCACCGGGAAACTGGTATATTTCTCGGTCTAATAAATTTTAACAAAGGGAACGTGTGTCTCTTAGTTTGTGGTATCTGCCCTCTCTAAGTTGCAGAGGTGAAGTTGACTGTGGTGCACACACCCTCTTCAAATTAACCCTTTCGAATCAAGACACCCTTTATTTGGTGCATCACCATCCCTATTATAGTTTCATTTCTGTAAATCTCTTTCCCTAAAACCCCATGAAAATGTTAGCATAGGACTAGATAATCAATTTTTGTTACACTAGGAGTAGTACAAAGACTTAGTTTAGGAAGAGGAAGTCGGCCTTCTCCGGAGGTTCACCTCGAGCCCAAGTCCCACGCTTGAGAGGTGATCCCATGTGTCCTAATCACACCGAACGTCCTATTCACATCCCGGCCATTCGAGGGTGCGGTGATTTGGCAACAACACAACCTTCGTTCACCCTTCTTCACATTCCATTTTCCCATTCATTTCACCTCACCAAACAATAAATCCACATCTGGTTACCATCGATTGGTCTCTATTACAATTGGTTTTTGTCCCCATAATCATCTACCTTTTGTCCCTATAGCCCTGTCATTGTTCAGACCCTCTGCTTCGTCATCCATCTTCCTGATGTACCCCCATATCCTAATTTTTGGCCGTATTCACCGTCGAATGTACCAGTTAGTCTTGGGTCACCATCGACCGACCAAGTTTGATCTCTTTTTTATCATTTATCATTATAAGATCTTAGTATCATCATCTTTATCTTAGTTTAGATCTCTGTTATATTCTATTCTTTATCTTTCAACATCATCTAATAGCATTTATCACATCTTTTTATCAAGGAGGTTTGACATCCATCCCTAGGAATTTATCGCTTCTCGAGACTAACTTTGTCGGGAAACCAACCATCTTATCTACTAATCCTTTTCCACCTAGTTGTCTCTTTGTGTTCAGATTATTGAGTTCACTACGGAAATATATTTTGTGCTCATATCCCCATCATCATCATTATCGCATATCAGGAGGTAGCCTTAAACCCTCCCATAGTTTTTGAGTTTCTTGATTTCTTATTTCCTTTTCATTAATTTGTAACATGAGTGGGAAATCTTGTCAAACACTTTGGGTTTATCATTCACATTATTTATTCATGAATCCCTAATTTCCTTCATTTAATCCACTCACAAAAACATTCTCATGTAAACCAGTTTGATTACAACACCAAACTTACCTTTGTAATTTTGGGACCCTCCTTGTCTTGCTTCCATTGGTAACACACTCGATAATTGTTTTGAATGTTGAGTCACATAAGTCACAAACTTCACTCATATAACTTATGCCTAAATCCTTGTTGAGCTTGACACCTCAAAGAACCTTCCCGCTAACATTGAACTTAACATTCAAGACACAACTTAGACATAGCCCTTGATTATGAAGTAATTCCCTTTAGATGCATAATATGTTTCTCTTTGGGGCATACTTTTGCAAATTGTTTGATGGAGAAGAAAATATTGTGAGATCTACTTGGTTGAAATATGCATTCATGAATCATTTTGTTATTGATGCTAATTCAAATGAAGACTCGATTTCAGATATAGGTTTGGAGGAATTTTGGAATCAATTCTTAAAACTCCACTAAGAGAAATTTCGGTGATGTGGACAAAGAAAACTTAAATGTTAAAATCTAGTTTGAACAATACTACTAAAGATCAAAATATCAATGAAGCAGTGAAGGACAATATCCCTCATGATTTTCCTCAAAATAATAATTCTTATTGGCCAATTGAATCTTTAGAATTTATTCTTCCGCTGATTGACGATGTCTTGGATGGATGAAAAGTGGCCCACAATAACAAAAAGAAAACTATTCTAAAAAATCAAATCTCCTCTCTTTGGGTCTCTTTTTGTTGTAGGGGTTGTTCCTCTTTTATTTCTCATTATGCTTATGGTGTTTTATATAGGATTTTATGCCTTTTTTTTACTGTAGGATTCCATCCAAAACTCCCCCTTTTACCCTTTATCTAAAAAATAATAGATTGGTATTCATTCCCACCTTATTTCTTAGGTTAAGGATCTAGTTGTTTTATTTTCTCACATTGAAGTCTCTTATTATTAGGACTTCCTAGCCATACTATATGTTGAAATTTCATTTTTACTCAAACATAAGGCTCGTCATAGTCTAGGTGTTTTTCTTATACGATTTTAATCCTCTTGGTACAAAATACCATGTAGAAAGACATAATGTTATCTCAATTTCTATTATTATCAGCCACATATCTTGTTTATTTGGATCCTCTTTCTCTAATTTTATTTAATTACACACCACATTTCTATTATTAACATTTTTATCCCTCCATGTCCTTATCCATTTTCCTTCCTTTCATTTCAAACTGAAAATTTCCATTACCCTTCAAACTCTAGGACTTTACAACCATCATGCTCATGGGTTTCAATAAGAATGATAATATCCTTTCCTTATACTATGGGCCCCAACCCAAGGCCTCTTCTCTAAGATTATCCTCTACAATTCCAATATAGTAAGGCTAAGTACTCCTCGGGGCCCAAAATCCTCATCTTTTAAGTATCATTTGATGGCTGATTTGGGATTTTTGATTATATAACCATGCCCATTTTATTTTTCCTTTGTTGAATTAAATTTCTCCCATTCTTGAATTCTCTCTTCTTATTGACTAGCATTAGGTCTTCATCCAAATATAATTATGTGCCCCTAAGAAACATTTTTTCCTATTATCATATTATCTTCTACATTGTACAAGGTAACTCGATATGTCCTTTTTCCCTTCTTTTTTATCTCTTTCAATCCTATTAGCTTTGTGAATATTCCATGACCGGTGAAATTGGTATTCAATAAAGTCTCTTGCACAATTTTATGGCGTTCTCAATCCCCCATATTCTTTCGGACCCTTAAGGATAATGTTTTCAACCCTTTCTTTCCTATCATTTTCTTCCCTTATATGGAGTTTGATGTGTTTCTCTATGATTTATTTTTTTTCTCTGATGTTCCTCCTATTTTTTCTTCCCAAGACTTAGATTCTATAGTTTAACCTTTCAAGTCATTTTATTTTACTTTTTTTTTGTTATTTTAGATTTCATCTCAATTATGATGCCCTCCCTTTTGGTTATTCTTGGCCTATATACTTATGTTGCTTTCGGTTGATCTAAGATACTCTTGATTGAGGTCAATTCTTGTTGTCCTTTATCTATGTTGTCTTACAAGGTGCGTATTTGTTCTTGAATTGATTCATTCTCTCTTTCCAATTTCCAAGTAGAATATGGAATTTCTTTCAACTTATTCTCTTTGTAATTTTCCTTTGCCTCTATAACTTCAAGCCTCCTTTTATAGCAACCACCTAGCGGATGACCAAAAAATATACTAATTTTTTTTAAAATCCAAAACTTTCAATCATCCTTTCCCTGCGATGAAAATTGACGCTCTCAATTTCCTAGTTCTATGCATAAAATTCAACATACACATGCAAGAAGATATAATATAAAAGTACAATTTATTCAATTTTTTTAAAGTTATTTTGTCTTGCATTTTTATTTTAAATATTAAGAAAGAATTAACTGTACGAAAACCCAAGTATAAGTACCTATGTGTTTTCACATATTAATTGTTCACCCAATTAACAAAGTCGCTGCAAATTAATTCCTTATGCATATGAAATAAATACTCATTCCCTATAAACAAGAGAAAATACATGAATGTAATTTAGTGAAAAATAATTCCTAATTCATTATGCATCCTATTGTTCATCCATGACTTAGGACTCGTTCTTTGAAAAATATACATTTTTAATTAATTTACACATTTCTTGTTATTTATTTTAAACATAATAGTCCAAATATATTTGCATCACCTTCATCCATTAGGTTAACTCGGAAGGAGTAATCAAAAGGTATGAGTTGTATTTTTCATTAATGATCAAGTGATGCAATAATGCAAATTTACATCATAATATTCTTAAACAATAATTCATTATAATAATGACTCCTAATAACTATCATTAAAGTATATAAGGGTTACGATTTTTAGGTCTCATTAAGGATGAATCTTAACTTACACAATAATGTGTTACATTTTTTATGTATTCAATTTACAATAATTTACAAGTATACATGAGTTGAATTTATTTGTTTCAACATAAAGTACATGTCGAGAATACAATCAAACATCTATGTTCGTGACATCATGTTATCATTCAAAGATCCATCATATGGGAAAAAGAGTATCATTGGACCACTTTCCTCCAACCACGAGCCTTTCGGTTCCTCGCACACCTCTCATGAACCGAGAGCGGCCCTACCCTTCACTAGAAGTAAAATGAGATAATTGATATAATAAGAAAGTGTACCATGTAAATCCAATCACCCAAAGCGGTAGACAAATGAACAAAGTAGGAGTAAATATCTCATAGATTAATAATACTTGTATTGATAATGTTTTTGACCAAAATACTTAGGATAACAAAAGGTAACCATCTACTAAGATCTAAAAAAGCCAACATATGTTAATTCCTACCTGACCCCACATGAGAGAAGACTTTGAGTCTATTCCCAGTCCACCACTAACCCCTAACACTTGTCATATGTGATCCATTGCATTAGTTTGAGACTTAACAAAAAAACAACATGCCACTATTGTTATGTCACTCTAGGTTAACAAGGTTTATCCAAGTCTCTATAATATTTAACAAAGCATTCTACCCTAATTAATTCCTCCAATCGTTTACCAAGTTAGCCCTCATTGAATATGTTTCAAAATGTGGCTTATTAAGTAAATCCCAATCATTAAAAATTGTGAACTTTGCCCTTGTTTCATGAAGATAACCATTGTTTAATATGTAACTCAAATTTCAACCTACAACTATGGATGCCACCTTTTATGTTTTGATAAATTTTACTTCTTATTTTTATATAAAACCTATGACCTTTTAGTTTCAATTGAGTTTTTCAACCATTTATCCCGACTAGGTTCTTGTTTTGTATTGGAAAAGAATCAATTTTTATCGGATAAATTTTTATCCTAGTTTTAGGTTGAAACAGATCCAGAGGACTGTGGGATTCTTCCTCACGGCCGGTTTTCCCTAAAAATATGGAATTTAACCATTTGACTAAACGATTTTTACGTCATAGTTCGGTGATCAAGTTACGAACTGTCACATTCCTAGTCTAAGTGTGATCTAAAAACAAAAGAAAAATTGATGACTTAAGGATTTGAGTGGTTTATGGTTTGAACCCAAGGCTTATTGATTCCTAGTTTAGTTATATGGTTGTTGTTTTCAAGCTACTATGTTGGCAAAGATAAAAACATGGTCTCATCAACTATATTTGTCTTCCTTGTTCGGTTTAAAATCAAAACAGCGTATTTAAACCCAAATCTATTTGATTAACTAATCTAATATTTTAATCGGTTGTCAAGTTATTACATACATTAAATATTATGTTTATATACAAAGACAATAAAAGAAGCCGGAAATTGAATCAATTCCTTGTTCTTTGATTATGTTTTTTACGAACATTGACATTAATTCCAAATTCTTTTTCTCTCTCTCTCTCATACTCTTTGGTTCCCAATCTCTACTCCCAAATCTGACCTCTACAAATGCACAAGTCAACTCTCGTTTCTACTTAGACTCTCCTTCCCTCTTCCTTTTCTCGCCTTCTCTCTATTTTTTCTCATCGTGTCTTCTCTCAAGATTTTTGTTTTTTTTTCATACTAATCTCCACCACTCAACTCTTAATGGCTTCCCCGAATTCTCAAGTCCCCTAAAGATGCACCGTATTGTCCCTAAAAAAATTTTAATCGGTTTTCTAAATATAGCACTAATTAAATTCATTTGCAACTTGTTTTAGGGGGTCATTTTATGAAACAATTGAATACTAGACACACGATCGGTTCATGTTGTTTTCATTATGACCACGAGCCCAAAACTTGCTTTAATTCTTTAATGCACATCAAAATTGTTGGCAAGATGGTTTATACTTAAAAATGTAATTGTTAACGGAAGGTCTGTTAGGGCTTGACATGTGTCTTGGGGGTCAAAATATGGATCATGAAGTGTCATGTTGAAAGATGTCCATGTGGCCACAATCCCGCCCTCAAACCCTTTTTGTCTCACATTTATGGTGAGTAAAGCTTCTTTGAGTAATTGTCTTAGAAGGAATTTTGCACTTTGCATGAATTAGGTGTTAATGATTTGGAGTAAAGTAACTTCATTCACATGAGATTTTAATCATGAGATTAAACTTAAATCAATATAGTTAGGATTAAATCCCAATACTTTTAATACGGAAATGAATATAATCAAATCACATCGGAGTAGGTTATTGTTGTAAAGGGACAATGCGCCACTCGACTAGGCTCCATAAGAGATGTTACGATGCTCTCTCTCTCTCTCACACCTTATATATACAAAACAAAGGTAAATCACAATAAAGGGTTCTATATCATTAACTTATGGTTTGATGTCATTTTTCATGTATCAAGCACACATGTGGAAAAACATTAGTGGTGAATATTCGTAATTTGATGAATATTCCATATTTAGAAAATCTTAAAAGGTGAGTTTTTTGGAGTTCGACATGGTACCCAAAGTATAATCGAGTAAGATTCATCTGACATGTAAAGTATAGATGTTGGACAAGGATTTATTTGAGAATCCATTTATGCCAAACTTGTAGATGCGTGATGAAGGTGTAGCCTGACCAATTACCCTTGTTGCTTGCCAGTGACATTTCCTTCACCGTCAAGAAGGAAATCTAGACACTAGATTATTCAATAAAGGTTGTTCGTAAGAGCCAAAAGGAAAATAAAATATCTCAAAAGGAAACAATGTTCAAGTATTATGGCAACTCTATAGCTACCACTAGCACCCATAATACCATTGGAACCGTTGTTGTGCAACACTATCCTTTCTAACATGCGGCAATGGTTTTTTCTTAACTCGTGTCATGTGGTTTTCTTGTCACACACCTAGGGCCGTTTTCCTTTGCAGCAAAAATTCTTCAAGGAAAATTCTCCCATGTCACAAAAGTGTTTCCAGGATATTTTCCAAGGATTTTCCACCTCCAATTTCATATAGGCCTCTTAAAATTATCCCCGACACACATGGAAAGTCTCTTATCAAACTCATCTTTACATCTTTTTGTATATCCCCGAGTAATACCCTTTTCGTACTTAGAGAACATATACACACACATAAACAATAATACCCAATGTATTATACATTTCAACATAATCAATTCAACATAAATGATTCATAATCAACACATATATAAATAGCATTTCAAATTGACATCTAGATCAAATTATCATTTACTATGAATACAAATTTATGACAATAATTGTTTTAATCCCATAACATGTCATACAAGATAACTAAATCAAATCTAAGGAGTATATCAAAGCAAAGCAATATATCATATGTTGTATCATTATGACACATCCACCAAATCATCAAAGTGTCTCAACAATGATAATGTACGAAAATGGGATGTGAAATCCTTCTTCTCTAAGAGGATGGATCATTCCAATGGTTATAATAAACAACAAAAGTATAGAAATTATTGACAAATATGTGAGTAAGATATGAGGTTCTCATCATAATCCTCCCATGTAGCACTCTCCTCTAATTATTGGTCCCATTGGACCTTTCACTTAGAGACTTCCCAATTTTACAAGTGAAGCTTGGGAGTCTCAAACACCCATAGGGGTTCGACCTGCAAGTACTGCAAATCCTCCACCTATAAATATTTCCAATCAATAACATGAAATGTGTTTAGATGATATCATTTCAAAAAGATACATGAAACACATTGTGTAATTGAGATAGACCCGAAGGTAAAGCAATTTTGTATGCTACTAGGTTGACCACTTCAAGAACATTAAAGGTCATACATATCAAGGTGCTAGTTTGGAAGACTTTCCAAACTTAATAGAGCTCTTCTTTATTTTTACCCTTAGAAAAACTTTATTACCCACTAAAAATTCTCTAGGAACCCTTTTCTATTTGCATAAATTTTCTATATATTTACATCCTCAAACAAGTGTTGTCTTATTAGTTTTAACTACTCTTCCATATCCTTAAGCATTTCAAGACCAATAGTAACCCTATCCTTTGTTTGATCCCAACCAATAGGTGTGTGACATTTTCTCTCATATAAAGCCTCAAAAGGAGTCATACCTTATGTTGAATGATGAGAGTTAATAGAATCAAACTCAACTAGAGAAAAATACTCCTCCCATTGATGTAGGAGCATCATTTTTGGTAAACAGACCATTTTTGTTTTCTTAAGTTTTGTAGTTATTGGAGGTCTTGTTATCTATTTTTCCACCTCGGAAAAATTAGACAACTTGGGAAAGTGGACTTGGGTCGTTGGTAGAGATTCAATCAAGAAACTAGGAAAATCATGTGTATTTCATGTTTTCAAGCACTTGCATTTGTTTTGGGGCATTCCCTTCCTTTTCCAAAAAACCCAAACACTTATAAAAATTTAAAATTTTAAGAAAATGAGTGATTTCTAGTGTATTACATGTGTTTTGAGTCGGAGGAACATTTCTGTGTTTCTCATGTTCCACGATTTACTAATTTGTTTGCAGAATGAAGAGAAAAGAGTATTGTGGAGTTTTGGGCATATGATGAACCCACAAAATTGTTCCATGAAGTACGATGTTCCTCGCATCCCTTTTCATTCCGTAAAGAAAAGGTGAGAAATTTGGATAAGTGTTTAATGTATTGCAGAGATATGTAGGAATGGAGGAACAATGGAATTAGTTCCCTGTAAAAATGTTTGATCCAAAAATAAATTAAGGCCACCAATGAAGTTCATAGATTTAATGTATGACATGGATAATGGGAGTTAGGGGAACTAAAGGCCCAAGGAACTAGTTCCACACAGATGAAGTTCTCCACAATAGTGTCGACTCGCAGAGCAAAGGTACAAAGAGCATGTTGTGTGCGAGGAAATGGAGAAATTTTGGAACCTATGCCTCTGTGGAATAGTTCCAAAGTTTCACTTGATGGCCGAAATGTCACACAACAAACTCAAGTATCCATAAAATAAAGGAATAAGGCATCAGGTCCATGGGGGTAAAACGCATGAGGAGGTGTTCAATGTGCAAACTAAAAATCATTCCCGACCCCCATAGAAAATAAAGGGTAGACACGTGTCAAAGTTTCGGGCCCCAGAACTCTTTTTACGCTTTTACATTATGCAAAAATTACATTTTCATCATTCTTGTGCTCCACAATGTGCATAATTCAAAGAAATCCCCGCACCCCGCAACCAATAAAAGGACCACACGTTGCGCAAGGTCGAATCAATGCACACGTGGCCCAAGGAAATCCCTAAGATAAACAAAATGTTGCCACGTGTCATGTTCCCGTGCTCAACAATAAAATTTCATCCAGTGCTCCAAATTTGAATAAAATTTATATCATTGGAAAGGTCTCATCATCCTCTACACCATGGAAACGGAAATCTTGATTTTGATAGTAGTAGGTATGATAAAAAGAGAAAAACATCCCCAACATTAATGAACACAATTCCATGTAATCGAATAATCAAATCTGATAAGATATGGTGTCCTTTTCTTCTACTACAAGAAAAATATCATGGAGGGATGGATTTGTCAGGCTGCCCATGCTCCTTTTCAGACATTTAATGCATCTTGTTGGTGGGTGGGAGAAGAAATAAGAATTTCCCTCTTCTTCTTCTCTCACTTTCTTTTGTATATTGTAAAAACCTCTCATTTGAGAGGGTGGATGTTCGAGATGTAAAGAAACTCGTGAAAATGGTTTTTGAGCATCTATGAGGTGTAAGCCTTCATTTGGGCCTAGAAAATGTTTGTGTGCCTTCTTACTCACATGTAATGGATTGTTCATACTTTGAAAGCAATCAAATATGTATTTTGTGGTGTTTCTCTCAACCCTATATCATATTTTTTTTGTATTTCTTTTCCTCTCCATTCTTGTTGTTGTATTTTGTGCATGTATTTCTCATTTGCAAGTTCATATTGTTGTGTTTTATTGAGAATATATCATGAATGAAGCTTTGGATCTATGTCACATTTTTCTGGCCTCTCCTTATTGCATTTTCCTTCTCTATTCTCCCTCAACAGGATATTTCCAAACCCATTTCTTGGTGCTATCACCTCTCTTTAGCTTAGGATTTCCCATTTTCATGCAGCTTTCTCTTCCCTGGCCCCTCGAGAATCATAGAATAGGATTAGATAGTTGCATTTACTTCCTTAGGATTATTTTAGCATTAGGATTAGGTTGAGGAACCAAACTTCTCTGGAGGTTTGTCTCAAGTAGTAAGTCCCACAACTTGAGAGATGTCCCATGTTACCCAAAACAATGATTTCTCATTCATCCATACATGAAAAATCAAAGGGTGTTGTTTTTGGTGATAATAGTTTTCGCATGATTGATGGGACAATATTGAAGTCATATTTTGTAGGTGTTCCATTACAACATTTTGATGTGCATTTTAGTTCACCAAGTTTGATGTGTTCTTGGTGAGATTTTAGCCTTTAGAGGCATTTTCAAGCATATTCGGTGACTCCACTAATCTAAATAACCCATTTTCTAAATCAGTAGACCATTTCCTTTCTTACAATCATTTCTTTTTCTCTTCTCTCATGAATTTGTGTAATCATGACTTCATTTCCTCAAGACAACTCTCATTTGTAGCAATAGCACCATTTGAATTCCACCTCCAACCTTGCAAAACCCTTCTTTAAGTTGTTATAATGCACCTCTAGATCAATTTTATGGGAAAAATCAGAATCGGACACATATTCTTATGATTCGCATGTGAATCAAGTGTGGTCATTCATCAAACCATGGAGCTATTCAAGAGAAGAAGTATGCATATTTTGAGGCCATTCTACACCCGAAGATGAAGAGTTTGAAGGAAAAATTCAAAGAATGGAGCAGTAGAGATTGCAAGCTTTCAAGAAGCATTTATACAAATATTGCAAGTTAGACAACCTATTTTTAGGTAGCTGTCAATGGGGAGGTCCTATACCTAGTTGGTTTAGTCCAAAACAAAGGCTTTAGGTAATGAGTGAATTCTTTACTCAAATGGTTGGATTTATTTCATCTTTACAAGCATTAGAGGTGATAAACCTAATGTTAAAGAACCTTGTCAATGGGATGTTCCTAATTTTTTTCCATATCAGTATCAATGCCTATCCCTTATCAACCACCCAAGCCTAATGTTAAAATCCTAGCTTCCTTAAGGCTTCTCCTTCCATTCCCTCTCATCCACAAGAAGAAATCACACCTTCCCCTTCATTACAAACATTGCAAAATCATGTTAAAACCCATCCCACCCCTCCTCTTGCATTCCCAAATCCATTTTGGGAAGAAACAAATCAGAAAATTAGTCAAGGAAGGAAGAAAATTTAAGAACCTAAAGAGAGAAAAATTACAAAAAAATGAAGGATTGGGCTTAAAAGTTTGAATCAAATCAAATTCCACAAATAGTTAAGCATTCAACAAATGTTAGGAGTGAATAACACAAGGTGGAGGATGATTTTTAGAAGAGAAAGCAAAAGAAGAATATAATCAACAATCTCTATATTCTTAGTGTAGTGTATGTTGGCACCATATTCACAAAGGTTATTGATTCATCCCATCTTACAAAATCAGAAGATGAGGAACCAATTTCAAATGAAGAGGAGCACAAGGATGATGAGAACCAAGGGGAGTGTTCTACAGATATTGAAAGTGGAGAGGAAAATTTCTTATTAGATTTGGAAGATTACATTGGTAAGGAAGAACCCATTGAAATAACTACCTTTCTAGTCTCACCACCCATCTTCCAACACAAAGAGCCTCTTGTTGTGAAGTTATCCCTTGGAATTGAAAATGAGCACTAAATTCAAGTGAATGTAGATCTTTCCTTTCCACTTTTCACAAAACCTGCCATGGAGGAAATCATCACGAAACATGCTACCCAAACCAACCTTCATGAGGAAGAAAGAGATGAGTTTGATATTTCAAACTCTATAGATGAGAAAAGGAGGAAGATGATGACACCATTGCAAAATTAGAAGTCATTATAGATAATGAGTTTGTGTTTTCATGCTTCTTATACGAAGAGGGGAATCATAATACAATTTTGAGGAAGATGATGACTCAGGTCATGGGAATGAGCTTTAAGGAAATGGGAAAATCACAAGGATCGGGCCTTTCCCAATCGGGTATCCGGCTATTTTAGAGCCACCCAAGGATTTGTAACCAGTCATGATCACTTTAGGGCATAAGGTAAAGATACAAAGTACCAATGATAAGCGTCAATGCCTCTCAAATCTAAATCCAGAGAAACTAAGAAGAGCTATTTGTTATTTTTTCAATTGATACTTTGAGGAATGAGATGGAAAATTAACTTCAAAATAGTTTTCCAATCTTATTAAAGACCATGTCTAATGTCAAATAAGTTACATGGTCTAAAATTGTAAGAAAGGGAAATTATTTCTCTCTGCCTTTTTTAGGCTTTTTTTACCTTCTCATCTCTTTGGTTAGAGTAGGGTAGTGTAGGTTTGTTTTCAGAAAAATAAGTGATTGTGCACACTCTACATGTTTGCACTTGGAACATGTATGATTTTCCACTTGGTACATATTTTTGTACATTGTTGTTTTGATCCATTTTAAGAAGTAGTTTTCATGGGAGGCAAGTGTTTGGGATAGTTCAAAGTGCATCCATCATCAATCAACATGTATTTCAAATCTCTACAATTCTTCATCCTTTTCCAATATTCAATTCAGTTCTTCATACTTGGAAAAAAAACAGATTTGGGACAGCTTCATATGTTCATTCTTTGTCTCAACAAATAATTTGCGAGAGGGAAACGAGTGAAATTTCATATTCGAGAAAAAAAAAAATCACTCTCATAAGTCTCAATTTAGAAATATTCTTATAGTGAGATGCTCAATTTAATATTCAAGTCAGGTCCAAGTTCAAGCAATTATTCAAGTGGATTGTGGGGTGTATTCTTCAAGTCCGGATCGGTTTCAAATTATCAAGGTGACTCCATTCCCAATGTATGCTTTATGACCACTGATATTTCAATCTAATAGGAAGATTACCCTGTTGAGTTTCCAAACTGTTATTTTTTTTACCCTCGAAAAATTAGATAACTTGGAAAATTAGAATTGAGCGATTGGTGGAGATTCAATGAAGAAATTGGGAAAATCAGGTATTTTCCATGCTTTGGGGTACTTGCATTTGTTTTGGGGCATTCCCCTCCTTTTTCAAAAAAACCCAAACACTTAGAAAAAAATGAAAATTTTGAGAAAATGAGTCATTTCTAGTGTATTGCGGATTTTTTAGGTCTGGGAAGAATAGGAGGAACAATTCCTTTATTCCTCTTATTCCCAGATTTACCGATTTGGCTGCAGGATGAAGGGAAGAGAGTATTGCGGAGTTTCAGGCATAATACATAACCATGAAAGGGTTCCGTGAAGGATGTTGTACCATGTATCCCTTTTTGGCCCATAAGGAAAAGGCGAGAAATTTGGCTAAGTGTTTAATGTATTACAGAGATGCAAAGGAATGGACGAATGGAAGAACTAGTTCCTCGGAGAGGAACTATTTCCCAAGTGACATTTGATCCGTAAAACAAAGCAAGGCCACTCAAAGAAGTTTGAAGAATTAATGTATTGCGGGGATAATGGGAGTCAAGGGACCCAAAGCCCCGAGGAACCAATTCCACGTGGGATCAAGTTATTCACAATGGTGTCCAACCCAAAAGCAAATGGATGAAGAACATGGTGTGCTTTAGGGAAATGGTGGCTGAAATTCCTCACAACAAACAAACCCGAAGTAACAGTAAAACAAAGGAACAAGGCATCGAGACCATGGGAGTAAAATGAAGTTCAAAATTAAAATTAAAAACTAAAAAATCATCCCCTCACCCCTGAAAAGAATGAAGGAGGACATGTGTCAAATTTTTGGGCCCTAGGGACTCTTTTACAATTTTGCATTATACAAAATTACATTTTTGTCATACCTATGCTCCACAACATGTATAATACAAATAAATACCAACACCTTGCAGCTAATGAAAGGCCAATACGTGGTAATGTTGAAGCAATACACATGTGGACCAAGTAAATCCTTTAGGCTAATCAAATTTTGCCATGTGTCACGTTTTTGTGCTCCATGACAGGAAAATTTGTAAATGGCCATAACGTTTTATCCACTACTCCAAATTCGATAAAATGTATATCGTTGGAAAGGTCTCAACATACTCTATGCAATGGAAAATGGAAATATTGATTTTGGTGGGATTAGGTGGGAGAAAATTAGAAAATTCCCAAAGATTAATGAACAAAATTTTAGGTAATCGAATAATCAGATCGATAAAATATGGTGCATTTTTCTTCTACTGCAAGAAAAAATCATGAAGGGATGGATTTGATAGCTGCCCATGCCCCTTTTCAAAAAATTAATGTATCTTTTTGGTGCATTGGAGCAAAAATTTGAATTTCCCTCTTCTTCTTCTCTCACTTTCTTCTATATATTGTAAAACATCTCATATGAGAGGGTTATATTTTGAGATGTAAAGAAACTATGCCAAAATGGTTTTGAGCAGCTCTAACTTGTAAGCATTCTTTTAGGCCTAGAAAGTGTTTTTTTCTTCTTCCTCACATGTAATGGACTGTGCATACTTTAAAAGCAATAAAATATGTGTTTTGTGGTGTTTCTCTCAACCCTAGCTCATATTTTGTTGTATTTCCTTGCCTCTCCATTCTTGTTGTTGTATTTTGTGCATGTATTTCTCATTTGCAGGTTTATATTGTTGTGTTTCATAGAGAATATATGGTGAATGAAGCTTTGGGTCTGTGTCACATTTTTCTAGCCTCTCCCTACTACATTTTCCTTCTCTCTTATCCTTCAAAAGAATATTTCCACACCCTTTTTTGGCGCTATCACATCTCTTTAGCTTAGGATTTCCCATTTTCATGCATCTTTCTCTTCCCCTAGTCCCTTGGAATCATAGAATAGGATTAGATAGTTGCATTTCCTTCCTTAGGAGTATTTTAGCATTAGGATTTGGTAGAGTAACCAGCCTTCACCGCAGGTTTTCTAAATTAGCAAGTCCCACACCTTGAGAAATAATCCCATGTTACCCAAAAACACTAATTGCTCATTCATTCATCCATGAAAAATTAGAGGGTGTTTTTTTTTGTGATAACAGATTTTGGCATGCCCAGTGGGACAAGATTGAAGTCATATTTTGTAGGTGTTCCATTACAACATCCTGGTGTACATTTCATTTCACCAAGTTTGATGTGCTTTTGGTGAGATTTCAGCCTTTGGAGGCATTTTTAAGTATATCTAGTGACTACACTTGTATAAATAACGCATTTTCTCAATCATCGACCATTTCCTTTCTTACATTCATTTCATTTTCTTTTCCCATGAATTTGTACAATCATGACTTCATTTCCTCATTAGAACTCTCATTTGCAAAAAGCAAGATTACCATTTGAATCCACCTCCAACCTTGCAAAATCCTTCTTCAAGCTGCTATAACACACCTCCAGATCAGTTTTATGGGAAAAATTAGAATCAGTATGCATATTCTTATGAGCCGAGATGCAAATCAGTGTGATCATTCATCAAACCATGGAGCTATTCAAGAGCAAGAGTATGCAGACTTTGGAGGCCATTCTACACCTATAGATGAAGAGTTTGAAGGTAGAGTTCAAAGAATGGAGTAGAGCTTTCAAGCTATCAAGGAGAAACTACAAATATTGCAAGCTAAACAACCTAGTTTTAGGTAGCCTTGTCAATGGGAGGCCTTATACCTATTTGGTTTAGTCCACAACAAAGGCTTGAGGTAATGAGTGAATCCTTTACTCAAATGGTTGGATTTATTTCATCTTTGCAAGCATTAGAGGCTGATAAACCTAAGGTTGAAGAACCCTATCAATGGGATGTTCCTAAAATTTTTCCATATCAGTATCTAATTCCTATCCCTTATCAACCACCCAAGCCCAAGGTTAAAATCCTAGCTTCCTCAAGGCTTCTCCTTCCATTCCCTCTCATCCACAAGAAGAAATAACACCTTCCCCTTCATTAAAAAATATTGCAAAATCATGTTGAAACCCATCCCACCCCTCCTCTTGCATTCCTAAATCTATTTTGGGAAGAAACAAATCAGAAAATTAGTCAAGAAGGAAGCAAATTGAAGAACCCAGCAGAGAAGAACTTACAAAAAAATTGAAGGATTGGGCTTAATAGTTTGAATCCAATCAAATGTCGCAACTGGTTAAGCCTTCAACAAAGGTTGGGATTGAATAACACAATGTGGAGGATGATTTTTAGAAGATCAAATACAATAAGAAGATGATCAATAATCTCTATGTTTTGAGCCTAGTGTGCATGTTGGTACCATATTCACGAGATGTTATTAATTCATCCCAGATTGTAAAATCAAAAGATAAGAAGGAACCAACTTCAAATAAAGAGGATCACAAGGATGATGAGACCCAAGGGGATTATACTAAAAATATTGACAGTGAAGAGGTTGATTTCTTATCATATTTGGAATATTGCATTGGTAAGGAAGAACCCATTGAACTCACTACCTTTCTAGTCTCACCATCCATCTTCCAACATAGAGAGCCTCTTGTTGCTAAATTTTACCTTGGAATTGAAAAATATCAATAAATTCAAGTGAATGTATATCCTTCCTTTCCACTTTTCACAAAACCTTCCACAGAGGAAAGCATCACAGAACAACATGCTTCCCAAACTAGCCTCCATGAGGAAGAAAGAGATGAGTTTGATATTTCAAACCCCATGGATGAGGAAAAGGAGGAAGATGATGACACCATTACAAAATCATAAATCATTATAGATAATGAGTTTGAGTTTTCACACTTCTTGTTTGAAGAGGAGAATCAGAATACAAGTGTGGAGACAAGGGTGTTTGTACAAAAATAGCGGGAATAGAGCACAAAGTAGTTTGCGAGACACCCGAGAAAGGAATAAACTGCTCCTTGTGACTCCATTCATGGGAATGAGCTTCAAGGAAATGGGAAAATCACAAGCACCAAGCCTTTCCCAATCATGAATATGGCTAGTTTATAGCCACCCAAGGATTTGCAACCAGTCATGCTCACTTTAGGGCATGAGGAAAAGCTACAAAGTACCAAGGATCAACTATAATGTCTCTCAAATAAAAATGCAAAGAAACTAGACGAGGTATTTTTTCTTTTTTCAGTTGATACTTTGAAAAATGAGATGGAAAATTGGCTTCCAAACAATTTTCCAATCTTATTAAAGACCATGTCCAATGTAAAATTAGTCACATGGTCTAAAATTGTAGGAAAGGGAAGCTATTTTTTCCTACTTGTTTCAGGATATGTTTACATTCTCATCTCTTTGGTTAGAGTAGGGTAGTGTAGGTTTTGTTTCAGAAAAATAAGTGCTTATGCACACTCTTCATGTTTCCACTTGGAACATGTATGCTTTTCCACTTTGTACATAATTTTGTAGCCTTCTTGTTATTGTACAATCCATCTCAAGAAGTAATGTTCATGGCAGGCAAGTGTTTGGTACAGTTCATCCATCATCACCATGTATTTCAAAGCTCTACAATTGTAACATTCCCATTTTAAGACTTTAGAAATAAGGGGAAAAAATTGAATAATGTCCTCTGTTCTAAATAATTGTAATTTAGAAGACACATTCCAAGCCAATCAATCTCATAACAGATAACCATGCAATCGTAATGACTCAAATGAAACATCGATCTCTCATTTCATGACTCGGTATTATACCGATCTCTCATATAAACTTAATGATTTGTATACTAAGTATAATTGGTTCTCTTACCCTGTTTGGGGTATTAAGTGTTCTGCTTAAGAGGCCTATCTAAATATTTGTTACCAATATTCATCTGAAATCCTGATTCTTAAACTAGGTGACATAGGACATTACAACCAGCAACTTGCGATAATTTGGCCAAAGATTTTCAACATATTGTTCATGTTTATATTCCTAGATGGCATACTCATCAAATGGAATACATCCTTCACCCCACTTCATATGTTATCTAGAATGGTCTTCAATGACTCCTGCTAGCCCACTTGTTCAAGGTTTAACCCTAACCAAGGTTAGAAACATAGTTTAGTATAGATAACTACTCGCGGTGACTAAGGGTACATAGACATACTCAATCGACCTGATTTGATTGCGTGTGTCTAGTTATCCTAAGTCGTCGTGAGTTGCCCCCAACACTAGATCATGCTTCTAACTTATCGTAGGGTATAACTATGATCAAGTCCGAGTTTATGTAGCTCTAAATGATTAAACTCTGAAGGGTATTGCAACATGTCAACTACAATACAACATCCTCATGAAGACCCAAGTCTTCACAAAGGTATTGTACTACAACTGGTGTGTGCCAACATCCGACTGATTCCATCCCATCTGGATGTACATACTCAAGAAAGAAGTTAATGACTTTACTATTTTCATTATTTAAAGGTTAATTACAAGAGCCCTATTGAGCCTAGGTTCATTAACCATTAGGGTTACTATAATAACTGATTTGGAATTACTATGCAGCTACACATCCGCCTCCAACCCCTTTCGAACATTTTTTTTTAATTCATTAACATTCTATTTATGATTCATTTTCATAAAAATGATTGTAATACTAACGATATTAACTTAATTAACTTATCTAAGTCTTAGCTTGTTTAAGTCCCGAATCAAATCTTTCTATAATAAAATTCATTGGGATGAAGTCTACTATTATATATATATATATATATATATATATATATATATATATATATATATATATATATATATATATATATATATATATATATATATATATATTTTTTTTTTTTTATTCAGATTAAGGAATTAATCAAGAGGAAGCACACCTTCCTCTTTCCAAGATAACATTAGGATTTAATTCCAAAAGGTCTTAAATAGACTGCCTAACATTGCAGAATATTTGCCTTTCCTTTTCTAAATAAGAATTAAGGTTCATTTGGAACCTCCTAACATTTCACAAGTTATCATCATGATTTTATTTACCCATTAACATCATTTTAGTAAAACCATAGTGATTTAATTGAATGACCAATCCTAAATGCCAACTTAATAAGTTGCATTAATAAGAGGATAGTATATCTAGTACCTTTATCCTCTAGTTTGTTTTAAATCAACCCAATAGGGTTCATTACAGATATATACATAAAAGAATAGAGATAAGCTTATCATTTTCATTCCTAGAATATACAAAAAGATGACACATCAAGTACAGATAAACCCACAATATTTTCATTCATCAAAGTGGAATTCATACATTATAAGTTCAAACACTTCAAACATCTTTAGTGTCAAATAACATCAATAAGATCAATTACAAATACAACTTTCCTTTACAACAAATACATTTCAATAAAGGTTCATATTTCATCATAAAAGATTCAGTCTCTTTGGTAAAAAAAAGTAACGTCATAAAATATATTTTCTCCTTTTACCACTTAAGAGTCCATCTGTAAAAATTGCTAGCACATGTCACCATTAAACCGAGCATGATAAGCACTAAGCATTCAAATGATGTGTTTTTAATTAATTGTTTCATAAAGAGAACTCTGCTTTAATGAAACAATTAAAGCATTACGAAAGACATATCATAAAGAAATACCAGTTATAAAAGAGAGAGAAATAAAGTGATAATCCATATCATCGTTAAGAAAAGGTCATGATATAATCAGATTCAAATTTCAACTAATGATTTCATAGAAAGAATTAAAACATTAATCCAGATAAATAATATTTCATCAAAATCACAAACTACCTTTCATTTACTGATTTTTATGATTCACATCTTAATTAATTCCATCTAACCTGAGAAGATACTAACACTAATATCTCTTAGGAACAAGTCTACATTAGATGGAACAATAATACATTTATCTCAGCATTATCTCACTTAACTTCATCTTAAAATATAAAATGCCAAGCTCAATAAAACATTAGGATAAATTTAGGATGAACCAACAACACCTTCAGGAAAGAGTTTCTTAAAAAGGATTTATATCCTAATTGAGTCGACACCAACCTAAGTTTAGGATCAGCATCAATTAGATTTTTCAAAGGATGAATTCAATTTTGACATGCAATAAGAACTACTCACTCATCACAAACGAGTTCATCATTACCAATGTAAAATTCAAAGAGAATGATGGAGGAATTAAACAATCGATCCACAGATCCTCCAATCCTTCAATAAATTACAAACCAAATAGGTCAGCTCCCTCCTTAGGAGTGATACAGGTGAAGGATGAAAAGAAAAGAGAAGGATATTGTTCACTCTAGATCCTGGCAAGAATGTAATATAGACAAGTATCGTCTTTATAGTTTTCTATTTTAAAGACTACCGAGTTTAGATCAAAGCTCAAAGTTAGATAGCTATCCTGAAACAAAGAGAACAAAGAACAACAAACTGAAAGGAACGATAAGAAGATTGTTCCAAGCCGCGATCTCAGATGATAATAGCACACCACATTAGATTTGCAAAGCAGAAGAGCTAAAATACCATATATGGAAATCCATCATAATCCATAATGCTCAATACATTACAATAGAATGACTTGAATTATTCAATAAGAAAGATGTACATATAGGAGGAGGGAAGTGCAACTACTACCTAAATCAGTGGTGAAGAACTCCCACTAACTGATACTGGTAGTTAAGTTAACTCCAAAAGACTAGTAAGCTAACTTCACATAACTAAGAAGCTAACTCAACACAACTAGTAAGCTAACTCCACACAACTAGTACACCTAAGCAAGCTAACCCAACAAGTGTAGGGCTAACACAAGTGTAATAATTATCCTAATAAATAAATAAAAGGATAAATAATAACCTACACTAACACCCTCCCGTAAGCATAGCTTAGGTGGGTGGAAAAGAAGGTGGGTCCTGCAACAAGGCTTGATGAGGTACCCACGTACAACAACTGGGAAAAATGGACACTGCAAGGTACCCAAAACCAGTAATAACAAAGTAGAGAGCAAAATCCTGCTGCAAGATATCCTTAGAAGCTCGGCTCCAAAACTTGTACAATGTTGAAGAAGTGTGGTGCACACTATGGTCTGAATCCACTGCTCAATCATATAACTCAAAAACAACTGACACTGGGCTTCACCAAAATAGCTCCATGCAAGGAGACTATCAATGGAGTGATGTCAAAAAGTGAAAAACAAACACCAAACATAATTTGATCAACTGCTACAAATAGGTGTGCCACGATCCAAGAAAAACCAAGGCAACAAGGCAAGGACACGAGATCCAAATAAATAGGAGTGCCACGATCCAAGAAAAACCAAGGTAACAAGGCAAGGGCATGAAACCCGAAGAAGCAATATCAACACCACACCCTCCCATACTGCAGAATGGGTAGAGTGACACCACAGATCTGTATGAGTTGTCAAAATCAACTACTCGAACACTGACAAACTAACACTAGGCTCCACCAGAATAGCTCCCCCATAAGAGAGACTGTCAACATGCCAAAAAAAAGTGTCGAAAATATAGATCCAAAATATCTCAACAAACAAGAGAGATATAAATGTATACACCCATAGATACAAGAATGCAATACCCAAAAGTTTAGGATGTCGGGCTCAACCGAAAATGCATCCATAAGTGATCACAACACCCTCCCAAATTGGCACTTTATAATTGAGTGCATGTAAATATTACAATGAGTAAAAATACCTTTTACATTTGAAATATGTGTATAAAAGTCTCACCAATGCGTAGATCTCGAAAAAATACACAATTTCAAAAAAATATCACCTTAATCCGAGCTATGGATCAAAAGTTATGAGCTCTAGAAGGTTTTGCTATTAAAATAATATTTTAATGTTGATCTTCTTTTCAAAAGGTACATGTGACACCCAAATGTCCAAAGGGTAAAAGAGTGCATCCACACGATACAGGATTGCAACCAAAGGATAAAAGCCTGTGCCCAAAACTGAAATATCCAGAGGGTAAAAGACTGCATCCGGAAGGTACACGCTTTTATCCAATGGATAAAAGAATGCACCCGGAGGGTATAGATCTGCGCCCAAAGGATAAAAGCTTGTGCCCAAAACTGAAATATCCAGAGGGTAAAAGACTGCATCTCGGAAGGTACACGCTTTTATCCAATGGATAAAAGAATGCACCCATAGGGTACAGATCTGTGTCCAATGGATAAAAGACTGCATCCAAAACCGAAATATCTAGAGGGTAAAAGACTGCATCTGGAAGGTACATGCTTTTATCCAATGGATAAAAGAATGCACCAGAGGGTATAGATCTGCGTCCAGTGGATAAAAGACTACATCCAAAACCAAAATACCCAGAGGATAAAATACTGCATCCAGAAGGTACACGCTTTTATCCAATGGATAAAAGAATGCACCCAGGGTATAGATCTGCATCTAGATTTGACTGTCTCAAAACATGGTCGAGTTTACAGTCGATTCTATGGTTTTGGCACCTTCCAAATCCAATGGCACACTTCGTTTTGCATAAAAATTCATGTTGCAGAAAAGTGCTAACAAATTCCAAATACATGAAAATAATAAACCCTTGCTTGCAAAGAAAAACTTACAGATGGATGTCTACATCATCTATGGCTCTAATACCATGAAAGGAACGATAAGAAGATTTTTCCAAGCCACGATCTCAAATGATAATAACACACCACATTAGATTTGCAAAGCGAGAAGAGCTAAAATACCATATATGGAAATCCATCATAATCCATAATGCTCAATACATTACAATAGAATGACTTGAATTATTCAATAAGAAAGATGTACATATAGGAGGAGGAAGTGCAACTACTACATAAATCAGTGGTGAAGAACTCCCACTAACTGATATTGGTAGTTAAGTTAACTCCAAAAGACTAGTAAGCTAACTTCACATAACTGAGAAGCTAACTCAACACAACTAGTAAGCTAACTCCACACAACTAGTACACCTAAGCAAGCTAACCCAACAAGTGTAGGGTTAACACAAGTGTAAGAATTATCCTAATAAATAAATAAAAGGATAAATAATAACTTACACTAACACAAACATCTACCTTTCAGAATTCAAGGAGAATGGTTTTACATATACCTTAACTCCGCAGACTGCAAGTAACCATCTCCTAATAGATACAGAAGAATATGGAAGGAATAACCGAGTAAGTTTACCCAATTTTCTTAACTCAAATCAGAAGGAGGAGATAATATCAAATAATGGTAAAGATGAGATCTTAATACTCATTCCTTAAATAGAGGTACTCTTTCCTAAGATTGAAAAATAACCGAAGACAAATTTGATTTCCCAAGGCCGAGAAAACAATTAACTCCAAACAACCATTGAATCAGTGAACAATTCAATATTTCAATCGATAACAACAACTGTAACATAAAAGCTACAACCAAAAATGATTTCTCCTAAACTTACAATCGATAACAAAGAACTGTAGCACAAAAATACCAACTGAAAATGATATTCCTTCTAAACAATAATAGCATCAGTTCAAGAAGTTATCCCAGTTTCCCAAATAAAGAAGACAGAGTAACATTTAAGTAACTTACCCTTTTTTGTTTGAGCAACGATTTCCTTTCAAGGAGATAACACAATAAGCTTACCCATCCATTGATGGTGAACGAAAAGTTGAGAGAAAGACTTATAGTCAAAACTTCCATTCAAGCCAACTCAAAACCATGTATCTTCACAATAATCACTGAAACAGACAACTGGAATAGGAAGAATAAAACCCAACCTAGATTCATAACCACAGAGAGAGAAAAATAAAATGTCGGTATGACCACAAATCTTTTGCACGAAGTCAAACTCGGAAGATACGCTAAACCCGAAAATGCTGAAATCTATTTCATTCCAATATTTAGTCAAGCTTAGATAGAAGTTGAGTTATTCTCCAGTTCAACATTATTTACCACGAGCTCATACAAGAAGAATCGCATCTCTGATTTAAGTGAAAATAAAAATACATACACAACAAGTCGAACCAAGAAGACATACCTGGACCACCCTTTTCCTCACAACAGAGAGGATGCAACTGAATTCAATAAACTATTCCACAGATCACACGAGCGGGTTTTAGCTAACCACCATTCCAAAAAGACAAATTGCACTCAAGGGTTTTTGTTCTAGCTAAACATCGATGAGTTACTATCAAGATTTAACATAACTCAAACAAAGCGCATAAAAAGATTCAACATCATATCAAGTTCAAATAGAAGTTAAGTAAAATTCATTCATTTTTCCAACAAAGGAAACAAAACTAGAATGTATTTTTATCATAATGATGAATCCATACAGAAAAATACAATGAAAATACAAGCATCGAAAGCAAGATCAAACATCATATAAAACTCATTTTTTCCCCAAGAGTAGAGTTCTTTTAATGAAGACATTTAGGAAAAAGCGAGTAACAACTTAATGGGTAGAGCCTATCATTCCTGATAGAGCTTCTTCCTGATTTGTAGAATATTTTCCAGCCAAGCCTCAACCGCTTCTTCTTCTCCACACAAAATATACCACCTCAACTCTTCCTCTTCTTCTTATACTTCCATGGAGTCCAAAATATCTCAAGAATGAAAAAATAATAAGCAATATCCAAAATATAATTGTTGGTTTGAAGAACCAAAAACCCCATGCAGAGTAAAAACTCGAAATGAACTGAAGATCAAAACAACAATACCAAAACCCGCCATGCATTTTTCCTAGGTGGTTTCTTCACAAAAATGAAATCAATTAATGTGAAGAACATCAGTTCCCTCTTATTTCTCCATGCCACCACCATATATATTTGGTGATGCCTTAATTTCAAATTTTGCATGCAATTTCCATTTAGTGGTGATGTCAACTAGGCATCCACTAAACTCCCAATGCCTCCACCAAAATTGGTAGTCCGTAGCAATTAAAACCTAAATCAATTCCATTTAATGCCTTGAAAATCAATGCCACCAACCATGTCAATTTCAAGTAGTCCATAGGTACCCCTTAGGTTAGCAATAGTTTAGGTTAGATTATCATTAGGTTAGAAAACCGAACCTTAGTTCCTAGGTAAATCTTATTTACCTTAGGTTATATTTCATTTAAATAAACATAGCTCTCACCTAGGTTATATTTCATTTAAATAAACATAGCTCTCCCAACTTAGGTTAGATATAATACCCTTAGACTATGGTCAACCTTATTGTTTATTATTAGGTCCAAGATCCTTATACGCTATTCAGCATTTTAACATTAACAAGAAGACCCAGGCCTATCACTTAAAGCTTGTTGCTAAACAAGGATCCCTGAAGAAGAGTCCTTCACAATTATAAAAAAACAAGGCTCAGTCCATCTTCACCTTCCATTTTCCGAATGCCAAGACAACAAGACGAACAGGTAAGAAGAATTGAAGCATACCTTGGATCAATGGAATTAATCCAAGGTTTTGTTGTCAACACAAGATAAGTTATGACAACAACAATACAAGTTCATAATCTTTTTAAAAGTGAATTTAAGTTTTACAAAGAGATGAATGGCCTCATTTTCAAGTAAGCAGAAATCACAACAAAGTGAACCTTTTCAACAAATAATGAATTATCCATTGCAAACATGATTTCTAAAAGTCATATAAGTACACCTTCCTAAGACAAATCACATTTCAATGTTTGCAATGTCAAGATTGGAAGTCATCACAAGAATAAATGGCATGTCAAAGATGTTACAAAAATGCTACATCCTTTATCAATATTCGCTTTAATTCTTCATACTTGGCAAAAATCAGATTTGGGACAGCTTTCAGATGTTCATCCTTTGTCTCAACAGATCATTTGTAGAGGGAAGCAGTGAAATTTTAGATTCAGAACAATTTTCCACTCTCATAAAACTCAATTCAGAAAAAATCTTATAATGAGATGGTCAATTCAAGCTTTAAGTTAGCTCCAAGTTCAAGCAAGGTGCTTTAAGTGGATTCAGGGGTGTATTCTTTAAGTTTGGATCTGTTTTCAAATTATTAGGCTAACTTCATGCCCATTGGATGCTTCAAGGCCACTGATATTTCAATCTAACAGGAAGATTACTATTGGCATGTGTATCCAACGCTCCCTATGAGTTTCATGACATGCACTAATCGCCTCTCCTAGATCCTAACTTTCATGATTGTAGCAGAGAATAACACCTATGGGTTTTGGTCTAACGACAATTGTGGTCCAAAAAATTGTATCAGAGTGACATGTCTCGAGTTCAAAACTCACTTGGGTAACACTGAGGGGGAGATTTTTGGCATGTGTGTCCAGTGCTCCTCGTCATTTTCATGACATGGACTGCCTCTCGTAGATCCTAACTCTATCGATTGTAGCAGAGACTAACACCTATGGGTTTTGGTCTAATAGAAATTTTGGTCCAACAATTACCTCGTTGAGTCACTAAACGGTTATCTATTTTTGCACCCCTCACAAAATCGACAACTTCAAAATTTGACTTGGGAAGTGGTGGAGCTTTAATGAAGAAACTCGAGAAAATTAGGTATTATCGTGTACTTTCCATGCTTTGGGAACTTGCATTTGTTTTGGGAATTCCCCTCCTTTTCAAAAAAACCCAAACACTAAGAAAAATTTGAAAATTTTGAGAAAATGAGTCATTTATAGTGTATTGCGGGTTTTGTAGATCTAGGAGGAACATGAGGAACAATTCCTTTGTTCCTCCTATTCCCCAATTCACCAATTCAGCCGTAAGATTAAGGGAAGAGAGTATTGTAGAGTTTTGGGCATAAGACGAAACCACATAACGGTCCTACAAAGGATGTTGTTCCCCGTATCCCTTCTCGACCGCAAGGCGAAGGTGAGAAATTTTGCTAATTGTTTAATGTATTACGGAGATGTGGAAATGTGGAGGAATGGAAGAACAGAATAACTAATACCATCGAGGAACTAGTTCCCCATAATAATGTTTAATCTGAAAAACAAAGCAAGGCCACCAAGATAAGTTCAAATATTTAATGTATTGTGGGGATAGCGGAGTTAGGGGAACTAAAGGCCCGAGGAACTAGTTCCACGCGGGATCAAGTTCTCGAAAATGGTGTTCGGCCCATAAAGCAAACAGATAAAGAGCATGGTGTGTTGTAGGGAAATGGAGTAATGCAGAACCTATGCCCTGATGGAAGATTTCCCAAGTTCCACCCAAATGGATGAAATTTCACACAACAAACAAACCGGAAGTACCCGCAAAACAAATGAACAAGGCGTTGAGCCCATGGGGGTAAAATGCAAGATGGAAGTCAACGTGAAAACTACAAAATCATCCCCAACCCCGAAGAAAATGAAGGGTGGACACATGTCAAAGTTTTGGGCCCTAGGGACTCTTTTTGTAGTTTTTCATTCTACTGTAATTACATTTTTGTCATTCATGTACTCCACAACATGCATCATGCAAAGAAATCCCCGCACCCCACAACCAATGAAAGGCCCACACGTGGCAATGCACATGTGAACCAAGGAAATCCTTGAGGCCAATCAAATGCTGCCATGTGTCACGTTCATGTGCTTCATGATAGGTAAATTTTCAAATGGCCATAACTTTTGATCCACTACTCCAAATTCAATAAAATTTATATCGTTGGAAAGATATCAACATCGTCTACACCATGGAAACTAGAAATATTGATTTTTATGGGATTATGTGGGAGAAAAATAGGAAAACTTACCCAACATTAATTAACACAGTTCTAGGTAGCTAAATAATCAGATCTGATAAAATATGGCGTCCTTTTCTTCTATTACAAGCAAAAGATCATGGAGGGATGGATTTGTCAGGCTGCCCATGCCCCTTTTTAGACATTTAATGCATCTTCTTGGTGGGTGGGAGCTGAAATTTCAATTCCCCCCTTCTTCTTCTCTCACTTTCTTCTATATATTGTAAAAATGTCTCATTTGAGAGGGGATATATTCTGAGATGTAAAGAAACTCTGCCAAAATGGTTTCTGAGCAGCTCTGAGTTGTAATCCTTCATTTGGGCCTGGAAAGTGTTATTTTGCCTTATTACTCACATGTAATGGACTGTACATACTTTGAAAGCAATAAAATATGTGTTTTGAGGTGTTTCTCTCAACCCTAGCTCATATTTTTTTATATTTCCTTGCCTCTACATTCTTGTTGTTGTATTTTGTGCATGTATTTCTCATTTACAAGTTGATATTGATGTTTCATGGAGAATAGATGGTGAATGAATCTTTGGGTTTGTGTCACATTTGTTTGGCCACTCCTTCATCGCATTTTCCTTCTCTTTTATCCCTCAAAGAGGATATTTACACACCCTTTCTTGGTGCTATCACCTCTCTTTAGCTTAGGATTTCTCATTTTCATGCACCTTTCTCTTCCCCTGGTCCCTTGGAATCATCCAATAAGATAAGATAGATGCATTTCCTTCATTAGGAATAGTTTAGCATTAGGATTAAGTACAGGAACCAGCCTTCTCTAGAGGTTTGTCTTAAGTAGCGAGTCCCACAACTTGAGAGACAATCCCATGTTACCCAAAAACATTGATTTCTCATTCATCCATACATGAAAAATCAGAGGGTGTTGTTTTTGGTGATAATAGGTCCTCTTAGGTGTATTAGCATGTTTTCAAGTCCATTTGGACCTTCTTTGCTTTGTAATAAGTGGAATTTGGAGTTTCCCTCCAAAACCACAATTCAAATATTTGAAATTATCTTTGGTGTGTTTTGAGGTCTAGGAGTTAGGACAGGTGGAATAAATTTTGTAAAGGGGGTCATGGGACATTAATACGCTTGAGACATGGTCTACATGATCCTCTCTTGGCTTTGGTTCACTATGGTTATCCTTACCATAGTTAAGTTAGGTGGATGTGATCCCTAACTACCTTTCTCTTCATTCATTATTGTGATGATATTTGAATGGGATAGATAGAATAGAGGATAGAGATAAGGTTTTGAGAGGGAGAATAAGTTTGTAAAATATCCAAGAGGCTCAAGAATTCATGTACTTCCATTGATTTGATAAATGAAGAGACTTTTATTGAGAATAAAAGTGTGTATTGATGAATGAATGAGACATTGTGAATGAATCTTTTTGGTAAATGGTTTGTGAATTTTGTTACAGGTGAGATAATATTTTACAATCTTGAGGAAGTGTGAGGAGGTGATAGAACCTCTATGAGGTATGTATTCATACAAAGATGAGAAGAATAAGGTTTTAAAAAGGTAAGTTATTGTTTTATTGTATTTATGATTCATCAATGAATGATCTTGGAGGTTTAAGGGGTTCGACATTGTAGAGAGTCAATTACATTTTCATGAGAGTAAGGAATGCCAATCGGGTGTCTATGCATGTGAATATTTGCAGAAGTCTCTAAAACTAGTGAAATAGTGATGCACAATCCTTGTATGACTGATAAACATGGTTTTGGAGGTTTTTAACGTGTTTTCATGATTAGAGGAAGTTATATGAAGATGGAACAGTCTTGTAGAATCCATAAGATCCTCAAGAGGTTTGTAGAGAAATGAAATAAAAAATATACCTAAATATGCCCTCTCAAGCATGTACCCTATCCTAGGGTTTTGAATAAAGGAAAATTTTCATAAATTCAAAAATATCCATTAAAACTTGATGAATTTTTTTACTAAGGATTGAAAGGGATATTAAAAGTTTTTGAGAAGTTTCAGGAAGATTGGAATAGATTTGATATGGTAAAATTCAAAAACTCAATCTAGACTGTGTTCAAGTAAACCCCAATTTTGAGAGTCGAAAGTCAACCATAACTTCAAATTTACCTTGTGAGAAAGGCTAAAAATTGGTGAGTGGTAATTGTTATCAAATTTCCTCCACTACCCGCTGAAATTAGATAACAAGCAAATTTATGCTGATTAATCAAGATAGCTCTGAGAGTTTCGGAGAAAATGTAAAAAGAATCAAGCCTCGGAAATATAAGAGAAGACTTAGCCAAATCACGGTGAAAAGCGAAGCCTGGAGAGAGTAAACTCAGGAAAATAAAAAGGATCCATGGAAGGCACCACGTGTCAGCTCGGCGTAATTCCAAAAAGTGAGAGGGAAAAGTGAAACTCCAAACTCCCGCGGGACTTCCACGTGGAGTCAATAATGAGGGGCCCACCAAGGAAAGGATCCTCGTATTAATATACAATGAGTCCCATTACAAACTCAAAGGAAAAGTAAAGGAGCCGCGGAAGGTGCCACGTGTCAGCCTCAGTGCACTTTCAAAAGGTGCAAGAAAAGTGGAGACCCTAGGGATGCGCTTGGCCTCCATGTGGAGCTCAACACAGATAGACTTTGAACCCAAAGCAAGTTGCAAAATATTGGTGGTAGGTCAATTCAATATAGGATTAATCATGAAGCCCACCAGAATTTTAAATGCTCAGATCTTTTAAAAGATTGTGAGAGCCCGTGTGAAATGCGCGACCAAGTTCAAACGAGCATAACTTTTGACCCAAAACTCGATTTTCACAAAATTGGACTTTTCAGAAAGCTCTTGACATCCTCTACACCACAAAAAGTGGATTTCATATTTTTAGTAAGGGTAGGTGGGTGAAAATAAAATAAACATCTCCAGCTCCAATAAACCGAACACGACACACAACAATCAAGAAATGTAGAAACTGATGAAGCTTTGATGGCGATTTTTAAGGAAAATGAGCCCAGTTCAAGGAGACAATTGGAAAGTGGTTAGGAATGCATTTAATGAGCATGGCCATCATTCTTTCACTACTGCAGGTCAAGGGATAGGAGGAGTATTTTACAAGCAAGGTGTCATTAATTGCACTCATTTATTACATCTTACAAGTGGTTGAAAAAGCAATTTTGGGATTGGACTCTTCTCTCTTTCTCATTCTATATATTGTAATCTGGGTCTCATAAAAAGGGAACTAGTTGGTTTTCTTCTGTCTTAGTCCCTCTTCTATAAAAGGCAGGGGCCTGGAGCTCTAGCCTTCTTCCTAGGTTTTGTAATAGCAATCTTGCCTCTTTTCTATTATAATACTGTGCACAATTTTTGGAGTAATTTAATATGCCATGTGGTGCATTTTGTCCATCCTTTGCATATCTTTGTTGTCTCTGATCACCTTTATTTTCACATAGAAACTATGCATCTCTATAATGTTATTACTATCTTTGAAGTTGTGCTTAAGTAGTTTGAGGTAGTATTTTGTGTGATCTTCTTTGGCTTGTGGTGCAATTTCGTCCACCCTTTTCAGTCGTTCGTCATTTCCCTTCTTCAAACAGATGTGTTCTCGATTGATTTCTTAAGAGGCTTGTTTGGTACATCACCCCCATTTAACTTTTTATGTTTTGTTTCACTTTTACGACCCTCATCTCGCACTACAGAGAAGAACCAGTTTCTTTAAAATCTGGAGGTCACCGTAGGGCACACGTCCCACTAACCTAAGGTTTCCTATGACTCTAACGGTTCATCCGCAAGGATAATCATCAACAGTAATTTATAAGGTATATTTAAGTGTCCATAAAGTTTTAAAATGATTGTAGAATGTTTCATGGGTCAAACGGTCAAAACTCAATCTAATTGTTCATGGTATAACTCAATTTGAGGGTTTAGAGAACATAAAAACACTATATCTTTGCCATAAGAAAGAGTTAAGGGATGAAATTTGGAAGAAATCATATATAATGTTTCCTCATTAAGATACAAAAGAATTTATGAAGTTTCATGGTCGCACAAGAGAGATATTTAAATCAGTTTGGAAGATACAGTCCTCGTCCATGGCATTCTTAACGGTTAAGAACTCGAGATGAAGCAAAACTCGATAAGGGGTCAAAATTAATGATGAAGGCTTGGAAACCAAGAAGGAAATATGAATAAAGAGTGATAAAGGTGGAAAAAAGGTTTGAAAATAAGGAACTACTAGGTTTAAAGGTCAAGAAACTAAGAAACTTGGCCAAGACTAGCAAAAACATAGGTAGCCAAGAACACAAGAAAGTAGATATGGAGAATTTAGGAGTGAGAGGAGAGTTTGAATATGAAAATGAATTTTATGATGTGGTTATAATTTCTTAATATAGTATACAATCATAAGACACAAGTGAAGAGCCTAAACCTTGAAAACTTAGAGAAAGACCTAACAAAGACTAGATAGGTCGAATTGGGAAGGTGAAAATGGTGTTGGGAGAAAGTATGAAGAGATAGATCATGAAACTTTCCATGAAGTTAAAAAAAAGATAAAAGGTATCTAGAAATATTATCATTTTCTCAAGGGAGTCAATAGATTTTTAAGATGAGAGGATTTATATATTAAAGTAGGGCTACTAGGAAAGCTAGTGAAGAAAACGGTAAAATGAGAATAACTTGAATCGAGATTGAGTTGGGTTCTAAAATTTTGGGATAAGATAAAACCATTAATGGGTATCTAAAAATGTTGACAATGAGTGTTGATTACTTATTAAGTATTGTGGAAGTAGGATTTGACTTGAAGAAGGGCTACAAGCTAGTGAACAAGGTCTATAAGGTAAATGAAGTGAAATGGTGTTTTGACCCTTTTCAAGTTGGTAATCATGTTTGAATGATGTACTTGAGAAGGTATGAGGTGATATTAGCCCCTTGTTTCAATCTGAAAGGTAATTTGGTACTTGTAAGAAAAGATTGGCTTCTTGCATTGTACATGTTTTGTTGATCTTGATTGCTAACTAGTTGATTAGTTTGAGAACTTGATCCCTTTTGCATCTCCCACCTATATTATTGATCCATATATAGTACATCCTAAGCATGTATTTAAGGACTTGGTTCACCCTCTCTATTTGGATATCTACTCCGGATGATAAGTATTACTAAAATTCAATTTTGTGCCTAAAGCAATATCCAATGTTTCCCAAAACCTAGATGTCATGCGAGTGTCTCGATCAGAATAATCTTCTCAAAAAACTCCATACAAATGAACAATCTCTTGAAAGAATATCCTTGCCAAAATGAGTGCATCATCCTTCAAATTTCCTAGAATAAAGTGGGCTACCTTAGTGATTTTATCCACAACTACCAATATAATATCATGTTTGTTCTTAGACATTGGAAGTCCTTAAACAAAATCAATGCTAATAACCTTCACTTCTACTCAAAAGGTTCATGTGGGTGTAGCAATCTCGTTGGATGAACTTTCTCATATTTAACCCTCTGACATTCCAAACACTTTGACATAAAGAAAGCAATGTCCTATTTAATCGGTGACCAAAAGTACAATTTTTGAGATCAATTAACATCTTTGTCACTCTCGGATGACCTAAAAAGGAGAAGTCTATGCCTCCTCCAATATTAAGGTCCTGTAACCCATCAAGGTTAGGTACATAGATTCTACCATGAAATATAAGTAGTTCATATCTATCCAACTGGTAACCCTCATATCTATGATCTCGGCTATCAATTTCTAAGGAAGATTTGACCATCCCATAGAAATTATCTGAAGCTAGCTTACTCAAAATTTGTCGCCGAAAAGTGGTCCTCACTAAGGTCATGGTTATTATATGTCGTCTTTCATTAAATGCATCAACAACTCTATTTTGCTTGCCCTTGATGTAGCCTATGTCAAATGCATATTCATTCAACAATTGCAACCAATGGCATTTCCTTGTATTCAAGTTGGGTTGAGTGAAGATATATTGTAATCCTAAATGATCTATTTTGAGCACAAAGGGCTTTCCCAAGAGGAAGTGTCTCCACATCTGCATAACATGCACGATAGTTGTAAGCTCAAGATCATGTGGAGCATAATTTAACTCTCATCGCCTAATTTTTGTGACTCATAAGCCACTACTTTACCATCTTGCATTAAAACACATATAAATCCTTCATCGATGCATCTAAGTAATAAGCAGTGAATTCTCCATTTTGATATGCAACTTTTAACATTATTGCCGATGTTAACTTCTCTTTAAGAAATTTGGAGGCTTGTTCACATTTTTCATCCATTGGAACTTCTTTCCTTTCTTCTTTCCTTTCTTCTATAGTGAAGTAATATGAGTGCCAATTTTGGAGAACCCTTCCATATACTTCTCGTAATAACTTACAAGTCTAATGAAGCTACAAATCTCATGCACATTTTTAGGAGTAGGCCACTCCATAACAACCTTAATCTTTCTGGTGGTCAGCTGAAACGATATGGCTCAAATATTATACTCTTTTTGAAAGAAATAACACTTTAATAACTTGGCATAGAGCTTGTGTTGCTGTAATCTTTCCAAAATAGCAGCAAGTGATGAACATGTTCTTTTGTTTTGGAATATATCAATATGTCGTCTAAGAAGACCAAAAAGACCATCGTTATTCATCACATCCATAAAATATACCGGTGTGTTTGTGAGTCCAAAGAGAAGAATTGTGAACTCATAATCACCATACCTTGTTCAAAAAAATGTTTTTGGTATGTCACTTTCCTTAATCATTAGTTGATGATAACCTAATCTTAAATCAATCTTGAAAAAGATAGTTACTCCTCACATTTGACAAAAAAAGATCATCAATGTGGAGTAGAGGATCCCTATTCTTTAGGGTTGCTTTGTTCATCATCATGTAGTCAATGTAGAGTCTCAGTGTTCCATCCTTCTTTTTCACAAAAATTGTTGGTGCTCCACAAGGTGACACACCTGGGACAAATCAGTCATTTGGCTAACTCTCGCAATGAACCTTTAACTCCATTAACTCAATGGTAGTCATTTTATAAGACACTTTTGACTTAAGTTTGGACCCTGGAATTATATCTATGGAGCAATAAAATTCTCTATGGGGTAGGAGACCCAACAGGAAATATGTCACTAAAATCCCGAAGAAAAGGATAATTCTCCAAAGTAGGCTCATTTTCTTCACCTACATCATCAATATGCACAACATAGATAATCAATACCTTCCTTTGAGCCTTCTTCAATTACAAAGGTATATCCGGCTTAACCTTGTGGTCTTCGTGATTCCTTGAAAACTCGCTCCATTCCAAAATAGGCAACGTCCTTCCAAAATAGAATACTCTCCAACTACTAGGTGCCACGTGTATGATAAAGAATGGTTTGTATGCCAAAGACTCGAACCAATCACAATCGTTACTATCTACCACTTTTTAGTGCTAGCGACCTTCAATCCAATTTGGAAAATGTCTTTGGATGTTATAATAAATAGAAATAAAAATTATTATATATTATATGACACTATTCTACAATAGTAGGAAACATATGGGGTATACTTACAACGAGTAGATGTACAAGAATGAACTACGTAAAAAAAAAAAAAAAGCTGTTTGTTTGTTTTTTTTTTTTTTTTTTTTTTTTTTTTTTTAATAATTATTATTAGATTAAAAAGCGCACTTTTATATTAAAAAGGCTGTTTTTGAGAATGGCGTGCCTCCAATCACGAACGAAATGTTATCATCTGAGAGTGATGAAGTTGATTCTGTGGGTCTAACCTGCGATAATCTTACTGAGGCCCGAGATGAAGAGAGAATTGTGAAAAATCCTACCCAAGAGATCTCCGATTTTTCTAAAGCGCAAATTGAAGAGACCCAGAATCGAATCTTGAGTACCCAAGTGGAAGAATTGGTTTCTTGAGGGAGAGCAGAAAGCTTTAGCTAATTTTCATGAAAATTGCGCTGATTCAAATGTAACAAAAAAATTCAAATTAAAAAAGATTCAATTGCAACAAAAAAATTCAAATTAAAAAGATTCAAATGCAACAACTGCCATATTCCGATTCAAATGCAAGCCTATAAATAATATCAGGACAAAATGAGAAAGCCCTCTTAACAGCGAGAATCAAGAATCAAGAAGACTCCGGACTCCAGACCAGAAATTTGCCAGGTAACCATATTGCTTCTGTTAACAATATGTATAGCTTGTATATACTGAGTGTTTTCAACAGGATTCAATCTTGTTTTCCTTTTGAAATTTCATTGACAAGACTAACAGTTATCTCTGATCAAAATTTATGAGCAGAAAATTTCTTCAATGGATTCTTTCTCGTTATTATCTTCATCCTCTAGTAAGGATCATTGCAGGCAGTTGGAACTTAACCTAATTTCAGCCCAAGACCTGAAGAAGATGACTCTGTTTGGAAAAATGCAAACCTATGGCGTTGCATGGATCAATCCAGAGAACAAACTGTCAACACAGATTGACATAGCAGGAGGCTCGAACCCCACATGGAATGACAAGCTCATATTCAGACTTGAAGATAGTTTTCTTCACAGTGGAACTTCTTCTGTGACAATTGAGATATACTGCATTGGAATTCTTAAAGATAAGCTTGTGGGTACTGCGAGAGTCATGCTATATAACCTCCTTAAGTGCTACGGAGGACACACAGGCATGTGGATGAGCTTCTGTCTACTGCAACTCAGGCTCCCTTCAGGCCGTCCACAGGGTATTCTCAACCTTGGCAGCGTCATTCTTGATGGAGACCACCAGTTTCATGGATTGAGGTCCTTCCATGGAGGAGCTTTGGGCTATATGGAACTCATGGGCATGGCCCAGCCTAGGCCTGGTTCCTTTGTGGGCAAGCTGTTTTGCAGCAGACCTAAGGGTATGAGCATTGCTGATGATGTTGAGCTGGGGTTATCTGTATCCCATGCAAAGAAAACAGAGGCAAGCAGGATAGGCATAATGGCTGTGTTTTGAAGAAGAGGAATAAAAAGAAAAAGTTCATTGGATGTTGCCCTTATGCCTTGTCTGCAAGAAATGTGAACGGGCCTGCAAAAATTCATCTCAGCCCATCAGATGAAAATTTGTGTTGCAGCTGCAAAGAAGATCAAGATCAAGCTGATTTAAGGTATTCTAAGTATTATCACCATTAGGGTTGTCAAGGAAAGGTTCGTCTGTGGACCATGTGTAGTCTCAATTCCTAGTCGATCATTGTATTTATTGTATGTTGTAGAGTTTCATAATGTTTTTCAGTCCTGTAGTGATGCATAGGAGTTCGGAAATAGGTGATAATTTAGTAGCAGACTCACTGCCTCTATCTGGCTTGCAAAGATCTTGCTAGAGTAGATAGTGTATTTTCTTTTAAAGAAGTTTGAACACTGTATATGTAATACATTTGAAATGTGAAATAGTATGCTGGCAGATTCACAGCATTTTACTCTGTCATATGATTAACTGTGTCATATCTGTAGATTTGTTTTTGTTTTCTTGATCTGTTCTTTTTTATTTCTGTTTTTTGCAATTTTCTTAATTCATATCTTTTAATTATTGTTTTTGTATATAAAATCCAAAACCAATATAATTTTGCATTTGTGGAATTGCTTACACGACTCTAAAAGTCTTCATCGCTTATTGTATTAAGAAAATATGTCTCTGTCCACAACTTTTTGGAAGCAACCCCACATGAAAATACATTACAGTGTTACACTGTAAGCTGTTTTTTTAGTTCTTGGCATTCATGGTATGTGTATATAATTATTTGTATTTGTTAGTATTTGGGGTTTTCTAAAATTTTAAATTTGTTTGTCTAATATTTTTGAAAGTACCATATGCTATTAGGAAAACAGGATTGAAATGTCAAAAAAATTATAACCATAAAACTGTTACAAAGCAAATGAAAAAATTGGTAAAATAAGAGTTCATTAATTCCAATTCCCAAAATACTAGAAAATTCGAAAAACAGACTTGAAAGTCTAAATATTATATCCCAAAACTTTAAAAATTAATTCCCTATGAACGAACACTCAAATCCATAATACCCACCAATTGATCAATTCCAAAGAGAACACTCAAATCCATAATTCCATAGTAAATCCTCACTTTCAGTTGGGAAAAATATTATCTGTTTATGATCCTCCTTTTTCTTTTATTGTTTCTTTCAATATATAAAGCTAGAAAACATTGATAGGTTTATCTTTACACTTCCGATTTGTGTTTGAGTACAAGTATTAAAAGGCTTTGTGAAGAATCCAAAATTTGATGGATTTTAATTCCCTTTCTAAATCTGTCATGTTGGCACACAATGGGTAGAAGCTGACAAAAGTTTCTATGTTTGGATTCGCACTTGTCACCTCCATTTTCTTATACTTCTCCGAGGCTTTATGTACAGTCCTATTTCGCACATATCTAACAGTCCATTAGACCAAGTGGTTGAGGAATTAATTATTAAAAACTATAAAGCCTTGTAAAAACACCGCTACATTCAGACCACCTCTGGCTAATTGCTGCATATCCACATTAGTTATGCATCTTAACTGCTAATGTGGTAGTTAGGATAGTTGTGTATTGTGTCGATAATTAAAAGGGAAAAGAATGGCAAGGTTTGGAAGCCAGTGACATGCAAAATCTAGGTTGGCATCTCCTAACGTGCACTTGTGGAGAAAATTCCATATTGTCAAATGTAAATATGGAGTAGATACAGAGTCTCATTCTGTTTCTTCTGCTTTGGAAGGCGTGTTGAAGGAAGCCAATTTAGGATCTTCAAATGATGGTTTACAATAGTAATTTACAACCAAAACTGGTATGGATGGAGTTTCTAATTTCACCATAATCATGTAGTCATAAGTGATACAGAAAGTGAAAGAAGTGGTATATGTTTGAAAAATACGAAGTATATGTAAAAAGGCCTCTCGTACATCAAAAATCAAAGGAAACATAGGCACGGAGTAGATTGCATTCTTTGATGCGGAACAGTCTGGTCACAATGAAGAACTAGTGAAAGAAAGTGCTAAAACTAATAGAGGACACCATGGTGTAGTTCTATATAAAAGTGAGAGCAACAGTAGCAAGGATGGATTTAGTTGCAAAAGGAGATGTAGATGTTTGGACTTGGTAACTCAAGGCATACACGAAACCAATGGCAAGGGTCCTAGAAAAATGAATTAGTCAATGGACTTGGCAAGCCCTATGCATATAATGGATCAGGCAAGAATTTGGGGAAAATGATTTGTTATCAAATGAACAAGCTAAAGTTTTTCTAGATGTGAATCTCAAAAGAATTCAGAGGATTAAAGATGACAAACAACTTTCTATTGTAGAACATTGCAAGGAACACATATGCTCAACTCAAGGCAAGTGTGATGCAGCTACAAAGTTCAGAGGCCTTCGAGGGGGAAAGAAGGAAATGAATAATTCAATGAAGTTAAGGAGGGGATGTGATCAATTGATGAAGATCTGGTTGCAAAGCATGGAACGGATAAAATATTATTAGAAGCCAGTGAGCCAAACAAGTCCAAAGTTGGTAAAACATTGTTGAAAAGAAAAAGCAAATCACTGCAGATCTAGATCCAAATGATGTGTAAAAACAAAAACATCTCGAGTGAAAATGAAGAATTTTAATTCGCCGTGTGTGGTAGTACTTGTAGCATTGTAAGCACCAAAAAAAGTGCTTGAGATGGAAAGCTTGTTTAAGGTTTATTTAAGCCTCCTATCTATGGCCCAAATAGCTGGGGACAGAAATTGTCATAGGAGGATGACATATGAAATGAATTGGAAAGTGATGGTGAGGACACTGAGGACAGAGATGAGAATGACAATTAAGTAGAAGATTTATAGTGAGTGGTTCAAAGTTTGGGAAAGTGATGCAGTTTCGGCTGGGAGCCAAAATGAAAGGAAATCAAGTCTTCAGAAGGATGAAGGTGAGAATGGCAATTAAGTAGAAGATTTGGGTGGTTTCTAGGCCTTTCCAAGGCACAAACATTTTCAAAACACCACAAAAGTTGATGAAACAAACTCTATTCTCAAAGAGGCTTTAAAATAAATACCAAACAACATTTAATATTCTTTTCTTGTCTTTTACAACAAGAAAATGCAGTCAAATGCATATTGTAAATAACTAGGCTGGTTTCTAAGCTCTAGTTCTAACTACACACTCAGAGAAACTCCATAAAGGTCACAAAACAATCCTAAATTTGTTCTTACTTTTATCTGGGACCCTCCAGAGATCCCTAAGCTTCACATACTCCAAACAACCCTGTTTTTGCTTTTCACGGGGTAATTTTACAGAATTCATGCAAAATTTGAGTGTTTGGTTATTGCTAGAGAATTGACAGAAGGACCCGATTCATTACTGATAATTTAACTCTGAATTGATAGGAAAGACACATTTTGGTACTTGAGATTTGACTTAAGGATTTGCAGTCTTGCATAGCTTTCACTCATATTAATTAAAAAAAATTGAAAAAGCTTCTATTAATAATAAAATAATACACAAGTCAAAACCTTAAACATGACCAGCCAATAGGGCCTCCAGCAAGGGACATTTACGACCATAATTATTATACAAAAACCTTATAAAAGGAAAATGAAACTAAGAATCAATGCAACTGATAATCATTATTATATGGCAGCAGCATTGGAATGTGTTCTTTTATCTTGTCAATTGCATCACACACCTCTAGATCTTTAATGTTGAATTGATACATCTACAAACATAGAGAGGACAAAATCTGAGTTTGTTGGATAGCTAGAACAGTGTCATTCCCAGCGTACAGTTGTTGGCAACAATTTTTCCAAATATGAAAGAGGATACTCAACTGACAAGTGTTCCAGATGACAAAAAGGGTGGATGGAGGAAGAATGCCAAGCAAGATGGTTTTTTATTGATTTTTTTAGAAAAAAGTTCTCAAAGAGAGGAGCAGAGAGAATACCAGAGTTGGGAGGAGGAAAGGAGATGCCAAAAGAGATGGGCGATAGATTCAAGAGCATAACAGAATGGGCATTTGCCAGTACCAAGACCAAGTTTGGCTAAAGTGAGGCCAACCAGAAGTTTCATATGCAAAATTCACCATCCCAAAAGCTGACATTTAGCCTCAATAGGACACTGTCAGATTGTGTAGGTCATTCATTGTCATTGAGAATCAAAGAAGGACATAGACTATTTGGTATTAAGAGAGTCTTCAAGAAAGAACAAGTCTTGAATCAGTAGATACAAACTCCTTGGTGTGGTTATGATGATGGCAGCTTGATTTGGCCAACACCAATCCTTTCAAGGGGTTGAAGGGTTTTATATGATTTTAAGGAGAATCTCTGGCAGAATCAGCAGTATAAATGTAATATAAACATGTTTAAGTTTTGTGGGCAGATTAAACATATGGTGCAACAAGTTCCAAGAGAGCCAACTACTAGTATTTTTATCCTAGATGTCTTTAGTAGTGTCAAGGCCTTTTCTTGCAAAGGATTTTTCTCTGAATTCAAGTTGGACAACAAGGGGAAGGTTATTACATTGAATTATCTAGTTCCACCAAATATTGGAAGTGGAGAAAGATGAATACTAAATGGGATACCCAAGTATCGGGTAATCTTCCCATGGGGGATGATGTTCCAAGATGGAGGAATCCAGGACAAATTTGGGTCGCTTTTAATGAATATGACTTCTATTTTGTGGCTGCACAACTTGGAGCCAGACATGTCACAATAAATATCAAGAATTGCTTGCACATTTTCAATCTCATGTTTAGGATTTTTACAGAAAAAGGAGAGAGTCATTGGCAAAGTGAGAATCAAGAGCATAAGACTTATGTGAAAGAGTAATTCCTTTTAGATCGCCTTGATAATGAGCTCATTGGAGCATATAACCAAGGGCATCCGAAGCCATAACATACAAAAAAAGGGCAAAGAGGAAAACCTTTCCAAATGGAGTGTTGAAGGTCAAAAGACATTGTGAGGCTGTCGTTAACCATGACCTGAGTTTGCGCTTTGGTGAAGAGCATTTGAATGTAGCGTTTAAATCAGGGACCAAGTCCTAACCACTCAAGCATTTTAAGAATAAAACTCCAATAGATTCAATCATATACTTTGTCAAAATCTATTTTAACCAATATTGCATCTTGATCAAAATCTTCAACCCATTGGGTGGTTTCGATGCATAAATAAGGTTGTCCAATATATATCTTCCTTTAAGAATCTGAAATTCTCTAGGAAAACAATATATTGGGCTATCCATTTAAATTTCATAGCAATAGCCTTTGTAATGATTTTTAGGAAACATCAAGAAGAGTAATACGGGGCTATCCACCTATGTTATTCTTGTTTTTAGCTTTACGGATAAGTTTAATCAAGCCATGGTTAATGATAGCCCCCAAGGATCCATTGGCTTCCACCTCTTTATAAATATTAAACAATTCCTCTTGAGAGTGGGCCATAAAGCTTGAAAGAATTCAACCAAGAGACCATCCAAGCCAGGAGCCTTCTCAGTTTTCATTGTCCAAAGCATTGATTCAAGATCAGTTATAGTAAGATGTTTCTCAAGAAGATGACTGATAGCCTGATCCACCTTGCATGGAATACATTCATGTACCCATCCTTCCAAAAAGATTCATAGTCACGAAGGTATTGATGTTCTGAAAAATTTTACTATAGTGTTGAAAGAAAACTCCTTTGATATCATCAAGTGAAAAGATTTCAACTTCATCCTTCTTCATGATATGGTTCTCTTTCCAATAGCCTTCCAAGTGTTGGGAAGATGGATATCATTGACTTTAGTTTTTAGAACAAAATCAAGAGTAGAGTTAGTAGAGAGGATTTGGGTGGCATTATTCAATTGACTATAGTGGAACCAAGTTCACTCGGGGGTGGATATGATGTTTTAGGTGGAACCGAGGCATGATTGCGACTTCTTGGTAACATTACCATATCAAATGGCCATCCTCACTACAATAGAAACATGCATCGAGCTTGTTTAAGTTAATAACAGTTGAAGTTGAGAGAACCTTAGACCAAAAAGTTGAATGGAAGTGGGTAGTGGGTGAGAAATATCCATAGCAATACAAAATTTGGAATGGTTCCAAAGACCTAAGAATTTCTCCTTATCACATTTACACTAGAGAACATTGCTTATATGGTTGGCTAACCCATGAAGAAAAGGTCTAATAGCTAGGTTGAGAAAGGGAAACTCAACCTAGCTATTAGAATTTATATTTTTTGACATGGAACTTGCGTTTAAGGAGAGTAAGCCCTTAAACATTCCAAGAGAATAAGGAAAGCTGTAGTGGACACCTCCAAATAGAGGTTTCTCAACATCATTATTAGCAATCAAGGAAAACTGGTTATAATCACGATTAGGCATAGGGGAGAGAGATGTGGTTCTTCCAAAGCATGTTTCGTTGATAGGGATCTCTCTCCCTCAACAAATTTTACTTTATTTACTTTATGAGAGTCCCCAACAATGGGCTTGGTTGTTGTATTAGAACCTCGAGTTGAGACTCTGCCTTATGAGGAAGATATGGTTCTCTTTCCAATAGCCTTGGGAAGATGGATATCATTGACTTGAGTTTTCGAACAGAATCAAGAATAGAGTTAGTAGAGAGGATTTGGGTGTCATTTTTTAGTTAAATTTGTTTGACTATAGTGGAACCAGGGTCACTCAGGGGTGAAGATGGTGTTTTAGGTGGAACTAAGGCATAATTGTTAGACTTCTTGATAATAAGTTCATCTAACCTCTATTTCTTGAGTTTTTATTTGGGGCATTCATGTATAAAATGGTCATTCTCTCAACAATATAAACATGCATTGGGCTTGTTTAGGTAAACAACAGGTTGAAGTTGGGATAACCCTAGACCAAAAAGTTGAATTGAAGTGGGTCGTGGTTGAGAAAGATCCGTATTAATACAAATTTTGGGATGGTTCCGAGACCTAAGAATGTATCCTTATCACGTTTACACTAAATAACATTGTTTATATGGCTAGCTAACTCATGAAGAAAAAGTCTAATAGCTAGGTTGAGAAAGGGAAACTCAACCCACATGGGATATTGTGAGTGAGATGGTCCTTCAGGTGAAAATTGAGCTTCCACTTACGAAGATAGTGTAGACACTAAAATTTGCACAAAATCATTATTACATTATGCTTTTACTATACTTATATGTATGTGAGTTCAGAACAATGAAGTTAGGTCTCAGTGGCATGAGTATTTTGTTGTTTTACTCTTTATTACTTGATTTGACCTTTTATCTTATTACAAATATCTCTAGCAATATCCATTTATTGTTCCTTTTTATTTGAACTTGGTCCAAGACCGTACAATAGGGTCTGGTCCATACTATAAAGCACTAGCCCTTCTATACAATCTTGGCCCCTTTTGCTTTTTTGAGGTTGTTTTCTTTTTATGGTCCCATTTGTTATTGTTTTTAATTTTGGATTATATGTTTTGGGTCGGCCTTTCCCACCACTAAGGTTTGGATTTTGAAGTAGGAGCTCATATATATACAAGTTCATTATAGGCATTTATAACCTAGCAATCACCTATCCATCTACCACATATTGAGCTAAAGAAACAAGATATTCATTTGCATAATACATACACAACAAGGACAACATAAATTTGAATTTTTCATTTTCACACAAGGGTTTCAATTGGGATGAAGTAACATAGTTCACTATCGGTGTTGAGGCACAAGGATAACCGATGTCGGGATAGTTCCATGCACATTTACACAAAACATTAGGAAAAGGACATTGAGTCCAAAATGTAGTGCAATTCTTGATGACTCACAAATAGGGTGACCGTCGAGGCGATCTAACTCAAACATTTGCATCTTTTATTTTTAGATATAATTATTGTTTGAGTGTGTCAGTAAGATAGCTAGAGTATCTTTTGCGAATACAAGTGTGAAATCTATGGTTATAGGAGATCTAAACATACAAAAGTGTAAAACAAGCAATAATGAAGGAACCCAAAAAAAATCATATTACAAAGAGTTGTGGTCTAGGAAAATAGGGAAGGGTCAATTTGTATAATATGGGCCCGACCCTTCTATACGGTCCTACACTAGAGAGTATTGTTGAAGAACATGTGATCTCGGTTCATCCAAAATCGTTCACAGTTCCTAGTTATGGTGGTGACACGGTCCTAAGTCATTCATTTTACCTCTCTTCCAATTCTAATTGATATATCAGTTTAGCATGCTTGTAAATAGTCTAGTTTTCATTGTAAATATGTATATAATTGTATATATATGTAATGTGTATTATATTGTTGTCAAATTCATTTATAACCAGTTGCATTTATTATTCAACTCTAAACTTAATCAAAATTTTAATTAGGTTGGATACATTTTGGTGAACCCACTTTTGTTTAAACATACAACCTTATTTAGGGTCTTTCTTACCCTCTTTTATTGGGCCTTCTGATTTCCAAAACCCTAGGGTTGTGCTAATAGGTGTATGATATTTCCTATCATATTTCTTATTTTTATTTTGACCATGGCTTGTTATAGGGCTTTACAAAATCATAAGGGTTACCATCCCCTAATCAAGTCCATACCACTTTTGGATTTTCAAAGTATCACAATCTCTAGTCCTACTCCTTTTCTCGTTCCCTAGAATATGGTTCTACCACTTGGTTTTCCAATAAGAGTTTGGTTATGAGATCATCCCGAATTTGAGGCTCCCCACCTTTTGCTCATAATGTACATGCAAGCACTATGCCTCCACATATTATAGTTTCCCTTCTTAGTGTTGTTTTTCTTCATATGTTGATGATGTACTCCTAATTATCAACCATCCCCTCATTTCAGGAATATCCTAATTTTTCACCACGTTTTTGCATATCCCCCTAGCCTTCACCTTCATATTCTAAAGTGGGAATTTCTCGTGTATGATCTCCTTAGAAGATCTTATCTCTTCCATTTTTAATAATGTACATACGAGCACTACACTTCCACACAATATTGTTTCCCCTTACTAGTGCTTTTGTTTTTCCCTTTGTACATCTAACTAATATTTGTGATGAATGTATTTCCACTCCTCTAGATGATTATACCTCTTCTTGTCACACTTTTTATTTCAATGAATGGGCTAGTGATTGTGAACAAACCCCTTTTGTGCCCCAAGTTGATGCTCTTAGTTAGGACATCCAAGATCTCAATTCTAGTGATGATGAAAGTGTTTATAGCTTATATGAGAATGATATGCCTTCTATATATACCCTCATTGTTGTTATCTCTTACTCTACAAATAGTGATATAGATCCTCATATCAACGATTGCATTAGTGATGATGATGTTTTTGATGCCTCTATTACTCTAAGTGATGCAACATGTGTTTCTACTCTTTCTCTTGAATGCAACAGTAACTCTATTACACATACTATGAATGATCTAACTTGTGCTTCTACTCTTCTTGTTGAATGCAAGAGTATTGATGTAACTTGTGATCCTATTGTCCATATTATGAATTATGCTTCTTGTAATGATCCTATTTTTTATTTCTTTTTTACAACTTCTACATGCTAATGAGAATATTGATATCAAATGCACACATGTAGATTCTACTCTTAGTGTTGGTAATACAAATGGTCATGATTCTCCTCCTAGTTTGGATGATTTGATTGAAAATCATAATTTTATTCCTTTACCATCCCCATGTGAGCCCACACCTATAGAGCCTCATGATATACCCAAATAACTTCCATAGGATACCCCTTCGCATATTGTTTCTAAATGGAACAGTGTTCCCATTGCAACCATTAATGGTAAAATCCATCCCTTTAATGAACATTTAAGTTTCTATGGAATACCTTCACAAGAGGTTCTCTCCTTTATGCATGCAACAGGTGATTTACAACATAAATTATATACCTTACCTCTATAAAGTAGGGCATGTTATGTTATTCTTGATTTAAAAACTATTTATGGAAATCCCATTCGGTGTAAGATATTTCAATATCCCTTCCCTAGGGATTTTATTATGCCTTCATTCCAATTATTTGATGTCACTTCAAATCCTTATGTGCATTTTAGGCATTATCAAACACTTATGGATTCATATAATAATGATAGGTTACTTCTTAAATCCTTTTCTAAAAGTATCATAGGTAATGAAATATATTGGTTCAATCACATTCCTAGTAGGTCCTTGAACACTTTTCTTGAGCTTGAAGATTATTTTATTGCCCACTTTGTCTTGTTATTTGGGATTTGTCTGTGGATTTTATGCATTGAAATCTAGAAATCTATCTACATATCATTTGTTATGACTAAGAAAGCTATAAAAGAAAGCTTGGGATGTAGTAAGTGGGAAAAAAAAGGTTGTGTTTATCTTAGCAAGAGTGCATTATGAAAACTAGTAGTGTTAAAGAGTAATTTTCCAAATTTGAGTGTCTACATTTGCCCCATTTAAGTATGAAATTAAAATTAAATACTTAAAGGAAAATATACCTAAGTGTGTAGACACACTTTGTCTTCACTTAGAGTTTGTTTTACAGAGTCTTGTTGTGTTGGTGTTGGCATGCTCCAAGCTAAAATATGCAACACATTGTACTCAATGCCCATAGTAAATAATTCAACTTTAACTCAAATGTAAAATGTAACATGAAAGATTTTTATTTTCACAAAATGAAATAAAGATATGCAAAACATTGAAGGAATACACATTTTTGTTTCGTAAAGGGGAAAGTTCTTGTTCTTTTATTTCACTTGAAAATTTGCATCATTGAACTTGCTAAAGGATTAGGGGTCATTAGTCCCCAATTTGTCGTGGAGAAACCAGAGTATTAGGTGCATGAAACACAACATGGGAGAGAGAGAGAGAGAGAGAGAGAGAGAGAGAGAGAGAGAGAGAGAAGAGTGAAGTACCGAAGCACCCCATGAAGGAAGAATACATATCAAATTCATTCAATAAAATTAACCACTTTGATACTTTCCACAATCCCATGGAACACCATGTTGCAAATAGATCCAAGCCTAATTTTGTAAATAAGGACACACAATAGAAAAGAGAATGAATGTCCCCATGCCCTTCCCATGTGTCGTATAACTGATTGGAAACTAAATAGAAAATGTAATGTACTAAAATGTAAATGAAGAAAGGAGACCCATGCCCCCAAGATTCCCAAAATTGTAGTAGAAACTAAGTGTCATAGTGAAGGAGTGAAGTAGTTCATGCCCCATGTAACTAATCTCGACCGAGTGATGTGAAATTAAAATTGTGACAAAAACATGTACCTATAGGTGAAAATATGAAATTACAAAGAAATTTGGTGTAACTACCCCTTGAACAAAAAGTTTGAAAGGATTAAAATTTTCCATACAGCCCTAACCAAATTGTATGTTTTCGACCTTGCGCATGGTTTTATGGATTTTAGTGCTTAATTTTTTTTTTATGTACCTATACCTTGTTTGTACCATTATGTTGTCCCAAAATTCTACTTGTGTTTGTTGTAGGTGTAGAATATACACGGATGAATTCCCCCTCTTTTGAGGCACTTGCAAAAAACCATTTTGAGCGCATGGCTCAAAATAACAGATGTGTTCCCATTCATTAGATGTATGAGAAGCTATAAAAGAGTGTATTATATTGAAGAGGTGGCCACCTTGAAGAACATGTATCTACAAAAAGGACATTTTGTGCATGGTGGAAACCATGGATCATAACAAGAGCAATAATAACAACAAATAGAAATAGTAGAGATAGTATCAACATTACTAATAAGGCATGTATAATAAAACAAGTGAAATAATAGTAAAATTATAGTCAATAGTATGCAAACAAGTGTCACACAAAGGCGTAGAGCTGAAAACATGGGACACCCATGGTGTCACAAGACAATCAAGGTCCATAGGCTTGCAAAAAATAACACACAAGATAAGCATAGATCCACAAACATGGGGCATGCACGATGTCACAAGACAAGCAAGGCACATAGGCTGAAAATAGTGAAACAAACAAGTAATAACACACACAACAAGCATGCATGAAAAAGAATAATGTTATAACATGATGAAATGATATAGAAATTGATATAAAAAGAGACATGTGAAGTAAAATGTGACAACATTACATAAGACACATGTGTTAGTGTTTCTATCTCAAAAGATAACATGTACATAATATATGCAATCAAACATAATGATGAAGTAGAGATGAACTATAATAGAAAAATAAAACCTATGTGTAGTGTATAATAGATGCCCCCAAATGTATAGGATGTCATGGTCAAGGTTTGACCAGCACCTATCATCGTGTACCGATTTTTGTGTGTCTTGCATCAAGCACAATATACCACATGAACACATATGTGTAAGGAGTAGACAAGATACGTTATTAATCAAACCAAAGTGGCTAACAACAAATGTAATGTAGAGTGTAAATAATTCAAGCTAAGTGTGTAGGTCCTGATTTTTTATTTTTGCAAATATATGCATGTTTTCTGATTTTGAAACTATGTAAATGTTTATGTATTTTTTCATGTTGAGCTATGTAAAAGGAATATGGGTAGTATCAAATCTACCAAAAAATTTTAGAAGATCATCAGTTTGGGGTCAAACCTGAAAGGCTTGGGATCATCCATGTGGTGAAGCTTCCTAAAGAAAGAATCTATGAACAATCTAGTTTAGCGGGAGTGATATAGGGCCATAATGTGTTATTCATCGGTGTAGGGAGGGCCTTGTATCTTCATAACATTAATCTAGTGTAGTATTTCGTATTAGGTTGGTAATCAAATAAATTTTTGTTGTGAATAGTCATGTCAGTGAGTAGGGGAAAAGTGATACCAGTGTTACATTGATTGAGAGTACCAGATATATGTCGTACCCAAGATCGTCAAAAAGAACACAATGTAGGTTGGAGATCAAAAATGACCCAAACATTAATGGTGATGATACATAGGCTAAAATCAATCAGGAGCATAATATAACCTTAGAAATTAGAAGGCGCAGAGAAATAGGTGTGATATCCGATGGCATTAACCCCAAATTACGAAAAGCATCATGAGTACAAATGTTTTTGTTTGTATTTAATTTGAATGGTATGTGGTGCTAATATTGATCATGAATGTATACATTACATGTGAAAGATTCAAAGCATGATTTCATACTAGATGTCGGTATATCGAAAAAAGGTGATTGTTCAAGAGGTAACAATGTTGCATGAGAAACAAGTGATATGTCTTTTTGCTTTAATATTGTTGATTATGTTGAGTAAGAACCAATAGTAATTTTTATCATGTCTAGAAATATTATGTTAACCAGAAAAGGGATACCGGATTAGTGAGAAATTTTTTTGATAGAGTGATGATGTTTATAAGGAAAGGTAAGGAAACCAAGATTGAGTAAGATAGGTAAAATTTCTTGTAGTGTATCAAGATGAGCATGGATTGTAGTAGAATGAATTGATAGTATGGTATAAAATGTATTGATTGTGCATGTTGCAATGGATCGGGGCCACTAATGTCAAAGAGAATGCAATCACTAGTGGCACTAGTATCATATATAGTAGTCTTAAGACGATAATTCCCAGTCTAGTAAAGACAAAAAGAGAATGAAAAATAGACTCGTCCTCATTAATTGAATTGAAATTGAGTTTACACAAGCTCTCCTCTGTAAGGTCTATGGGATCAATGTCAATATTAGTGGAATAATTTGTGGCATTAGGTTGTTGAATAGCACCATACAAAGGGTTAGAGGTAATTTTTATTGCATGATAGTACAAGAAGATGGAGGCATTTAGTTATATGTATTTTCAAATGTCTCAATATATGGAGATGCAGAGGGATCAAAATGATGAATGGTTTCACCAAAAACTTGTGTCTAATTTATCTAAAGGATTTGGCTATAACAGAGGAATGACATAAGGCATTTGTGGATTGAACATATCAATTTGAAAATACTGGAAAGTATCCTGGATCGCATTATAGTATGTTCGAGTGTCATTGTGGAAGAATTTGACACAATAATGGAAATTAGATGGGATAGTTTGCATATCATGAATTCAAGGGCAGCCCAAGAGGAGGTTGTAATGGATAATATTTTCCTTGATATGAAAAGTGGTAGGTAATAACTTAATGCCAACAAGTATATCCAAAGTGATAGTGCCTAATGTAGATTGTGTGATATTATCAAATCTACACACAATAGTATTGGTAATGATTGTGGTGTGGGAAATACCTATTTGCATAAGGGGGGATTTGGGACATATGTTAAGGCCATAGTCATTATCAATCAAAACCCACTTTGATGAGGAATCTTTGAATATATGTAGTGGTGAAAAGAGGTGGTACATGTCCATACTAGAGACAGGAGGGATATCTCGTGGTATTGAAGGTAATATCATGATCAAGTTCCTTAAAGATATTCATGAGAGAAGAAATAGTAACTAGTTGGGTATTTTTATCCAAGGTAAAAGAGGGAAAATTATCTTGTAAGGTTTCCTTGTAAACATATGCTTTTGAAGGATCTCGAAGAGAAATATCTTAGTATGGGTGTTAAGAAGTTGTTCCAATAGATCATATCCCTTACATGGTGCATTAGTTTTGGCCATATGAGATGTAGGTTGAGGAGGAAAAGGTGGATTTCTCCCTAGTGGTTTTTTATTATGTCTTGTGGTAACAACGTTAATTATGGGAACTGCTAGGGTAGAATGAAAGTGTGGTGGAAATTTAGTAGTAACATTAGTGACCTCAAAATGTATATCTAGATAAGTATAAGTCTTATTATCCATGTGACAAGTACTATCGGTGTAAGAATCATTTCTCATATGTGAAGCATAGGCATGGACCTGGTTAGAGGGATAATATGTTGTGTTAGTAAAAGGGTTTGAATCCTTAGGCTTAAGTCAAATATCATAGAAAATTGGAGGCAACGACATGATGAAATAAAGTAGAAAGATAAATACAACACCAAAAGCAAATAGGAAGAGCATACACAATCAATAGGAAAACTAGGGCTTGAAAGGATACACAAGATGCAATGTCGGATTCACCAAAAAATTACACCCTTATTAGATTATATGAAATCTAGATTAGTGAATTAAGTACACTAAATGATGTAAGGGGGCTATAGGAGGTTATTCGATTAACTAACTTCCAACATTAATTATTTAATATCAGAAGAACAAATTAATACTTGTAACTAATGTATGAAACAAGATATGAACTTGAAAGCACAATGGAATGAATGAACTTATTGGATTACATATGGATATGGGAAGTTATATGTGTACACATTGTTGGAATTTATAGAAGATCCGAAAACTGTTGATGCTTCATTTCTACAACTATGATTGAAATTGACATAGGAAAACCCTATAATTCTTTCAAGAATTTATATATGATCTTGACCCTACTATACAATATTGGACTGCTTGGATTTTGGATCTACAAGTTTCTAGAAGTGTCTCCTTCCTATAAATTATTTTCCTTGTCAAACCCTACTTTGTCGGTCATGCTACAAATCCTTCTTAACATTTTCAAAGTGAGATATCAAACCCTAACCATGGGTGGGAGACCCTAAAAAAACATTAGTTGGGTTTAGGTAACCCTCATGTACCACTAACATTGGCACTAATCCAAATAGGCATCAAACCATATGTCATTCTCCACCAAGATTTGTGATATATAAATGAATGCAACTAGATTTGGCAACATCTTTGACAATGCTTCATTGATTTCGAATCTTTCTAAAATACTTGGAGAAAGTATGTTTGAGTTATTTTAAATGAGAGAAGATGATTCTTTGACTGGTAAGAAGCTTCAAACCTATTGTGGTTGTTTTCCTAATGATTGTACATGATATTTTGTGATATTTAGGGAGCCTTGGGTTCCTTTTGCAAGAGTGGGAAGTAAGTGTATCAATATAGCCCCATAGGATTTAAAAGTTAATAAATTAGGTAGTGTTAACTTGCTTATATAGGGTTCCAAAGGTAAATTATTGAAGAAAGGCCAACCTAGAGGGAGTAAAGGACCCATCAGAGAATGTGAAACTGAAAGCAAAGATGGAGGATATGCAGTGCAAAACCATATAAATAGGTCAAGACCAGATATAAATTCTTGACCAAATTATACGGCCTTGACCATGGATGAGAAACATGAAAACTAGAGTTTACATCCTGTTAGTTGATATTTTCTATGTATTTTATCCATTAAACTCTAATAATCTAATAAGATATGAATGTGCATGACTAAGCAGGATATAAAAGAGACCTCGAGATGTAAAAAGTGAGTATAGAAAGGTTGTGTTTATCTTAGCAAGAGTGCATTGTCAAAACCAACAACGTTAAAGAGTAAATTACCAAATTTGAGTGTTTACACAAAATAAAACCAAATAACTAGTCAAACCTCTCATCACACAATGGTACCATATGAACTCACTACAAGCAACATATATCAACATATATTACTTTTCAGGGCCATGCCCTTCTTAAACATGTTTATACATCATCACTATCATCATCAATATACTCTAAAATCCTACTAATTCATCAAGATATTTTCTACATCCATAGATAGATCACATAATATAGGATCATATTTTATAGGCTTGGATCCTCATAACTAAACACACAGAGACTCAAAAGTGGAAAATTTCTAACACATGTCAAAAGCTGTATAGGAATTTTAGGACCTTATTATGGGATTAACCATACTATGCGTTCCAACACAAGGGCATATCCTATACAATTTTCAATTATCAGAATTTACATCAGCTATTTACATGGTTTTTATGTAGTCTCAAATACATATGACTCAATTCAGAGCATTATACGAGAGACGAGAGTACTTCATGCATTCTTACCGCACTATTCTTATTTACTCATAAGAACATGATTTTGGGGCATGATACCTATCCTCACCTATCATTTCGGAAATCTATATGACCAATCTCAGCGGTATAAAATTGTATCAAGACATGGAAATCTCTATTCCTTCGATGCTTTCTATTCAATTTATCACAATATTACAAATTTAGACCATTCTACTTATTTTTAATATTTTTCCATAAAATTACAAAATGTCGATACTTACTAGCTCATTGAATGTTTGTGCCTTAATGGAATCCACCATTTGATCAAAATCCTAAATGTAAAGCTTTTCGACATGCAACATTTTATCTCTCGCCAATTTCTCGCAAAGCAAAGTCACTATCAATCACAGTAATAATGTAAGTACTATTTGAATTTCCACCATACTATTTATAGTAAATGTGCCCCTTTGGGACTATAGTCACATATCTGGCCTACTTTTATCATTTACCTCATGCCTCGCACTTACGCACACCATATCTCGGTCTCAATTTCTCCATTTTTAGGTTGTCTTAAAGATCAGGATTGTTATTCGCCCTATTTCAATTCTAAACTATGATAAATCTTCATTTGTATTCTATTCATGTCCCATGACCCTCGGTTTATAAAAGTGTATTTACACATGCTAAACTTATATGATCCCTATAATACGTTTTCCAAGACAATATTCATGAACCAATCCAATACAAATCTATTTTATCAAGACTTGATCTTATTTTATCACTTTTTACACACTCTATATTATCTTGGAAAGCGTATTATCTTATTCATGAACTTAAATACTCATCTAAATCCTTTATGAGGAGGTAGTTTCTATTATACACTTGCTACCAAATCTATACTATTATATCCAACACTCTTTCAATGTTACAAATCTACAATCAACACTTTATACCAACATAATCACTATGTCTAGTCACTACTCAAGTGTGCATATTATCGTATGCACATATTCTTATTTCTACACTTCTACAAGATTACTATGTCACCAATAGTTTATTCTCAATTAATGTCTCCACTAATATGGCCCATAGCTTGGGCCCGGTTATCGTATCAAAATATCATGATCATGACTCTTGTTATTGTATCAAAATATGCCTACTCTATATAGAACATTTTATTAATTTGTGCACAAACATTCACTCACACCCATATATCATTCTCTATTACAATTATATCACACCAATGTCTCTTACTATTACTCTAATATATATTCTTGTAATTTTTATTCCTAGAATATTGTACTCTTATTTATCATTATATAAACTATGCAAGACCCTTATCTCTATCTTTCACCTCAAGTGATAGTGTTTCATACTTTCCCTTTCACCGAAGGGGGAAACCGTAAAGTTTTGACTATGCAAGGTCACTTTTCCTCTATTTTTATTCACAAATCAATAAGCAAATTTAGTAGACTAGTTATGCAAGTCTATCCTCACTTACACAAGCTAATTAACTAAAATGTGGATTTATTAAGTTAATATAGCTATGAACAATAGTAAATAAATATGCAAAATGACCCAAGTAACTAGGCTAATGAAAATAGAAACCCTAATGTGTAAGGTTGGTTAATTCATAGGCTGATCTAGATTGTGTCGTAAAATAAACTGAATATTTTGGAAGCAGGAAAAAACATGTAGAAGTCCTAAAAGGACATATCTAAGTTTTTGGATGGACTGGAGCCCCTGGGAGAGTATCAAGGCATCTGTGGGCACCCTAGTCTATGTTCTGGATGCCCTGGTTTGTGCAGGAGGTCCGGAAACCATATTTGCAGGTTCAGATAATGATGTGAAACGCTCGATGTTTGTCGTGTGTAAATTGTTGTTGTGTTAAATGTCATTGATGATCAACAATGAAAATAGACTTGCAAAAACCCAAGACAAGCATCAAAACCCTAAAAAAATAAAAATGCATATGAAGGGGTTGGATTGTCCTCAGCTGCCACAATGGTGGACTTACTAACTAAGTGTTGCACTACATCTCATACCCGATGTAGTTATGTGTATGTTTGTGTGAAATCTTGTCCTAGGTTACTCTTGTGCGGTGCACTTTGTGAAAGTAACAAGTAGTCACTACATGTAGAAAATGTAATAGAATGGTGGATGGAATAGAATAAACTTCCCTCCTATGTAGTGTGATGCAGATGAACTAGCCTTGTGCCTTATGATGGAGCTAGATGGATGCAAATGAGATTTAGATGGATGCAACCTTAGATGATGATAGTAGTGCTTAGTGCTTAGTCCCTCATTATGGACTCATAACTTTGTATTTATATGATATTCTTGTTCTAATTTCATAGTTAACCTTGAAGAGGTCGATTTGCCAAAATGATAGAATGTTCAAATGGCTAGAAAGTGCCTAAAAAGTGGTGGGAAAAGTGTAAAAAGGATCGGGACACCCTGACTGGGACCAAGGTGCTTGTGGGTGCCCCAAGATTAGCCGGGCACCCAGTCAAGGCTAGAATAACAAAAAAATCTAAAATAATCTGCGGTGAAGGTCGGTAATGAAGACAGAAAACAAAGTAAAATGGCCAAAAGATGGTGGTTAATTATTACTTTCTTCACTCAAAAACCATATGAATAGTAGTATAAGAATATGACTTATTAGTGTCTAAAGTGCATGATTTTATGTCTACATTTACCCCCACTTTATGTTGGTGAGCGAAGCTCAGTAACATGAAGTAGATAGAGATGCGTGCACGATGTCCATGTATAGTGATGCAAAAAGCTTGTCGAAGGACTAGACAAAGCGTGTAGTGAAAAGAATATGATGGATCATGGAAACTAAATATGTAAAAGCACAAAAAAGTGAGGATAGTGAACCTAAAGAAGAAACGTGTGTAGTTGCCGATGTGTGTGAAGTACCTGCATGGTTAGTATCATGTGTGCTGCTGAAAAATGTTGTTGTTTCCCCCAATTTTTGTAGTTGTTGTTGACTTCTTGCTTCTCACAGTCGGACTGTAAGGAGAAGATGATCAAGTAGTCAAATACGCATGTATATATTTCAAAAACACATGTAAAAGATGCATGTATATGTAATGAAAAGATTAAAATGAAATTATGAAAAGTGTAAAAAGGAACATGTGCACCTAATATGTGATGAGAGAAAGGGTGTAGAAAGAGGATATCGTGTCCTAGTTTTTGGGCAATCGACGCCGTAGGAAAGAAGTGTAGGGAGGAATTTTTTGTATCCTCCAACCTATAATCGCTTCTACGAATACATGTGAAGAGATACTAAGTCGCTTGGTTTTTGGAAGATCTAATGTCATTAGCTAGAGTAGTGTAGAGAGGATTTTTTTGTATCCTCTAACTTATAACTGCTCCCTAGAATGTTAAGGACAACCATGTCTTGTAAAATCCATGGTGTACGTGAGTTCATAGACTATTTTGAACCCACTCATTGTATAACCCATAATACCTGTGGCAAAAGCCGATCGAATCGAACCGGTGTAGAAGTGTTGTGTAATATGTAAAACCCCTAATGATGCCCCCTTTTTTGGGGCGTATGTGATGTCATCGATAGGAAAATGCAACCTCAAAAGAGGACCAACCACATGAACTCGTAACTCTTCCATGCAAAAGAAAAGGAAAGCACTTGATAGAAACCAAGACATGCCCAAATAAGAAGGCTAGCTAAAAACAAGTGTTAGTACAAACAAGCATGCATGTAGAAAGCAATGTGTGTAACATACTCATTTTAAGAATTCAATACAAGGGGAAAAATTTATATCATAATGTTTCATTGTTCTAAATTCACATAATTTAGAACCAACATTAGTTTATCCAATCCATCCTACAACAGTAAACCATATACAGTTGTTATGAGTTGGTATTAAACCAATACCTCATATTTCATTTCATCAATGCATACACTAAGTATACTTGTGGTTCCCTTATTCATTTAGGTCCATTCAAGTGTTAATCTCTAAAGTGCATATCTTGGTATCTTACATCTTTAGTCTAGGTGAAATCAGGACAACGTAATCAGCAACTTGTGATACTTTGGCCAAAGTTTCAAGACATGTTTGTCATGCTTTAATTCCTAGATGGCATACTCGTCGAAAGGAATATGTCTTTCACCACACTCGAAACTGTTATCTAGATTTGGACTTATTTGATTTGCATCAATCACTTCCAAGGTCTATGCTAGATACTAATTAGGGATAGTTCACATGGGCTAGTGTTGATAAGTCATCTTAGGGTGACTAAGGGAAATTAAGTATATCTGAATTGACTTGCGTCACTTCGGATCCACTTCCTTTCTCATAGTCATCATAATATGACATCGGCACTAAGCCATACTCCTATCACAAATTGGTGTCTAACATTTACCTGGATCCACAGTTTACGATAGTTACATTTAGGGGAGCTAGGTGGATTATCATGCCATAGTAGCTACTCCATAGTAACTAATTAATGACTTACGTCATTAACTAGGTATTGTGCAACGGTGACTATGTTGCAATAGCCCGTCGAGTTCCGCTAAACGGAACATCATATCTTAACAAGTTCATTAGTTTAATTAGTTCATGACTTGTTAATCTCTCTCTAAGTTACTCTCGTTGATAGGTTTCATACCTAAATATCTATGAGGGTTCGTAATGAATTTCCTTTAAATTAGATAGTAAACACTTAATCAATTAAGGGCAGGTTATAGATTTAATTACGTGTTATTCTTAATCATGAAAACATAGTTAATCAAAACATTATGCACATATCTTAATTCCAATTCATAATAATAATATCCTTTTATCATCAATCAATTTTCCTTAATTGATAATGTAGTTATATCTGAATTAATCACCACTTTATGTATATAACCACACAATGTTCCTTAAAATGGTTAACTGTTGTTTTACATACTCAAATAGTTATCTAGATAATAAAATCAAACACATTGTGTTACTTCTATATTATCTAAGTATAACTTATATTCACATAATTTAATTACAACATATTCTTATATCTCAACTTCATTCATAATGTACCTAGATAATAAACCATACTACATTCAATTTATAACTAATATTCAATCATATAAGAGCATCATTATCTTTCATTAGTTTAGACTCCATATCTCACATGATTGCATAAACTAATGCAGATTGCCCTTTCGTTTCTCTATGATATAATGACTAAGTTTAGAACTCTTCAATCATTCACTTTAAGAATAACATAAGACAATGTTATTAATAAGGAAATGTCTTTATTCAATTCTAGAACCCAAGATATGAGAATCATGTTCAAACAACTTAAATCAACTTCTTTTGGAATAGATATAATAAATGGACCATTAGCCTTTCCTATTTCTGAAACATAAGTACATCAAGTAATGAGAATTACAATCAATTATACAAAATCATCTTTCTTCAATCAATAGAACAAATGCAAACTTCTAAACTTCATCCTTCTTTCACCTTTCACAAATTTCATCTGCAAGATTGTTAACATTTGTCAGTTCATACGAACTAGCATGATAAGATCTAAATCTTCATAATACTCTATCTAATAATTTCATAAAAGGAATGTTGCTTTTAACTGAAATTATTCTAAGGTTCAAAAAGGAATACACAACTCTTTTGAACATTCAACATAGACATCTTTCAATCATCAACATAATGAATACAAGATAACTAAGTACCTCAATCAAGTAAGAGCCATGCAAGAAATAACTTAAGATATATTCAAGTAAACTAATCAATAACAACTTGATCAACAATCAATCCCAGCTATGTAAATAATAGTTATATATCACAGTCATATAATCCTTTATATATATATATATATATATATATATATATATATGTAACTTATAAAAAAGTCAAGTACAATCCACATGATCCTAACTTACTCACACAGTTACTTATATTCCATCCGAACAATACTTATTTAAGGTTCAGGTATAAGCTTATATCACAGTAACTTAATCACCATATCTTATAAGTTATACACACCAATAACTTATTCAATATTAGGTTAATTTATACTTCTTAAACTTATTATAACAGTCAAGTATAATCTAAGTACAAAGATCTATTATAATAGCCAAATATTCACTAAGTAATAGTAATAACTGTTATAGCCATCAAGTTCAATACATACCAACATGCATCAATTAATAATCATTACTTATCATAAGTTATGAATCATATATCCTATTGGATTATAACAGTAGAGTCTACTATAAAAGGTAAGACTCCAAATACCTATCAACATTAAGTACAGAAAAGGATAATCATTCAATCAATGATAATCAACAATCAAGGATAAGGCTCTAAGTGAGCTCTAAGCATATGTTAATAATAGATGAACAAAAGCTCATAATCTTCTTAAGATTTAAGAATCTAAGAATACCATCAAAACTAAAGAACATCATTGTAGAAGAAAACAGAGTCCATCATCAAACATAAAATCTTAATTTTAAAATATGTAAATAAATAATTTTATATTTAAAAAATCGAGTAAATTATGGATCTTAATTATTCCACATTTTATATGTGTTTGGTCATGTTTTGGTTGTCAGGACATAGTTTGTTCAGTACAAAAACTCAAAAAGTGGGACACATGATTATATGCTTTGACTATGAAAATAATTTTTATACCCGGTCTTAATTATTCCATATCGGGGTGTTCATCCATTACCAAAACATGTATCGATTCGGTGGATTTGAATAATGAATTCGTTAATCAAACATACAAAACATGAATCATTTAATAGATACTCTTATTGATCGTATGAGCCTATGGCATGATATCTCACTGCAACAAATCAAGAAGTCACAAAGCATCTATAACCCAAGTAACAATTAAGAGAAGACAATGTATACACTCATATCAGCTATAGGCCTTCCTAGATAGACTATTTCAAAATCAACAGGTTGATAAGAAATCATCAATGCACATCCATACCTTTATACATTAACAAATACAACAATAATCTAAGTTTTTTGCATACATTACCAGGATATAACTCCTAGCCATAACAAAAAGTCCTCATCAAAAGTTGCAGAGTTTATAGATCAGATAAGGTGAAGTGTTACTCGTTTACACCCCATAACTTCATATGGGTTAGCATATATCAAAAAAATGAATACCCAAAACAACACTGAGGGTATATACATGGTAAATGATTAATCACAAATACCCATTAAAGGTAATGGTGAAAATGATAGTTCAATGCAACTGAATAACATCATATAGTTGACATACATCAAATTGATTCGATAAGCGCATCCAAAGGTAGGTAGTTCATAAAAAGGCTAAACTAGAATTACCCACTATCTCTTTGAGTTTAAAAGTAAAGCACGAATATAGGTAACAATAACCAAGTCTCGAGTCAATTATCCTACAAGCTTTCAGGTATGCCATTTCTCATACAATACAAATACTAGTCTAGCTCATAAATATATTACAATAGTATTTTAAAAAATGCATTCATCCTTACAAGAACATAGGTACAAACATATCAAGAGATTCGTCCATTTCAACATCAACTAGAACCCTATAAGATTAATCCATTTTTCACAATCATTTCACATAGTCCAGATGTAAAAATGAAGGAAACATAAAGATATCCAAGTTTTGAATCAAATAAACAAAACCCACAACCATCAAAACAAATCTCAACAAAAATCAGAGATCCTTTCATGAAGGCATTAAGTAGAGCATATTATTTTAAAGAGTTAGAGCCTATCATGCCTGGTAGAGCTCCTAATATCTTCTCTCTAAGCTTCGTGAGTTCTTCTCCAAGCTCGAATACCAAAGTGACTCCACAAAAAGATCAAAACAGTTTCCACAAAAAAATCCAACCCTTCCATTCTCCACTTACTTCTTTTAATAACTGAGCCATTAAGAGTCCCTCAAATTTCTCCTCCATGCAATAGGAGATTCAATGCAATTTCAAAAATAGATCAATGAATCAAAATAGACCATAAACATGCAGAGCTCCAAGAGCTCGATGGAAAAAAATCAAAATGAAACCAACTTCTCTATTTTTCCTCCAAACCACCATCACCTTCTCCAAGGATGTTTTGGGTTTATCAATGCCAATAATTGCTAGTTCCTAAATTCCCACCAACCGCCCTTGTCTCTAGTTTAATTTTAGAGCCAACTAACAGTTAACAAAAATTTCCATTGTTCCCTTAACCACATATTTTGCTAAGTTCACCACTTTGACCAAGTCTTTTTCCAAAAGATGGTGGTTAGGTCATTTAAATGAAACTCATAAAAATTCTAAGTACGTGTGGGTTGGAACCCAACTCATCTCATCGTGCATTTGACCCCTTTCCACATTGCCAACCATAGTAACGTCTAGGTTAGGTCTTAGGGTTTCGTAGTATAGTTTAGGATTTATAAAACAACATTCATCCATCAACCTTAGGTTAGGTTTTTAAATTAATTCAAATATACATAGTGTATCCTTAGGTCCTTAGGACTTAAACATTCCACTTAGAATAGGTTAGTTTAGGATACATTTAATCACCATGAACATAATCATCCACATTAGGTCCCTTTAGCACTTATCAAATGAACCGGGCTTAATTTAACAACTGTAAGCCTTCATTAAGCCATGCAACCTGAACAACTTAAGTTAGATTTATAGTCCACATGATCTGGAAATAATAATTCATAGTTTACAAAGTAGTCAAGTAAACCTTTCAATTTTTAGTCAAAATAGTATGTTGATTTAGGATAATACCCTGGATCACTAAAATTGATCCAGGTGTTATTCTGAATCTTCATATCGATAAAATAGTATTAATAGAAGCGTTCAATGGAAATAAATGTAAATCTTACCCCTTTACCTTATTACTTACATGCTCCAGAACCTAGATTGTATTATCCAAGAGTTGAAGCCACTATGCTCATTTCAACAATAGAAAGGTAAGTACATCATAATCTTATCAAAACATAAGTACAAATTATGCCATTAAAGAATTATAAGTCTACCAGATCAATAAGTAAATGATGTTATTTCAGCAAACATGCAATAACATTCCAACAGTGAACATCAAACAAAACAAAATCCCATGCAAATGTTTGTCAACCAATCACATAATCCAAGTATAATTATAAAAATAATAGGGGTATTACAACGTGTAAGCTACCAAGAAATATAGTAATGTACAAATGCAAGAAGAAAAAGTAGACCGTTAAAAGTGGGTTACAAACATGGGACACCACTCACGATGTCACAAGACACATAGGGACATAATGGCGCGTCTGACAAAAAAAGTGTGCACACCAAACATAGGGAAAATCCCATGCAAACAAGGACAAACAATAACAGACAATGTAACAAACAAGTATGGAAGCAAATATCTCTGCATAATAAGTGTTGCACATGAAATACTAGTTAGCATGTTAGAAAGATAACTAGTATGTTAAAAGCATGTATAAGCAAGTAATGAAAAGTGCCAAGTAGAAAATAAAACAATAGCGCCTAGAAGAGATGAATATGGATGCCCCCACCGACTAGTGTAGTATGGGTAGAAGGTGAAAATTTGTGTTGCATGCAAAAGATATGTATCGAAATCACAACTAATAAAGGGCATGAACACGCATATGTGTATGGTATAGATAAATGACATACAAGAGATCTATCTAGCATGTGTAATAAGGTGACCATGAACAAGAAAATGCAAGAAAGAGTAAAAGCAACCATGATATGCAACATGTTGTGGATGGATGGAATGCAATGCAAGATGGAATGATAAGATTCGTGTGCCCCCAAAGTGAATGGAAATGTATGCAATGAGGTTCATTTTGTTTTCCCCTTAGTAGTCAAGAATGAACCGTAAATGAGAGTGCGTCATCGGGAAATGGTCGAATAGTGTGTATTGTGTCTAACGCATTGTGATGAATGTGTATATGTGTTGTGAAGATATGCAACCTAGAGATGATGTGTGTGTGATCCTTATAGCCAAAGCATATATCACGACAAGTTGATTGAGTGAGTGATGATGTAGCCTAAAGTGTATATCACTACAAGATGAATAAAGGGAGTGGTGATGTAGCCTAAAGTGTATACAATGTGAAGGAATATGTGACCATTTAGTCTATAGCATATGTCACTAACCTAGGAATGTTGCATGATAGATGTTTGAATGATGAGCGTGTGAGTATGATAAGGTCTGTTTGATTAGTAAACCCTAGCGGTCGAGTATGGACCAAGGAACTAAGTGCGTCATAGGGTAATGAGTGTAGTGCGTAGAAGACGATGTAATATAGTGGAAAATAGACGACCATGTGATATGTAAAGTGTGTGATATGCGAGTGTATAGAATGCAATGTAAAAATGCATAGATAGACTAATAGTGTCAAATGCACGCTATGTGATGTGTACGTTGAGTAGTATGTAATGCTAGATGCATGTTGGCTATATTTTTTGCACAATTGAAAACCTAAGCTGCCATGAGATAAATCTCCCTCATTTACCGGTGAGGCTCCCGTGTAAGATTTTGTCAATTATATTTTCTAATATCTATCTGTTGGTTTTACTTTAACCACGTAGCTCATGCACCATAGCTAGGCATTTTTACAACAAGTAAACAACTATAAGAAATTAATATATGTAGAAGAGGGAAATAATTGAATGCGAGCAGAAAAGAAAGAAGATGTGCAACCTGACCAATAGTTAACAGAGTTGGTCACATGCACATAGACAAAACAAACAAATCTAGAAATGCAGAATTCAAAGCAAAGGAAAGTTTCAGATCCAAATCTAAGATAACACAAAGTTTATGTAAAGATCTAAAAATAAATAAGAAACAAATGCACCGTTGACACAAACTTATTCAAAAATCTACCTCCTTTCAATTCCTTAGCTTGTAGAAAGATATCAAGGGTTTCAGCTCAAAGTCTGGAACATAAGAATGTTGATTACAAATTCTAATCCTTTAACATGTAGGTTCTTCCTCTATTTATAGTGTATAGAGGGAAATTACAAATAGGAATCCTTTTTAATGAATTGCCACATGTTGAAGCTATGAAAAAGGGAAGCAGATGGCAATCTTCCTCCTAGAATTCCTCTTTGCATGACATGCATAATTTATAACTAAAAATACAACCTTTTATTTTGCATGTCTGCCACCTATTTCTAAGTAATTGACTTCTTCCAGTAACTTGAAGTAACATCTTTTAAACCAATCACTTAAGTTTTATAATTTAATTGATTACTCAATTACTTTGTCGAGAAAATAAGAGAAAGAAAAAGAAACATAAGAAATTAGAAGAAAGTTGTTACACTCTCAGTCTTGTTCTTTTTCCATATTCTACATGTGGTTGACTCTTTTGCATTTGATTCTCACCAAACTGGATCTGGAAGTAGTTGACTGTGATTTTCTTGCGGGTGCTACCTCTGACCTATCTTCCCTCTTATCCTTGAATATTTTGCAGTTCTTCTCCATTACATGCACCAAAGTCTGAATGTTTGTCATAAAGAATTTAGAAAAAACTCATCATCTGTTATTTTTAATTACATATGAGAAATTTTAAATTCTGGAAATCACTCTAGGTGAATGCAAATACAAGTAAATTTAATGAAGGCTTCAACTAGAAGATTGGGATCACATGAACAAGATCCTGGAAGGAATTTTCCATGCACTGACTTCCACACGGGCTACGCTAGAAACAAGAGGATGATTTTTTTCTAGAAACCTTTACAATTATGAGATCTGGATTTATTTCTCCCTTTGATTCTAAAGATATATTCAATGTATCAGATATTGACTTATGGTTTCTTCACCAATATAGGCATCGTGATGAATTCCTACAATTTATTTACACAAATATGGAGTCCATGGCATGAATACTTGATTTTTATCACCAAAATTTGCACATAAAGTCTGTTGCCCTAAAATTTGAGGCTTTGTTTGCATGCAAAGAAAGAAAATATATTATTTAATTCACACAGGAAAATATATCAACATGCAGATGCTCGAGAATGACAAAAATTAGGTTATTCTAACCCTAGGCACCAAAAATGGAAGCTTCCTGTCAGTGGAAAATAAACTTTAATGCAAAATCCTCCTTCTTTTGGCACCAAAACACCGTCAGTGCTGCAATCTTCATCAAAAATAAATAATTTCTTCTCCTTTATGGCATCCCATGCTTATATAACCTCTAGCATGTTATTTTTAATAATTTCCTCTTCCTATTTCTGGCAATTTAATTAATTAATAGCCATGTCTATTCATCCAATTTGGGCACCCAATTATGCATGTTGCTGGTTGCTTTTTAATAAATTTATTTTATTTATTTTTAACATGCATCCATGACTTATCTTTAGCTCACCCTTTTGCATTGACTTTCCTTCCATTCATGGCGCCAAAATTAGGTAGAGAAGCCATTAATAAATATTATTAAAAGCATTGTTTAATGCCAAGATGGGTCGCACTTTTTGGCAAGGGTGAGTGCTAAAAATAAGAAGTCAACTTGATGGGAATTTCCACCCTGCACTGCAGCTCCAAAAATCCCCTCTTCCACTTAAGTGATTTGACTTTCATAATGGGAATTTTTACCCTACAAGGCAGGTAAGAAATTCTCGTCGGTGCTTTAAGTGATTTTTCTTTTATAATGGGAATTTTTACCCTGCAAGGCAGGTAAGAAATTCTCGCTTTGCCTGCCACCTCTAATATTCCCATTGTAGCTTAAGTGATTTTGACTTCATGGGAAAAATTACCTTGCAAGCAAGTAAGAAATTCTTGTCACTGTCACTTCCAAATTCCCATTGCAGCTTAGATCTATTTATTCCAAAAAGTGTGACTTGCATAGGAGAGGCTTTTTCTGCTTAACTTCATCTTTTTGGGTCAGAAGTTTGCCTTCTGAGACTAATTCCTTCTAGTGTTGAGGCCATAAATGATCTCCAGACGTTCCAGGAAATTAAACAAACTATACAGAACAAAGACCGGATCGAGGGGAATTTAACAGACAGACTGCGGAGAAAACCGAAAACAAATGCAAAAGAAATAAATAAAAACGAAAAACGTTGCCAGAAGTAGCAGACAATGCTCTGAATTCATTCCTGGTGAAAATCCTATTGAGATGTGTGAATATTGGCATGCAAAACTTCAATAGGATTCAACCAGAGCACAATTTACTTCAAACGGGACTTTATTTATTTAATAAATAATAATTTCCCGCAGATAAAACTTGGCGGAGGGATAAAATGAGTTTTAACATCTGGGTATTTGTCAAAATTGGCTCATATGATTCACTGGGAATATCTTAACGTAATAAAGACATCTTTTGGCAATAAAAACACAAAATAGCCATTATGTTAAAAAGAATGATTTCTTTTTAAATGGGTAGTCCCAGATTTCAGGGTGAAATCTGGGGACACCAATGCAAGTGTGAAAAATGTATGATGAGGCCTAGTACGATGTATAACGTGTAGATGTGAAAAATTCAAAATTATGTAAACTAACAATAGAATGTGTGATGTAAGATGTGTGATGTGTGAATAGACACAATGTGTAGTAACTATTACTGCACGGTGTGTGGGGTTCATGTGTGGTAAGCCCTCAAAAGTAAAGTGTGAACCGAAGCACAAGAGTGTGTCATCGGGTAATGACGACGCTAGAACATGGGATGAATATGCCTATGTAAGGAAATTGATGTAAGTCAATGCAGAGATGAGAAATGTGTCTCTACTAATATGATGGGGGGGATGTGTGAGATGTTATGCCCCCCAAGTGTGCATGAATGAATGAACTATCAATGACAATGAAGGACGAAGGTCCTTCATCCAATACATGTGGTGACAAAAGTGTATGATCATGTTCTAATAGTGGTGGTATAGTAGACAAATGTTGTGCTAGTGAATGAATTCTATGTGTATGCAATGGATGAATAAATGATGAATGTCGTGGTGTAGAAAAATATTTCGATGATGGAGATCTATGTTATGTGGAGTGTGAAGGTGATGGAAACCCACATGGAATAAATTGAAGTAGTGGTCGATGTTGAGATGTAGTAATGCCTGTCCTAAGAATGGGCCTATACCTATGAGTAATACTAGTTAAGTGGCGAGGTCATCTAAATAATGCACGAGTAGGTGAACTAGGAGTAGATTACACTTTGAGTAGCATATAATGCGATGTGATAGATGAAGTATGTGGGGGTGATAACTAATGTCCAAAGAGACGCCTACCATGGAGAAGAGGGAGGTACACCGTTAATAGAGATAACTTGATTGTTGTAAATGAATTTAAGTCATAGAGATGATATATTGAGACTAACGAATCCAATTAAGACCAAGAAGCATGTCACACCCATCAACTATGTTTCCAACGAGGAAAGGCACAAGCATAGTAAGAGGACCAACCGTAACACGCATTTTGACGAAACCAAAGGGTTTGGTGAAAGAGTATTCAATTTGCGATAGAGGGTAACCGATAGCTTGAAGCAGTGGAATGGAAGATGCACTAATGGGCCACGAAGGGTAAACCTTAGTATTATTGATGGAAACCAAACCAATATATGCCTTAATATGTAAGTGATTAGATGTGAAATTCACATGATAATCGTGGTTAGAGAAAGAGATGATCGGTGGCAAAGCGTCAGTATGTGCAACTAAGAAATCAAGAGCCTTGGATGTAGGAAGGGGAATTGTGTGATATGTATGATTGGCATAAGAGTCAGATGCTTTCTTGTCATGCGGTTGAGATTGATTATTAAATAATTTTATTTTACCCTTGTCATTGGTCGGGGAGGAGTCTATGAGTTCGGAAATTCAAGCTTGTTATTATCAATAAGATCTTGAATGATTATGCGGAGCTTGAAACATCAATTTGTAGAATGTCCCACACATCTATGATAGTCACATCAATATTTTTGTTGTAATTCCTACCTTTTGGTCATGATGGATCTAATTCAAGTGGTGGAGGGAGCGTGAGAATATTGTTCTTGAGAATTTGTTGCAATATGATATTTGGGGCCATAGAAAGTTCGTAAACATATGCATATGCGCTGATGATTGAACCTCTTTAGGAGTAGTGATTGCATTAACAGTAATTTTAGTGTCAGTCATCTCATTTGTAGATGGTTTGAATGGTGCCTTGTTTTGAAAATGAGTGGAGGATGATGTTTTCTCTTGATACTTAAGTTCTCCTATGGATAGGAGTTTGGTCTCAAAAAGCTTAAGAGTATGACAAAGTTGATCGAATGAAGGAGAGGTTTCAAAGAGAAAACTTTCTTGAAGTGGTGGTAAAATAATTTGAATAAAACAAATCCTAAATCTCAGAGTCCACTAGTACATTTGACATCTTAGCTAGATTGTTTTTATATCTCAAAACGTAATTGGCTAGGTGTTCATTGGGTCCCTGTTTCAATTGTGCTAATTGAGCATAAGAGATCTTGGAGCCAATATTGATAGAGAAATGAGTAATAAAATCATCATCTAGATGTGTAAATGAAGTTACCAAGTGAATAGGTAGGTCATAAAACCAACGCATCACATAATCATGGAGACTACGGGAAATATTTTAGCCAAAACAACATGATCATCAACAAAATCAAGACAAGCGGTATGAAATTATCTAAGATGTTCCTGCGAGTCACCATGTTGATTGAAAATGGGAAGCTTGGGGGTGAAAAACTAGGAGGAAGCGGATAAGTGGAGATGGAAGGTGCAAACGGAGTATGCAATAACAAGGTGGAATCTAAGGATGGTGACACATGCAAAGTGACCTATTGTAACTTACAAATTTGAGCTTGAAGGCCACTGATAAAGATTAGTCAATTCTTGAATACCAACGGATGAAACTTGTCTTGTATGAGAAACTAAAGGTGGTGTAAAGTGATTAGTAAGAGTAGTGACAGAAATGAGAATGGTGGAAATAGGTGGAAGAGTATAAGCAAGTGATTGAGTAGCAACGAAAGTGGGTATGGCCACGGAAGCAGTGAGCTCCGCCAAATCAGTATCTTCCTCAAGAGAAACATGTAAAACTAAATCTAGATCTTAAGGATGTTCAACAATATGATCATTAATGGCCTTAAGATGAGCTTGATAAAATATTCATGAGATTGAGCCATGGCGAAAGGAGAATACACCCTAGACAGAAAGTGGATTCGAAAGACGGGTTCACCAAAATGATTAACTAAAATGTGGATTTATTAAGTTAATCTAACTAGGAACAATAGTAAATAATAGTAAATAAAATAGTAAATAAATATGGAAAGTGACCCAAACAACTAGGCTAATGAAAATAGAAACCCTAATGTGTAAGAAGAGTAAGGAAGTGACTTAGCTAATTCACAGCTGATCTGGACTATGTCGTAAAATAAACTAAATATTCTAGAAGTAGGAACTAACATACAAAGGTCTTGAAAAGGACATATCTGAGTTGTTTGGATGGACTGGGGAGCTTGGGAGAGGATCGGGACATTTGTGGGCGCCCTAGTCTACGTTATGGGTACCCTGGTCTATACGAGAGGTCTAGAAACCATATTTTCAGGGTCGGATGATGATTTCAAACCCTCAATATCTTTCGTGTGTAACTCACTACTATGTGCTAAATTTCATTGATGATCAACAATGAAGAATAGACCTACAAAACCCCAAGACAAGCATCAAAACCCTAAAAAGAAAATTTCAAATGAATGGGTTGGATTGTCCTCAGTGGCCACAATGGTGGACTTACTAACTGAGCGTTGCACTACATCTTATACCTGATGTAGTTCTATGTGTGTGTGTTGCAATCATTCCCTAGGTTTCTCTTATGTCAGTCACACTTTGTGAAAGTAGTAAGTAATAACTATATATAGAAAATGTAATAGAATGGTGGATGGAATAGAATAAAATTCCCTCCTATGTAGTGTGATGTAGATGAACCAGCCTTGTGCCTTATGATGGAGCTAGATGGATGCAAATGAGCTTTAGATGGATGCAACCTTAGATGATGATAGTAGTTCCTAGTGCTTGGTCCCTCATTATGGACTCATAACTTTGTATTTATATGGCTCTTTTGTTATAATTTCATAATTAACCCCGAAGAGGTCAACCACCAAAAAGATAGAATGTTCAAACAGCTAAAAAGTGCCCAAAAAGTGGCGGGAAAGTGTAAAAGGATCAAGCCACCCGACCGGGACCGGGCGCCTTTGGGTGCCCTTGATCAAGGATAGAATGACAGAAAATGCTAAAAATAGACTAGGCATGTATGCGGTGAATGTCGACAATGAAGAAAGAAATCAAAGTAAAATGGCCAAAAGATGGGGGTCAATTAATACTTTCTTCACTTAAAAACCATATGAATAGTACTATGAGACCAAGACTAAATAATGTCTAAAGTGTATGATTTTGTGTCTACACAAACCAAATAAGTTAGCTATACAAGGCCACTCTCTCAAGTACATTACAATACAATTCCAATGCTCAAATGGTCACTCTTGATTATGAAATGAACTAGTTACTTAATACACATACTCACAAACATGAAATGTTATTATATTTATTATAAATACAAGGGGGAAATCAAATATTTGAATTAAGAAAATTATCAATATTTTAGTAATAATACACCCGTATAATTATATAGCGGGGGCAATAAGATGTTATTTCCTTCCACCTTATAGCCTAGTTTTCAGATCTCTAATACCTAGATCTATTTTGCAGAGTTTGGTCTTGTATGTGGGAAGCGTTATTGGGGAAACTATAAATCTTTGTGAAACTCTTCCCTTAATGACTAAGGAAACTTGTTCCCACTTATCTCTTAAAAATTACTTGTTGGGGATTTGATCAAACCCTAACTCTCTGAATACGCCAAATGTAATATTAAAACGCCTATTTGTCACATATGACATCTTGACTCCTATGATATGCTTCTCCCTTATCTCTTTTTGGGTCATATTATAAATCACACTATTCATCGTGCACGGTTAATATTCTCGACACACTTATAGTTGTTCTTACTTCAAAATTTTCCTATAGGTATGATATTTTTCTCTTTTAAACTAGTAAATTTCATTCACTAGCATAAAGTGTTGGAAATGTAGATAATAAAATTTGCACAAAATTATTATTACATTTTTCTTTTATTGTACTTTTATGTATGTGATTTCGAACAATGAAATTGGCTTAGTGGCATTCATACTTTGTTGTTTTACTCTATATTGCTTAATTGACCGATTACCTTATTATTTTACCTTATGGATTTTATTTTAAGCCATTTTATAGTGATCTTTGATAGTATTCATTCATTGCTCCTTTTATTTGAACATAGTCCAAGACCATCTGATAGATTTTAGACCGTATTATGGTCTGAACCTTCTATATGGTCTTGGCCCCTTTTTTTGGTTTCTTTCTCTTTATGGGCCCGATTGTTAATATTTTTACTTTTGGATTATATGTTGAGTGTCATCCGTAAAAGAAAGCGATAACTAGATCATACCAAGCCAAGAACACAGATGTTAATTAAACATCACGATCAATAAGATGAAATCATTTCACTAGAATAACTTTACATAAAATTTTGCAAACAAATGAGTAGCAATATCATATATTACTATGGAACTCAATGAAATACAATGAGAATGGGCCTTGCTTATATAGGCAAGGAATAACAATATAAGAACCAGTCAAGGTCGTAGATCAAGCCATAAATCATGGAAAGAACTAGTCATCAAAGAACTAGTCAAGTCCATAGATTTATGAGAGAACTAGACATCAAGGATCTAGTCAATACCATAGATCTAGGAAAGAACTAGTCAATACCATAGATCGAGGAAAGAACTATACCTAACGACTAGATAATATCTCCTAATATCTAAATAAATAAAAGAAATATCCACACACATAAGTGGGTGAGGATAAATACAATAAAGGTAAATAATATACCTTGGTGAACATGAGATAAGGTAAATACCTACTCTAACACCCCCCTCAAGTGAAGTTAGGGGCCAAATAAGAAGTGGCATGTCCACAGTATGAGTCCCGGAAACTAGGCCTAATGAGGTACTCATGTACAATATATCCATGAAGAAATCTTGAACCAAAAGAAGGAAATAATCCTGCTAGAAGGAAAGAGAAAGAAGAAGAAGAAGGAAGATGTTCTCACGAACACCCCCAAGAACAACTTCCGAAACCCCAAGCATTCCACGCAACTCAAGGTAGCGAGGTGATGCAAAAGGCTTCATAAAGATGTCTGCAACTGTTCTTTGAGTCGGAATGTACTCCAAGCAAAGAACTCCATCCTAAATGTGTTGATGAATGAAGTGGATGTGTATCTCAATATGCTTGGTCCGTTGGTGCTCAACTAGGTTGCGAGAAATGTGAATTACACTTTGGTTGTCACACCAAAGTACAGTCGGTGAATCTGTGGGAATCCAAACTCTGTCAATAACTTGCAAAGCCAAAGAATCTGTTGACTCATTGTAACTGTTGCCCTGTACTCTACCTCTGAAGATGAAAGTGCAATAGCCTGTTGCTTTTTGCATGCCCCAAGCAATTGGAGAAGAACCAAGATAAAAAGATAGCCGAGAAATGGAATGCCTATCATCAATAGAACATTCCCAATCTGAATGTGTATACCCAACCAACTAAGCAGAGTCCCTAGTGTAGTGTAGGCCAAAGTGGGAAGTGCCATGCAAATAGCACAAAATCCTTTTAGCAACTGTCAGTGACTACTATGAGGAGAATGTGTAAACTGAGATACAAGCCCTACTGCAAATGAAATATCAGGGCGAGTATCGGTCAAGTACATGAGACTCCCAACTAACTGTCTATACAACGTAGGATCACAAAGTGTTGTGGTACATGTGGATGTAAGAGTAACTCCAAACTGAAAAGGAGATGGACTTGGCTTGTAATCAGCCATATCAAAGTGCCTAAGAAGATCATGGGTGTAATTTTGCTAACTCAAATGAATGCATGAATCTATCTGAGAAATCTACAAACCAAGGAAATAATGTAATAGCCCAAGATCTGTCATGTCAAACTGTGTAGAAAGAGCCCTCTGAATACTTTGAATGTGGGAAGAAGAGCTTCCAGTAAGTAACAGATCATCAACATACAAGAAAAGTATCACAATATCCTCACCAACATGCTAGAGATACACTGTATGATTGGAGTGGCAATGAACAAAACTAGTAGATAGAAGAAAAGAATCCATCTTCTCATACCAATCCTAAGGGGCTTGTTTGAGACCATAGAGAGACCTTCGGAGCTGACAAACAAGAGAAGAATCCTGAAAAATCTAGCGGTTGGTCCATATATATTTCCTCTTGTAGATCTCCATGTAAGAAGACACTCTTCACGTCCATCTAGTATACGGGCCACCCCTGTGATGTAGCAATAGCAAGTACAAGGTGTACAGAATCCATCTTGGCAACAGTACAAAATTCTCAAAGTAATCAATACCTTCAACTTGTGAAAAACCCTTTGCAACAAGATGAACCTTATACTTGTCAATGGACCCATCAACTATGTATTTGGTTCAGTATACCCACTTACACCTAACCATCTTTCTTCCTTTAGGAAGAGATACCAAATCCCAAGTATGATTCTTCATCAAAGAAGAATACTCAGTTTTCATCGCATCATCCTACTCTTGTATCCCATGAGCCTTTGAAAAAGACTGTGGATCCTCGAAAGCACGACACAAAATTCCGTAACTGTAGAATGTGCGTGATGATGGCTAGTGGGTGGAAGATCCTCTATGAAATATGTTGCCTCAAAAAATTGCCCTGAAAACATAGTGCAGTACAATCCCATAGTACGAGACCAATTAGGCATAGTGACAACATCGGTGGGAATAGGATCCTCAACGACATCTAATCATGAGGAGTGAAACGCTCATCAAAGCTGAACATGTGTTAGAAAAAGAACATCATGAGTATGAGGATCTAAAAGACGATAAGCTCTCATCTCCTCACAATACCCTACAAAGATCAAGGCTCTTCTTATCCAAATCTTTCCTTTTCTTCTTTGGCACAAAGGCCCAAGCATGGCTCCCAAAGACTTGAAAAAATGAGACATCTAGATTAGTGTTGGACCAAGCTTCCTCTGGAGTCAAATGCTCAAGTGCTCTATGTGGTGTCTGATTGAATATAGTTAGCACAATTAATTGCTTCTACCCAATAGATAGGAGGTATATCTCTAGAATGCATCATACAGTTAGCCATTTCCTTCAAAGTTCTATTCTTCCTTTCTGCTAATCCATTTTGTTGTGGAGTATGAGGAACAGAATGTTGGTGAATAATGCCTTGAGTTGCCAAAAAGTTAGAAAACTCATTGTTGAAGTACTCCCCCATTATCAATACAAAGGTTCTTTATGCTACTAGAAGATTGTTTCTCGACCAAATCCTTGAAGACTTTGAAGTGTGAAAAAACATCACTTTTGTACTTGAGAAAATAAACCCAAGTACGCCTCAAGAAATTATCAATAAATGTAAGTGCATACTTAGCTCCATTGAAAGATGGGGTAGGAAAAACCATCAAGTCACTATGCACAAGCTCAAGTGGTGAAGAATCTCTCTTAGAAAAATTCTTAAGAAAAGGATCTTGGTGTTGTTTCCCTAATGCACAACCATGACAAAATCTCTCAAGACAAGAAACTCTAGGAATACCATCTACCATACCATGAGTGCTCAACTCCTTCAAATATCTATATTTGAGATGTCCAAATCTTTCATGCCAAAGCTTACTCTCTGAATCTGCATGAGAAACCAATCTTGTCCCTATAGAAGAAGTGTCATCAAAACCCTTAAAGTGATATAGTCTAGAACTATGATCAACAATACCTTGAGCAACAAGTGAATAAGGCTCCAACAAAGTTCGTACTTCTGTCCCATGTGGTGTAAAAGTCATTATTTTTCCTTGACCAGAATGACAAATTTGATATACATAAAACAAATTTGTAGTGATGTTATGAACATATAATGCATCTTGGATATTGACACCATCAAGTTATATATCACCTTTTCCCTCAACGAGAAAGAAAGGAAGAATCTCAACATCAATTTTAGAAGTAAAACTCAAACCTAGAGAAACAAAATACTCCTTGGGAGAATTCATGTGATGAGAAGCACCAGAATCTATAACCCAATTGATTATGCGAAAGTGGTGATTGAGATCTTCCAACAACATTAAGTGCTTTTCCATGTTGATTAGAAGGAGGTGGAGTGGAGATATAAATTGTGTATTTCTTGACTGCATCCTCTAAGGCTTGCATTCACTTATAACACCTATGTTCTTCATGATTACTACCCCACAAAAAAGAGCATGAGCGGCTAGACTTATTCTTGGATTTAGAAGACTCCTTGGGTTTAGAGTTGGTTTCTTTAGGTTTAGGAGCATTTTGAGATGGAGAAGGTGTGGATTTGGTTTTCTTGTTTGGTTTTCCCTTGCCCGTAGGATTAGATACAACTAATGCCTTTTGAGATTTGGAAGACTCAAGGTGAGATAATTTGGATTCTTCCTAGTAATTATTTCACAAAATGTTTCTAAGTTAGGCATTTTGAATGTGTCACCTAAGGCATCCATGCTAGAGAAAAGTGTAGAAGCAAAAATTTGGAATGGTCCTCTCAACTTGGATAGAATCAACTAAACACACTCTACATCTTTCTTATCTCTTCCACTCCCCTTCGGTTGTGTCAACAAATGCTTGAACTTGGTAAGATAGTCTATAATTGTTGGAAAATCTTTAGGATTAAGAGAGGTGATCTCAATGTCAAGTTGCATGGCTCTCATATGATCCACCTTACCAAATAAATCCTCTAATTTCTCCCAAATTTTGAAAGGAGAGTTACATTTTCTAAATGAAACAAAATATGTCACTTACATAAGTTCTATCAAACCCATACACTCATCAAATTTTCTTTGTACTTGAAATTTCTAATATTCTCTAGTGAAAACTGGTTGTTCTGAAGAAATTAAAGCCCATAATCCTTTCCGCTTAATTATTGTTTCCATTCTTGGTTTCCATGTGTGGTAATTATGTGTTGTTAATGGCTCAACATGATCTAATGCAGAAGTAGATGCCATCCTAAAAAAACACCAAAAGAAATGTAAGAACCAAGCAATGCAACAAGAGCCCCAGATTTTGGCACTTTATAATGAGTGCGTGTTACAATATGGCACTTTATAATTATAGTGAAATTCTAAAAATAAATATTTCCAATGGAAAGATCACGGAAAAACAAGCACTTTTGCAAAAACGGCACTCAAAACCGAGTTACCGATCAAAAGTTACAAGCTTTTCAATATTATGCTCTACTATTTATTTTAGTTGCCACTAAAATAGAATAAAATACTCTTGCCTTCACCACACAAATAAAATGAAAGGGGGCTGGAGTTAACCACCTACTATGACCATATCATATGACCGGGGCTAAGAATTTTATAAGATGAAAGCAATTTGCCAAAATAACTTTACATAAACCTTTCCGAACAAATGAGCGTGCAATATCATTTATTATTATACAACTAAATGAAATACAATGAGAATGGACCTTGCTTATATAGGCAAGGAATAACAATTTAAGAACCATTCAAGGTCATAGATCAAGCCATAAATCATGGAAATAACTAGTCATCAAAGAACTAGTCAAGTCCATAGATTTATGAGAGAACTAGACATCAAGGATCTAGTCAATACCATAGATCTAGGAAAGAACTAGTCAATATCATGGATCAAGGAAAGAACTATACCTAACAACTAGATAATATCTCCTAATATCTAAATAAATAAAAGAAACATCCACACACATAAATGGGTGAGTATAAATACAATAAAGGTAAATAATGTACCTAGGTGAACATGAGCTAAGGTAAATACCTACTCTAACAATCTGTTCCCACCACTAAGCTCCAAATTTCAAAGTAATAACTCATATGTATACAAGTTTGCTATAGGCATTTATTACCTAGCAAGCACCTATCTATCTACCACCTATTGAGTTGAATAAGAAAGAGATAGATATGCATATTGCATGCATAACATAAGAGGTCATAAATTTGAATTTTCATCTACATACAAGGGTTTCTATTGGGATGAAGTAGTATAACCTGTTATCGGTGTTGAGGCACAAGGGTCAATCTAGGTCAAGGGATAGTTACATGCACCTTTACACAAAACACGGGGAACTACATTGAACCAGGACTTAGTGACTCACAAATGAGGTGACTATCGAGGTCGGTCGACTCAAGCATTTGCATATTTTATTTTTAGATCTAATTATTTCTTGAGTGTGTTGCGGGATAGCTAGGGTTTGTTTTGTAGATACATGTGTAAAATCTAGGGTTACATATAGATATGAACATAATAAAGTGCAAAACAAGAGATAACGAAGGAACCTAGAAAAAATCAGATTTTCAATATTTAATGGTCTAAGAAAGTAGGGAAGGTTTGGTTTTATAATTTGATCTTGACCCATACGTATGGTCCTATGCTAAAGTATTGTCAAAGAATAGTTGATTTGGGTTCATCCAAAATATTTCACAGTTCCTAGTTACGGTGGTGACACGGTCGAAACATATAAGATATCGGCTAAGTCATTATTTTTATCTTTCTTGTAATTATAATTGATATATCGAGTTTTCATGCTTGTAAATAGCCTAGTTGTCATTGTAAATTTGTAAATGATTGTATGTCTATGAAATTTGTAATCTATTGTGCTCAAGTTGATTTATAACTTGTTTCATTTATTATTAAACTCTAAACTTAATTTAAAAAATAATTAGGGTTGATACCAATATAAAACATGTTCATAAATAACCCATGTGCCATACTAAAGGGTTGTCTAGGAAAAATCAAGGAGGAAAAGAGAACAAAGACATACCCTCTACCCAAACCCCTTACATAATCAATTTTCACCCCCTACTTTCCTCCCAAACCTAGTGGATCCATCTTTAGAAATCACTTTAGATAAGAATGCCTTTAAGGAAAAATATAACAATTATATATTGGGAAATGTCGGTCTGTACAAACTTTGACAACAAACTCATCACTCACTTAAAAATCAAAAATCCTTACCTTCTTGATGTTGGTCAAAGTTTTTACATGCAATGTTAGTCATTGTTGGTACATGCTCTCCTTTTGTTTCTTGCTTACTGTCGGGGGATGAACATCCATGTCCATCATCTCTTGTTTCCTATTGACTATAGTTTGAAAACCTTCCCTAGACCTAGAAACAACCTCTCACTTCCAAAATCACAAGTTTTTAAAATCCAAATCTAGGCTTCTTCCCTTTGATATGATTGAGCGTACCCTACTTTTAGTAATGTGTTGATGTACCAAAAGCCCCAAAAATATTAACAAATCTTACCTATAATGGGGATCACTATTTGAAAGTAATTCCTTCAAACTCTGCAACAAGATTAAGGTCTCTTTATCAAACTCCCCTTATCATATTTTTTATATGCATTTTTCACAAACACATATATTTAGATTAGTATTAAAAACTAAAAGCACACACTAATAAAAATCAAGAAAAAAATCTTACTAATTTTTTTTAGAAGCCTTCAATTTAATATAAAATAATATAAATTATATTATTGAATGAAAAGGTACCTATGTTCCTTAGCATTTTATTTACTAGCAATGATCGCATGCGAGCGGTGCGAAATGAACTGAAATGGGGACCAAAATTGTGTTAGAAAGAGAATTTGTATTAATAACAAAACATAACGTAAGGTGAGTAGAAGGATAAGGGGGAATAGAGAATTGAAACGTTGACATGCAAAGAAGATGGTAGAAGGAGAAGAAGTACATGAAGACATAATAGGCGGTGTGGAAGGGAGTGGAAGGGAAGTGTGATGTTGTTCAAAGGTCGGGAAGAGGTTAAGATATTTTATCCTTGACTCCTCATTTATGCGGCATTATAGTAGAGGTCTTTTGGAAATTGTAGAATAACGTTCAAAGGAGAAGGGATGGAAAATTTGAGGATTGGATCGGGAAGGAGCTCTAAAGATAGTTGTGAAGGTAAGGCCTTGGCTCTTGGTGTTTCAATATCAATAGTGGTTTAATACAAAGTAATACCTTGAGACTTGTTGGTAGTTAAAGCCCAAGCCATTTTGACTGGTAGTTTCCTATTATTCCCTATGGAAATAGGGGATTGGAATATGGACAGTGTTGTTGGGATCCTAGATTGGGCCATTATATTGATCAAATTTTACAACAACAAATAATGGTATATCAAGCGTTGCAGAGGAATCTTCATAAACAATGTTGACAAAACATTCGGATGTACCATTGACAAAACCTATCTCTACCCATAAATTAGCTATGGGTATTATTTTTGGTTCCTGCAAAGAAGAGCGTTGTGTTTGATTGATCATCGTTTGGATCTCTTGATTCATTGTGCTTGGTATTTTTAGCAATGGATTGGGAAACTAGAGAATTCAATCCTTTCAACATTGAAGGTTATGTTGGTCGACTTTTCGATTCCTTACAAAATGTGGGGATTCTTGGAAGGTAAATATGTCATGTTGAGTAAGTGCGGAGTCGGTGTGTGACATGAGAAGTTACCAATATGTGTCTTCCTATAATCTGCGCTTCGCCTCTAATTGATTATCTAATTTGTTCAATGTTCCATCTAAGATGAACCTTTTTGCTACAAACAAGGAAAGTAGTTTATTCCTCCCCACTAATAGACCCAAAAGATATTATTAATCGCATTCAACAACACAAAATGTTTTGAGCATGCATGTTTGCGTAAAAATCATTCCATCATTCGATGTCGGTAGAATTCTGTTGGGAGACTCATCCCTATTCAACATTATTTGTTTCATTGATTGTCGGGAGGAAGGTATTGCAAAACATTATGTATCTGACTCTCTCACACATGAATAACCCTCTTTTTGGATACATATAAGGTTTGCCATTAAAATATGGATTTGTTCCTCTTATCCAAGTTTCCTGAGACTGGAGTTATAACAAATACCGCAATGGGAATAAATGGAAGCTTCATTCATGTCTAGCAATTTTCTATGCTTATCCGAGGTTTTTTCACATTCCAACGCATGACTCACCAACTTTTGAATTTTTTTTTACGTGCTCCTTCTATACAAGCCTTTTCACAAGATTTATTTCAATATTGTGTTTACCCCTAGGAAAACATTTCTAACTGGAACATGTTCAAAAATAGTTACCTTCCTTGGCATGTCACCCACTCCATACCAACTCCTGGGTAAACTTCAAAAGTGAATGTGGCTATGATAATGAAAACATTCATGCTCATGAAGAATTGAATAAATTGTAGCTTTTGGATCAACTTCATCCTGGCAACACAACATGTCTTGACATCTTAGATATGTTGTGTCACCAAGATTTTGATACAAAGAACAATTGGAGCCTTCATAATGTTCCCCCTCCTTTACAGGTTTTTGGTCCATATTTCATCCAAGATAATAAGGTCAACAATATTGTCACCAACATGCAATTTCGACACATCTTCTAAATATCCTTTTCGTTGGAACAACAATCGTCTTTTGATACTATTCTCCACCACCTCTTGCAAAGAAGCCATCTACCTCCATTAAAATTGATTATTCAAGGCACCACAGGGATAGGAAGTCATATATCATAAATACTATCAAATCATCAATCATATCTACATCACCCACAACTCTTTCACCACTCCATCTACTTGCCCAAGTTAGAGTGAGATGCATGGTTGAAATGGTTCATTGAAGAGCCCATAAGGTAATATTCCCTTCCTTTTAAAATAAAACCAATAATTTTTCTATATTAACTAATTTTGGTTTGATAAACATATTCAATATGGTTGGAGCAAGAAATATCAGTTGTGAGGTCACAACATTGTCACCTATCTCCTCCCTCATTGTTCTATGCCACCTAATTGTAATATCTTTCCTCTTTGGAAGAGAAAAGACTAATTTTGAACATTTTCCCCAAGAATTTGTACTATAGTGTGTTGAAGAGGATTGGGGATATTTTTCCTCGTCTTTTTAACGCTACTAATAATTATTTGCATTTTGCTGAGGATGTGGAGGAAACTCTTAGGGTAGGTGGATGGGTGGTTAGAAGAATAAGTTCTAATTTTGAAGGCTATTTGAGCTAGTGTCTATTAGTTTTGAGTGAAAGGTGAGTGTTTAACTTTTTATGATACCTAGATGAAGGCCTTGGTTTGGTATTTTGGTAAGAAACAAAAGGTTGTGTGTTCCATGTAGCAGTGAAGCTTTAGTTGTTGGATGTGTAATTAATTTCTTTTGGGACACAAATTGTCTCTATAACCAGAGCAGGCCCTGTAATTAGTCTCTATATGATTTGAGAGGCTTCTGGTTAGGAGGAAAAGATCATGTTCAAGTTCAAATTGAGTTTTCTCTAGATTAAATTAATTATTCTTTGTACAAATCGAGCATCAAAGGAACATGTTTAGTATAGACCTCTCATGGGAAGAATGAATCTTTGATGTTCAAAATAATATTTTGACAATATAACATTGATTTTGAAAAACATAGGTTGTATTCCTATTAGAATTTATTTCTATGCGATTCATTTTTGCAATAATTGGTGTCTTTACACTGTAGCAAAGATATCTCAAGTCTTTAGTTGCTTGTATGAATAAATGGCAAGTAAAGTGGGCACCTTGTTGGAGACATTGTTAGTCTTTTGGTTACATAACCCATATCCACAAGTATGAAGTTACAGATTCCATATGGAAGTGATTATTTATGTTTGTAGATAGATATAATTACAATTCACTTTTCCCAACAGACTCCCACCTTGCACCATAATAGGTGATTTGAAACAGTTCCACTGAATGCAACAAACGGTGTCCAATCTGATCGATTTGCTTAACCACATAGCTCCTCTCTTTCTGGATAGCTTCAATGAATCCTTGCACTCTTATTCCACTAAGTTTGATTCATTTCGATAGAAATGCATATTGACAAAGAGAGCTACACTATAGGAGCTTATGAAGGTCCCTACCAAGTGGAAACACATTAGCCAAGCCAACATATTTAATGATCTAGTGCCTCTAAATAGATTGGTATGATCTTGACCATGTTAAAATTTCTTTAGTGAGGCTTCTTTACTGAAGAAAATAATGGATACCTTAGACTTTCTCTAAATAGATTGGTATGATCTTGACCATGTTCTTTAGTGAGGCTTCTTTTCTAAAGAAAAATTAATGGATACCTTAAACTTGGTTGGCACATTCGGCCCCTCATATCTTCCTCTTCCTAGAAGTAGTTTAGAAAAGACATGGGCTTCATCACAAAGACTTTGTTTCACATAATACAACATATAGTTATCAACTTTGATCATTTCACATTTTCTAGCATACTCGGGACCTCATCCAAAATAAGATCTTTGAAACGGTGTGTGGAAATCTTCCAAAGCATATTGGAGAACAGACGTTAGTCAGATGTTATAGTTGTAAGTACCTTGGCATATATGTATGAAAAACATGCAAGCATCTGAATTGTTTCACAAAATTCCTAAATATAAAAAATCTATTTTGGTGGTAATCTATGTAAGCCATTGCAATAGAGAGAGGCAGCTACTAGTTTTCATTGAGTGAGATAGGTTCGCTCTTTTTATTATCATTGTTTTTCCCAAAGAATGTGAAGGGTGACTCAAACAATTTGGGGCGAATGCAAATAATATAATGCAATAAACTTTAAAAATCATAATCCGGGGTATCCATGATCATGGCCTTTTTGTTGTGGTAGATGGAGAGATTCAACAACGTTGTCACAACATTCTCCTGAGTTTTGGCGTCCTCCGATGAGAGAAGGGGAACCAGAAACAGAACTGCCCCGACCTCAGCGATGCAGGCACGTTTTTCCATCCCACACTTTACAAGGAGACATAACTTGTAGGTGACATGTTTTTCCACTTCGGGCATCCCGCTGCAAATATTTTCAACCTATAAATCCATGGTCAGCTTCATGGCTTCCAACATCACCCTCGTGCTTCTCCAACCTCTCAAACGGTTCCCTGTGATCCTCACACCATTATTGTATCAGATTCCGCAGCGTGTAATTCAGAATGAGATTGGTATGTAACAGAGCCTCCCCGCTCTTTGGGCAGGTGGAGTGCCTATCTTCAATCCAGTGGGTTATGAAAAGTCGTTCATACGTCTACCTGGTAGAGATGATCATTGGGTATCGCATCAAGCCGAGAGAAATCAAGTCGCGAAAAATTGTCAGGGTTGGCATAACTGTCTTCGCAATCAACAGTTGCAAGAATAGCGTGCTTTGATGTCCTCTCTAGTGCCCTTTCCGCCTTTGATTTCATTGCCGTTGTCATCCGTGGGAGGGGTCTTTCTCATTGTGAAGTTCATTGTCCAACACATCATCAAGGGCGGCCAACATGTCAACATCAATACACATATTATCACATGGAGGGTCTCCACCAATGAGGGCCAACATACCCTTATACATTACCAACCTGGCCATCAGAGCTCCACCCGTAGCTTTCCTAGTTGCAAATCCACTCAATGTTGATATGATCAATACAAGTGTTCTCAACCGTAAAGTCTCTACTGAAGAGGGACCAACATACCTTGTACATTTCCAACCTAGCCATTGGAGCTCCACTTACAACTTTCCTTGCCATAAAGCTACCCGATGTTGATGTGTCATTTACCTCCCTTCTAGTTGTTGATGATGTAGCTAGAATCAAGACATCAAGACATATGGCTTCGAGAGAATCCAAAGAAAAATCAATTTTAATAGTAGCTAAGGTGGAGGATGGATGGTCACACCTGGGTAGCTTGGGTCGGGAGATCTCGTTGCATGGTGGATCGGGAGTATGGGCGAGTTGCGAGAGGATGCCGAGTAGAAGTGAGTGATGTGAATCGGGCCCGAGGCACTATGAATTTTGTTCAAGGCTGTATCATGCGAGGAGATATAGATCCAAATCTATCATATCGAATTTGTTGTCAAATCTATAGAGTAAGTTGAGATTTGACAAAATCTAACTCAGAAGAATCCAAACAAAAGAGCTCTATAAATTAAACCCACATATTTGTACACGGTGCTAGAGTGATGGATCCACGATATAATGCTCATATTCGTAGTCACAAAATTTCTTTCTTGGAAGGCGATCGTTGGAGCAAGAGGTTCAATATAGTTTTTTTAAAACAAAAATCAAAGAATTGTGTGGAGATCACTCACATTGAATGCACAAAAATTGACAATGATTTTTCTGAACTACGTACAAACCTGAGCTCGAGGATAGAGTTAAATCTTAATTTTTGTACTCAAATCTATAAAGGTGGTGGCATTTTTCTTCTATGAGTTTCATGACCGTCCCGGTCAAGTGGTGAGTGGTAGTGTGGTGTGGAGGTCACATTCAGCGAACCATAATAAGTCATGTATCCCTTTAAACCTTTTGCGATCAACGGCTTCAAGCACGCCATGTTTCGTCCATCTACAACACCATTACCGCCTTTGATTTTACTAACGTTGTCGAGTCGTTGGGGTCTTTCCCATTGTATATACGCCTTTCATTATAAAAATAAAGTAATAGCATGTGATTTCTATTAGTTTTTATTTTAAAAAATAATAATCTTTTAAAATTTCACTTATTTGAACAATAGTAAGTAAAATTGTACCAATTTATAAATTATAAATGTTTATTGGTTGTGGATTGTTTTTCTAGTAGTAAATATGTGTTAACAACCACCAACCTAAATACCCTAACTTTTTAATGGATTTTTAGTATTTTTGGGATTACTACAATTACAATATTATGTGTTTTAATAACATAAGCATTTAACTAATACAACAAAAATGCAAATGTAGTAAAAATAGAAAATACCTCACAATAGAAAAACATGGTATGTTAAGAAAAAAAAGACACATGACCAAATGAATAAATGGGGAGAAGACTATAGTTTACAATCAAAATTTCCTCCAAGTTTAATGGCACGAGAAAATGGTAATCTCTAGTTTTATAACCATATTTTTATCAATGCCACCATATCAAGAAAAATTGGATCCATTGGAAAGATATCAAATACACTTTCCCTTTGGAGATATCATGGAGCCCAAGCATGGTATTTTTGGGAGCATCATATAATCAAATTTATGATGGCTATTTTTCACATTTAATGCAAATCAAAGGTGAATTTAGAGCTCGAGGGATCTTATTTATTGATCCCAAAACTTCAATGTTTCATGCATACATGTTCGGATCAATGCACCGTTTTCAAGGGATTTGAGGTCTCTGATTCTTCTCTGAGAGGATTTTATAAATGGGAGTTAGATCTGGGTGATTTATTGTCCCACACCACATTTGAGTGGGCTTTTGGGCTTCAAAAGTTTGAAGTTTTCCTCTTTTCTCCCCTCTTCTCTTCTATGTTGCCATAAATGTAATGAAGTTCATTATAAAAGGGTCCTCTCTTCTATATGCGGGAAAACTCTGCTCTTTTAAGTGCCCACCATTACAAGTGTCCATGGCCTCTATGTTGAGTTCCTCCTGAATGTGTTCAATGCCTCTTCCCTTATTAAGTAATAGTTATGCACTCTTGAGCATTAATATAACTATGGTTGTGGCTCATATATGCCCTACATTATTGTATTATTGTCTCCTTCCCTTTGTTATCATGTCTTTCCATCTCCATATTCCCTTGTAGTTGTTGACTTAGATTAGAAGTAGTGGTAGCATCACGGTAGTTTAGGATTGATGCCAACCATCTCCATAGGTATTCCTTAAAGGAGCTAAGGTCCCACACCTTTAGAGACACCCTCAAAGCTACTTGTTCCCTTGGGTGTGATAATTCCACCAAACAAAAATAGGATAGAAATCCTATACGTGTTTTGTCCACTTATACATAGCATTATTCCTTTAGTTGTTAAGAACATGTGCTAAATTTTTGTGACCACCTCATGAAAGAGATTGATTAAAGTGTGAAACCAATATTATTAAATTAATGATGTCACTTCTCTATTAAAAAGGGCTCTCCCTCACTTTCAAGATGAAGGTGAAGTTATGAGTTATTGTTATATATGCTCTCTATCTTAGTGCAAATTAATACAATAAGTGCGGTACATTTTTTCCTGAAACTCTTTTTTTTACCTTTTCGCACATTAGTGAGTCGTGCCTCGGTTTTCTATGAGTTTGGCTACTCCACAATTTTTGTACATGCGATTGATTGTGTTCCAAAATTTATAGTTTCTTTCCTAAATTTTTGACCAATTCCTATTGTTTGGACCTTCTAAAAGTCATAACTTTTGATTGGCAACTCAAATTTACTTGCCTTTTTGGAAGTGCATGATTTATCACACTCTTCACAATAATGATATCTATTTATTCTAATTTTGTCTTAGATTTGTATTTTTAATCCTAATGGCTTATTTTATAAATTGTAAATCATATTGCTTTAATCACTAAGGATATGTGTCAACTCATTCTTTAGAGGGGGTCACTTTTTATTATTTCAAACAAATCCATATTGATCACTTTCATTTGAGTATTTATGATGTGTTTTTCATGGTCTAAGTTTTCCTTCATAGGATTTGTTGTGTTTTTGCATACCTACCACATTAACACACTTTTAGAGATTTTGGTTGATTTACAATGTCTTCTCTTCTTTATTGGTACTCTAATACAAGTGTTCTCTTGTTTGCATAAATTCTTACATTTTATGCATTATATCTCTTTGATTTTTTTATGTCTATATTGTACTCACGCTAATTTATAAAGTCTCATGGGAGGTTTGATGTTTTAGAATTGCCTCGCCTTCTTATGTGTGTATCTTTTGTCTACGATTTTTTTTTCACATGTTGGGTCATTTCTCTCTCATCTCCATTTAATCCATTATATAGCTTTTATATATTTGTGAGTTTTTAAATGTATCCTCAACACTTCTTTTCGTAGCTTAACAATATCCTTTTATGGAGCTATTTTGGTGCATACAATGTCTTTTTATCGGTGTTCAAGAAGTTTCTTTTTGTTACTTTCACAAATTATTTGAATTTGACCTTAAATATTGTGTTATCTAGATGAGACATATTTATGTGCATTATATTGTTGATATGCACTAATTAATGTGGTAGTTATCCTCACATGTGTGAGAAAAATTAGGTGAAGTTAGGTGTTCCTAATTAATGCTTCCACCTTCCATTCAACCAATAACCTTTGTGCCCTTTATGGGTTTGTTAATATGAGTTGGTAGAGATGTATTCATTTAGAAGAATCAAATATCACTCTTGATTTTTGGCATTATTCTTCAACGGTTTATTGGTTTCACATATCTTTGTTGTACATTTATGTGTTACTTTAAGCATTTGTGTTATTAGTGATATCTCTCTTTTGAGAATATATTTGTGGATAGTGTGTTTATTGTTTCCACTACATAGTTTCAATGGGTCCTTATTTCTTACATCATATAAGAGTTGTTTCTAACCGTAGTTATTGACATAGAGCGAAAAATGGTGATTTATAAGTAGGCGGTCTTGCACATGGTAAGGACATCCATAATGCATCATTGTAACACATTTGTGTTATGCATACACACTTATTGATATGACGCAAAGCATGTAACCCTTGCCGTAAGATAAAAGCATCACATAAAAAACCTAAAAAATAGCATATGAAGGAATCCTTTAAAATGTGCAAGGAAATTTTAAGTTCATTTTGAGAGGCTCACATTAGAGGAGGATTTAATCATCTTGATACCACACATTTACCTATGAAATTGTGAGGTCATTGGGACTTTCACACAAAAGATATTCAAAGATGTGTTATGTACACTTCTAGCGCAACAACACATGCTCTCATGGAAGCACAAATGGCAAGATCACTTATTGACCAAATCGATATTGCATATGGAATTTGATGATGACTCACCTAATTTCACCATGCATTGTTAGGTCGACTTATGTTTACATCAAGTTGTGTTATGGGTCCTTTGGGCCTTATTCCTTATATATTATTTTGTAACACATTTAAGATCTTTTTGGGTAGGATGGAGTCTATTTTTAAGTAGATGATTATGTATCTATAAAAATATTACACTTGAGAAAAGCATTTAGAAATCCTGCAATGAAATAATCTAGAGTCGGTTGTGAGGATTACTATAATTTGAGGAGAGTTTTTGCACATGGTTGGTGTTGGACTATAGGACTAATGCACTTGGGGCAACACTATAATGTTGAGTTGCTTGTGAACTATAGCGCATTGTGTCTATTGATGTAATAAAACATATCGGTAAAGTATGTTAGGTGTGTGTGTAAATTTTGTTATTGATGAATTAAGAAGGTTGAACATGTTGCTTTAATTATGTTGCATAAGTTTTTGTTTGTTAAGGCTACACGATCTAAGGCATCCCATCATTGGGACCATTAAATGTGACTACATCATTTAGTATCGAGAGGCACAAGTCTAGATTGGATGAGAACAAATATTTGAAATTATCCATCTTTGTAAAGGTGGTAGAAAGCGAATAATAATAAGAATTTTTGTGACACGCATAAGTTTACAAGGAGGTACAAGAGTAAATACAATAAAAAATAATTGAAAATAGATTTGTGTTTTTTGTGGTTTTGACTACATATTTCAATCAATGCAAAATGTGGAAGCATTGCAAAGCATTAAAAAAAGCATTCATTATTTGACAAAATGCTTCAATGAAATATAAAAACTATTTGTTTCTATTTTTATGGTTGCTTACATGATTTACTTTTCTTGTGCCATTACGATAGGATTTTAATTTTTCCATCCAATTTTTCATTAATTTTGAATAATAGAACAAATTGTACTTCAATTTTCATCTTAAGATATTTCAATTAATTGCAATTCCATTTTCATTTTAAATTATAGAAGCATATAAACAATACAATCTATTTAATAAATTGTTTAAATTGAAAATGAAATTTTTATATTGATATAGGTTGAATTGCCTTGATAAAAAAGTATATAAAATGTGGTTCAACACGTAGAAAGCACACAAATTGATTGATAGGTTGTGGATTTAGTGAAATGTGTTTATATTGTTCGCTTCCTTAAAAACCACATTTTTTTTATTGAGAAGTGCATTCAATTGGGCACTAGATTACATAGATTGTCAACATCTTTGCTTATACTTTGGAGGAAATATATAGTGGATTTACAATTATGAGTAAGCATACAACTAAACTAGTGATCGCCTTTAGCTTAAGCAAAGCTATGAGTAAGGGGCATCCACACCATCAAAGTCACCCAGGGCACGATCCTAGCCTCAATCATTTTGACTCTCCATGTCGGAATGCTTATAATTTGGAGGAAACATATAGTGGATTTACAATTACGAGTAAGCATACAACTAAATTAGTGACCACCTTCAACTTAAGCAAGCCGTCAAAATCACCTAGGGCACGATTTTGGCCTCAACTATTTTGACCCTCTATGTCACATATCTCCGTGCTTGCACTTAGCAAGACTTGATCCCTGGTGGGCTCATTCCAAGCCAATCAACTTCACCAATAGACCAAGGGTCCTTTGATTAAAAAAACACATTCTAAAATATAACACAAATATAAATTTTAACTAGTGATGAGTTCATCCTCTTTTGATGAATGGCTATGTATTTCAATGAATTGTTTTAAATCCTTAGCAATAACTAGGCTGGTATGGAGAAAAAAGCCATTAAAAAATGTCACAAACAACTATCTTTAAGTCGAGAAATTGGGTTACATTATGTGTCTTATATTTCTAACTATCAAAGTATATTCTTTTTGAATACATAAATTGTAATTGTTGAATAGGTGCTCTTCATTGAGAAAAGAAGACTAATTTAAAGCCATGTGAGTGTAAATTAATTTCCAACTTTATATGAAATAATATAAGTGTTTATATGATATGTAATAAAGAATTGTTCTTATATAATTATTTACACTTTGAGGGCACTTTAATCATGATATAAACTAACAATTTAAAAAAAAATTAAATTAAATTTGTAAATAAGGGCTAATGGGTCCTTTTTCTATTCATTGGGACATAATAAGGCCCATATTCCCAAGAGCCACATAACCAACACAAACAATTACAATCAACTTTAAGTGTCTAATGAAAGTCAAACATAGGTGGAGTTAAATACAACCAACCCACTTTACCAACCCTCCTACATCTCATCAACAATTTAAAAAATATTTTACATATAAATATCAATATGATTTTTTTTTTTTTTGTTCACAAACTAGTAATTTCTTAAAATGGTGAAGAAAGTATCCCCTAGAATATTCATCTATGTTGTTAGTAAACTTTAAAAAACAAGACATAAGAATACAAATAGTGAAAAAACTCGCTCCATTTTATATCATCATGAGTAATTGGCATTCAAGTTATATATTGTTTCATGTCATGAGTGTATCAATTTAGGCATCCCTTTATGGGTGGCCACACACTTCTCATTCATCATGAGTGAATTTCATTCAAGTTATATATTGTTTCATGCCATGAGTGTATCAATTCGGTGTCCCTTTATGGGTGGTCACACACTTCTCATTTCAAAAAGAATTCCATATTGTTGCAAAATTTTGTACTTCCTTTCACAACATTAGCCCTAGAACACTTCCATCAAATATATACAATATGTACAAGTGTTTTCTCATTTTCTTATGTTTCTCTATTGGTGTTCTCATTACAACTTTGAAGGTAATAACCACTTTTACAACTTTGAAGGTAATTACCACTATAATATTTTTAAATGTATAATGCTCCCATCTTAGAATATTCTCCAAATAAATTACTATATTTTACTACTAGCAATTGTACATTAAATGTATGATGGAAATTCGAAGGAATCTTTTAAAGGAGTCAAATTAGAGGTAGAGAAACAATGGGAGGGGAAAGGGAGTGAAGAAGAAGGGGTTAGAGTGTGGAGAAGTGTGAGGGTGGCAAAAAAGAAGGGAAATTATGTGAATCTCATGGAAAGGTAGAACAATGTGAAACTCAACCGTCCAACTACCCCAACGTGGTGAGACAATTGTTCAATATTTTGTTGTAGCTCTTGTTGTCCCCATCCACAAGTACATTCTGATTCACCAAATCATCAACGATTGCTAATCTAAATGGAGCTTTGGCACATGATATGATAGTGTTCAAAATGACTTTATGTTTTCATAAAAAGATGAGCATTAACATTTCCATTCCACGTCTCTCACAACAATAAACTTGATAGAGATGTGCCAAAATCAATTCAAAGAGAAATTGTGGGATTGGAATTACATGACAAAGCGGGTGCAAAATAAGTTTCGTGAATCGAAAAATTCCTTGTTATAATAACCAATAATTAACATAAAAGTAAAAATAAACTAAGAAACTTTAGTTTAATGTCTGCCACCATAATTTGCAACTCATGTGAAATTGCTAATTAGTTTAATATGTCTTCATGTACGTAATTGTGTAGGCAAAAGGCAAAGTTGAGCATTACTTATCCATGCTCAATATTTATTTAAACATATATCTATAAATGTTTCAAAAACAGAGGCCTAGTGAAATTAGTACATCTGGTCATTAGATGGTCGTATTACTATTAATACATATTCAATTACTATGAATATAATTGATTACTTAAACTGAAGATTCAATGATGGAAGTATATCTAGAATTCTTGTCGTAGAACCTAGAGCACAACATGACTCCTGCATAGTTGGAGGCAACGGACTTGTTCTGAGATAGGATAGTAGAGGTGAGCATTTTAATAGGACTGGAACCGCTCGTTGGGCACATTGTTGGTGGAAGATGGAAGGCCCATGAAGAAACCTTGTGCTTGAGCGGTTGTTACAAAAGTGATCCTTTGTTTCCATGCATTCAAGAGATTGGAAGCGTCCCCATCCGTGTATTCACATTGCACGTTGTTGTAAAACTGGATCTATACGTAGTCGAACAACCCCGTATGCAAGGCCAGTCCTCAAGAGATATCCCGGTAAGGGCACTATGGAGCGGTGCCGAGATACACTTTTGTGGAGGAGTAGAGAGTGAAGATAGCCTTGACGAGATCATCGTGGTGCTTCGTTATTGCCTCAATATCAAAATTGATGTTTTCGCCAAGAAAAGCGTCTCCTAAAGGCCTAAAATCTAACTACCCTTAGATGAAATTGTTCGATAAATAGGTTCCCATGTTATGTGTGTCTTCGGCGGAGGCAAATAAATAGCTATCAGTGCCTCCTCCCAAGGCCAAAAACACTTTCACGCCCTTATCTATGACACGAAATCACAACGGATGTCTCAAATTCATATTCACTCCAATTTTGCATTTCAAAGACAATAGAGATCTAACAGTATACATAAATGACATGATGTGGATGACGACTCACAACTTATTCATGGATGCGACGATATGGCCTAGCTAGAGAGAATGAAGCGATAGCCCTCCCCTTTATTTTTTTGGAGATTGCCTTAAGCGCAATGAAAAGAACGAAAAAGACCGATAAATAAATGTCAAGATACAATACAGTGCATCGGTGCCAATCAAAAATGCAAGCGGCAATGAAAAAACCTTATGTCATTGCTCTCAAACACACCCAAGCTTGATCCATTATATTGTCATTGGGAACATGTCTTTAGCGAAAAAAAAATTGAGAGGCACATGTGACCGTCATATATAAATCTACCACGATGGCAGGTCATAATTAGTGGAAAGAGTTTCTCATATCACTAATTGGAAATTGTGTCGCTAGCTTTTTTATGTATACGATGACATATGACCACACAAATTCTGGGAAGCCATAAATGATTACAGTGGGAAAAAGAAGTTTAGTAATGGACTCGGGTGCCATACCATATAATACAGTTTGACTTTAATGAGTCTGTCCTAAAAAGTAACAGACAAATAGTGGAAATGTTTGGAAATGGACAACTGGAAAGATAAGCATGAGACAGTGGAGAGCATGTGGCCGTTGGAGGGGGTTCAGTCGTACAAACCACGATGATGTGGCTATTTGCATGTAAAAAACCATGTGGATATTTTCATTTGAAAATGGTATAGGATGCCCTGTTAAATGTTGTGGATCAGACCAGTGGGTTCCAACACCTTTCTTCGCGGAATGCTCAAAGCATTGGATTTGAAGGTGAAACCACAACGTCTTCTTCGGGTGATAGCTTCTGATTACATGTCGCAGATTTATGTTTTTGTATCTGATTATTTAGTGTTCTCTCTCAAATTTTTGTCATTATTTGTATTTTGTTTCACGTGTCTACCATTTTTGGTGTTGGATCTGTATCCATATCTGAAGTGGGTTCAATTATCTCTGACAAGAAATTGTTGTGTGTTGTTGTTTTGTTTCCACCATCGGATCATAGGCACAGGCTGGGAGTACGCTAAACATTGTGACCATTAGATAGAGACTTGTGAAGTCCTGCAGCCATGCCTTGACATGGATCACTTCCCACCATAAATATTTCAACGCATGCACGGCCTAACAATGTGCGCCATTGATTTTCCCAATTTATCGAGTTAGGAGGACGCATCCCATTTAGAAACACCTTTAGCATAATTAAGAAGTGTCACGTAGCCATGGAATTAATTCCATGAGTGCATTTCATGTTTGGTACAAAATTACGTAGGACAAGTGGGACCCACAATTTAGTTTTGGTTACTTAGTCAAATGTACCTCGCACATGAGCACACAAATTGGGGCTTGAAGTGCATTAAGGGATGACATCGAAAGGCAATTTTGCCTATTTACACACATGAGAGTAGAAGCTCTAGGTTGGAATCTAATTATATAATAATATATTATATAATAAAAATTTGAAATCAAAATGAGGTGGTAGTTGGTAGAAGATGGCAATGTCTTGTTTCGCATAAAAATCTAATATGTCAAGGACCTTGGGACTGAAGTTAACCTCTATTCTTGAAAGCTTAAAGTAAATGAACCTAAAAGGATCTAAGCAATCAGTTTATGCTTCAAGAGAATGGGATCTCACCATTAATGGCTTCAAGGCCAATGGTTCTTCCCATTTACTCCATGTTATGTGATAGAAATGCAAAAGCAAAGCAAATAGCTCAATAAAAGGTCCTAATCCTAGCAATAATACTATAGTTTAGGTTAGAGGGAAGAAGTGTTCTTAGAAATGAGAGGGGGTAGTAGGCTATTTATAGTTTTCCATTTGGGAAATGGGAGGATTTTTGGTGCATGTGGGACTAAAAGGGAGTCAACAAGTAAATTAGCAAGTCAAAGTAAGATTTGACTAGTTTTAGAGAGAGGTTGATCATGGTTAAGACTAGCTAACCATGTTTAGAGGGTAATTAATCCTATTTAGAGAGAAATTAGGTTTCTGGGAGGGTTCTGAAAGGCCTAATCAATCCAATGAAGTGGATTGATATTCCAGGGAGCTAATAGAGGTGGTAAAGAAGAGAATATTAGCCAAGAAGAGGTTATTATAACCTATTTAATTAGTTTACAAGAGGAAATATGACCAAAAGAGTGTCGTAAGAGGGGAGTTAGATAGATCTAACTGACGAGGTGTCATCAATTTGTGAGGAAGAGAATAATAAGTGCAATATTAGAAATAATAGTGCTTTGATCAAACTACAGGTGTCTACATTTTCCCCTCTTTGGGGTGACGTAAGCCACGTCACTTCAAAGAAAGTAGACAAACGTAAATGAGTAGAAAATTTTGAAGGGGTAGAAGAAAAATTAATAGGATGAAGGATGAAGGATGCCCCCTCGAGTGTCGATGGGGTGATGGAGAAACTCGATCGATGATAAAAAAAGAAAGTAGGAGAGAAAGTGAGAAGAAAGGAGATGAGAAAGTAAAAAGGGATATTGAGCTATCCACAAACCAATGCTTTATAGAAACAATACATAATCATCATTTTGCTTAGAATCCTCATCATTGGTCCTTATTAAAATGTAAGCATATACGATGGAGGCATAAAATGACATGAAAATCCAAGATACAAACAACCGTCCTGTGCTAAAAATGACCAACTCCATGCAACATACATGAATGCAATGCAATACGAGAAATAAACAATCTCACTTAATAGGGAAATAAGTACAATTACACACACTTAAACCAACAACGTTCAAGATAGTTGCACAAATATTTTGTTATCGAGATGTAGTCCCAAATGTTCTGATAAATGAAAAGGGTGAAGGATGATGCCCCAAGAAATGTGTATATGCAAGGGAAAAGATGGAGGACACTTGGGTCCAAGTGAAAAAGCAAATGTGCATGAAAAATAGTACTGTGCAACCGAGATAGTGCCCCAAAGTATGTATGAAGTAAAGCAGCATGTAGCTTGTGTAGGTGATTGAAGATTTAGATGATCATGAGTCATTGTTTCAAAATATTTGAAAATGTCAAGCAAGATATGGGATGAGTGCCATGTGAGAGACACATATTTCAGCTGTAAATGAGTGTTTTACCAATTTTTAGTCTATTTTGAAGTATTTCAATGTTTTTGTTTTTTTAAATGGTTTTACAATTTTTTAGATTTTTTGATTGGTTAGCAAAATTTGTATAAGAGATCAAAGATCTCCTAAAAATATGTGCAACTACCTAAAGGCAAAGGCAAAGGCGCCAGGAGCACAGTAAAGTGGCCCGACGAGAAGAATTACAAGCCAAAAATAATTATTTAATAAAAAAATAATCATCATGACAGGTGAAAAATAGAGGAAAAAAAAAAAAAAAAAGATAAGAAATGACACCTGGAAAATGTGTAAATCATTCCAGTGTAATGAAGAAGTGACCGCAGGGTGACACTAAGCGCCCGCGTGTGAAAAATGAGTAAAAATAATTATTTTAATAGAAAAATAATCATTTGGTGGATAGAAGAAGGGCTAGAACGATCACGAGAGAAAACATGCCCCTGGGGCATCATGGACAGCCTAATATACCCACCTGGGGGGGGTAAATCAATCATGATTAGTTCATTTCTACCAGAGTTCTTGTGAATTTTTACCACGAGTGAGAGTGACAACCCTAGAGTGAGATGGCGAGACTACCGAGCAGGAGGAGATGAGCAGATCACATCCGAGAGTTCATGCGAGACCCAACGGATGGACCCTACACGTGAGTGGCCTATCCCTCTTTGTGAATTATGCATTTAATGCATTTTTTTAGGGTTTTTAGGCTAGGTAGAAGAATTTGACGTATACATGCACGCACATGCATGCATGCATGATGACATATGCATGCATGTGCGCATGTGTCGAAACCAGTGGGTATGCGTACGCGTATCCATCAAAAAAAATAGATACACATGTGCATATGCGCATTAGAGGGAAAAAGGGCACACGCATGTGTCCATCAAAAGGGGGCAAAGGGCATACACGTGTGGGGGTGGGGGGGGATGCGCATGTGCACATGTGCGAGAGAGACAGCGCATGCATCAAACGTATGGGGCGCGTATGCATGGGATGGGAGAAAAAAAAAAGAGGGCGTATGCATGATGCATGTGGAGATATAGGCGTATGCATTGGGATGGGCATGCAGGCATCGGAGGAGGGTGCACATGTGAAGAAGAAGTAGAACATCCTTCCGAAAAATGGCCAAGGAGAAAAAAGACAAACTTAGAAGAAAGTGAAATTTTTAGGAAATAAGATAGAAGAATGGTGATTTACCAACAATTTTTAGATAGAAGTAGATAGAAATATCAATTGATACATGTGTGTTTTCTTGTTTGTAGCATATACTACCCATCCTCCAGACCCGTGAGTGATATGGTCAGCTAGCGATGATAGAGGCCCAGTTTGATGATGATGATAGAGTGACTGGACAACCTTCTATATGTTATGGGATTGGCTCATGTGGCTGAGATGCCCCAGATCACATTAGATCATGGCCTTTTGATAGCTATATAGAGAGTGATGGCACAATGAGAGTCAGTGCTTTTGGCTCCGACCGGGGAGATCACGATTACTCTTGAGGATGTGTGGCATATTATGTGGGTCCCGATTCAGGGTCAGCTTATCCAGTCTACGAGCCGTTGGACTGATATTCAAGTGATATATCATAGAGTTGTTTGGTGTCCCAATGATACCACGGCGTGGGATGACCATTAGGCTATCACGGTGTATTGAGGACTTAGAGCTAGACCGAGTAGTGGTTATATGATGGCCTTTTCGTTAGTGGAGTCTTACTCCCTGACAAGACCGGTGCTTCATTTCCGCTTGGCCTCCTTGGAGTGATACGCGGTTTGGTAGAGGGAGAGACCTATTGCTGGGGGTTAGCATTCTAGCACATCTATACTGGGACCTTCATTTGATTACCTACTACCATCAGAAGATGGTAGGACCAGCCACTTGCTTCAGATTTGGGCGTGGGACCACATTGCCATTGGTCGCCCCTTAGGTGTTTTGAGAGTTTGGGCTCCCGAGGAGCCTTCTACGATGGGTTGGGTCCCGACAGGGGGATGATGTGGCCATATATGGGGGATGCATATCACTATCACCGTGAGCTTGATGAGTTACAATAGGCTTCCATGGTTTGGAGGCCTTATAGACATTTCCAGTGGCCCGAGGATGGTTTAGAGCTCAATTGCCACAAGTGGAGCATTTTATATTAGGAAGCCAGCAACTATATGTGGGAGTTATATAGGGTGGATGGTGTCAGAGGTAGTTTGGCATTACCAGGATGTTCTGGGCCGAGATAGGTGGTATGCTCGCAGGGCCGAGAGTACGTTGATATGGGTCCACAAGATCACCCATGATAGAGCACTGGCCAGTTTCCTACAGGTGGTACCTATATGTGGGTGCCACTGAGACAGATTAGAGATCTGGGTACTACACCTGAGTATGTGCCATGGTACCATGGTGTGCTTCCACATCATTTGACTATTTCAGGGTGGCGTATAATGCCGGTGTGAGAGCTCCTCCAGTGGGGCCTCCTAGTGGTGGCGGGTGGAGGTGGAGTGGTGGATGATGATGATGATGATGATGATGATGGTCCCGACTCACACCAGTATGTCAGGGGTAGGGGACAGGGTCCAACATTACATCAACCACAGGGACAGGGCCCTAGGCCTAGGCCGAGATAGGTGTTCAGGGAAGTTGACATAGAGTTTCCCCAGTAGGCATTCCAGTGGGGATATACACCCCTCTTCAAGCAGGTATTTCCAGAGCAAGGCCCGCCACCTCATGCTCCAGGGGTGGTGGTGATGGTGGACAGTTGGCTGCCCTTCAAAATATAGTTATAGCAAGTGATTCATTCAATTACGGTTAAGGTGAGAGAGAGAGAGAGATGTAGCCAGGCACAGGTACAGCCCTCACAACAGAGTGAGATCAGGCACATGCTCAGGTGTAGATTTTGACATTGGAGAGAGATCAGGCTAGAGCACAGGCCACCCAGGGTAGTGATAGTACCCTATGGCAGAGTCAGATTAGTGAGATGGCCACACAGGGGCTCAGATATTGAGCCTTTTACATCAGTCTCAGACCCAGTGCAAGATGGTTGTTTCTCAGAGGGACCACACCCAGGCACAATCACACAGGTTATATTATTAGAGAGAGAGATCGGAGCATGAGCCTAAGTGTAGGTTATTACCGAGATAGAGATCGAGAGGCCGCTACTTCTAGACAGGCTCAGGATGATAGTGGCAGGTTGATAGGTGAGTGAGATGCCACCTTATAGGAAGCTATCACTTTTGGAGATGTTGATCTGATACATGATGCCATGAGGTCCGGTGGTGAGGCTTTATACTATAGGACTACTTATTTCAAGGAAGTCCCAGCAGAGCAAAGTGAGTGGTTCCTTTTGAGCAGTTAGATGTGAGTGTGATAAGCTCTAGGTCACGGTGATCAGGCCATTCAGTTAGATCAGTTTGGCAGCCCATCAGAGTAAAGTAGCGGACTGGACAACAACCAACCACAACAGGGTGATACCCCTGGTGCTGGTCCATCACAACCACCACTCTTCCATCCACCAGGTCATGGACCCGGGAGCCCCGTGAGGGCGAGAGTTGTGGTTGAGCTCTTTACTTTTTTTGTACAGATGTATTGTATATATGCCTCTTATGAAGGCTGATTTTGATGTATAGTTTTATGTACCATTGTTTTGATGATGCCTCTTGATGAAGGCTCGATTCTTTTTTGATGCATGCCCTTTTAGATGGCATATTGTATCGATGATGTACATTTGAGCATTGACTTGGATAGTTATACATGTATTATATGGACATTTTGATGATGATTTTGTCATGTTATACTGTGATTATGCTTTGTATGATTATTGATTATGATGTATGATTTCCTTTCCTCTATGTATGTGACATACCTTAGATTTAGAGATGTGTATGTTTCATGCTTTCATATTTTGATATATCTGTAGATAGCACCACATGTTTTTAGATTTATGAGATGTTTTGAGTTCTTATTCTAGCACTTGGGATGATACTAGATGATATTGGTGTGGGGGATAGATTTGTGATTATGCGCAACCCCTCTTGCCCCCATTGATGATACGATATGTGATGATTAGCTTAGCATACATGCATGATGTAATACTTAGCATTTTTGTATATATGATGTAGTAGATGATGTTTTATATGTGATGAATGATAGATGATAGATGTGATAACAAACAATGTGTGAAGAGACAAATATACAAGAAAAAGTTAACAAAGCTAAACAATTGTACCTATACAACACAACACAACTTATGATGCAAACACATGAATTGATAAAGCATACTAAAAAGATCAAATTGACATTTTAATCTAAGTAAGTAAAATGAACCCTAATAAATGCATACAAGCTACAAATGAATCAAATGCCATACATAATTATTTCAAACAAGATCCAACCCATGCTAAGAAAATAAGTCACAACATCACATGAAAAGGTATTCACAATCAAAACTATACAAACCAACAACTAAAAGCAATTAAATCATTACCTTGTTTTTGTGGGACAACATTGATATATTTTCTAATGTTTTTGGGTTTATCTAAAAAGATAAGTTTTCAAGGCTACTGTTCACATTGTTTTCTAAAACAACGTTGTGTGGTTGTCATAGCTTCATCCCTAAAAAGGGAGATTTTTGAATGTTTAGGTTTTTTGTGTATCCTTTTTTAAGTGTTTTTGCATTTTCTAAGGTCATGTTCTGAAAGTAATGTACAAGAACAAAGAAGCGTGGATGCCCCCAACGTGATGTGGGAATATACAAAAGGAATGCCATGCGTGCGTATGTATGAGAAGGTGAAAATGTGAAGGTGCCCTCAAGTGTTAGATGGGAGTATGCAAAGGCAATGTCCTTCATGTAGATATAAGAGAAAATAAGCTAGATCATGGTGGGCGAAAAGGTGGCTTTAATAGGGTTCCTAGACCTAGCAAAGGAAGTCATATCTAGAAAGTGGTGATGATTACCCATCCTCTGTTGTAAGAGTGACTTGTGCCCGGTGAATCTTCCTTGAGAGCACCGAAAACCGGTTTTCACCCAAAGACCTACCCACTGCGCCACAATTGTGTGGTTTTCACATGTGGATGACCTACTTTTTCTTTATTGTTTTTCTCAATTTTCCATTTTTTGCTTTTTTTTCTTTTGTTTTTCTATTTTTTAGTTCTTATCTGATATTCTCATCATGCTTAAGCATAGAACCACTTGAGGTGCATGGCATTCATAGGTTCTGGAAGCTCTTCACCATCTGAATATGCAAGTTTATAGGCTCTGATCCATACTTTGCAACTACTACATAAGGACCTAGCCAGTTAGCCTCAAACTTACCTTTCTTTTCTCTATCTTTGATGGTGTTCTTCTGATTTTCTTTTAGAACTAGATCTCCTACATCAAATTCCCGATGAATGATGCATTTGTTGTATCCCCTGGACACTCTGTTCTGATAGATTTTAGGTGATTGAGTGCTCTAATACGCTTTTCATCTAATAGTTCTAACTCTCATCAAGCGAGCAACTCGTAGTCCTCATCTTTATCAAGATAGTCTCTGAGAGATATTCTCAGGGAAGGAAGCTCCACTTCCAGAGGTATGATGGCTTCAATGCCATAGATGAGTGAATATGGGGTCACACCAGTAGGAGTGTGGATGGAAGTTTGATAGGCCCAGAGGGTGGGATGTATCTGTAAGTGCCAATTACGGCCTTTATTGACCATTTTCTCCATAATCCATACAAGGGTTTTATTAGTAGCTTTCTTCCATCCATTACCTTGGGGGTAATAGGGGTAGACCACTTGAGTTGGATATGGAAACGTTGACACAAGGTTTTAACCATTTTTTTTTTTTTGAAGGATTTACCATTATCAAGTGACAATGGCTGAAGGGATCCCGTAATGGCAGATGAGATGGTTCATGATGAATTTTGAAATTTGCACACCAGTGACATAAGTAAGAGGGACAACCTCTACCCATTTGGTAAAATATTTGGTGGTAGTGATGATGTGAGTATGACCATCTGAAGAAGAAGGATGGAGCTTCCCTATGAGATCCAGCCCCATTTAGAGAATGGCCAAGGTGTTGTAATAGGCTGCAAGGCCTGTGGTGCATGTATTAAGTTTCCATATTTTGGCATAGTTCTCACTTCTTTACAAAGTTAGCAAGCAATGATTCCATGGTAGGCCAATAATAGCCTACTCTTAATAGCTTCTTAGCTAAGACCATGTCGTTGGTGTGCACTCCACAAATACCACCATGTACTTCCTTAATGGTGTGGATAGAATCAACAACATCCAAACAATGAAGTAGATTCCCATCATAGCCACGACGATGATAAAGGGTGCCTCCTAGGAGGGTATAATGGGCTATGTGGTGGATAAGGGATTTCTTTTCAGAATGAGTAATGTCTGGTGGAAAAGTGCCATCTTGTAGGTATCGAAAGATTGGATCATACCAAGGGGATAAGGGACCAACAACTTCACATGCCAAACATGACTCTGGCATATCATATGCTGGCACTTGTAAATGCTCTACGAAGAAAGGCATCTTACTTTCCTGAGGGGGAATGTGTAACAAGAGACCCAATAGTAGCCATAACATCCATGGATCTATTGTGTGACCTTGGTTTTTGCTCAAATATGATCTGTGTAAAGTATTCCTTCAAGGTTTGACCATCTTTTTATATGGAATGAGCTTCTCATCTTTAACTTTGTACTCATCATTAACTTGTTTAATGATAAGTTGAGAGTCTCCAATGACTCAGTAGTTGTTGGATGTTCCAAGTAATAGCTAGCTTGAGGCCAGCGATGAGTGCCTCGTACTCTGCAATGTTATTAGTGCATGGAAATCCCAACCGGAATGCTCTTGGTATGACATCACCTGTGGGAGTGATGAGCACCACTCCTACTCGGATCCATGGAAGGTGAAAGATCCATCAAAATGGACCTGCCATTCTATAGACTCTTCAATATACATCATAGATGCATCTGGAAAATCTAGGCACAAAGGTTCCATCCCTGGGAGAGGCAGCTTCGCCAACTGATCAACCAATACCTGTCCTTTCAAGGATTTTTGATTCATGAACTCAATATCAAATTCACTCAAGAGAATGATCCAATTAGCCATTCGGCCTGTGAGGGAAGGTTTGGATAAAAGGTATTTGAGAGGGTCAACTTTGGATATGAGTTTGGTTTTATTGTTTAGGAGATAATGGTGAAGCTTTTGGAAGGTGAAGACAACTGCCAAGCAGGCCTTTTCTATTTGGGGTAATTCAACTCGTACGCAATCAAGGTGTGACTGAGATAGTAAACTGCTCTCTCTTTATGGTCTAAGTCATATTGGGCAAGCAATGCACCAATAGAAAACTGGGTAGTGGAAATGTACAAGAGGAGAGGTTCACCTGGGGTAGGTGGCATGAGTACAGGTGGGCTGACCAAGTACTGTTTTAGTAGTGCGAAGGCCTTTGATAGTTGGGTCCCCAATTGAATGTGACATCTTTCTTTAGAAAATGGGTAAAGGGGTGGCACTTATCCACAAGTTGTGAAATAAAGTGATGGATTGCTGAATTTTCCCTTGTAGACTCCTTAGTTGTTTGAGAGTGGTAGGTGGTGGCATTTTTGTGATAGTCGTAACCTTCGCAAGGTCCACTTCAATCCCTCTTTGTGAAACAATGAACCCTAGGAGCTTTCCTGATAAAACACCAAAGACACATTTCTTAGGGTTCAAGTGAACCTTATAGTCTCGTAGACGCATTGAAAAATATGCCTCAGTACTTTAGGTGCTCTCCCTACTCTTGGATTTTGCTAGGATGTCATCAACATAATCTTCCATGATGTCATTCATCATATCATGGAAGATAACAATCATGGCCCGCTGATAAGTAGCCCCAACATTCTTGAGCCCAAAAGGCATGACTTTTGTAGCAAAATGTTCCCAAGGGGTGATGAAGGTTGTTTTATGTTGATCTTCTTCTGTAATTTGTATCTGGTTATAACCTGAAAATCCATCCATTAAGGACAACATTTCATAACCAGCAATGGAATCAACTATCATGTCAATGTTAGGTAGGGGAAAGTCATCCTTAGGACATGCCTTATTAATGTCATGGAAATCAGTGCAGATTCTTATGCCGATAGGATTTTTCTATACTAGGACTATGTTAGAGATCCATTTGAATAGTCAATGGGTTTAATAAAATCAGCAGCTAACAATTTTCCAATTCTTCTTTGACAAGGAGTGCCACCTTAGGATGCATCTTTCTCAACTTTTTCTTGATGGGTTTGGCATCCTGGGTGCACAACGAGGTTGTGCACAACTAGCTCTGGGTCCAAACCTAGGCATATCTGCATATGTCCATGTGAATATGTCCACGTATTCTCTTAAGAGCTCTACAAAGATCTTTTGTTCCTGAGCTGAGAGTGAAGCCCCCAACTTTATCATTCTAGGCTGCTCTTCTGAGCCAATGTTGACGTTGATTGTTTCCTCAACAAGCATCTTAGAAGCATCTTCCATCCATGTAGGATCAGGGGGAAGAGTAAGATCGACCTCCTGTGGTAGCTCATTATCATCTTTAAATGGATAAATCACTTCATCTTTAGACTCTTTCATTTCTATTTATCTATGAGTTTTTCAAAGAGTTTTTCACTGTGAGATTTCCGTCTATCCTTTTTGCCAAGGTTTCTCAGAAGTGGTTGTACTCTTATTTATCATCTTCTTATTCAAACATCCACACATCTCTGCTTCTTCCCAAAGTATGCACAGTGTCTAGTTGAATTGCAAATCCTTTCTTGTGGTCCCCAGCTGGAATAGAATCCCGAGTCCCATGAACTCTGCAAATGCCTCATCATTTTCAAAGAAGTCTAGGGGCACGTGAAGTTGTTGATCCCAATCTATAAGTTTAGGATATACAAGGGCTACTTGATAATTGTTTAAGGGGATGGATTCGGATAAGGTAAGGACCGTTGAATCTGGGAATAGGTTAGTGGAAGCAAGATCCTCGTAGAGGCTACATTGGGAATCTGTACGTCGCTATCAGAATGAGATGAAACATCCTCACATTCAGAAGAGGTGGCATCATTCTCAGAGGGTAGAGTTATGAGGCCTTATCCCAAGGCCATGTTTATCAGACTTAAAATGAGGGATGGGAATAGGCTCTAGCCGGCCTTGTGCATTAATGCCACATCCAAACCCACTATAGCCCATGAAAACATCATGCGGTGACCTTTGATGTACTGGGGTGCTTGATGGCATGAAGCCATGGTGCCTTCTGGCACTCTACTGGTAGGATCTTCTAACATTTTCTCCTCAGATAGGAGACCACTATGGACAAACTTTTCCAATGGTTTAGGACATTGCTCACTCGCGAGTGCTCTTGAACTGAAAATAAGGCTTACCCCTTGTTCTGGGAGATACTGATAAATCTGATATTAACAAAGCCTGTTCAAGAGTGAATGGCTCACCTGGGCCATATTTTTCCGACGTTGCCTCCCATGAAGAGAATGGGTTGACTAATGAAGGAAAGTCTTGATTATAAGGTGTGAGGGACTCTGAATCTATCCATTTCTTCATAGCTTCTATTTGTAGGGGACAACAACATCCACCGAAGGACACTCATAAGCCACACGAGAAAAACTGTGCAATGCCCTACAATGTGTGAATGGTTCGGGTCACCAGAATGGTAACCACTTGACCTTCATGACATAACTTGATGCATTGATGAAAATTTGATGGAATAGCTTGCATGGCATGGATCCATGGGTGCCCCAGAGCATGTTGTATGGAAGGTCCAAGTCAAGGACATGGAAATGTCGTGTCATGACAAGTTGGGCCTACTTCCATGGGAACTACTATAGTACCCACTGATTCTCATTCTTCATTGTCATAAGTCGTGATTGTGATAGTCTTAGCTCCCATATCTATTTTTGAATGGCCTAGCTGCTTAACCAACTTCAAAGTGCAAATGTTTAGACCAGATCCACCATCCACAAGTACCCTCTTGATTTTGTGATGGGTAACCACCACTTCGAGATATAAGGGTAAGTTATGTTCTGGGTTGTTACATGGGATTGCAGTATGATCAAAAGTAATATGATCATTGGAGTCTAGGTGCACAATCATGGCTTGGAGGTTTGTGGGGTCTACATCTGTCAAAACCCCTAAATTTTGCAATGTTTTATACAATATGTTCTTGTGGGCATTAGATATTTTGAGGAGATCGAGAATAGATATCCTAGTAGGTGTTTTCTCTAACTGATCTATTAAATTATATTGACCTTCCTGAGGGATAGGCATGGGATCTGGTATGATTAAGTGAGCACGTCTCATCCCTACTGTAACTTTTTTCTAAAATCTGGATAGTGTTGATCTATTCATTAGATGAGCTAATACATCCTATGAGAGAATCAAAAGGACTATCATTAGTAGGGTAAACATAAGTGGCAGTTCTATAGTCATTGGAGGTTTTCCCGTGATCTGGTTTCCTTTTCTTTTTATCTGCATGATTAGGAAAAGGTTCTTTGTAGATACCCATTTTCTCATTTGGACCTTTTCCAGATTCAAGGGGAGAATCCACAACGATCTTTCCTTCCTCGATGAGGTCTTGTATGTAATGATGTAGTCTCAAACACCTATCTGTCTTGTGTCCTTTAACATGGTGGAAGTCACAATATTCATGGTCTTTGAACCAACCAGGTTTTGGAGCATCCTCTGGGTATGGTACCATCGTAGTTGGATATTCCACCATTTTTGCATCATCTAATTGTTTTAGGATGGATAGACAAGGACTCCATTAAGGATGTAAACATGTTTAGTAGGTGCTTTGGGATGAGGTCCTTGTGAAAGCTTTAAAAGTGGGCCTGTCTGTATGGCTTGGACTCTCTTGGAGTCCGTAATGCCATCACCAACAACATGCTTGTTCTTATTGAAGAATTTAGGTTTGTCTATGGATTTGGCTTCATGTTTGTTTTTAACGATGACTTAAGTGTTCCCTTTGCAATGAGGGATTTCTCAATTTGACCACCTTTCTCTATGACCTCTTCAAAGTTTGAGCCACAATGCATCTGTAAATGAAAGGCTATTTTTGGGTTTAAGTTAGGAACAAATATGCTCACTAGCTATTTTTTTTGGTAATGCACAAGGGAAACGACTTGCTAACCCTCGCCATCATTGTAAAAATCCTGCAAACGTCTCATTGGGTTTTGTTTTGTATTGCATAAATCATTCATTGTGATGTCACTTTCCATATTATAGGAGTAATGTCATACAAATTTTTTCCGCTAATGTGGGCCACGTTGTAATGGAGCCTTGGGTATGCTATAGAACCATTCCAATCCCATGGCTCCTAGGCTATGAGGAAAAAGTGTATTAAGAAGTTATCACTATATGCGACCTCTTGGAAAGCCATGTAAAAGTATTTTATATGATCACGAGGATCACTTTGCACTTATACTTATCAAACTTGGGAATGGTAAAGTGTTTTGGGAAAGGCTGTTGTAACATGTCCTTATCAAAGGGGTAAGGGCATAGTTCTTCATATGAATATTTTCTATTTTGACCTACATTTCCCTCTTGTAATGTAGTAAGTGTATTTTTCATTGATTGTAACTCTTTCTGAATGAGTTTTCTTTAGTAGGTGACATTGGTCTTTGTACTTGAGTCACTTTAAAGGTATGGTCCGTGTGTGGATCAAAGTGAAACTCGCTAGGTTTAGTTTTGTCTTTGTCTTTGTATATGTTTCTTCTTGAAGAGCCTAAGTTTGCTAGTTTCTAGCTCAACTTCAAGATCTATTTTTGAAGGATCTCCTCTTCAACCAGAGGGTCCTCTTCTTCATCAAATTTGGGAGGGGGAAGCTTTACGCTCAATTTTCACTTTACGTGAAGCTTTATAGTGAGGTCTTTGTGATGGGTCCCCTTCGATGGTGGCCTTATGTTGCCCAAAAGTGGAAGCGTATCCCACATCAAAAGGATTATCTATGTCTAAGAGGAATCTTTGCTCTCCTAGTTTAGGGTTAATGACCTTTGTTTCTTCTTCGCGCACTCTTGTGGAAGTTTAGCTCCTAATTCTAAGACTCTTGTGAGTACTTGATCTTTATTATAATATAGGAGTTCATCAAATCTACCTAGGTCTAATCTCTTGTTGTTCTCCGAAGAGTCTGACTCTTCTCCACTATGGTCAATTAATGGCTCGCATCCTTGACTTGAGAAAAGAGAGGTGCTAAATTTTTGCCGCTAAATGGGAAGGTTTGAAAGGGTTTTCTCCTATGTCATGCTCATTTGATTTGGTTTCCATCTTTGTGATTTTAGGCATTACTAGCCGACGTTTGTATGAAGCTAGCGTGACCCCTAAGTGTATGGTTTTTGCAAGCCGTTCAAGGTGATGTTTGAACTATACCACAAGTGTATCCTAGATGTAGTGTTATGTAGTCATTTTTTTATCAAGGAACACTCATATGCACACCTAAATGTAATGATCACTCAATTTTTGTTGTTACCAAGCCTATGCCCTAAAACAGATAGTGACAATATCGTATCAATATGTAGGTCAAGTTAGAATTCTAACAAGGCCTAAGTATCGACGTGGTATTGATGCAGTCCCTCGATGAGGTATACTAAAACTAGTTTGAATGCCGATGAAAGCTAAACCTTCTAAAAAATGGAAGTCACGACTAGATATAGCGTAACAATGTCATCGTGATACATTAACCAAGCAAGCAAGGTGTTAGTATCATGACAACTTTATCACGATATATATAAGGTGTTATCGACACTTTTCAAAAAGACTTAGATGACGTCAAAACCAAAACCAAGTGATAAGTATAACAAGGATTTTTTTAATTGTGTGAGCAAGCGTAACCATGCAATAAAGGGACTTATACCATTTTCTCATAAAAATGAGAACACGACGTAAGTACCAAGATTGTGTGACTAGAATGTGAACAAAACTATCAACTCAAGAAGAGATGAATGATGAATCGAACTCAGTGGTGAAGATGATCTTGAAATCAAGATTGAAGGACTTTTATCAAAGATAAAAAATGTACATGTACGCACTTTAGATGTTTAACAACCCAGCCACAAACATGGATGGGCGTAAATGGACAAAAAAGTGGTGAGCACTATCTCTGATAAAAATGTGCAAGGTATGCACCTTTCTCACCCTAAAAAAATGGGTGGTGAGAATGCAAGGGTATAGATCAAAAGATGAAAACAAACTAAGTGCCACTTGGGTAGAGTTTCACCTCATCCGAAAATGAGAATAAAACTGAGCTAAAGTGGGATGTAGTTTAATTTTGTGATGAAAGACACTTAGATCAAACTTACAAGGATTCTTTTCCTTGTTCAAAAACAAGGTTCATATTCCAAATGAGTTGTCACTTGTGATGGCTTGATGCAACAATGGACTAGCAAAGTGGGCTCCAAGATAGAATGGCCTCCTTAATAAGTTCTCTCAACTAGGTGTTACAAAGTTGTCTTAAGCGAGCGTGATTTACCCAAAAAGTCACAATGACTAAATTGGGAGTATCTCGGCTTTACTTTACCCCCTTCAAGCACAAGTGGGCAATAAATGCATCCATGTGTACTCTCACTGGGGTCGCCATACGGACAACCGGTAACGCTAACTCACAAGGAAAAACTAGTCAAGTGGGTAAGTGGAGTGCTTCCTGTTTCATCCACGAGGTTACTCAAGTGGTGGATTACTTTAGGGTTCTGGAACCACCCCCATTTTTGTAGCTTAAGGTGTTATGCCAAAGGGGTTATGTTCCAGTTTAAGATGGATAGGACGTACCCTTTTCCAAAACCTGCAATACAGTGTGATGAAAGTGGTGTGTTTTTTATCTTTTTTAACTTAAATGTGGTTTTAAGTAGCACACCATTTGGAAACCTGCATAAAACACGTGTATTAGAAGTTTTGTGTCTTGTTTTGATGCCTTTCTTCTACAAGTGTTGGGTCCTGTAGACAACAAGTTTTAGTAATTTTCCAGTTTCACAGATTGATGTCAAGAAAGAGAACTTTACACCTTGCTTTTGATTCCTAAGATCACCAAAAGGCGCGAAGGAAGAGCATACACAATGTGAAAATCCTACTAAATCACATGAAATTTTACTTTATCCTTTATAAAACAAGTGTTTTGAACATTTGATACAAGTTTTGTATAAGTGTTTCTGATCTCCAAGATCACTTTTGAAGGTGCGAGGAGAGAGCATACACACTTTTACAAACCTAGTTTAAGCTAAGAACCAAAAACACTTAACTATGCAAACTGAAATACCAAAGAAAACTCTGTATTTAATTTGTTAGTCCTAGAAACTACAACAAAGATAAAAATAGATTTTACAGACTGTAGAAAAATTTCCAATTTTAACATAGATGCCTACGTGCCCAAACCGACACCTAGCAGCATGCCCCAACCGATGGGTATGCGCCTAACTCAATGGATATGCCTGCAAAACAAAATTAGTAAAATCCACAGTATACCAAAAACACAGACGCATCCAGAAAGACAGAGATGCTTGCAACTCAACGTGGATGCTTAGGGTTCAACGGAGATACGCCCAAGCATAAAACAAAAAGTTTCAATTTTTACACAAGTGGGGTTATTTTACGTGACACGCAGAGAGAGAGAGAGAGACCGACCCCCGACGGAGAGCGTGTGTGTCCCCAGCAGAGAGAAAACTTGTCAATGATAAGTACATCTAGACAGTGCACGCCTGTTCCGATGGGAATGCTAGGGTTTCAACGTGGATGTGCCCCCCTTTACAACACCTACGTGTACCCTGTGAAAAACCTGCAAAACTCATGGATTCAAATTTTTTAAAGAGAAAACAGTTAGTTGTTAGTCAAAGTATCCTATTTCTAGTTCAAACCCACAAAACATATGCAAATAAGTGTGATTTAGCTAGTGTTAGAAATAGAAATGAGCAAATAACAAGTTGTTTTAACTAAAAAAACTTGCAAATGAACTTTGAAGAACTCAAAAGACCTCCATTAATGGAGGATGGACATAAGTGTCCCACCGGGCGTGCCAAATGTGTTCAATGAAAGGTTTTGCAAGAGCTATTGAAATGGGGTAAGAAACACTCAAGAACCCCAAAGCTTTGTGCAAAAAGCCCCTCAATGGACCATATGATAAGAAATGAGCAAGGAATCCTATTTGCATGCATTAACTTGAAGTAAACAAGCAATTTAAACAAATGAAGTTAACCTCTATTCTTGAAAGCTTAAAGTAAATGAACCTAAAAGGATCTAAGCAATCAGTTTATGCTTCAAGAGAATGGGATCTCACCATTAATGGCTTCAAGGCCAATGGTTCTTCCCATTTACTCCATGTTATGTGATAGAAATGCAAAAGCAAAGCAAATAGCTCAATAAAAGGTCCTAATCCTAGCAATAATACTATAGTTTAGGTTAGAGGGAAGAAGTGTTCTTAGAAATGAGAGGGGGTAGTAGGCTATTTATAGTTTTCCATTTGGGAAATGGGAGATTTTTGGTGCATGTGGGACTAAAAGGGAGTCAACAAGTAAATTAGCAAGTCAAAGTAAGATTTGACTAGTTTTAGAGAGAGGTTGATCATGGTTAAGACTAGCTAACCATGTTTAGAGGGTAATTAATCCTATTTAGAGAGAAATTAGGTTTTTGGGAGGGTTCTGAAAGGCCTAATCAATCCAATGAAGTGGATTGATATTCCTAGAGGAGCTAATAGAGGTGGTAAAGAAGATAACAACAACTAGCAACACATTTATACGAGAGAACAACCATCAAACGAATCTGAACTGTTTGTGTCATAATTTGTTATGCAGCGATTGCCCTGCTACAATTTTGATAAACGGTCAAGAACCCTTGTGTACACATTCAAGACCATCGGTCAAAAAGTAGCTATTGATGTGAATTATTGATGTGAATTATTGTTCGTGAATGCACCTTAAATAGGACATTTTGTACAGTCGTACTAGATTTTGAATAGGTGATGCTCAAGAACAACACTTGTACTTATTTATCCTCCGAGTTTCATTCTCAACCATTTAAAGATTGCCCCAAATATGTGTTACATTGCGGTCGCATTTCAGCTACTCGTGATCCTAACTCTAATACATGGACAAGCATCGAGTTTGGGGCATCCACCCACTTTCACCAAAACATATGCCCATCACAATCAATGATTAACACTCATAACAAGAGAGTTTGCCCTGCTAGACTGCACCATTAGAGAGAATGCAAGGGAAAGCTTTTAATAATTTTATTTATTTTTTTATAGGCACTTTATACTAATTTATTATGACTTAAGTCACCCTTATATGTGCGCTCCAAACAAAGGACAAAGGACAAAACATGTCCACAATGACATGCATTCACTCCGTCTGTCAATAGTTCGTGTTCATCACCAAGTCTTGTTGCAGACTACTCGGGGTAAATGTTGTTGCCATTCCTTCCATCAATGTCGTCAATGTTGCTTGTTTAATCAAGGGCTTTAATGGCATACCAAAAGGGTAGGAAGGTAGACAAAATGTGCAGATCAATTTTTTTCCACTAGGTGAATAGAACTGTTTTAGCAGAGCGACGGTGAAGAATCTGCTTGTTTGGATGTGTAAATAAAGTTAGGTTTGTAGATCAATCCCTTGCTACTGTTAAGAAGTTGGATGAGAGCAACAAGCAAGCAGAACATAAATTTCGGGTATGAATAGGCACAGAACTAAACCAAATGCTCAAAAGAGGGTCTCAGGTGCGTCTCAATATGGTTTAGACCTAAGCCTTCAATGAAGGAAAATATAATGCTCTTCAAATATCTCCAAGGATTTTTTGACAAAAGAGTTTTCTGAAGATATGTCTTTGATCACATGCTCACTTCTTTTGGATTGAATTTTTTTAACTTTTGGCCAAGAGACCTGAATAAAAATTGGTTTGTTGTTTTTGTTCTTTCTTAAATTGGTTTGGAGTTTGTTTTTTAAGACACCTTTGCTTTTTCATAGCAAAATTAGTAAAAATTTCGGTTTAGGTTCCTCTTGAACTGTTGCCTGCTTAGTGTGCCATGATCTCAGGTCTCATTTATAATTAACCGAACTTTGAAATCAATTAAACGGTGTCTATTCAGTTAGAAAAACTATATTTTCACTCAACCTGAGATCAAGCTAAGAAGGCAGTCTGCCAATATAGAATATGACTTTCTTATATCATGTATGAGCTCCTCATAACCACCTCACAGACATTGATTGAAGGCTTTTTTTGCAGTAACAATATGATCATCAACAGAACTTGTTGCAGCAAAAGGAATAGCAACAAACAGAGGGCAACCTAGCTCAAAACAGATCTGATCGAAATCTGTAATAATTTTATTCATAACAGTCACTATTTCATTTGATCTTTCATGGATTGTTGGTGAAGAACGCTACAAAAATGAAAAAAAAACACTACTGAGCTATGGCAAGAAGATATCTGTTAGTTATTTTCCCCGAGAGATATTAAATAATAAGGGATTCTGCCCAAATTACCAAATGGAAACTTCTCAATCTCTAACAGTTTAGCCTAAAATTTCAATCAAACAATTGTTTCTACAATATAATTGTTTAAATTTGATATTTATCTTGCTGTACAATGATCAGGCATTTCAATTTTAAATTTAAAAGCTATCCGACAGTTAAAATGTTTTGTCCGTTTGCCTCGGAGCAGGAATCTTAACCCTTCAAAAATAAATAAAATAAATAAAAGTTACAAAAACAATGGCAAACAGCTCTACATCAAATCGAACAAGAAAACACCTGGAACAGTCCTCGCGTTGCGTTATCGTTACTGCTAATTCCACATTTTTGGGGGCAAACTCCATACATTTTCTGTCCGACCAGCAGCCCACTACTCCAGACTATGAATCTTAGGATCAGAAACATAAGATCCCAAAACGCGGACAAAAGTGGCAAACCCTCTGACTTCCTCGAGCGCCTCCCGGGCGTTGGGATTGGCCATGGGCGCATCAAAATCAATATAAAACACATACTCAAACTGCCTCACAGTCCCTCCGCCATTAACATCCAGCACTCTGAGCGCCTCGCTGCCCTGCGGCTTCACCTCCAGCTTCGTCAAACTAATATTATGCAGAGAAAAAACAGAGAGAACCTTCATCAAAACCTCCAACCCGCCTTCGTGAGCAATTACGATGCTCGTCTTCCACGCCCGGCCGCCCTTTCCCCACGGGTCGGGCGTCCGGGCGAGCACCAGAAACCTTGTGACGTTCCACGGCTCGTCCTGCACGCCACGGGCGAGAACATCCAGGCCGTAGATCTTCGCCGCCCGGCAGCTGGCGATGGCCGCCGTGTCGACCAACCCGCCGGCCCGGACGGACTCGGCGGCACCCGCCGTGTCCTCGACGGCCTCCCGGGTCACGTCCAGGCCCAGCTTCGCCAACCCATGGCTGCAGTGCGCCAACGCCATCGGGTGGCTGATGACCCGCCGTAGATCCTTCAGTTTCGCCCCGGGCGCCGCCAGGAGACAGTAGCTTATGAAAAGCTGGATCTCGTCGACTATGTGGAGACTGTGGTGAAGCAGGAGGTCGTAGTTTCGAACCACGTTGCCTTCCAGGGTGCCCTCCACGGGCAGGATTGCGCGGTCTGCCCGACAGGACTCGACCGCCCAGATGGCGTCCTCGTAGGCCTTGCACGGCACGCCCTCGCACCCCGGGTGGACGGTTATGGCCGCCGCCTCGCTGAACGCGCCCGGTATCCCCTGGTACGCTACCCTCATTCTGTTCTTATCCTTCCCCGGATACCCTCTTCGTCTGAATTGCAGCGGATCGACGCCGTGCTGCCATTGATCACGATAGGCATGTCGCTGATCTGCTGCTTCTTTTGATTTCTGATTACTCTGCATTTTTCCCCTGATCGACGCTTTTGAGAAAACTTCAAATCGTCTGTCCGTGCCCCGATCCGACTGTCTGTGTAAATGTTTGAGGATGATCCCGCGAAAAGTTTCATGGCAGCCATGGTTGTCGCTCCAGCATTCCCTGCTAATTGCATTCCCTACCAAGGGAGTAGATGAATCTTGTTCTGTTCTAAAAAGGGATTCTTCCATTAGTGGTGATCAATCATACCATGGGCCCCGAGAAACAGGTTTTACCTAACCCGGTTGACTGAAGCGTGGAACGGACTAAACCAGACAACATCAATAACAACCATTTATGAGTAGGTGGCCAAACAATTGCAGGTTGCAACAACCGGCTAGTGCTGACATGGCATCTTCCTCCAAACCCTTATCGACCTCAACTCCTCACAAAACCAAATTAGAAATGGGGTTGTCGAGGCATGTGTTATCCTAATATTATTATTGGATAAGTGCGATTGGTAGGGGTTAGAATGAAACTTTAAGGGTATGGTCCTATGGAAGGGGACTCTTTAAATATCTCAGCGGGTGCTCCTCGAGAAAATTTACGAGCATTTTAGCAGTTTTAAGGTTCCGTGATTTTTTATTAGTTTCTTCAACAATACCGCTGAGATATTATAAGATTCCACTGGATATTCATGGTTATTTGTAGGAAAATAAAATCATATTTCTCTCTAAAATCACCAAAAAATAATGGTGGGAATGCATATTAGATTCTATTGGCCATAAATTGTAGTGGGAAACTCCCAACCCCCTCTCTAGCCACCTCTTAAGTTTAGGGGGCTAAAAAAGTGGAGCTCTTATTTTTTAGGCCTAGATTCTATTATTTCTCGTAGCTGGCTTTAAAAATAAACATGGGACCTTCTTTTGCAAGAAAATAGGAGCTCAAACACCTCCATGGGACCATGCCCTAATAAGTAACAATTAGTAGGGGTTGAAATGAAACTCTAAATGTTTGATATCAATTTTTAGTATGGGGATATAATAATAGTGTTTAATCTTATTATTTTAGTATGTGAAACAACAATTTCATATGTATTTGGTTTTTATTTCATAATTCACTAATACACTTGTATTTTTATAATTTTTGTAAATTTGAATTAGCACCTTATTGGTACATAAGATGAAACATGAATACAAAATTCAATAAGGGAAACCACACACTTTAGAAAAACCAAAACCAAAGAGCATACGTTGTCATAAGAAAAATCTCATAATGTAGCAGAACAAAAGCTGGGCATTTCCTTATACTAGACTAAAAATAGGATAAGAGAGAGAGGACTAGGGGGTAGAGGAAACAGGGACAACGAAGACAAAGAATGACAAAAACAAAGAGAAGTGAGGCCAAAGAGGGGAAAACCAATAAGGGTCATAAGGGAACAAGACAACAAACAAATACCTTAAGGAGTGCATGCCAATAAGATATTAAATTACTCCAATAATCAATAAACATGTAGATACCCTCGTGTTAAAGGCACTAACTAATCTCGAACCAAAATTAGGTGTACACATGATGTCCCATTTTGATATGTGTATGCATGCACACATGCACATCAAAGTGTAGAAAAACAAACACTTACTTGAGAATGGTTTGTTATAGTCACCTCATCATATATCTAGAGTTCTCCAAGTTAATAAGATAACAAAAACGAGTTAGTGGTCAAAAGGAAAGAGAGATCACCTTATGACACGAGAGCATTTGGATTCACATGCAATCTCGCATCACCAAAAAATATATTTGTTGGGAAAATCAACTAAGTCTAATAATGCGCAAGTTTGCTTGTGCCAAGTTCTTGTTTAGTGTGGTTTGTGCTTGTTTAGTGCGGTTTGTGCTTGTTTAGTGCCTTTGTCTGGTAATGTTGTGTATATCTTGTGAGAGAACAAGAGTTATGTAGTGGATTGTGTCATTAGTAAGTGTGTAAGTAATGTAATGTTGTTTCACACATACCTTGTAGTGCGCTTATATAATGAATAGTCTGTCACTACAACATTTTGACCAATTAAAGTCGCAACCTTAAAGTGACAGTTAAGTCACTTTAAATTTACATCAGAAAATTTCAAACCCTAAAGTCGAAATTAAAGTTACAAATGTTATTTTACTTTACTTGGGGGCGTTAGGGTGTCTTTGTTAAGCCCCAACGTTATGGTGACTTTACTAACGATGTTAGGATGACTTAAATGGTGACTTTAGTAGTGTCTTTACACGTTGTGACCTTAAGGTGACTTTAATGGGGGCATAAGGATGACTTTCATAGTGACTTACTTCCCTTCTTTGATGTTATTCTTAACAAAATGGCTTCTAGGTGTCTTAAAAGGCATCTTTATTCCCAAATTTAACTTGACTTATTTTATGACTTAAGGGCATCTTTATTAAAGTCCCAAATTAAGTCAAAGACAAAACTAGAATTGTGTATTTACATGTAAAAGTATCATGTAGAATAGATGTTCAAGTCGAAGAAAAAGATATTTGTGAAGACAAAGAAGACCCACAAGATGAAGATGAACTTGACCTAATTTCTCCAAAATTTACTTAATTTCCTTAAATTTGACATGATTTTTGACACACTAATGTGCCATCCTAACATGACACCCTAACGCAACACCTTAACATGACACGCTAATGCAACACCCTAACATAACACCCTAATATGACATACTAACATGAAACCCTCACACGACACACTAACTCGACACACTAATGCAACACCCTAACACAACACATTAACGTAACACCCCTCACATGACACCCCGATATGATACATGACACTATACCCTAATACATCACACATTCCCTAGTTTCAAATCATTCCCCTAATTTGACATAACTTCTCCAAAATTTATCTAATTTCTATTAATTGGACATAATTTACCCAAATTTCTCCTAGTTTGACATAAGTTACCCTAATGTCCCCCCGATGTGACCTAATGGAACCCGAATTATCACTTGAATTTGACAACTTAGAATGACACCCTAACACAACACTCTTTCTCCTAATTTTGACTCGTTTCCCCTAATTTAACCTAATTTTCCCAAATTTCCCTTAATTTGACCTAATTTCTCCAAATTTTCTCCTAATTTCCCCAATATCTACTTAATTTCCCCAAAATTGACCTAATGTCCACACACTAACATGACACTTGTATGTGACGCACTAATGTGACACCCTTACGCAACACACCACGCATGATTGTTAAGAGTAATTGCATCATCCCTTTTCTCTTTTGCAAGAAGATAGTCATTGAGTGTTCACTTTGAGGGTATTCATATCATTAACCATATTATGGCTCCTAGTTTGTTTTCTAGGTCCACCTTGGACTATTCTTAATGTCCCTTATATCCTCTTTTTGAGGTTGTCTTATATTTTTGTGAATGTTGTTGAAAGTGTTATCTGAATTTGATAATCTTCTCAACATTTTATTTTAGCACAAATATTCATTTTCAAATTCTCTAGAATATCCCTTTGAATGGTAGGTTCCTCCTTAAAAAGAAAAAAATCTTGTTTTAATATCTCATTATTTTCTTCCAAATGGTTGTTGAAAGATTCCCCCATGTGTTATTGGAACATGTAATCACAATTATTTTTTTCCGCCACTATTCATGTAGTCAATTTGAGGATTTTCTTTTGCAAGTTGGACTCTTCCCTGGAGGGCATTGAACTTCTTATAAAGATCATCTTCTTTAATTAACTTCCACAATTTTTCTTAGGAGAATGTTCTTCCATCACCCGATTGGTACCACCTACATAATAACATTCTTTCTTCTTCTTCAATAGGGCTCTAACATTCCGGAGATTCATATCCTTGTCTAAGATATCATGAATATTGATGGATTTCTTCATATGGATTCTTCTCACGAGATCAACTTCTTTTCCATGTCATGATCCCTTAGATTTTTCCTTATATTTGCCACTAAATCTTCCCCTACAACATGTATTTGATACTCATGCACCTTTGTCCTCTCTTTAGTCATCTTAGAGAGAATTTTGATTTTTATTATTTTCATGCCCTTCTCTTTTGGTTTACTACTACTCGTGTATTTTTTACACTTATACACCGAGGTTAGGGGTTGAATACAAATAAAATCAAAGTCTACCCTCCGATTAGTCGAGTAGGATTATTTCATACCTTAGTCCATTGTTGGATTCTATTAGGAATGTGTACTTACTATTATCCTAAGTATTTTGGACAAAAGCTTATTCATTATTACTATTATTTCTAAGATGTTATATTCCTACCATGTTCATAGTTTTAGTGCTTTCAGGTGACTCGCACTACACATGGTATTCTCTCTTACCTTATTGATTACTCACATCTTCCTTCTTGCAAAGGGTGGATCCACTCTCACTTTTTGGATGGTGTATGAGGATTCGTAAGGCTCGTTGTTGGAGGAAAAATGCTCAAATGATACTCTTTCTCTCATGGTGCAGTTCGACATCAAGATGGATCTTTGGAAGAAGGTGGCAAATGTGTCGCAACGTAGTTGTGATGTATGTTTATATCAAGATATCTATTGTATTATACATTGAGATAAAGAAATCGTAAACATTGTATATTGAATGCATGCAACCGTTATGTAATGGAAACTATGTAAATGGAAATGTTTATTCATTGGTAATAAACTTGTGACATGATCATGATATTTAAACCTATGTACTATTGTATCACATAAAATTTGGGAATGAATGGAACTATCTACTTTGCAATCATTTATCATGGACTTGTAATTATGTCATATCCTATAAGTTAACATTATGGGTGCATTATGGTTAAGGTAATAAATGAACCTATTAAATGGAATTGTACTTGTAAAGTTCTTGTTCACATTAATGGAATACATAGAAATATGATACACATGTCAATGGATTGACTATAAATGTCTTAGTTAAATTGGATGAACAATTATATGCAAAAATGTATAATTAATCATGTTTAATGTTATACACACTATTAATTCATTTATGTTTAAAATGGAAGAAAAATATACAAGTTAAAATGAATGACACAACTTAATCTACCATGATAGATAAACTTTGAATTACTTGTATTATTATATTGCTTCATGCACGTGTTTATTTGTTAAGCGTAAGACTAGGAAATCAAGAGGCATCGATTTTTTGTCCTTGGTTATTTAGGGGAGATTTGAAATTCTGGTTCAAAAACAAATTCTGGTATGTTTTTAACCCATCAGGGGCTACTACATGAAGTGATTTTGAGTGAGATGAAACATAACAATGTATGTTTTGCACTAATAGTGAAACACATGCAAAGAACAAGCATATGTGTAACAATTGAGAGAGTTGAATCGACGTCGTGAGAAGTGAAGGACATGTTGGAAGCGTTTGTGGAAAATTTTTGAGTGAGTTGCTTGAAGAGATATCGCTTATGAGGAATATAAGTCATCGTATCGGTTTAATCCCAAGATCGAGTTTTCTAAACGATGAGCCCAAAAATGGCCCATTTATACAAGATTTGACATTCTTTTTCTTTGCATATATAAAGTGGACCTAAGTGTAATTTTTGAACTTATGGTTTATTTAGGATAAAATAGAAAGTATATAACATGGTTATTTATTTAGAATCCATTGATATCTTTTTTTATCTATTTCTAATGATTATTGGGGAAAAGATGTCAATTTGTGCATATGCAATCCATACTTTGCTATAATTGTTGAATAAGACATTTTGAGCACTAAACACCAATTATAACCAACCTTGGAGGATCTTCAAGATCTCTCGTATTATCTTGATTTTTTATTTCATCACCGCATTAGTTTCTAGATGTTCCTTCACTAGCTCAGGAAATGTTAAGCATATGTTTGGGAAAAAGTGAAAATAGTTATCAAGAATATACCCAAACCCAAATATGATTGCATATTCAGATTCCTCTCGAAAAATTATGCAAGTTAAAAAAACCATCTTGATTCGAGTTCATATGCAAAATTTATAGTCGTTTTAGTATAGTTTCAGAGTCTATGACATGTTTGCTTTGGAGTCTAACCTGTTTGCTTCGAAGTATAACTTGTTCGCTTGAGTCTATATAACTTAAGCCAAAAAAGTCAAATGGATATTATGAGAGAGGTTTTTGGTCATAATAATGATTTAAAAAAACCTCCTTCCATTTTTCTACATATTTTACCATTTGAAAGAAATATGACTTTTACTTTGGAGTCTATAAGCCTAGCTTCGGAGTCTGTAGGTCTAGCTACGGAGTCTTGCATAATTTAAACCAGAAAAGTCAAATGGATATTTTGAGAGAGGTTTTTACTCATAAAAATTATTTGAACAAAAACCTCCTTCCATTTTTCTATAGCTTTCACCATTTGGAATAAATTTGAATTTTACTATGTGGCGGTCGAGAAAAAGTGTATCAAGTTAGCACCAAAAGTTGCATAATCAGAGAACAAAAGGTCAAAGGGAAAATATGAGAGAGGTTTTTGGTCATAACAATGTGTTGAACAAAAACCTCCTCCCAATTTTCTACAGCTGTCATCATTTACAAAAATGGGTTTTAGTATGGCTTCGGAGTCTTCCTAGGCGCTTCGGAGGTGATTATTATAGCTTTGGACTTGGATATTAGAGCTCTAGGGATGAATAATAGAGTTACACAAGTCAACATAATTCCAAGGGTGACATTGTTATCTATTTTTGGAAGTCATTGTAAAAACTTATATTTCTATAAGTGCTTTATTATTTGTAAAATAAAGAAGAATCAATATTTATTTTGATTCTCAACAATAAAATAAGAAATTTGGATTGTTAGTTAGAATTAGATAAGATCTCTCCATATTTTATGGAGATTGATGTTTTTTGGATAGATTGAAATCTTAGTTGATAAAGATGTATGCCTTAAAATAAGGTGGTTGGAAGCTTGGATTTATAAATACAACCTCCCACACCAAAGAATGTAATCTCCATTTTTCTGATCAATTTATTTTGAGATTCCATTTCATCCATTTGTAAATAGTGTAGATTAAAATCCTCTTCGAGGAATGAGTTGACCACTCATTCCAAGGAAGATGGATTTGTATATTCATGTTTGTTTTTCCATTTTGTAAATATATTTATGATTGTCTTTTTCTTGTGTCATGTAATTATTTTTGTGATGTACAATTTGTTGTGAACCTGTAGGTGTTTTATGTGTTTATTTTCAATTCAACAATTTACTTTTCTGCAGTGTGGTTTTTAATTCATTGCAAGTGTGTTTTAATTTCATGCAAGTGTACTTTAATTTTATGCAAGTGTGTTTCAATTCTTGCAATGTGTGTTTCAATTTCATGCAAGTGTGATTTTTAATTCATGTAAGTGTGGATTTAGTATAAGGGACCATGGTCAAATATATATTTCTCCTTTTGCATTTAGCCTTCGGACACTAGCCTTGGATTGACATTATTAATGTTGAGGATTGATGACCCTCATCACTAAACAAAGTGACATAAATGATGACATTGTAAGAGAACTGGAAGATACAAAAACAAGTATTGGGGATGTTGGATAGGGGTTGGGCAAAGAGAGTCTAAGTACATGTGTTGTACTACGGTTCAAGCACTAAAGAAGGGTGATTAGTTGTGTACGTGTACAAACTCCGAGCCATCAATAAGATCACTATTAAGTATAGGTTTTATTACCATGCATAGATGACATCATGGATTGTCTGAGTGACACAAAATATTTCAATAAGATTGATTTGAAGAGTAGATATTATAATATTCATGTAAGAGAAGGTGATGAATGGAAGACTGCGTTTAAAACACATGAAGGATTCTGTGAGTGGCATGTAATGTTGTTTGGATCAAGTAATGCACCAATTACTTTCATGAGGTTAAAAATGAAGTCATATAACCATTTTTATAAAAGTTGTGATCTTGTACCTTGATGACATTTTGATATTTCATTGGACACGAAAAGAGCATTTGTTGCATACAAGACTTGAGTGTTATAGCGGTTGTGGGATGAGAAGTTGTTGATTAATTTGAAAAAATATAGTTTTACGTAGGAAGAGCTTGTATATTTGGGTTTTGTGATTTCTTGTGAAGGTTTAAAGATGGATTTAAAGAAGGTTTGTGCAATATTGGATTGGCCATCACTGCAAATTGCATTCAAAGCACATAATTTTCATGGGTTGGCTAATTTTTATTGCAAGATCATCAAAATTTTCAACAGAGCGTGTGCACCTATTATAAAGGCCATGCAATTTTCCATTGGTTTCTTCATATTCCCTAAATGTTCTACAAGGACAAATTCCAACTTCTCACTATAGCAAATTTTATGATGTCAAGTTTTCATAAGAAAATAATTAGGATAGTAACATCACAAACTGTTTAATAAGGGCTAATACGTGCTTATTTCCAAAGTCATTAAGTGGCTATGCCCACGTCTCAACACACACCACATAGACCTATAATATTTATTCCTCATAAAGAAGAGCTAAGTCCCTATTTCTACAAAAAAATGACAACAAAGTTATTTTAAGTATATAATTTATTAGAGAGATATAATATGATTAATAGATAGATAAATAAAGATTTTAATAATGTCCATGAGACTCAAGAACCGAAAGCATGAGAACAAAATAATTTTTGGGATTGTCAATGTAACATCCCCATTTGAAGATACTAGAACAAGGGAAAAAATTTATTTTTTATTTTTATAAAACGTTCTCTGTTATGAATTATATAATTCAAACACACGTTCAAGTTTTAATAATTGTTCTCTGCCCAAACAATGCAGTTTGGAACACACAATTTCCTTTTAAAACTAATGTTCCCTGTTCACATATTTGCAATATGGAACACACATTTGATCTTTATTCAATCATATAATGATTCCATATTTTTGTAAATGACTCGAAGAACTACCGATCTCCCATTTTCATGGCTCGGAGTTTCAACGATCTCTCATTTCATGACTCGGCAACTACCGATCCTTCATGTTCATTCATGCATAGTATAATATATATACAAGGTTCTCTTACTGTTTCCGGTTATCGAAGTGATCCATTTAAGAAGCATATCCGAATATCATTCTTGATATTCATCTGACATCCTGCATCTTAAATTAGGTGATTATGACAACGCAACCAGCACTTGCGATACTTTGGCCAAATATTTTCACATGCTTTGCATGATCATATTCCTAGATGTGATACACACCAATGGAATACGTCCTTCACCTCACTTCACCTGTTATCTAGAATGGTCTTTCCCGGTTCCTGCAGTCCTTCCAAATTAAGGTCAAATTCTAATTCCAACTAGCAATATGAGCGAGTATAAGAAGGCACTCATGGTAACTAAAGATACGCAGACATACGGTGTCGTCCCTAAACGACTCCGTGTGTCTAGTTATCTTTAGTCCTCTGAGTCACTCCGTATACGTGATCACACTCCTATCCCCAGCCAAGAACTTAATATTCAACCTATGTATTCTTGATGATTTAATTCGGGAGGGCATTGTAATATGTCAACTATAACATTGTGTTGTCATGAAGACCCCGCCTTCATGATGACGTCTTTATAGGTTGGCGTATGTCAATGTCCTACGGAATCCTCTCATCGAGAGTACACATCCGGCTCAGGTGATTCCAGTGATTTGGTTATGATCTTAATATTTAAGATCAACTTTCAAAGTGACCATGCGATCCTTTATCCTTGTTCTTGTTACAGTTGTATGTAGCTAAGAGAGACTAAATCCGTCTTCTAGCTTACTATGCATCTTCTCCTTCGTACCGAAGGGTTGCATTTTCTCTACTTGGTTCTTTTCTTAATCCTTGGATTAAGCATCCCATTACCGATAGACTTAATAAGTTTAACCTATTAAACTTAACCAAGTTTTTCCACAACTGAAAACAAATTCAGAATTCCAGCTTATTGGACGTCATTAAAACGAGGTCTAATTCTCAATGAATATATTCATTTGTTCTCCTTAACCTTACATAGTTAAGGTCTAATAGCCCTGGATATATTTATCACATATCCTTACTTTCTGAATTTAACATTCGAGGCTATTAACGGAGTCCGAATACGAAGTTCGGTTGCTCCTAAGTTATTTGATATTCCTTAGCTTTCAAGCTAATCCGAATACCTATCAGTTAAGAAATCACGTTCTTCCTAATCCTTTTTAATGTCAATTAAAAATTCATCTTAACCCAAGTATGAACTAATTGCACATTTCAACGTAAGCGTTGCATTTAGGTAAGAATAGATATCAGTTCCTTTTAAATCCATCCAAGGACAATTGAATAATTCCAAATCAAGAAATAACATTATATTTCCAATTTAATCAACAATATCAAACTGATATAGTCATTAAAATATCACACTTGTATTTGTATTCATCAATCCATTTCATAATCCATACATTTGCCAGTCAAAATACTGGACTTTGTTTATATTAAACAACATTACAACTCATAAGATAGAAGAATGTACTTTCTTCTTTTCATAATTCCTCGTAGAGGAATAATAAACTATCAAATACAATTCATCTTCAGACAATCAAAGAAGCATCAGAAAACAGCCATGTCTTCGTTTTACTCAAATTCCATCTGTAAAATTTCTTGCACGGGTCAGTTCATTGAACTGAGCATATTAAGCACTTGTCATTAAAATGAGGTGCTTCTAATTAACTGTCTCAATAAAAGAACCCTGCTTTTATGAAACGTTAATATGAACATCAATCAAGAATTAAGTATCAAAAGAATGAACAGCATAACAACTGAACCATCTAAATACCATCCCAATCAGTCAAAGGATTGCTGTCCTATTTCCCACATAACCATTACAAGATGCAATTTCCTTCAACAGTTCCAGATTACAACATTTGTAAGAACTAGGAATACAAGTAAGCATACTGCTGTTATAACATAACTGCTATCAAATTCCTTCCCCTTTTTTTTTTATAATATCAAAGGATAAATCTAACTAAAATGTAAACCAATTACTTTCCTTTTAGTTCATGCACCTCCTTTGATTTCAAGCAATCAAGTACAGATGAGAAAGCAAACAACAATAAATATAGATGCTTAAACCCAAGCAATACAAAATTCGTTCCTAAACGATTACAGATTTCCAACTGTATGAGAGAAGAAATGATCATTATTCCAAGTTATCCATCCACATTCCTATTCCTTTCCTCATGACTGTACTGAAAATTGAATCCAAACGAGACACAAATCAAGATAATAGTTCAGAGTGAAACTTACAAAATCCATTCAAAATTCACTTTCCAACAAGAAAGAATAATTCCATTCATATTCAGCTTTAAATGAAAACAAGGAAGAATTTATCGTCCTTATCAATACTTCTTTTAAATCAGGCTCATACGAATACCAAAAATAGGTTGGTAAAACATCGTATCCATCATAGAGCAAGCAATATAAAGAATGCATACTATGTTCTTACTGTACTAGAAGAATTCATACTTCTTTCACTGTATTCTAATCAAATAACAGTTATACAGTCACTTAATCAATTATTCACACGACTTTCTATATCCATGAACGCACACAGTTCATAAATAACAATTTGCACATTCATTACTACCTCTACAAGAAGTCCAACTCATATTGTATGTGAAGCTCTATTGTTGTTGTTTCCAGAACTCAAACAGAAAAAGAGAAAAATTCATTCCTTTAACTATTTCAATAAGAAAACATCCATTTTCTTCAACGCAACAAGAATTACTCAAGTCGAGTTCATTTTTTTGAATGAGAGTATAAAATCAGAGATCACACTAAACATTTAAATATTCCGTTTGTACAGCAAAACACAAAGACTCGAAACAATCTAAATGCCACTGTCACTTCATCAAGCCGAACCTATAAAGTTCAATAAATCCCTCAATTACCGTTTCTTCCAAAATCTAAAACAGCAGAAAAAGGAAGAACTCGTTTCCTTCTACTTTCAGTAAAGAAACAATCATCTTCTTCAAAATGTAATAAAAACACCCAAATCGTGTTTATTTTATCATGACAGCTCAACCCATATTGACAATAGAACAATTGTTCAACAATGAAAAACAAACTCACATAGCACATAGTTTCCATTCAATATACCATATGAAATGAATACCCAATTCAAGTTCCTTGCCAACAAACATTTCTACCCGAAATCCATTTTTCTAGTTCATAATGATATGCAGAACTCTTAGAATACAATAATCATTTATCAATACCTATATCAAGGCAAACCCGCATAGGGTATTAAATGCGCAAGCATGGTAAATGCATTTAAAGCAGATCTCAAACAAAGAAGCCAATTCCCATATATTTCATTCATTGCACAAAAATAAAAAGCCGAGTTTGTATTCACGACTACGGTCAATGGAAGATCAGACCTCATCAATAAAACACAACAAATCAACTTTCCACCACAAAGAAGAGAAAACATAGCTCATCAATAATTTCAGAAGAAAAATAGTTACTTTCTCCAACTCCCACGAATACCCAAGTCGTATTCGTTAAATTTTACAAAAGAAAAGCACAACAATAAGAATATTACTATCACTTCCTTCAAACCGAGCTCATAATGCTCAACATAACCCATTTACCATTTCCTCAAAATCTAAAACAGCAGAAGGAGGAGGAACTCATTTTCTTTAAAAAAATTTAGTAAAGAACAATGTCGAGCAACTCGCACAGTTAATACGTTCCATCACTCAAGTTCATAATAGCAAAAGAACAATTGCTCAACAATGAAAAACAACTCATACAACCTGTACAGTTTCATTGTTTAAAGAACGAATTTCCCAATACTGTCGAACAAACCAACACAATATGACTGTATTTCCAACATAATAAATACGCAAAGACAGTTCAAATCACAACAACAAGAAAACGATTCTACCCAAATCATTTCCAACATGACAACAAAATCGACTAAACCCAAATCATCTCAGTCATGACAGCAATCAAATAAACCCAAAACCCCCTTCATCAGAAGAGCAGGGTTGTTTTAATGAGACGTTTAAGCAAAGCAAGTGTTTTAAAGAGAAGGGCTTAACATGCCTGGTATTCTTCCTCGAAGCTCGAAGAAAACCGCGTCTACAGGAGGTATTTCCTTCCACGGCGACAACAACAAGCTTCCCAACAATCACCTTCCTCTACAGGCTCGAAAATAGCCTTCGATTTCCAAAGAAACAGAGATAGAACAAACACAAGTGGTTCGTAGAACCAAGAAAACCAAATGCGAGAGCAACTTCCCAAAAATCCGAACAACACAATAAACAACAAAAATTCCTCCATACTCTTTCCAAGGCGGGCTGGTCGCGAAGACCAAGAAAATTAAATGCATTGAAGGCTCTGCCTTTTCCTATTTCCTCACGCCACCGCCGACTCGGGTTGGCGAATTACCAAATTCAAATTTTGCATGAAAACCAAGTTTAGTCCCATGACTAACTGAATGCCTCTAGCTTTTTCCTATTCCCGCCAAACTTGGCGCTGTCCACGCAAGGACCTACATTCAATGCCATTAAATTTCCTTCCATCCTTATCCTTTCCATCCCCCATGGGTCTGTGCGTCCCTTTCCTTAGGTTAGGATTAGTTTAGGATTTATAATAGTGTCCAAACCTAGGTCATAGGTTAATAGATCTTAGTTCAATTTTTACCATTATTCAATTTAAAAATCCACATAGGATAGTAGTTAGGATATAAGGTAGGACTTAGGGTTAGATTAGGGTCTAATCCCTTTAGCACTTAATTAATCAATTTCCAATCAAGTCTTCGACCGACATGACATCGATTGATCTTTGTGCGGGACGTTTCGTCCCACGTTCCTCGTACTGAGCCACCCGCATCCAGGCATTTCTCGCCTTACGAGGTCTCACGTTACAACAGTGTATGGTTCGGGAATCGAACCTTTTTCGTTGGCATCTACGTGCCAGCTATTCATACCTGAAATCAGGTGCTGCACATTTATATCAACCTTCAGCCTGGTTCAAAGTAAATCGTCAAAGCGATCACAAGAAGACCACAACATACCTTGGATCAATGGAATTGATTCAAGGTGTGCTGTCAATCAACGAATAGAGTTCAACAAGCATATGACAAATTTGTCGTCACATCAGCAAACATACAAGCAATATTAACTGTTGTCCCATGTAAACAAATTACAGTATGCAAGAATCCAGATTAGCAACACATTCCTTTAAGATCAAAAATATATCTTAACATGTTTGCCTTCATTTCAGCAGTTACAACATTAAGAAAGTAATCACCAAGATAACTTACAAAAATCAGGGCGTTACGATCAACCAACAACATAACCAAAGAGTAAAAGAGTGTATAAAAGAGATACCATAAAATAAAGAAAAATTGATACTATAGCAATCGATTCGTTGACACAAGCAATAATTATTTTGTTGATGCAATAACGAAGGATATTAAGTGATAGCGATTCTTCATAATATAGGTGATTCAAATAATTAGATGATTTTGAATAATTAGAGAAGTCTACTTAGGTAGTCGGTATTCATATTAAAATTCAAGAAATTTGTTAAAAAAACACTAAGAGCACGATCCCATGTTAGGGGCTCACTGCTCTATTTATTTGGAAAATGTGGTTCCATATTAAAAATCATTTTACTATTAAAACCCAATAAAGTTCTTAAAATTGTTGAGCAACGACATCTTAGGGAGAGGAGTTCTAGCCCCATAAAATAGTTGTGGCACAAAAAAATCGGAGGAAGTTTTTGTGACACTTGACATTTATGTTTAAGCTTCCCTCCCATTTTTCCTTATATTTGATTCATAAGGCCATAGTTTTGCTAGTGTTAAAAACTCTTATTTTATCTATGTTAAGAAAAATAAAAATTCATGGGACTCTATTAATGCTAAAATATCTTAATTTTCTTCTTTGACACCTCTAAAAAAACTTAGCTTGTCCCTTAGACGGGACCCCAACCTAGCATAGTCCCATGGAGGGGTTTCAACTCCTATTTTCTTGTAATAGAAAGTATCATGCTTCTTTTTAAAGCCAACCATGGAGAGGGGCCTAGCATTCCCCTTAGAGTTTAGGCTGAATTTTGTCCATGTGGAATATAACATGCATTCCCAACATTAATTTTTGGTATTTTTGGTGATTTTAAAGGGAAATATGATTTTATATTTACCCTCAAATAACCATAATAATAGTATAATACAACGTGGGATCCTATAATACCCTAGTAGGTATTATTGAGGAAAGTAATAAGAAACTTAAAAATGCTAAATGCTCCTAATTTTTATATTTATGGAGGCCCCTCCATGGGACCATACCCTAACCCTAAAAGAGATAAAAATGGCAAAAGAATAAAAGGAGAGAAGGCTTTTACAAGATTAACCAAAAATGTAAAAATGTTTGCCTCACAAAGTTGCATCTATTCATTCGTCTCAAGTGGTGGCGACAGACAGTCATTGCAGGGGCTCAGATCACCCTTCTCTCTTGGAAAAAACCTCCAGATATACTAGTTAACACGTACTTCATTTGATCAAACCTTCTTTTCTTATATTTCCTCTGCTTTCGTGAATGTTTGATAATTTGTTTGGTCTCTATAGCATGCGTCCTGTATTGGTTTTTATGTAAGTTGGCACTGGTTATCTGCTTGCGTGTGATGATGTATCTATGTGCAGATTTTGTGGGTTTTAGTTTAGGATTTATTTTTAATTTTAATTTTGTGGGTTATTCTTGATTTTTCAATAAGTCGGATTGGTTATTCCATGTTCAAGAGGATATCATGCAAGTTGGGGCATATTGAATTAGGCTTCTAATTTTATACGAGCGTGCAATTTATAGCATGTTGGTAGGGAAGAGTTTTCCTCGTCCCTCATGTTCTGCAATCAAAATCTGTATGTTCCCCTTACTCCACATGCACATGAGTTTAAACTGATCTATAGGATTACATGCCTTGTAATGAACTTTAATGTAATGGGTTTCTTTTCAAAGTATCAGTACTGCATATGGGCCTTACAATTGCAATCATAGGTGCAATGAGTAGTTACAAGCTTAATGACTGCAAGCAACCAATAACAACTACTGCATGGTCAACAATGCTCTAGGGTAGAACATAGATTAAGCCAACAAAAACATTCTTTGGCATACAACTGCACGATCAACAATGCTCCAGGGTAAAACGTACATTAAGGCAACAAAAACATTCTTCTGCATAACTCAACGAGTTTATCTTATTTCACAATCTTCAAGAGCCTCAATTGTATCTCTTTTCATTGAAGATGGCTTAGTAGAAGAGGCCTGACCACTCAGATGTTCTTTGTAGACCTGGTCTTCTGGTCTTGTCAAACACAATTACTTGTGTCCATCTGATAAGAATATGGATTTCAAACCATGTTATTGGGAGAGGAAATTGATCTTTGGTCTACCTCTATAGCAGTGGCAAAAGTTCCGATAAGATGAGTTTCATGAGACACCCCATTGGCCAGTGGACTTAATGATGGAGGAGGTGTGACTAGAGCAGGGCTTAATTTAGATACAGGCACCGAAGTTCTTAGAGCATTTTCAATCTCATATTGTAAGGCATGGAACATAATTGCAAACATTGTAAAAAGAAAACGCAATTGACATTTTACTATCTGAAAATCCTTTTCAACACTAGCTCATTACCACTTGAACTCATGGATATTGCTATTCAAAGTTTACATATCTTTGCAATCAGTAGGAACGTTAAACTATAATTAAAGACAATGTGCAATAAGGAAATAGAGGGCATGAGCCTAATAATAGCTCAAAAAAGACTCCTATTCAATCTACAAGTGATTGTTCTTCATAAAATATATAGGAAGCAGTGAACTAGCAAACCTTCTTATATTTTTGCCATAGCATGGCTGGAATGTTTATCCATGAATTCTCTTAAAAATTCTTCTTTATGCCCACCACTCCTTCCTTGCAAGAAGTTGCGATACCAAAAGGCAGATAACTTGGGGTATCGTTGAAGTCCATCAATGAAATCAACATAATACATACCAAACTTGGAAGTGTATCCATACGTCCATTCAAAGTTATCCAACAACGACCAGACGAAATAGCCTTGGACATCTGCTCCCTCCCTGATATTAGTACAACATCACTAGCTTTTGTCTGTCATAGTTTTAACTGAAATAATAATAAATAGTTCAGACAATTGCAGTACAAACCTTGTTGCTTTTGCTAAGAACTTCAAAACATTTTCAATGCAATTTACTCGAAATGTATCATTTAGCATTTGTGTAAGAGGAAGGCTATCATTCCTCTGGTCGCCGAAACCTGAAATAAATGCAAGAAGTTAAGTGTCAAGCAAAACAGCCTGCCCGGACACTGTTCCATCACCAAACCTAGCTGAAATATTTAGGCTTATATATCCAATTTTGGATTAAAAGAAAAATAAAGTAACATTACCATTTTCTGATATAAATAGAGGGGGTTGGAATACTGGCTTTTAATATAATTTACCATCTTTTCTATTCCAGAAGGCACACTAGTCATACTTCGTGGGTACATCTGCAAAAGTAGTGCATTTTTTTTATTGAAAAGTGCTTTCTATTAATGGTATATATAATAGAAAAAGTTTGAGGATGACTATAAATCACCAAAATCTTTAATTTTTTTACCAAAAACTTTTTAAAAAATTAAAAATTAGTAATTACTAAGTCGTGAAATACAGGGAGTGGAAATATCTATGTTCAATGATATGTTGGGTTTCCTGAGAAGGGAAAAAGACTGGTAAACAAACCTGTGGGCCGATGGGAACACCATTTTTTCATCTGCTAATAGAGTTTAAACCAAATGTGAGTAATTTGGCAGAAATATTAACAACAGATTATGGTTACTTGAAATCAAAGGAATCAGAAGCGAATTCGGTTGGGTTTTACTTTAACCTGTGAGCGTGGTCAAAGAATCCCTATGGATATAACCGGTGGGAGGATTCAGATAATATGAAACATCTGTGGCATAGAATGAGCTGTAGTAATTTAGACCGATGAAATCAAATGAGCCACGAAGTTTATGACGCAAATCCTCTGTGATTGTGGGTAGATATTTCCCCACTAATTTAAGCATAATGGCTGGATATTCTCCATACACTATTGGATCCAAATACCTGAAAAAAGAAACCTTTTATCAGTTTCTATGCAAATAAATAATTATACCATGCAATGTTTAGGACATAAGACTCGAGAGAAGGGTACAAGGATTTTATAGTTGTCTTAAGTAATTTCCAGACACACATCCGAGAGTTGAAATAATTAGGTACTTTCAGAAGCTTGTATGCACTACCAGGCTGGGTTGCCTTCTTGAGACAGAGTTTGCCTGGCAAAAGACCAAGGTTCGTACCCACACCTAAAAGATTCACCTCCTTATTTTAATTTTACCAAAATAGTAAGGCTACAACAATTCAATGTAGAAAAGTTCCATATATTTTTGGGTCAGTAATGAATGATTACAGCCATATCCTGACTTAAACCTGTATCCAGTTTTAGTAAGCCTTTTTGCCTACCATTGAGCCACAACACTTCAATGTTACAGAAATTTTTCATTTTTAACAGCAAATAATCAATCAGATCAAGCTAAACTGGTTATCTATTAATTCAAACAGGAGATAATAAATTATAGAAGAAGAAAAAACTATGCCTCATTTGCAATCAAGGAGACATTGAGGATGAAAGGCATTTGGTGTTGCATTGTCCCCTGTACCATGATATAAGGGAAAGCCATCAATACTGTCTCAAGATTTAAATAATCTAAAGTTCTTGTACAATTTTTGGTTTCTGATTCTGCAGTGAGTGGGCCTCATGGTGAAAATCTTGTGCTTGAGTGGGTAGGCACATGTTCTAATTTGGAGGGAGGTAAGGTCTGTGAATGGATTGGTTTCATATGGTACACAAGCTACCCTCCAGTCTAGCTCAATTAAATGAATAGGGTGCCAGATATTATCGACCTTCAAAGGACCTTTCCTCTACAGATCCTATAGGGTCTCATGCAAACACAAATAAAATATTCATTCATACGAATTAGAGTGTAATTTACACTAAAAATTTCCATAAATTGGTGGTGATGTAGGATTAGTTACCAGGCATTATGGAATGCATGAATTCTGTCAGCGGCTTCAAGGTCTTCTGGGACATTTCTTAGCGGTTCATACCATATGGCTGAGATGACTATTCCAATGAAGCCTCCTTGATCATCCTGCCTTACCAATTTCAAATATCAGCTGCTTCTAATTAAACACTGCAATCTCAAATTACTCATCAGGCAAAGCTCTTCTTAATTACTTGGGTAGAACTTTGTATCCACAATAACTTAGGCAAATGTCTTCTTGTAAGAATGTTCGTTATAAATTTACACATTACCTGGTATTGTCTTCTGTACAAATCCACAGCATAAGCATGAGCGCGGAGTAGGTTGTGGCCAGCAATGTAAGGTTCAGTTGAAGAGTTGCCCGCACTACAATTCCCAATGGTAGGGGAGCATCTGTTAGGAGGATAGTACCCTGTTTCAGTAGCCCATTGATATGAAGACATTGGGCTCGTTGAAAGTAGTCCAGTATTTCACTCTGTCACCAAACAATCTGAAACATGCCGCTGCATACTGCTCAAAATCATCTCTGATAAACAGAATAAAATACAAACCCCTTCAGTGGAGTGAAAACAAGAGAGAAGTGGTGAATAGCTTGCCATTATTAAACAAGTGAGAAGCTTCTAAAAGAGAAACAGTGAATAGTTTGTTATTATTAAACAAAAGAGAAGCTTCTATGGATCGATGTATGTTGATAGAAGCAAATATACCCAGGGTAGCTTCTATGGATCATGGTATGTATTGGTTTCATTGATGGTGAGTGAACATACACATCCCACAACCATTCAATTATTATGTTAATGGGAGGGCCACCTTCATGGATCATGGTACATCCAGTTGAAATGTTGCCACAAATCAAACCTATCAAATAATGTAACACTCATTTTTGAATGAATGAAGATTTTAGAGTCAACTTAGGTACGGGACCAAAGGTATTTGTTTAGGATTATGAAGCCAACGGGCAAGTAAACATACTCATTCCACAACATATACACTGTTTTGTTAATGGTAGGGCTATTTTATTGTAGCATAATCTCCATTGGCATAATGATCCTAGTATATGGGGTTTATATGTTGCATCAGAACAAGCTTACCAACTAATGTGGAATCAGTTCTTGTTGATGAATTAAGATTTTAGTGTCATGTTAAGTAATTCCAAGATACACTGAAGAGGCACAACCACTTGAAATAATAAGGCATATATGGATTGCATCCAGACAAACAAATGCTTATAACGTTTGTGTTCTAAGAAGATCCTAAATGAAATCCCACAAGAATTAATAATGAAAGGATAGGTTGTTGTGTTACGCAATGCGGGATTTAGCCAACTGCCATATTGTTCTTCCAAAGCCTGTGGAAGGTCGTAATGGCAAAGAGTCACAAATGGCTGGATTCCTGTGGCACAAAACATCCCAAGCCTTTAGGAAGTCCTGTTGTATCCCATACTATGAAGCATAACAATGCAAAACAGGGTTTTGTAGGAAGAGAATATAAAGACATTGCCTTTACTGAGAAGCTCGTTGATGAGATCATTATAATATCTGACTCCATCAGGATTGATCTCTCCGCTACCCTCTGTAGATAGACAACTGAACTTGTTTGTCAAGGACTCAAGCTCCTTTTGTTTCTACAATTACAGTGTTAATTATATGTTCAAAATCATTTGCTCAAAATTATTATTAATCCTATAATAGATCACAAACGTCTTTAAAGTTCTGTGTTGTAAGAATAACAAAAATTAGAGAATTCATGAGTCGTTTAATCTTAAGTTTTGAATTAAAACCCACAATCTTCATAAAAATACCACGGCAGGACAGATTTTGAGCTGAACAGGCGAAGTTGGTTCTCCCATATATAAAACTTGCTTCTCTCTATTATATTACTCAAATATGGTTTTCTGAGGAGGGCTTACTTAATTTTCTCAAGGGTTCTTGAGAAATTTTAAGAATATTTTTCAGTCTAGTGGTCTTACGGGGAAAAATGCGTGACCATGCAAAGGAGAACCTGTACAATTCCACTTCCATTTCCGACATTATTTCCACATCTTCCTGCAATTTCTTACCAGACAAGAAATTAGCATAAACGAGCTATCTTAAGTGAATATGATAATGATTAACAGTTTGCATTTGACGCCTTACCTTATAGCGGTGATATTCATCCGTTGTCATGTCCCCATTTTTAAATCGTCAATTTTTCCTGCAATAACAATTTTCAATGTTAACATATTTCTCTCCGCCCCACCCTCCCAAAAACAAACATGAAAAATACGAAAAGAGTTACAAAGAATCATTAGTACCAGGGGTATGAGAGAATACATCCCAATTGCTCAGTCCCTTTCCATCTTGATTATAGCCTCCCTCATACTACAGTACATTTTCATCCATGAATTAAGTTTTTTTTTTCCAAATTAAATTTCTTCTACATAATCTTCACCCAGCAGAACGAATGCCATGTAATTTTTGGAACATAAACTAATACCTGATACGCAGAAGAGGCTACGCCGAATAGAAAATTTGATGGAAATGCTTTCCTAGTAAATTCTGCGGCGTCATCCGCAACGGCATTCAGGAGAACGGAAATTAACAATGCAGCGCATACAGTTTTCTGGAAAGCCATTGTACTGGAAATTTTATTCCGTGACATTTACAGACATTTATTTGATGAGATTGTATGCTTCCATGAACAATTCTATGATTGCCATTAAAGAGGGTGCCAAGGCATCATACGGAAAATAAATCATAATTCTTTTTAACGCATATGTATGGGTAGATAGGTAGCGATTTGGCACAGATGATGCATGATTCTTGGTAGATATCAATATCACACTTCGTGTTAGGAACAATAGCGGGTCCCGTGTAGTAGAAAGGAGTAGGACAATTGCATTGCTTTTGGATATTAAATTGTAGGTGGGGGATCTTTTGGTGACACCCTAATACTACTTTGTGTTTGGGATTTAGATGGTGGAGGATGACGTTTTAGATGAGGATTTAGGTGTGTTGTGAGCTTTGATACGAAAAATAATAGAATTATAACAAATATTATGATAATGTGTGTTTTGTACATGGTACACTCAAAGCGAAATATATGATTGCTTATATTTTACTTCGCGTTCATTATTGAATGCTACAAATGTGTATACATATATTACAAAACCATGAAGTTATGAAGAACCATTATGGAAAGTTGAAATGGTTGAGCTTCCATGTGTGAATCTTCATCCCTTGAAGGTCATGTGGTTTACTGACTAGATGTACGGTATGTGGTCGGATGCTTTAGCATAACGCTTGTCCTAGAAGTTGTACTTGGCATGACGTACTCTGTTGCAGAGTGTCCATATGGCCAATGTGTGTTTTTGGATGTTTTGTGCAAGCATTGAGTTGTGTGGTGGGTCTACAAGTGTAGCCCAATGTTGTGAAGTGTAAATGCAAGGTGGTGCAAATGTTGGGTGGTGTTGCGAGATGTTTCCTAGTGCTATGCAAAGTGCATATGATGCTAGGAGTTGTTCACAACATGTCATTCCATGAAGTTGTGCAAGTGATTAAGGCACTCAAGGTGAGAGCTCTAATTTGTGTGGATGCACACGGATCCTTCACCCTTTTTGGAGAAGCAATCATCTTGATTGTAAAGTATGGAAGTTTGGCTTCCAACTACACGTCTTGGTGAACCTTTCGACTTTTAATCACTTTGGCTTGCCGTAGTGAAAATTCTATACACCAACATAGAAAAGGTCCAAGTGTACATGGTTTTGCAACAATTGGATATGTTATTCAAATATGTGTCTTAACTTATTTTGATTAATCAAATCATATTTTATTATTTTGGACCTAATTAAACATGCCAAATAAAAATAGTAATTTAATGATGCAATAATAGTATTCGTTAATTTGTTTCTACATAACTTTTAAACCTAAAAAAGAATTCTCACACCTATTGAATGTTGAATTTTTCCTAGCGGTGGAAGGGATTTCCTTGGTCAATAGTAGTTAAAGGAATTTCTCCTTTTAATAGTAGTGATGTAATTGTAGGCACCTAATGTTGGTAGCATATTAGTTGATTGCTTTGGTTTTAGTATATCTTTTTGTTTATTGTTTATTAGTTTAATTTAGGTTTGTATTGGTGCATTTTCCTTGTGTCATTCATATGTCATCATGTTCCCTTGTGTTCCTTGTAGCTTTTTCTCCTTTCTACCTTGTTTCTTTGTAATTTTGTTATTTTTGTCTCCCTTGTCCTTGTTTCCTTTCTCTCTCTTTCCTAGTTTTCTCCCTTTTCTCTTATTTTGGGCTTAGTCTAGGAAAAGACCAATTTTGTACTTGTAATATTTTTGGTCATTGTCTTTGTGTGCTAGTATGCCTCTTGGTTTTGGTTTTCTCAAGATTTTTAACTTCTCTCGTTGACTTTCTTGCTTTCTTTGTGTGTCGGTTTTGGTGTCAATAGGGTCATAATTTGAATTCAAGAAGGCTTTAAATAAAAAAGTGCATAAGTACATTTAGAAAAAATAGACAATCACACACGAAAGTGTTGTTTCACATTGCATTGACTTTTGTTTGTGATTTTGTCAAATCATGAGGAGCCTAATTATATTGGATAACAAAAACCTCCACTAACATCCCCAGTTTATGGATTTTCCAAGAGTTTGAGATTGGATTAGGATTTTCAAGAAGGAAATCAAATTCATGGTGCTTATTGAGAACACCAATGTTTTTTTACATTAGGGCATGAATATTGTAGTCACATGATCAAGTTTTCCTCTTGAGAAAAATATAAAAGCATAGATTTCATCCAAAATGATAGCCCTCACATTTCTAGCCATCGTCATGTTTGAGTCATTGACACTTGATTTTGGGTTTTTGTTTATTGAGAGTCCACAAAACATGCTTATAAAAATATGTTTTTGCCACTTGGCATTGATGATTCATGCAAGAATTATGTGATCCATTGTATTGTAGTTCAAATTCTAATTCTCTAGTATTTTCTTTCATTTATCATTCTCTCTTAATTTCCCATGTTCTAGACTACCCCTTAGTTTTTGTAATTAATTTTATATTTACTTATTTATATCTAAATTAAACCTAAATGCATTAGGCATGGTTAATAAATGCATTTTGTTAATGTAAAACCAAATTTTCGTGCCTATATTTTGGTGCACCCAAACCTTATTGTAGGCAATTAAGTGCAGTACAATACTAGCTAACTATTGTGGTATTCTATTATTTGCGTGCTTAAAGATCACTAGTTCAAGTTAGACTCTTAAATTATTGCATTTTTATTGTTTATTGTCATTCTACTTGTTTTCTTGTGTTGTAGTCACCTTCGATCTTGTTGCTTATCGATATTTTATTCTTCTCCATGTGGATCCCATTCTATCTTATTTCCTCCCTTTTGTCCTATCATCCTTCTCTCTTAGACTTCTCTCTTAGACTTCTCTCTTTTTCCAACTTTTGGTGATTTGTGGTTGATTTACCATTTTCTTGGGTTGACAATTTGTGCACCACATGAAAATGGTTAGCTTCCACGGAAATGGTCATGTATATTTTACATAACTTTTTTCCCAAAATATGCATTTGTGGAGTTTTGTGGCCCCTTTTGACAACTTTCTTACGCATTATGTGTTGGTTTGCACCCAAAAGGGTCCAAATTTAAATTCAAAGTAGTCTATAAATATAAGGTACACTAGTGCTTTAATTATAAAAGAGAGGTTGCAAGTTACACTAGAGCACATCCATATTGAAATTTAATGAAATAACACATTATATTTGAAGTGTACTTGTACCAAAAGTCCTATTTCAAGCATATAATGACATAGAAAAGATCTTAATTATTGCACACATTAAAAGATAAGGGTTGGGTCAATAACACTACATAAGACTTCTTATTGAATGCATTACACTTGTTCGCTAATTGCCACATTGTTATCCAATTGTTGGGCCTAATAAATATCAATGAGTCTCAACTTTTATCTAGTTTAACATAGGCCCCAAAAGAATATAGTTTTCCTTACGCATTCTACATACTTAGAGGATGGATTAGGGTTTCAAGAAAGATCTATTTTCCCATGAGTTAGCCAAATTGAGACATGTTTTCCCACATTATAGTAGAAAGGAAACATTTGTAAAATCAATTTCAATTTTACATACATATAGCCATTTAAAAAAGAAGTATTGACATGATCATAACATGAAGTTGTGTCCCACTCGTGGGCCAAAATTGTGAAACATTGATTTTCGCATGGGTCACGTAAGTGAGTTCACCTTGACCCCCTTCTCCCTACCCACCATGTCGTCATTTAAAATGTGTTCGAGAAAAATCTCAATTGCCCTAACCCTCTTTTCCTAAACCCCTTCATTGGAACACATTATATATATATATATATATATATATATATATATATATATATATATATATATATATATATATATATATATATATATATATATAATGTGTTATTGAGATCACTTATTACCTCCGCCATGAGATGGCTAATCCACATTACTAATCATAAATTGAACTAAGTTCACATGAAGCCTTTCAAACCATTCATTGGATGTCACCAATCTTCATGGTAACCATAGAAATGGGGAGGTATTGTTTTTGTTTTTAATAAAAAATGGGGAAGGGGGTGTATGCATTTTTATGTGCATGTGTACTGCGTATGTGCATATGTGCCTATGTGTTCCTGCTATCCATGTGCATGCGTGCATGCATGTGTGCATCTTGCGCGTGCATGCGTGCTGTGTGCGTCTGCCACACCCTTCTTTTGATGTGCTCCCAACATCCTTTGTGTGTTCAATTCATCATGCCTCGACTCTTGGTCAAGTCCTTCACCTTCTCACCACCCTTGGTCGCAAGACCCTTTTGTTGGTCCTCAAATTTGCACCCCATGTGGGGCTGACAACAATTCTCTCCTAGGAAGGGGGAGGGGTTTCTTAGGAATGGTGATAGACTGGGTGATATGTCGTTTGTAGCTGGGGAGGGGTCTAACACATTCCTTAGGGATTAGGCCTTGGGATGATTGAGGGGCACGTATAAAGGAGATGGCCTTTTCTACTACTTTTGGTCTTGCCTTGAACTAGGGCGAGAGGACCCACGACATAACCTAAAATGAAGAGGGAGATGGAGTCTTTATTCCCTCCAGATTTCTTTTCAAATGATGGAATGATCTAGGACAAGCATGGCCAAGGACACAATATTTCACTCTCACAAGTTGTCACACAAAGTATTGCGTATGCTTATCACACTAGAAGTAGGTTACTAAAGACAATTAAGTTCAATTGCTCTTGCATTCTCTAGTAATGGAATTAAGGCTAAAAGATGCCTTGAGTGATGTTTAAAGGAATAAGTTAGTGAAATAGAACAAAAGGACGTTTAATAATGGGGGATGGGGTCAATTATGGAAATTGTAACTTCTACAAAGGGGAATTATAGACGAGAGAAGTTCATTGCAACACAACATTTGACACTACAAATATCTTGTAATCATGGAAAATGCACAAAACTAGATCAATCAGTGACAATCTCAACTAAGAATTATTTGCATTCATTGAAGCTCAATAGATGCAAAGGATTCAATACAATCTCTAAAATACCTAACATAAGAACTTGTGCAAGTATTTTAACAAATTGTTTACTACTTTGTCCCTCATATGCCTAAGATACACTCAGAGGATTACAAAAATCTATCAATACAAAATGTTTATGACAAGGATTTTACAATCCAATCCAATATTGTAGAGGAAATCTCACAACACAATATCAAACTTAATGACCAAAGCATAAACATCAAGGATGGATCTAGTGTATGAAAAAGAGAAATAGTAAACACAAGACTGCAATAGTAGAATATCACTCATTAATGGACAATTTTAGAACATAGAACCCAAAAGACAAAATTTAAAACTCAAAGCGGACATACTTTATTCAGTTCTTGAATTTCTTAACAAGGGAACATAAGATGAATGCTCTCAAAGCCTATCAATGGCTGTACACTTGCAACCAACTTGACACAAAAATTTGGGAAACTGAGATCAATATGCATTTCATGATGGGAAACATACAATGTTCACAATTACATCTCTAACCTTTTTAGAATTTGAAAGACTAAGCCCCTTTGATATGAATACCAAAAACTAACTCTCTTTATTATGAGGACAAACCCCATACTTATACAATTTTATCTCTTCTTACAACCCGATTTCCCCAAAACTTTAACAACCCATCCTAGAAAGACACGACAAATGAGATCCATTTTTGGGAAATATAATCGTGAAGATACTTTTTATTCCTTAATTTAATTATGCTTCTAGATGCTATCATGGATGTATGCGGTGTAGTCTCTATTTCTTGCTCAAAACCCTAGATGCGCTAGCACATCACTCGAGCAGATTTCAAGGTGCTCACCCGAAGCACACAAAGGTACCAAGACCCTCTTCTATACATGATTTGTAAAGAAGTTAGCATGATCACTCATATATTCCATAACCATAAGTAAGTAGTTCAAGTATAAAGCATAACAACAATCGAGTTAACAACAAAAGTGCATAATGAATCAAGCGAGGATCAAGATCGGGTTTACCATACAATAACCATGAGAAGTAACATCAACAATCAATACCCATCCACAAACATCCATTATATTAAGTCATAAAAAAACCCATAGCTGAATACATTATAATTACCATCACAAAGTCATGTGCGCTCATAAACTAGCATCATAACTCTAATACATTCGTCTCTCTCAAAACTGTGCAAATCAATACATACATATACATATACATATATATAGGGGTGGGGACTTTCCCTTCACTACCCATGCATTCTCAAAAATAGGATGTATACTCAAAATAGCTATGCACACTTACAAAGGTAACTAAGGAAGTGTTATCCAATTTTGCACACATGGCAAAATTGGACAATGGGGTCCTATTACAATCTAATTACGACATTGGTCCAGGCACCCAATTCTAGTCATCACAGAGATAACACGATTAAAATAATTAATAAATTGATAAGTGAGCTCACCTAGCCCAACTCGGGCTCAACTCAGTGCTAGCTCATGGAGGTACTCGGTTGCAACAAGTCGAGCAAGTGGATGTGAGCTTAATGGGGCACAACATGAAGACCATAGTAGCTCGAGGTTGGAGCCCAACTCGACGGGTCGAGTCGAGCCAAACATTGAAAGGAGCTCGGTCGAGTCGCGTAAGCAAGGGAGGAATATTAATCATGGCCGAGCTTGGACCTATCTAAGTCCACGATGAAGGGATACGATTCGTAGCTCAAAATGTTGTGAAGGGATTGAGTTACAACCGAGATGAGCTTAGGAGATGGCAAATTCACCGAAGACTACTACAAGACAATAGCCAAGTGTGAGGTTTGGAGGATGATGGTTGGCTCATTGAGGCAAGAGGAAGGATGAGCTCGACTTGGTTTAATTCAACATAGGGAGATCAATACTTCCTCATTGGAACATGAACTCAAATTATAGGGCTCGATGAAGACAATAACATAAATGACCGAGCTCGGTCTTAAGAAGATAACCCATAGAGAGAAAGCGTGGCAAGCTCGTGGTGAGTCATAGTGAAAGGAACGAGTCGATCACCACGCATAGAGGCCGAGTTGTATCAAGTCGAGCTGACAACTGAAATGGTGGGGGAAATTAGTTCAAATGTGAGAATCCCGAGCATAGGTAAGGTGCTACTCAGAAAGACAATGGTTCCAAACTCAATATGTTGATGCAGGTCACAAAGGTTGACTCCATGAGTTTGATTTAATGAGGGATTACATGAGAAAAGAGCTTGCTCAGACAGATGCGAAGAAGGGAGCTTGATGGGAGCTTGGCAGCTCGGTGGAGAAACTTCCCCCTCTTGCCAAGTGGGGATGTTAGCATGGTATGCCACGATGACAAGATACTTTGCAGTTCCCAAGGCCGCATTACCAAGTGGGAGGGGTCTAGAGTATTTGCAAGTGAAACTTGGATGTTGGAAAACCGACGTGATATTTCCAAGTGTGGGAGGAATTTGATCAAATAGCCAAGTGGGGGAAATAATGATGGCATGCCAACTTGAGACCGAGGTTGATGCCTAAGAAGTCGGCTAGTGTGTTGAAGCATAATAATGTCCAAGAAGCTCGGTGAGTCGTGAGGATTTCGAGTCCTTCGTTGAGTAATCGGTGGTAAGTCTCACATTTTAGTTTATGGGAATCGGCTCACCCATGAACGGTTATCATTTGTTACGCTGAGTTACTTGGCCATTGAATGCGCGGAAGAATGATATGAAACATCCACAAAGACCTTTTGCCCAAAGTTTGAGGAAGTCAGAGATCATGGAAGTACAAAGTAAGGAAGAACTTGACACGCTAACCGTGATTTGTAGGCCAAGGTTGATGAAATCATGGCGGAGCTGTGTGGGCTTGGAAGGAGGTATGATTTCCTTGCAACGTAACAGAACTTGACGAGTCGAAGAGAGTCAGAACTCGACATAGAGTTTAGTATCTCCATCGATGTGAGAGAAGCTCAATGCGAGAATGTCAAACTCAAGACAAATTCGGTGGCGAGTTCACAGAGGCACGACGAGCTCAATACCGAGCTAACTGGCGAGGGTAGAAGCGGTCACAATTTTTGGTCAAGAGTGACTCAACACAAATTAAGTGATGGAATGAGAATGGCCATGCATGAGCCATCATGGCATAACAATAGCCAAATTGTAGGCGAAATGATAGACGACAAAGTTCATGGATCATGGAATGACTCGACGTTTTTTATACTCATTGGTGGGCATGAGCTAGTCACACAATTGTTGGTGAAATGGAGACGGCTCGATGCGAGAGCATACAGGATCAAACACGTAGAGGAGTGAGTTATGTTCGAGCTCATCCACAGGGCCATCAACCGACTCGGGCAATATGGCTCAAGCTAATCGTTTAAATGCAAGTCAACTCAGAACAAATTCGTAACAAAATCGAAACTGCCGTGTTAGAAAGGGCTTGGTTGTCGGCTCGATGCAGAATGGAGCTCAACTGCTTAGTTGGTGGAGGATCTCAACACAAAAGACAAAGAATACATGCATGGCATCAGAGAGAAATTGGAGGAGTTCGAATGAGTTATAGATGATAAGGACTCACATAGGAGAGTACCATAAAATTGAGTCAACATAGAGCTCAGTGAACCAAGTCGAGACCGGATGAGCTCGGCCATTAAATGCATGATGAGCTCGGTGGTGGATCGACGTTGAGCTATTTGGTGACCTCAATGTGAAGTTACAACTTGGGGATCAACACGTGAAGATGGAGCTCGACTCGATCATGCGGATAGAAGAGAAAAGTGATACGACGGTGGGAAGCTCGACAGTCAGGTGATGTAGAGTAGCTCGGCTCGATGCAAGGTGATACGACAAAAGGTGGCTCTGCGGTGAGTCGTGTGTTAAAAATGAAGTCCGACTTTCAATACAAGTGAGAGAACTCAATGCAAATGAACTCGACTTGGCGTTGGAGTATGGAAGCTGTTGAACACTGCACAATTATATAAAAACACCAAATATAATTGTATTGAATTTAGAAATCATTCGGGATATCAATTACATTGATAGAGTTTACATTATATAGGAGGATGTTCTCCTTAATACAAGGAGTCAACATCAATCCTCAACAACCCACATATCTCTCTCAAATCCCTACAATCTCTCAAACTTATCCCTAAGATATCTCTCACACTAAAATAGTTATGTGAGTTGTTCTCACAACTCACCCAAATACTAAAACAATTACAACTATATTATTAATATGAGTTCTATAAACTCATTATTAATAATATTACATTTTATTTAATAATGTTACACAATATTTTGGTAACATTCACTCCCCTATTGTTAACATTATTAATTCCCAATATACACTCCCCTAATGTTGACATGGTACAACATAACTCCTTTTTCTGCAACGTGCTGCATGGGCTTGCCTCATAATCTGGATCAAAGAAAGGCATGTAAACTTCCAATTGGCTGACTGTCTTGCTGCACATGACCACAACTATGTGAAGGAATGCATCCCACATTTACTCCATGAAAAGAATGCACTCAACATTCCACTGGTGGATCATCTTCATAAAGAAGGAAGGTAGTCAGAGGACCGCTACATCAGTAAAAGTTTATCTACCTTTTTACATCTATGGTTTTTTGGATCTACCACCAACCCTTTCCAAATCTATGAGTGTTACAATAAACTTAGAGACATACTCTACAATGTTTTCTTCTAGGAGGTTACATATAGGAATTTCTCACACATTACAATTGAACAGGAATGTGACATCTGTTCTTATTTTCACACAGTGGAAAATAAACACACAACTAAAAAAATGCCACAACTTCATTGTGCGCCCCATCGCTTGTGGCTGGCGAGAGGTTGCTGATTGACCTCCTTCCTCCGTTGCCTCCTTCCTCCATGAGTCATTGCTTAACTCAACAAGATGTAATTTTGAAGCTCATTTACAAATCGGATGTCGGGTTACACCGAAAATGAGTCCGTGAGGTAGATTTTTTTAATTTGATAAATCTAATAATCACCTAAATGACACTTTTGACAAACATCGACAAATACACAATTTTGACAATGACTCATAAATTATAACGACGACTCTAACTTTAACAATGAGACTATTTTGACATTTTGAAAATGATGGACAACTTTGAAAATGACAATAAGTTTAGCAATGAATATGAAAATTTGACACTAAACACGGGAACTTTAGAATGACTGGAATTTTTAATATGAGGACAATGACACTTACAACAATGACTCTTTTTGAACAACCTATAAACCACAAATATAGTCTTTACTTTGACAATACACAATTTTTTTTTGATTATAACGAGATGAAAAACTCTCAATTACAAACATAAAACATGACTTACTGATACTAAAGCCCTATAAACCATTAACAAATGATAAAACGTTAAAAAATAATATGCAAATTACTTTTTTAACGACTCTAATGATTATTTATGAATAATATCATAAAACCTATAAGACACAATTAAAGGAAACTATATACCTTTTAAAATAAAATTACTTTATCAAATACCACGAATTCACACCTAAAACAACTTTAAAAAAATGAAAACCGTCAATATGGAAGCACATGACATGAACTCGATGTTTCGTTGATAACTTGAGATGCAAAACTCCATTTTTCAAACCGTTTGATGCATCAGAGAGCTTGTTCTGAGAGCTTCAAAATGGTACCAACCAAATTTTATTTCATCACCGACCTAAAATCTGTTCATGACTGAGTTGTACGTGAATTTGGAGTTGTTTTTCATGCCTGAACTCCAAAAGGTTATGGTCTGCACGTTTCTACCAAATTTGGACTCAATTCTTTGTGATTTATATTCACTGCTCCTCGCAAGACTTTGCTCAATGTTGAACAATTGATCCCAATGTGTAGGTTCTGCTGGCAGTACGTTGGGTGAATATCTGAGACAAAGCTTATAAAATACAAATAATTTTGCGCTCAAATGTATTAGATAAGACAATGCACAATGATCATATCTCAGAGTTGAACTGCGACATAACATGTAAATGGAAGACCAAATGAGGAGATCATTTGAAGTGAATCCACAAGATGTCACGATGTGTCTATGCATAGATCCAAAAATCTCCTCAAGAATATATGGCAGCAGCCTAGAAAATCCACACAGCAATTGAAAAATGTAATCATGAACAAACATAAATGGAATAATAGCTATCTGAAATACTCTCTACAAAAATACTTCTCATATAACAATTTTACCATTAGCAGGGCAATAAAGAAGTCCAAATGCCCCTAATACAACAATCAAACTATACAGAACATGATCCTACTTTGATACCATTGTTGAACACTGCACAATTATATAAAAAACACTGAATATAATTGTATTGAATTTAGAAATCATTCGGGATATCAATTACATTGATAGAGTTTACATTATATAGGAGGATGTTCTCCTTAATACAAGGAGTCAACATCAATCCTCAACAACCCACATATCTCTCTCCAATCCCTACAATCTCTCAAACTTATCCCTAAGATATCTCTCACACTAAAATAGTTACATGAGTTGTTCTCACAACTCACCAATAATAAAACTATTACAACTATATTATTAATATGAGTTCTATAAACTCATTATTAATAATATTACATTTTATTTAATAATGTTACACAATATTTTGTAATGGAACTTAGTTGGGCCCTAAGAATAGCTCGTAGGCCGAGCTATGAGATGACAAGGGCGATTCCTTCCACGAGTTGAAATCACGTTGCAAGAGGGAGTTCATTCGAGCTCAGTAATGGGATGTCGGTGACGGCAAGCTGATGGCGAGGAGCTCTTGGCAAACATGAGACAAATTACGTGAGCTATGCATAAGCCCGAGACATGGTCCATAACAAGAAATGAGTTCACGGGTGTAAGCTCGTGGAGCTCAATGGTCGAATTGTTTTGGTCTCATAAAGTCGAGTCGCGAGTTGGCCATGACGACACAAAAGTTGAGATAATTCACAATAAGAGTCAGGTTTGATAGCTCACCATTTGGAGGACTCAATGCAAAAGAGATCGATTGGAAAGGTAAGGAAAGACTTGGTGTGGGGTTCAAGATCAAGTGCAACACCAAGTTAGAGGATTCCAAACTCGTTGAGTTGGCATGGTTATGACAGATGTGGAGCTTGGCGGTCACTACAACATGCTTGACGACCACCAATGCATAAGGAGTAACTCAACTTGAAGGGTGAGTCAAGACAAAGCTCGTGAAGAATAGTTCAATGCAGAATGGGAGCTCATAGTTGGTGGAGGACGATGGAGCTCGTGACCAACTTGGTGAGTTGGCTTGGCGAGCCAACCACCGAGTTGGTCTTTTTGGCCTTTTCCTCATAATTTTCCCCTTCAACACAAACCGGTCAATGGGAGCCCACCAAAACTTTAATTAATTTAATATTTTTATTTAAATATTTTAATAATAATATTTATTATTATTATTTAAATATTTTATTTAAATATTCTTTTAATTAATTAAGGAGAACTAGGTCAACTAGGTATTAATGATACATGATGGAACCTTCTCAAGTGGTTCAACCAACTATAATAAATACATCATGTGCCTTCAATTTAGGAATGTAATTATGACCTTTCCTCTTCTCTCTCACATATTCTTCTATAAATGTAAGTTGGAAGCTCATTCCAAAGGGTTCTAACAGGTCAGATAGGTTGGAAAGTTAGACATCTTAGGCAAGTGTGTATTTTTCAAGAGTCCTCTCTCTTTTGCAAGTTGTCCTTATATGTTGAGGGAACTTTCAAGCCTCCTTTTCAAGACTGTAATGGAAACCATTGCCTCTTTTGAATGTATGATGCATTGTGCACGTTGTTGAAGTAATAAAAGTGTGTGTTTTGTGACTAATCTCGGTCCTTTCATCCTTCTATACTTCTTTGTGCCTTTTCTCATGCTTACAGGTACACTATGCAAGTTCACATTTCTATTAGTAGGTTCTTGGAGCTCGTGCTTATCAAGTGGTGGAGTATTGCATGCAGTTGAGTTGTGGTGCCCGTTCACCCTTCTCAAGTTCATCCTTCTTCACCTGGAAGAATGGTAACTTGTTTGTCGATCAAGTTTAATAAAGGGAACACGTGTTTCCTAGTCCGTAGTATTTTGTACCCTCTCTAAGCTGCAGTAGGTGAGGTTGACTTGTGGTGCACACACCCTCTTCAAATTAACCCTTCCCGAGTTTGAAACACCCTTTATTTGGTGCATCACCATCCCTAGTATAGTTTTATTTCGTAAATCTCTTTCCCTAAATCCTATGAAAATGTTAGCATAGGACTAGATAACCATTTTATTACACTAGTAGTAGTACATCACTTAGTTTAGGAAGAGGAAGCTAACCTTCTCCGGAGGTTCACCTCGAGCCCAAGTCCCACAGCTTGAGAGGTGATCCCATGTGTCCCAATCACACTAAACATCCTGTTCACATTCTTGCCATTCAGAGGGTGTAGTGATTTTGTGACAATAGTTTTTGGCACGCACGGTGGGACAGACTTGGTACTTCTCTTCTCACTTACACAAATCAAAGTACCTGTCGACTCTATATCTTTGGATTCCAAATCTCAGTGCGTTAACATATGCGAAGAATTCAAACAAGAGCTTCTTCAAAACAAGGAAATTATCAGCATATCAAACTTTCCTTGTCTCCTCCAAAAATAAGAAGCGAAATTTCAACATCACCACCACAACTCTATATCATAGGGTCATTCAACTCCTCCATATGAAAGGTTTCCTCCACCAAGGAACAATAAACCTCTTGTTGTTATGACATGAAACCAAGTTTTTCCTCCTTTCAATATAATGACCCTCTTCCATTGGCTCAACGTGACCCTATACCATTGCGGCACTCAAAATTTACCCTTTTACACAAGGAAACTCACGTTACTCCAGTGGAACATATTCTTGATGTAGCCGGCATTTGTGTAGTACATAATATCACAAAAGACAACGTTGCGGTTAGAATTCTTGTTACCTCTTTCAAGGGAAAAACACTTCAATGGTTTCGAGGGTTAAGTGTTGGCACTATATCCACTTAGTACGAGTTAGTAGAAAATATCTCAGTAAATAGTTTGAAGAGAAGAGTGATCACCTATCACTTTTGGAACAACTCACTACCATGAAGAGAGCTCCCTAAGAATACATGAGTGATTTCAACTTCTGATTCCACAGACTGGAATAGGATTCCGACACTTATAAAGCCTTCTCCACATAATGCATTCTTGTACTATTTGTGAGCCTTAAATAGCGATGTAGAAGTTATGATCCAGTTCATGGGAGGGGCTACATTACTTGATGACTTCGACATTGCCATAAGAGCGGAAAATTCTTTGATTCAAGATGGAAAGATAGCTCCATGACCACCAATGTCATTTTCTTGAGATCTTATGAAACAATCAACCTATTATCACTCTATTCTAAGTAGCCTCCAATCAACAACTCAATCTACCCCTGCCTCTTCAAATGATATATTTTAAGTCAAGTCATTACTGCAGACCTTTGGAAAAAATTTGTTGCACTCAAGAGGCAACAGTTTCAATATGCCTGTCCATATCAGCTACAAAATCAGCAGTATTAGGCTAACCATCCTCCTTTTCAAGGGAACAATCAGCCACAAAATCAAGCTACAAATCAAGCTACGAATGTCAGGCCTTTGAACTTTCAAAACCCTCTTGCTGCTAGCTCATCTAGAGCCATTGTACCTATCCATAATAATCTAGTTCAAGACTACAAATGGTGCTATCCTTGTTCTCAACCCCACAATCAAAATATTTGTCCCAATGGAGTTCTTGGCTAGGCCCTTATGGTTCAAAGTGTATCTGCCCCTTTTGAGCTAATAGAAAACACATCTATGCAAGAAACAATGATCAATCGCAGGCACCTGAAGAAACCACTTTGATAAACTAACAAGTAGAAGATTTTTGCGGGTTGAATATAGATTCCTCATCAGTGGTAGAAAACAATCATTCCAAGAAGAGAGCAATGGAACCTCAACCTTCCAAATCTGATCAAATATCCACTTCACAACCTCAGACACAAGTGACAGTTGATAAAGATGTAGGAAAGAAACCGCCATAAATACATGTTAGCCAAGCTACAAGGAAAGAAGGTTCTTCAGGCATCATGATACCCAACAAGCACTTTCTAAAGGAGGATCCCAATGCCCAAAGAAGTGTCAAAAAATTTGGAGCTATTCCCTTCAACATAGTAGAACAAATGAAGAAAACCAATCTGAGCGTTACTATGTGGGATGCACTCTCAATTCCTTCTCAAAGAAATTTGTTGCGAGAGGCTCTAAATAGTTTTGGTACAACTAACGAGATCGTCAGGTCATGAAGCAGTAGCTGCTATGAGTTTGTGTCAACTGGAAGGGAAAAGTATTCCTAAAGCCAAAAACTACCACCATTCTATATTTCCTTGATCATTGGCAACCACCTGGTGCATAATTGCATGATCGATTCTAGTGCCAGTAGCTCAGTCATGCCCAAACAAATTACAGATGTACTAGGCATACAATATGCACCGGTTGCAAGAGGGTTTGTTTCTGGATGGCACAAATGTTAAGATTATTGGAGTTATCAAAGGAATTCAACTTACCATCTATGCATGCCCAATTTTTTCATTCACCCAAGACATATAGTCATTGATCTTCCTTCTCTCTTCACCATCTGCCTATCATGAGATTTCACTAGTAAGATGGGTAGTTATCTATCAGACGATTGGTCACATATGATTCTCGGGACTCGTCACGGGACCAAAGTGAGTATAAGGGTGGAACTAATATGCCATTATCATGTAGAACCCTACACTGCTATTCATATAAATGGGAATTACACCATCGGAGATCCAAAAGAAGAAGATGTTGATCATGAACCAACCACTCTCGTTGAAGAAGTCCCGATATTGTGCTAGATGAAGTAAGTGGAGATCATCTAGTACAATCCCTACACTGATGTGTTGGAAGAAGAAGAAGCTGGTTTTCTACTTTTGGAAGAAACAGGATTGGGTACATACTGCATTCATGAAGAAGATACGATCATACCGCAACTTGTCAAAACACCAAGTGATTTGGAAGGACTGTGGAAATTATTCTTGATGGATTGAGAAGTAAGAATGGATCCGATCTTTGGTGTTATGTTAATTTATCTAGAGGGAGATAAGTACTTCTCATCTTTTGGTTGTAATTCAGTTGCACTAACAATGTTGCTGAATATGAGGCCCTTGTACAAGGAATTCAACTAGCCCAAAAGAAGGGGATTAAAGCCCGATAGTTTTTGGAGACACCGAGTTAAATTGTTCATCAAGTGACAACACACAATGCATCCAAGAATGATCTTTCAAGATCATATAAGAACCGAGTCTGGGACTTGATTGAAGATTTTGAAGCTTTTGGAATCCATGCAATTCCTAGAAATCAAAATCAAGATGTTGATAGGCTTGCTACAATTGGCTTGCAATACGACATACTGTTGATATCATGAAAGAAGGGAATTTTTTTGTCAAAATGGTGGTTCAACGAAGTCCCGATAATGTGAGTAGCTAGAAAGTGTTCGATAGTGACAAAAAAATTATCCTTTTCCTACAAGAAGAGGTGGAGTTTGCTACAAGAAATCAGGATAAGTTGCAAGAGTCATATGGTGATCAAATTATACAATTGAAAAGAAAAAAACTACCAAAAGGATTAGTCACTTTGGAATCCATTTTCAATTCAGATGATCAAGCCAAAAGACAAATCTCTAACATGGTGGTCAAAGAAGAAGATTTTGAGGAAGTCGAGGTAGCACATGAGAATTTTTTGAAGATTGGAAAAGTGTGTACTTCCGAAGAGAAAGAAGATTTCATAAAACTTTGTCAAGAGTATCATGACATTTTTGCATGGAGCTATAAAGACTGCGTGGTTTTGATCTAGGCCAGCACAACATACCATCGAACTGGATCCTAATGCCAAGCCAGTTCGCTAGAAATAGAGGCCCATTAATCCCAAAATCGAGCCACTAATGAGAAAGGAGCTAACCAAACTCATCGAAGCATGTATTATTTTTCCCATCAAGCACTCCTCTTGGGTAGCCAATTTGGTGCCTATAAGGAAGAAGAACAGAGAGATTTGGTTGTGCGTAGATTTCAGGATTTGAATCATGCCTCGTTGAAATACCATTATCCTCTCCCGTCAATGGAGAAAATTCTTCAAACAGTGGTAGGAGCTCAAATATTTTCTTTGCTCGATGGATATTCGGGTTACAATCAAATTCTCGTCCAAGAATTTGACCAATTCAAAATGGCTTTCACTACCAAGTGGGGCACGTATGCCTATAATAAAATGTTGTTTAGATTGTCCAACGCCGGGGCTACTTTCCAAAGAGCCATGGACATGGTGTTTAAAGGAATAATCAATGATATCATCTTGGTTTACCTAGATGACATAACTGTATATTCTAAGCATGTAGACGATCACATCACGCATCTAAGGAAGGTTTTCTGAAGGTGTAGGGAATTTGGGGTTTCACTTAATCCTAAGAAGTGTATTTTTGCAGTGCACGAGGGAAATTTGTTAGGGCATGTTGTTTCAATGGAAGGACTATCAATTGATCTATCCAAGATTCATTCGATTATGTCCTTATCTCTCCCAAGTCATAGGAAGGACCTCCGAGTTTTAGGAACCATAAAATTCGTGCGGAGATTCATCCCTCAATTCATGACATTGGCCAAAACCATGATAACCATGCTTGAATAAAAACATGCCATTCTCATGGACAAAGGAAGGAATAAGAAATCTTAGAAGCCATCAAAATGACAATTTCTTAAGCTCCCACACTAGTGAACCTAGGTTTGATAAAAATTTATCCTTTATGATTTTACAGGTCAAGAGAGAATTTTAGGGATCCTCACCTAGCAAAATGATGATCTGATGGAGCAGCCAATTGCTTTCTTCAGTAAATCCCTCAAAGACTACAAGCTCAAATACTCATTTGTTGAAAAACAAGTCTTTGTGGTTATTCGAGCTTTGAAGAAATTCAAGCACATGTTGTCCAACAAAAAAATTCATCTGATGGTGTCTCATCTAGGTGTCAAGGAGTTTTTGTTGAACAAAGAGATGAATGAAAAGCATTTGGATGGATCACAAAGGTGATGGAGTATGATGTGCATATCAAGGTTACCAAAATTGTCAGAGGTAAAGGTTTGTGTCAACAACTTGCTGCAGACATGGAATCAAAAGGTGATGAGGATGTGACGCTCCTAAACATTAATGAGAGTGATGAGCAAGTTGATTGGTTATCCAAAATGAAGAATTTCCTCTTCTTAGGAGTATATCCTGTGAACATGGATAAAAACCAAAGATGGACTTTCCATCTTCAATCTATTCCATATGTTTTGGTAGATAACATTCTCTTTTGAAAGGATTTGAATGGTGTCCTCCTTTAGTGCGTAGGACGAACAGGTAAGTAAGATACTAGAAGAGTTTCATAATGGTCTATCTGGAGGACATTACTTTGTATGAACAATTGTTACCAAGATCATGCAATCCAGTTACTATTGGCCATATTTGTTCAAAGATGCCCATCTCTGGGTAAAGAAATGTAAGGAATGTGCCTTTTTCACAGGAAAGAAAAATTTGGGAGCTCTTCCACCGCATCAAATCCAAGTGGATAAACCCTTTGTTAAACAGGGGTTGGACTTCATTGGAATGATTAATCCTCCATCCAGCGATAGACATAAATGGGTCCTTACTGCAACAAACTATTTTACTCGATGGACATAGGTAGTAGCATTAAAAGAGAGTAATGAAAAGGTAGTTCTGGATTTCTTGGAAGGTATAATGACAAGGCTTGGTGTTCCTTTTACATTCATTTTAGAATGTTGGTATCCAAATTGATTCTCCCTTGGAAACCAAGCAACATCAAAGATTTAGCAAGACACTGAGAGACAAACAGATCATATTATGAGTCATTTTGTATCCGGGGAGGGGATTTGTCTAACTCTTTGTCACTCGGGCATCAGAGAAATGGATAACACCTTCATTAAGGATTTGATCTATCCTCATTGCTTTAGGTTGTGCCTTTCAACCAGGGTGAGAGGACCCATTTTGTAACCTCTGTTGGTGAAGGAGAAAGAAGATATCCTTCTTTGCACAAATTTGAAAGGAGACCCTGAGAAAATATGATTAATGCACCAAAATTTAACTCTCACGATTTGTCACTTCTAAATAATGGTGATATTTTCTAAACAAGGCTAAAGGTTACTAAAGACATTATGGGATCCTGATTGCTTCGCACATTTGTGATGAGAATTTATACATTTGTGGACATACAGGGAAAACATGGGTAGTTCAGGTGGGATTCATTGTTTTGAATAATTTTGGTGGGAGATTAAGCAGGATAAAATTAATTATGCCAGATCTCTGAGAACCTTCACAACAATTGGAATACTAAATGACAGAAAGATTCAAAATAACTAAAATATTCCTTCAACCAGAAGGTGTGCATCAATGGAGGCCCAGATTTGCACGGTTTCACACAATATCCAAGAATTTAACACGAAGGCTCGAGCTAAAGACTCAATAAAACATCAAAGACCCCTAGTTCCTCATGCCTAAGATACACTCAAAGGCTTACAGACAATCTTTATCAACAAATGACAGTGAAGTGATTTTAAATTGTTTATCTCATTGTAGGATGAAAGCTCTTCTTGAAATGAAATTGTAAATTCCACTAAACTATCACAGGGATGAGATCTGTGTGATTCGGAGGGACTTTAACACAATATTGCAATAGGAATAAGAAAAACTACTTGTAGACATTATGAAATAAAGTAGACATAAATTGGTCCAAGATTGACACCGATTAATTCGAAATTGATTAGATTCATTAGCAGGGGAAAGTTTCTTTGAACAATCTCAGAGCTTGTCGATTGCTATACACTCGCAACCAACTTGACGTGATTCAAATCTAAAATATAGGAAATTAACATGTTTCTTGTATTGGTCTCTCAGGAAGATGGGCTCTCTTAAATTTTCTCTTAAGAATTCAACCCCGACCCTTTGCAAGAGTATTATCATTACATTTATACATTTCACTTGCTCACTCATCCCAAAATTTCCCCCAAAAAGAAGAATATTCAAGGAACCTTTGCTTGTTACCAATTTGCCTCAGAAAGTGACATTTAACAAATTCATTCCTGAAAGTTTCCAGTGAAAAATCATAAATTGATCACATTTCTCAGACCCTCGACTAATGACTAGGATGCCATGCCACAAATTTTTGATAGTCCTTCTAATCATTCTTATTTTGTCATGCGTTAAATGCCCGTTTTAATAATTTTACAGAGACTATGTATAGTTGGATCGACAGGAAATCCTTTTCACCCTCAAGGCAACACCTTTTTCATCCTTTGCACCTGCAACCTCCATCATTTCATCCATTTCCCTCTCTTTCCTCTGCAACTCTGTCCTACATCTAGCTTCTCTGGTAATTCACGTTTTTGCAAGTGCCCAAGCAATTCCAACTTCAAAATATCAACCTTAACAATCTTTGGAATCATAAATTAAGTTCTAAATCCATTTAATGGCAATTTGAGACAAAAACGACAAGGAATTTCATCAAAAATGATGACAAACAATGTGTATTAGCATCTCCGGGAGTCTCGAGAAAATATGGTGGAAAAATAGATGTAATGCACAACAACCGTTGATTATGCCCCTTCTCAACTTTAGATTAGAGTCGTCCACATGTTTCCTTCGTATAACTACAAAGGTGAAGTACTGAGAGGAAAGTTTCCAAACAAGCGTGGGCCTTCCACGTGCCTGGGCCCAAGAAAATCACCTTTTGGCCTTTAAAAGTCTCAGCATAAAAGGAGCCAACGGAAGCCTCCACGTGTCTCCTTGGCGCACCTTTGGTATGGTGCCCAAAAGCGGAGACCCACATAAGCACGGACTCACTACATGTCACAGTAAGGCAGAGTTGTTGAAAAATTTTAAGAACCAGAAGAAGGTGCCATGTGTTTATGGTCCGAGATAGTTTTCCTTGGCCGTTGAAAAGTCCAAGCAAGGGTAGAGTGAGCGGAAACTTCCAAGTGTCCTCCTAACACTTCTTCAAAAAAATTTAGGGCGGAGTCCCCAAACAGCGCGGTCCCTCCACATGTCCCAGGCCTTAGAAAGTTACTTGAAAATTTTAAGTATAAAGAGGAGCCAATGGAAGCCTCCACATGTCTCCCTGGCGCAACTTTGAGATGGTCCCCAAAAGCGGAGACCCCAAACAAGCGCGGGCTCACCACGTGTCTCCTTGGCACAACTGCTAAGGTAGGACCTAGAGGTAGATCCTCAAATGAGTGCTATCCCTCCACATGTCCATGGTCAGAAAAGTTACACCGACCGCATGAAAAAATTTCTAAGTCTGGGCAAGGCGAGAAACCTCCACGTGTCTCCCTGGCGCAACTCCAAAGGTCAAACCAAGAGGTGACTTTTCAGATGAGCGCCAACCCTCCACATGGACAAAAATTGAGTTAAAGCGGGCCTTAGAGTTTCAAAATGACCCACCGAGCTACATCTAATTAGAAAGGACCACGTTTCCACAAATATTTGGACAAAAATTGATAGGGAAAACAAAACGTGATTGTGGAAAAATGGAAGGAAGGAAAAAACTGAAATTACGCCCAAGTTACAAATATTTTCACATGGATAGAGGAACAGAAAACAAATTATGGACTTTAAGTGATCCTCGACCAAAGGAAAAGACTGATCATGGCAACCAAATGAAGGAAAGAGCTTTCATGCATCAACACGGGAGATAGAAAATACAATAGAGCCTACAAAGTGAATAATTTCAAGGACAAATAAGGTGAGATCAAATTGAGCCCCAACATCAGCTCTGAATCGGGGATGGGCACTCCTATGAGTGCCACAAGAACAAATAGTAGACCAAGTGCCAAAAATAAACCATTGGGCAATAGAGTCAAAGAATAAGCTTGCAGAGCAGAACAATAATAACCAACTCCCCAAGGATGAACTAAGAAACCAACAAAATGGCTGCCAAGGACCAGGATGAGACAAAACAGAAAAACATGAAAGTAGAAAGAAACCAAAAGACTATACACTATACAAATGGTATATACCTTGATTCTGAGAAATTAATCAAGGAAACGTTTCAAATGCCTACCATTAACAGGCAACTCAAGCAATTACCCATCTAAGTCTTTTAAGAAGAAGGTATGTTCACCAATTCAAATGTCAACTGAATAAGGGCCCATCCACAATGCATCAAACTTTCCCTATTTACCCTTATCCTCGTGCTCGCTATCCCACAATAGCATAAGATCTCCCACACTGAAAGCTCTTGGAGTCACCTTCTTATCAAACAAATTATTCAATTTCTCTCTGAATTTTACATGCCTCTAATGGGATGCCCTTCTTTCTTCATCTAACTCAACAATCGATTTATGCGAGCATTATAGGGACTAACCTCTTTATCTTCCGAGCTTTTGAAGAAATTGAAAAGAAGACAATTGCATATGCAGGGGCAGAAGAGCTTGAGTTCCATACACCAACTTGAATGGGATTTTTCCAGTAGCTCATTTAATAGTGATTCGATCAGCCCAAACAACAAATTTCAAATGCTCACTCCACTTCATTTTTTTCAACTCCAAAGTTCTTCTAATTATCTTCAACAGATTTTTATTGCTGGAATCTACTTGTCCATTTCCTTGGGGATTATAATTAGAAGCATATGTCAAATTGATCCCATATTCATGGCACATGGCCACCAAAGGTTTAGCTTGGAAGCTCATGGCATTATCAACAACTATTTTGGTAGGTACCCCAAATCTGCAAATGATATAATTCAGGATAAAATCCATGACAATTTGGTGAGTTGCCTTCTTGGTGGGGATTTCCTCCACCCACTTGGTGAAGTAATCTGTGGCCACTAGAATCCACTTATGGCTAGCACTTGAAGGATCAAAAATTTCCCAATGAAATCCATTCCCCATTCCTTAAATGGGGCTTTAATTGATACAATATGCAAAGTAAGGAGCCCAAGCTTTTAGTCTTCCAAAAAGTGTTGGTAACTTTCACATTTTCTTACCAACAAGGTTGTATCCTTGAAAAGAGTTGGCCACCAATAACTAGCCCTTAAGATTTTATGAGCTATGACTCTTCCAGCAAAATGTCCCCCACAAACTCCTCCATGGAGATCAAAAATTATTTTAGGGCTTCATCTTCCGTAATGCATCTTAGGAGAACTCCTCAGATTCTTCTAAGCTAACCTAAAATTAGTAATGACATATTTTGGGAAGCTAACTTAAGTGCTCTTTTCGATTCTTGCTCAAATGTTCAAGGAACTGTAGATGTTTGAGATAAAAATAATGTCCTTGTACCATTATGAATTTATTAGCTTTTCAAGGACACTCAACCTTTCTTCTTCAACTTAATTAATTTAATTATCTGCATAGATTGCTCTTTGTCATAAGTTTTGCTAGACCCAACCTCTGACCAATTTTGTTGTTTGGATATCCATATCATACTCCTGCAATTTGTTTACCCATCGACATCTTTTGCTTGAAACCTCCATTTCTGATAGGATATCTTTCACCATGGTGTGGGGAACATAAGCAATGATTTTGGAACTCAGAATATATGGCATGAAGACCTTTTTGCTTTTACCAAAGAAAATGCCTGCTTCTCTATGATAGTATACTTTATCTCAGCTCCTTATAATGCCTTACTTGAAAAAGGAAATTGGTCTTTCAGCTCCCTCATCATCCTTCTGCAACAACACAAATGCAATAGTACTTTCTGAAGCAAAAGAAAACATTTAGAAAGCCTTCTTATAATCTGGAGCTACTAAAACAAGGGCATTCTTTAATGCTTCTTTGATCCCAAAGCAAAATCTTAAACAACTGCTTCTTCCCATTTGATACGTAGGTCTTTCTTCAACATGCTAGTGATTGGGATAGTTAGTTCAGTAAAGTTGGAGATAAATCTCCTAATAAAGTTAATCTTCCCAAAAAAGGATTGAATTCCTTTCTTAGTTCTTGGAATAGGGACTTTGTTGATGGCTTCTACCCTTTCAGGATCAATCATGACCCCTTCCTTTGACATAATGTGTCCAAGTAGCTTTTCTTTCTGAACTCCAAAATTACACTTCTTGGGATTTAGTGAAATACCATACTTCCTGCATCTTAACAACATTTTTTCTAAGTGTTACAGGTGGTCACTCCTTTTTCTAGAGAAAACAATCACATCATCTTGATATATAACAATGAAATCATTAATCACATCCATTGCTCTTTGGAAAGTGGCTCCAGCGGTCATTAGACCAAAAGGCATTACGACATATACATATGTTCCCAAGGAGTGGTAAAGGTAGTCTTGATTCAATATGATTCCTTCATAACTACTGGTTATATCCGAAAAACCATCCAAGGTGGATAAAAATTTGAACCAAGAACCAATTGCAACATATTGTCCATATTTGGCAGAGGATAGTTATCCTTCATTGATGCCCTATTCAATTTTCTAAAGTCCACACATAACCTTATATATTCGTTCTTCTTTCCGACAAGCACCAAGTTTGTAACCCATGATGAGTACCTTTTGGGCTGTATGATTCCTCCATCCCTCAATTTTTCAATTCTTCTTGCATCTTCGGGACAAGAGTGGGTTGATTGCCTCTGTTTTTGCCTAAACGGTTTGGCGAGAAGATTCCAAGGAATTTTGTCTTTGGAAAAGATCCTCTCTGTATGCTTTGATTTAGAATAAGATCATGCTAAGCTTGATCTGGTATTTCTTCAACAATTGGACATAAGACTCGCTTTTCTTCCTTACTCGATTTCTACCTATCCAGATCTTACGTGGTTTATCCTTCATGCCTGAGTCATGCTCTTCAACATCCCTCGAGGTGACATGTGTCTATCTGACAATGCAATCAACATTATCAAAGTTTGATTCAAGTGCTACCAAATCTCTGGGAATGGTATTCGTCTTCAATGAATGATGTATTTTCCAAATAAAGTATCCTTTCCATTAGCCACGTAAACCATTGGTTCCCAATCTATATGTTGATCAACAAATTATCCTTGGTTCTGTAAAAACCTTTACACTGGGCATCGTCTTCGAACACTTGCCAATGTTTAACATTGTCAGGAACATATGGCCTAGTCAATACCTCAACATTATACTCACAATAGGGGGATATAGTACAATTTTCAAACTGGAACCCAACACGGCCATTTTTTCTTCTAGAGTATTGTACTTTCTATTGTGATGTATTATGTTGAAGGAGTCAAACATTTCAATGAAATCCCAGATCGCATGCTTATCTTGTTTCATTCTCCGATTTTTTGCTACATATAGTTTTCTAACCCGCTTAAAAATAGCTCGAATCTCCTTTAACAATGATGTCTCTAATGATTTTAGATAGCCATATCAACATACCTTTCATGATGGAGGACTACGTGAGGGTTGCTTATGGAGGAATGCGTGAGGGTTTTGAGAGTGTGGTTTCAGTCGCTTTGGCTGCAGAATGCCTTTCAACATGTTGCGAACATGTTGCTAAGGTGCCGCCTACGGATTCAGAACAGAATAAAGATATTCACATTGGATCTAGAGCCTAGGCTGACATTGTTAAGGTACCTCTAAAAAAATGTGGGTCCCCATTCCCCTACATCTGGACTGAATACTACTTTTAAAAGTACAAAAGATAAGGAGGGTGTGACCCACATACAAGTGTCGGATGGTTGTCTGCATAGAGCTCTTGAGAAAACTAATCTCGCCTCATTGGAAAATTTTGGGAGCCAGACCCAATGTTGATATTATCAGAAAATGGGCCATGCGGCGTTGGAAACCAAAAGGGGATTTAAATATTACCACTTTGCAAAGGGTTTTTTAGCCCGTTTCAATCAACAAGCTGATATGGATTCAGTCCTACTTGGTGGCCCCTGGTGTATTGGCAATATGGGGCTTTTCTTAAAAATGGTATCCAGGGTTTAACCCTAATACTGAGAATATACATACCATCCCCATCTGGTGTAGACTCCAGGACTACCCCTTCATCTTTGGGATGATGAAATCCTTCTTCATATTGCTAGATCGATTGGTTCTCCAATCGGTCTAGATGGGCCTACAAAAAATAGATCCAGACTTGCTTTGCAAGGTTTTGTGTCTCATCTGAAATGGAGAAGGAACTTCCTGATCACATCATTCTTCAATCAAAATTTGGGGCATGGAAACAATCAATAGAATATGAGGCTTTTCAGCTAAGATGCCATAAATGTCATAAATTAGGGCACTTTGCTGGCAAATGTCCTGAGAGCATGAAGCAAAAACATGATAAACCATCTCATCAAGATCAGGCCAAAACTCAGGCAGAAGAGACGAAAAAGAATCTTTGATTGACAGGAAAGATCAAAGTATCAGGGACCGCTACATGTAGACGAATATGAGAATCAAAGGGAAAAAAAAGGTTTTAAGACCATAATAAAGAGGCCACCGGTCTATAGAAAACTCTGGAGACCAAAAACCCTTTGTCGGGAAAGGATGAGGAAGCTCGAAAGGGAAAAGATAATGAGCAGGCCAAGGGTGAAGAAGCTTGGGAGGAAGCTAGAAAAAGTTCAGACTACGATGCTTGAGAATACAAATCCGGTAAAATATGAACATGGAAGTGGATGAAAAAAATGAAAAAGTTTACATTCATTTAACCATTTCCAATGAAGAGGAGATGGACAAGATTACTCCCCTCCCTCATCAAGAACAGGTAAATGAGAACAACTCTTTGAAGTATAAAGAACTAAACAAGACAAGACAAGGAAAAGCTAAAGAACTCCTGGAATCCATAACTAGAGATCTAAATGAGGATAAAGAGTTTGCAGATATGGAGGAGCTCATAGACATTGAATACAACAGAGAATCCCCCTATAGCACAACTGACTTTTTTGATAAAGGCAAAGAAGAAGGAGAAATTACCCCTGCAATGACAAAGAACCTGCCTGAATGTGATAAGGATGGATTCATCATAGTCCGGAGTAAGAAACGAAGAATGAAAGGCTTTGAAGAAATCTGGAATCACTTTATAGTGATAAAAAGAAACAAATAGGAAGTTGGGAAGCTTCCACTTCAAGAATCACAAGAGCTACTGCCAAAAGAGTTGCGAATATTGGAGTTATTAATAAAAAAGGCAGGCCCTCCAAAAGTGATGTAAGGAAAAAAGAAACAGAAAAAGAAATTGTAGATGGCACTCAAAGCCTTTTGAGCCATCCAACAACCACCTCCCCAATCCTTTTTAAATGAAGGTTCTATCTTGGAATGTCAGGGGGCTAAATGGGGGTCCTAAACAAAGAATGCTTAAGGAACTTAGAAGATCAAGCAGACCTAGTATCCTTCTAATTCAAGAAATGAAAATGAAAACCAAAGCTATTGAAGAGTGCAAAAAGACTTTCTGGGAGAATGCTTCCTTTTCTGCTTCTGATTCTCATGGGGCTTCTGGAGGTTTAGCGGTCTTTTGGGACATTAAACTTGTTCATGGTAATGTGCTTTTCTCCTCTCAGAATCATTTAGCTATAAATTTTATAAGTCTTGAGAACAACTCTAATTGGATCCTTTCCAATATCTATGCTCCTAATACTATGCTGTTGGTAGAAGGAATTTATGGAAAGAGCTAGTTTGTTTTAGAAATAATCATAAGGATTCAAACTGGCTGCTTATGGGGGATTTTAACACTCCTCTAAACCCTGGGGAGAAATTTGGAGGGAACTCGATTTTCTCCAGCATGGAAGACTTTGTTGACCTCATCTCGCATCTCAATCTTATGGACATTGAGCTCCATGGTAATCAATACACTTGGTCTAATAGAGAATTGGGGAAAATTTGATTCAAGTTAGATTAGATAGAGCTCTCATTTCTACTAACTGGATCTTAAATCAGAATTTTCATCTCTCCTCTCTTCCCAGAACTGGTTCAGATCACAACCCTATTGCTCTTAACTTTTTCAATTGGTCTAAGCCTTTTCATTGTAACTTCAAATTTGAAAAGATGTGGCTTGAGCATGAGGACATTCTTGATAGAATTAAAGAATGGTGGTCTTGGGAAGGAATAACAAACTGCTCAATTCAGACTTCTTCAAAAGCTGAAAAATGTGAAACAAAAGGTTAGAATCTGGAATAAAGAGGTTTTTGGCAATATCTTTGAGAAAAAGAAAGAAATTAAGCGGCAAATGGAAGAGTTCGAGCTCGAAGTCTCATTGAAGGGTATGACCTTGGAGGATCACCAAAGAGAAAAAAATCTTCTTTCGACTCTGCATAATATCAATAGCTACGAGGAAACCTTTTGGAGAATGAAATCTAGAGCTCTTTGGTTAAAGGCTGGTGACAGAAACACAAAATATTTTCATATGACCACCCTCAAGCATAGGGCTTGTAACAGAATTACTGAAGTCTCCAAGGGAAATGGTACCATTGCTAAGGATGCTAAGGATATTAAAGCTGAAGCCCTAAAATTTTATGAAAATATCCTTTCTGAAAACAATTCCTATAATGAGAAAGCAACCTCCTTTCTTTTAGACTCCATTCCTAACAATTTTCTCCCGAGGAGAGATTTAAGAGTCTTTCCAAAGCGGTCACCATTGAGGAGTTGAAAAAAGTGGTTTTTTCCCTTGAAGGTGACAAGGCCCCGGGCCCTGATGGTTTCTCTGCTAATTTCTTCCAAAAATGTTGGGATATTTTCTCTGAAGATTTGTTGAAAGTTGTCAATGAGTTTTATAGAACTAGAAATCTTATAAAGGAGCTAAATAACATGCATATTGTGCTTGCACCTAAAAAGTTGGATGCAAAATATTTCAAGGATTTTAGACCAATCAACCTGGTTAATGTGGTCTATAGAATTTTTACTAAGATTTTAACCACTAGATTGCAGCCTCTTCTCATGGAAATTATCTCCCAACAACAGAGCGGATTTATAAAAGGCAGAATTATCCAGGACGGAGTAATTATGGTCCATGAAACAATTCATTCTATGGATAAAAGTAGAAAAGATGGGATGGAAATCAAGTTAGACATGCATAAGGATTTTGATAGAGTCTCTGGAAATTCATTGATGAGGTTCTGACCAAGTTTGGGTTTCAAAATAAATTTAGAAAAATTGTCCAAGCTTGCATTTCCTCTCCTAGATTTTCTGTGGTTGTTAATGGAGAACCTGTTGGTTTTTTTGCTAGTAATAGAGGCATTCGCCAAGGGGACCCCATGTCCCCTTGCTATTCATCATAATGGCTGACAGTCTAAGCCATTCTATTACAAAAGCTATTCATAATGGTATGATAAAAGGCTTTCAACCTACTTTTGGCAATCAGATTTCTTCCCATCAACAGTTTGCTGATGACACTATTCTTTACTTATGGCCTCCATCATTGAAGCTAAGGCTATCAAAACCATTCTCAGATTCTATGAGGAAGCCTCGGGTTAGAAAGTAAACTTTGATAAAAGCTCGGTTTACTTCTTCAATACTCCTATTGAAAGACAAAAAAAGATTGCTCTTATTCTTGGGTGTAAAATCAACTCCCTCCCAGCTACTTATCTTGGGCTCCCTATGAGTACTAGTAAGGTTTCTAATGAGGTTTGGAATGATTTGCTTAAGAGATTTCAGAAAAAGCTAGCTGGATGGAAAGGTGCTATCCTCTCAAGTGCTGGTAAATGTTTATTGATTAAAAGCACTCTTCAGAATCTTCCCATATATATCATGTCAATGTTCAGCATTCCAACAGCAGTGGTGAATAGCATTGAAAAAATTCAAAAACACTTCTTATGGCATGGGACAAAAGACAGGTTCAGATATCATTTAGTAGCATGGGAGCAGGTCTACAAGCCAAAGAGGATTGGGGGTTTAGGTATTAAAGATATAAGAAATATGAATGCTTGCTCTAATTGTAAAGCTTGGTTGGAGGCTCATCAAAGAGCATAAACCATGGACTGAGTTAATCAAAGTTAAATACCTTTCTAATCAAAACTTGTATTCCTTTCTTTTTGACCATTCGCTTCCTAAGGGTTCAATTTTTGGAATCTGCTCCACATCAAGCATATTCTTTCCTAGGGCTGTAGATGGAAACTTGGAAATGGGCATGATATTGATTTTTTGGGATGAATCTGTCCACACAATGGGATATCACTTTTAGCTCCATAAAAGATAACCTAATTCAAAACTATGGAAAGAAAGTCAAAGACTATATTGAGATGTCTGCAACATAAGGAAATGGAAGCATCTTAAAGTTGATGATGAAAATATGCAGCCTGTTGCTTCTGCATGCGAATCATCTCTCCCTAATTCATATCAGCCAACATGATAATAAGGATGAGATTATTTGGAAAGATTCCTTTGATGGAGAATATTCTATCAAATCTGGTTATAACTCTTTTTTTGCTTCTATTGATAGTGAAATTGAATGGCATAAGCTTTGGATGCCAGAGCTAACCCCTAAAGTAAATTTCTTTTGGTGGCTCATCATCAAAGGTAAGATTCTCACTAATGACAATCTCATCAGGAAAGGTTTCATCATGCCTAACAGATGCGTTGTATGTGCAGAGAAGAAGCTGAAGATATTAAACATCTTTTTCTGCATTGTAAGTATACTTCAAAAATATGGCATCTTATCCTGGAAAATTTCAATCAGAATTGGGTTTTCCCCCATACTTGTCTGTAGGCATGGAAGCAATGGAACTCCCCTTATAAGCATTGTATGGTTAGGAGGCTTTGGCAACTAGTTCTCCCTCATACCATGTGGAGAGTCTGGAAAGCTAGAAATGATGTTATTTTCAGAAATACTAGAAAGGTTTGTACAAAATTCTTTAATGAAATTATCATTGTTGTGAAAGACAACATTGAAATATTTAAGCCTCCCAAAAATAAACTTTATCCTGAGGACGAGGAGCACATTCTTGTTGCTTGGAACATTGACACTGGCAGCAGTAAATGTAAGGAAAATAATAGCATTGATAGATCTACTGTATGATGGATCCAGCCTCCCACTACATGGTACAAACTAAACTTTGATGGAGCTTCAAAAGGTAATCCTGGGGATTCGGGAGGTGGAGGGGTGATTAGAGATCACAGAGGCTGCTTTGTTGCCACTTTTTCTGGTAAGATGGGTAAACAAACAAATCACTACTCGGAAGCTTTAGCAGTGCTTTGGGGAATAAGGTTGGCTAGAGATTGTAATATTTCCAATATTATAATTGAGGGGGATTTGTTGAACATTATTAATTTGCTAAATCAAAAGCAATCTCCAAGTTGGTCCATCAAGGACTTCATTAGTGAAGCTATTGAAATATGCAATGGTTTTGCTAACTATAAGATTATACACACCTATCGTGAGGGTAATAGAGTGGCTGATTGTTTAGCAAATATTGGGGTCACCAATACAATGTAAACTTGGTTAAGTGGTGACCCCCTTCCTGCCAAAGTACTTGATGACATCACTAAGGATATGCATGATTTTAAACACAATTATTAATAGTTACGGTGTTGATGCGAAGGAGGTGCTTATTAATTACAAAGTTAAGTTTAATGATGCTCTTAAAACCCCACATGATTCAGAGGTCCCCAAAAGTAGAGGTGGTGCTGAGTTGTATGAGTTTCAAAAATTGTATACCGTTGTGTTGTGCAACGTGAAAAAATATAGGTAAAATGGGGGGACCTCCTTGTAAAACCGAGCCCATGTATGATCCAACCTGGAAAATAGATACTATTCTTTGGAATTATCTACAAATGGGGGTATTTCAAGTTTCATTGAAAAAATAAAGGGTTTTGATCAAGACATTTCGGTGAAGTTTGCTAATGGGTGGAAAAATTGTGTGGTTGAGTATGGAGATGTCAAGGTTGAGATCTCCGAGGAGCTCATTGCCCAGGTCACTGGACTGAACACGGAAGGTGCCAAGTTCTTCAACAAACGTGTCATCAGAGATGTGGAGGTGAAAAAAATTTCTTGCTGAAGGAGAGAACCTTGAGTTTGTTATAGCTGGCATTAAGGTGGCCTCCATACCTAAACCCTTTGCTGAGATTGCATGCATGATGGTTAGGTATGTATCTTTGGAGGGAAGATATGTCACCATTCCCCTGAAAATTTAATTTTCCTCAATCACTTTCACAGGAATATTACAAGTAAATTTCTGCATTATTTACTTAACTCCTTGGAGAAGTCTGTCCTTGAAGTTCAGAAGCATGCCAGGGCTGTTCCCCTTCACCAAGGCTTGATCCTTCTCATTCACCATCATTGCTTCTCTGGCTCTCACCCTCTTCCCACTCCCCCTGTGATTAACCCTCCCTGCTGGCAATCTTGACATTGCTACCTCGGGTAGAAAGAGGAAAGATAAGAAGGTTAAGGTCATCTCTGCCTTCTTCACAGAGAGTTTTGCATAGCCATAAGGATTTGGAGCTTGCGGAGAACTTACTACACATTAGTAATCCTATGGATAATTCAGAGAAGTGGACCTTCTTACCAGAGTTAGTAAACTCGAAGAGGAAATCAAAGACCTCAAGAATGATTTGAGGAATATGGAAAAAGCAAAAGGTAAGAGGAAGTTGCATGATCCTGAAGACATGGATACTGTTGCTGAAATTTACAAAAAGATCTTTTTCACTTGATACTAGACTGGGCAATGCCAAGGGCGTCAGGATTGCACCCTCTCTGCTATGAAAGGAATGTATAATTTTATGGAGCAGCATGTGAAGAGTGTATGTAGCCTTAGCGACATTCCTAAAAATATTTGGGATTCCAATGAGACCGTGACCTGGCACTTGCTAAGGTAGACATGAGTGATCTTTCTCAGGCCACGACCATTGCACTCTTCCACTCTCTCCAAAAAATTAAGGTCAAGATTGACAAGGCTATCAAGTGATGCGGTGCCTTGGTGCTGCTTTGTTGCTGTGTTGGTGCTACTTTTTGGCGGTTTTGATGCTTGATATCTTACTGGGATGCCCTGTTTTGGATCCCTTTTTGCTATTTTTGGCCCTTATGTTCTTCGTCAGATCACTATCTAGTTTGATCATTTTGTTCTCCTTCTACTGTTGTATCTGGTTGTTGAGCCTCCAGTTTAAGGCATTTAGCCTTTCTGGTTTGAGCTTTCTCCTTTTGCTATCTGGATTCTTGAGCCTTTTTGTACACAGGGTATAGTCCCTTCAAAAATATTTATCCTTGATAAAAAAATGATGTCTCTATAACCATATTTCCATGTAATCCTTAGACCCAATAACAATGCTTCATATTCAACAATATTGTTAGTGCACTTAAAGTTGAGTTTAAAGAGAAAAAAACTCTTCTGGCATGGAGATATCGAGAACAATACCAACACCAATTCCAAATTTAGAGCAAGCCACATCAAACAAAAAAGTCCAAGGAGAACCTAAGATTAAGAGACTTGCATTGATCAATTTTTTCTCTTTACCATTAGCAAATCGAACAAAGTTATTGGCATCGGTGTTAGTGTATAACACTTCATAGGAAGCATTATTGGGATCCTAAATGAGATGGAGTGTATTCTTTTCACCATACAAATTTACAAGGCTTCCCTCAATAGGTATAGTGGAAAAATACATATCCATTTGCACACTACCACCCACACTAGCAGCCCAATTTCTTGATAATAACATTCCCCATTTGGCGGGGCAATCAATAATAACAACATCAAGTTTTAAGTTCTTGCATGGGTAAGTTGCAAGTTGCACTATCAGACCCTTGACACATATAACCACCGAAACCTCTCTGGAATCCATGCAAAGTGCACTTCCCATAAGCTACTTTGTCACTTTGATATCTAAGTCATTCATGACCTCAAGAGGCATAACATTGCATGATGCTCCAAAATCACACATACGGTTGTGTAACATCCCGTCCCTAATAATTAAAGTAGTGAAAAATGGATCTACATTCAATTGGGATTCAACCAAGGATGTTCCCAAATATAATTTAGGTGGCTCATCTAGTTCTTCCAAAGCACTTGGAGGTTTTTCAACTCTGAAATGGTAGGAGGAGTCTCAACATTGTTTACATTTCTACCTTGGGTAATCTTTTCTTCTTTCAATCCCAAATACTCAAAGGTCCTTTTCTTGTGCTCAGGAATCCTAAGCAGCTCAACAATTGAAACATAAATCTTGATCGACTCAACACTTGGGCAATTTCATAAGGAACGTGTTTGGGCAAGGCAACATTTGGAGGAAGACTAAGAAACTCATCGATAGCAAAGGATTTCTCATGGTCCGAATATGGGCGGGGATACCGGATTTTGCTTGGGGACATAAGGCTTTTACTAGATGTATCTTTCTTAGGAATTTCTTTAGAGATATTGGTGAGAGCTGGAGTTTTTGATTTGGCACGAGGCCCTACCTCTTTGAAAATTTTACTCCTAATGTTATATTCCTTTTCATGGCCAACTACAACATTCATTAACAACTACCTATCCTCCTTAGAAGGGATTGCTCCATCATAATTTTTAATCATTAATGCCCTAAGTATTAAAAATTATTACTAGGCAATTCAAAATCTTGTACCATATCTATTTCAAAAGTATGAGAGGGAGGAAGAGGTAATACCTGGTGAATGCAATCCCATAAACGGAATAGTTAAGCACCGATTAATTTCGTTGAAGTTGCTCCTTGCTATGAGATTGTAGAGCACCCCATCATGCACACATCATCATCAGTGTTATCATCATATTCCTCAACTTCTTTGTGTTCATCACATGGGGCATGTGGCAAGAAACATCTATCACACCAATCAATTTCATTGGCTTCTTCCACAACAATAACTCTAGCAGCTAAAGGATCAGGTACCAATTTGTTTTCCGAGGTTGGGGCTATCTATTTCCTGATCCCATGGGTCCTTTGCCTCTGTCATCAGATCTCTGATCACCCCTAGGATGATTTGCAAATCTTTCTTGACCTTGTGCTTTATGTTGACCTTAGGAACCTTGTCCAATCCCCTTCTCTACCCTGGCTAGTTTATAGGATATTTCCTTAACATTCGGCCAAAGTTTTCACAACCTCCTCCAGATCCACAGACTTACTTGAATGAGGCTTCTATGGATTTATTAGCTTGATTCCTTCTCTCTTAGGAGGTTTACCAATTGCCTTGATGTTATTTTCAATCTGCAAAGCCATGGTGAAGGCTTGCCTCAATGTTGCTGGGTTCTTATCCCTCAAATAATAGGCAGCCTTCTTATCAAAAGCATCAAAGTATTTTATCAAACAAGAAACATCACTCGATGTTAGGATCACAGGTAGCCTATTCAGTGGTCTTATTGAACCTTGTATTGAAGCCATAAACACAATCATTAGGATTCTTTTTATATTTTCAAATTCGATAAAAGAAACCTAGGGTCTGTTTTTTCTCCATACCTTTGAAATCTAAAAGAATTCTTCATTTCTATCCATGAATCAATGGAGTTGTATGGAAAATATTTATACCAGATCTGTGCATCCTCCTCTAGAGTATGAATAAACAATTTTATGTAGACATCCTCAAATTAAATCTCAAAGTCTTCCATCATATTGACAAAAAGCTTTAAGTGTTGATCACCAGTAATAACATTATTTCCTTGAAATTTAGGCGAGTCTATTCCTAACATCTTGGGGCACAACGTTTCGATATCCACCATATCCGTAAAATCTGTAGGACCAAAAGTGTTCACAACAAATGAAGGTCCTGGATGGGGTGGGCCATATTATTTTGGGGAGGTGATCTAACAAGAGAAAAAAATGATGAAGAGTGAGGGGTGCGTGGGGCACATGAATGCAATTCTCGAATAAATGTTTTCTAAAAACTATATTTCTTGGAAAATCCTATCAAGTTTGGAGAACACAGGACAAAATGAGACACAAATTTTTCAAATGCAAAAGTAGGACCCTCTCCAATTGGAGAACTTAGATCTATAAAAATACTACTTGATTGAAGCACTTGAGGAAGCATGGAAATCTTCAATGATAGGTCGATCGGTTTCCATAATTGATAACTCCTTTCTTGATTCCGATCTCCAAAAATTTCTAGATTCTTCTTCCTTCAGAATTTGTCTTTCCCAGCTTTAGAAACAACCTTCTAGCAGGGTATTTAACAAAGAAAGATCTTCTTTCTTCTAAATTTGTAGAGATTAGTGATAAATTTCAATTGACAGAGGTTAAGACACTAGCATTTATCAAAATTTAATTCAAAACGGAGTTCCACTAAGGATTTTCACCTTAGTTGTGCAAATGCACTAAAATTGGTCTATCAAATGTCTATCAACACTAAATTCATGCAAAGCTTCAAATATCTATCATTCCTTTACCCGTATTTAACATTAGTGATGTAAACATAGTGCAAAAACCAATAGAAACTGGAAATATTGCACGCAGAAATTGTAACTTTGCTCAATTCTTACAAATCAAGACACGGGATGATGCTTCAACAATGTATTAGCACTTATAGTATGTAAGAAACATTACCAAGGCCAAATATAATATTACCTTTGAAGATCCCCGACAATGATGCCATTCTAGTGTTGTTGCCACACAAATAAATCTCAGAGCTTAAATAATCCCCGACAACGACACCATTCGGTGATGGTATCCAAATTAATTCTCCCCGAGTAGCATCATGATTTAGCTAGGCATTGAGAGATAGAAAGATCATATTATGAGTCATTTTGTATCCGGGGAGGGGATTTGTCTAACTCTTTGTCACTCGGGCATCAGAGAAATGGATAACACCTTCATTAAGGATTTGATCTATCCTCATTGCTTTAGGTTGTGCCTGTCAACCAGGTGAGAGGACCCATTTTGTAACCTCTGTTGGTGAAGGAGAAAGAAGATATCCTTCTTTGCACAAATTTGAAAGGAGACCCTGAGAAAATATGATCAATGCACCAAAATTTAACTCTCACGAGTTGTCACTTCTAAATAATGGTGATATTTTCTAAACAAGGCTAAAGGTTACTAAAGACATTATGGGATCCTAATTGCTTCGCACATTTTGTGATGAGAATTTATACATTTTTGGACATACAGGAAAACATGGGTAGTTTAGGTGGGATTCATTGTTTTGAATAATTTTGGTGGGAGATTAAGCAGATAAAATTAATTATGCCGGATCTCCGAGAACCTTCACAACAATTGGAACACTAAATGACAAAAATTTAGAACAACTAAAGTATTCCTTCAACCAGAAGGTGTGCATCAATGGAGGCCCAGATTTGCATGGTTTCACACAATATCCAAGAATTTAACACAAAGGATCTAGCTAAAGAATCAATAAAACATCAAATACCCCTGGTTCCTCATGCCTAAGATACACTCGAAGGCTTACAAATAATCTTTATCAACAAATGACATTGAAGTGATTTTAAATTGTTTATCTCATTGTAGGATGAAGGCTCTTCTTGAAATGAAATTGTAAATTCCACTAAACTGTCACAGGGACGAGATCTGTGTGATTCGGAGGGACTTTAACACAATATTGCAATAGGAATAAGAAAAAATACTTGCAAGCATTATGAAATAAAACAGATAGAAATTGGTCCAAGATTGACATAGATTAATTCAAAATTGATTAGATTCATCAGCAGGGGAAAGTTTCTTTGAATAGTCTCAAAGCTTGTCAATGGTTGTACACTCGCAACCAACTTGACGTGATTCAAATCTAAAATACAGGAAATTAACATGTTTCTCGGATTGGTCTCTCAGGAAGATGGGCTCTCTTAAATTTTCTCTTAAGAATTCAACCCCTGCCCCTTTGCAAGAGTATTATCATTTCATTTATACATTTCACTTGCTCACTTATCCCAAAATTTCCCCCTAAAAAGAAGAATATTCAAGGAACCTTTGGTTGTTACCAATTTGCCTCGAAAGTGATGTTTAACAAATTCATTCTGAAAGTTTCGGTGGACAAATCATGAATTGATCATGTTTCTCAGACCCTCGACTAATGACTAGGATGCCACACCACAACTTTTTGATAGTATTTCTAATCATTCTTATTCTATCATGCGTTAAATGCTTGTTTTAATCATTTTATGGAGACTATGTATAGTTGGATCGATAGGAAATGCTTTTCACCCTCAAGGAAACACCTTTTTCATCCTTTGTGCATGTAACCTCCATCATTTAATCCATTTCCTCTCTTTCATCAAAGCAACTCTATCCCGCATCTAGCTTCTCTTGTAATTCACGTTTTCTTAGATTGTTTCTTTAAGATGTTGGCCAAACAGATAGGGTAACAGGCGTAGGAGGAATACCTATTCAAATGTCGGTTGATGGGTTGTTGCATGTGTATGAATTCCAAATCCACAGCTGATCGTGAGAGCTTCCTTTTGGCTAGGAGGAACTACCTGTAATGAAAACAAGACCACCGGAAGGAATTAAATAATATGGGCAGTGAACTGCCTAACGTAAGATAGATCTGGGAAGTATGATACTTCCTAGATGGCTATCAGTCCAATGTTTTAAACAATTCAATGCTGTAAACAAAGTAAATCCTATTTTTATTTTAAAATGATTTAGGTATCTCACTTAAAAACACAATAAGAAATAGATCTAATCTAACAAGCTAAGCTAGAATAGAATCCAAAGGTCAAATGATTGGTTCTGGGTTCTGCAGGTTTGATAAAGGTCTCGGGTAGGTCACAAGTGGATGAGGGTAAGATAAAATTAGGTGGGTAGGTCTCTGTTTAGGGCTGTGTGGGAAAACACAGAGACCGGTGTCGGTTAGGGGTGACCGACGGCGGTTAGGTATAACCGGTGCCAGTTACTGTGAGATCTTGAGATGTCACGAACAAGCTTTTGGTCTCCTTTGTGATTGCACAAAGGGCTTTGGTTGGTTGGGATGGTGTATTGGGTGATGGGAGTAGGGTTTTGCGAGGTTTTAATGAGTATATTGAGGTGAAAATGTGGAGAAGGTCAATAGGGGGCAAGGTAAACAATGGATGATAAACTGATGAAGAAATGAAATAACTAGGAAAGTATGATGTTGTACTTACTTGGATTTTGTTCTGAGGGCTTGTGTGTGAGGGATGGAGGTGCTAATGATGGGTTTGAAGGTTACAAGTTATCACCAACTAAAGAAAAACTTCTGCATGGGATGCATGTACACTCCTCTTGCTTGGATAGATCAGATTGTGGCTAGGTTGGTCATGCAGGAGAAGATGCTCAATCTCCTTCCTTGGATGTGAGTTTTCACTGGAATTTACTCTCTGAAGATGCGTTATCTCTTTGAGATGTGTTCTTTCTCATAAAATTTCTCTCAAAGTTTTCTAACTTCCAACCTTGATAATAAGGTTGTTTTGGGGTTAAAGTGGTAACCGATGGCAATTCCGGCTTAACCAGTGCGACGATTAGGGGTAACCGACGTCGGTCAAGGCGGGATTTCCTAGGTTTACTAAACTTAGGGAGATCCTCCTGATTTTCTTGGATGTTGCATCATTATCCCACGGATTAGACTGGGAGCCTCTTGTGAGCATGTGGGAATGTGGTTAGAGGGAATGTAGGCATTGATTTTTAGGGTTTAGGTAAGTCTTAGTTAGTTATGGGAACTTGCTAAGAATAGGTCTTAGGTTGAGTTAGCTTGGTGAGGTGTCTAAGTGAACTGTATGTGGGGATATTATTTAAATAAGATATTTAAATAATAAATATAGTGAGGATAATGCATTAATTTAATTTAATTAATTAAATTAATATTAGTGGGGTGAAGGGGTTATGGCTAGGTAAATGTAATAAAGGGTGCTTATATGTTGAGGGACAAAAGGGGAGTGTGACCTAATTTTAGTGTCTACATTTTGCCCCTTTTTGTTGCATATCTTGTATTGGTAAGCAATGCTAACAAAAAAGAGATGTGGTTGCCCCATGTGATGGTGAAGGTGATCCCCTCAAACCGGGAACTCACGAGGTAGCAAGTGAAGTGGTTAGTGGTTTGATAAAAGGAAAATGTGAGGAAAAGGCAAGTATGTACAGGGAAAAAAGGGTGAAAGGTCTACTCGGGAAATCTAGGTAATGGGTCAGGGTCACAGGTAGCAACATTCAAATGCATGCACACGTATAAAATGTAGCATGCTACTGGTTTGAAGAACATGAAAACTCTACATCATCTAAGGTTGATAGGTTTATCTAAACAAGGGTGAAGTGAATCCGGTATCAAGGCATAGGATATGCTCGGGAAACACGATGTAGGTTAGGTGCGGGAACATTTAGGTATGTTCCAGTACACCAAAGGTAGGGTTAGGATAAATGGTCATGACAATAGGCTAGGTAAGGTCATTAGGTCAATCAACACATGTAATGGTGCCATGCAAGGTATAGTGAACACATGAGGTCAAAGGTCACTAGCGATGGTCCAGGTCCAAATATCTAGGTCGCGGCATAGGTAAGGCCAAGGTAGGGGTAATAAATGAGTCCCCAAAGGAGGACAAAGGGAGGTAGTAAATGATGAGGTAGGAAATGTAAGGTAGTGGGTTGGGTAAAGGTTGAATGGGGTAAAGGAGCAAGGTAAAGGGTGGAGAAAAATGGAAAAGTATGGGCAATGTGTAGGTTAGGTTGACTGATGGTGGTCATGTATAACCGACATCGGTATAGGAAAACCGATGATAGTGAGGTAGGGCACGAGACCAACGCTTCGGTTTAGGGGAACCGACATCGGTTAGGTTAGGTTTTGTATAAAAACAAAAAAATTCACATTTTTATTATTCATTTGTGATTTACGAAGTGAAGAAATGATAAAAAGAGAGAAAAGTGAGAAAAGTGTCAAGAGGAAATGGGATGAGGTGGGGCAGTGTGGGTTGATGGTGGTTAGGTGGGTGTTTAACAGTTCACAAGATTAGGGTGAGAGAGTTGATTGGTCAGAGGTTATGGGTAGATATTTAGTGATCGTAGAGGCTGGAGAGGGATCGGGCAGACCACCGACACAGTGGCTAGACGTGCCACCGAGACGGTGGTAGCACGACGAGGTAAGCACCTAACTCTATAGTGTTAATTAGATAGAGTAGGATGTTGTTAGGTGAGTTAACGCATGATGGAGTTAGATGGTTTAGGTTTGGCATGATCGAGTCAATGTTATAGGATGGATCGAGTCAGTTTGGTTAAGCATGGATCATGTCGGGTTTGGTAGGCATGGTTGAGTCAAGGTTATGGTTAGGCATGGATGAGTCGGGTTGGTTTAGGCATGGATGAGTCAAGTTGGTTTAGGCATGGATTGAGTCGGAGTTTGGTAGGAATGGTTGAGTTAGGTTATAGGCATGGTTGAGTTAGGTTAGCTTATGATTTATGATTGTTGGCAATGAATGATACTATGGGTCATATGTAAAATGTTCTATAATCTATGCATAGTGATGATAGAGGGATGGTAGGTGTAATAAATGTATAAAATGGGAAGCAACTTGTTATGTATGTGGCTTAATTTCCAATTTTGTTAGAAAAGGGAAACTAAGTGAAATGTGATGTAAATGGTGAGGTAGATATGGTTGATAAACTGTTTAGGGTAGAGAAATGGCCGAGCTAGCCTCCAAGGGCCCCATGCCCTCGGAGTGCTGCCTACATAGTCCCGGAAAAAAGGGACCTCAGGCCGATGTAGTTCTCCCATGAGCTAGGGAAGAATATAAAAATGAGTTAGTAGGTTTGTGGGCATGTTGTGGGTTTAGGTTTAATAGGTGTGGGTAGATTATAGGTAAAAGGATGTAGGTGAAGGCGATTATGGCGAAAGGGGAGGACTACCCCAAAGGTAAGTGTCGAGGACCAAGTCTTGTATAAGGTAATCAAAATGTAAACAAAGATGGTTAAAAGATAAGAGGGGGTAATAAAGCCACCTGATTGGGTAGGATCATACCAAGTAGATCATACCTTGGAGGGGGTGATGAACATAGGACTTGAAAGGCATTGCACGATTAACCATTCTACGATGAAGGTAGTCACATGATCACCAAATGTCAAAATTCCAAGATGTCCTTGAGTCGATTTAGGAAATGAGAGTGAAAATGGTAAGGTGGGTGAAAGGTAGTTAATTTTATATGTTTGAGTGACAGGATTTTGGGCAAGAGGTCAAGATCATAATGGGCAAGTCCATGACTAAAAAGTTTTTAGTGTTGATAGACTGATCGATGTGGGAAGTTTATATGGGATAAATAATATGGTACTCCTTGAGGTCTTTGTGAAGTTGATCGATGCGGGAAGCTTCGGTTTCTCTCATTTTTTTGAAAGCTTCACATAGCTATCCTTTGAGGGAGCAGTCTATTTATAGCAGCAATTTTGTCAAGAGGAAGATGTCCTTTTGAGGGAGTCATCTTTTTATTAGAAGTTTGACTCAAGGAGTTTGGTCCCATTGGAGGTATTTGAAATCATGGACAAGACCAAGGTGAAGGATAGGACTCTTGTTCAAAAGGCAAGGTGGAATGACCATGGGATCTCATCTAAAGGTAGATGAAAAGTATCCATGAGAATCATGCTATGTGCAATGCTTGTGGTACACATATTCAAGAGAAGATAACAAGTGACGGGTACTCACATGATTCTTGTTTAATCATTAGGGAGGTGTATGGAGTGAATAGCGCTCAAGGGATGAGCGTGGAGAGAGACAAAAGGTGAGGTAGGACAATGAGTCAATAATAGAATGGTCGAAGATGTAATGCGTTAAGGGCTCAAGTTTGGGTTTACCCTCAAGTGAGGATAAAAAATAGGCACCTGATCCATAGGTATGAGTTATGATGTATGGTCCAAGCCAATTAGGATCAAATTTTCCCCGTTTACTTTTTTCTGCTTTGGTTACGTGTTGATTTTCTTTCAAGACAAGGTCACCGACTTGGAAGGTTCGTTCATGAACACGTTTGTCATAAGCATGTTTGATACGTTGTTGGTAAAATTGAAGGTGATCCAAAGCGTTAAGACGACATTCGTCTAATAACTCTAGTTGTGCTAAGCAGTACTAACAAAAGTCATCATCAGTAAGCATGTCCTGGAGAGAAATGAAAAGTGAGGGGATCTGGACTTCGAGAGGCAGAACAACCTCTATACTGTAGATGAGTGAAAAGGGTGTGGCCTGTAGTGGAAGTGAATACTAGTGCGGTATGCCCATAGGGCAAAAGGAATGTGCGTATGCCAATCCTTCCCAGTATCGTCAACCACTTTCATGAGAATTTTTTGAGGGTTTTGTTAGTGGATTGGCTTGGCCATTGGTTTGTGGGTAATAAGGTGATGAGAAACTAATTTGAATGCCGAAGGCATCGTAAAGTTTTTTGCAATGTTTTGTTTTTGAATTGTTTTCCATTTTTAGTGATGAGGCGATGAGGGACACCAAAGTGGAAAATGATGTGATGGTTAATGAACTCACATATTTTCTCAGCTTTCGTGGAGATGAGTGGTATGGCCTCCACCCATTTTGTGTAGTATTCGGTAGCAGTTATGATCCATTGATGGCGTTGGGAAGAATGAGGATTGATTTCTCTGACAAGATCCAAACCCCATTGAGAGAAGGGCCAAAGGTCATAAGCGACCTGTAAGACATGACTGGGTGTATGATGAAGGTTGGAATGTTGTTGGAATTTTACACAACATTTGACATAGTCGCAACAATCATGGTTAAGGGTCGGCCAATAATAGCCTAGGTGAAGAATACGCTTAGCAACAACAAGGCCACTAAAGTGACCTCCACATATGCCATCATGAACCTCCTTAATGGTATAAGGAATTTTAGAACTTGTGAGGTATTATAAGAGGATACCATCAAAGCCAAATTTATAGAGTCCCCTAGAATGACGAAATGAGATACATTTTTAAGGAAGGCGCGTTGTCCATTACGGGTGAGATCAGGAGGTAAGATGGAGAGAGAAAGGTAGTCAGAGTATTGTTTATACCAAAGGTCACTCGGGTCAGGGGTATCGGTTCCGATTGAGTAAACATCATGAGGTAAATAAGAAGGTGAATGGAGGAATTATACGGTGACAAATATTTTGGAATGGCAGGGGAAGTGGGTATTTGGGAAGCTAAGCAGGCCATGGTATCAATAAATTTGTTGGTTAAACATGGGATGGTTTGAAGGGTGTAACAATCAAAGGTGGTCAAAAGTATATCTACATGATGTTTATACTTTTGAAGTATCTCGTTACAAAATTGGTACATACCATTAACTTGGTTTACGACCAATTGTGAATCACCAAAGATGTGGATTGATTTGACATCTAGGGCATATGCGGCCTGGAGACCTAGTACGAGCATTTCGTACTCAACAATATTGTTGGTGCATTCAAAGTCTAGTTTGAAAGACAAAGGCATGGGTTCTCCATCTAGAGGAATGAGGATAAAACCAGCCCCACCCCCATGCTGACACTTGGAACCATCGAAGAATAGTGTCATTTGGTAAGGGGTTCATCCAGGGAAAGAGTAGCAATTGACTCATTAGGAAAGTCAAAATTAGAGGGTTGATCCCTAGAAATAGGTGCGTCAGCTAGTTCATCTGTGATAGCTGGCCTTGATGGAATTTTGGTGAATGAATTCGAGGTCAAGATCAGATAAAAGCATAAGCCATCACGTGGTGTGCTGATTTTGATAAGGTTTGGTGTACATGAAGTGTAAGGGATCGGTGTTGGTCACGACATAGGTTTTTGGTTGAGTAGGTAATGGTGGAGTTTGGTGGCAATGAAAACTAAGGCTAAGAAAAGCTTTTCTGGATGGTTGTATCGGGTTTCATAGTCCAAAAGAGTATGACTTATGTAATAAACCACCTGCTCCCTGTGTTGTTCATCGTGATGAGTGAGCATGGCTCCCAAGGAATGATCGGTAGCTGATATGTATAGGTAAAAAGGTTGATTGTCTTTAGGTGGAATGAGTATGGGTGGTTGGAGAAGGTATTGTTTTAGGGCCTCAAAAGCTTTGTGACAGTCATCATCCCATTTAAAGGAGACATCCTTCCTAAGCTAGATGATGAAATGGTTGACACCGATTAGATAATTGTGAAATGAAATGAAATGGTGAATGGACTACAATTTACCTTGCAGGCTACAGAGTTGTTTAAGGTTAGTGGGTGGAGGCATTTCCAGAATGGCCTTGACTTTAGCAGGGTCAACTTCTATACCATGGAGGGAAACAATAAATCCCAGGAGCTTTCCTGAGAGAACCATGAAGATGTACTTTTTAGGTTGAAGGCGGATGCAATATTTAATGAGGTGGTCAAAGATGGTTTTGAGGATGGTGAGGTGCTCGGTGTGACGTTTAGATTTGGCCAAGAGATCATCCATGTAATCTTCCAATATGTGATGCATGATATCATGGAAGATGTAAGTCATAACATGCTGATATGTAGCACCAACATTTTTAAGGCCAAAAGGCATGAATCGATAGCAAAAGGTTCCCCAAGGGGTAATGAATGCGGTCTTGTGCTGATCTTCCAGGTAAGCAAAATTTGGTTATAACCCGAGAAGCCATCCATGAGTGAGAGCATCTCGTGACTAGTGGTGAGGTCAACTAGTTGATCAATACCAGGCAAGGGAAAGTCATCTTTTGGGAAAGCTAGGTTGAGGTCATGGAAGTCATGCAAATGCGGAGTCCCCCTGTTCTTTAGTAACATGGAAAATATTAGAAATCAATGAGGATAATCAATGGGTAAGATGAAGGAAAGCGAAAGAAAGTCTTTGAAGTTCTTCTTTGATGAGAAGAGCAATGTGAGGGTGCATTTTCCTCAGCTTTTGTTTGATAGGTTTAGCATCGGGAACGGTTACGATATTGTGGACCACTATGGTGGGGTCAATACTGGGCATGTCTGCGTAAGACCAAGTGAAAGCGTGGTTATGATCTAGGAGAAAAGAAGTGATGGATTCCTCTTCAGCAACATCTAAAGATTGTCTGATCTTTAGGATGTGTAGGTCATCCTGAGTATGAATGTTGATCTCGATAGTCGATTCATTCAACATGGTTTGTGTCTCAGAGGGTAACGACCGATGAATATATGAGTCTTTTGCACCAAGGTAGGTGAGTATGGATTCATCATCCTGACATTGAACGATGTTAATTATAGGTGTGTCATCATCGATCATCTCAAGATACAGGAATGGGAAGAGTGGAAGGGGCCTTGCCTTCGCGTTGATAAGTCAAAGGCCCCAAGGAAATGGTGTTTATGAAAAAAAAAAAAAGTTAGGGGGATAGATTTAGGATCCATCGACTCTGTCGGTGAGGGTGGTGATGAAGGTGGAGCGAGTGAAGGTAGTGATGAAGATGAAGGTGGAGGAGGGCTAGGGTCTTTAATGAGTTCAATGTGGTCCTGTTTGGTAGGAGGTTGGGAAGCCGATACCACTACGGTCATTATGTTTATGGGTGGTACATGGAATAACGGTATGGCGGCCTTGCTTGTAAAAGCCAAAACCAAAACCCTTCCATGCATAGTGGTGCAGGAAGGTGTGGGTGAAATGGTGATTGGTAAGTGATTGGAAGTTAGTGGAAAATGGGCGGGGTTGTGATGGTGGTTTAGGTGTGTAAGTGGTAGTATCAAGTCCCCCATAGGTGAGACTAGTACGAAGATGAGGAGGACCATAAAGGAGGTGTTCTCCTATATGGTGATCATAGTGAGGGTGTTGGTGAAGGCTTCCATACTCGTGTGGAGTAAGGAATGTGTTGACACTATATAGGTGGTACTCCCCAGCAGAGGCATTGAAAAACACCTTCGAGGATCGATGGTTGGTATGTAGGTAGCTGGAAATGGATGATGTGTCGGAGGTTGATGCTGAGGTGGAGTTAATGATTGGGAAGCTAATGGGTCAGCTATGGAGGTTATGGAAGTAGTAGGAATGGAGGAGGTATGTGTGGTGAAAGCAGTGGGCTGTACTGGTAGGTGGAGGTGTAGGTGAAGTGGTAGTGGTTACGGAGGTAGATGGTGTGATAGGTATGAGCACATCATTGGGTCGGTAAAGCATGTTGCATGTTTTGAAAGGTGATGGGTCAGCTGGAATGGTATAAGTGTGTCCTTCATGTTCAAACTTTACACAACGATGCAAAGTGGAAGGAACAAAACCCATGACATGGATCTAGGGTCTACCAAGCAACAAGTTATATTGGAATTCCCCTCCAAAACATAAAACAATTCTAGAATAGTGTGGGGGCCCACGCGAATGTGAAGGATGACAATGCCTAGTGTGGAGGTGATAGCGTCGTTGAATGAACGCAACATGACGGATGTTTATGCATGTAATTTTCAGGTATGCGCATTTGAGAAAATGCATGGGATGAAATGATGTTAATGCTAGTGCCTCCATCAATCATCACATGGTGTACCCGTATGTCATCAATGTGGACAGAGATGAAGAGGGCTGGGTCAGGTCATCATTTTGGTGTGGCGTGATCTCCTCCTTTGAGAAGATAAGGGAGGCCACTTGGTGAACAAGGTGAGGTGAGGATGAAGGTGGTAATTTGGTGAGAGAGGCTACATGATGGGGTGTGATAATGGAGGCTACGGGTGTAGGGTCATTGGGTAAAACCTCAATAGATTGAAGAACCTCCATGAGGGCTTGATGATGGGATTTGAGGTTTGGATGAGGTCATATAAGGACATTTTGAGGGGAGATTGGTGTAGTTGTTTGAGCATGGTGAGATGTGTGATGCCATTAGAAATGGGGTACGTGGGGCCATGGATAGTTATTTTAGGTATGGGTGCTAGATGGTATGTTGGGTATAGGATTGGTTGGTGGGTCAGTTGCCTTTTCTTTGCCCTTTACGTGCACGTGTAGTGACATGTATCATGTTGATTTGAGGGAAGTTGGCAAATGGAGAAGGTGTAGGGTGAGTGGTATAATGACATGAAGGGAAAAAACCTACATTGGAGGAGAAAAGCCCTGTGAGGTTGCTGGGCACAATGACATTTGGGTGGTGGCGTGGCAAGTTCTCTGATGCGAACCATGTTAATTTCAAATTTTGGGTGTGGCTCTAGGAGTTGTGAGGGTGGAGGTTGTGGTTGTTGAGTGGGTAGTGTGGGAATGGGTGTTGGTGAAGTAGGATCCTCATCGAGAAGGTCGTCGTCATCAAAGTTGGTTTCTAGTGGACACAATTGGATAAGGATGGTTTTCAAGGCCTTGCAGTTCTCCACATCATGCCCGACACATGATGGTATGTGTAAATTTTAGTATCATCAAACCCTTTTGGCTTGGGTTTGAGGGGGTCGTAAGGTCGAAGTGGCGGTAATGTGATAACATAAGTCTCGAGGAGGTTGGTTAAAATTTTGGCATAGGACCTGCTAGTGGATCACAATGGGATGTGAATGTGGGTTTGGGTGTAGGTGTGGTTGTTGTTCGAGGAATTGTTTTTGGAAGAGTAGGAACGGGTCGAGCTATGGGTTTAGGTGCCGGTGTGGTTTGAGGTATCGGTCGGGTTCATTTGGGTAGGGGTACAGTAGATGGACGGGTAGGAGGGTGTGGGGTTATTTTGACTACCTTGTTGTGGGGTAGTGGGGTTTTGTTTTTGGGTTGCACCTTCTTGGGTAAAGGTGATGTGGGTGTACGAGGTCTAGAAGGAAAAGTAGATGGAGGAAGAGGGTGAGTTACCCATGGGGATAATGGGGGTGTTATGAAGGTAGATGACGTGGGTCATACTTGGGGTGTGAGGGACAATGACTGAAGTGTAGTGGGTAGTGAAGCAATAGCTGAAGGTATTGGAGGTATTGGTGGTAAAGAGACTGCAGGTGTGGGTATAAGTCATGTTGTGTGCCTGGGTAGGTTAGAGGTTTGTGAGGAAGGAATGGGTTGTTGTGTTATTGGTTTATGGATGGGTGAAGGGTGCTTGACCATGTTGGAAAGACTGAGGTCTTTAAGGCAGATGGGAAAAGTGTAGGCGTGATTGGTGCGGTAGGGGTATGAGGTCGATGAGTTTGTTTCTTTGGTTTGGGTGTCGAAGTAGGTGTGGTATTGACATTGGAGGATGTAGCTAAATCCATTTTAATAGGTGGATGAGTAAGGCTTGGTGGTCGGGGTGACCCCTAAAGTGGTAATAGGTTTAGTGGAGGCAAATGTTGTGGGTATGGGTTTGGGTTTAGATATAGGTCGGGTTATGGGTAAGGGTGTGGTGTGAGTGCTAATGGGTATTGTGGAAGGGGTTGCGACAATAGTGGTTGTATTTGGTTTGATGGGTCGAAATGTGTTTGGGTAGATAGTGGAGGTATCAGCGAGGGATCTCTACATCTGTGTTGAGATAGGGAGTAAGAGGTACCCCCATAGTAAAGCCCTATCCACATAATCTAAGTGATCGGCCAAACGTGAGAATGACACATTTGTGGGTGGAGTTGGTGAGGACCTAATGGGAATTCCCATAAAATGCATCTTAGAGACGGGGAATTGGCTAGCTTCAGCTTTCGTGGGTAAGAGAGTCGAAAGTAGGTCTATTGGATTTTGGGTAGCTGATGGAGAATGCTCGCAAGAGGCAAAGGTATCTCAACTGGGTCTATGATGGGTGGAGGAGATGATGGGAGCTCCTCTATAAGTGGAGGGATGGATAGGTGCTCCTCTGTGGGTGGAGGAGGTAATGGGTACTCCTCTGTGGGTGGAGGAGGTAATGGGAGCTCCTCTATGGGTGGAGGAGGTACTGTAGGTAAAGGTTCTCTTAGTGGAGAAGCCAGGGGTGAGAGGGGCTCGATGTTAGTGGAAGACCCCTCCGTTGGTGATGAAGGAGATGAAAGGTGTTCCTCTATTGGTGAAGGAATAGTGGAGGTTGGTTCCAATGTGGAAGGAGGATTTCGGGCTAGGATTTCCTCTATGGAAGGGATGTGAGGTAATTGAGAGGTGACAGGTACCTCGTTAAAGATTGTGTGAACCTCACGGGTATGGGTATCGTGAGTGGATGTCTCACTGGTTTGATTGGATGAAGGGGCATGGTTGGGAAATGGTTTTTTGAAGATTTGTAGATTTTGGTTGGGGGTGGCATTGGGATTATCCACAGTTAACTCACCTTTCGAGCATTTCTTGGACAATATTCTTGAAAGTGATGCAATTTCCATCACTTATGACCCTTTACTCGATGATAGTTTAGAAATCATGCTCTTTATACCATGCGGGCATGGGGTGAGCAAGGTCAAAACCAAGTGTGTGGTTTTATGGGTGGAAGGGTGATGGCTCTAGCTTTGATAAGATTTTCTAAGATAGAAGAGTAAGGTTCCCTAATTGGGGTATATTTTTGCTACTCTTGTTTGAATCGAAAAGTCTAGACAGGTGAGAGATTAGATGAAAGTGTAGCTTGATTCGATGGATGAGTTGGGATGACCTTGAGTACCACTACGTTAGTGGTGCCCTTAGCTTTTGAATAATTGGTTGGTGGTTTGGAAGAGGAAGAGGTATCATTCGACTTGAATTCTGAATTCTTATTACGTAATTAGATTTTCTTCTCTTCGATGGCCCAAATCTCTAACTTTCGTGCCATAGTGAATGCCTCATCGAATGTTTGGAAGGTTTGGACCTGTAAGGTCGGGGAGATATGTCTAGCGCAAGCTCGTGTGAAGATATCGATGAGTTTAGTTTATGGAAGTTGGAAGGTAAGTTGATTGATCAAAGTGCTACGTAGTGGCAACAAAATCTGTGATAGATTCATCCTCATACTTGCGTGTGGAATATAGATCGGTCATGGTAACCTTCTTGATGATATTGATAGAGAAATGATCCAAGAAGGCTTGGGCTACCTGATTGAATGAGAATATAGAGTGTTTAGGTAACCCACTATACCAATCTAATGCAGGTCCAGTGAGGGACATGGGAAAAGTTCTCAAAAGCAAGGCATCATCATGAGCGATCAGATAACACCCGTGTTTGAACGACCGCAAATGTTGTTGGGGGTCTTCTTTGCTATTAAAGTGATTGAATTTAGGCATTTCCAATGCACAAGGTATGAACGGATAGGAATGGATGGGTGAATAGGCTCATTGCAAATCTCATCATAGGTGAGAGTGTTGTGGGAGCTGAAAACCGATGCCTCCAATGTCTGCATCTCATCCAACATCAATTTAATTAGGTCATTGGTGGGTTGTGATGATTGGATGCCTCTGTAGCGTGAGGAGGTTGGTTTTGGGCATATAATGGGGGTGGCATTCTAGTGTATGGGGCTGCCATGTAAGGTGGTGGAGAAGAAGGTAGTGAAATAGGGGGTATGTACCGGAATGAATAATGGATGAAACAAGAGGTTGTTGGTAGTATGTATATGGGGGTGGAAGGGTCGTGGTAACCCTAGTGGCAATAGGGGCTAATGATTGTGGAATGGAAAGAACCACGTTTTGAAATGGGGTAGGGGTCACCGATACTAGAGGTGGGAATGTAGCTATAGGTATGTATGAGACATTAGGGGTGGATGAGGTTGTGTTTGGGGTAGTCATCGAGGGTATGGTGGATGTGATGGGTACCACAGAGGTAACAAATGCGTGGCAATCATAGTGGGTATAGAACCTAACTACAAAACGATTGGGGGTAAAGTGGATGTGGGGTAGCACGGAGCTAGATGGGGCCGATGCGGAAGTGGGTGCGAGAGTTGGGGGATAGATATGGGCATGCCATATATCAATTGACCCGAGGCGTCTCGAGTGGATGAGTGGGAAAGGTAAAACTGCAAGGCGGCAGGGTTCTGGTCAAGGAGTCGTGCGAACTCCTCATCTCGGTAGTGATAGTAGTAGGTTGGATGGGATCCATGGCTGGTGATAAAATAGAAGGTGGTGAAGGACTAGGTGGGAGTGGTTGGAAATTGGCATGGAATAAGGGTGCTTTCTTGTCTTGGTCAGCACCATGTGAACCAGTATTGATCAGGTAGGGCTGCTTCTCTATAAATGATATAGAGAATAGCAGGAACAGGTGAATTTGGTGATAAAAAGTGGATGAAGTAAAAAATGGTGGCTAGAATGTGAATTAGGATAACCGATGCCGGTTAGGTAAAACTGATTTCGGTTAGTCGGGGATAACCACTTGCTGGTCACTTTAGAAAATGGACAGTGAGTAAACAGTGAGGCAGAAGGTAAAATCTGATAGGTATGCAAAATCTGAAGATGTATAAAATGTCAATGGGAAAAATGATAGTGACAGAGACTGTGAAAAGTGGAAGAAAGTGAAGTAATATGTCCTTTTGAGTAGGTTAGCAAAAGGACTGGAACCAATGTTCGGTTGGGTATAACCGATGGCGGTCAGAGGTAACCGATGACGGTTACTGTGAAATTGAAACAGTGATGAAAGAAAGTGGTTGTGAATTAAAATCTGATGTAGAATCAGACCTAGAATTATGGGAATGATGATGATATGGCCCAGGCACACTTAGGTGAAGCTGGAATACACCAGCTATGATGAGGAGCAGCGTGCAAGGATGAACAAAAAAAAGTGATGAACGTGATCTCTCACCTCAAAAATGTCCAAGCAAGCAGAAACACTAAGAAAATGCGATCCTAGGAGTGCCTTTTCTATTATGTTTGTTTAGCTTATGCTATTTAGGGACTGACACATGAATTGTGAAATAGAGTTTTTGGTGAGGATGGCTTCCTACAAAGAAGGAGATCTAAAAGGTGAGGTTTCAGGTATGTTATGGTGGGGGTGGGCTTCACTCTAAAGTATGACTCGACAGAGCAGTGAGTTGGGTGCCCATTGTGTCGTGATCATGTGATCACCTACAACTTCTTCTAGGTAGGATGTTGTTTAAGAATGTATGTATTTTGAATTTTTGTGTGGTTTGGTAAGACTCAGAGAAAGAGAAAAGGATAGAAGTGCTTTTCTACGATTCATTTTTCAACCATCAGCTAGTCATGACTTCCAGCGTATAGGTTTCCCTCAATTAATGTGAGCTAATGCAATAAATCAAAATGGAATGCACTTGTTTTAAACCCAAATTGAAAATGTGAAATTGGATGACACAATAAGATGAAGAGGAAGAGGGATGCTCTTTCACTACAATGTAGAAAACATGAAGAAATGATTCTTTTTAATTACACCAAAAGAAAAGTTTCCTTTAGAGAAAATAGAAAGGAGAGGTGGATTACCAGGGAAGAAAATTAGTGTGTACACTTTTTAGAAGGGAAACAAACACAAATTTTTTTCTAGGAATGAATGAAATGCAAGGAACCTCAGATGGGTCCCACTAGGCGTGCCAAAATGTTTCACCTTTTTCTTAGATTGTTTCTTTGAAGTGTTGACGAAACAGATAGGGTAACAGGCGTAGGAGGAATACCTATTCAAATGTTAGTTGATGGGTTGTTGCGTGCGTATGACTTCCGAATCCACAGCTGATCGTGAGAGCTTCCTTTTGGCTAGGAGGAACTACCTATAATGAAAACAAGACCACCAGAAGGAATTAAACAATATGGGTAGTGAACTGCCTAGCGTAAGCTAGATCCAGGAAGTATGATACTTCCTAGATGGTTGTCAATCCATTGTTTTAAACAATTCAATGCTGTAAACAAAGTAAATCCTATTGTTATTTTAAAATGATTTAGGTATCTCACTTAAAAACATAATAAGAAATAGATCTAATCTAACAAGCTAAGCTAGAATAGAATCCAAAGGTCAAATGATTGGTTCTAGGTCTCTGCAGGTCTGATAAAGGTCTCAGGTAGGTCACAGGTGGATGAGGGTAAGATAAAATTAGGTGGGTAGGTCTTTGTTTAGGGCTGTGTGGGTAAACACAGAGACCGGTGTTGGTTAGGGGTGACTAACGATGGTTAGGTATAACCGGTGCGATTACTGTGAGATTTGGAAATGTCACAGAATAGGCTTTTGGTCTCCTTTGTGATTGCACAAAGGACTTTGGTTGGTCGGGATGGTGTATTGGGTGATGGGAGTAGGATTTTGTAAGGTTTTAATGGGTATATTGAGGTGAAAATGTGGAGAAGGTCAATAGGGGGCAAGGTAAACAATGGATGATAAAATGATGAAGAAATGAAATAACCAGGAAAGTATGATGTTGTACTTACTTGGATTTCATTCCTGAGGGCTTGTGTGTGAGGGATGGAGGTGCTGATGATGGGTTTGAAGGTTGCAAGTGATCACTAACTGAAGAAAAGCTTTTGCATGGGCTGCATGTACACTCCTCTTTGCTTGGATAGATTAGATCGTGGTTGGGATGGTTGTGTAGGAGAAGATGCTCAATCTCCTTCCTTGGATGTGAGTTTTCATTTGGAATTTTCTCTCTGAAGATGCGTTATCTCTCTGAGATGTGTTCTTGCTCGTCAAATTTCTCCCAAAGTTTTCCAACTTCCAACCTTGAGAATAAGGTTGTTTTGGGGTTAAAATGGTAACCGACGGTGGTTATGGCTTAAGCGGCGGCGACGTTAGGGGGTAGCAGGCGTCGGTCAAGGCGGGATTTCCTAGGTTTACTAAACTTAGGGAGATCCTCCTGATTTTCTTGGATCTCATGTCATTATCCTATGGATTAGACTAGGAGCCTCTTGTGAGCATGTGGGAATGTGGTTAGAGGGAATGTAGGCATTGATTTTTAGGGTTTAGGTAAGTCTTAGTTAGTTATGGGAACTTTCTAAGAATAGGTCTTAGGTTGAGTTAGCTTGGTGAGGTGTCTAAGTGAACTGTATGTGGGGATATTATTTAAATAATAAATATAGTGAGGATAATGCATTAATTAAATTAAATTAATTAAATTAATATTAGTGGGGTGAAGGGGGTCATGGCTAGGTAAATGTAATAAAGGGTGCTTATATGTTGAGGGACAAAAGGGGAGTGTGACCTAATTTTATTGTCTATAGCAGGTTCCCAAACAAGCGCGGTCCCTCCATGTGTCCCAAGCCTTAGAAAGTTGCTTGAAAAGTTTAAGTATAAAGAGGAGCCGGTAGAAGCCTCCATGTGTCTCCCTGGTGTAACTTTGAGATGGTCCCCAAAAGCGGAGACCCCAAACAAACGCGGGCTCACCACATGTCTCATTGGTGCAACTACTAAAATAGGACCCAAAGGTAGATCCTCAAGTGAGTGCCGGCCCTCCATGTGTCCATGGTTTGACAAAGCTGTACCGGACACAGGAAAAAATGTCTAAGTCTAGGAAAGGTAGTGAAAACCTCCACGTGTCTCCCTGGCGCAACTCCAAAGGTCAAACCAAGATGCAACTTTTTAGATGAGTGCCAACGCTCCATGTGGACAAAACTTGAGTTGAAGTGGGATTAGAGTTTCAAAATGCAGCTGAGCTACATCCAATCATAAGGGACCACGTTTCCATAGATATTGGGACAAAAATTGACAAGGAAAACAAAATGTGACTGTGGAAAAAAGGAAGGGAAAAAACCTGAAATTACACCCAAGTTACAAATATTTTCACATGGAAAGAGGAACAAAAAACAAATTATGGAATTTAAGTGATCCTTGACCAAAGGAAAAGGTTGATCATGGCAACCAAAAGAAGGAAAGAGCTTTCACACATCAACATGGGGAGATAAAAAATACGACAGAGCCTGCAGAGTGAAGAATTTCAAGGACAAACGAGGAAAGATCAAATTGAGCACCAACACAGATAATGCGATGGATTTTCTTGGTATGAATTTGAGTGAATGGATTGTTAAAAATGGATTCTAACTCAAGACTTCATCCAATTACTATCCGCAAGGAAATATATTAGATGAGTCTAGTAACAAAAACCTCATAAGGATTATTAAGCACACGATGGAAACTAACAAGAGGACTTGGCATACATAACTTAAGACTACCTTATGGGCAGATCGGATCACACCTAAAAGGGCCATAGGGAATTCTCCTTTCATGCTTGTATATGGAAGGGAAGCAAAACTTCCGCTCTCCTTGGAGTTACCTTCTTTGGAGTTAGCTCATCAACTTGAAGTTATGGAGAGTGATCCTCTGAAGAAGGTTTTGCTGAACTCATGGAGTTAGAGGAAGTATGGAACAAGGCTATGAAGACTTTGGAGCAACATCAGGCTCAGGTTAAGAAATATTTTGACAAGAAGGTTTCCAACAAGCATTTTCAAGAGGGAGATTTAGTCATCAAACGGGATGAAGACAGGGCCAAACCAAGAAGGCATGCCAAGTTTTACACTCTCTGGAGCGGGCCATACATCATCACAAGTTGCAAAGATGTGAATTCATTTCATCTATCCAGGCTCAATGGAGAATAACTGCCCATTCATGTGAATGGGATACATCTCAAAGCTTGTTTTTGAGAAGTGTTGTACTTCGTATAATCTAGTTAGGTGTTTTCCTCCAAGTGCTTATGCACATTGTTTTCGTGTGTTGTTCTTTTGTTTTACTCATTATTGTGTTTTGTGTTGTTTTTCACATTATTTCATCATAGGAAGGTGTCAAGGAGAAGGAAGGTTCAAGGTTTCCATAAGAGTTTCATGATCTGCCTCATTCAAAATTCGTAGTGTTCCATAGATGTCAAGTAATCAACAGGTTTCAGATATTTCATGCTTATCATTGCGGGAAGTCCAAGATCAACCATGCTCAAAAAGACTTCGAGATGTATCATAGAAGATCAAATCAATTTTTGGATTCCAAAATTGACTCCATGCCCAATGGATGACTTAAGGTTACTGGAATCATGCTTAACAGGAAATCATCCCTGAGAGGTCACACGTGGCAAAATTGGACAATGGGATCCTATTACAATCTAATTATGACATTGGTCCTAGGCACCCACTTCTAGTCATCACGGAGATAACGTGATTAAAATAGTTAATAAATTGATAAGTGAGCTCACCTAGCCCAAATCAGGCTCAACTCGGTGCTAGCTCATGGATGTACTAGGTTGCAACAAGTCAAACTAGTAGATATGAGCTCAATGGGGCACAACGTGAAGACCATAGTAGCTCGAGGTTGGAGCCAAACTCGACGGGTCGAGTCGAGCCAAACATTGAAAGGAGAATAGTTCCAGTCGTGTAAGTAAGTTAAGAGGAGGAATATTAATCATGTCCAAGCTTGGACCTATCTAAGTCCACGATGAAGGGATACGATTCATAGCTCAAAATGTTGTGAAGGGATTGAGTTATAACCGAGATGAGCTTAGGAGATGGAAAATTCACCATAAGACTACTACAAGACAATGGCCAAGTGTGAGGTTTGGAGGATGATGGTTGGCTCATTGAGGCAGAGGAAGGATGAGCTCGACTCGGTTTAATTCAACGTAGGGAGATCAATGCTTCCTCGTTGGAACATGAACTCAGATTATAGGGCTCGATGCAGAGACAATAACATAAATGACCGAGCTTGGTCTTGAGAAGATAACCCGTAGAGAGAAAGTGTGGCGAGTTCATGGTGAGTCATAGTGAAAGGAACGAGTCGATCACCACGCATAGAGGCCGAGTTGTATTGAGTCGAGATGACAACCAGAAAGTGGGGAAATTAGTTCAAACATGAGAATCGAAGCATAGGTAAGGTGCTTACTAAGAAAGATGATGGTTCCAAACTCGATATGTTGATGTAGGCCACAAAGGTTGACTCCACGAGTTTGATTTAATGAGGGATTACATGAGAAAAGAGCTCGCTCGGATAGGACATGAAGAAGGGAGCTCGATGGGAGCTTGGCAGCTCGGTGGAGAAACTTCCCCCTCTTGCCAAGTGGGGATGTTAGCATGGTATGCCATGATGGAAAGATACTCTGCGGGTTCCCAAGGCCACATTACCAAGTGGGAGGGGTCCAGTATTTTCCAAGTGGAACTTGGATGTTGGCAAACCGACGTGATATTTTCGAGTGTGGGAGGAATATGATAAAATAGCCAAGTGGGGGAAATAATGATGGCATAACAACTTGAGACCGAGGTTGATGCCTAAGAAGTCAACTAGTGTGTTGAAGCATAATAATGTCCAAGAAGCTTGGTGAGTCGTGAGGAGTTCGAGTCCTTTGCTGAGTAATTGGTGGCAAGTCTCACATTTCAGTTTATGGGAATCAGCTCATCCGCGAACGGTTATCATTTGTTACAATGAGTTACTTGGCCATTGAATGTGCAGAAGAATGGTATGAAACATCCACAAAGACCTTCTTCCCAAAGTTTGAGGAAGTTAGAGATCATGGAAGTACAAGGTAAGGAAGAACTCGACACGAATTGTGATTTGTAGGCCAAGGTTGATGAAATCATGGCGGAGCCGTGTGGGCTTGGAAGGAGGTATGATCACCTTGCAATGTAATAGAACTTGACAAGTTAAAGAGAGTTGGAACTCATCATAGAGTTCAAGATAGCTTGAGCAATGTGGAGAGAAGCTCAATGCGGAGAATGTCGAGCTTGAGTCAAATTTGGTGCAAGCGAGTTCATAGAGGCACGATGAGCTCAATACCGAGCTAACTGGCGAGGGTGGAAGCGGTCACGATTTTGGTCAAGAAGTAACTCGACACAAATTGAGTGATGGAATGAGAATGGCCATGCATGAGCCATCATGGCATGATAATAGCCAAATTGTAGGTGAAATGATAGATGACCGAGTTCGTGGATCATGGAATGACTCGACGGTTTTTGATACTCTCGGTGGGCATGAGCTAGTCACACAATTGTTAGTGAAATAGAGATGACTCGATGCAAGAGCATACATGATCAAACACATAGAGGAGTGAGTTACGTTTGAGCTCATCCATGGGGCCATCAACCAACTTGGGGCAATATGGCTCAAGCTAATCATTTAAATGCAAGTCAACTTAGAAAAAATTTGTAACAAACTCAGAATCCATTATGTTAGAAAGAGCTAGTTCGTCAGGTTGATGCAAAATGGAGCTAGGCTACTCGGTTGGTGGAGGATATCAACATAGAAGACAAATACTACATGCATGACATTAGAGTGGAATTGGATCAGTTCGAACAAGTTGTAGATCATAAGGACTCATAGAGAAGAGTACCATAAACTTGAGTCAACATGGAGCTCAGTGAAATGAGTCAAGACCGATGAGCTGGTCCATTCAATGCTCGATGAGCTTGGTAGTGGACCGATGTCGAGCTATTTGGTGACCTCAATGTGAAGTTACAACTCGGGGATTAACACGTGAAGATGGAGCTCGAATAGATCATGAATATAAGAAAAAATTTGGTGGGAATCTCGACATTTAGGTGATGCCAAGTAGCTCAAATCGATGCAAGGTGATACGAAAAATGTGGCTCTACGGTGAGTCTGTGCATTAAAAATGAAGTCTAGATTTCAATACAAGTGAGAGCACTCAATGAAAATGAGCTCAACTCGGTGTTGGAGTATGGAACTTAGTCGGGCCCTAAGAATAGCTCGTAGGCCAAGCTATGAGATGAAAAGGGTGATTCCTTCCACGAGTTGAAATCACATTGCAAGAGGGAGTTCATTTGAGCTCGGTAATGGGATGTCGGTGACAACAAATTGATGGCAAGGAGCTCTTGGCAAACATGAGATGAATTACATGAGCTATGCATAAGCACGAGACATTGTCGATAACAATAAATGAGTTCACGGGTGTAAGATCATGGAGCTCAACGGTCGAATTTTTTCGATCTCATAAAGTTGAGTCGTGAGTAATCCACGATGAAACAAAAGTTGAGATATTTCATGATAAGAGTCAGAGTTTGATAACTTGCCATTCGTAGGACTAAAAAAAAAAAGAGCTCAATTAGAAAGGTAAGGAAGGACTTGTTGTGGGGTTCAAGATCAAGTGCAACATCGAGTTAGAGGATTTCAATCTTATCTAGTTGGCATGGTTACGACGGATGTGGAGCTCGGTGGTCATTGCAACATGATTGACGATCGCCAAGCATAAGGAGTAACTCGACTTTAAGGGTAAGTCAAGATAGAGCTCGTGAAGAATAGTTCGATGCGGAATGGGAGCTTGTAGTCGAGGGAGGATGATGGAGCTCATGACCAACTCAAGCGAGTTGGCTCAACGAGCCAACCACCGAGTTGGTATTTTTTGCCTTTTCCTCATAATTTTCCCCTTCAACACAAACCGGTCAACAAGGGAGCCCACAAAAATTAATTAATTTAATATTTTTATTTAAATATTTTAATAATAATATTTATTATTATTATTTAAATATTCTTTTAATTAATTAAGGAGAACTAGGTCAATTGGGTATTAATGATACATGATGGAACCTTCTCAAGTGGTTTAACCAACTATAATAAATACATCATGTACCTTCAATTTAGGAATGTAATTATGACCTTTCCTCTTCTCTCTCACACATTCTTCTATAAATGTAAGTTGGAAGCTCATTCCAAAGGGTTCCAATAGGTCAAATAGGTTGGAAAGTTAGACATCTTAGGCAAGTGTGTATTTTTCAAGAGTCCTCTCTCTTTTGTAAGTTGTCCTTGTATGTTGAGGGAACTTTCAAGCCTCCTTTTCAAGACTGTAATGGCAACCATTGCCTCTTCTGAATGTATGATGCATTGTGCATGTTGTTGAAGTAATAAAAGTGTGTGTTTTGTGACTAATCTTAGTCCTTTCATCCTTCTATACTTATTTGTTCCTTTTCTCATGCTTATAAGTATGCTGTGCAAGTTCACATTTCTATTGCGGAGTTCTTGGAGCTATATGCTTATCAAGTGGTAGAGTATTGCATGCAGTTGAGTTGTGGTGCCTGTTCACCCTTCTCAAGTTCTTCCTTCTTCACTTTGGAAGACTGATAACTTGTTTATTGGATCAAGTTTAACAAAGGGAATGTGTGCTTCCTAGGCTGTGGTATTCTGTACCTCTCTAAGCTACTGTAGGTGAAGTTGACTTGTGGTGCACACACCCTCTTCAAATTAACCTTTCCCGAGTCCTGGAAACACCATTTATTTGGTGCATCACCATCCCTAGTATAGTTTCATTTCTTCAAATCTCTTTCCCTAAAGCGATGAAAATGTTTTATTACACTAGGAGTAGTACAACACTTAGTTTAGGAAGAGGAAGATGACCTTCTCTAGAGGTTCACCTCGAGCCCAAGTCCCACAACTTTAGATGTGATCCCATGTGTCCCAATCACACTTTGAACATCCGGTTCACATTATAGCCATTCGAGAGGGTGCAAGTGATTTGGAGACAACATGAAACATGCAAGCTTCGCATAATAATAGACTATCTATTAATAACACTAAATCGCATCCTATTATTATCTCTAACTCGGTATGTTGCTTGATCTTCCAACTCGATCCCAAAATATCATTTTCTTTGCCCAAAAATATTCTATCTTTATATAATGCATGGTCATCACTCTATGTCTATTTTTATCTCATAACATGAAAAAAGGTTAAGTCCTAAATTCTATCTTCCTGGGCGTAAATCTGCAGGGCGCAACTCTGTCGAGACTTCTATGACTCCTTCCTTCCTTTGTGTCACTATCAAACGTGCTCTTGATACTTAGGTACAAATTTTTAATGTCAACATTACCCCACAAGTAGCTTCATTTCTTCCCTTGGAAATGTTGTTATCCAACTCCCATCCGAAAAGAACAAAAATGAAGCACAATAACAAATTTATAAAAAGAATGAAAGAATACTAAAATAACTCAACAAAAAAACTCTAGTCTTCTGTAGGTATCAAAAACTCAAGTTACTCATTCTTGATGTCTACTTCCAACTCCTCCTAATCTTGAGCTCCTTGGTTTTCACTGGGGATCTCACCAAGTACATCATCCATTTCATCTAAAGTCATGTTTTCTCCCTTGTTCTTCAACACCCTGACTACATTCACCAATCTTGACACCATGCCATCCATAACATCCATACACACGCCATTAAATTTCCCAATTCTTTGATCCTATCATCATGAGGGTCCATGGCCTCTTTAAGTGAGCATGAGTGTTTACTAGTAACACCTGACCTCTCCTCACTCCCTAAAGTATCATTTTTTTACTACAAGGATTGCATTCTCCTCTTCCAAGGTCCTTGTTTTAATGATCTTCTCCAAATATTCACACATTTTAAACGCCAAATTCACCAATTTCAATTTATCCATTAAAGTATCAAGTATGGCGTCATACTCAACTATCCGATGCATAATTTTTTTCTTAGCCCTTTCCATCTGTACTATAACATCCTTCTGTTTCCTCACAACTAATTCCTCCTCACTCGGTGCCTACACTATATCCTCATCCAATATCAAATGAACTAATGTATGCAAGTAATAAAATGTAGATGGAAATCTCTTAGATACCTTTTCTTCATATTATGGCCTCCCTTGCAAAATCTCGTCACCAATCTTCTCTCGCCATATCTAAAATTGCAAGTGCCTTTTCCTCTGCTCTCTCTTTTTCCTTTGTCAAGCACTGAATTTCCTCCTCTTTATCCTTCTTATCCTCTAATGAGTCCGAATAGTAGCCACTTTATCTATATTACTTCTTACAACCTCTGCGAGATATCTTTGTTAAATCATTACTTGCTTTCTCACCTGAGAACCGAGTCAACTTGATAATCACATGTCTAGAATGTAGATTCTTCTTCATCCTTCTAGACACACATGACTCCTTACACACATCAAACACATGGTCATCTATGTGAGTATGCATACTCCATGATAATTGATTTTGGTGTGATTGTTCGCCATCTCTGGATCCATCATCTCCCATCCATATAAGTGTTCCTTTGCAATAGTACTCTAGAACTGGTGTGAATAATATTCATTGGCTCGTTGATGTACCTAAGGTTAGGTGTCTGCACCATCTCTTCTTTATTTTGCGCATCGACGTGCTCATCTATATTTCCCTATGTTTCAATTCCCTCCTTCTCTTCTTCTCTAATTTCCCCCTTATGTCCCCTAGTCGGGTGCACAACATTGTCTTCAATCTCCATATCTCCACCATCTTAGCTTTATTCTTTAGGCCCATGCACACTTACACAAGAGAGGTCCACCTCAAACAATGGTTTCTCATCGCCGATATCTTCATCTTCTCACACTTCAAGGCTAGGCATGGAAACATCCTCGTGCATGCTTCCACGTGATGAATTCTCCTCATCATTGTCCCTCATAGACACATACTTGCACCTTTTCTTCCTTTCCTCTTTGGCCTTCTTTACATGTGTTACATGTGGTGATCATCTCAAAGGTGTGAAGGTCCAACACCAACATCTTCACATGTATGCCTTCTATGTAGTTGTCTCCTCCCATGATCAAGTGTAGTGCTATCTTCTTGCTCTTCTTTCTCGTGCTCAAGGACATTTTGTAAGCCTTGTTTCTTATGCCTAGGGTGTTTGCTCTAATAGCCTCTTCGTGTCCACAATTTGTTTTCCTTTAGGAGGACCTGACAACAACAAGTCCTCACCTGTAATAATTTTTCCTTCCTTAAACCTTGGCCTAAGGTATACATACACATGTGCGGGCTCAATTTTCCCTACAACCATAACCTCTGGAGTGATGTCAATATTATCAGACTCCATTTTTGTACATATGCCTCTTTATTGGGATGGACATATGTTTTGTGTAGAATATGGATATATACATCTACTTTATCAACATCAAGTTCGCAACTTCCGTGCGTTATGTAACATGTTCTTGAATCCTTAAAATAACTAGGTTGTAAAGGCGAAAGGAAACTTACACCATGGGTTCTTCTTGCCGAGTTTTCATGAAGAATCTTCCCGAGATATAAATAATTATATGCCAAAAATCTTCTTGTCCCTCCAAAACACTAGGTAATTCACACGGTATGCGCCACTCTCCCTCAAACGCCTAGCACATTCTCCTAAACCACTTCTCTTGGTGCTTCTTATAAGTATTCGAAATTGAACTATGGCACATATACTTGGTCAAATTATTCGTAGGGGATTTGTTTTCCATGGGATACTCCCATACCTTCTCCTTGCCCATCAGCACACCGATTTCACTAAACACAATTAACAAAAAGATGGTGCCCTAATTTATCTTCTCACCTTTGTTTTCTTGGATGTACACCTCTTCCACCAAGCTCTCAACAATGTACCCTACAATGTTGTAGTATGTATTATTCACCATTTTATGTGCTATGTGCAGCCAATGCTTGTTTACTTCCTTCCACCTCTTTGAGGTACCCAACTTACAACTAACCAGAAGCACCACTACCATGGTGGCTAAGTCTTATATGTTCTTAACATTAAAATTCCGGCCCCCCTTATGCTACCTGAAGGTGGTAGCCACCATTTCTACTACATCATCATCTGAAAAATCATGTGCAATCTCTACACCATAGTCACGTAAACCTGTAACTTTTCTAATCAATTTCACTGTAATCCTCATTATTCTCCTAGTAAAGTAAAAGAAGTCTTTATGCACGCGAGACATGAGAAAATAGTAGAGATGTTCGGGCTTGCCAAAGTACAGAAGCTCATATAATTGAATAACTCCAACACTCTCTAGTAGCTTGTAAATTGAATTGTCCATAACCCTCTTTCCATCTACAGTTCTCTGTTTGTTTTCAAAACGGTCTTTACATTAAGATCCTTCTGTGGTTTTTCGATCCTGTGATTAAAATCACTGATCTTGCATTTAGTTAGCTGAGATGTCCATGACCTCCCTTCAATTACTTCTTCTGGGTACTACATCTCTACAAACCACTCATGTGGTGCTTCTTTGGTCTCCCTCTCAATGACCGGAGCTCTCCTTGGTGCCATTTCTCTTCTCAACTACTATATGCTCTCGGCAAACTACAACCTTTCCACTACCTTACCCTTGCACACCTCGAACTCAATTGGTCCCTTTGATTTCCCATTCCCTAGTGTTCCCTAGCCATAAATAGGCCTCAGTGAAACCCTAATTACATGAACCTTTCTTCCTCACCCACATGCAAAGCTCAAACACATCCGTATACGAGCTCGTTAATTTTGTGATGTGACTTCACCTAGTTTACCATTCAATAGCTTATTCTTCACACTATGCACTTTGTCACACTTCACAACTTGATAGCTCAAAGGATGCAAGGTAATAATAACATTACAAGCACCGAATTTTATAGGGTTTTCAAAATTCCTTGCATTAATTCCTCCTCAACCACCACCGTACATGACATTAATTCTGCTCCTTCACTCTTTTGCGCATCATGTCATATTCTTTTGTACCTCATTCATAACCTTCTTACGTGCCCACTACTTCTCACCATATATTTTCTTACGCATGCCTCCTGCGCGCCAAAGTACCTATCCAATTTTCCTCATACCAAGTAGTTTCAAATGATGTTTCCTACCTCACATTACACTACGCGTCCATCCATCTACATGTGGTCTTCAATATAAGAAAATTTATTGGAATTATCTTCATAACCTTCTTTACTTCGAGCACCTGTAATTTCATAATGCACACCAATCTGCATCAAGGCACCAATCACTTTCCGATCCACCCCACACTAAAAGTATGCGGTCCTTTGCACATGAATTCACTTAGATAGTAATCAAATACTAGTGCACAAGTCTGCGCTTCTTAGAATAAAACAATGAACTGAATTTACAAAGCATAACAACAATGAAAGGAAACACATATAAATAAAATGGATTGAAGGGAAACCTAATATAAATGGCACTAGTGCCTTATTAGAAACATGAAGAAGACTTATTTATAGGAGGGATTCAGTTTAATCCCATTGAAATAATTGGGCAATCGAGTTCCATCCAGCACTGTGAATCGACAAGCACTTGAATCAAGTATATATGTCACCACATATGGTTCCAACCAATGCCCATTCAATTTACCAGAGTGGTGTACAAACTTGGAATCATAAAGAAGAACCATATGTCCAACCTCAAACTGCTTATTCTTAATATGTTTATCATGTCATTCCTTCTACTTGGCCTTTTCTATTTTCTAGCTCCAATGTGTGATGACATGCCTCTCATCCAACTGCATCAATTTTTCTATACACTCTTCAAGTGCTTGTTCATCATCTAGTCCTCCGTGCATGCAATACACAGGAGGTAACATAAATTCCACCGATAGAAAAACCTCCATGCTAAACACCAACCGAAAGGATGTTCCTTTGTTCAATCTTTTTGTAAGTTATTCTATATACCCAAAGTATATCAGAATTTATCATCCCATTCTTTCCTTCCAACATCATAGATCTTTGTCAATGTATGTCCCAATATCTTGTTGAAATCCTCAATAGTCCCATTGGCATGTGGGTGATAGGGTGTTGTCTTATGATGTACCACCATAAACTCAACCAATAATATTTTGATAGTCTCATTCAAAAAGTGTGTGCCCCTATCACTTGTCAAACTCAATGGAAATCCATAAGCACGCGATAATGTTCTCCCATAAGAACCTTGCTATTGTAGTTGTCGTGCAATCCTTTGTAGGCACTACTTATGCCCACCTGGTCAAATAATCTGTACATGTAATAATATAACGCTATCTAGTCCTACATGCGGGTGGCAAAATAGGACCTACAAAGTTTATTTCCCATTTCTCAAAAGGTTCTACACTTGCTATCGGTCTCAAAGGCATTTCATCCCTATGCCTAGGCTTCCCAAGGCACTGACAATGATCACATGCCCTGGCATACTCTTTACAATCCTTATATAGTGTTTCCACCAAAGGCCAACCAACAAAATATTACACATGGTAGCATTACCTGCATAATGTCCTCCTACAATTCCACCATGAGATTCCTCCATTATAGCTTTGCGCTCATGTTCAAGTACACACCAACATAAAACCTCATCATGACCTAATTTTTATAGATCTCCACCGATTAACATATAAGGTGCGGCTCATATGGAAAGTTATTTTTCTCTAATCTCTTCATCCCTTCAGGCACCATACTAATACACAAAAAAAAAAAAATCTTCTAATTCGGAGGGCAAATGATTCAATCTAAACATCTATGTATATGGCATTGTGTCCTCAATGCTCTGCACATCCTCACCTAAGTTAATTCTTGATAAGTGATCTAGTCTAGAATTTCTCTTTCCGGATTTACCACCACAATAAAGTCAAATTATTGAAACAAGAGAATCCACCGGCATATGCCCCCGTAAAATAGGCTTATTAATCAAGTACTTAAGTGCCATGTGATTTGTATAAAATATAAAGGGAGTTTCCAACAAGTATTTTCTAAACTTGTGCAATGTGTAAATCATGGATAAAGCTTCACACTCTGTAGTTGTATAATTATGATCTGTTGGTGTCAAATTCTTGCTCACAAAATAGATAAGATGATCAATAATCCCATCACCAGGCTGTGCTAACACTATGCTAATGGCCATGCTAGAGGCATCAACATGTACATGAAATGGTTTGTCCCAAGAAGGAAAGCGCAAAATGGGTGCAGAAGTAAGTCTTTCCTTCAATGTCTCAAACGCTAGCTATTGTGCCTCATTCCAATGGAACTTTCCTTTAATTTTCAACAATTCTTCCAAGGGTATGACAATCTTAGCATATCCCTTAATGAACTTCATGTAATAACTTGTATGTCCTAAGAACCCGTGCACCTTGCTTTGATTGGTAGGCTCCTCTAAGCCCAAGATAACTACGACCTTAGTAGGATCTACCAAAAACCTTTTTGCATATAATATGTCCCAAAAAAGTCCCAAAGGGTGTCGCAAAGATACACTTCTTAATGTTGAGAGAGATGCTCAACTGCCAACACCTCTCAAACATAAGTCTCAAATTATCACAGTGATCTTTTACTAGCCCATATACAATCTAATCATCCAAATAAACCTGTAAAAACTTGTGTATAAAGTCCTCAAATGCTTGTACAACAATGTGTGAAAAGAATGCAAGCGTGTTAGAAAATGGATTTGCATGCATGAAAATGATATGCAATGATCGGGGAAAAAGTCCCTCCTTAATGAAGGCGAGGTTACCTTTATTGAAAACCAAAGCTATATTTAAATATATACATTGAAAATTTTATGTGGGGGTGTTTTGGGACATCAAATGGAAAGAAATGTAAATGAACCACTCATTGGAATGGGATGAAACGACAAGAGATTTCCTTAGGATGTCAAGATGGAAAAAATGAGGAAAATATTGATAGAGTTAGGGTTTACATGAACATCAAATTAGGGCACCTTAAGTGACTTTGAATTTTTCAACTAACTTTTAAAAAGTAACTTGAAATTAGAAATCACTTAAGTGATCAAAAGTTTGCTAAAAATGAGTTTAACAATAACATCACTTTAAAATATCATTTTAAAACATAAAACAAGACCCAATGCCTTATCCATTAAAGTGGGGTCCACCTATCTCAATCGTATGAGAAATGGACTCTCCCACTTCATTAGATACCAGAATGCTATCTCCTCACCCATTGGTGAAATTAGGATTTTCCACCTTTGCCAATTGAAAATATTGAACCTTTCCAATGTCTCAAACATATTCTCTTCTTCAAGAGGTTCACTTGTTAAAGCACAACCTCGCAGAACACCTGTAATTCAAAAATCCTACCTGACTTATTATGTAGGTTTGCCATTTTCGATTGAGCATCCTAAAACAAGTTCCTTAGTTTGATACAACATTCCATTGAAGTAGAGGAGAAGTTTATGGAAGAAATTTACATGTCCTTAAACAATTGTGAGAAATTTTCCTCAACATTTTTTGATGAATTCCTCGATTATGCTCGTCGAAAAATCAAAAGGTATTTCAGCTATGAACTCATGAATTGAGGCGAGTGAAGTGAAAGCTTCACTGCATATGCTTTTGTAATGAATCATGGAATCTTCGAGAAGCATCTTCGTGACTTGAGATGTAAACACCATAGAAATCATGTCGCTCGACATTCAAATTCAAGGATCCCTTCAATGGCTAGAATTGTAGATTCCATACTCATCATCTCTTGTAGACTAGGCAATATCTCATCCATATTTGATATGCTAGAAACAAAATATTCCTTAAAAGAAAGGATTGGATCTAGGTATGCACTAATGTCTTCATGGAGCTTTACAACCACTTCGATTGTATTTCTCCCAAAAATGATAATTTTCAAAAGCTAGGATTTAGTGACATGGCCTAAAGTGTTTACCTCCTTTGATGATTGAGTGTTTCTTCATCGGGGTAGCCACTGCATCAGGTACTAGAAAAGTGGAGGATATTGGATTTATCAGATGTTGAACATAATTCACCAACTGATTATTTTCGGCCTTGAGTTGAGAATTCTGAGATTTATATTTCTCAAGCCTTCTTAACACAATATCCATGGAATCTCGGGCCATTGCCATGTCACTTTCCAATGTAGACTTCCCAAGTCCAAGCTTGGATACTTCATAGTCAACATACGTCATGGCATTACATTCCTTCTCGACTTGGGAATGACAAGATCTACAAATTTGTTTCCATCTCCATCCACCATTATTCTTGAGAACACTTTAGGCTTCTTGGGGATGACATCATTTGAAAGCTTGGAAAGGGCATCAAAGTCAATATTGATTGCCTTGACAACTGTCTAGAATGTTTTTTACCTTTAGTTGTCTTGATTTAGTTCAAGGGGTAATAAATGAGCTTGACCTCAATATGATGGGGTTTTTATGACACCCACAATGTTGATTATGTTTTTATTGTGCACCGTGTGAAGTAATGGATCAGATCTTATTTTCTTGTAAACAAACTTACAAAGATCACATTTAAACAAAATAATGTTATTACTCAGAAAGATGGCTTAAGATTTTATTGATTTTTGTGATCGTGCTACAAGATATTAAGATAGAAGTGTCACTATCACTTATTTAAATTAAGTACATATATAGCTAACATTAGTCATGGTTTAAAACCATAAATCAGACTCCTGGTCTGTGTAAAGGATCTCAGTCACATTAGAAGCTACAAAATCAGTTATTTCTTCTTCCATTGCGGTGGTGTCAGTATTTGGAATGGAAATATAATGCTCCACAAAGAAGTTTGAGGATTATTTGGGGGTGTTGAAGAGATGAGTGAGGGTAGCACTAGTTCTTGAGATACTGATATGGCCATGTCTTCGATGTGTGTTGTCTATGGTCATTTGAAAAGTCCAAGCCCATCTCATAAGCGTGCTCATATTGTGCGAGGTCTGCATGAAGCCTTATAGCTTTATTGTACACATCCCAAAATGCTTCGATGGCCTCCCATATGTGCTAAGTTGTTGCGAAGATATCCTCTAGATGGTGAAAGGGCACATTTTGAATCGCACAGAGCTCAAGATCATGGAGGAGCTCATATTGCTCCCAGTAGAGCGGGTGTCAGATGACAGGAAATGCACTAATACCATCTCAAGGATAATTAGAGCCTCCTAATGCCATCTGAAGACATCATGCTAGACAAAATATTAGTAGATAATAAGAAAAATCTTTGCATTTTGGTTAGGTTTAGTAAAAAATAGTGAAAAATCCTAAGAAAACAGGAATCACTGGTGATTCAGGAAATCGTAGGCGATTGGGGTAATCACTAGCGATTACTGTGAAACTTGACTATTTTTCTAAATAGAGTCAAAATCAATGATTTAGCTATAAATTTTATCAAAAATAGAGAACTAGCAATGTGTAATTGTTCTAGGAAATAGAAATGTACTTGACTTTGGTTTTAAAATGAACAGAAATGAAAGATTTACCTTGTAGGATATTAGTGTGATAACGAAAGAAAATGGTTGGAGAGGAAAACAAATAATTTGTTCGAATTTGACATCCCTCAAATAGTGTGGTGTTGAGTTGTGTTGATGCAGAATGCTTGAATTCCTGATGAGATGAAAACGTGATAAAGTGTACCTGCAAAACTTGTGAATTTGTTCCTCTTCCTCCTGAAAGGAGGTGTAAATGCTTGTATTTATAGATCACCGATGATCAGGAAAATCAATGGTGATTGTGGAAGATATTTAGTTTAGCTGAGAAACAAGCATTTTTTCTTCTATTTCGAGTGAGATAACTTTGAGGTTGTTAAAGAGGTGGCGGGGAAAATTTGGTTAGGATAGGAGGAGTTAGTATTTTTTAGCAGGTTTAATTAGTTAGTGTTTTTGGAATGTTTAGTTAATTAGGAGTAAGTTAGCATTTATGGAAGGTGTAGTTAATAAGTTAGTGTATTTGGAAGGTGTAGTTAATTAGGAGTAAGTGTGTATTTAATTAGGAAGGTGGTTTAGGTGGTTAATGAGGTGTCGTAGTGAGGTGTCATAGTGAGGTGTAAAGGGGGATTATTTAATTAAATTAATTAAATAATTTAGATGTGAGGGGTGTGTGATTAATTAATTAACGGGGGATTATTTTAATTAATTAAAGTAATGTCGTAAATGTGGTGTTTTTGACCGTAAGTGTGTTGAGCCGAGGGATGCAAATTTTGGTGTCTACATTTGCCCCTTTTTGTCTGGAAATTTTTGACAATTCGCTAGACAAAAATGATAAAAAAGGATTGTGTTGGTATGGGTGAATCTATTGTAGTAAAATATAGTGAACACCACTATGCTTTTGTATTATGAAAAAGGGCTTGCCCCAATTGGAGAGGGTGCAAAGCAAGATGCTGGCGAATCAATTGTCAGTGTTGCCAAAAGGCTCGACGCTGCGGATGTATGATCCTTACTATGAAAAATTGTTGAGCGGGAAAACCAAGTGATGGGGGCCAAAGGACTCATATCCCACAAACGTATGACAAATCTTGATGTTGTGTTTGTGTTGTTTTTTCAATGGAACCTAAGGGTTAGGACCCTTTTAGGAGCATGACACACTTGTGCGAAGGGTAAAATGTTGTGTTTTTTTAAGCAATATAGGCATGGGTTACACAAAATAGGGAAATCATTGGCAATTAGGGAAATCGCTAGTGATTGAGGTTGTGGAAAATTTTGGTGTATAAATACCCAAATGGATTTGTTTATTCATCACTTTGCATCGTATAATGACACCGACCGTGTCGAATGGGAAAAAAATGTGTTTTTCAAGCAAACAGTTGTCGAATGGCCTCCTCCAGCCACAAACGGAAGCCGGTCCTCGCTGAGGTAAGCTCTAATCATGTTTCGATTTAGTTTTTCATTGATTTTAGGGATTTTTAGGGTTTAAGATGGATTTAGATGGGTTTATGGCCGTATCGAGGTGTGTGGATGCCATAGGGTAAGTTTACAGAATTATTAGCGATTCACCTACAATTTAAATGTCTTGTGTTTTGAATGAGAAAATCTGGTTTTTGATTAATGTGTTTAACTTTATTGGATGTGTAAGATATGTTTTACTTTATGAGGATATTTTATGGTTGCAAGTGATCATTTTTCAGAAATTTTACATCATTATTAATGTTCACTTTTGTGTTTGTGTCTTACAGGTGGATGCTCAGTTGACTATTCGAGATCACATCCCCTTGATGTTAGATGAGGTTAGAGAGGATTTTTTGATGATGACTAGGATCATTTGGAGGCTGTGAGATTTAGTGGGATGAGATTTTACAAGTAGATTCTTAGGTGCCACAACTTGATACTTGCATTGCTAGAGTGGTGGAATCCTTTCATTAACACATTTTGGATGCCTATAAGGGATATGACCATCACCATGGAGCATGTTCATCATATTGGTAGGCTTCCAGTTAGGGGGGATCATGTTTACTATATTTCAAATGTAGAGAGAGGGGATACTATGCAGTGATTGTATGGAGATGAGGCCTGGGGTGTGAGATATTCCTCGGGAGATTTTGATTATCAGGCCTTATATGAGTATGAGAGAGAGGGGTGCCCACGAATGACTATGATGATGTTGGGAATCTCATGTTTCACACTACCAGATTTAGGAGGTGGGATATTCCCATGGATGATGACAGGGGTAGTTGCAGAGATGATGGAGCATCGTACAGTCTTCGAGTGGGCTCCTACCTTGTTAGCACAAACATACAGAGAGCTGTGGGCTTGGAAAACCCACAAGCATTATGGGATAGATGTTGGCTTCTTACTACAGTGTTGGGCCCACAAGCACATTGCCATTGATCACCCATTTAGATTGCCTAGTGTTATAGATGTGAGGCACTCGTGCTTGAGATGGAGTGCGAGTCTTGGCAGAGCAAGGAAGGCCAAGGGGCCTACCTATTATAGAGACCTGATATTTGGATTATAGGTTAGGGATGTGATTTTATAGTTATATGTGGATTTTTATGATTGGCCAAATTTTTCTCGGAGATTTATTGTACTTACGGTAGGACACTTGGGTCAAGGGCCACATCTAGAGAGGATGAGTTGGTACATTTCGGTTGGCCGATGAGATAATTTGGGTTGTTTCGGGATATATTTGAGGATCCGGTTCTATATATATGGGAGTATGGGGATACTAATACCCCACAGAATTTGTAACACTCATCGAAACCAATTTTCGAGTAGCTAGGTGTGATGGGTGGGACGAGGACAATCATGTGGTGCCAATCGATGATGTGGGGGTTACTTAATATTTTTCTCGCTTGGTGGTCTCTTTCATTGAGGAGTTTTGAGAGGACAAGGGTAGTGGAGAGGGCAACCCGATCGGTTAGACGAGTGTGGGATTGAGCAGAGGGAGGAGCCGAGGAAGGTGGCGGGGCTAATGAGGAGAGAGTTAAGCCAAATGCTACTATAACTCGCAGACATTGCTACAATGACAACCAATAAGGCCGTAGTGGAGGTAGAGAGAGATGCCACTTGGAGGGAGAGGGATGACTTAGTGGGAGTGTGAGATACTCTTATTGGAGAGAGGGATGGCTTGATCATAGAGTGTGATGGGCTCTCAGGAACAACTTGTACATGTATCCTTTGATAGGAATAATACAAGAGTTAGAGAGATAATTTTTAGAAGACCTTGGGGATCACAGGGCCTTCTATTTCGGCAAAAAGCTATCAAAATTGGTTAGACAAAGAGGGACATCTACATGCCCTTCTCGGTATGATTGTGGTGTCCAAGAGGGGATGCAGGAGGATCTAGTGGTGTTATAGTGGGAGGCATTCCTGATCCTAGTTAGATGGACTTTACCATTTGATTGTAGGGTCATAGAAGCCCTTTTTCTATGTTTGATATATATATATATATATATATATATATAGGCTATGATTTTAGTTCGATGTGTTGATTAATTAGAGAAGCCCCGATATGATATGGTTACATGATTTTTGTGATTGCTTATGGTGTTTATGGTATTCTTTTTATGCATATGTTGTATGGAATACGTGTTGGATATGATGATGTTTTATGTTTTTGATTATGAGTCTTGATGTGTGATTATCTTTGTAGGAGATGTGACCTAACCTCAATATATCCGTTTTAAAATGTGATTTAAAAAAGTGAAGTAAAAGTGGAAAGAATGCCTCATTGAATAACATATGCATAATGGGTTTTTATAACGCTTACACTTGTAACATTTCAAAATGTTAAATGAGATTGTCAATGGACAATTCATACTGATCATGGTGGATTTTGGAAAATGCATGTGTTTGTGGGGAAGAAAGGTTCTCCTTTTTAAACAATTTTAGAAGGAATCAATGCCCCAACTCTTTATAAGAATCAAAATGATCAGTACGGGAAGTTTGCTATGGGAAAGCTGATCGATGCGGGAAGCTTTCCAGGATGTTTTTTTATTTTGATATGTTTGTAGAGGCTGATCAAAACAGAATCCTTTTTCATATGTAGCCATCCTTTGAGGGTATGGTCTATATTTTATATTTTAGATTGAATGGTCATCCTTTGAGGGATCGTCCATAACTTTAAAATGGTAGCTATCCTTCAAGGACTAGTCTAATTTTATTTTTAACAATATAACATTTGAATAGTTGTCCTTGAGGGATCAGTCTATTTATTTTTGATATTGAAATGAAACATCCATATGAGTTATTTGAATTTTTTTTTGTGCTGAGGAAAAGACCTATTAAATTATTTTGTTAAGGAGGGGATAAATGTGTAGGTGGCATTCATCCATATGCCCCATGTATTTAGAAAGAAGAGCAATGGATTGGTTTAGTGAAATGGAAGGTTGTTATTTTGATAAAATCTTTAAAACTTTTGTTATGATAATCAATCATTACACAGTAGAAAGGTCGCAAGTGTAAAGCATTTAGAGGTTCCTACTTAGGTTTCTGTTAAGAGAAGCTAGATGATATGCTCCCGAAACACATTTGTGATTAATAAACAGGGGCCAATCCAATTAGGGGCAAACTTACCACGTTTACTTCGCTCTAATTTAGTCACATTTTGATTTTCCTTAAGTACTAGGTCACCGATATGAAGTCACGTTCTTTGACATGATTTTTGTATGCTATAATAATGCGTTGTTGATAAAATTGGTGATGTTCGAGGGCTTCTAGATGCTTTTCATCCAACAATTCTAGTTGTGCAAGATGATTCTGGTGATATTCTTCGTCGGGAATGAAATATTTTAAGGATACACGAAGTGATGGGATTTGGATTTCTATGGGTATGATGGCTTCAGAGCCATAAATGAGTGAATAGGGTGTAGCGCCCGTAGGTGTACGAGATACTAGTTCGATAAGCCTAAAGGGAAAATGAGATTTGAATGTGCCAATTCCTGCTGCATCATTGACGGTTTTCATGAGGATTTTATTAAGTGTTTTGTTAGAGGCCTTAGCTTTCCCATTTTCTTGAGGATAATATGATGATGAGAATCTTAACTTGATGTTAAATGTATCATAAAGATTTTTAACCTCCTTATTTTTAAAGGATTTACCATTTTCTATGATAAGCTTATGTGGAATGCCAAAATGACATATGATGTTTTGATATATAAAGTTAACAATGGGTCCTAACTTTGTTGAGGTCAAGGGAATAACTTCAACCCATTTAGTAAAGTATTCAATTGCAATAATGATTGAATGGTGTTGTTGAGATGATTTTGGATTGATTTCACCAATGAGATCTAACCCCCATTGAGAGAAAGGCCACAAGTATTGTGCAGTTACAATGCTTGACTGGAGATGTGGATGAGATCAGAGTGAAGTTGACACTTAATGCACCTTTTCACGTATGTGCAACAATCTTTGGTGATAGTGAGCCAAGTAGTATCCTAGTCGTATGATACACTTGGTGATGGCATTGTTGCTGAAATGGCCTCCATAAATGCCATTGTGGACCTCTTTGATTGCATTGGTTGATTCATGTGATTTGAGAAAACGTAATAATACCCCATAAAAACTACGTTTATAAAGGATGCCTCCTATAACAATGAAGTGAGTGACACGTTGAAGGAAGGATCTTTTAGTGCCTTGTGACAAATCTGGTGGAAGTTTAAATTTAGTGAGATAGTCAAACATTTGAGTATACCACAGATCTAATGGATTTTCATCAATGATGTTTATGGAAGGTAGCTAATTTTGATGTGAAGGATGGTCTAATCATTGAATGACTACAAAAATCTTAGTTTTATCCTTGATTTTTCCATTTTGAAGGGGACAAGGGACCCTAAAGAAGCCATAGTGTCTACAAACATGTTAGAAGATTGCGGAATGGCTTGAATGGTGTAATGATTGAATGCACCAAGGAGAAAGTTGATAACGACCTTGTATTTTGAAGGAACTCATTTTTGCATTGGTACTCTCCTTTGACCTGACTGACGATAAGTTATGAATCCCCATAGATTTCTAGATTGTGAACACCTAGGAGAATAGCAGTAGTTAAACCCATGATTAAGGCCTCATATTCTGCCATATTATTGGTACACTCAAAATTGAGCTTGAACGATAATGGGATGGGAATTTTCTAGGGTGGTATGATGATGACATTGACCCTCCACCTTCTTGACATTTAGCACCGTCAAAGAAGAGGGTCATTTTAATGGGGATGAAGTCTGATTCATAATCATCAGATTCGTTAATTTTATTGATAGATTCATCGGGAAAGTACTCATGGGGTGGTTGATCATTTGGAAGAGGTGCCTCAACGAGTTGATTGGAAAGGCCTTGACCTTTGATAGAATTTTGCGTATGATTTCAAGATCAAATTTAGTCATAAGCATTAACCATCTAGTTATGTGGTCATTGTGATAGGGTTTAGTGTGCATGTCTCTACGCTGATTAAAACTAGTGATGATGTATGTTTTGTGATTGAGGAGATAGTGTCAGAGTTTGGAAGTAGCGAAGTATAATGCACAACATAAATTTTCAACTTTAGAGTAGCGTGTTTCATATTCATGGAGGGTGTGATTGATGTAGTACATGGTCTATTCATGACCTTGATTATCATGGTGAGCAATCATCACTCCTAGGGCATGCTTCGAGATGGAGATGTAGAGATAAAATGGTTCCCCTTCACGAGGTGGCGTTAGTACATGTGGTGATAATAGATATTGTTTGATTTTGTTGAAGGCTTTTTGGTAGTCAAGATCCCAATGAAATACTATGTCTTTATGAAGTAGATGGTGAAATGGTTGACATCAGTTAGAAAAATGTGATATGAAATCTTTTGTATGGATTTGTAGATTTCCTTGCAGACTATGTATCTATTTGATATTAGAGAGTGGAGGCATTTAGATAATTGCTCTGACCTTTGTGGGGTCAACTTCAATTCCATGAAGAGATATGATAAATCCTAAAAGTTTTCCGGTGAGGACACCAAAAACACATTTTGTAGGATTCAAGCAGAGACATAACTGAATTAGATAGGAAAAGATTGATTCAAGGACATTGAGATGATCCTTTCGTAATTTAGATTTCCCAAATATATTGTCAACGTAATCTTTAACACTTTTATGAATGAGATCATGGAAAATGTATGTCATAGCGTGTTGGTATGTTGCCCCAATGTTTTTAAGACCGAAAGGCATAACATAGTAGAAAAAGGTTCCCAAGGGGTTATAAAGGCAATTTTTTATTGATCTTCAAGGGTGATAAGGTTTTGATTATAACCAGAAAATCCATCCATAAGGGAAAACATATCATGGCTTGCTGTTAGGTCCACAAGTTGATCTATATTTGGTAGAGGGAAATCATATTTTGGACAAGCAAGATTGAGATCCTTGAAGTCTATGCAAATATGAATTTTTCTTGAAGTTTTAGTTACTGGTACTATGTTGGAGAATGTATGATAGAAAAGTGACATGTGAGCATGAGAATCTACAAGCAGCTCTTCTTTGTACCCATCCTCCCGAGGTCGTCTTTGAGACAACCGATGAGAATGGAATATATGTGGATACATACAAACTAGTCGGGAAATCTTATATCCTCAACACACAATAATGGAATCTGTGAATCTAAGGAAAAGAAGGCCCTCCTAACTTGAATTGGTGTAATGGATCGTTTGGATATAATAGTTGCTTGGAGGCTCCAATCAATGTCGAGCTCTACCGAGATCCTATTTATTGGCTGTTGGATACGTGGAAAATGACTTGTAGGTGCTTCGTGTATATTTCTAGACAAGGTCATGAGAATGGTGATGAGAGGTGTAGTGGATCCTCCGGATTTTTATGGATGATTCTCTGGTCTAGTCCAAAAATCCCTAGCCTGATTGGCTGCTACGTTTAATACGGAGAATTGTGTAATGATGTTTGGCGGAAGTGGTGAGGATCTGAATATTAGTGTGCGTAAACTAGCATCAATGTCTGATTGATCAGTAGGCCCATTGGGTTGTGGGACCTGTGGATCACAACCGTAAGTTCATGGTTATGGTGGACCTCCTATGGTCATATGAGGAGTCAATCTCTTCTTCCGACTATCCAATAGTCATAAGATTTTTCAGCTTCTATGTTTAGAACTAGAAGTTGTATGATTTTCTTAGAATACCTTACGAGTGTTCTGGAAACTTGAATACATAAGCTAGTATCTATGTCAATGAGGAGGTCTCCTGCGTTGGGTTGTGGAACTAAAGGATTGCATAACCAAATATTTTTTCTCTTTCAAGTTCTTGTATAGTCATGTGGATGTCCTATCAAGGCAGTCTATAGTTGGGTTGATTTGACTAGAATGTGTATGCCTTGTCATCTTCAATATTCAAATATCTCAATTGTTCACTAATTGCTTGTAAGTTTATTGTCATTTGAAAAACCTGAATCCTAAGGTTTTGATCTATATCAGCTAGTGTTGTGGGGAGATTTGGTTGAGGTACCACCAATTTGAAAATGTAATTTCGGGCTCTCTAGGTCCCGTGATTGTCATACAAAGATGATTCAATTTTAACTGAAATGAATAAACTAATTATGAAAGATGTATCTACACTATGCATATATTCTTTTATTTTTGTATTTTCGATGAAGTATTTTAACAAAATTAAAAGAATAGTTATTCTAATATATTCAGAAAATGGATAATTAATCTAATAACATAATCAAAACAAGCAAGGTATCCTGGTATAGCTATTTTCCTGTGCAGTTGTGAATTTATCCTAAATATTTAAATAACTAACTAATTTAATCAAAAGACTTCGATCCTACCTTAGAAGTGAAGAATGAATCATAGTTTCTCGGAAACTATCATTCCCCACAACTTCCCTGGCAATATCAAAAGCGAGCTTTAACTGAAATGAAATAATTTACTACTTTATTTGATATATTGTAACTAGAACTTTGATAGCTCAAACCTGGAGTTTACAGAATAGTGGTAAATCTAGTTGTGTGTGACTTTGTCCCCTCAGTGTGATCTCCTCGTTCCTTCGTGTTCTCATGAATCCAGAAAAGTGTGTATATGATAGTATCAGTAGAAGAAGATAATCGAATAATGGCAGCTTTGGATATAAACTGAATATAATGCAAGTAAGAGAGGGATAGTGCAAGTGAACAGAGCTTGACTATGCAATTCCTAGTAGGATTTATTGCAGAATACAATGCAAATACACCAAGAATTCTAGAAACTACCTCTTGTGACAAACAAAACCTGCAACTCTAAATGGATTCTAATCTAAAAATGAAACTATCTTATGCTAAACTGATTGTATGGGACAACAATGAAGTAAGATGAAAGAAAGAAGATCAAATGATCACTAATACAAAAATGAGAGACTGATAACTCATGCAAAATATGAAACTATTGAAACTTATGCAAGAATTTCAAGCAAACTGAATAATCAAACACGAAGGAGAGGGGCCATTTGTTTGAAAACAAGATGGCTATTTATAGCATTTGGATTTACCAGAGGGTAACTTGGAATTGATCTCTTTTACTATAAACAAAGGGAAAACACTATTTACTAGGCGGCCAAAACATAAATGCAAGCCAAAGTGGTTGAAGAATGCGGGTGAAACTTGAATTTTTATGTTTGACCCGATTATCGTAACGCTCAAAAATGTGTACAGATCGCCACCCTATGCAGGGGCGGCGGTTATAGGACCCCCCTATCTTGGGCGGCGGTCATGGGACCGCCACCCAGGTAGTGTTGCAGTCCTGTCACTTAAGACCAAAATGTAAAGAAAAAGGGGGCAGAGGATAGAACAAAGCACACAGAGCTTGGATAAAGCATTTGGGATGTAAACATATACTTGGCGAGATTTTCTAGATTCCGAACACCTTGCAAAGAGACTTGAATCATCATTGGGGTTTTTGTAACCTCTTCCAAGCAAAGATCAGATACCTACATTTTGGGTACGTACATATTTCCCCCTTGGAGAATCATTTTAGCCATTAAGAGGCATAAAACGGTGGGTCCAAGTATGGTGGTCCCAAAATGGGGAGTTAGAAGTTATACCTGACACGTCCGTGTGTCGAAATGTCACCATCCAAATTCCCGCTACCTGTAAAATGAAAAGAGGACTCAAGTGCAGATAGATAAAATAAATCAAAAAATAAAACTAAATTAATATGAAATGAGGACTTACCATTCGCGTAGGGATTAGAACTTACCTCCATCGATGCTCCAACTCGTGAAAAACATTCAAAACCAAATTAGAATACTATATATATTTAAAATGAGCTCATTTTACTATTCATTTGTGCGTGTCGATTTGGTGGTTTTTGAGCTCTGGGACCCACGGTGACCGTTGATGCCGATATAGTCAAAACATTCATTGTGAGATCGTGATCATGCCTTCGAGAGCAGGACATCAACCCGCGAAGTCTCAGGTTAGTTCTTCTCATTTTATCATTTTTAAATCCAAAATATAGAAATGTTGAAATATTTGTCTTGGGGGGATTATTTTTGAAAATGTTAGTCTTAAATGAGTCTCTAGGGGGGGCGCCCATAGGGTAGGTCTTCATTTCATCCAAAATGATGTATTTTTCCTTTTTAAAGTGTTTTAGGGCTTCGAGCCATTTGGTGATTCGGGATAGGGCCGCTGCCCTATGAAGGTGGTGGTTACAAGACCGCCACCTCATAAGGTGGCGATTTGAAACCGCCGCTCCGCATTGCAGGGTGGTGATTTTGAACAAAATGCAAAAAGAGATGTATTACTTGATTGTTTTTGCATTTTTGGCATTTTTATATGTTCCTGATGATTTTTCCAGTTGGATTATGTTACTAACTTACTCCTTTTCTGTGTTTTGGGTGAATGCAGAAGAAAGAGGAATACATCAGATGGAGTAGAGAGAGGGAATGTGATTGGCTCCCTATAGTGCTAGAGGCACTTACTCAGGCAGAGCGGGATACTCTATAGAGGGCTGGCATTTGGAGGATTTCATAGGTCCCTCATGTTGCACCTGCTAGTCACATATTGTGTGACTTATTTTCGTACTGGGACATAGATCAGAACACTTTTCGATTTCTAGGAGTTAGGGGTGAGTGGTCCATCACCCTTGAGGATGTCTACCATATATTGGGGGTCCCGATTCTTGGGAGGCAACTGTCTCTTAAGACAACAATGTCTAGATCTTAGATGGTTTAGTGGGCCACATATATGGGAGATGTTGTTTCCATGGGGTCGAAGAAAGGGGTGAAGGTCATTCTATTGTTGATTTTGATATCCCTGTGCTCCACAAGGCTATTATGGGCATCCTTGCCTTATGGTTGATTGGGGACAAGGGAGGGGATACTCTTTTATACTTGCTGGGCACCTATCATTGCATGATTGAGGCACATGGCCACGTTTATGCTTGGGGAGTAGACATCCTTGGGACCACCTATCATGATTTGTATAGGGTGGTTAGATTACAGGGGCAGTCATTGAGTCACCCTACTCTAGTCATGAGTTGGGTGTATGAGCGCATCATTCCCTATGGGAGAGGTGTATAGGCAGAGGATCCCAGGGCTATCAGGGTAGTGAGGTGGACAGGGATGACCATACTTAGGATGCCACACTAGCTAGTGGCTTCTTTGACTATTGTGGACATGGAGGCCACTCCTTATCATGCCATGGACAAGGTTATGGGGAGAGGAGGCACACACATTGATCACTTTCTATACTACTAGTCAGCTGATAGACAGGACAGGAAGTTGGAGATCCACCCCTTTGATAGAGTACCACAGTAGTTTGGCCTCCCCTACATTGATATGTTTCCTCAGTGGGGCTAGTATACAGGTTTGTTCGTAAGGCTAGGGGAGGTCCTAGAGGCCGAGGTTGGACTACGATCACTCCTGGAGTTCCCATTGTAGCTAGGTGGGTGGTTCATGCTCGAGGGGTAGCCAATGCTCCTCGAGCACCTTTACTTCAGATCGGAGCTGGTCCTGCTCATAGTGGAGAGAGTGATGAGCCTATTGATGTGGACTCAGACTCTGAGGAGTTCATAGGAGAGGAGACAGAGGAGGAGACGGAGGGAGGTGAGATAGGTGGGACGACCGGGGATGATGAGAGAAAATTTAAGTGGCATGAAACTTAGGACATCTTGAGGGCCAAGAGGGTGGAGGAGAGTGCAAAGAAGGTGACCTTGATCTCAGAGGAGTTTCCTTCTCGGGACATTGGGGAGATGATGAGTCCATAGCAGGACGTCACTTCTTTCCAAATTTGGGGAAGGTTCCACAGTCAGCGGTAGGGTCAGTGGCAGGTGCAGATCCTAGAGATCCCACCTAGATGCCTGGAGATCCGAGTGAGTTACTACTCTTTTCTCAATTTTTGTTTTAGTTAGAAATGTTTAGTTGATATTTCCCTTTTGTTGTTTTGTTTATTTTTGACTTTATCATGGACAAATTTCTAACTTGTTTATTTCTCCTTTTTTATTTGCAGCGACTGTTGAGGGATGGCGAGACTTGATTCGCCAGGTGTGTGCGGACACTCTACTGCTCCCTTCGGAGAGTACACTCGACCGAGCTTCTTGTGGATGTGGGATAGCCTTCAACAACTGGTAAACATACCGATGTGTTTGCCCCTGTCTGGAAGGCGGCAAAGATCATGACTTCTCTCCGTGCTGAGGTAGCTGGATATAGGACCGCTGAGTGCTTGATGAGGAGGAGTCATTCTCATAGTGAGACCACAACTACTAGCCATGATCATGAGCCCTCAGTTCATTCAGAGCATCATCGTAGCAGGAGTCCTAGATGAGGTCGTGCACCTTCTGAGGGATCTCACAGGGATTGAGAGATCATGGTGTCTTTTGTAGTGATTTTTGGTCAGATATTTATATGAGTGTTTTTGTATTTTCTAGGCTCATTGAGCATTTTGACCATGCCTAGTGCATGATGGCATTGTACATAAAATAGGATTCATATATATATATATATATATATATATATATATATATATGTATATATCTTTTTCGATCTAGATCTTCTTGTGTCTAGAATTTTTGTGATTCGTTTCCCATGTGTATACTAGATGTTTTTAGAATCTTTGCTTTTATATGCTTTTTAGAATGTATGCAATGGATGACAAGTGATAACATAATGTTTCTCTTTGATTTGTTTTGTAATGCTGATATGTGATGATGCAAACATATTGTAGTATTGAACTTTTGGCTTCTCTGGGCAATGTTTGTTGTTTCTTCTTGTTTTGGAAAAACATGATGAATGTATAATGATAACGAGATGAACTTGCCCCACTCCTAACTCCACGCAACTAGTAAGATGTAAGGGCTCATCACCAAGAGTTGGGAAGGGCACAAGTTGTATGAGTTTGACTGAATGAAATGATGAGAGATAGACAAACTAGTGATAGGAACCAAACTTAGACCTACACACTTACCCTACTCAAAACTACCACCAAGCTTAGAAGGCAACTTACTTTCTAGTTTATCTAGACTTAGATCTTATAAATGGCAACCTGGTTGACAAAATCTGGTTTTGAGGATTTGATCTCTTTGGAATTTGGACGCTTTGTTAGGATAAATTTTATTATCCTAAATATTAATTATGCATAGTTGAATTATTTAAATAATAAATTGTTATATTGTTATATGGTTAATCAACCATATTTGTCTGTATGCACATTGTTATATTGTTATAAACAATATATTTGTTTTTATGTAATTGTTGCTTCCCGGGTGATTTGGAAGCTTGTTTATTCTGGTTTTTGGTTGCACCTGTGCAACTCATTTTCCCAGATGTATTTGGCTGTGCAATATCTATAAATATTGCAGCCCATCCTCTGTACTTTTTTACTTGATTGAGATTAATAAAATTACACAGGCTTCCGTCCCTGTTTCTCAATCTACATTTGGTACCAGAGCGAAATTCTGGCCCTGTGAAGGTGTGGAAGAGAGAGCAGCAGAGAGAGAGGAGATTGGAGACGTGTTTGCAGCATTTGAGAGCCTGTGCAGCCTCGTGCAAACTCCCAGCCCCATCCCTGCCTCCCCCACATCCTCCTGTTCCTTCCAGGTGCTTGGAAGGCAAATTTTTTTGCACTGGTGCACTCAGCACCAGGCAAAATTAGCTACAGGTATTGGAAATAATATTTTTTTTTCCAATAAAGGTTTTTTCTCTACATTATTTGGTCTCTACTGTATTTGGAATTTGCTTGGCTTGTTTTGGAGGTCTGTATATGCACCTGCAGTGAACAAACAACCTCCTCAGACTGGATTTGGAACTCTGATCAAATCTGGTAGTGCTAAAAGCTTGGTCCATTCGTGACCTGCACAAGAAGAAATCCAAACAGTGATCAAGAATCAAACAGAGCAAAGAATAATAAAAAAAAGGGAGATAAAAACGTTTTAAGCAAATGCGCCCATGCGGCCTGTACAAGATAAAAACATTTTTTTAGCAAAAGAGGCGCCATTCTCCCTCGCCCGCGCCATTCTCAGTCTCCAGCAACCTGCACAAAGAAATGCAGGGTTAGATAGCAAGCAAACAACAAAAAAACACGGCCAAAGGAAACCGCGGCCTGTACAAGCAAAAAACAGCGAAAAAAGAGGCGCCCAAGCAAGGAGAACAGCGCCAACTCAGATCTGGACCTGTACAGTGCGTAGCAAGGGAAAAAACGCAGCCAAAGGAAGAAATACGGCCTGTACAGTGCGTGGCAAGACAAAAAACGTGCCCAAACACAAAAAAACGCGGCCTGCACTTGCAAATCAGTGCGTGGGAAGCTAAAAAACGCGGCCAAAGGAGAATACAAAGGCGTGGAGGTGAAAAGAAACGCTTCAGATCCATTTTTTGAGCATATACAACCCTAAAAAACGCCTCTTCACCAGCATGCGCCACGTGGAGGCTCACCAAGGCGCATTTTTTTAGAGGTAAGTCAATTTATTTGTCAATAAATACAATTTGCTTCCTTACATAGTCCAAGCGCCCCAAGTGGGCAAGTTGGTTAGTGCATGCGCCTTGGGAGTGAGAGGTTTGAGGGTCAAATCCCACCAAAAACACTCAAAAACTCTCCTTTTGCATCTGGTGGATTTTTTGGCGGAACTGCTAAATTTAGCAGGCTTTTTTGAATTTAGTTACAACTAACTAAATTTAGCGGAGAAATCCCTAATTTAGGGTAAATTTTTTTCTCCCATTTGGTCTGTTTTATCATTCCAGACATTTTTTGCAAAAGGAGACCCATCTAAAAATTGCATTTTCAGCTATTTTTTTGCAATTTTTAGCATTTTGGGTTCAGGAGGTCACCAGGACCCCGGCGAAATTTTTTTACTGTTATTCAAATTGTCGCATATTGTACTAATTTGCAGTTCTGCCACAATATCAACCGCAAAATTTGTAGCTGCTCAAAAATAGCGTAATTGTAATAAAAAAAAGTAAAATTGGTTCTGTAACACTCACGAGATCCTAGATCTCATTCGCAGCGTTCGGTATATACAGTGCCTCTGGGAAGCGCTTACAGGTAAAGCCGTCGCGACTACTACTGCACTTAACGCCTAATATAGCTGCAACAACGTCGTCTGGGCATCGTCCCTATAAATCGATGGGGAGTAATAAGGTCACAGTGCACACACTATGAACCATCCCATCCGTCTGTGAACGATTGCAAGACATAAATCCGGACTGAGAAATTATCCAAGTATATAGCGAAGTTACACGCGCGTATGAGGATATTTCTTTGAGCCGGTGTCAATAATCAGCACAGACCCCATCAGTACTGTCTTGGTACCACGTATCGAATTCTTTCACGTACGTTAACGCCTCTTTCACGTACCGCCGGGTATATAGAAAGGGTGAGCTTCTTCCACGTACCGACGGGTATATCGGAAGGGCGCGTATATAGAAAGGTTCGGTATATCGGACTGACGGTATATAGATTGGGAGACCTAATACCTAGAGTGATAAGAGCCAAACCCTGTCAGTGATCTCTGCAAAATGGGCACCAATGCCCCCAAATTTTTTCTTCCGGATTCACAATTGCTCAGAGGAAGCAACTATGCTGCATGGAAGACAAAAATAAAAACACAACTTGAGTTTGAAGAAATCTGGCCTGTTGTGACTGGTACTCTAACCAGATCACCAACGGATGCAACACAACAACGAAAATTTGATAGAGCAGATCAGAAAGCAAAACTCATCATCTTGTTTGGAGTGTCGACGATGTGCAAGCCCACATTCGCGATGCCACATCAGCAAAAGAAGCGTGGGATAAGCTGAGCACAATATATGAGGCCAAGAACAAGAATTTCATACTCAATTTGCAGAGTGAGTTACATACATTGAAATTCAAATAGAATGAGAAAATTGAAGCCTTCCTAAGAAGAGTTACAGAGTTGAGGGCTTCACTTCTAGCCCTAGGAGAAGAAGTCAAAGATGAATCTCTCGTTCCCATTTTCTAAGAGCTCTCCCTTCTTCTTACCACATTTTTGTCACAACTCTAAACTTGTCAGATACGACAATTAGTTTTGACAAGCTAGTAAACCTACTGCAACAAGAGGAAGCAATGCACAACAAGGATGATGAAGAGGAGCAGGCACTGTCTTCACATCAAAAATGGAAAGGAAAAGGTAAAGGAAAACCTAAATCCTATCAGAAGTCCCCACATCAGAATCAGTATCATGGGGACAATCAACAGAAGAAGCGATGTCCAATTTGCAAAAGAGGACATGACTTGCAAGAATGTTGGTTTAACACATATAAGAAAGGTTCATCAAGCAATTATGGACCACAACAACAACAAACTTACAAGGGACATTCAAACAACTATCACGGGCAGAAAAAGGGGAACTGGAAAAGAAAACCCCACCAAAGAAGAAGTAGTAATATTGTTGAGCAACAAAACGATCGAGATAATGAAGACTTCTTGTTCACTGCTCACTCAAGTGAACCATCCACGTCATCTAGTGATGTCTGGTATGTTGATTCAGGAGCCACTCGACACATGACCAGCCACAGAGACTGGTTTATTTCAATGAGGGACACGCCATCGAAAAATCATGTTTCGTTGGGAGATGATTCTTCATATACAGTTCAGGGGATTGGAAACATTTCTCTACCCCTTGGTTCACGCAAATGCAGACTATCAGATGTTCTATATGTCCCTGGGTTGACAAAGAATCTTCTTTCGGTCAGTCAACTCCTAGATCACAACCTGAAAATTGACTTTGATAGTCAATCTGGCAAGAAAATGTGTTTGATTCGAGATAAATCCAGAGGCTCGAAAATAATTGCAAAAGCCTCAAATGTGGGACGAATGTTTCAACTTGATTTCATTCACAAAAATGATCAAGCACTTGTGGCTAAAAACTCCACCTCAGCTCAGTTGTGGCATCGGAGATTTGGTCATGTAAGTTTCAAATATCTCGAAACACTTTGCCGGTGTAATATGGTACATGGGCTACCATCTCTTCAGAAGGATACAGACAAGTGTCCTCATTGCTTAGCAGGAAAACAACACAGAGTTTCATTCCAAATGAGTACTTTTCGAGCTCATGGTAAACTTGACCTGGTTCATACCGATCTGTGCGGTCCAATGCAGCCAAGTCATTCAGGGTTCCAGTACTTCATGCTTTGTGTTGTTGTGACTATTCACGGAAAATGTGGATTTTTTGTCTTCGCAAGAAAAGTGAAGCCTTTGAAACATTCAAAAAGTTCAAAGTGGTAGTTGAGAAAGAAACTGGTCATCACATCAGAACTCTCCACTCAGATCGAGGGGGGGAATTCACCAGTGATGAGTTCAGAGACTATCTACAAACTCACGGGATTCGTCGACAAATGCCTCCTCCACACACACCGCAGCAAAATGGTGTTGTCGAGAGAAGAAATCGTACTATCATGGAAATGGTGCGATGCATGATCGATGATTCCGGACTTGCAAAGACATTTTGGGCAGAAGCAGCAAAAACAATAGTGTATTTGTTAAACAAAGCACCCACAACTGCTCTTGATGGAATTACACCACAAGAAGCATGGTCAAAAAGGAAACCATCCATTGCACACCTCAGAGTATTTGGGTGCAAAGCCAACATGCACATACCCAAACAGAACAGAAAGAAATTGGACATGAAGTCACAAAATCTCATCTTCATTGGATACAGTGAAGAGACTCTTGGGTACAGACTGATGGATCCTAAGACCAGAAAAGTCTACACAAGCAGAGATGTTGAGTTTTTCGAGAAGAAGGAAGCAGAGACTCCTCCTCCGGACTCGCAAGATGTAGATTTTTCACCAGTTGTAAAAACTGAAGCTAATGTTCCCTCAGAAGATGAAAGTGATGATGGGGATGATGGTGTTGATCAGATAGAACCACAACCCATGGGAACAGGTCAACGTATGCCTAAATGGTGTACAAGCACATTACGAGATGCAAGACTGGATGCTCCACCGGATACATCCACCTGGACCATGGACTGCGGTAAAGCAAGAGAAGAAGTTAACTTTGCTTTGATGAGTAGAGTCATTGAATCGAGGCAGAGCCCTACTGTCCGGGGAAGCCCTACAGTCAAAAGCTTGGAAAGATGCCATGGATTCTGAATATCAATCAGTGATGAAGAATAACACTTGGCAGCTTTTTGATCTTCCACCAGGGAAGAAACCCATTGGATGTAGATGGATATTCAAAACTAAGTACAAAGCAGATGGGACAGTGGACAAGTACAAAGCAAGACTTGTAGCAAAGGGGTATGCATAAAAGAAGGCATTGACTATGAGGAGACATTTGCTCCCACAGTTAAGATCAAAACGATCGAGATGATCTTTGCTCTATTGCTCATTTTGGATGGAAAGTTCACCAAATGGGACGTAAAAGTGCCTTCTGAATGGAGATTTACAAAGAAGTCTACATGACTCAACCTGAGGGATATGTTGTACCTGGTCAAGAAGAAAAGGTATGTAGACTCAGGAAATCTCTGTATGGCCTCAAACAGGCACCCCGGGCATGGTACATCAAGATTGATGAGCATCTCGTACAACATGGATTCGTAAAAATCCATACGATCCCAATCTCTACCTCAAAAAGCAAGGGGGGGAGATGGTGATTGTTGTAGTTTATGTCGATGATCTAGTCATCACTGGCAGTTCAGTGAAGATGATTGATGAAACAAAGAAAGATCTTAAGCGATCATTCGACATGACGAGATCTCGGGCTTATGCACTCTCTTATCTTAGACCTGGAAGTATGAGAAAGAGAATCACATTTTTGTTTCTCAGATGAAATATACCAAGACAACGCTCGAGAAGTTTAGGATGATGGATTGCACACCAATTGCTACACCTATGGAGAACAGATTACAGTTATCTCATTCAGATCCATCTCCTGAGGTAAGTGCCACTCTCTATCGGTAGCTGATTGGGAGTCTCATTTACCTGACCTACACTAGACCAGATATCAGCTTTGCAGTGAGCTATCTATCTAGGTTCATGTAGGAACCCAAAGTTTGTCATTAGAAAGCAGCAAAGCGCATTTTGAGATATCTCAAAGGATCAGTGGATCTTGGTCTAGAATACTGAAAAATGAAAACTTCTTTGAGTGGATATTCGGATTCGGATCATGCGAGTAACATTGATGATAGAAAATCCTTATGGATTTGTATTCTTTATGGGATCTGGACCAATATCATGGGGAAGTAAGAAACAACACTTTGTTTCTCGCTCTTCCACAGAAGCCGAGTATCATTCTGCAGGAGAAGCTGTCTGTGAAGTGATTTGGCTACGTCGCATACTGGAAGGACTTGGAATACCACAGGACAAACCGACTACCATGTATGTAGACAATGAAGGTGTTCTCAAACTTGTTCGCAATCTAGTTTTTCATGAGAGAACAAAGCACATTGAAGTTCAGGTTCATTTCATACGTGAACATGTGTTGAAGCACAACATCTAGCTTCAATTTTGTCCAACAGTTGAACAACGAGCAGATATTTTCACAAAGTCACTTACACGTGACAAGTTTGAGTTGTTCAGAGCATTTCTCTCCTCATCTCTTCAGACAATGCACAATTAAGGGGGGGAATGTTAGGATAAATTTTATTATCCTAAATATTAATTATGCATAGTTGAATTATTTAAATAATAAAGTGTTATATTGTTATATGGTTAATCAACCATATTTTTCTGTATGCACATTGTTATATTGTTATAAACAATATATTTGTTTTTATGTAATTGTTGCTTCCCGGGTGATTTGGAAGCTTGTTTATTCTAGTTTTTGGTTGCACCTGTGCAACTCATTTTCCCGGATGTATTTGGGCATGTGCAATATCTATAAATATTGCAGCCCATCCCTGTACTTTTTACTTGATTGAGATTAATAAAATTACACAGGCTTTCAGTCCCTGTTTCTCAATCTACACACTTATTTTCACTTAATATAATTTGATTTGTATTTCTAAAATACCAAGATTTGTTAATTTGTGTGAATGGACCCCCCACACCCTGCCCCATGCCACTAGTAAGAAGCATGGGTTTGTCACCAAAGGTAGGATATAGGCGAGTAAGGGCACTTCTTTCCTTTCCCAACCTCGCACCACCAGTAAGAGATGCGGGCTTATCACTGAAGGTTGGTGGGGCAAAGAAGTGTGTAAAATAAAATATTCTATTTGCTTGGTATTTTTGATTCTATTTTATTTTGACACTTCTGATATGTGATTTTGGAATATCCTTGTTTCAAAGAGATGTAAGAGGGATAGATGTGACACCAAGAAGCTTCTAGAATAGACCGTAGGTAAGAACAACTTCACCTAGTAGAAAGAAAGAGCAAAACCAAGTATGCAGGCCTTGGTATGGTTTTTGTCAATATTTGTCTGTCGATCTTGATGAAAATATTTTGGAATTATTTGATGATATTATGAAAAATTGAAGAGATATGATTTTGAATGTTTTTGCCAATATTTTTAGAAGCTTGTAATGAATTGCTTAGGAATAAGTTCCTTGACTACAATAGTTATGAAATGAGTGAACAAAATGAAACAACTTAATGACTAATGCAATGTAGGTAGATATAAAATACAAATGGTGACGTTGATGCCTTACGCGTAAAACCATTTAAGATGTAAGGAATTGACTGTTTCATTGAACTCCTCACCTTCTAGCATACACAAGAGATATGCACCATTTCTGTAGTCTTTCATTACTTGGTATGGGCCAAACTAGTTGGGCTGGAATTTCCTTCCTTCATTGGTCTTCTTATCAATCGGCTATCTAGTCTTAGAACTAGATCTCCCTCATATATTTATCATTCGTAGAAATTTTTGTTATATTGTTAGCACATCCAAAGTCAAGATAGGATATGTGCCGTTGTTTTCCATTCATCCTGGTCTCATCAAGTATTTCTAGTTGAGAGAGGTGTGCCTCTTTATAGGCTTCTTCTCTCAAGATCCTTGTAATGAGATGCGGAGGTGAATATTTCAACCTCAAGCGGGAGAACTCATTTCGCCCGAATACTAATGAGAAAGGGGTTCCCCATCGGTGTTCTTATTGATGTTGATGGGCCCACAAGGCCAGGTATAATTTTAAATGCCAATCCCATTTATTATCCTTAACTGTTTTAAGGAGAATAAATTTTAATGTTTTGTTTGTTACTTCGGCTTGTCCATTGGCTTGAGGGTAGTAAAGAGAGGCCGTATGATGATTTATCTTGAATTTACTGCATAATTCACATACCTCATCATTCTTAAAGGATGTGCCATTATATGAGATAATGACTTGCGAGACACCGTACCTGTAAATGATTTGATTCAAAATAAACTTAGCAATTATAGAACCTGGTATGGTGGTGAGAGGCATGGCCTCTACCCATTTGGTAAAATATTTTGTGGCCGTAATTATAAATTTATGGCCATCCGTTGATGAGGGAGATAATTTCCCTATCAAATCTAGACCCCACATGGAGAAAGGCCATGGGGTTGCTATTGGTTGCAGAGATTATGTTGGCATGTGAATCTCGTGGGAGAATTCTTGGCATTTGTGGCACTTACGCACAAAATCTACTACATCATGTTCAAGAGTGGGCCAGAAATAGCCCATCCGATGTATTTTGTGAGTAGTGGTGTGACCACCAAAGTGGCCTCCACATATCCCACTATGGGATTCATAAAGAATATTTTTGGATTCTTCAGTGTCAACGCATCTTAAAAGCATTCCATCGAAAGCTTTACGATAGAGTACTTGTTCTAAGATAACATATTTAGTAGCGATAATGTGTAACCACCTTCTTTGTTGCGATGTGGCATCTTCTGGGTACATATGGTCCATGATAAAATTGATGATATCGGTGTACCAAGGGCATGTAGAGATGGGGGTCTGGTCTCGACAAAGTATATGCACTCATCGGGAAAGTTCAGATTTACTAGATCACCTCCATCTAATGGATTTTCAGCTAACCAGTTTGTAATGATTTGTCCTTTAATGGATTTCTAGTTTACAAACGTTAATTCAAATTCACCCATTAAGGTTATGAAATGTCAAGCCTTTTTAAATAAAGACCCTTGTGTGAGGAATGTTTGTAAATGATCTGTCTTTACAATGACTCTTGTTTCTTGATTTAACATGTAATGTCTTAAACGTTTTGTTACAAAGACTATAGAAATGCATTCTCTCTCTGCCTATGTATAAGGTGTTTCATAATCAAGAAACATTCGGCTAATGAAATAGACTGCACATTCTTGTTTATCATTGTCTTCTTGAGCCAACATGTAGGCTAGGGAGACATCAGTAGCCCATGAATACATGATCAAAGGATGATATGGTCTGGGAGGCATTAGCATGGGAGGAGAAAACAAGAAGCGTTTAACCGCTTCAAAGGCCTCGTTGCATTCTTTTGTCCAATCAATGCTATAATATTTCTTTAATAGATTGTTGATTGGATGAATAGAAAAACTTAAATCCGGGATGAACCTTTAGATTGCACCTAGTTTCCCAAGAAATGATTTGATACGGACTCGTTTGATGGTGGAATCATTTCAAGAACAACCCGGATTTTGGCTGGATCAACATCAATCCCTCGTGAGGATATAATGTAACCTAGAATCTTGCCTCCTATCACACCAAATACACATTTCTCTAGGTTCAAGGTGATGCCATACTCGATCAATCATGAGAGAATGATACAGAGTACCTCGGGGTGATCACAGTGCTTCTTGGCCTTGGCCAACAAATCATCCATGTAGGATTCCACAATTTTATGAATAAGGTCATGGAATATGTATGTCATTTCCTGTTGGTATGTAGTACGGTGTTCTTAAGACCGAATGACATGACAACATAACAATAAGTTCCCCAAGGAGTTATAAATGTGGTCTTGGCTTGATCCTATTTAGATATTTTAATCTGATTATACCCTGAGAACCCATCCATGAGGGACAACAACTCAAATCCAGTTGTTGCATCAACAATGACGTCAATGGATGGTAACAGAAGTCATCTTTGGGACAAGATTTGTTAATATCCCAAAGTCTATGCAAATGCGTATCTTCCCATTCTTTTTGAGAACAGGGATGATATTAGATACCCATTGTGAATAGTCAACTGGTTTGATGAATCCCACTTGGAGAAGTTTCATTACTTCTTCCTTCACCATGAGAGCCACTTTTGGCTTCATTGGTCTTGACTTTTGTTTAATTGGCTTTGCATCTGGTTTGGTGACAAGATTATGTACCATGATATGTGGTGCAATTCCTATCATTTATTTGTAGTTAAATGTGAAAGCCTTTTGATGTTCCTTGAGGATTTGGGTGTGTATTTCTATCTCCTCTAGAGTTAACAAGGATCCTAATTTTAAAATATTTGGTTCTTCCTCTGTTCTAATGTTTATGTCAATTATTTCTTCGATTAAGGAAGCGTTGCCTTCTTCAAATTCAGGTGGGGCTAGAGGTAGTTCCAAACTTTCTCCGTTCTCTACCTCATAGATATTGAGATCCTTTTGCAGAGGAGACTCTATCATGGGATTTCCAAAATAGGAAGAGGAATGTGGTATTAGGGAAAGATCCACTATGTGATGAGCGAGATGTAGCTCCGCATAGGCATTTAGATATTCGAGAGTGACTCTATCACTGTCAAAGTGATCTAGGATAGAAAACTCATTCTCAACTTCTATATGAGTCAGGAGTGGGTTTGTTGGTATTTTACACACCAATGGTTCAGTACGAAGTGATACCGTGAAACTTGTGTTTTCCAACTCACTTTGTTTGGAGTAAAATAGAAGTGAGGTTGCTATTCAATCTATGAGAAGGTTCTTCTCTCGTGGGATTGCTTCAATTGATATGAAGTTAAATCCTTTGCTTAGATCTAATACCACCATTTTGTAGAGTTTTAAATGTTCAGCTCTAGTCTCATATACCTTAGAGACTTGGTTTGCAACTAGTTGCAAGTCTCCTAGCACTCTAATGTTATCAACACCCATTCTTTTGGCTATGATGAGGCCAAGGAGGAGGGATTCGTACTCAGCCCCATTGTTTGTACATTCAAAGTTTAATTTAAAGGAAAAAGGTAGGATCTTTCCCTCGGGAGAAGTGAAGATCACACTTGCCCCAACTCCAAAGTGACATCTAGCTCCATCGAAGTGGAGAGTCCAATATTTTCTTGGAAAAATGGATGTTGGGATATTCGTCGTCATGTCTGCTTTTCTTCTGCCTCAGTTACTTCTACCATACAAACTTCATTTGATGGAAGGGAACCAATTCCTAGGGTGTATTCCATACCCATAGAATCAAATGGTAGGAGAGTTGGTAGATCTTACTCTAGTAATTCAACAATTTTTGCGGTAGTCCTTAATGATACCGTTTCTATGACGTTAGTCTCATTTTTGAGTGCTAGAATGCCCTTGACTAGATTCATAATTTCTAATTGTGTTGTAGGTATCAGTTTCTCTTCTGGTTTTGAGCTGATTGGTTTGTTAAGTTGATTTGTTGGGAGTTCAAACTCAGAGTGAATGCTTGGTCTTTTCTTCAAGTCAGCTAGGTGTATATTGAAGGGTTTTGGGTCACCTTGTGCTATAAATATTTTCCCTAGGTGCAAAAATCTTATTTCCTGGAATAGCGTGGAAGGGATTGCCTTCATACGGTGTATCCATGGTCGACCGAGAATCATATTATAGTTGGTTTCCCAATCTATAATATAAAATTTAGTGAGGACCGTCTTGGGTCCTAAAGTGACTGGTAAAACTATGGCTCCAATTGAAGTGGCCTTGAGGCTATCATAACCTCTTAGCGTATTTCGTGTTGTGGAACAATTTGTTTCTCCATATCCTAGCTTTTGAAGGAAAGTGAAGGGGACTATGTTAAATGCTGCCCCATCATCAATCATTGCACATTTAACATAGTTATTGTAAATCCATACCTGTAGATGCAAGGCTGGGTCACCTCTACGCACAATTTCAGCGTATGTTGGCATTTTGCTTATATCAAATATAAACTCAGTATCCCTATCTGGCTGCCCTGGAGGGTAGACATCAAAGTCTACATGGTTTACCTACGTTTTCGGAGGAGGAGTGATGTTAATTAAATGACCAAGGCCTAATGCTTCTAAGAGAGTAGCCCTATGGGCGGGAGAGTTCTTCAACAAATCTAGGAAGGAAATATGAGAGAAGGTCTTCATTAAGTCATTAATTAAATCATAAGCGCCTATGGGTTTTACCAATGTTTGTTGAATGTTTTCTGGTTCTAATGGATAACTTGGAACTAGTTGAGAAGAATAATCCCGTGTTCTTGTTATGGTTTCTATGGGTAGCTCGGTGTCTAACTCTACCAGGCCAACTATCTTGGTTTGCGGTCGAGTTCCTAATTGGGGTGTGACCGGTGGATTTAATGAAGTTGAGGCTTCATGATTGTTATTTCCTGTCATAACACCCTTGTTCATTCTTCTTGGATCTAACCTGTTATTGTTAGAATGATTTGGGAGTGGATCGTTAAAGATCTTGAGGGGTGCATTTTGAGGGGAGACTGCCCCTGTGTAAGTGTTTGGCGTGGGTACTACAGAATTTGCTAAGAACATATCTATAAAGAGTTGTTTTTGGTCTTCTGGAAAATGCTACATGAATTTATTGTAGTCACGAAAAGTCCTAGTATCATGGCCTTGAATCTTGTGGAAACCACAATACAAATTGGGATTATAGTTTTGAGGTTGTTGATTTGAAACTTCTTTGTGGTCCGAAATTCTGATAAGGTTACTAGTTGTTAGAGTTAAAATTTTGAGGTTGTTGCCTTTGGTTTTGAATCTGATATCCAGTTGGGTTTCGATTTGGACCTTGTGTTTGGATTTGCTTTGTTGTTGTTGTTGTTGTTGTTGTTGTGGTGGATGATTAAAATCCACCGCATTGATTGTTGGAGTAAAGTTGTTATTTTGCTGATTGTTAATGGGTGGCAAAATGTTTACAACGTTTGCTCTTTTAACTTGGTCTGTTACTCCATCTGTTGTAACCCCATGGTTTTTGTTAAGGATTTTGGGTCCTTGATTGGTATTCCCGACATTAGGATAGGTCATAGTGTTTTGATTGGGAATGATTAATTTCCCGTTTGTTCCGTATGTCTTACGACCACTATCTATTGCTTCTTGATCTATTCGGAGAGCACTCTTGAGTACTTCATCATAAGTTCTTAGTGGGAACTTCTGGACTTCTTCCTTTATCTCTCTATTAAGGGAATGAAGGAATAAATCACATAGTTCCATCTGATCCATGTTTGGAGCACTTGCTAATGAGTAGAGAACCGTATGCCATCTTTGAATAAAATGAGTAGTGGATTCATTATGCTCTTGTTTAATATGCAAGAATTCCTTGATTCCTATTCTTAATAATTTGTTCATATCAAAAGCTTTGATAAACTCGACATGAGTTGTTTAAATGAGTGTATCAAGGCTTGAGTGTATTCAGAAGTACCAATCAAGGGCAATACCCTTTAAGGTTTTAGGGAATATCTTGGAAACAACCCCATCCCAAGGGAGTAATTCTTGTATGGCCATGGCATAGGCCTTGATATGTGCATTTGGATCTCCCTCCCCTTTGTATTTGGGTAAATCGAGAAGAGGTCTTGGAAGCATGACACTTCGTATGGTGAAGTCTAGGGGCTCTTTCAAATATTCTGAGTAAGTCCCTACCACATAGGCTTGACCATTGATGGTGCCTGCTGAGGGGGTGGGGGTGGCATGGGTTGTTGATATGGCATGGTATATGTATTTGTAGGGGCATAAGGAAATCCTTGTGGTTGAGTGAACATCTTGGGAGAAGAGAACATGTCTCCCTGTGGTGATTTTGAATAGATGTTTAAGTAGGGAGGATTTCTTTGGTATGGGTTATTTGGTGCTAATCTGGGAGGTATCATATTTTCAACTAGAGTGGCATTTGAAAACGTGGTTCTAGTTGGTGTTTGCTGCTGATAGTTATACAAATGTTGAGGTGGCATGCCTGATGTGTCTATTCCTGTAAGGAGGTCAACTTGGCTGGGATGATGTGGAGGGTTGGGGATTCCTGCTTGCCCAAAATATGAATTTTGATTTTCTTGAGCAAGTTCCAATCCTCTAACTTTCTCAACTAAGGTTGAGATGACCTCGATTGGTGAAGACACAGTGTTTTGCCTTAATGGCATTTGTTGTACACATTAAGGTTGTAAAGGTGTATGATACCCTACTATGAATTGATCATTACCCTGCCAAGCTTCACCAAGAGTATTTCCCATAGGTGGAGGAATGGGGGTGTTTTCTTGGAGTAGGGTATTGGGTTGTATTTATAAACTCCCTATAGGTGGGTACATGTTTTGGAAGCATCGTTTCGCTTCTAGCATAACGTGTAAAATAATCTTCATCTAAAAATGGGAGTGGGTCCATCATTTCGATTTGTGGTCGAACAAAACTTGAGGAGATGAAGTGGATTCTCCAAGTAAACATCATATTGTTAGAGCCTGAAGGCTCTGGTTGTTGCATTTGTGCAAGCTGATCCAACTCCTCAATTTGGAATGAAGAACTAGAGCTAGTTATTTGAGGAGTTTGTGATGACAAGTAATTACTTGAGTAGTTGTTAGCCCATGCTGAAAGTGAGGGTGATGGTTGTCTATTTGTTTGACCATAATTTTCTTTGAGACCTGAGAGAGGTCTGCCATATGCGTCATATCCCAACATATTTAGGGGGTATATGAATACCCTTGCAGAATAATGGGAAAGAGCGAAGGTGGATGAAAGAAATGAAAATAAAAGGAGAACAGTTGTTTGTTTCATGTCGGGTTCACCAATTTTGTATGATATAAAAGTGACATGCAAGCATGAGAATCTACAAGTAGCTCTTCTTCGTACTTGACCTCTCGAGGTCATGCTAAGATAGCCAGTGAGAATGGAATATATGTGGATACAAACAAACTAGTTGGGAAATCTTATATCCTCAACACACAATAATGGAATCTGTGAATCTAAGGAAAAGAAGGCCCCCTAACCTGAATTGGTGTAATGGATCATTTGGATATAATAGCTACTCGGAGGCTCCAATCAATGTCGAGCTCTACCGAGATCCTATTTATTAGTTGTTGGATACGTGGAAAATGACTGTAGGTGCTTCGTGTATATTTCTAGACAAGGTCATGAGAATGGTGATGAGAGGTGTAGTGGATCCTCTCGAAGTTTTATGGATGATTCTCTGGTCTAGTCCAGAAATCCCTAGCTTGATTGGCTGTTATGTTTAATATGGAGAACTATGTAATGATGTCTGGTAGAAGTGGTGAGGATCTAAATATTAGTGTGTGTAAACCAAGTGTCAATGTCTGATTGATTAGTAGGCCCGTTGGGTTGTGGGACCTATGGATCACAACCGTAAGTTCATGGTTGTGGCGGACCTCCTATGGTCATATGAGGAGTCAATCTCTTCTTCTAACTATCCAATAGTCATAAGCTTTTTCATCTTCTATGTTTAGAACTAGAAGTTGTATGATTTTCTCAGAATACCTTACGGGTGTTCTGGAAACTTGAATACGTAAGCCAATATCTATGTCGATGAGGAGGTCTCTATGTTGGGTTGTGGAACTAAAGGATTGCAACCAAATATTTTTTCTCTTTCGAGTTCTTGTATAGTCATGTGGATGTCCTATCAAGGCAGTCTATAGTTAGGTTGATTTGACCAGAATGTGTATGCCTTGTCGTCTTCAATATTCAACTCTCTCAATTGTTCACTAATTGCTTGTAAGTTTATTGTCATTCAAAAACTGAATCCTAAGGTTTTGATCTATATCAGCTAGTGCTATGGGGAGATTTGGTTGAGGTACCACCGGTTCGAAAACGTAATCTCTGGGCTCTCTAGGTCCCATGATTGTCATACAAAGATGATTCAATTTTAACTGAAATGAATAAACTAATTATGAAAGATGTATCTACACTATGCATATATTCTTTTATTTTTATATTTTCAATGAAGTATTTTAACGAAATTAAAAGAGCAATTATTCTAATATATTCAGAAAATGGACAATTAATCTAATAACAAAATCAAAACAAACAAGGTAGCCTAGTATAGCTATTTGCCTGTAGTTGTGAATTTATCCTAAATATTTAAATAACTAACTAATTTAATCAAAAGACTTCCGATCCTACCTCAGAAGTGAAGAATGAATCATAGTTTCTCAGAAACTATCATTCCCCACAGCTTCCCTAGCAATATCGAAAGTGAGCTTTTAACTGAAATGAAATAATTTACTACTTTATTTGATATATTGTAACTAGAACTTTGATAGCTCAAACCTAGAGTTTACAGAATAGTGGTAAATCTAGTTGTGTGTGACTTTGTCCCCTTAGTGTGATCTCCTCATTCCTTCATGTTCTCATGAATCCAGAAAAGTGTGTATATGATAGTATCAGTAGAAGAAGATACTCGAATAATGGCAGCTTTGGATATAAACCGAATATAATGCAAGTAAGAGAGGGATAGTGCAAGTGAATAGAGCTTGACTATGCAATTCCTAGTAGGATTTATTGTGGGAATACAATGCAAATACACCGAGAATTCTAGAAACTACCTCTTGTGACAAAAAAAAACCTATAACTCTAAATGGATTCTAATCTAAAAATGAAACTATCTTATGCTAAATTGATTGTATGGGACAACAATGAAGTAAGATGAAAGCAAGAAGATCAAATGATCACTAATACAAAAATGAGAGACTGATAACTCATGCAAAATATGAAACTATTGAAACTTATGCAAGAATTTCAAGCAAAACTGAATAATCAAACACAGAAGGAGAGGGGCCATTTGTTTGAAAACAAGCTGGCTATTTATAGCATTTGGATTTACCAGAGGGTAACTTGGAATTGATCTCTTTTACTATAAACAAAGGGAAAACACTATTTACTAGGTGGCCAAAACATAAATGCAAGCCAAAGTGGTTGAGGAATGCGGGTGAAACTTGAATTTTTACATTTGATGCGATCGCTGGAATGTTATGGAAAACACATACGAACCACCACCCCAGCAGGGGTGGTGGTCATGTCACTTAAGACCAAAATGCAAAGAAAAAGGGGGCAGAGGACAGAACAAAGCACACGAAGCTTGGATAAAGCATTTGGGATGCAAACATATACTTGGCGAGCTTTTCTAGATTCCAAACACCTTGTGAAGAGACCTGAATCATCATTGGGGTTTTTGTAACTCTTTATAGCAATACAGTACCTACTTTTTTGGGTACGTATAGAGACACATTATGTATAGTCAATGGGTATGATGAAGTTGGCAGATAGAAGGTGCTGCAATTTTTCCTTGATAAGGAGAGCTATATGTGGGTACATCTTACGAAGCTTTCGGTTGATCGGTTTAGCATTAGGATATCCAAAAATGTTGTGTACGATGATGTTGGGGTCCATCCTAAGCATATCACTATAAGACCAAGTGAAGGCTTGACTATACTTTGTTAGGAATGTGGTAAAATCACTCAATTCTTATGGATCAAGGGATTGGTTGACCTTGACTATGCAAGGGTCTGTGGTGTTCCTAAGTTAATATCGAGTGTGGATTCATTAAGAAGAGTAGGTTTTTCAGGTGGTAGGGATTTTTGAAGGTAACGATATTCAACTCCCATATGAGATAGGATGTCTTGGTCATCCTGACATTGAAGGATGTCTATGGTCGGTGAGTCTTCTTCAACCATTCCTAGGTGAACAAGTGGTAGAGATTTAACAGAGTGGCTAAATTGATATGTGAGTGGTCCTAATGATATGTCATTGATTAAAAAAACATTAGGTGGAATAGGTATGACATTATCTGTGTTTACGAAACCTTGAGGGCTTGCGGGTGGTGATCCTAGTTTGGAAATAATTGTGGAGGTAGTTGGTTTAGAGGTATTGAATTCACATGCTACGAAAGGGGGTTCTTATAACCTAGAACAATTTTCTCATGTGGTTTAAGGAACGTGAGAACCGGCTGATCATGGATCCCTTATTCATAATGTCCAAGACCAAAGCATTTTCGTGCACAATGATGGAGATACATATGAGTGAATTTTGGATTATCAAGAGATTTGAAGTCCATTGTGAAAGGTCTGGTGTGATGTGGTTTGATAATGTGAGATGATGGATGGTCATGTCCTTCATAGAAAAGATTGGTTTTAAGATAAGTAGGACCATAAGAGATAATATCTCCTATGTTAGGGTTGTACATGGGTTGTTTTTCAGGATGACCATATGTTTTAGTGAAGGGATAGAGTTGAGCATGAGGAGGTGATATTCCCCAAGCGTGAGGCACTTCATGGATTTTCCAAGAGAAAAATCTTCCAGTAATGTGGAAGAGGGGATAGAAGTTCTAGTAGATGCTTGATCAGATGATTCTAACATGGATGTAGGTACAAGAACATCATTTGGGTGATACATCATATAACAATTAGTGAATGGATTCAAATCAGCAGGGACAGTGAGCATCTGGCCTTCATGTTCATACTTGAGACAAAAATGAAGGGTGGAAAGAACATAGAACATGGTCCGTATCTAGGGGAATCCTAGTAACATGTTGTATTGAAACTCTCCTTATATAATGTAGAAGAGTTCGGGTAGAGTTTTAACACCAACCTTGAGCAGAAGTATAACTATGCCTATAGTAGGTGCGATAGTGTCATTGAAAGAGTGTAACAGAACCAGTCTGAGTGATAATAGTGTTGGGAAGTTTGAGTTGATCAAAGGAAAGGGATGATATGATGTTGATGGTGGTACCACTATCAATCATAACCCTTTTGATGGATGTGTCATTGATTTACGTGATGATAAAAAGTGGTAGGTCATGATCCTCTAGTCTAAGAGAGGAAAATTTGGATGGTTCGAATGAGATGGCGGTAGATGCTTTTAGGGCACCTATAAAATTTGTGAAAGGGGCTGGATCATTTGTTGGGATAGTGATGGATTAGAGGGCCTCTAACATGGTTTGTTTGTGATTTGGTGAGGTCTGCACAAGTTCATAAAGTGACATCCTAATGGGGGATTAGTGTAGCTATTTAATAGTTAATTTCTGCAACATGGTGAGTGGAGACGTAGCCACTTGTATTGAGACTTTGCCTTTAGATGACACTATTTGATTAGGCTCTCTAGGAGCTAATGAAATGGAAACCCTAGGTTTATCAGATGGTGCCAATAGTTCTAGAGGTGAAGGTATGACAACAAAGTGTCTATCTTTCTTAGATCTAGATGATTCTTTGTTGAAGTCTTGCGTGTGTGTGGTGACATGGAAAACATTGATTTGGTGGTTAGATGCTTCAGAGGTAGACTCCTCTGAAGGTATTGAGGTTGATGTTGATGTTGTGTGAGAAGGAAGGAAGAGTGAACTGCCAATATTTTGAAATTTTTGATGAAAGGCTCTACAATCCTCTATGGTATGGCCTTGTGTTCTATGGTAATCACAAAAAGTAGCAAAGTTATACTAGGTGGGACTCCACCCATGGTGACTTAACATCTTGGGAGGTGTTAACATAATAAGTAATTCTTTTAATAGGTTATCCAAAATGATGGCATGACATCCTTTAGGTACGAATGTAGCTTGACATTCATTTTTCCTAGGGAAAGGTGAAGTGGGTTGTTTGACAATAATTTTCTTGCTTGGCGGGCGCAAAGGTCTTTTAGTAGGTGCATTAAGTGGATGTGGTGGCTGCAAAGGATAGTTAGGTTATATAGAATACATAGGGTGAGGATCAGATGTGGATGCCCACTATGGGGTAACAAATGTAAAATATGGACTCACGGTGGGGGTATGATGTACCGGTTTTACCCCTGTAATGATAGGGTGATTAACTGGTATGGTAAAAGAAGATTCATGCAGAGGATCCAGGTCTAGGGGGAGATAAGGATGGTTTTTAGGATCTTGAGTAATGCTTGATTTAGGTGGTCTCATAGGTCTTAGGTCTGACGTGACAAGAGGATTTCCAAAAGTAGGTATGTTTCTTGAATGGAATGAAGGACAAAAATGAGGACCATAGAAATGATAAGTTTCATCATAATAAGGACTCTTAAAGACTTGAATGACTCCTATTTATTAGGTACTCTTGATACTTTAGATGAACAAGGTGTATTCATTGAAATTGATGCTAGTGAAGGAGAAGAAGTTTGGATGGTATGGTCTAAATGATTTGTAGATTTCAGATTGTTTACTTTCACATATTGGGGATGGACATGTCCTATGGTTGGCTTGGGTGGGGATGGTTGTGCTAAGAATGTTTCAAGTGGTATCATAGTTATATCTATAAATTTAGGTGTAGGAACTAATGTAGTCATGTTAGAGGGTAAGGGTATGGACTTGGTAACAACATTAGATGAGGATGCGGGTATGTATTTAGTAGTAAGTGGTGATTCAATAGTTTCAAGCTTCTTAGATTCTAGCTTAGACTTCATGGGTATAGGTGACGGAGACATAGGGAGAATTTGAGCAAGGTGTTGAACAGGGGAGGTTTCTATGTTGATAGTTTCAAGCTCACTAAGTGCTGGTGTTGATTCTGTAGATTTTGTTTTGTTGGGTGATGAAGTGGTTAGAGGGACATGCTCAATTTTGGTTATCGTATTAATGGTATGAAAAAAATTTGTTTGTAGTTGTTTGGAGGAAGAGGGGTGATTTGGAAAAGGCTGCTTGAATATGTTGAGGCCTTGATTTGGGGGTGCGTTTGGATTATCTAAGTGAAGGTCACCCTTGTCGATCAAGTCTTGAAGCACATTGCGGAATGTGTGACACCTTTCAATGTCATGACCATTGACCCTGTGGAACTTGTAGAAGTCATTATCTCGATACCAGATGGGTTTCAAAACTAATATGTCGATGGGTCAAATGGGTGGAAGTGATATTAGATTAGATGCGAGCAATTTATCAAAAATGCACCATAAGTTTTGGCTATGGGTGTATAGTTGTGTTGTTGATGAAAGTGTTTAGTGATTGGCTTTTCCTTGGGAGCAGACTTGACCACAACGACATTGGTGGCTGATTTAGACTTATCTGAGTTGAATGGTGGCTTAGATGGGAACTCCATTTTTGGTTTCTTAGGATGAAGTTTTACCCATCCATCTTCTAGGGCTTACAATTCTAACTTATGGGCCATGGTAAAAGCCTCATCAAAAGTTTGGAATGACTTGATTTGCAAAGTAGAAGAATTTTTTTGGCACATACGCGACATAAAATTTTGATCAACTCTAGTTGTGGTAATGTAAAGGATATTTGATTGGTAGTGGCCCTTCAATGGGCTACAATTAGCGATGGATTCATCTTAAAATTGTATAATGGCATACATATCATTAATAGTGATTTTACGGGATACATTTATGGAGAAGTGGTCTAAGAAAAATTGTGCAAGTTGTGTGAAAGAGAATAGTGAGTGTTGTGGGATGTTGTTATACCATTCTAAGGTAGGACTGCAAGGACATAGGAAAGGTCCTCAACATGAGGTCTTGATCATGATCTATTAGATAACACACGTGGCGAAAGGTGCATATGTGTTGTTGGGGATCTTCTTTGCTATAAAACTTAGTAAGTTTTGGAAGCTCTCAAGATGAGGTGGATATGGTTTGTATGGTATAGAAGGGTGAATGTGATCATTACAAATTTGGTCATAAGAGAGTGCATTCTTGGATGTTGATGAAGTGGATTCTAGGCTAGATATGTGGCTTAGAAGAGATTGAAGAGGATCGAATTGTATTGATTGTTGTAGGGATGAGCTATGTTGATACGAAGACTGGTTGGGTTATGAGTATATTGGATACTACTGTGGAATGTTTTGTTGGTAGGGGGTGTTCTATTGGGAGATGTTATGTTGGTATGGGAGATTATGCTGATAGGAGTTGTTTTGTTATGAGGAATGGTATGATGGAATATTTTGTTGATATCTGTATTGTTGAGGTATATGTTGTTGATTTTGTTGGGGAATGTTTTGATGATGAAGGATATTGTGTTGTGGAATGTTCTGATGGGATGATGATTCTTTGCTATGAAGTGATAGGTTGTGAGGCTTGAATATATTGGTATTGTAATGGCATCGATACATGCGTAAGAGGTTGTGAATATGTGGGTGTTTGTTGAGAAGACATAGCCAAAGTGGTGAAAGATGGTGCCTATTGTGGAACACTTTGTTGTGGGATACTATGTAGTGGGATGTTCTATTGAGGTACAGACCGGGATGCAAAGATCAATGGTTACGAAGGTTGTGGTATGTATTGTGAAACATGATGTGTACTAGCAATGGAACTAGTATTAACCAGTGGTGTTGTTGTGGGGATGGACATAGTGATATTATGAATGGGAGTAGTAAATTGTTGGGAACACATAACTGTTGAGAAGGAGACAAACTCAAAGGAGGTGTTGGCACATATGAGGCAACTAGAGGAGTAGATGACGAAGTATTGACATTGTTTAAAGGCGTATGGATCCCCCTGAAGCATATCCGGTGAAGATGTGGGTTCTCGAGAAATTATGACGAGATCATGTGAATGTTATACGCGGAGTCGACGAAACCTTAGATGTCTCTGGTTGATTGATGGAAAATTGCTTGTTCAAAGTTTCAAATGGATTTGTAGAGGTAAGAGATGCTTGAGGTTGACTGCTATTTGATGTTTTGATGGACTCGAGGTGTATGGATATAATTGTTGGAAAAAGGGTCTTCCTTTTTGATCAATAAGGCCCGTAATAGGAGAAGATGGATTATAGGTGTGTCAAATGGATGGAGGCATGAATGATTGCATTTGAACATTTCTTTATGCTAGATAAGCATTAAGGGAAATGAGATTCGAATCTAACATTTCCTCAAAGACAAGTTCTCCCCTATTGTAGAAAGGGAGTTCAGATGTTTGAGGACTGGAAGAAAGATAATATTCCTCTTCTTGAGATCCGGGGAGGGATAATTTGAATATTATACCGATGTGGGGAATACGAGAGTTGTTATTATATTGTATTGCTATAATTGGCCCCTACTTCATGTCAAGTTTATTGAGGGTCTGAAAAGGGGTTAGATGTGTCTATTTTATAGTATGGGAGTTGTTGTGTAGGAGTAAAAGATGCTGAAGTGAAGAATGTAGGTGATGTGGACATGTTTTTAGGGATTTGACTACGAGTTTGTTGTCTAGTAAGTACCATAATAAGAAAACACACAAAGAATTCCCAAAAGAAAGGAAAAAAAGTGGATGTGTTATTTTACAAACACCAAGAAAGAACAATGAGAGAGTGATTTTATAGCTATCTTGATTAGTTACACCAAAATGAAATGTGTAAGATGACGAACATGGGTCCTAGGAAGTGGTCATCTAGGGATGGTTTCAAGTATGTTTAAGGGTGGAGTCCTTGATATTACCGAAGGTACGTGAGGCCCAAATCTGTACTCTGCTGAAGTACGGGAATGGTATTAGGGCCTACCCACTCACTTCACGGTCCCACTACGATAAGGGAATCGGGTGTTGAGCCAATATATATCGATAGACAGGAGATTATACTCAGTAAGAACATAGAGTCAGCTACCCTGTTAGGTGATGAAATCCTAATTAGTTTCATCTGGGTGGGATATGTTTAAATACGTTTTAGATTTTGATAGTGATTCAGTTGTGTGTGAGGGAGAATAAGTGAATGCAACAATTTTTCCTCCCTAATTAAACTATTTGAAGTAAAAAGGATGCGATTGTTTTTTTTTAAGGTCCTGAAATGAAGTGTTGATTTTGATGAAAAAAAAACCAAGAATGTAAAACAAAAAATTAAAGAGATGGCTTTAAAACTTACCATGAAAGTGCTCCTTATTTCTTTTAATTTTTGGCAATTATCGAAATGTTCGCTTAAAAATCCAAAAGGTAAAACTTTCAGAGAAAAATATCCTGTAATTTGATTAGAAGAAGTAGGAAATAGAGAGAAATATTTTTCAGATTGATGATAATATGTTAAGAAAACAACACAAGGAAATTGCTAGTGATTCAGAGGAATCGAAAGTGATTGAGCCAATTGCTAGCAATTGATAGTTAGTGAAAATAATAATCAAAATTATGAAATTAAATAGGGATTAGAGTCCCACCGGGCATACTAGAATGTCTAACGGGTTTTTACCTTTGGTTGTCTTGATTTGGTTGATGGGTAACAACAAGCTTGACCTCAATATGACAAGGTTTTTAGGGTACTGATGTTTATTATGTTTTTATTGCACACCATGTGAAGTAATGGATCAGAGATTCTTTCCTATAAACAAACTTACAAAGATCACATTTAAACAAAATAATGTTATTGCTCAAAAAGATGGCTTAAGCTTTTATTGATTTTTGTGATCATGTTACAAGATATTAAGATAGAAGTGTCACTATCACTTATTTAAATTAAGTACATATATAGCTAACATTAGTCATGGTTTAAAACCATAAATTAGACTCTTGGTCTGTGTAAAGGTTCTCAGTCACATTAGAGGCTACAAAATCAGTTATTTCTTCTTCCCTTGCAGTGGTGTCGATGAATCTGGAACAAAAATATAATCCTCCGCATATAAATTATAGGATTATTTGGGGGTGTCAAAGAGATGAGCGAGGGGAATGCTGATGTTTGAGATAATAATATGGCTATGGTATTCAATTACGGGTGTTGTGCTACGATCATCTAAAAATTCCAATCCCATCTCGTAAGCATGCTTGTTTTGTGCGAGGTCTCGTGCATACAACCTTATAACTTCATTGTACGTGTCCTGAGAATGCTTGATGGCATCCCGTATGTGCTTTGAGTTGTTGCAAAGATGTCCTCCAAAAGGTGAAATGGCATGTTCGAATTGCACAAAGCTCAAGATCGTGGAGGAGCTTGTATTTCTCCCAATAGAGCGGGTGTTGGATGATAGGAAAGGCACCAATATTAGCTGTAGGATAATTAGAGCCTCCTAATGCCATTTGAAGACATCATGCTAGACAAAATATTAGTAGATAACAAGAAAAATCTTTGCATTTTGGTTAGATTCAGTAAAAAAATAGTGAAAAATCCTAAGAAAACAGGAATCGCTAGCGATTCAAGGAAATTGTAGGCGATTGGGGTAATCGCTAGCGATTATTGTGAAACTTGACTATTTTTCTAAATGAGTCAAAATCAATTATTTAGCTATCAATTTTATCAAAAACAAAGAACTAGCAATGTGTAATTGATCCAGAAATAGAAACGTACCTATCTTTGGTTTTCAAAATGAACATAAATGAAAGATTTACCTTGTAGGATGTCGGTGTGATAGAGGAAATGGAAACATATGGTTGGAGAGGAAAATAATCAATTTGTTAATGAATTTGACTTCCCTTGGATAACGTGGTGTTGAGTTGTGTTGATGCAGAATGCTTGAATGCCTGATGAGATGAAAACGTGAAAGAGTGTACCTGTGAAACTTGTGAATTCATTCCTCTTCCTCCTAAAAGGAGGTGTAAATGCTTGTATTTATAGATCGTCGGTGATCGGGATTATCACCGATGATTTGCAAAATATATTTAGTTTAGATGAGAAACAAGTGTTTTTATTCTATTTTGAGTGAGATAACTTTGAGGTTGTTAAAGAGGTGGGGGAAAATTTGGTTAGGATAGGAGGAGTTAGTCTTTTTAGCTAGGTTTAATTAGTTAGTGTTTTTGGAATGTTTAGTTAATTAGGAGTAAGTTAGTGTTTATGGAAGGTGTAGTTAATAAGTTAGTGGATTTGGAAGGTGTAGTTAATTAGGAGTAAGTTAGTGTGTAGTTAAATATGAAGGTGGATAATGAGGTGTCGTAATGAGGTGTAAAGGGGGATTATTTAATTAAATTAATTAAATAATTTATATATGAGGGATGTGCAATTAAGTAATTAATTAACGGGGATCATTTTAATTAATTAAAGTAATGTTGTAAATGTGGTGTTTTTGACCATAAGTGCGTTGAGTTGAGGGATGAAAATTTTGTGTCTACACAACCCTCTTTATTTTCTGATTTCACAATCAATCGAAGAAGGGGTTTCTTTGACCAATTTTGTACACAAAAGCCTAGAATCGAAGAAAAAAACACATCGTTCTCGACATCATTGGATTCTACAAGAGTTCTTTCCACAACTTCAATCCTTGGGAAATAAATTTGACATCGACCTCTTGAACCTCAAGGAAACCTTGAGAAACCTCTTCGTGAACTAGGGGTTCAAGAGTGTTTGATATTTGGACCACTTGCACTTGAGTAGACTCTTGTGCATGACATGGTTGAGTAGTGTTTATGATGAGCTTCCTTGAACTATCAGTAACATGAGTAGATGAGTCTCTACTCGAAGTGGAAAACCCCGAGACACATTCTCTTCCTTTAATAGGGCCAAGACCCTTGGATGTTTCTCCTTGCAACATATTCTTTGGAGAAGTGGATTTGGGAAACCATTCTCTCCTTACTTGATGTGTATGGGTTGATGACACAGAGGTTGACTGAGAAGATATTTTAGTCAACTGAAGACCTCCTCATGTTGGAAATTTTTGTGGTCTGAGGTATGAACTTGTATATATGGTAACTTTACAAGTTATCATTCATACCAAAATATGGTCCTTTCTAGAATCATATGATTCTTGCCATCAAGAGAGAATTCATCTCTCTTGGTCCAATCAACTCGGGAAATGGAGTGAAGGCAACAACATCATATGAGGGATCAATAAAATTGTCACCATCATCTACTAATGAATATGGAGGATCTATGATGCGGAAGGCCTTGATTTGAGCAAGGGTTAGGTGGGAGAATTCTCACCTTCTTACTTTGTGTTCATCTGAGTAGGTAGACTAGAAGTCTTCCATGGTGGGATGGTGTTGGTACTTCACTCGAGAGACTTTTTCATGAATCCATTGATGTCAAATTGGGATATCTTCACAAATGGATGTATGGTAATGAGAGAAAACTCCTTCTCCATGAGTTGTGCACTGAAGAGATTCAGGCATTGGTATTCCCCAATTTGGATTGGGAAGTGGATGCCTGAACGGTGTTTGTCGTTGAGAAGACAATGAACTTGGAAAAGTTTCCATGCAAGCTCCATTAACGCCCACTTATCACTGACATACTTGGGAAGCTTCCATGGATTGCCTATAAATCCACTCACACAAATGTAAGAAAAGGATGGGAACTAAATGAACCATGTTCCCCACTGAGAAATGACCACCATGACATCCTTGGAGAATATTTCTTTTGGATTCCTATTCAGTGTTCTGATCACACAGAAGATGAAAGCATCATTAAATCTCCTAAAGTGATGAGATATATTCTTGAAACTCAATTACGGATAATAGTGGAAGACATTATTTGAAGGACCCATGATGCCTTTCGTTTCTAACCCCGAAAACAACTTCCTTTTGGCCATCACATAGGTTAGGTACGATGTCATGTAGAAATTCCTAGTCATCTTCACCTCGATCAACTACTTATGGAGAGTGTCACTAATGATGGTGGCCCAATCTACAAATTCTCTCTTTACAAGGATGATGCAGATGAACTGATACATCCATGGGTGAAAAATTTGACAGAGGGGAGACCGAAGACTCGACTTAGAAGAGTGATCATATCACTAATTTCCTCCACAAATTCAATGTGGTATAATTCCTTGGGAAACAGTCAACACGAGTCCTCTTGGTCACTAGCCAATTGTTGTTGACCATCTTGGTCCATCTGAGGGGTTATTCATCCCAAAATCTTGTGTTGATTGTTGAATGATGCCAAAATTCTCATGGAAATTGGGGATGTTGAGAAATTCTTTGATGTGCTCTGATGTGATCAAAAGGAAAGGCTCACGATTATCCTTAAAGATTCCTCGCCTTTTGGGATCATAATGTTCTACACAGGAAATGAATAACTCGGGGCATTACCTTTGAAATAGGAAAAAATGTTGCTTGAGGTAGACCACTATGATAGAGTCTATCGAGAAGATGGTTTTCCCCTCAACTTTCACCCAATCACAAAATTGTGTCACATTGATGTGGCCAAGATCGGTGTCGGTGATATTGTCATATAGATTTGATAGAAGTGGGAGGAATGATCCCTTGGAATTCATATTTGAGTGTGGACTTGTTTGACCTTTCTATGAATTTATTTGAATTTCCCATAGATTTGTTAGGTTTTTCAGCCATTATGAATTTTGAAGGAAAAACAAAAGGAAACACACAAAATAATGTTGGGTCTTAGTCTCTGCCATCAGAATGTAAGTAAGGAAAAATACATCTCTTTATTTATTATTATTATTTTAAAATAAAGAGAGTGATTCGGATTTATTATTTTTCCAAAATGGTAATATGAGCTTGAGCTCAGGTATGAGCTTGAGCTATATAATGAAATATTGAGACTCAACTCAAATTACAAACCGAGCCAAAATGCTATGAATTCAGCCTTGGAAACTGAGCTACCTCCAGACTTATTTTGTAAACCAAAACTCAAGCTCATGCTTTTATGGGCTCATGATCAATGATAACCAATCGATTTGTGTTGGTGAGCATGGTTTGTATTGGCCCTGCGTGCTTAGCGAGGAAGGAATGTGTGGACAGTTGCGTGGAAATGGTGTGTGACTGTGGCCGTGTTTTATTCTTCACTTGTGTGGACAATGTGTCTCCTTTTACTCTTGCATGGGTTGTTTGGACCTTTTGTTTTATCTTTGGCTATGTGAACAATGTGCTTCACTTTACCCTACGTGGACAGTTTCCTCTTTACCCTGTGTGGACATTCGTATCAAGCTTGCGTGGGTTGTTTTAACTCCCTTTAATTACGTAATCTGCCAAGGTGAATATGTGGGTGTGTGTCTGCCTCTGTGTGGACTAGTTTTGGGCACGTGTGGGCTCTTCTAAGACAAGCTGGCATGGCTATTTTTCCTTGGATCTACATGGATGGTTAATACTTGCATGGGCAACATGTTGTTTTGGTTATTTTGACTGTTTTACATTGACTTGTATGGCTTATTTCTTGATCGTGTTTCCTTTATTTGATATATGGTACATGGGATTACGTTCTCAGAAGGAGGATCACATTTTACTCCTTACAATCTTGGATTTGTTTCCTTGGCCTGTGCATAAATTGGATTGATAGTTGTGTTACCTATGGCTTGCGTATTGTCTTGTATTGTGTGTTGTCTATGTTGTTTTCCATGTGTGTGGCTTCAAGAAATAAGAGAGTTGGAAATGAAAGCTTAAAAAATTATTTTGTAGAGTTCTCGAGAGGAGGTTCTGAATATCCTAGAAGTTTTCTTGATTTGTAACCACTTCTTCTTTCTTCCTGTTTATAACCAATTTCCAATTCCTTTGGGTAGTGGGCATTAATTTCTAGGGGAATAGGGGAAGAATTTAACTGTTTTCCCATGAAAATGGCAAAGCGGGCAGGAATTCCCCTCCATTTCCCACATGGGGAAATGGGAGATATTTTCTATTTAATATTTGGTTGGGTTGGCAAATAACAAGGGAATTTCCCACAAGTGGGGGAAAATGAAAGCTTTGCCAGAAAAGGGAAAAATGGAAGTGGAGAGCCAATTTGGCATTCACGAAAACATCCAGGAAGATTTTTCTTCTTTTTGTTTTTTTTAAAATATTAATTAATATTTTAAATAAATAATTAAATTCTCCCAAATTAAATTAATTCATTTGTTTTTGGAAAATAGGAGGAAATTAATTAAAATATTAATTAATTAATCCATGAACTTGAATTGAGCATAAAAATGAACCACTCATCGGAATGGGATGAAATGAAAAGGGATTTCCTTAAGATGTCAAGATAGAAAAAATGAGGAAACTCTTGACGAGATGAAATATGATTCAAAAAAAAATTTGAAACTTTTAATAATTTTTACCAAATCAAAATTAATTGATAACAACTGGCTCTTATTGGGGACAAGGACTTCATAGACACAACAATGAACCTAGACCAAAAATTTTAATGAACATGATCCCAAAAATGACGATGCACAAAAATGGGATGACAAAGAGGAAACCAAAAATAGGAACGAAAAAAACCCTAATTACCTATGTACATATGAGGGACAACCCATTTTCAATTTTGATAGTGCTTGAGATATTTCCCACTTTGTAGGGAAGAGGAAAATGAGTTCCATTAGGATATGCCAAGTAATAGGTGCTATCTCCACAGAAATTCCTAATTTTGAAAGGGCCTAGCCACAATGAATCAAACTTCCCATGCTTTCCTTTTGGTTCATGCCTCTTGTCCCATAGAAGAACTAGGTCATTGATTTGAAATTGTCTCTCCTTAGTTTTTCTATCGAACAATTTATTTACCTTGGATTGGTGTTCCTCGATCCTGTTCGCTACTTGAATTCTTTGTTCTTCAAGCTTTCTTAGGAACATGATCCTTTTATCCAACACATTGGAAAAACACTCATTGTTAATTTGTTGAGCCAATCATAATTCCAGTGACTCAATGTAATGGGAATTTGAGCATCGAGTTCCATACAAGAGTTGGAATGGAGACATTCCAATTGCTCTTTTGGGAGTTATGCGGTCAACCCATAATGCATCATATAAATTTTTGTGCCAAGTTCTTTGATTTTCTTCGACCAACTTGCACATGATAGTAATGATATTCTTGTTATTGGATTCTACTTGACCGTTTTCTCGAGGATAGTAATCTGACAAATGAGATAAAGATATTCCATACCCATAACAAAAACCTACCATCTCTACAAAAGAAAAATTGGTGGCATTGTCTGTCACGATATTTTGTGGAATTCCGTAATGAACCAAAATGTTCTCTTTGATGAAGTCACAAATTACCGTAGTAGATGTTTGTTTCACTGGAATGGCTTCTACCCACTTTGTAAAATAGTCAGTTGCCATGAGCACATGAGTATGACCAACACTAGAATTTGGGTTCAAGACCTTGATGAAATATAAACCCCATTGTTGAAAGGGTTCTTCAATGACAACTAACTTCAAAGGAAAAGCTGCCAATTTAGGTCTTCCAACAAATTGTTGACAAGCTTCACATTTGGCTACCCATTTTTGAGCATCGGAAAACATAGTGGGCCAATAATAATGCACTCGCAAAATCTTATGAGCTGTTACTAGTCCAGAGAAATGACCACCACAAGCATGATTATGAAAGGCTTCAAGCAACCTGGGTTGTTGTTCCTTATCAACACATATGAGGAACATGCCATCAATACCTTTCTTGAACAAGGTGTTGTCCCAAATGACGTACTGACAACTCTTAATTTGATAGCTCTTTTTTTTTAGGCTGCAGATTCTCAGGACATTCACCATATGTGAGAAAGTAAGCTATATCAGAATACCACTCATCTATAGTACTGACAAAAAACTACCAATGGTAAAATTTCTTTAACTAGTTCTTCCTCAAGGTCATTTCTTGGCTCATTCTCTACGATGAATTGACTGAGTCCTCTTCTTTGAACCAACTTGGTAGGCTTGATGTCCAAGTCATATTCCTAGATTTTGTAGACCCAATTACCTCTTTTAGATCCAGTTCTGTTGTGTCCTCATTTATTTAACTCTGGTGTCTGGAACTAATAATTTGGTGTGAGAATTCAATACATAGTATCTGAAATGTTTCAAGGCTCTAACCACTACATATGCATGTTTCTCAAGGGGAGTGTAATTAAGTTCATGTTTCTTGAATCTAGAACTCATGAATGAAATAGGATATTTAATTCCCTCTTGATTATGTTGAGTCAGGATGGCAGAGATCATGTGTGGGGAAGCATAACAATAGACTATGAAATCCTTTTTAAAATCGGGACACACCAATGTAGGAGATTTTGCAATAGCATCCTTGATTTTTTCAAATGCTCCCCTACCTTCCTTTGACCATTTGAAGGATTATTTTCCCTTCATCATGTCAGCAATTTCTTTGGTTAGCTCGGAAAAATATGGCATGAACCTTCTCAAAAATTTCACCTTCCCAAAGAATGAGTGGACTCCAAGCTTACTTGTAGGTAAGGAAAGATTCTTGATAGCTTGAACGCGTTCAAGATCAATCTTGGTTCCTTATTTATAAACAATATGACCTAGGAGTTTCCTTTCATAACTTCAAACACAAAATTATTTAGATTCAAGGAGATTCTATGAAGTCTACATCTTTGCAATATTTTCTCCAAATATCTTAGATGATCTTCTCGCTTCTTTGAGAAAACCGTCAAGTCATCTAGGTATATTATGATGATCTTATTTTTATAATCTGCAAATTCCATGTCCATATCCCTTTGAAAGGTTTTACCAACATTGATCAAACCAAAAGGCATTCTTCTATATGCAAACATACCCTAAGGGGTGGTGAACGTGGTTTTATGTTGATCTTCCCTGGCTACTTCAATTTGATTATAACTAGAGAAACCATCTAACATGGATAGAATTTATGATCTAGTTACTGCCTACAAAATATGGTCCATGACTGATAGTGGATAGTTATCCTTCAAGGAATCTTGATTAAGATTACTTAAATCCTAATTTCTCCATTTTTCTTGCAAACTAGGACAATATTAGCTATCCAAGTTGAATGTCGAATAGGAAACACTATTCGTGTGTCCAACATCTTTTAAACCTCATGGAGTATCGTCCCTGCTATCTTGGGGTTATATTGTCTTTTCTTCTACCTTGAATGGAGCTGCACTAGGTTTCAAAGGTATGGCATGCTCCATTTCCCTAGGTTGAAAAGACTTCAAGTCTTCATATGAGTAAGCCAAGACATCAAAATATTTGGTAAGGAGGCTTACAAATTTCTTGTGCTCCTTAAGTGAGCAACACTTACCAATGTTGACTAGGCAAGGTTTTTCCTTGGTACCAATGTCAACTTTCTCATAGTCAATAGAATTCGTAGGTCCTACTGCTCTTTCTCTTTGATAAACTTGTCATGTTTATCAAAAAGTTCTTCAAGTGAAACCAATCCTTTTGGAATTTTATTTCCTTTGAGCTGAATGATGCCATCACCAGGATCCTCACTCTCAACTCTTTCTTGAATGGGTGAGGTCGTTGATTCACAAAATGCAGAATCACTTCCTTCAAAGTAAAACTATTCAAAATTATCCCTTTTTTCTAAGAAGGAAATAATTTGTTGATCATCATTAAAGACTTGCCAATTTTTTGCATTGTCGGGAACACTTGGCCTAAAAATCATTTCAATGGTGTATTTTTCTTGATCAAACTCTGAATGAGGGATCATCAATGAAGCTGAGACTACTAGAGAATATTCTTTGTCATTCTTTTCATGAGGGACAAATTTTATGGAAAAAGTGTCGAAGGCTTCAATCGCATCCCACACTTTATTTCGTAGTGTCTCAAGTGATCATTTTTTACTTGAAACTGATTTTTTACTTGCTTCACGATCAACTCTGCATCTCCCAAGGATTTCAAAATTTTGATCCCTTTTTCTTTTGTAACTTGGAGGCCAAGGATTAATGCCTCATATTCTGTAGTTTTGTTAGTATTTGAAAATTGGAGTTTGTAAGAAAAAGGAAATATTTTACCATTCGGAGATATAAGCACCACTCCTACACTGGAACCTATTGAGCAACAACTTCCATCAAACTCAAGAGTCTAGATCTCATTGGGATCTTGGCAAGTGACCTCAGGCACATGAACCTCTGTAGTCATCATATAATTACCCATACTAGAGTTTTGAAATAAGACCTATGCGCGAGGATCTTCGGTTTTCATTACCGTGAAATTTTCTTGAGTCTCCGGTATTAGATTCTTCATTTCTCCCTTGATAGGGATCATAGCATGAGACCAGTCCATTTGAATCTCACCACCTAGATCTCTGTAAAATTTCCTACTTAACAACATACCATATGAAGTGGGAATGTCAACAACTAGAATGGTTACCTTAACTCGCTTTTGAGGAAATTGAGCTAAAGCCATTTGAGCATCTTTAATCTACCCAATCAGAGGAACTTGTTTTTATCTCCATGGAGTAATGAGATCGAGTGTTTTTGTACAAGTGAAACCAAGAGAATTTGCTAATTTTGCTAGTATCACATTATTTGAAGCTCTATAATCTATAATGCAATTACTTAATTTACATCCGTTGATCAGAAAGGACACAAAGAAAGGTTCAACCTTTTCATTTGAAGGTGTAGTGGCCACCACAATATTTTGAGTCTTCCCATCTTTGGGAGTTTTCAAAATTCCTTTTGAGGAATGAACAATAAATTCCTTTGATAAACCTGGACCGAATGATTGGACAGTACTCGGCTTGTGACATTGGAATTTTTTGTTTTATTGATATGATCAATAATATCAAATTTGGTCAAAATAGTTTGTACTTGATGTTTTCGGATACATATCCTTTCAAAATTGGTGATGACTCACTTTCAACATTTTCTCCGGGATTAGTCGTTGTGGAAGAAGAAACTTTCTTCGTAATTGATTTATCAATTGATTGACTTTGCAAAGGTTCTCCTTTCTTTGAGATAAATTTGACCTTGGAAACTTCAGTCATCTTGGAATCTTAGTTGTTTTATATTATTTGGAAGTTTCTTTAGGAATGCTCTTTTTATCTTCCACCAATATTCCTTTATCAGAATTTGAAGGATTTGTGAAATATAGTGTTCACATGGTTGTGGGTGATTTATCGTTTGGTAAATTAGTATTTATTAGTTTGTTAGTAAGGTTACAAGTTATTTGTAACATATTATATCCGTTGAGTAATATTTGTATATTATAAATTGCGTACTTAGATTCTTGTTATATTGTTGCACCCGTGTTTCTATACCGGGTTATTTGTTATTGTCACTTCCTATTTTATAGGAAGTTGTTTGCCTATATTTGGCTATATAATAACCAAATGTAATTCTATTAAATATATGGAAATTATTATTATTCTTGTTTAATTTCTGCAGCTCTGTTCAAATTTCATATGGTATCAGAGCATTTTAAATCCTCTTTCTGTGGTTTTTTGAAGTATAACAAAAGGAATTTTTTGATTTGCTTTTTGTATGCATCTTTTTATGAAAGGAGTTTAGAATAGTTTTGTTTATTTGTTACCAACACTTTGTCTCGTCTATTCGTATGTCCGTTTCTGCTGTCATAGGAGTTTATTTGCATTTCCTTCACTGTTGTTTCCTCCTAGTTCTAAGACCACCTGTCTCACCAAATGTTCAAGAACTTGTCTTGTATTGATCCATATGTGGACATTTCCATACAGTTAGAAGGATTTTTATGATCCTATAATACGTGTTGTAATATCTAAGACTCCACCGGATCAAATTAGATTCTTATCTTCTTGGAGAATCTTGCATCAAGTTTATCGATCACATTTACATTTGAGGAGCTTGGAGACTTTGGATTCTATCATTTTTACACTGGACTACGTACCATGACTATAGATTATGCCTGAACAGCAGGTTATACGGCCAGTCCACATCTATCATATCTTCCAAATTCCAATTTTCTATAGAAACGTTGGAACATCTTGAGATCTGGTGTCTTTCTTGAGTAGAGGACGTGGCCCACCTATCTCTATAGATTTAGTAACTATGTGAGTGACATTTAGGAAAAGGTGTGCAAACATCTTGTAGTTTCTACAAACACGTGTCTTCCAAGCATATCACGTTGGAGATCAAGATCACTCTATCCACGCCGCTATTGTTCTATACAACTATATTTTCTCACTATACAACATTATAGTGATGGTTCTATCAGTGTTAATGCATTTTTGAAATAATATGTGAGATCTGTTTTACGAAATATTTTTTTGTCATCTAAAGATAGCACCTAATCTTTATTGGTCTCTTTTTTCGACTCACCTCATGTGCATCTCAAGATTGGCCTACATTCGTGGACACTTATTATATTCAACTCGACGTGCATTCACAACCCGAACTCCCTCCTCAAATATCTCACGGTTCAGCTCTGTTGTAACATCATCTCTATGGAGTTGATCAAATGTTTCTTCTCCCTAATTGGATATAAAGTCTCCAACCATAACAAACCTATTACAATACAAAGGCTTGTTCCCAATTTTAAAGGTAAGTATTGTTTTGATATCATGGGGAGCATTTTTTTGAAAAATTATATAAATATAAAGGAGTGTAAATTTTTCAATAGTGGTTCAATTTACTATATGTCAAGGAGATAAAACCAAGTTTAGGTGATTAGGTAGGCATTTAAAATTGAGTCATCATTGATTTGTCATATTGTTGTACAAAGTGTCCAATATTTGTATGTGTCAATATATTTGTGATGTCGCATTCACAATGTCATAAAGTAAGTCGTTGTGAGTCAAACTTGTGTCGAGAATATTGCCGAAGTCATTGGTAAGAGTCAATGATATTGTAGTGTTTATGTTTAGAGTCAAAATTTGTCAAAGTAGTCTCATTGTCAACGGTAAAGTCAAAATATAGAGTTTTTGTCATTGTATTGTTAAAATTTTATAGTGGGTCGTTGTCAAATTGAGTCATTTTTAATGTCTTTGTAAAAGTCGTGTCATTGTGAGTTGAAGTCGAAAGTTTAAAAATAATTTTTTTCCTCACGGAAGCATTTTGGTGTTAGCCAACGTCCAGAAAATAATGTGTTTCACATTGTGGGGAGACAAAATAAACCCAATGTGGAAACTATTGAGCATCCAAGTCAAATCCAGCTGAGCTAGCAACATCATTCACTGGAGGATGGAGGCACAGGAGGATGGAGGACAAGCACCGTCCTCTTGCCAACCGCAATGGCGACAAAGCAACAAAAAGCGAGGTTGTGGCATTTTGTTTCAACATGTTTTTCGATTCTGATGTACTTGTTTTATTCGGTGTTCGGTATATTATTTTTGTAATAAAGTGAGAAGATTCCTATGTACTTTCCTAATGTGAAGATATTGTGGAAAGATGAAAGCACAAAGGAAAAAGCAACATCATGATTCTTGAAGAGGATGAACAGGGATTCGTAATTGGAACATGGGTTCCTTTTTTGGTGGATAGGGGTCCATTTTTTAGAACAAATGTTCGTACAATGAAGAGGGGTTAATTTTGGATGAACATGGGTTCATATCGAGGTTGTTGGTCAGCCTTTTCAAAACCATCTGTGAGCCAAGATCATGAGCACACACGGGTGACACGCTGCATTAGAAGTGCGATTATTTTTCTCTCATGTTTGCATTAAGGAGGGAATGTTAGGAAATATAATGTTCACATGGTTGTGGGTTATTTACCATTTGGTAAATTATTACTTACTAGTTTTTTAGTAAGGTTACAAGTTATTTGTAACATATTATTTGGTGATCCGTTGAGTAATATTGTTGTATATTATAACAATATTACATACTTAGATTCTTGGTTATATTGTTGCACCCATGTTTCTATACTGGGTTATTTGTTATTATCACTTCCTATTTTATAGGAAGTTGTTTGCCTATATCTATGGCTATATAATAGCCAAATGTAATTCTATTAAATATAGGATAAATTATTATTATTCCTATTTAATTTCTGACTCTATTCAAATTTCATTAGGATTGACTATTCATATCTTTGTATTCAACTTCTTCTTCTGAATGGTACTCAAACAAATAATTATTACTTTCTTCTTTAGGATCTTCAACTTCAAGTTTAGATGTCATAGAGTCTATCTCTTCTTGGTCAACCTCGATGATCTTAACTTCATCATCACTTTCCTCAATGAAATCACACTTTGAGTTAGTTACGGGAGATGCTTCAATAGCAATCCTCATCGGGCGTTCTGCAATTCTGGATTTGATGGGAATGTATCCTTTTCTTTGGATGTATTTTTAAGTAGTATGTTTACTACTTTGAGAAACTTGCTTTTTCAAAGCTAAAATATCATTAGCCAACTTAGTGAGTATGATCTCGAAGCATTGAAGGTTTCTTTACTCTTTCCCTTGAGGGACTTTTTCTTGAATTTTACCTCCATGATTAGGTCATCCTCAACTTCTATTGTAATGGATTGAGAAAGTTCCAAAGTAGCCACTCTAGCCCTTCTCGGTTGATAGTACACTTGGTTATTGTGCATTGATAAAGAAACATTTTTTCTCTGTCGGGGTTTGGGAGCGAATTCTCGGCAGAACTTTGTTCACCATTTTGTTAAACTTAGCCAAAAAATTCCTCATGGGTTCTGTTGGCTATTTATTTTCCCTGAGATAGTTGGAATAAAAGGGCATGTTCATCTTCTTCTTTTGAACCTATCCTCAAACTTACTCTTCATAGTATCCTAATTTGTAATGCATCCATTCGGAAGATGATGTAACCAATTCATGGAAATGTCCTGTGATGTTTCAATGAAGAGGCAAACAACAACATCTTTATATTCTACTAATAACACTACACATGCAACAAAAAGGTGGAAATGTGGTCATCGGAAAAGTCTTCTAGTAGAAACAAATATTACACATTAGACAATATTTAGCATGGTCTTATACTACTATTTAGAAGGTTCTCAAGTGTACAAAGTACCAATTAATCCCCCTTTTTTCCATCTTTGTTCTATGTTTTACTTTGTCTTTCCCATGTATTTCATGATTCTTATCACCCCATTTTATAACTTCCCCAATATTCTAGCCCTAATTCTAGGCACCCCACCTTATCTTTGCGGTGCCCGGTCCCACTCTGGGTGCCCCAATCTATGCTTAGCCTCTTTCGCTCCTTTTTGAGTCACTTCTAATCGGTAGCCATCTTCATCTTTTCCTTAGTCGGTATTGTCGGGATTAATTACGAAATTAAACTTGAGAGCCCTATAAATATAAATCTTATAAGACCATAATAGGGGTCCTAGGTCATTGCATCATATCACTACTATCATTCCATCTAGGGCTGCATCCATTACACCATATTGCATCCACATAGAACCATACATTCAAGCTAGGAAAGTTTGCATCACACACATTCTTAGAGGAGGAGGGATTCTATTCTATTCTATATATCTTCTATAGCTACCATATCTTGCTATTTCACAAAGTGTAACTGACACGAGAGAACCTAGGGCACGACATACACACACTCACTAGAACTACATCAAGGTCCATAATGTAGTGTAATGCTCGCTGCAATAAGTCCATTGGTTTGGTAGCAGAGGTCGTCGACCCTTCTTCTTCTTCATGTGTAGGGAATCATCTAGTTCATCTGGTGAATCTAGTGTAATAGACACAGAGTATTCAGAGATACTTAGCGACTGTGCCAAATTAGGGTTTTGAGCATTTATACTATTATGAGCATCCATAATCTAGACCAAGGTGCCCAGGGTACTGAGTACACTCCCAGTTCTGTGTCACTTTAGAAAATCCAAATATGCCCTCTGCAAGGCCCCCTAAGTGTTCTTTACGCGCACCGCTGAATTCTAGTTCTAGATCTGTGACAATGTGCGATAGTCACCTTCAATCAGCTAAGTCATTTCCTTACTCCCCTCTTGCATTCTAGGGTTTTATTTCCATTAGATCAAATTGTGTAATTACTTTACATCACTTTAGCATATCAGTTTGTTGTCATTTGTTACTGTTTAACATCTTTACTTATAAGTGTTTTAGTCCTCCTACTTAGATTAACATTAATACCCTAATACCCCATTTAGGTCCCATTAGGTTTTATTTTTGTTAATAATTTTGGTGAACCCGACCGTACTTTCTACCACCTTCTCAGTCTTTTTCATTCCATCATCATGAATATCTCTATCACTGAATACCTACTTACCCACCCTGATTTTCTTCATCGAGTCCAAACCCTTTTTTACTACCGACATGCATCCAAAATCTATGTATGACACATTTCTTCGAGGCCTTTTCTCAACATATAACATTCAGGGCAATCCTCCACTGACATTCACCCTTTTGACAATGACCCACCACTTTACATCATGTCCCGCATCTACAATGTTTTGTCAAAGCGTACTCTTATTGATAATGGCTCTAAGCTTAATCTATGCCCCATGTCCTTTCTCCAAGCCATAGGTTTGTCTTCTCATGACATTAGCCCTTCTTCCATTTCCCTCTATGCTTATGATGGTTCTATTCGTCCATGTCTAGGCCATGTTACTTTGCCTTTAACTGTCGGCCCTAAAACTCTCCCCACCATTTTCTTTGTTATTGATTTCCCTGTCTCATATAATTGCTTGTTAGGTAGACCATGGCTCCACGCCATGCAAGTTGTTCCCTCTACCATCCACCATTGCATCAAATTATTACATGAATGTGTTGAGTATACCATCTTCCAAGATCATGATCCATTTCAATATTATGTCCATGACCCTCATACTAGTATCCCTATTCCTCGCATTGACACCACTAATGAACCTCAGCCTTTGGACGACCAACCACATTTACCACCACTTGAGGGAGCTATTTTTTTAGTAGATGCCATTCCCCCTCCATCACCCATTCCCACCACCGTAGTTCCATATCAGTCACCCCTCCTTCGTGAACACTATCATCCCATCTCCGCCAATACCAACCACACACCCACCCTTCACGTGTACCCTCTTTATCGTGACTCATTTTGGGACCATGTTCCATTTGATCCCACATGTGATGAAACCATCTATTCTCTTTGGTCTAGCTCACCTTGGCTTTACCTTTGATGACCTTCAACCTTCTACTCATGCCTCTCATCTCTATTATGATTTTTTCACCATTACTGCCACTTATGGTTTATGTGTCTTTGATCTCCTCGTTTATCTACCGCATACCCCGTGTTCTTTACCACTCACATTAGGGGAATCCTGGATTACTTACATCGAAGGTACGTTAGACCCTAGTCACACTGACATCTCATTCCCCATGCCCTTTGTTGTATTTTCATTTGTAATAGTTATTTTCTAGCCATTCACCCAACCTCACTGATGGTACACACATGGTTTTCCACATCCTCCATTTATAGATGAAGAATACACTATGGGCATGTACCATTTGTCTCTCACTGGATCATTATGTGATCAACCTGATACTATAGCTTTCCAAGTTGCTAATTCTGATCCCTTTGACTTTGACCTAGAGGATGATGATCTCTTGATGAGTTCACATAGCCTCTTCTCACATTACTGCTAGGGGCATATCACCTGACATGTTTCCTTTCCTCACATATCAACATTTCCATCATCTATCATCACATCCTCATTACCCATGATGACACACCCTAGTGCTTCGGTTCACACTGGACTATTGAGGGACCACTATTACACTAAACCCCACACACTGCACTACTAAACCTATACATATACATCCTACATTATCCTATACATACCTCATCTACTAGTCATTTATACATCATCTATATCATACACGCTACACTATATTCCCTTACACATGGGTCTAGTTCCACCTATCATCGTTCCATCCACCATTTCTATACATTGCTATCATTACATTCATACATCTTACCTATCCTACATCCTACACTAGATTTCCTTATACTTGGGTCTAGTTTTATCTATCATTAGTACACATTCTATTTCTACCTAGCCACACACACTACATTACATTTCCTACACCACACATTCACATACCTTGGTCATCTACACTACATTGTTCTACATGCTGCACCCACCACCCTATGACACACTCTAGTTCCTCGGTCCATACTCGATTGCCAAGGGTTTACCAATCAAATGGACCTTACCTACATGTGACATGTCATAACACATTTCATCGACTTGTGACCAATGCTCTAGGATATATCATCACCCATACTCATCATCATATCATGTAGTGGTATACACCTTAGGTTAAATCACCACTCCTTTCCCCATTCTACATTATCCTCTTACATACTATCATCACATATTCTATTATCCTATTCTCAGTCATTCTACTACATCATCACCTCTCCTACTCGTCCATTAGTGGTATACACTTTAGGTTAAATCACCACCCTCACCTTCTTCATCACATAGTGGTCTACACTTAGTGCTAACATCACCACCTTTTGTTATTCACCGCCTACTTATCTACACTTCATACACCCTCATCACTCATCTCATAGTGACATACGCCATAGGCTAGATCATCACCTTCTTCTTCCATCTTATAGTGATATATGCTTAGGGATAAATCATCACTCCTATATCCAACCAAGTTGTGGTATACACTTAGGCTATAGGGTCACACACACCTTTCTATACGACGCATTCCCATCCATTCATCTCATAGTGATATACACTTAGGGCTAAATCATCACTCCTCTATCCAACCAAACTGTGGTATACACTTAGGCTATAGGGTCCACGCATAGCTTTCCATACATCTCATCATCCTCCACTCATCTTATAGTGATATATGCTTAGGGATAAATCATCAATCATCTATTCAACAAAGTCATGATATATGCTTCGGATATAGGGTTCACACACATCTTCTCCACCTATCACATTTCATCACCACTACACATACACACTCATCACCATGCACTAGACACAACCAACATTACTCGACCATTTCCCCATGATGAACTCTTGTTTATGGTTCATTCTTGACTACTGAGGGGAAAAAAATTAAACCTCACTGAATACATTTCCATACACTTGGGGGCATGTTGCTCATATCATTCCATCTTGCATTCCATTCCATCCATCCAAAACATACTTGCATTGTCTTGGTAGCATTTATTTTTATTACTAGTGTTTTTCATGTTCACTTTACTACAAATGTTAGCTTTCTTTTCTACATGTTATTATCATACACACATGTGTGTTCACGCCTTTGTTTAGTGTGATCATAGATACATGACATTTACATGCAGTATGGATGCTCACCTTCTACCCTTACTATACTGGTCACTGGGGGCATCCACATTTGTCTCATATAGGTTCTATTGTTTCATTTTGTACTTAGAATTTTATACTACTTGCTTATACACGCTTTGAAATATTGGTTTTCACTTTAACATGCTAACGAGTGTTCCATGTGCAACACTTATTTTACAGGAGTACATGTTTCCTTAACTACATGTTTGTTTTTACTTGTTTCTTTGTTTTCCATTATTTGTGGCTTTTCCCTTTGCTTGTGTGCACACTTTTCTATTGTTTGTGGCCATGATGGCCTTACATGTCTTGTAACATTGTGAGTGATGTCCCATGTTTGAAATCCTCTTTGTGTGGTCTCTTTTTTTCTTGCATGTTTACACTAATTTTCTTAGTAGTTTTTACATTATCTATGTCTTTTACACTTATTTGCATGCATGTGTTCGGACTAACACTTGTATTGGATAGCCATCCCTTTTGTGCATGCCTTGGTATCTACCAATGCTTTCCCTCTCCCCCCTTGCAGGGCTGAGTTGGTTACAAGGTCGAATGTGGTTGGTCCTCTCTTGGGGCTGAATTATCCTTCTAGGGTCATCACATGTGCCCCCAAAGAGGGGGCATCATTGAGGGTTTCTACTAATACAATGTATTTACACCGGTTCACACACAATGAGTGAGTTTAGACTAGTCTATGAACTCCATACACAAGTGGCCTTAACAGGACATGGTGTCCTTTGAAAATTCTGAGAGTGGTCATAGGCTCAAGGGTTATAGTGGGTGGCCTCTCTACACTTCTCCATCCAAATGACATAGGATCACCTTAAAAACCAATGTAATACAAAGATCTCTTCAAAAATTTCAGCATAAGTGGTTAGAGTTGGAGGACACCAAAATTTCCTCCCTACACTTCTTCATTAGGGTGGCGTGAGATCACCCAAAAAACTCGTGACATCATAGGATATCCTTCTACACCCTTTTTCTCGACATGGATCAAGTGCACATGTTCCATTTTTTCATTTACACTTTCTATTCTAGTGTACTTTACATTTGCATACTTTACACAACATTTTTACATACATACATATTTGACTACTTGATCATTTTCTCCTTGTAGGTCTACCATATGAGAAATAAAAGTCAAATTGGGGGCAACAACAACAAACAATGAAATGACAACAAAAATGACAATGAAAACACACCATGATGGTATTTTCCATACTAACCATGCAAGTACACCACACACATGTAAAAATACACACGCATTCTGCCCTAGGTTCACTCTCATCACTTTTTACACATGTTTCATCTTTAGAATCCACACTCCTCCACATTATTTTTTTCATTCCACACTTCAAGTTCATCGGCGCATTTTATTTTATACTCTATACATACATCAGGTATGCTTTTCTATATAATTTATGTTACTGAGCTATTCACTCACCAACATAAAGTGGGGGAAAATGTAGACAAAAATATTGCACATTAGACAATATTTATCCCAATCTTATACTACTATTTATAAGGTTCTCAAGTGTACAAATTACCAATTAATCCCCCTTTTTGCCATCTTTGTTTTATGTTTTACTTCATCTTTCCCACATATTTCTTGATACTTATCACCCCATTTTCTAACTTCCCCAAGATTCTAGCCCTAATTTGGGTGCCCCACCCGTACTTAGGCGCCCCATCCCCACTCTAGGCTCCCGATCTATGATTAGCCTCCTTCGCTCCTTTTTGGGTCACTTCTAGTTAGTCATCTTTATATTTTCCTCAGTCGACATTGTTGGGATTAATTACAAAATTAAACTTGAGATCCCTATAAATATAAAGCTTATAAGACCATAATAGGGGTCCTAGGTCATTACATCCTATCACTACTATCACTTTATCTAGGACTACATCCATTGCACCATCTTGCATCCACATAACACCATACATTCAAGCTAGGAAAGTCTGCATCACACACATTCTTAGAGGAGGAGGGATTCTATTCATTCTATTATACTATCTACATCTTCTATAGCTACATAGCTTGCTATTTCACAAAGTACAATTGCGCACTTAGAGCACACTAGGACATGACACACACTCACTTGAACTACATTAGGGTCTGTAATGTAGTACAATACTCAACAATAAGTCCACCGAGTTTGGCGGTGAGAGGTCAATTTGACCCCTTCTTCTTCTTCATGTGTAGGGTGTCATCCATTTCATCTATGAATCTAGTGTGACAGACATAGAGTATTCAAAGATACTTAGTGACCATGCCAAATTAGGGTTTTGAGCATTTATACTATTCTAAGTGCCCAGAATCCAGGACTGGGGCACCCCTGGTGGCCCAATACACTCCCAGGTGCATGTGGCACTTTAGACAGTCCAAATCTACCCTCTGTAGGGCCTCTAAGTGACCATATGCACTATCGAATTCCAATTCCAGATATGTGACAACCTTAAAAGTCACCTTCAATCAGCCAAGTCATTTTCTTACTCCCCTCTTGCATTCTAGGTTTTATTTCCATTAGATCAAATCATGCAATTAATTTACATCACTTTAGCATATCAGTTTTACTATCATTTGTTACTATTTAACATATTTATTTACAAACATTTTAGTCCTCCTATTTAGATTAACATTAATACCCTAATACCCCATTTAGGTCCCATTAGGTTTTATTTTTTTAATCACTTCCCATCTCGATTGAACTTGGGAATAATCTTCATCGATCCTTGTGGGAGGTCATGTCGAGATGGTAAGGCCAATGGGCCTATGACATTTCCCACAAGTACATTAACAACCATCTTCGAAAAGGTTATATGCAAGGGTAAAATAACGTGAGATAGAACAAGTGCTTGAATTGTAGTGATTTCTCCCTTACTCACTCTTTTAGGACTTGATGTAAGGATTATGGATTTATGTAGATTTTTTCTCCTTAGAGGATATAACTTAAAAACTAAACTTTCATTGAAAATAAAAAATTCAATCAAATTGACCTTTTTCTTTTTCTTCTCGCGTAAACCTCCTTCATGCCAGTTTGAAATATTTACTGTGAAATGATCACTGACACGTTCCAGATAAACTCTATCCTTTTCTATTTTCTCTGTTTCTTGATCACTTTGTGCCTAAATAACTCTAGAAAATCTCACAACTTGATTTTCTTCGTTATCCAATACTGATGTGATAAGATAAAAATGATAGTTGTTTGTGTGCTTTTCCCAAATAGCTTGCCTCAAATATGATGATATGTCTTCTTGAGTATCTGCAAAAGGAATATTTGGTTTCAAGATAGGTGAGTTACATGTAATATTTATATATATTAATGCCTTGGTTGAAGAGGGCCATGTTTATGAACATCGATCAACACGTGTCAGGAGGTCTTCTAGCCACAAGTGTGGGTGCTCTTCTTCTAAGGTCTTCGATGTAGATTTCTCTATCAATGGATCTATCAACAGCCAAAAATGTTGTAAGTTTTCTCATTTTTTCCAAGCTATTATTCAAAGGTTGGCAGTAATGTCTCCTTGAAAATATTCATTGGGCACAAGATTCAGTTGAAGAACTAGAGCTTTTGTAGAGGGGATAGTCATAAAGATTTAACCAAGCACTGGTTAATGATTCTTGAATCCCTAGTAGAGTCACCAAAAACTATTAGCAAATGGATTTTCATGCATGAAAATGACATGCAATAGTCAAGGGAAAAAGTCCCTCCTTAATGAAGGTGAGGTTTCCTTTATTGAAAACCAAAACTATATTTACATCTATACATTCAAAATTGTATGTGGGGGTGTTTTGGGACATCAAATGGAAAGAAGTGTGAATGAGGGAGATGAAATGGAATGAAGGAAAGAAATGGAAAGGAATGGATGGAAGGAGCATACAATAGTTAGGTAAAAACAGAGCCTAATATTGCATAGAGAAGAAGAAGAACAATGAATAACTAACTTAAATAAAATAGAGTTTGAATTAGCTAAACAAGAATAAATGAAAGGGAACACACAGAGAAAGTATATATTAGATATTGATCATCGTGAACAAGAAAAAATGATTAATAATGTTGATAATACGATCAAATATAGTATTCACATGCAAGATTTAAACACTAACATCTAATGAACATAAGAACATCAAATCCTACAAGAGATAATGAATGGGACATAAAGCTCATATTAACTTTTAAAATGTCTTCACAAAATAACACAAAGTTTCTTCTTGAAACAAAGCTTGCAAAAATTATTTATTCTCCTCTCTCAAAATCACCTTTACAAATGATCCCTAACTTCCTTTTATAACTCAAAGGGCTCATTTGTAAGGCTGAATTTGAGAGAGGAGAAGAAATATTTTGTGCAATATTTTTTCAAGAAAGAAACTTTGTTTTATTTTGTGAAGAAAATTTTAAGAGTTAAAGAAATATGGGCTTTGTGTCCCATTCATTATCTCTTGTAGCATTTGATGTTATTATGTTCATTATATGTTAGTGTTTAAATCTTGCATGTGAATATTATCTTTGATCTTATTTTCAACATTATTAATCTGTTGTTCTTGTTCATAGTGATCAAGCTCTAATATCTACTTGCTCATGTGTGTTCCCTTTCATTTATTCTTGTTTAGCTAATTCAAACTTTGTTTTATTTGAGTTAGTTATTCATTGTTCTTCTTCTTCTCTATGCAATATTAGGCTCTATTTTTACCTAACTATTGTATGCTCCTTCCATCCATTCCTTTCCATTTATTTCCTTCATTCCATTTCATCTCCCTCATTCACACTTCTTTCCATTTGATGCCCCATATAATTTTGAATGTAGAGATGCAAATACAGATTCTAGTTTTCAATAAATGCAACCTCATTGTCATTGAGGATGGAATTTTTCCCCTGATTGTTTCATGTCATTTGCATGTGTGCAAATCCATTTGCTAAGAAAGGCACATTCTTCAACCCAAAGGGCATAACTATATATGAAAAATTCCCCACTCAGTGGTGAAAGTTGTCTTTTCTTGGTCTTCTTTAGCAATCCGCACTTGATGATAACTAGAGAATCCATCAGTGAAAGAGTAAATATTGTGCCTTGCAATGCCCTCTAAGATCTCCTTAATAAAAGGTGTGGGAAAAGGATATATAACACATGAATCATTCAACTCTATGTAATCACATAGATCCTTATCCTACCATATTTATTTATGCTTATCACCATGGGGCTAACCCACTCTAACTCCTCAATGGGCTCAATGATTCCAAATTTCAACATTTTATCAATCTCTTCCTTAACTTTGATGCACTGATTAAGATTCAACTCTGTATAGCATCTTCCTAACCAGTGCACACCTTCCTTTAAATTGATCCTCATCTCACCCAAAGAGGGATGCAATCCCTTCGACTCATGATAGCCTCACGGAAATAAGTCTTGAAATTCATGTAATAGCTTAATAATGCTTGACACTTATTTTTCAGACCAATAGTCACTAATAATGGCTTCCTTAGGTTTTGTATTTGTCCCAATGTTGACCTTCTTCATTTTAATAGGCTCATGATAAGCGTGCACCTTCTCATAAACACTATATAAGACCTTGTGTGTACCTATAGTGTGATCAATATCCATATTCTTTACTTCTTCATCATTAATCACATAAACTAGCTTACCCTTTTATTTTTCTAGCCAGGTGTGCCCAAATTGCTCCTCATCTATCTCTTCTTCTTCAAAGCACACCTCTAAATATAACTCTCCAAACATATCTAATAGGATTTCCTCATCTTTTGCACTATCCCCCATCGTAAGGTGCTTCACAATCTATAATGCTTCATTCACCAGAGGTTTAGTAGAAAATAGTCAAAGGTCTGAATCATACTTGAGGTCATCTCCTACTAATTAATCTGTTGCTCTTGTTATCTCTGCATGAACATACCATGCATGCGCGCAATTGGTTAGGGTGGCATTGAACTTATTCACCTAGACTAAGGGTGGAAAGGCCTCTTGCCTCCTATGTCCAAAGTCTCTCACACTTCTGAATGTGGTGTGAAGCAAAATCCTTCCCATGGAATTCACATATTTGTGAAGGTACATTGTTCCTTAAAAACTTATTAGAAAAGGTGATTCTCACCTCTCGTCTTTCCAAAAGGTTGTCTCTGTGTGTAGTCACCAATGCGCTGCTTATCCCACATAGGTTATAAACCAACATATTTCTTCTGTCACCCTCATCCTTCCACTAGAATTCCATGGTGCACAAAAATACATTAGGGTTTCTTTCACTAATGTACCGAGGTACCTAGTTCGACTTAAACACCGAAAAACATGTGTCATGATCAAGTGAGTAACTATATTCTTGATCTCTTTCTGACCATTTCATACATTCTATGTGTCCGGTTGTCATAGGGAAAACTAGTTGTATTTCACTCATAGAATGAGCATCATCCCACTATATAACACCTTCCTTAGATGATTCAAGATATTCCAGATCCCTAATTATATGCGTATATATCCTATTCAGATCCTCTTCACTCAAGGGTTCTAGATAGGGCGTAGATTTCCCATCTATCAAATAAATAATCACACTCTCCTCATCGTTCTCAAAATTGATTAACCTTTATTGAAACGCATATCAATATTATTTGAGTAACACCATGGGCATCCAAGCAATGTTGAAAACTATTTTCTTCTATAAGAACCAAGACCGCAAAGTCCCCATTGAACTTGGCCCTTTGTATAGTAATAGTAGCATCCTTCAATACTCTAATGGGCGTGGCTCTAGTCCTATTCACCATATACATCACATTCGAAGAGGGTTGTAATGGTGGTCTCCCCATCGATTCCACACATCCAAAGTGAGTACATTTACTTCTGCACATGTATCAATTAGTATGTTACTCAACAACCACCCATCAAAAAATACATTCAGAGTAATCTCTTTATCATACTCAAGACTATGAGGAGGTAAGTTCACATGTAATATTTTTCTCTCGCGCTCAAATCCAACACGCGTGATATCTTCTCCCTCAACCATTCCCCTAACAAAGGAATGATATTTTCTGGCATAACATCTTACAAACCTCCTTCAAGTCATCAACATATTTATGAGGAAGCTCAAATTTCTTTTCTGCTCCATCTTCCTTGAATATTCTTTCAAGCATTGTATCTCACCCTGCAAGTTTCTAATAACCTCCATAGTCTCTTGATAAACTTCCTTCTGATGGGCAGGATTTGGATATTTCACATTTATAACCTCTTTCTTTGTAATAACAAGTTTCTACTTCAGGCTCTCACGAGCGCGTGCAACCTCAACACATGTAGTCACTAACACATGAAGCATCTTAGGATCAATCACAATCTTAGGCATCCATTGGTCTTCTATGACACGCTACACTTTAATCATCCCTATGCCATTATCATTCTTCTTATAGTTATTACTCATGTGATCATATAACTTAGGACATTATTCAAACTTATTTTTCTTCCCGCACCATGAGCATAATATGTTCTAAGGGAATTCACACCTATAATGATCAGGGGATCCTCATGTAAAATAGGTTCCATGAGGGAAGTCACTTCTTCCACCATCGTGACCATGACATATGTATCCTCCTCACTAACCTATACTTCTATCACCTCCATCGAGCACCTTTTATGATGCTCTCCTTCCATATCCTTTGAATTATTCATGATCCTAGTTTAACACATGCCATTTTCAATAGCATCATGAATCTGATCGATCAATCTACAATTCTCTATATCATGAGTGTGACACTTACAAATATTTACTAGCAAGACATGTTCTTCCAGATCACATGATGTAACAATGACAACTACTTGAATCATGATGTAAGTGATAGATCTCACAATCCAGAACATGGTGCACAAAAATTTATGAGGGAAACAATCCTTAGTATGTCCTTCAACCTCACAATCTATACACCATATCTAGCTACACATCTCATGAGTTGAGTTAGGAAAAAATTTCTCTAAATGTTTTTCCATAGTATATGCAATTTCCACCTCTAAGAAAGGGCTAAATCTAGTGTTTACACTCCCAACTTCCTCAACACACAGAGCTACCTCCAAAACCTCACAAAATATGTAAACATCTTATGAGATAGTGCCCTTCTAAAATATGTGATCGAATCACCAACAAACCACTTGTATATGCTGGCTAGGGTGAATATCATAAGACAAATTTGATAAAAAGTTTTAAAGAATGTATCATACTCCCTTACTCTCTTAACCATGCCTTGCTTAATTTCCTTCAAAGACGCTAATGATTTTATATTCAAACTCAAGTATATAAAAATAAACTAAGAAAGCATCATGTAGTGCGTTGTAATCTACAATAGCCTAGTTCAAATAATACTTCATATACCAACTATTTGGTGCCCTTGCAAAGTAGTAGCAAACTGATTTGCCTTATGCTCAAGAGTTGTGATTCCCTTAGTGTGCCATAGTATTTCACACATGTGCACATGCTCCGCTACATCTTCAATACCTCTGTACTTTTGTAGGTGAAGAGACATCTCGTAATAGACTTGTTGTGGCTAGTACGGACCATGCCCACCAGATCAGAACTGTATTACCTCCAATATTCCCTCCACCTCCATAACCACTAGATCCACTAGATATTGAACCACCTAATCCTCCTGATCCACCTCTTGTAGTGGGCACCGGACAGAGGATGAGATACTCGTGTTCCAACTATTTTTCTCAATTTAACTCCCACATCCGAGAAGTTTTGTTACTTCTAGATGTATTACCCATGTTCTACGTGGCCATGCTCTGTCTTGATGATGCGCCAAAAATATACCACCAATTGGACACCCAAACAAAGAAGATGTCTGCGCAACCATAGATGAATTTTTTATCTAAAGAACTTTTGTATTCAACGGAAAATGAAATCTACCTGTCGCTACTCTATCACCAACACTAGCATGTTTCTCAATAACTGTTTCAGAACTAGAACACCAAGTGCAAGGGAAAGGTCACCAGGTGGGATTAGATGCATGCCTATGGTCCTTATTCTTTATTCTTCTAACACGCTCTCATATGAAGCTAAAGGGGATTATCTTCCGCACTTTCCTAAATGGGGGAGTACCGAATGCTCAAGTTCCATGTCCTCCGCGTGACCTCAAATACTTTGCGCATCACTTGTCTCCGCAACTCCATAGACTCCTCAATGCCACACTTCTTTGATAATTCCCTCTCCTCGGCTTCATTATACTTAATCCATCTTTCATATCTTTCCTTTTCTCATTGTAAGGTCCACCATATCTCACTACACCTACTCCGCCGCCACGTGCGGTGGGGTTTAGCTAGCCATAGGTTGTTCTTCCAAATCTAGAGTCACCAATAAGATCTTAATTGTTAAAGGGATAACACACAAATAAGATCCTCTTGGCTAACACAAAAATGAAACTCAACAACCTCTGGATAGGAATAAGTAGAATAAAAATACTCCAACATATAAGCGTGCAACATACCTCTCCGTTAATGATCTATAGCACATGTCAAAGTTACATCGACATCATAAAGAGTATGGTAATATTCTTGTGTCGAAAAAATTGTTCTATACCTCTAATTCCACTTTGATGCATATGCTACCAACCACTCATACAACTTTATGGGAAAAAACAAAAGAAATTCTCATAGAGTTCATGATACAAATGTTCTTCAACCCACATAGAGCATTGAAATTGGGTCCAATATTATATTGTGAACAAACTGGTCATCTAAGTCCATAACCCAACTCTCAATGTTGTCAAAGTCATTTGATACATATTCATCATACAACATCCTTACAATAGATTGAAAAGAGTTCTAGAAACGGAACCAAAATGTAGTCTCTATTTCTTTCTCAAAACCCTAAACAAACCGACACATCACTCAAACATATTTGTAGACACCAAAATTGGGTCACACTCCCCTTGGTCCCCTTTCAAATAACCAACTTAAACACATTCACCTAACCATGACCCTTATACCCCACATTAATATTAATTTAATTATTTACAATTAAATTAATACTCATCCTCACTTCATTCATTATTTAATTACCTCAATTAAAACCAATTTCCACCTCACCCCACCACCTCACCTAGACACCTCACCATAGACCTATTCATAGCATGCTTCCATAACTAACTAAGACTTAGCCCTACTTACCTTAATGAACTAGGACTTAGTACAACCCTAAAAGCACATGCCTATTCTCCCTCTAACCACTTTCCCATGTAAGCACAATGAACAACATTTCATTTAGACTCGGCACAAATGAGAAAAATATGGGAGAGGATAGCCAAGATCTACTATTTTAGATAGGCCTAGGATATCTTGCCTTAATTGACATCGGTCAACCTGAAACCGACGCCGGTAACCCTAAACTATCATCGGTTACCATATAACCATTTTGTAACCTTTTTTGAGAGGTTAGACACATTCTTGATTTTTGGAGCAAATGAGATATACATGCAAGCAAGAACCAAAGCCCTTTCCCATATCTAGCATCCATTGTAGACACTAAAATTAGGTCACACTCCCCTTTGGTCCCTCGATGAATAAACACCCTTCATCACATTCACCTAGCCATGGCCCCCTTCACCCCACTAATATTAATTGAATTAATTGAATTTAATTAATTCATTATTTAAATATCTTAATTTAAATAATATCCACACATACACTTCACTTAGACACCTCACCAAGCTAACTCACCCTAAAAACCTATTCTTAGTAAGTTACCATAACTAACTAAGACTTACCTAAACCCTAAAAATCAATGCCTACATTCCCTCTAACCACATTCCCGCATGCTTACAAGAAGATTCCAGTCTAATCCGTGGGTTAATGAAATGAGATCTGAGGAAATCAAGAGGATCTCCCTAGTTTAGTAAACCTAGGAAATCTTACTTTGACCGACGCCGGTTACCCCTAACCGTCGCTAGTTAAGCCAAAACCACCGTTAGTTATCCTTTTAACCCCAAAACAACCTTATTCTCAAGGTTGGTAGAAGGTTAGAAAAAGATTGGAAAATTTGTCGAATATTAGAACACTTCGAGAGAGATATCACATCTTTGAGAATGAATTCTAGTGAGAACATGCATGCAAGGAAGGAGATCAAGCATCTTTTCCTACACAACCATCCCAAAGAATGATCCGATTTAACCAAGCAAAGAGGAATGTACATACAACCCATGTAGAAGCTTTCCTTCGATTGGTGATCACTTGCAGCCTTCAAACCTCTCATCAACACTCCATACCTCACTCCTGAGACATCCATGACCGTAATCCCATACTTCAACAGAAAGTATAACATCATACTTATCTAGTTTTTTCATTTCATCATTATTTTATCATCTATTGTTTACCTTTCCACCTATTGAAATTCTCCAACACTTCCATCTCCTATACCCATTAAAATCTCACCAAATCCTACCCAATTCACCCAATACCTCATCCTCGACTAACAAAATCCTTTGTGCATCAATCACAAAGGAGACCCAAAACATATTCTATGGCATTCCTAGATTTCCACGAATCAAGCACCCGATTACACCTAACCATCGTCGGTCACCCTTAACTCGACATCGGTCTCTGTATTTTCCCATACAACCCAAAACAGAGACCTACCCACCTAATTTCATCTCACCCTCATCCATCTGTCAAATATACCTGAGACCTCTATCAGACCTGCAGAGATCCAAAACTAGTCACTTGACCTTCGGATCCTATTCTAACCTAGCCTGTTAGATTAGATCTATTTCTTATTGTGTTTTAAGTGAGATACCTAAATCATTTCGAACTACAATAGGATTAACTTTGTTTACAACATTAAATTATTTAAAATAGTGGACTGATAGCCATCTAGGAAGTATCACACTTCCTAGATCTAGCATACGCTAGGTAGTTCACTGCATATATTGTTTAATTCCTTCTGGTGGTCTTGCTTTTCATTATAGGTAGTTCCTCCTAGCCAAAAGGAAGCTCTCACGATTAGCGTGTGAATTGAAGTCATATGAGCGTAGCAACCCATCAACCAACATTTGAATAGGTATTCCTCCTACGCCATTACCCTATTTATTTCGTCAATACTTCAAAGAAATGATCTAGAATCAAGTGAAACATTTTCGCATACACCGGTGGGACCACCTTCCATTTTATCACTAGCCATGGATCCCATCCAACCTAATACTATCGCTACTAGGAGATGAGGAGTTGACACGACTCCTTGACCAAAACCCCGCCGCTTTACAATTTTACCTTTCCCATTTGTCTACTTGAGATGACTCGGGTCGGTTGATATATGACATGCCCATATCTCCCCCTTGACTCTCATTCCCACTCTTGCATCAGCCCCATCTCGGCTCTCTGTGTTGCCTCGCATCTACCTTACCCCTAGTCGTTTCACAGCCTAGGTCCTTACCGCATTTATGATCGCCACATCCGCCATCTCCATGGCACTGTTACATCCACCATACCCTTGAAAACTACCCAAACATAACCTCATCTACCCCTAATGTCTCACACATACACGTAGCTATATTACCACCTCTTATGTCGGTGACCCCTACCCCATTTTAGAACTTCGTCATTTCCATTCCACAATCATTAGCCCTATTGCCACTTTAGGGTTACCATGCCCCTTCCTCCTCCCTTATACATACTATCAACAACCTCCCATTTCATCCATTATTCACTCTGTGTAGGTACCCCCTGTTTCACTACCTTCTTCTCAATCAACCAACATGGAAGCCCCATACACCGGAGAGCCACCCCTGTTATATGCCCAAAACCAATCTTCTCATGCTATAGGAGGCACATAATCATCACAACCCACCAACGACCTAATTAAATTGATGTTGAAAGATGTAGACATTGGAGGCATCGGTTTCGTGCTCGCCGCAACACTCTCACCTACGACGAGATTTGTAACGTGCCCATCCACCAATACATTCCCATCCACTCATACCCCGTGCATTGGGAAATGCCTAAATTCAATCATTTCAATAGAAAAGAACCACCTCTATCATAACTCCTTCCACGACACCTATTATAGCTCACACCACACCCTTACCCATAACTCAACCTACACCTAAACCCAAACCCATACCTACAAAATTTGTCTTGATTAAACCTATTACCACTTTAGGGGTCACCCCGACCACTAACCTTACTCATCCACCTATCAAACTGCCGAGGATTTAGCTATATTTTCCAAAGTCAACACCATACCTACTCCTACACCTAAACAAAAGAACCAAACTCATCGACCTCATACCCCGGCTGCGCCAATCACACCTACACCTATCCCATTTTTCTTAGGATCTCAGCTTCCCCACATGGTCAAGAAACCTCCACCCACCAATAAACCAAAAACACAACAACCCATTCCTTCCTCACAAACCTCTAATCTCCCCGGATTCCCAACACGACTTACACCAAGCACTTGCAAAGACTCTCCCCGACTTGGCCTTCGTGATTTTTTTGCACGATCTTTACCACCCATACCTCCTATGCCTCGCTTTTTCTTCACTACCCACTACACTTGCGGGCCGAGATCTAGCCAGGATTCCTTTCGTTTCTCTCACACCCCAAGCACGACCCAAGTCATCTACCTTCATATCACCCCGTTATCCCCATGGGTAACTCGCTCTCTTTGTCCATCTACTTTTCCTTCTAGACCTCATACACCCACATCACCTTTACCCAAGAAGGTGTAACCCAAAAGCAAAACTCCACTACCCCACAACAAGGTAGTCAAAACAACCACACACCCTCCTACCCATCCATCTACTATACCCCTACCTAAACAAACATGACCGACACCTAAAACCACACCAGCACCTCAACCCATAGCTCGATCCACTCCTCCTCTTCCAAAGACCATTCCTTGACAATCAACCACACCTACATCCAAACCTACGATCACTTCCCATTGTGATCCACTAGCAGGGTCCTATGCCAAAATTTTAACCAACCTCTTGGAGACTTCTGTCATCACATTACCACCACTCAGACCTTACAACCCCCTCAAACCCAAGCCAAAAGGGTTTGACAATACTAAAATTTACGCATACGCATACGATGTGGAGAACTCAGTAAGGCCTTGAGAAATGTACATATCTAATTATGTCCACTCGTAGAAACCAACTTTAACGATGACGACCTTCTCGAGGAGGATCCTACTTCACCAACACTCATTCCCACACAACCCACTCCATAACCAAAACTTTCATCCTCACAACTCCTAGAGCCACCCCAAGATTTTAAATTAACATGGTTTGTATCAAAGAACTTTCCATGCCACCACCCCATATGTTGTTGTGCCACTCACCTCACAAGGCTTTTCTCCTCTAGTAGGTTTTTTCCCTTCATGTCATTATACCACTCATCCTACACCTTCTCCATTTAACAACTCCCCTCAAATCAACATGATACACGTCACTACACATGCACAGAAGGATAAGGGAAAAGAAAAGGAAACTGACCCACCAACCAATCCTATACCCAACATACCATCTGCACCCATAACTAAAATCACTATCCGCGCCCTACGTACCCCATTTCTAATGGCGTCACACATCACACCATGCTCAAACAATTACATAAATCTCCCCTCAAAATATCCTTATATGACCTCATTTAAACCTTAGAATCCCACCGTAAAGCTCTCATGGAGGTTCTTCAATCTATTGAGGTTTTAACCAATGACCCTACACTCGTAACCTCCATTATCACACCCCATCATGTAGCGTCTCTCACCAAATTACCACCTTCATCTTCACACCACCCTATTCACCAAGTATCCTCCCTTAGCTTCTCAGAGGAAGAGATCACGCCACACCAAAATGATGACCCGGACCCATCCCTCTTCATCTCTATCCACATCGATGACATACGGGTACACCATGTGATGATTGATGGGGGTGCTAGCATTAACATCATTTCATCCCATGCATTCGCTCAAATGCGCATACCTAAAAATTACATGCATAAACATCCGGTCATGTTACATTCATTCAATGACGCTATCACCTCTACACTAGGCACCATCATCCTCCACATTCGCATGGGCCCCCGCACTATTCCAAAATTGTTTTATGTCTTAGAGGGGGAATTCCAATATAACATATTGCTTGGCAGACCCTGGATCCATGTCATGGGTTATGTTCCTTCCACTTTGCATCGTTGTGTAAAGTTTGAACATGAAGGACACACTTATACCATTCCAGCTGACCCCTCACCTTTCAAAACATGCAACATGCTTTACCAACCCAATGATGTGCTCATACCTATTAAGCCGTCTACCTCCACAACCGCTACTTCTTCACCTATGCCTCCACCTACCAGTATAGCCACTGCTTCTACCGCACATACCTCCTCCATTCCTACCACTACCATAACCTCCACAGCTGACCCATCAGATTCCCAATCCATTAACTCTACCTCAGCATCGACCTCCGACACTTTATCCATACCAGCTACCTACATACCAACCATCGATCCTCAAGGTGTTTTTCAATGCCTCACTGGGGAGTAATGATTGTATAGTGTCAACACATTCCTTACTCCACAAGAGTATGGAAGCCTTCACCAACACCCATGTTACGATCACCATATAGGAGAATATCTCCTTTATAGTCCTTCTTACCTTCGTACTAGTCTCGATATGGGGAATTGATACTACCACTTACACACCCGAACCACCACCACAAACCCGCCCATTTTCTATTGACTTCCAATCACTTACTAATCACCATTTTGCCCACACCTTCCTACACTGATGTGCATGGAATGGTTTTAGTTTTGACTTTTATGAGCAAGGCCACCATACTGTTATTCCATGTACCACCCACAAACATAACGACCGTAGTGGTATCGGCTTTCCGAACCACCTACCAAACAGCCCGCATTGAACTCATTAAGGACACTATCTCTTCTACACCTTCTTCATCTACTTCACCTTCATCACCACCTTCATCGACGAGCAGTCTATGGATCCCGATTCTATCCCTCGTAAAAAAAATTCATAAACACCATTTCATTTGTGCCTTTGACATATCAACGCAAGGGCAAGGCCCTTTCCACTCTTCCTTCATGTATCATGAAATTATTGATGATGATACACCTTCAATTAACATCATTCAATGTTAGGATGATGAATCCATACTCACCTACCTCGGTATAGAAGACTCTTATATTCATCGGTCATTACCTCCCGAGACGTAAACCATGTTGAATGAATCGACTATCGAGATCAACATTCATACTCGGGACAACTCACACATCCTAAAGATCGGACAATATTTATATGCTACCAACAAGAAGCCATCACTTATTTTCTTAAATATCATAACCATGCTTTCGCTTGGTCTTAGGAAGACATTCCCGATATTGACCCCACCATAGCGGTCCACAATATCGTAACTATTCCCAATGCCAAACCCATCAAACAAAAGCTGAGGAAAATGCACCCTCGCATTGCTCTTCTCATCAAAGAAGAACTTCAGTGCCTTCTTTCCATTTCCTTCATCTTACCCATTGATTATCCTCGTTGGATTTCTAACATTGTCCTGTCACTAAAGCAACCGAGGGATTCCACATTTGCACGGACTTCCGTGACCTCAACCTAGCCTACCCGAAAGATGGATTTCCCTTACCGGTATTAACTAGGCTGGTTGAACTTACCACCGCCATGAGATGCTATCACTCATGGATGGATTCTCAGTTATAACCAAATCCTACTTGCCCCAGAGGATCAACACAAAACCTCATTCATCACCCCTTGGGGGACCTTCTACTATCGAGTCATGCCTTTTGGCCTTAAAAATGTTGGTGCCACATATCAACGGGCTATGACTTACATCTTCCATGACATCATGCATCACATATTGGAAGATTACATGGATGATCTCTTGGATAAATCTAAATGCCACTCGAGCACCTAACCATCCTCAAAACCATCTTTGACCACCTCATTAAATATTACATCCACCTTCAGCCTAAGAAGTGCGTCTTCGCGGTTCTCTCAGGAAAGCTCTTGGGATTTATTGTTTCCCTCTGTGGTATAGAAGTTGACCCTGCTAAAGTCAAGGCCATTCTCAAAATGCCTCCACCTACTAACCTTAGACAACTCCGTAGTTTGCAAGGTAAGTTACAGTCCATTCGCCGTTTCATTTCCCAATTATCTGATCGATGTCAACCATTTCATCATTTTCTCAAGAAGGATGTCTCCTTTAAATGGGATGATGACTATCACAAAGCTTTTAAGGCCTTAAAACAATACCTTCTCCAACCAACCGTACTCATTCCACCTAAATACGATCAACCTTTTTACCTATACATATCAGCTACCGATCATTCCTTGGGAGCCATGCTTACTCATTGTGATGAACAACACAGGAGTAGGCAATTTATTACATAAGTTGTACTCTTTTGGAATATGAACCCTAATACAACCATCCTAAAAAAATATTCTTAGCCTTAATTTTTGTTGCCACCAAACTCCGTCATTACCTACGCAACCAAAAACCTATGTTATGACCAACATCGACCCTTACACTTCATGTATGCCAAACCTTATCAAAATCAGTGGGCCACATGATGGCTTATGCTTTTAGTTGATCTTGACCTCGAATTCATTCATCAAAAGTCCATCAAGGGCCAAGATATTGCTGACCAATTGGCCGACGCACCTATTTCTAGGGATCAACCCTCTAATTTTGACTTTCCAGATGAGTCAATTGCTACCCTTTCCCTGGACAAACCTCCTTACCAAATGACACTCTTTTTCGATGGTTCCAAGTGTTAGCGTGGGGGTGGGGCTGGTATTATCCTCATTCCTCTTGATGGTGAACCCATGCCTTTGTCTTTCAAATTATATTTTGAATGTACCAAAAATATTGCTGAATACGAAGCGCTCATACTAGGTCTCTAAGCCACCTATGCCCTAGATGTTAAATCAATCAACATCTTTGGTGATTCTCAATTGGTCATAAACCAAGTCAATGGTATGTACCAATGTTGTAACGAGATACTTCAAAAGTATAAACATCATGTAGACATAATTTTTACCACCTTTGATCGTTACACCCTTCAAACCATCCCACGTTCAACCAAAAAATTTGTAGATACCATGGCCTGCTTAGCTTCCCAAATACCCGCTTCACCTGCCGATTCTATAATCTTCATCACCATACAATGACTCCAATCACCTTCTTATTTACCTCACAATGTTTACTCGATTGGAACCAATACCCCGACCTGAGTGACCTTTGGTATAAACAATACTCTAACTACCTTTCTCTCTCCATCTTACCTCCTGATCTTACCCGTAATGGACAATGTGCCTTCCTTAAAAAGGTCTCTCATTACATCATCTTGGGGGGACTCCTCTATAAGCATGGATTTGATGGTATTATCTTACGATGCCTCACAAGTTATGAAATTCCTTATACCATTAAGGAGGTTCATGATGGCATATGTGGAGGTCACTTCAGTGGCCTTGTTGTTGCTAAGCATATTCTTCACCTAGGCTATTATTGGCTGACCCTTAACCATGATTGTTATTTGACTACGTCAAATGTTGTGTAAAATTCCAACAACATTCCAATCTTCATCATACACCCAATCATGCCTTACAAGTCGCTCGTGACCTTTGGCCCTTCTCTCAATGGGGTTTGGATCTTGTCGGAGAGATTAATCCTCATTTGTCCCAACGTCATCAATGGATCATCACTGCTACCGAATATTATACAAAATGGGTGGAAGCCATACCACTCATTTCCATGAAAGTAGAGAAAATATGTGAGTTCATTAATCACCACATTATTTGTCACTTTGGTGTTCCTCATCGCCTCATCACTGATAATGGAAAATAATTCAAAAATAAACATTGTAAAAAATTTGCGATGCCTTCAACATTTAGCTTAGTTTCTCATCACCTTATTACCCAAAAACCAACGGCCAAGCCAAATCCACTAACAAAACCTTAAAAAAATTCTTATGAAAGTGGTTGACGATATTGGGAAGGATTGGCATACGCACATTCCTTTTGCCCTATGGGCATACCACACTAGTATTCACACTTCCACTGTGGCCACACCCTTTTCTCTAGTCTATGGTATAGAGGTAGTTCTACCTCTCGAAGTCCAGATCCCCTCACTCCGTATTTCTCTCCATGACATGCTCAATGATGATGAATTTCATCAAGACTGTTTAACACAACTAGAGTTATTAGATGAACGTTGTCTTAATGCTCTGGATCACCTTCAAGTTTACCAAAAATGTATCAAACGTGCCTATGAAAAACATGTTCATGAACGAACCTTCCAAGTCGGTGACCTTGTCCTGAAAGAAAATCAACACGTAACCAAAGTAGAAAAAAGTAAACGGGAAAATTTTCTCCTAATTGGCTTGGACCATACATCATAACTCATACCTATGGATCAAGAGCTTATCGTTTATCTTCACTTGATGGTAAACCCGAACCTGAGCCCCTTAACACCTTACATCTTTGACCATTCTATTGTTGACTTGTCATCCTACCTCACCTTTTATCTCTTTCCATGCTCGTCCCCGAGTGATATTCTTTCCATACATCTCACCAACGATTAAACAAGAATCATGTGCATACCCATCACTAGTTATATTCTATTGAATATGTGTACCACGACACTGCACATAGCATGATTCTCATGGATACTTTTCATCTACCTTTAAATGAGATCCCATGGTCATTTCTCCTTACCTTTTGAACAAGAGTCCTATCCTTCACCTTGGTCTTGTCCATGACTGCAAAGACCTCACATGGGACCAAACTCCTTGAGTCAAACTTCTAATAAAAAGATGACTCCCTCAAAAGGAAATCTTCCTCTCGATAATTGCTACTATAAATAGATTGCTCCCTCGAAGGACAACTATGTATAGTTTAAAAAAAATGAGAGCAACCAAAGCTTCCCGCATCGCTTAGCTTCACGAAGACCTCAAGGAGTTCAATTTTATTTATCCCATATAGACTTCCCGCATCGATCAATCTATCTCAACTATAGGTAAAAAATAACAACCTTTTTGTCATGGACTTGCCCATTGTGACCTCGGATCTCTTTCCCGAAGCGCATGCTACCTCATACCGTATAAAAATTTAACTACCTTTCACCCTTCTTACCATTCCCACTCCCATTTCCTCATTGCCTCAAGGGACTTCTTAGAACTTAGACATTTGGTGATCATGTGACTACTTTTCACCGTAAAATAGTCAATCATGCAATGTCTTTTGGGTCTTATGTTCATCACCTCCTCCAAGGTATGATCCTCTCCAATCAGGTGGCTTTATTTCCCCTCTCATCTTTTAACCATCTTTGCTTACGTTTTGATTACCTTATACAGGACTTGGTCCTCGACACTTACTTTTGGGGTAATCTTCTTCTTTTGCCACAATTGACCCCACCTACATCACTTTACCTATAATCCACCCACACCTACCAAACCTAAACCCACAACATGCCCAAAAACCTACCACCTCATTTTCATACCTCCTCATATTCTTCCCTAGCTCATGGGAGAACTACATCGGCTTGAGGTCCCTTTTCATGGGACTATGTAGGAAACACTCGAGGGCATGGGGCCCTTGGAGGTTAGCTCAATTCCTCTACCCTCAACAATTCATCTTCCATGTGCCTCACATTACATCACACCTAACTTTGTTTCCCTTTTATACCCAACATTGGAAATTAAACCACATACATAACAAGTTGTTTCATATTTTAAACATTATCACAACATACATTTATTACGCCTACCATTTCTCTAACATGACCCATCTAGATTATACCACATCTCACATATGACCCATAGTATCATTCATTGCAAAAAATAATGAATCACAACTTCACCTACTTTCAACACAACCATGCCTAACAAACCTGACTCAATCCATGCCTACACAAACTTGACTCCACCATGCCTAACCAACTTTGACTCAACCATGCCTATGGCCTAATTTCGATCCATGCCTATGGCCTAACTCGATCCATGCCTAAACCAACTCTAACTCCATCATGCCTAACTCACCTAATTTCCATCCATATCAACACAACAAATTCAAATCTCATAAAAACATCAACAAATAAAAATAACCATGTATCTCATCATATAAATAAATAAATGTGTATCTCAAATATACATGGCTATCTCATAATGTCCATCATCTCAAAATTTCGGCACCTGTGCCAATGTACAATAAAATGTCATCGCACATAGGTCGGTCTCATATAAACACTAAAAATAATGAAATAATACAAAATCTCTTTCGCACTTGCAGCCGGTATATACTGAAATATACAAATCACTTCATACATCCTCACCGTCTTTGCACGCAGATGGTATGTGATCCAAAATACAACTATTTTGGCATGTAGACCGGTATATATATCTCAAAAAAATAGCTATCATACATCAAAAACTAGGTGACCGCATATTAGGCATCTCGTCGGATGTCCTCCATCTCTATGTCACTGCCCTTGGCCTCCTGTATCCCTACTGGCACCTCCCCTAGAGCTGTTCTTTGTTCACCGCTGGTGTCTTCTCCTGATGGACCTCGAGCTCTCTCGACCTCTTTGTGCTCTCCACACTATGAGTGTAGGATCTTGTCCTCTCAGGAAGCTCGCTATGCCCTATACTGCATAGGATATGAAATCTATCCCAACCGCCATAAGTTGGTCCTGATAGTATCTCGCCTCACCTAGGGCATCCCATAACTGGATATAGGCACACTCAAGGTGGTCCCATAGGTCTCGGCCCTACACCTTCCCTGCAACACCACCCCTACCCCGTGCTCGCCATATGAATCTGGGACCTACTCTCCCGGTGCTCGTGGTGTACCCCTTGCCCTTGTGCTTGTATCTAGGCCTGTAAGACCCCAATATGTGCCTGGGCTATGGCCAACTAGCCCTACAAACCTACCACCTAAGCCTGTAAGGCTGCCACTTAACCATCCTCCCGACCATCTCCATCTCCTCCATCACCATTGGGCCTCTGCAAATCGCCACTGCATTTGTAGCTCTGCTACCTCTACCTCGAACCTCCAGCTTGTGTATGTCACAGGTATACCCAACTAGGTAATCAACATAGCTACCTACCCCTGTAGGGTGTCTCTCTACACTGTAATGGTAGCTAGGTTTGGCTGTCCCAGCCCAGGTGGTATGGCTTGAATCGAGCGCCTGCCACCATTGCTTGTACTGTTTGTACATCCAAAGGTCATTTATTTACCAATCCACTAGTGCTCCTCCTCCCCATGGGCATTGTAGGATGTGGTAGAGGTAAAGCCCTCTCCACGTCATCTCTCCCATACTGTGGGAAGGGCGAAGGAATGTCTTGTAAGATCTCAAACCGCCGTCGACTCTATCGATTGGGATCATCTCATCCTCCCCAACATGGTGACCCTATATCCACCTCTCTAGCTAGAGCTCAACTAGCTCCTCATGCATATGCCTATATGAGGAGAATCCCACATATGGCCTCCATATAATGTCCACTCTAAACAATCCCTCTAGTAATCGCCGAAAATTGGCCACATCATGTGTCGGCCTATTTGATCTCTCGCTCTCCTATCACCTACACCCATCTCATGTACCCCACCCACATAAATATAGGTGGGAATGCATCTGATCAGGGACCCCTATAGGCCACACACGACTATGTGCTTATAGCCCCAACAAGGTAATATAAATGTACAACACAAGCTAAACTCGTGTAGCCTTCCATATGCCCACAACTCTCTGTATAACTACACCAATAATGTTGGTGCCTGTAAAGTGGGTCTCATGCACCATCATGCCATGGAGTACCTCCATCAATGATCGGGAAAGTGTCCACCCTCTACATTTAGCAAAGGTGCATAGTAGCACATTGCCTCCATCAATAGGACCACTAGCCTCGTCTCCTCAGACGGGCTAGGTACATCTCTCCATAGCTCAAACTAGCGCTATGGAACCTCGATCAACCACCCCCTCACCAAAAACAATCCCATAAACTCCTCCTCGAGGCCTCGAGGAGATAGAATACACATGGGCACCCAATATGGGTAACCAAAGAATCAAAACACATCCTCTGGGTGATAGTCATCTCACCTCGTCCGCCAGGTGGAACGTGTTGGTCATGGAGTCCCATCTATCGATGAGTGCGACCATCAAGCTGGGCTACCAAAAACATGTTTGTAGCGGTGAACCCCACTCAAGCCCACTACCTCCACATGTTGCAGCTCCAACGGGTCGTTGTGCCACGCATCATTACTTTAGTAAAAGCGGCGGGACCCTGTCCTCATATGTAACTACGCTCTCCCCTGCATCCAATACAAACACAACATTAATTTACTTGTATCAATCCCTATTCACCAATTATCATTTTCCTACACCCTATTTTCACCCTACCCATCTCAACCACCTAGCCCACATCACTTTTGGACCTTGTGCCAACTAATCCGACCGGGTACGTTTCATCCTAACCGACCCGGCCACCCTTTAATCGCAGACTGGTCACCTGTTTGGTGACTGATACCAGTTCACCCTTACCGACCACGATTACCCCTTAACCAGCATCAGTCACCTATTTGGTGACCGATACCAGTTCCACCTAACCAACGCCAACCACACTTGACCGACTAATCGGTAGTCATCTGTCATGGAAAAACCTGTGACTTCCCAAAACCCCCTTTTCTAAAAACCTCCCCCTGCCCCTTTTACCCCACCTATAATGACCTAAACTACTCCTAGACCTCTACCCATCCCACCTATACTATTTACTACCCTCCCCATTCCTCCTTTTACCCAATATTCCCCCATTCCCAAATTCCATTTTTACCCACCCACAAAACCGAAAAACCAAACAAAACCTAAACCAACACTACAATAATCCTCTAATCTATCAAATCAACAAAGAGTAGGGTGCTTACCTCATCACGCCTACCGCTTATCTCGGTGGCAAGTATGGCTGCTATATCCAGATGGCCCACCCGATCCCTCTCCATCCTCTGCCATCATTGAATATCTACTGCAACCTCCAACAAATCAAATCTCTCACCTTGATCCTATGGACCCGCTGCTCACCAACCAATCCCTCATCAAATCACACTGCCAACTCACTATTCCATTTCATCTAGACACTTTTCTCTCTTTTCTCTCTTTTTTGTCATTTTCTCACTTGAACAATAACAAAAGAATAAAAAAAAAAAACGTGGATTTTTTTTTATATAAAAACCCAACCTAACCAACGCCTGTTACCCTTGATCAACATTGGTCTCGTGCCCTACCTAACTTTCATCATTTTCCTCTCTCGACGCTGGTTATCCATGATCGGCATTAGTCACCATCGACTACACATTACCCTACATTTTAACCTTTACCCTACTCCTACCTCCTTTTTTTGCCCCACCCAACCTTCACCTTGATCATTTACCCCACCCCACCTTTACCATACCCATTTACCTCACCTTTTCTGACCAAATCAGTTACTACCTCCCTTCATCCTCCTCTCTGGGACTCATTATTTTACCCCTACCTTGGCCTTATCCATGCCGTGACCTAGATATTTGGATCTAGACCATCGCTAGTGACCTTTGACCTCATGTGTTCGCTATACCTTGTGAACCTGTAACCGTGTTGTTGACCTAATGACCTTACCTAGCCTATTATGTGACCATTTATCCCGACCCTACCTTTCAAGGTACTACCAGAACATACCTAAACATTCTCAGCACCTAACCTACGTTGTGTTTTCCGACCATATCCTATACCTTGATACCTGAAATCACTTCAACCTTGTTTTGGATAAACCTATCAACCTTAGACGATGTAGAGTTTGCCTTCGCTCTTCAACTGGTAGCATGCTACTGCAATTTATACGTGTGCATGTGTTTGGATATTACTACCTTGACTCTTGACCGATTACCTAGCTTACCCGAGTAGACCTGCTCTTTTTTTTCCCCTTGTTATTAACCTTTCTTTTCACCACATTTACCTTTTATCAAACCACTCACCGATTCTCGCCTTACCCGACTCGTCGAGTTCTTGGTTTGAGGGGGATCACCTTTACCCACACATGGGGCAACCACATCTTATTTTTAGTGTCACTTACCAATACAAGCTACGTAACAAAAAGGGGAAAAATTTAGACAATAAAACTAGGTCACACTCCCTTTGGTCCTCGACGAATAAACACCCTTCATCACATTCACCTAGCCATGGCCCCTTTCACCCCACTAATATTAATTTAATTAAATTAATTCATTATCCTCACCTATATTTATTATTTAAATATCTTAATTTAAATAATATCCACACATACACTTCACTTAGACACCTCACCAAGCTAACTCACCCTAAAAACCTATTCTTTTGGAAGCTACCATAGCTAACTAAGACTTACGTAAACCCTAAAAACAATGCCTACATTCCCTCTAACCACATTCCCGCATGCTTACAAGAAGCTTCTAGTATAATCTGTGGGTTAACAACACGAGATTTGAGGAAATCAAGAGGATCTCCATAGTTTAGTAAACCTAAGAACTCCCACCTTGACCGATGCGGGTTACCCATAACCATCACCGCTAATGGTTAATCGCTGCCGGTTACCCTTTAACCCCAAAAAACCTTATTCTCAAGGTTGGCGAAGGTTAGAAAAAGATTGGAAAATTTGGCAAACATTTGCACATGCCTGAGAGATATCACATCTTCGAGAGTGAATTCCATAGACTCCTCAATGCTGCACTTTTTTGATAATTCTCTCTCCTCGGCCTTTTAGTATCCGGTAATATTATTGTGTCAAAAAATTGTTCTATACCTCTAATTCCACTTTGATGCATATGCTACCAACCACTCATACAACTCTATAGGAAAAAACAAAAGAACATCTCATAGAGTTCATGATACATATGTTCTTCAACCCACATAGAGCATTGAAATTGGGTCCAATATTATATCTATGAGCAAACTAGTCTTCTAAGTCCACAACCCAACTCTCAATGTTGTCCAAAGTCAATTGATACATCTTCATCATGCAACATCCTACAATAGCTTGAAAAGAGGTCCTAAAAACGGAACCAAAATGTAGTCTCTATTTCTTTCTCAAAACCCTAAACGCACTGACACATCACTCAAACATATCTATAGACACCAAAATTGGGTCACACTCCCTTGGTCCCCTTTCAAATAACCAACTTAAACACATTCACCTAGCCATGACCCTTATACCCCACATTAATATTGACCTAATTATTTACAATTAAATTAATACTCATTCTCACTTCATTCATTATTTAATTACCTCAATAAAAACCAATTTCCACGTCACCCCACCACCTCACCTAGACACTTCACCTAGACACCTCACCATAAACTTATTCATATCATGCTTCTATAACTAACTAAGACTTAGCCCTACTTACCTTAATGAACTAGACTTAGTACAACCCTAAAAGCACATGTCCATTCTCCCTCTAACCACCTTCCCATGTACCTAAGCATAACGTTTCATTTAGACTCAAAGACAAATGAGAAAAATATGGGAGAGGATAGCCAAGATCTACTATTTTAGGAAACCTAGGATATCCTGCCTTAATCGACATCGGTCAACCTAAAACCAACGCCGGTAACCTAAACCGTCATGCTTGCTATCTTTGTATAACCATTTTGGTAAGCTTTTTTGAGAGGTTAGACACATTCTTGATTTTTGGAGAAAAGGAGATTCTGCATGCAAGAAAGAACCGTGAGCCCTTTCCCAAATCCAGGCATCCATTATAGACACTAAAATTAGGTCACACTCCCCTTTCGTCCCTCGACGAATAAACACCCTTCATCACATTCACCTAGCCATGGCCCCTTCAATTTACTAATATTAATTGAATTATTTTAATTAAATTAATTCATTATCCTCACCATATTTATTATTTAAATATCTTAATTTAAATAATATCCACACATACACTTCACTTAGACACCCTCACTAAGGTAACTCACCCTAAAACCTATTCTTAGTAAGTTACCATAACTAACTAAGACTTACCTAAACCTAAAAACCAATACCTACATTCCCTCTAACCACATTCCCGCATGCTTACAAGAAGCTTCCAGTCTAATCCATGGGTTAATGACACGAGACCCGAGAAAATCAAGAGGATCTCCTAGTTTAGTAAACCTAGGAAATCCTACTTTGATCAATGCCTGTTACCCCTAACCATCATGAGTTAAGCATGAACCATGCCGTGAGTTACCCTTTAACCCCAAAACAAACTTATTCTCAAGGTTGAAAAAGGTTAGAAAAAGATTGGAAAAGTTGGCGAACATTAGCACACTTCGCAGAGAGAGATATCACATCTTCGAGAGTGAATTTCATGAGAACACGCATGCAAGGAAGGAGATCAAGCATCTTTTTCCTACACAGCCATCCCAAATAATGATTTGATCTAACCAAGCAAAGAGGAATGTACACATGTAGCCCATGCAAAATCTTTCCTTCGAGTTGGTGATCACTTACAGCCTTCAAGCCTCTCATTAGCACCTCTATCCCTCACTCATGCACCCAGGACTAGAATCCCAAGTAAGTATAATGTCATACTTATCTCGGTTTATTTCATTTCATCATTAGTTTATCATCTATTGTTTACATATCCACCTATTGACCTTCTCCAACACTTCCACCTCCATATACCCATTAAAATATTGCCAAATCCTACCCAAGTCACCTAATACCTCATCCTGACTAACAAAATCCTTTGTACAATCACAAAGGAGACCCAAAGCTTGTTTTTGCGTGGCATTCCTGCATTTCCCACAAGAATCGACACCGATTACACATAACCCCTATCGGTCACCCTTAACCGACATCAGTCTGTGTATTTTCCCATACAACCTAGAACAGAGACCTACCCACCTAATTTCATCTCACCCTCATCCATCTGCGAATATACCTAAGACCTCTATCGACCCGTAAAGAACCGTAACTCATTTAACCTTCGATCCTATTCGGCCTAGCCTGTTAGATTAGATCTATTTCTTATTATGCTTTAAGTTAGATACATAAATCATTTCGAACTACAATAGGATTAACTTTGTTTACAACATTAAATTGTTTAAAATAGTGGACTGACAACCATCTAGGAAGTATCACACTTCCTGGATCTAGCATACGCTAGTGCGCTTCACCGCATATATTGTTTAATTCCTTCGGTGGTCTTGGTTTTCATTACGGGTAGTTCCTCCTAGCCAAAAGGAAGCTCTCATGATCATTTGTGGATTCAGAAGTCATACACGTGCAATAACCCATCAACTAGAATTTGAACAGGTATTCCTCCTATGCCCAGTTACCCTATTTATTTCTTCAATACTTCAAAGAAACAATCTAGAATCAGGTGAAACATCCATAACCAGACAACCATGACTCAGAGGTTTTGGCATTCACAGAGCACTCCTTAATCGCCATGATATTGATCACCATTTCACTAATCAACCATCACCACCACCTAGCCATTGAACCTGTTTCCTCAGTAAGTGTGTCTCTAACTCGCACAACTTCATTTCCATCTCGCTTATAAAGTTTTTCACCTTTGTTTATCAATCATCAACTATATCTTCACCCTACCACTATTGCCTTCGTGTGAACTCCGACCATTCCCATCACTCATAACCATTTTTAATCACCTTTTTCTACCCCTGAGCACCTCTGAATATTCCCAACATCCCCCTAGACCTAAACCAACTCCTCACCATCATTGATCCAAAGGTCGAGACAAATACCAAAACCATGAAATGTTGAGTTATTACCAACCCGTAGAATTATCATCGGTCCTTACTAAACCATCGTAGGTCATACCTGTGATCGATGTCGGCCCTCGTATTTAGCAATCTTACTAATACCATATCCCAATAACCCTTTTTAAGTGATTCAAGTGACCTGCATCGAACCAGACTTTCCGACCTATTCCAAAGACCTTAGTTGTTTACCTTATTTCCAGATCTAATCATAACCTAGCATGTTATGTTAGATTTTCTTATTGTATTTGGATGAGATACCTAAATCATATCAACTATAGTGGAGGATTCTATTTACTTACGTTGTTTCTTGCATTAAATTGTATTAAAACAAAGGTTGACTACCACCGAGGAAGTATCACACTTCCTAGATCTAGCACATGCTAGGCAGCCCACTGACATATATTATTTAATCCTCTTTTTGTGGTCTTGTTGTGTATTTTAGGTAGTTCCTCCTAGCCAAAAGGAAGCTCTCATAGTTAGCATTGGATCAAGAAGTTAGAACGTGTGCAACAACCTTCAACCAACCATCACTACAGGTATTCCTCCTTGGCCCACACCCTTATCTATTTCGTCAAAACTTAAAGAAAATAGTGAAACATTTTGGCACCAGTGGGCCTCTCCGGGTTCATTACATTTTCTTCATATAGGGAAATCATTTTTGTGTGTTTCTTTCATTTCAAAAATTACACATTTAATCTTCTCCTTGGTAATATTCCTTTCTTCTAATTTTCTAAATGACATTTGTCATTTGGGGCTTAAAATGAACCACTTCTTCTTTCTTGCATTGCATTAGTGAAAATCATCCCTCTTCTTGTTCATCATTTGCTACATCAAATATCATATTTCGATTTGGGTTTAAAATACTTGCATTGCATTCTGATTTGGTGCATTATAGCTCACATTAAAAATGAGGGCAACCTATATGCCGGAAGTCATGCCCAGCTGATGGTTGACACAAATGAACTGTAGAAAGAAATTTCTTCTCTCTCTCTCTTTCCAAACTGCACAAAAATTTGAATATACACACCTTCTTAAATGACACCTTACCTGGTGTTGGTATCCAAATTTGTTCTCCTTTTTGGTCTGAGCAGCACCATAGATATGTCATGGAGCTTAAGGATAGATTAGACCATGTTGTATGTCATTAGTAGCTAGGGATATGGTCTAGCTAGCACTCAAGTTTGTGGAGAAATGGATAGCACTCCAATAGGACTTGATCTTGTCCTAGCTGTTTTAGGTTGTGCCTTGTAACCAAGGTAAGAGGACCTATTTTGTAACCTTGTAATGGTGAAGGAGATGAAGATGTCCTTCTCTTTACTTGAAATTCTATGATGGAGGCCTTGATGAAAACATGATCAACACCCCAAATTTGAACTCTCACAAGTTGTCACTTCTCAAAACTTCTCAAAACAAGGCAAAGGTTACTAGAGACATTGGAAATCCCGATCACATTTGTGCATACTTTTGCAAATAGATTTTGATCTTTTATAGGTATACACATGCAAATCAGGGATAGTACATGATAGGATCTTTGTTGTTGGATGATTTTTGGTGGGATTGATAAGACAAAATGGGATAGATCAAATCTTTGACAATTTGTACAATGCTTGAACAACTATATAAGATGAAATGCCTAAAATAATCGGGATGTTCTTTCAACCGAAGAGGCACAAATGGAATCCCAGGTTGCACTCTTCACACAATATTTGAGAACTCACCACAAAAGCTTGAAGTAAAGAACTCAATTAAACACAAAAACCCATGATCAAACCACGCCTAAGGTGCCCCCAAAGGCTTACAAGAAATATCCGATGTCAAGGAAGGTAAAGTGATTTAAATTTGTTTATCTCCTTTCGGATGAAGGCTCTTCTGAGTATGAGATTGCAAATGCCACTAAAATATCAACCAGAAATGGAGATCCTGTGTGATTCCTAAAGACTTTCAATGCAAGATTGCAACAAGAACAATAAAATTTATTTGCAGGCATTTAAAATTGATAACAGACATCATATTGCCCAAAGAAAAACATAGATTTAATTCAAATCTTGTTAGATTCAATAGTAGGGGAGAGTTACATGAACAATCTCAGAGCTGTGTGGTGGCTATACACTTGTAACCAACCCACATTCATGAATTTTCCAACACATGAGACATTAACCTAGTTCTTTGGTGGATTTTATCATAAAATGAGTTTTTTTCTCAATATTTTCTCGTGATTTTCAACTCCCAACCATTCACAATTTCTTCAAAATGCATGATATACCTCATACCACATTGGAGTCTTCTTCCCAAGAAAATAATATGCCATGGGATCAAATTTGTCACAAAAAACCTCATGATTTAATGACAGTGACATCAAATGGAAAAACAACTCACAGGTTGCTAGGTATGCACAAAAAGTTAAATCATTACACAAATTCGGATCATTATCCACCCCAAGGGCACGTTTTTATCATTTAGGCATGCAAGCATCTTCCATTCATCATTTTTACCTTCCCCCTTTTCAATTTTACCTCTGCAATTTTTGATGTTGACATTTCACGTTTTTTTCTCGGGCCTGAGCCAAAATTACATCAAAAACACCATAGATCAAAGAATTAGGTTATGAAAATGATGCCAATGTTCTCGAAGGCTAAGATGACACAAAATCATATAAGATTTGATGAAGAAATCATGATTCCAAGCTTCTTGGAGCTCCCATGGTAGTTTGTTAGGAATTCTATGTTCTAGTGTGAACATTTAGGTGTTAGTATTATTTAATATTTAAATAATACATGAGTGTGCACAATTAGTTGTAATGCACAACTCATATGAGAGATATGTGGGATTGTATGAGATATCCTAGAGAGATAGTTGAGGGATTGGAGATAGGTGTTGACTCCTCCTTTATAGGAGCAAGCAACCTATATATTGTAACCTCTTTGCAATAATAAAACATCCCGAATGATTTCTATTGAAATATATATATCTTATATTCGGTGTATTTGAGTTTATTCTGTGAAAATCTTATCTAGATTCAATATTTGGTATTAGAGCAAATGGGATCCTGAGATTTCACTTGGCAGAACCATTTCTGTTCACGTAGCATTTCCAATGATGAGATCTCATCAATTGATATTTTCCTACAGCACGTGATGCCCATGTTGTTCAAAGCTTGCCATGAGTCGTGAATCATGACTTCTTCTACCAGTATTTTTTTTAGATCGTTTGGTGTTATTTCAATTCTGCGCCCACTATCTACATATCTGCATTTAGTAGTTGATCGCCCAAATTTAGTTTCTCAAAATTGTGTGGAATTTGATCTTGTATCAAGAAGCTTCCTAACGCCTTTGTGTGGGCTCTCACCTCCCTGCCACGAATCTTGAGCACATATTATCTGCATCAGTGATTTTAAATACCAAATGTCTGAGATCTGAGTAGAAATTCGTGATGGCATTGTATTATGATCCGTAACTGAGTGCACAGACCTGCATTAGTCATTGCACTGTTCTCATACGCCATCAACGTACCGATTTAATTCAGCTCTGGGTCATTGTGTTGTGCATTCCCCTGAGAAAGCTCACTATCCATTGTGAATTCGACACAATTAGTGGTGGTCTATCAAACATCAACAAATCTATGTAGCGTGTGAAGATCTGTCCCTTTCTAGCATGCAAGATTGATCCATCTACCGAACGCTTACTCCACCACAGCTTCACTTTCAACGTGATAAGATGCTCTCACGGCCGGCGTCAGAATTGAAGTATGCTGTTACATGTTATTAAAATATCATTTCATTAGGTTAATAAGGTAATTTTGTTTTAGTCTTTGTGTAGCTCAAAAAGTAATATTTTACTTACCTTGTCATTAGAATTATATTAAAGTCTTTATTTCCTTTGTGTATAGGAAATTTACGGTTTGATTTTATTTTTGTTTAATAAAGTTTTGAGTCTTTGTTGTTAAATGTATTTCCTTGAAGTCAAAGTCTCATAATAAATGTCATTTAAAATCAAGAGTTATTAGAATATTTTTATGTCTAGTTAAAGTCATTGTAATGATTATCGATAGATTCAAACAAAAGTCATTTGTTTGTGTCGTGTCTATTTTATAAAGAGTTGTCAAAATTGAGTCGAAAAGTTGTTACTAAAAAAAGGACAAATGAGTGCATTTTCGGTGTAATCTGACACTCAATTTTTAAGGGAAAATGAAAATAAAAACTGTTCTAGCTTTGGGGTTTTGCTTCTCAACCCCGCCTATATCGCGATAGGGAACACATATCGTCCTCGACTATAATTTTTGTTGAGTTAGCAGGGACATTAATGGAGGCCGAGACAATGAAGGAAGGAGGTTGATCGGCGACTCTCATTAGGCACCATCGACAAGGCCATGAAACTGAACTGGTGGCCAAGTTTTTCAGTTGTGTGTTTTCTTTCTAGTTTTGTGTGATAGAAAATAAGAACAGAAGTAATATTCCTATCACAATTGTAATAGATTCCTATGTAATCTCCTGAAGTGTGAAAAATGATGAGGGCTGAAAATAAACTGCAATCAACATGATATTTTTTTGGTTTGTGGTAAACCACTTTGAAAACCACCTCTTTGGTTTGTGGTAAACCACTTTGAAAACCACCTCTTTGGTTTATGGTAAACCACTTTGAAAACCACCATTTTGGTTGTTGGTAAACCATTGGTAAAACATCCAGATCATGAGTCAGCATCAGGTGACAAGTTGCAGTGCAAGATAAGTTTTCCCCATGTTCACACTAAGGGGGTGAATGTTAGGAATTCTATGTTCTAGTGTGAACATTTAGGTGTTAGTATTATTTAATATTTAAATAATACACGAGTGTGCACAATTAGTTGTAATGCACAAAACTCATATGAGAGATATGTTGGATGTATGAGATATCCTAGAGAGATAGTTGAGGGATGGAGATAGGTGTTGACTCCTCCTTTATAGAGAGCAAGTAACCTATATATCAGTAACCTCTTTGCAATAATAAAACATCCCGAATGATTTCTATTGAAATATATATATCTTATATTCGATGTATTTGAGTTTATTCATGTGTAAATCTTACCTGCAGTCAATAAGCGGCCCAAACAAACGAATGTACAAAGAACATTCAATCTCATCCACCTTTTAATATCAGCCCTCCACGTGGAAAATAGATCTAGAAATAAGCTCAAAATTACCTTTTTAACCTTTGGATAAGGCGGGACACGTGTCAAAACGTGACTGGATCAGGCCCATGCCCTTAAAAAATGCATTCGTGACCTTTTTAAAGTTTTGGAAAATTTTGCAAAATTTCCCCACTTCTCCCTGGACCGCCATGTGTCCATATGTGGGCCCCATTGAAAACCGTAAGCCAATTCAATCAATTTTGCCACTTTTTTGAAAAAAGGAATTTTTTTCACAAAACCTTCATGGGTCCGGAAGCCCAATCTCTTCTCTACCACGTGGCGCTCTCGATTTGCCATGGGGCCAAGCCTCCATTTCTACCTTCTAACCTCTCTACAAAATTTTGAAAGTCTCAAAACTTATCGCAGGCCCACGCTCCTCCTGCCTGCTTCAGAATATGCCACGTGTCCATCATGGATAGGCTGCAGAACTTCGGCTTGAACTTTGATATTTTACCATTTGAAGTTTAAAAATCAAAGTCATTACAAAACCCACTGTCCCATCCTATCCTTTCTGGACACGTGTCCACCGATAATTTGCCAATGGCTTTTTTGTCAAAATTCACTTTATCATTTTGAGCCAAAAAACACCAAAATTCTCCAAGTCCCTCCACCATCAACATGCCCTCGTACCACGTGTCCTCTCCCTATTCGCTATGGGCCTTTGGGCCAAAATTTGATTTTGAAAATTTTGCACATTGAAAGAAAAATTTCCTAAAGAAATCCCACCACCCGCCAATCCCCTAGCCAATCAAAATGTGCCACGTAGGCACTTCATTAGAAGGTGGAGCCATGGATCAAAATTTTCCATTTTGCCAAAATTCAAAAAATGATAAGTTAGAAATATTTCGATAACCCCGCCAATAGGAACCCACCATGTTTCCATGACCTTATGATGATAAATTTGATGGGCAAATGACACCCGTATGACCGTCAAATCGTGAAAAATTTAAAGGATGCCCTAGAATTTGAAATTTTCAACAAGGATGGCCGATTTCTTGATTTTAAACCAACTGAAGCATGATTTGTCATTATTTTCAACCTTAGGATTGGGAAATTAATTGCATATAATTTAGATTGGATCAATTTCGATTTCTCACACGTTTTGATAAAGGGAAAATGACATAGCTTGAAAATTTGAAAAACTAGGGCCCAAAAGGGGAAAACTTGGAATTTTTGTTCAAATTAGGGCAAAACAACCAGCTTTATGGGAATTTTGAAGCATTAATCTGGAGGGGCTGAATTGCAAATCACCAATTTGAGAAATAAAATGTTTCGAGAAAATCGACATGAAAACTAGGGCACACTATGCAAGCTCGTTAAATGGCACCAACACCTGGGAACACCTGTCAACGATCACACGATCAAAGGATTGACAGGTAATCCCCAGCTGGTTATCTCTGTCCAGTACCCCATCAGAGGAAGGACCACCCCCGCCATAACATAACCTAAAACCTCACCCTTTAGATTTCATTTTTCGTAGGACACCTTCCCAACCAAAAACTCTGTTCTGAATTCACGTGTCAGTCATAAATAGCATAAGCTACAACAAATATAAAATTCACTTTTAGGACTATGTGTTTTCATAGCTTTGTGCTTGACTTGCATTTTGAGGTGAGAGGATACATTTTCTTCATCTTTATTTTTCCTTTCACACTTTACCATCATATTTAGAGTATTTTGAATTTATCTGAGTGTGTCAGGGCCTCATCCTATCATACCTAGGTTTCTAGGTTGATTCTTCATACAATATAAATTCACAACACCTCATTTTTCTTCATTTTCAGATTTCATAAGAACTTCAACATCGCCCCGTGACATCGTTGGTTCACATCTCGATCGACATCGGTTTACCTAACTAGTGTCGGTTCCTTGTTCTGTTGGTCAGTTTACCTAGAGAACACTCATCTCACCTTCTTTTCTATCTAAAAGTTTCGTGTGTCACCATACTCTCTATATTCTGATCATAGTCCTCCAATATAGTCTCCCTATCTAACAGTCACTAGTTTTTACTTTATTTGCTGAAACTGTTATTCTTCATAGTAACCGTCATTAGTCATCTTGTGACCGACTAAAGATCGGTCACACTGTTTTGATTTTTATCAAAATATTTACCCAATTTTCCTCTTGAAATCTATTTTGTCCCATCTCTGCTATCCCCTATGTCATTTATAGAGTATAGTTCACCTGATTTATGTTGATTCACATGGTGTTGACTCACAGCCAAACTAACACCCTCGTGTTTCACGCTAGCCATCAACCACTCCCACCTAGTCCATCACCATGTCATCCATTCTGTCACCTATGGATCCGACTTAGCTTATCCCTATGCCACTTTGGTGATAAGGAGTTTGCTAGACTCCTCGACCAGAATATTGATGCCCTCCAGATACTACCTTGCTCATTTTTCCACCGAGATTCCTCAGGATAGTTAATATACGACATGCTTATATCTATCCCTCTCGGCTCTAGCCCCACTTTTACATCAGCTAGCACTAGTTTGGCGCTACCGTCATCCAATTTATCACATGTGGTATCTCATCTAAATCCCATACCACTATAACCGCAACATCTACGTCATCAATAGCACCTGCGACATCGATTGTCCCTCTAATAACCTCTATGAGTATAGCTCCATCTGCACCTGCCACTAACCCATATAATAACCATTACATCGCAACCACCTCCGATGTTGGCAACTTACACCCCTTTCCAAAACCTCATCCTTTCTATCCCGCAATCCTTACCCCCAATCACCACTAGAATCGTTACGACTACCCCACCCACTTACACATACTACCAACAACCCCTGACCTCATCTATCACTTATGTTGGCTATGTGCCACCCACATCTATTCCTCCTACACAGTTCTCATATTCAACGCCACCATATACCAACATACCACCTACCTCGTACCTTCAACATCAACCCCCTTTTTCTGCAGGGGGCACCCATTCATCCCAACCTACTAACGACCTCATTAAAATGATGATGGAGAAGATGCAGACCTTAGAAGCATCTATTTTTGGCTCCTGTAATTCTTTAACATATGATGAAATCTATAACAATCTTATCCATCCATCTATTCCCATTCGTCCTTACCCAGTACATTGGGAAATGCCTAAATTTAATCACTTCAATAGTAAAGAAGACCCGCAACAACACTTGTGGTCATTCAAACATGGGTGTTACCTAATCACCCACGATGAAATTTTTCTCCGAAATTTCCCAATGTCTTTGACATGACCAACATTGGATTGGTATAAGTGGACTACCTTGACATTCTATCTATTCCTTTAATCAAGTAGCCCAAGCTTTCTTAGATCATTTTTAAATCAATGTTACCAAGAAAGTCACCATGAACGATCTCCATTTAACTCGGACAGCATAAAGATGAATCTATCACAAATTTCGTTGCCCACTGGCAGTGTTATTAGCCAATTGATGTTCTAACTACCTCAGACTAAACTTATTGAGTTGTTCACTAGAGCTTGTGCTAGAAACATCTCACCAAATCTATAATTCCAAACCTTCCAAACCTTTGATGAAGCATTCACCATGGCCCAAAAACTAGAAATTTGTGCCATTGAAGAAAAGAAAATCCAATTATAGAACAAGAACACCCCATTCAAATCAAATGATTCTTCTTCATCTTTAAAACCCCAAAATAACTATTCAAAGCCCAAAGTATCTACCAATAACATGGTATTCCTCAAGGCAGGTCCACCTCATCCTTCTAATCAGGCCCAACCTTCTTCCAATCTTTCTCCTATCAGGCCTTTCAGCTCCAAATGGGAACAACAGAAATACACTTCGATTGGAGATCCCTATTCATCAGTCTTGGAAAAGATTCTTAAAGATGGAGCCATTACACTTCCTCCCATAAAACCTCATACAGGTTTTGATCCTACTCATCCCATGCCGACATGGTATAAAGAACATAACTACTATAATTATCATTGTGTTAAAGGACATAGTGATGGTAACTACATAACTTTCAAAAACGTTGTTCAAGAGATGAAAGAAAATAAAGACCTTGTCATGTAGACAACCCAAACGTGGCAGCAAATCACAATTTTTCACATCTTCAAAAAGTCATTCCCTAATCATAAACCATCATCTAATCAGAATAAAGAACATTCATCTAGTGATAAAATGTCTATGAGGTTCACGCAGTTTTTGATATCATGCCAACTGTTCCTCAAAACCTACCTACTTCATCTATTGAGGAAATATTGGCATGAGATCCTCCACCCACAAAGGAGCATACCTCTTCTACTCCTCCACCCACAGAGGAGTCCCCTCATCTCCCCTTACTCTCAGAGGAACCCACACTTTATACCAATGTCATGTCATTGTCTACTTCCCAACCTTTTGAGCCGTCAACACTTGTTATTCTCCCATGCATAAGAGAATCATCATCGTCTTCTCCTCCACCGAGAGATAAGTCTACCTCAACCGACCTATTATCTCTCCTACCCATGGGAGATTCTTTAGACATGTCACTACCTATTGGGGATAGTTCTCCCCTAGCATCCCAAGACCCTATTGACATGATCTCGGCTCTCTTACCTACTGAGAATCCAAGGCTATTTGTAACATTCCCATTTTAAGACTTTAGAAACAAGGGAATTTTTTTACATGAATAATGTTCTCTATTCTAAATACATAATTTAGAACACACATTCCATAACCACCATTCTTATAACAGATAACCATATGCAGTTGTAATGACTCGGTGAGCTACCGATCTATTCATTTCATAACTCGGTGAACTATCGATCTATTCATGATTAACATTAAGTATTGAATACTTTTCGTATACTATGTATACTTGGTTTTCTTACCCTATTCTAGGTATTGAGTGATCTATCTAAGGAACCTATCTAAATATCTGCTACCAATATTCATCTGCATCATGATCCTTAGGCTAGGTGACATAGGACAACGCAACTAGTAGCTTGCGATACTTTGGCCAAAGATTTCTAACATACTATTCATGTTGTTATTCCTTGACGACATACTCGTCAATCAAAATACATCCTTCACCCCACTTTATTGTTATCTAGAATGTCCTTTACTGACTAACTTTTTGTCAGCCCACTTGCCCAAGGTTTAACCCTAGTTCAGGTTAACAACATAATTTATGATAGGAAGAGGCTCACGAAGACTTAGGGTAAATGGGCATACTGGGTCAACCTAAGTCAACCCCATGTGCCAAGGTACCTTGAGTCTTAGGGGGCTGCTCCCTATCCTAAACATGCTACTAACTGGACCTAGGGAGAAACTAAGTTCAAGTCTAGATGTGTGTAGATCTAGATGATCAATGTAGAAGGGTGTTGCCACATGTCAACTACATTGTTGTATCCTCGAGAAGATCCTAATATTCCCAAAGGTACAACCCTGTAGTTGGTGTGTGCCAACATCCTACGAAATAGCCTCATCGAGATGTACATACCCCTAGGAGGTTATTAATATAATTAATTTGGATTATTAAAATAGATTACAACAACCTTGCTAAACCCTAATCCAACACTCCTTAAGTTCTTTTTCCATATCAGATTCAATTAATCGTTAAAGAACTTCCTTAACTTAAGCTTGCTTTTAAGTTCGTTTATCTGGCTTAACAAATAGTTAACCAAAAATAGGACAACAACATCATAAGTTCCATTATAATGTAACTTAACCAATCAAGGAGGTGTAGCAACCACATAGGTTTAACTAGGTAGACTTCATTGAATATGAAGTCTAATGATTAACAATCACATTACCTTTCCTTTTTTTTACATTATTTTTTTAGAGGAAGAGTCTTCCTCTTCATGAATTAGTGTTAGGGTTTATCATACCCTCCTTATCTTTTACAATTTCTATAGTTTTACTGCATGTTCAACACACATTACATTACTATGTTAAATTGTTTAGATAAAGAACATCATATTCTAGCAACTTAACAAGCTGCATCTTAATTAGGGAAATTGAACTAAATCCCTTTATCCAACTTATCAAAGGATAACCAATTAAGCATATAAATAATATGAATAATATCAACAAGATAGAATTCCATCTCTTTCATAAAAGTACAAGATAATTTACACAACCAATACAAGTAAATTCCCAACTTTCAATTCATCTTTAAAACTTATACATTTACAAGACTTATGCATTTTAGGCATACTGCATAACAACAACCTTCATTCTAAAAAGAATACAACTTTTATTTTTCAATACAACTCAAGAACGAATCAAAATTCTTCACAAAGAATCAGACTTAAATCAGCCAATGCATCATATAAGTTTTGCCTTCTTTTATCACTTACGAAGTCCATCTGCAAAAATTGCTAGCATGGGTCAGTTCAATGAACTAAGCATGATAAGCACTAAGCCTTAAAATGAAGTGCATTCCACTAATTGTTCCATTAAAACAACTCTGCTTTAATGAAACAATTAATATATCATACATATCAATATAAGTAATAACAATCAAGAAAAGAAGTACATTAACCAATCTGAATTCACTTCTAAGAGAAGAAAAAAATATAATCCACAACATCTGCCTTACAAAATTAAAGTTTAATTGATCCTATCAATTACCTTTAAACAAACAACAGATCATAACATCTTATTGTTCCCAATTCTATCATAATAGAATACAACATTTAACTTTACTATAAGACAAAGGAAGGGTTTACAACATAGTTCCCATTAGGATGATTCATCTAGCTCCTAAGCAAGGAAGAAGAATAACCATTCCAAACTATGCCCAACACAAAACATCTGAAAATAGAAACAGGTTCATAACATGAATTTAACTATTTCATTTAAAGGAAAACTACCTTTAAATTCAACATTTAAGATTTTCATCAGAACAGAATCCCATATCAATCTAAGAAGGAATATAGAATTTAAAAATCACTTAACAAGATTATATTTTCTATTTTAACAAAATGAAACATCAAATCTCTTCCTACATCACTTCAACAAATGATATGAACAAGGAAGACTAAACAATTATAATAAATCTCCATTTCACAAGAGAACTAATAATGAAGGGTTCAATCAAATGAACTTATCCCAACAGGTTAGAAAAGGAATCTTATCAGAATTTGATTCAATCCTTAAATCATTTCTCTACACTTAACAACAAATTCCCTCTTCTAATCCAAACAATAAGCTCATACACTAGTTCCCAGAAGAGAGAACAAAACCAACTCATTGTAAGGAAAATGTACTGCAAGTCTCCCTTACAATCCTTATCATTAAAAAGCATGAGTTCCAATTTCAGTTCAGAACAACATAAACAGTAAAGTTCAAAAACAACACTTTGTCCCTAAGGATTCTCAATTTCCTTTTTCTTTTAAAAGACTCAAGTATTCACTTATTGATCCCAACAAGAATAGAAAACCCGAAACCTTAAACTAAACTAGTTCAGGAGTATCCTCGAACTCAAAACTGAAGTTCCTTTAAAATGCCTCCACAACATTGTACTTAAGAGTAAGTGGTTCATAATTCTTTTAGAACTATAAAACAAAATCAAACTGAACAGAGTTAAGTAATCCTTCCACTACAATTTCTAAGCACTGGTACAAAACTCATCTTTAAAAGAAGTTCCAAATCCACTATCAAACGAAAGTGTTTCAGTTAAATCTCCAAGAGATATTCAAACAACTCAGTCATACTACTTCCCATTTACTTTGAGTAAGCAGTTTGAATTAAAAGAGTTATAAGCTTTCAACTTGAATGCAATTTAAAACCAACTCACAAATACCAGAACAGAACCAACACATCGTTCAAGCTATAAATTCCAAACACTAAGTACCAAATTACATGTACAAAGTGTCAAATCACAAAGTCTCAAACATGAGCATAGATATACACAAATATCATAATACAAGATAGAATATAATATGAACAACCTTAACCAGTTTATAACATAAACAAGAAACCCTATTTCCAACTCAAAATGAAACACAAGTTTCTCACAGAAGAGTTTAGAACCATTCAAGTAAATATTCACAGGTTCAGGGAAACAACAAGTTCCCATTCCAGTTTGTATTTTAAACAAAGAAAACTCATACCAGCTCAAAACGAAACATGAGCTTCTAACCAGAGTTCAGAACCATACACGTAATAAAATACGAGTGTTGTGTACATTATGAACTTCCATTAACAATCCAAAATAACACAAGAATAAACACGAGTACAGAGCTACATACGGACTTCAAACAACAGTCCAGGATTACCCAAGATTCCAAACACGGTTTCAGGGTAACAAGAACCTCCAACACAAATTCTTATCAAAACACTAGCCCATAAATAAGCTCAAAAAAACATGAACTCAAATACAACTCAAAAAAACATGAGCTCAAATACAAGCTCAAGCTCAAACAAAACATGAGCTCCAATGTAAGATCAGACGGGACTCAAGGTTCCCAAAAACTCATAACCAAATAAACAACAATGAAGGTCAGTTAAAAACACAACTCTTTGAATACCGGTTCAAGAAATGACAAGCAGAGCTACAGAAACAAGTTTCTCATGCATGTTTCGTTATTTAACCCATACAAAGAAAGTTTCCAAGACTTAACATTAATTTTCCATGGATTCATACCCAAATTTCTAGAGATTTATAAAACCCAACAAGCAAATAACTAGATAAAACATGCAAACCAAGAATCTCATAAGAGCAGAGTTGTTTTAATGAAAACATTTAGAAGAAAGCAAGAGATCTTAATGGTTAGAGCCTATCATGCCTAATAGCGCTTCTACCAAATTGAAGGAGACTTCCAGCCAAGCTTCCAACTCCTTTTCTCCTCCACGAAAGATCAACCAACCAACAACTTTCCTCAAAATGCCTCATATACCTTCCCATGATCGAAAATAGACTAGGTGAGTTAAAAATAGCAATGAAGTGAAAGTCGAACCATGGGTTGAAGAACCAATTTGCTCCATGCAGAGAAAAATCCAAAAGCATGTAAAAACCAACAACCTCCCACAAACCCACCTTCCAAGTTTCCAAGATAGTTTGTGAACAAAACCCAAGGCCAATTAATTTCATTAATTCCAATTTTCCCGCTTATCTCTCCTTGCCACCACCTCCCAAATTTGGCGAATGCCAATTCCCATTTAACATGCAATTCCATCTTTAGTGGAGCTTCCACATAAGCCTCTGCCAAGTCAACTAGCCCCTGCCAAAACTGGCAGTACTTAATGCCTTAAAAACCTTATCAACAAATTCAATGCCATTGGAACCGTCACCATAGAGGCATGCGACCCCTTTAGGTTCCCATTTAAATAGCTTAGGATAGATCCCTTAAAACTTAGGTTAGTTTAGGAATAATTACCTTAGGCCTTAACACATTACCTTAGGTAATTCCAACATTAGGTTAGATTAATTCACAACCTTTTAGTTTTAGGCAATAGGTTAGATCATCTCATAACCTTATAGCATTAGGTTTTAGGTTAATTTAGATAGCCTAGCAACCTTTCCATATTCCCTTAGCACAAGGCTTAGGTTTGGATGCCAACCCAACAAAGTAGAATAGGAAGCTTAGGTTAGAATAAAAATTCAATTAAGTAACATAGCTAGGTAGTAAATATTCTTACCCCGACTTAGGATTCCGTAGGATAATCCTTTAGTTTTAGGATTCCAAATCCTTCCTATGTCATGAACAGGCTGTATTTCATTTACGTCAGCAATGTACTGCCAAGATCGATCTCCAAGGACCCAAGCACAACATACAACTGAATGGAAACACGTTCACACAAGATTAAAGAACTTGTAATAACAAATTTCAGTCTACTATGTCCCTCAAATTATGGAATGTCAATTTACCATTCATTCAACTGAGAAGGTTTAAAACATTCCTTGGATCACTGAAATTGATCCAAGGATGAGTCAGATAAAGAGATAAGTTTGCAACTCTTAAACCAGATTGCAACTCACCTACAAGAAGTGAAAAATGGATTCAAGGAAGCCATTCCATTCCAGTCTAATGATCTTAAGAATAGAAAATATTTATCCATATCAAACATGATCTCCAACAATCAAAAGAACACATCTTTAGAAGAAAATCACATGTCAACACTTGAAATGCAAAGGAGGAATATAACAATTGTCGAGGGTGTTACACTAGTGAATTCCTTGTCTCAAAAACATATTTTACAAGGTTTTCCACCCAACCCATTCCATCCTCTTCTTCCATAGTCCTATTTTCACATTTGGTCGATCGTTTGGATTATGTTGATCTTTCTATGCTCTGGGGACATCTTGGCTCCCTGTTTAGACCCAAATGCAAAAGTTTCCTTAAGATACTTCCACTATCTACCTAAAGGTATTTTTGGCTACCAAAACTATACTGACCATGCCGATTAAAATGGATTCCTCTTCATCATTCCTACTTCCATCCAAACTTCTAGCCATCACTACAACTATTCCCAAACCTAAAAACCTACCCACACTTATCCCCACCCGTATCTAGACCCATCACTAGTTTGGGTGTTATGCCGACATCAAGCCTTACTCACCCACCTATCAGATTGGACTTAGATGTGTCTTGTAAAGTCTGTAACAACATTATCCTCCCACCTAAAAAGAAAACTCAACCCTCTAGGCCATGCACACCGGTCTTGCCTACTACACCCTTGTCACCTTCCCCCTTCCTGTCCATCCTAGGGCCTCATCCATCAACCTTGACCAAACAATCTCATACCCAAGACTGGTCAAAAGCTAAACAACTTACTACTACATCATAATCCTTTGTTACACCTCATTCACCCAAAACCAAGCTCCCTCACCCTCACCCATGCACTTATTACCACTTTTACCTCCACCCAGTTACTATAACCCCAACCTTCCTATACAACTTCAACCAATGCCGCCTACCCAACCTTTACCAACCACCTCCACCACAACTCAGTTTCCCCCATGGGTAACCCATCCTCTGCCACCATCTACTTTTCCTTCTACATCACGTACTCTCGTGTCACCTTTACCCAAGAAGGTGTAACCCAAAGCTAAGAATTTGCTACCCTCCACTAAGGTAGTCAAACCAACCAAACCTTCCATCGCTAGCTCTTCTACCCCACCTTTACCTAAATATATGCCAACAAGACCTAAGACCACTCCACATACCAAACTAGTATACCAACCCATTCCCCCTCCTGTAAAGCCTCTTCCTTCATAATCAACCACACATGTACCCAAACCCACACTCACCTCCCATTGTGATCCGTTAGCGGGGTCCTACGCCAACATTCTAACCAATATCTTGGAGACTTCCATCATAACATTACCACTTGCTTTGACCTTACAATCCTCTCAAACCCAAACCAAAAGGGTTTGATGAAATGAAGATTTGTGACTATCACTATGTGCTAGGACATGATGTGGAAAAATGTAAATCTCTAAAGACCATTCTTCTCCAACTTTGTCCTTATGAACAAAATTTTGACGATGTTGACCTTCTTGATGAGGACCATGCTCCACCATCACCAATCACCATACATCATCATCCTTTACCCATTCAAAGCGATTAGTATCTCCACCCCACAACCATTTTTCCCACCTCCAAAATTTGAGATCAACATGGTCCGTATTAGAGAGTTGGCCAAACCACCACCAAAATTTCATTGCACCCTACTCATTTCACAAGGCTCTTATCCACCGCTAGGATTTTGTCCCTCATGCCATTATACCTTTCATGAAACACCCTCTCCATCCACCTCCCCTCAAATTAACATGGTTCATGTTGCTTACCCGCACTCGTAAAGGTAAAGAAAAAAAAGTAGCTAGCACATCAACCAACCCTTTACCCTATATACCATCTGCACCCGATCCCAAAATTACCATCCGCAGATCTACATATCCTATCTCTAACGGGGTCACCCATCGCGCAATGATAAAACAATTGCATCAGTCTCCTCTAAAGATGTCTTTGTATGATCTCATCTAAACTTTTGAATCCCACAAGACAAGCCCTTATCGAGGTTTTGTAATCCATTGAAGTTCTACCCAATGACCCCACACCAGTGGCCTCAATTATCACCCCTCACCATGTGGCCTCGCTAACCAAATCAGCTCCTCCTTCTACCCCCATGACCACTCCTCACATTTCCACCCTCATCTTCTCTAAAGAGGAGATTGTACCTCTCCAGTCATATGACCCTGATCCCACCCTATTCATTTATATCTATATCGATAACATACACATATGACGCATCATGATTGATGGTAGTGCTAGCATTAACATCATATCCTCCCACACATACAATCAAATGCATATTCCTTCTAACTATATGCATAATAACCCAATTATGCTACGCTCCTTCAACAATGCCATCACCTCCACCCTTGGCACTATTATCCTTCATGTTTTTCGTAGGCCCTCATATTTTCCTAGAACTATTCTATGTCTTAGAGGGGGAATTCTAGTATAACCTATTGCTCGGCAGACCCTGGATTTATGTCATGGGTTGTGTCCCTTCATCTTTACACCATTGTGTAAAATTTGAGCATTAGGGACATAACTACACTATCCCTGCCAACCCATCACCATTCAAGACCTGTAACATGTTGTACCATCCCAATGATGTGCTTGTACCAATCTTTGCCACCACCTCTCCCGCATCTAACCCCTGCTATTCCTACTCTACCGTCACAACCTCTACAATCGACTCATCTACTTCCCAATCATCTAGCAAGATGGATATCCCCACTACCCACATATTAACTACTGATCCCTTAGAATATGTTTTTCAACTCCTCACTCTGGGGGAGTACTGCTTATACAATATTGACACACTCCTCACTCCTCAAGAGTATGGGAACCTACACCAACACCCTAGTTATGACTACTGCATAGGTGAGGTTTTTCCTTATGGTCCTCCCCACCTTCGCACTAATCTAATGTATGGGGACTTGATATTGCCACTTATTCACCCAAACCTCCATCCCAAACATGACCATTTTCATTTGACCTACAATCCCTTACTAACCACCGCTTCACTCACACTTTCCTCCACCATTGCACATGGAAAGGTTTTGGCTTCAGTTTTTACAAACAATGTCACCATATTATCATTTCCTATACCACCCATAAACACAATGACCGTAGTGGCATTGGATTTTCCACACCACCTCCCAAGAAGGCCCACATTGACCTCATTGAGGAAGACAAACCTTCAAAACCTCATTCACCCACGGAGTCCATAGATCCCGAATTTATCCCTCCTAACTTTTTTTTTTGTAAACACAATTTCCATGGGACCTCTGACCTATCAACGCGATGGTGAGGATCCCTCTTCTCTCCCCTCCTATATCCTAACATGATCAATGATGATACACCTTCTATTAACGTTGTTTAATGTTAGGATGATGAATCCATCCTCACCTACCTTAGTGTGGAATAATCTTATATTCACCGGTCGTTACCCTCGAGATGTAATCCATGTTAAATGAATCGACTATCGAAATCAACATTAACACTTAGGATTACCCACACATCTTAAAGATTGGTCAATCTTTAGATGTTGCTAAACAAGAAACTTTTACCTCTTTCCTTTGGGACTATATCAATGCTTTTAGTTGGTCCTATGCAGATATGCCTGGTATTGACCCTAAAATTGTGGTCCACAATATCATAACCATTCCTGATGCCAAACCCATTAAACAAAAGTTACGAAAAATGCATCCTCGCATTGCTCTTCTCGGTCAATGAATAACTTTAGCTCCTTTTCATTTCTTTCATCTTACCCATTGATTATCCCCAATGGATCTCTAACATCGTTTTTGTCACAAAGGCAAAGGGGACTCTGCATTTGCATGGACTTCCATGACCTCAACCTAGCTAAAGCTTGTCCAAAAGATGACTTTCCTCTACTAGGTATTGACCAACTAGTTGATCTCACCTCTAGCCATGAAATGCTATCACTCATGGATGGATTCTCAAGTTATAATCAAATATTACTTGCTCCAGAAGATCAACAAAAAACTTCCTTCATCACTCCTCGGGGGACCTTATACTATCAAGTCCTTCCTTTTGGCCTTAAAAATGTTGGTGGTATATATCAATGAGGCATGAATTACATCTTCCATGACATCATGCATCACATATTGGAAGATTACATAGATGATCTTCTTTCCAAATCCAAACATCGAGCTAAACACCTGACCGTCCTTAAGGTCATATTTGATCACCTCATCAAGTATTGTGTTCATCTTCAACCAAAGAAGTGCGTCTTTACGGTACTTTTAGGAAAAATCCTTGGTTTCATCATTTCTTTGTGTGGCATAGAAGTCGATCCTGCTAAAGTAAAGGCTATTCTAGAAATGCCTCTACCTACTAATCTCTGTCAACTTGAAGCCTACAAGGTAAGTTGTAATCCATTCATTGTTTTATCTTGCAGCTTTTCGATCGTTGTCAACCATTTCATCATCTTCTCAAGAAGGACATTTCATTCAAATGGGATGATGAATGCCATAAAGCCTTTGAAGCCTTAAAACAATACCTTCTTTAACCACCAAGTGCTCATTCCTCCTAAGGATGACCAACCCTTTTACCTATATATTTCTACCACTAACCATTCTTTAGGTGCCATGCTCACTCATCATGATGAGCAACACAGAGAGAAAGTGGTTTATTACATAAGTCGTACCCTTATGGAATACGAAACTAGATACACCCACGCCAAAAAAATCTGCTTAGCCTTAGTTTTCATCACCACCAAACTCTATCATTACCTCCTCAACCACAAAACCTTCATTGTTACCAATACTAACCCCTTACACTATATGTACACCAAACCCTATCAACATCAATGTGCCACATATTATATTATGCTTCTTTCCGATCTCGACCTTGAATTCATTCATCAAAAGTCCATCAAGGGCCAAGCTATCGCTGACCAACTAGTAGACGCACCTCTTTTCTGGGAATCAACCCTCTAACTTGATTTCCTAGATGAATCCATAGCTACCCTCTCCTTAGATGAACCCGCTTACCAAATGAAACTCTTCTTCGATGGCTCCAAGTGTCAGCATGGAGGTGGGGCTGATGTTATCCTCATTCCTCTTGATGGTGAACCTATGAATTTATCTTTCAAACTAGATTTTGATTGTACAAACAATATCGCTGAATACGAAGCACTCGTATTGGGTTTCCAGTGCTGCTTATGCCCTACATGTTAAGTCAATCAATATCTTTGGTGATTCCATCTGGTCTTAAACCAATCAATGTATATACTCAGTGTCATAATAAGATACTTCAAAAGTATAAACATCACGTAGACATACTTTTGACCACCTTTGATCTTTACGAACTTAAAACCACCCCACATTTTACTAATAAATTTGGATACCATGGCCTGCTTGGCCTCTTAGATACCGCTTCGTCCGCCAACTCTAAAATCTTTTCCAATACAAAGGTTACAATCATTTGCTTATTTACCTCATGAGGTCTACTCCGTTGGAACCATTGTACTTAACCCATGTGACCTTTGATATAAATAGTTTACAGATTATCTTTCCTTTCCATTCTACCCGCTGATCTCACTCATAATGGACAATGTGCCTTTCTTAAAAGTGTCTCTTGCTATGTCATCATGGGTGGTCTCCTTTATAAGTGTGGCTTCAACATTATTCTCTTATGATGCCTTACCAGTTTGAAATTCCCTACACCATCAAATAAGTTCACGATGGAATTTTTGGAGGCCACTTTAGTGGTTTAGTTATCACTAAATGCATTCTTCACCTTGAATATTATTGGCCAACCTAAACCATGACTATTGTGACTATGTCAAACATTGTGTGAAATTCCAGCAACATGCTAATCTTCATCACACACCTAGTCATGCTTTACAGGTCACACGAGACCTTTGGCCTTTTTCTCAATAGGGCTTGGATCTTTTGGAGAGATCAATCCCCATTCTTCACAATGCCATCAATGGATTATAACCGCTACTAAATATTACACTAAATGGGTAGAAGCCATTCCCTCATTTCTACAAAAGATGAGAAAATATGTGAATTCATCAACCATCACATCATTTTCACTTTGGTGTTCCTCATCGTCTCATCACTGATAACGGAAAGCAATTCAAAAACAAAACCCTACGTAAAATGTATGACACTTTTGGCATCCAAATCAGTTTCTCATCACTTTATAACCCATGTAAAACCAATGGCCAAGAAAATTTGACCAATAAAACCTTGAACAAAATTCTAATGAAAGTAGTTAATGATACTAGTAAGGATTGGCATTCACACATTCCTTTCACTTTGTGGGTTTATCGCACTAGTATTCACACTTTGACTGCTACCACACCTTTTTCTTTGGTCTACAAGATTCGAGGTATCTTGCCTCTCAAAGTCCAGATTCCATCTCTACATCTCACTACGAGACATGCTCAATGATGATGACTTTTTCCAGGATCGTTTGGCGCAACTTGAGTTATTAGATGGATTTTGTCTTAATGCTCTTGACCATATCCAAATCTACCAAAAATTTATTAACCGTTCAATGAAAAACGTGTCCATGAACGAACCTTTCAGTCGGTGACCTTGTCTGAAGGAAAATCAACATGTAACAAAGAAGAGAAAAGTAAACAGGGAAAATTTGCTTCTAATTGGCTTGGACCCTATATCATTACCAATGCCTATGGATCAAGTGCTTATCATTTGTCTTCACTCAAAGGTAAACCCGAACCTGAGCCCTCAATGCCTTACATCTTCAAACATTTTATTGTTGAAATCAAGTCCTATATCACCTTCTGTCTATTGACCGCTCATCCCTTGAGCATCGTTCACCTTCCATATTACCCGTTTTTGAGGATCAATGACTAAACAAGAATCATATGATTACTAATCACCTTTTAGCCTTATCTTAATACAAGTACCATGACTCTACTCATACCATGATTCTCATGGATACTTTTCATCTTTTAAAAAGATGGAATCCCATGGTTGTTCATCACTCAAAACTACCTCTTTCATAGTTAACCTCTATGTGCTATGGTTTTGTCTTCTAAACAAGAACCTAATCCTCCTCTATAGTCTTGTCCATGACTTAAAACTTATAAAACAAAAGGAAGAAGAAACAAAATGGGATTCAACTCCTTGAGTCAAACTTCCAGCAAAAGATGACTCCCTCAAAAAGGGACATCTCTTCTCTCTATCTAGCTACTATAAATAGACTGCTCCCTTGAAGGACAACTATATAAAGTCATTCCAAAATATAATAAATGTTCCAAAGCTTCCTACATCGATCAAATTCATGAAGACCTCAAGGAGAAAATCTACTCATCCCACATAGAATTCCCACATCGATTAGTCTATCAAAACAAACACAAAAGTCAAAAAAAAAAAAAAAGGTTAACTTTTTCATCATGGACTTGCCTATTTTGATCTTGGGTCTCTTTCCAAGTAAACATGTAGTCATATACTAGGTTACGCTCACCCATCCACTTTCACCTCATTACCTTTTGCACCCTAGTTTTCTCTCTTCTCAAGGGACTTTCGCAAATGTGACATTTCATGATCATGTGACTTTCTTCACCATTAGAATAGTCCATTATGCAACACCTTTAGGGTCTTACGTTCATAAGCCCATCTTAGGTATAGTAGACTCAATAGGGTTCTTATCAATTAAGTGGCTCTTTTACCACCTCTTACCATTCACCTTCCTCATTACTTATTGATTATCTTATACATGAATAGATCATCGATGCCTAAATTTTAAAACAACTCAACCATGCCTATGACCTAAATTCAACCATGCCTATGACCTAAAATCAACCATGCCTATGACCTAAAATCAACCATGCCTATGACCTAAATTCAATCATGCCTAAGATCTACCAACCCATTCCTCATATTCTTCCCTAGCTTTTGGGAGAACTACATCGACCTGAGGCCCCTTTTTTCGGGGTTATGTAGGCAACACTTCGAGGGCATGGGGCCCTTGAAGGTTAGCTCAAAACTCTATACCCTAATCCATTTTCCTCCATTTCCCTATTCACATCCTACCTTAGTTCGTTTCCATTTTATATCAACAATTGGAAATTAAACCAAACAAGCAACAATTGATAAACATTTTTACCACATCATCACATCGTTCATTTATCATTTTCACATTTCCACTATAGAAAATATTTGGAAACTTAAACCATAACACACATATACATCATCATTTATTTCCCATGTTACCAATGACTTGGACATTAAAATCAAAATTATAACCTAACTCCATCATGCCTATGACCTGACTCCATCACATGACGATCTAACATGACCTAACTCAACAAATGCCTACCATGAGAGCTTGACTCAATCATGCCTAATTCACCTAGTTTCCATCACATACACAAATAATAATGGAAATTAAAACAAGTACACCATCCATACTATAAATATCATCATCTATATAAATGAGAAAGTCTGTGTATACATACATATGTACATAGATACAAATAAATACAAATATCTCAAATCACTCAGATACATCCTCACCATCTTCATCATGCAGGATGGTATATGATAAAAAAATCTCAAAATATCATATACAACCTCACTCTCTTTGGCACGCAGGCGGTATGTACCAAAAATACACAAAAATGGAAGTATGCGTAACCATCAAGGCATCCCCCATCGGATATCCTCCATGCATGTCTCACATGTCTCCTCCTCCTCCTCTGCTCTCGTGTGGCATCCTCGCTAGCATCTCACCACCCTCCATGGGCCTTGGCCTGACCTCTGTTGGTACCTCACCTGGAGCTGGCCTCGTGAACTAGTGGCCTCACCCTGACCCTATCTTGGGGCTTATTGAACCATTGTAATTTCCACACTGTGAGTGTGAGACTTGGTCCTCTCACTCGAAGCCTGTTGTTCTCTATATTCTACATAGGTAGGGACATTTATCCATGAGGCCATTAGGTGATCTTGATAATATCTCACCTTGCTTAGGGCATCCTTGAACCTAGCCATGGGTACTATCTACAGTGGTGGTGCCATTGACCTCTGACCCTATACTTGTACCATGGGACCCTGTCCCACCCCTTCCTATAAAATGAGACCCTATCCCCGAGCATACGTAGGTGCTTGGCTATACCTGGGCTTGAAGGGCCATAATTTACACCTGTGTAGTGGCCAACTAGCCCTACAAACCTACTACTTGTGCCTGTAGGGTGGCCACCTGTACCCCATCTCCATCCCCACTGCGTGCAAGCACTGCATCCCTCGTGCTACTGGGCATGTAAGGGCTACTACTGTGCTTGTAGTGTGGCCACGTGTGCCTCTGACCATGTTCGGCTACCCCTGCACTATCCCCAACTATGTCACTAGGGTAGTCACTGCCCCTATAGGGTGTTCCTCTAAATTGTGATAGTGGCTAAGTCGAGCTTCCCGGCCTTGGTGTGCTTCTCCGTAGTTGTGCTACCCACAACTGTCTATACCTATCTGTAACCCTAAAATCATCAATCTACCGGTCAACAACCTGCTCCTCTTCTTACCTATAGGCACCATCGGCTATGGTAGAGGCATAGGCCTCTCCATGTTGTCCCTCTTGTACTATGGAAATGGTGGAGGTACATCTTGCGGTAACCCAAACTGCCATCTGACCCTGTCAATAGGTATCATCTCATGCTCTCTCTGCACGATGCCCCTCTATCCATCAGAGAAACTGTAGCTCTTGTAGCTCCTCGGCCATCTGCCTATATGATGGGAAGCCCACATATGGCCTCCAAATGATGTCCACACGGAAACAACCCCTCTAATGCATGTCTATAATATGTTACATCGTGTGTAGCCCTGACAACTGACACTCTCTAATAGTAGGTACCCATCTCCTATAGCCCACCCGAACCAAGCCCACCTCGAATGCATCAGGTCAGGGCATGCCCACTAGATGTACACACATGATGTTCTCATATTCCCAACAGTGTAGTAGGAATGTGCAACATAAGTGAACCGCCGTAACCTCCCATAGGCCCATAACTCTCTATATAGCTGCACCAAGAATGTTGGTGCCCATGCAAACCGGGTCTGTCCTCCATCATGTTGTGAAGAACCCCCATCAATTCCCATGGGAATCTCCCACCCTCTACATCTGGTAGTGTAAAACAACAGACTACCTCCATCATCAGCACCACTAACCTCATCTCCTCTAGATGGGCCCGGTACATATCTCCATAACTCATGCTGGCACTATGGAACCTTAACTCGCCAACCCCTCACCGAACACTATCAACATCAAATCCTTAGATGCCTATGAGGAAATGGAATACACTTATGTCCCTACTATTGGTAGCCATAGGATCCTATAAACATCCTCCAAGGTGATGGTCATCTCACATGTCGGAAAATGAAATGTGTTGGTCACCAAATCCCATCTGTCGATGAGGGCGACCATCAAACTCGGCTCTTCTGACTACGTGTTGGTAGCGTTTAACTCCAATCAAGCCGACCTCTACCATATGGTACCACTCCTCGCTAACTATTGTGCTCACTCATACCACTAATAACAAGGGTAGTACCCTATCCCACATCCGCAATTGATCCCTCGCCTACATCTAACAAATCATAACATCATTAGACCTTGACCATACCCCGACTTCACCCTTACCCACCCAACCTATTCCCAAGACCTTTCCTACTCATGACCTATCTCCCCCACCCACCTCCTCTCCTTTGCTGGCCCATTTTCCTCTAAATGCCAACCTGGACATCAGTTCTTATTGACAGGACAACAATCAATAAAAACTGGCATCGGTCACCTCATCCATGACCGATGCCGGATAACTCCCATCAACATTGGCCACCATTTGACCGACGTTGGTCACTATCATGGTGACAAAATCTATGAAACCCTACCATTTTCTCTAAAAATCCCATATTCTACCCTCCCTACCTACCCTTCCCTCCTCAAATATCCCCTCACCCCAACCCCACTCCTTCTTACCCTACATCAACCTTCCCCCATTCCTATTTCATCCATTTTCTTCCCCAATTTAAATTTAATTTTAATTTCCCCAAAAACCCATTTTACCCTAACTTGATTTCTACAAACCAATTTACCTACCACACATAGAAGGGGATCAAATCCTACCTCATCACAATGTCATCTATGTGGTGGCACATCGGGCCGCTGCACTAGTGGTCCACCCGATCCCTCTCTTGCCTCTACCATCACCGAATGCCCTCCTCACCTCCACCCAATCAAATCGATCACACCGATCTCATGGACCACCTATCGAATGTTGATTACCCACTCTAAGGCTAGCCAACTCAACTCTCCATCTCGCTCTATCACTTTCCACTTTTCCACCACTCCTTTGTCATTTTATACTATTGGAAAATGACAAATGATTCCACAAAAAGTGGAATTTTCCTTTTTAATCCCAATCCCTCTGACCAACGTCGGTCATATTGGTGCCCTAGTCAACCGTTGTTGGTCAACATGTAACCAACATCGATCACACTTCAACTAGTTTCCCTTACCTCACTCTCTTTTCCCCTATCGCCACTCATGCTCACCCACTTTTTATCATTCTAGAAACCCATTAAAACATACCTACAAGCCCAAACTACCCCTATATTCCTTTCTACATCTTAGGAGATGTTATTTTACTTATACCTTGGCCTTACCTATGCCATGACCTATTTTCCTAAACCTGACCTACTTGGTGTGACCATTGACCTTATGTACTCACTATACCTTGCGATGTTGTTACCTATGTTGTTTTATCCTAACAACCATACCTTGCCTATTTCTGTTCCATTTATCCCAACCAAACCTTTGGTGTACCGGAGCATACCTAAACATTCTGCACCTGACCTACATTGTGTTTCTTGACCATATCCTATACCTTGGATACCTGAATCACTTCACCCTTATTTGGATAAACCTATCAACCTTGGACGATGTAGAGTTTGCAATCTCTTCAACCTAGTACCATGTTACAATCTATACATGTGCGTGTATTTGATTGCCATTACCCATGACCTGATTTTGACCACAACCTACTACCCATTACTCAAGTTGACCGTCACATTTTCCCTCAATACTCAAACCTTTACCCACCTATCTTACCCACATACACCTTTATCAAACCACTCACCGATTCTGTCTTACACCTCATTAGTGCCGGTTTGAGGGGGATCACCTTCACCCACACATGGGGTAATCACTTCCTATTTTTTTCAACATCACTTACCAATACAAGCTACACAACAAAATGAGGGAAAATGTAGACACCAAAATTGGGTCACACTCCCCTTGGTCCCCTTTCAAATAACCAACTTAAACTCATTCACCTAGCCATGACCCTTATACCCCACATTAATATTAATTTAATTATTTATAATTAAATTAATACTCATCCTCACTTCATTCATTATTTAATTACCTCAATTAAAACCAATTTCCACCTCACCCCACCACCTCACCTACCTCACCATAGACCTATTCATAGCATGCTTCCATAACTAACTAAGACTTAGCCCTACTTACCTTAATGAACTAAGACTTAGTACAACCCTAAAAGCACATGCCTATTCTCCCTCTAACCACTTTCTTGTGTAGCTAAGCACAACGTTTCATTTAGACTTGACACAAATGAGAAAAAGATGGGAGAGGATAGCCAAGATCTGTTATTTTAGGCAACCTAGGATATCTCGCCTTAACCGACGCCGGTCAACCCGAAACCAACATTGGTAACCCTAAACCATCGTCGGTTACCATATAACCATTTTGGTAACCTTGTTTGAGAGGTTAGACACATTCTCAATTTTTGGAGCAAAGGAGATCTACATGCAAGCAAGAACCAGAGCTCTTTCACACATCCAGGCAGCCATAACTAGCACAACCATTGATCAAGAGGTTTTTGACATTCACAGGAGCACTCCGGGAAGCACTGCCACGACATTGATCGCCATTTCACCGATCAACCATCACCACCACCTAGCCATTAAACTTGCACAATAGTAAGTGTGTCTCTAACCTACACCACTTCATTTCCATTCAGTTTATAAAGTTCTTCACCTTTGTTTATCAATCATTAGTTATATTTTCACCCTACCACTATTTCCTTCTTGTGAACCCAACCATTCCCATCACTCATAACCCCTTTTAATCACCTCTGTCTACCCCAAGAGCACCTTGAATATTCCCAACATCCCCAGACCTAAACCAACTCCTCACCATCATTGATCCAGTCTCAGAAAAATCCCTAAAACCATGAACTATTGAGTTATTACCAGCCCGCAATAACCATCGTCAATCCTTACTAAACCATCATTAGTCATACCAGACTAACATTGGTCTCTATATTTGGCAGTCTTGCTAATACTAGATCCCAATAACCCTTTTTAAGTGATTCAAGTGACCCAAAATCTGACCTTGACCTGTTCCAGTACCTTAGTTGTTTACCTTATTTCTAGATCTGATCATAGCCTCACTGTTATGTTAGATTTTCTTATTGTATTTGGATGAGATACCTAAATCATATCAACTACAGTAGGATTCTATTTACTTACGTTGTTTCTTACATTAAATTATATTAAAACAATGGGTTGACTACCACCGAGGAAGTATCACACTTCCTAGATCTAGCACATGCTAGGAAGCCCACTGACATATATTATTTAATCCTCTTTTTGTGGTCTTGTTGTGTATTTCAGGTAGTTCCTCCTAGCCAAAAGGAAGCTCTCACAGATCTACATTAGATCAAACTCCAACCAACCATCACTACAAGTATTCCTCCTTGGCCCACACCCTTATCTATTTTTTAAAAACTTAAAGAAAATGGTGAAACATTTTGGCACGCCCGGTGGGACCCTCTCTTGGGTTTATTGCATTTTCTTCATATAGGGAAAGTGCTTTTGTGTTTTTCTTTCATTTTTAAAATTACACATTTAATCTTCTCCCTGGTAATATTTCTTTCTTCTAAGTGTCTAAATTAAATTTGTCATTTGGGGCTTAAAATGAACCACTTCTTCTTTCTTGCATTGCATTAGTGAAAAAGCATCCCTCTTCTTATTCATCATTTGCTACATGAATATCATTCTACTCAAATTGGTCCACAAATCTGAAGCATTCTCATACCATCTCACAAGAAAATCAAGGAGAAAATAAAACTCATCAAAGGAGGAGGATTTCACTTGTAGGTAAGTACATGTATATCACTTTCTCCCCCTTTTATCTCTGCTCAATCTGAGGTAGATGAACCATTGTGTTAGATTTTGTGTTGAATTGGTTTCATAATCATTTCATATTTGCACACTAACACAAATTTTCCTCTACATTTTGGCACCCACCATGGGGCTTACCCCCCTAAATTTTAATTGAAATTAGTAGCATTTAGCACTAATAACAAATTGTTAAAATTTCAGAAATTTTCATTAAGATTTGACCTTGTGTTGTCATGCAAATGTGTGCAAGGAAATTAAAAATTTCAAGCATGCCAACGATACCCTTGTAGTAAATTTTTCATGTTTTATCATTCGAGGCACCTCAAGTCTACCCGATTAGTCTAGTAACATCCCAATTGGTCTTAATTCATTCCCCTTGGTGATTTAGGATATTCAAATCAACCCCATGTATGTTATTTTAGGAGTTCTTACAAAAATGCTATCTTTGGGCAGTGTTGGGAAGGGCTATCACTAGCCTTCCCACAACTGGAGAAACCCCTTGGAGCTGAACGAAGGATCCAAAACCAACATGGAGGTGAATTGAAGGCCTAGAAACATCATGGAATTGATTTTGGAAGATTTAGGGATTATTTGAGGAGTTTGGAGCAGTTTGATCAAAATCAGGGTTCACAGCCCTAGGAAGTGCACATGCCAAAACAATTGTTGAGCTTCCAAAGGTGACTCTGGGAGCTCCAAATGAAGTTAGGAGAAAAAAAACATATCCAGTAAAGGTAATACAAAACCCTAAAATATGGTGAAATTTGTATTTTTACAAAACTTTGGCACATTAGGTCTATAATCGCTTTTCTCATGCACAAGTAGAGTACCAAATCAAAAATCCACTTTTTAGGGATCAAATGGAAGAATAAAGACATGATACCCCCACCATTAGATTAAAAATTCCATTTAAAGTTAGGATAATCTAAAATTTCATCAAAATATTCAATCGGGATCTCAAGTTATTATCATTTCAAGTTGTCCTCTTGGAATGAGTTCGGGAGCTAGTCAAAATTTGGGAGGACACATGTCAACTCCAGGAGCCTGGTGGGATTTTGTGTCCCTCAGGTCCCTCAAGGTCAGGGACATCAACCATGGAAAAATGTGCCTATCCCCATAAGACCTCTAGATCCTCATGTGACCTCTAGGATCACCAGTTCAGCCCCAGGTGCTTGCAGGAGCTCAAAGCCTCAACTATCTGATCGCTGCCACATGTCATCACCAAGAGCACCATGGAATTTGATGTCCCTCATAGGTCAAGGAAATAAAACATGGAAAATTTCCCCAGCCCTAAGGAAGACTTTTGGTCACCCAAATGACTAGCGTTTAGCCCCTCAGTGCTTTAAAAGTGATTTTTTTAGCCTTCATTCCCTGCCGTCGGATCTCCGCCACGTGTCGTCACCTTGATTGTCATGGAATTTTATGTCCCTCATGTCCATTTGTGGTGATGGATGTTAGGGATATGAAATTTCACCCATCTCCCATCTCAACTTTATTTCAAAATTTTAAAATTCCTCCGCTTCTAACTTCTAACATCTAACTCCTCAGTGCACAACTTGCTCTATAAATTTCTATCTGTAACTTCTCACCACCACTCCACCATTATCAAAGCTCAAACAAGATTCACCACAGAAAATAAATCCTTCATTCCATGAAAATATGCAAGTCACAAAATAAATATTGATGAAATGAATAATGAAGAAGCCAAACGTTTGAAAATCTTCATTCTCATGAAACTAAAAATCGAAGAGATCTTACAAACCGGTGCACGGTTTGAAAAATCATCTGTTGCAGAGTTCTTATATCTTGTAGGAAATTAAAAATCATATTAAAACCTCCCATTCATAGCAAGGAATTCTCATAGTAGAGAAATTTCACTTCTGTCTCCACAAAGAACAAAGCTCAATTTCCCGTGAAACCGACAACCAAATCAAAGAGAAATTTCAACAGTGAGATAAGAAACAAAACCTATTGCAATGGAGTTGATTTCAATGACAAATGGAGACAAAACCAAATGCAAAATTTGAAGCTCCATTAATGGCCGGCATGAGACATAGAGTGGAAAAAATTAGTGAGCTACCTCTCCACTTCTCAAGGTTATAGTGAGCGAAATCGTGTGAAAATTGGAGGGAATGATCATTGAAAAATATAGTTTTACGTGAACTATTTTTTGTGCCATGAAGTCCCTATTTTTTTAGGGATATGGAGGAATGAGTTTTTATCATATTTATTCGCTATCAAATAAATAACATTTGTGAAAAAGGCAGCAAGCTACCTCTTCACTTTTCAGTGTTTCAGTGGGCGAAATCACATGAAAATTGGAGGGAATGATCATTGAAAAATCTAGTTTCGTGTATACTAGTTTTCGTGCCATGAAATCCCTATTTTTAGGGATATGGAGGTTGTGTTTTTTTGTCAATATTTTTCTCCCGTTGATGAAGATATCACTTTCCCACTTCAGAAGAAGGAATTACTCAAAATTCAGAGCGTAGAACCCTAGAATAAAACCCAGAATTTCAAGACCTATTTTGTTGCAATCTAACATCCACGATGCACTTACTAAAAATAACATGCCTTCCTACATAGGGTCTATTACTTCAAGTAAGCCACCATTTGAAGAGGTTACGAAGAAGGCGGTGAACACAGAAGGAGTATCGGAAAAGTCATCAAAAAGGTCATCTCGGCTCAGTAATTCACACTTACTAAAAATAGTAAGTGGTTCCACAAGCCCCTGCTATAAATAGCCAATTGGTCTAAAAGGTGAGAGGAGCATAGTAAGAATAAATAATTCAAGCTACCATAGCTAGTTGAGGTTGGGAAAAGCTAACTATGACACTTACTAAAAATAGTATGACACTTGTACTTACTAAAAATAGTAAGTTACACTCAAAGAGTAGTTTTGGCACAATGGGACATATAAGGATAATCATTTAAGGGACATCATTGTTTAGGATCATCATAGGAATTTTTCATAGGGCATTCAAGATCCATCTTAGTTCATTCAACTTGGCAAGTGTTCATGTGCTAATTTGAAGGAGTTTCTCAATGTGCAAGGAGTTCGAAGATTTAGAGTTTCACTACATTTGGAGCTTTCCATCAACAAGGATCAATGGACTTAATCGGGAATGAAATCTCCTCTTCTTCTTCTCTCTCTCTTTCTCTCTCCTCTTCCCCAACTTTTTCTCTCTTCTCAATGTTCTAATGTTGCATTGGGTTGCACTTTTAAATATGTCTTAATGTTCTAATGTAATTATTCACCTTTATATTATAAAAAGGGACTTAAAAGATTCTCAGGAAGTTGAAAAGTTTTAAATTGTGTGAGGACATATGAAAAGGCATTGGGGGGTAGATGACGAGTCACCTGTCATTCTATAAATTATAAATCAATTCCCATTTAAAAGGGTTGGTGATTGATTTTGTAAGTTCAAGAGTGTATTATACTTTGAGAGAACAAAGGAGATAGACATTTTCTTCCACTTCCCCCTCACTAGTTTTCCTCCTTTCCCACACTATGTAAATTTTTTTGTTTAAAATCAATCAATACAAGCGAGAAGGAGTTTCTAGCTTTATTTGACTAAGGGTTTTCTTGATACTTTGTGATCAATAAATTCTATTTGGTCTTGTTGTTATTTGAGTTGTTGCTTCTTATAAATGCATGTGTTGAAATTTCCAACTAGTGTGTGCAAGAATCTAATTTTCTACTTGCAACATTGGTTCTCCTACCTCATTTCTCACTCCCCTTTCCCTCTTTATAGAAAAATTCTTCCTAGAAAGAGATTGCTAGCTTTTCCATAGTAATGGTCATTGGAGTGCCCATGTTGGATTCCCAACCATAAGACCACCCGGAGAAAAATCACTTTCACTCATGCATGCATATACGAAAGTTGCACTAGTTAAGTAGAGGGACTTAAAATCCTAGAACATTGGTAAGAAATCCACCAATTTTCCCCAAAAATTTTTCTCACCAATACCTTAAAAATTTTAAATTTTCATTTTCTAGTTCCGTTTCAGTGAATTTAACTTGAAACAACTTGTTTGTGACTGTATCAATGTGGATATCATAAAAAATTGTGCTTTGCACATTCTTCCGACTTTGTGTTTACAGGATCTATTTCAGCGCATTTAGCTCCTATATCAACGCATATATTTTTGTTTCATTACGTTTAGACCCTACTTTAGCAAGTTTGTTTGCTAACATTCTATCTGTGCAAGGTTACCTCGCATGTTCACATTTCACTACGTTTGGACATTGTTTTAGTGCTTTTATCTCCTCGTAATAACGTGTTTGTGTGCTAACATTCGTGTGTGTAGGTACCCCTATTTCAAAGGTGCATCTATCTTGAAAAAACAACACATTTATACCCTATTTTAGCACGTTTAACTCCGTATTAATGCATTTATCTCGAATATAATTTTTTTTTCTTTCCATTGGCTAATAACCCACATATTTTACTTTTTGGTAGTGTTTTCTAGAATATAACATTATGTTTTTGTAGAAATATTACAGAAACAAGGGGAAAATTTTCTAGTTTTAGCATTTGATTGAATAATAATAAATATTGCCTAACATTTGTGGTTACAGGACATTAAGTAAACCAAGACTACTAACCTTTTGTTTTTCACCATGAACGGTCCAAGTACATTGGGATTTCCATTAAAAATAGTAGCCTTTTTTGTTAAAATTCCCTTATCGAAGGCCTCCATCATATAAATTTTGGTTTTCATTATTTTGCGTGTTATCTTTTCATAATTAGTGTGTTGCTTGTTATAAATCCGAAGACGACGCCGTGTATACTCTTCTCTCGCGTCCTAGGACAATCTTGAGGATCAAAAGTAGTTATTCTTCCCTCCCTTTTCATTTTTAGGGGGTAACATGATGTGGAAGTGACATCCACGCACTTACTATAGTCCTAGGGGTCTCATGACTATGGGATTCACCTCCACGCATGTAGACACATCCAATGTTCCGATGGGGTATATAAATTCTTAGAGAGCTATCATTCATCGGCTAAGTGATTGCTTCTTTTAAGAGTGGTTTGAAATGAAGGGATTCCACATCCTAATACCTAGTCCTCAAGACAACATCCTTGAAACAAGAATTTGGGCCCCACATACCGCGTTAATGTATATCGGGATGCCCTTAGAGACATTGTGCATCCTAGTATAGGTAGCCCTTTTGGCCGCATATCGAACTATAGTGCAAGGAGGCCACACTTCCTAAGATTACTCGCTAGCCAATCACACATTGGAACATAGGTGGAGATCCAGTTTGTGGCACCACCATTGGTGTGTGGTATTGAAAGCGAGCTATAGTTCGGTTGCAATCCCACCTGACTAGCTAGGGTTGTGCTTGCATGGTTGTACTTGTTTGAGTGTTTTATCAAAACCAGTAAATAACCCTCACACTAATCCTCATAATCATACATCTACCATTCACCCATTTTGACCATAACCTTTTAACCTCGATTTTTAGAATATACATCATCAACATTTGACCATATCTTCTTCATCACATACCATTAATCACACTTACCATAATTATCCTATAAAAACTAAAAATAATCCTCCTTTTCACCTAATATATAAATTTTGACCATACATTATCCCCTTGCCATTATACACATCCTTTGTAAATAATAAACCAAATTTTTCCACCATAAACTTTAGACATACACTACCATCATGTAAATACTTTTATTTAAACTTCCCACATTACCACAAAGATCCAAAATCTAAAAAAAGAGAACCAACATTCCCATCCCATTAAGTAAATTTCATCAATCCCACATTGTTCACCCTTTTCCTACCAAGAAAAAGCACATTAAGAATATGACATAAACACCTCCTTCCATCTGCTAAACAAAAATATTATCATTCTTCATCCTAATCCACATAAGTCATACCACCCAAACTTCCTAGCATTTCCTATTGGCATCTCAAAATTAACCTAGGCATATAAGACTCTAAAAAATTTATCCCAATCATATACTTCTTTCATCACAAACTTTTCATAACTTTATATCCTCATATACATTTATATACACACTTTCAATCCCAAACACCCCATTTACGATCCCTTTTTGACACGACTAACCTAATCTTATTAATCAAAATCTTACTAATAGACAAAATCATCTATCCTATTCTTCTAAGCCCTTATAACAAGGCATATCCTAAGCCTCTACTAATGAGGCAAATCCTTCTTCTATTCTCTCCCCCAAATTTCTTCCATCCTATAAGCAAGAAATAGATTATTGAGATTATACGTCGATTAACTAAGGAATTGTAACCTTTTCATCCAACATCCTTCATTCATTCTAAACATCTTCATCTCATCAATACATCTCATTAACATCATATTCTAATGATACATAGGAGAATAATAACTCGAACCCAATTCGGAAACAATGAAGAAAATAATCACCACAACATAGGAAACGATATATTCAACCACAATTATTAGGATACCAATGCAAAAGAAAATCGACTTAGAGGTTAATACGAGGAGACCATGGTTAAAACTAGTAATGCTGATGATTCAAGTACCTACTTTACAAAGGGAAGAAGAAGAGAAATGCTAAATTATTTTATTGAGAAGAATAAATATGCCTCGATGTAACCTAGAATTTACCGGATAACACCCTAGATGTATCTTGGAAAATCACTCACTCCTAGGCATCGATTGCTCACCCAAAGCGCTTAAAGGTATCAGGTCCTCTTTAGGGTTACTATAGTAGGATGTTAGCGTGATAAAGGAAGAAAATATAGATCCATAATTAATCCATCATTCTACAATGCATGCCATATTCAGATTTATGAAAGAACAAGCTTAAACAATAATCATGATTGAATCAAGAACATGCACTATTCAATTACACATAGGAATGACACTTAGATTCAGCCTAATATCTTCCATCTATTAATAAACACAAAAGCTCCTTACAATAATGGAAATCTATACCGATGCATGCATGGATCTGATATAATAATCCAATCATATGCGCATATCTCTATATCTCCATACATCTATCTCTCTCTTGTATATTTTCTACTATGTGCTTCACATCATATATATAGGGTGGGGACTTTCCTTCACTGCTTATCTATTCCAAAAATAGGTGCATGCTATTAATAGCCATGCACCATTTACGGAGCATAGCCACACATGCAAGTGTACTATCTATAGACCTCTTGTAGTTAACTAAAGTGACAATCCTATTCTTATCTCATCTCTACACAAAACACTTTGATCCGATCCTCCAAAGATAGAAAATGTGTGGGCACACATCTCTGCATCATTGGTGTGCTCCACACACCATCTTCTAAAAATAGGTCTTCATGCTCAAAATCGGCTAAGTCCTGAATGCACCAAATTATGTTCCATGTGTGCGTTCTTCCTATCCATTCATGCCCTTGATCCTGGCCTTCTCTCCCACGCGAAATTCTTGTGTGATCTCTAACAAGTATTCTTTGATCAACATTACCCCACACTAATCTCATTGTCATCCCGACAATGGGTATCTCTAAACATTGAAGTAAAGAATAGAAGAATGAAAAGAATAAGAAAGAATGTAGATGAATAAAGAAATTTTATGAGGCAGCCTCCTTTGTATCAGTTTGAAGTATCAACTCTGGATACTCCTCCTTTATTTCAGCCTCCAAGGTCTTCCATTCAGTGAGTGCTTGTTCTGCTTTTTCTGGAATGTCCACAACAATGGACTCCAATTCATCCCTGCAATATCCCTTTTTCATTTTTGAACCATCACAATGCGTAGGACATTGAGGTCATTCTTCCTTCTAGAAGATCCATCTTCTTCACAATTATCTTCCCAAGCTCTTCCATCTGTAGTCTTGTGTGGCAACTATTGTACTATTGCTGTGGCCTCGTGCTTTTGCTTAACATTGAAAATCTTTTATGTGCGGCTAATGTTTCATCCTTCATTTCTTTCTAGACCTCATTGTTTTATTCAGAGGTATTTATGTTGATAAGCGCCTCTGGATCTGTGCAGATGTTCAAATCTTGGTTTTATCTTCAATACTTCTTGTAGCACTTGCAACAACCCTTCATATGATGCAATATTTTGCATCATTGAAGCTTTCTCTTGTTCTACCTCTTCTCTCGAATTCTTTGCTTACCGCATGTGCAGGGGTTCATCTTCAAGTACCATGTCAACAAACTTTCCTACATAATGTATTGCTGAGGGAAACGTATAGTGGTGCCTTGGTCTCCAAGTGTGGCCTAGCTCTTATGACATTGTCTCAATATCTCTCTGGGAAGCTAATAAATACCTCATTCTTCTTCTATGCACCAGGTCCTCTCTTGCATTATGCACATTATCTTTGCATCCTTTGTCTTTAGCTCCTCACGTAGCTCTCTTATCATTGCAGCTTTTCCATGCTTCTTCTCACAACTTTAGTAGAAACCTTCACCAATGCGCTGTTGACCTACTCATCTGACATGACAGTAGGCCTTACTATCATATGTCTAGCTTGGGGTGCCTTCTTCAACTGTCTTGAAATGCATGAATCTTCATATACATCAAATTCAAGCTCATCCATATGGGTGTGAATTGACCATGATAGTTTCTTTCAAGTGTGCACATATCACCATATCCTCATCCATTAACTCCCAACTAAATAAATCCTTTTGTGCTATCGTGCTCTGGAAGGCGCACAGATAATTTTACCTATGTCCTCTACATACCCCATGGCTGGTGGAATGTGCTCTCCACTCATTCTCTTTAATCTAGGACCCTTGGGAATTATATCTTCAAGGTTAGAAGCCTATCCTATTACATCTTTAGCAGTCACATGCGCGGACCTAGAGGTTTCCTTTTCTTTTTCTTCTCCATCCTTCATCTCTTCAAATTTTTTCTCTTCCTCATTTTGTGGCTCATCTTCTTTCTTCGAGTGGGGTCGGAGATGCATGCTCGCTCTCCCTGATTCCTCCACTTCTTTATCCAACTTCAAGTTTATTCTCGGTCTCTTGTGTGGAGAGAGATGAGGTGATTTCCTTACCATTTTTGGGGTTCCACTTTTAGTCCTTGTACATCTAAATACTTTCTTAAATCTATGCTCCCCCTTCTCAACCTTTGTATCTTCCTCTTTGTCCTATCCTTGAGGTGGAGTGCTCACGCACTGTGAATCTTCTCTATCATATGGTTTCTTTCTTCTGTGCTCCAAGCCTCCACTATCTTCACACTCCTCTTCTTCATCCTCTACTTCAAAAGTTTCTATGGGCCTTTACGCTGGTATGTTTTCCATTGTGTGCTTACCCTTTAGTGGCCCTGGGAGTGTGAATTCATTCTCTACATACTTATTTTCTCCATCTTGGGCTTCAGCTGAAGATACACCAATGCTGCCCCTACCTCTGCTATAATCTAGACTTATTGGCTTAATGTTCAACACCTCCAAATTATCCTCTTAGTATAGGCACTTCTTCAAGGATACACATGTTTCTTCCTCACATGTGGTAGTCGCGATCTACCTTATCTACATTAAATACCAAAGAGCACGTGTGTCGTGAATATGTGAATAGATGCTTGGAAATACCTTGCAGTGAATGCGTAAGGAAATTTATAGCAAGGGATCCAGACTCCATTTCTTATTTGGAAGCACACGATGCAAAAATGTTGATATACAACAAACTAGACTTGTTTCCCTACTACGATGGTGATGGGTCCTTTGGGATGTGCGTCACTCTTCTCCAAATGCCATGGAGCCTGTTGTACCATCTCTCTCTCGCCCTTTCTTTACATCATCTATGTCATGGCCCCTTTACATAGGTACTTGTTAAACCTTTCAGTTGGTGACTTATTCTCCATGGGGTATTCCCATACCTTTTCCTTTGGCCATCTTGGTACTCCAATTTCCATGAATACTAGTGATAGTAGAACAGCCCCAAAGTTGATCTTCCCTCATGTGCGCACTTCCTTGACTATTTGTTTTACAATGTAGCTTGCAATATTATAGACTGCTCCTTCTGACATCTTACATGCAACGTGTAACCACATAGTATTTACCTGTGACCACCACTCCTGATCATTCAACTTTGTAACAAGGTGTGCTACTACTTGCACAACCAGATAGTTCTTCAACTTGTCTATATCCATACCGCGTGGACCCTTCAGGTACCCCAAATCCTATCTGGTCTTTAAGATTATGGATTTATCTATGAGATCATTCTTTATATCCTCTCCTATGGCCTTCAAACTGTCACTGATGATATAAATGGATGAGATTCTAACTATACATCTTACAAAGTAGAAGAATTCCTCCTGCACTCTTCTCATGACCCACTGATACAAGGGCTCATACTTCCTGAAATATGGAAGCTCATATAATTGGTAGACCCAAATTCTCTTTAGAAGCTTCTCACCTGCATCATCATAAACCGGCATGTCATCTGCCATATGTTTGTTCATCCTAGTAGTGAGCAAGGAATCGAGCTCTTTCTTATTCTTTGAGGTCTTATGATTGTATTCACTTACTTTTCTCTTTTTGATGGGTGAATCCCATTCTTGGCCGATGATGACTCCTTCTAGATATTACATTTCTGAAAAATCACTTTTGGGTGCCATCTCTTCCTCCTCAATGACCACCTTCTTCTTTCCTTTTTCTCTCTACTGTAGCTGCCTTCTTAGGTGCCATTTTTACCTTGTAATCATCTCTTTTTAACTATGTAATTTGTGAATCAAACCCTAGCTCAATTCAATCATGCCCTAGGTGGAAACTTCATGCCCTAACTCCTCTATTGTCCTTGCTTCACTCAAACCCTTCACCACTAGGGACACAAGCTTCTTTTCACATAGATCTGTTTGTCATGCTTGGTTTCACACCCTTCACACCTTAACCCAATCACTTGCTCTTTCGTGACTTAGCTCTTTCCTCAAATACTCTTATTTGCATGGTAAAAAGAATTTACATCCCATCCTTATATAATTTTTCAAAATTTGATGCATTTATTACTCCTTCACCTACCAAATATCCTCTCATTCATTGGCCAAATTTATTCATTTCATATGGTACATCTTTGTGCCCCGGATATAACCTTTCTGCATGCCTTCCTACCCTCTAGTCGGTCACAGACTTCTCTTTAACGCACCCTTGTGCCCAAGTACCCATCATTGTACCTTCTCTTGGTAGTTATCATGGCCTCTACTTACCTCGCATTATACTATCCTTTCATTCATCTCCATCCTTGGTCACTTTTGAGAAGCAATCTTCTTTCGAATTAAAGCACACCCGTAGTAGCTTATTCCTTTCACCTTTCAATTCCCATAGTCTTTTACTTGGATAAATACAACCACCCCACATGAAAAGTATGTGCAGTCCTCTACACATAAACATTCTTCACATAGTAATTAGCTTCATGCATGCAAGCACACTTATTACACAAGAACAAAAACTAAATTGATAAAGCATAGACGACAATGAAGGAAATACATTAAGGAAATACATAATGGAAACCTAATCTAAATGGAAATACTTCCTTATTACAAACACCAAGAAGACTTATTTATAGTAGGGATTCATCCTACTCCTATTAAAGTAACCGGGTAGCCATGTTCCATCAAGTGCTTCTAACTAGAAAGCACCTTGATTCAAGTATGTAAGTGATGACATACGACCCCAACCAATGTACTTTGAGCTTGCCTGGATGGCGCAAGAACTTTGAGTCATAAAGAAGTACCATTTGTCCAATCTCAAACTTATTATCCCTTATGTTTCTATCATGCCATGCTTTCTGCCTAGCCTTTTCCTACTTTTAAATCCATCGTGTTATGGCTCATTGCTCATCCAGTTGAATCATCTTCTCAATATGCTCTTCTAAAGCCTACTCATCAACTAGACCTCCAGTGTGTGCAATGTGCAAAGAAGGTAACATAAATTCTATAGGGAGAATGAAGTTTATACAAAACACCAATTGAAATGGTATGGCTTTTTTCAATCTCTTGTAAGTTGTTCTATATGCCCAAAGAATAGTTGAAACTTTATCATCCCAATCCTTTCTTCCAACATCACAATTTTTTTCAATGTTTGGCTCAAAATCTTGTTGAAAGCCTCAGCAGTTCCATTTTCTTGAGGATGGTAGGGTGTAGTCTTATGGTGGGTAACCATAAACTCCTAATAGGATCCGGATTGTCTCATTCAAAAAGTGTGTACCCCTATCACTTTTAAACTTAAAGGACATCCATATCTGTAAGAACATTATCCCATAGAAACCTCTTTGTCCTAGTTCCTTCCTAGGTCTTTTTAATTGTGTGAGATAACGCCTTAAAGTAATGATATTCAGATCCAGTCCTACACGTGGTGGTGAAATAGGTCCTACAAAATCAATGGCCCATTTCTCAAATGGTTCGACACTGATAATAGGTCTTAGTGGCATTTCATCTCTTTGTCTTAGTTTTCCTAGGCACTGACAATGATCACATGCCTTATAATATTCTTTATAGTCTTTATACAATGTCTCCCACCATAATCTAGGACAAGTAGGAGTCCATCACCTACATAATGGCCTCCTTCAATACCACCATGGGCTTATTCCATAATATCCTTGCACTCATGCTCTAACACACAAGGGCGTAATACTTCATCTATGCCTAACTTGTAGAGGTCACCACTGATCAACATAAATGGTGCTACACGTATAGCAAGCTGTTTCTTTTCTAATGCCTTCATTCCTTCTTGTGCTACACCAGTCCATAGAAAGACAACAATGTCTTCTAATTTTGATGGCACTCGTTGTAACCTATATAACTGTGCATCTGGCATGGTTTCTTCAATTGTCATGTGCTTCTTCTCCTGAGTGAATTCTAGACAAGTGGTCTGGTCCAGAGTTACTTTTCCCTGGCTTCACCATAACTGTGAAGTCAAACTCTTGAAATAGGAGTACCCATCTGCATATGCACCCTTGCAAGACCGGTTTGTTCACCAAATACTTCAATGCCATGTGATCCATATAAAACACAAATGGTGTTGCTAACAAGTACTATCAAAACTTGTGTAATGCATAGATCATTAACAAAGCTTCACACTCTGTAGTTGTATAATTTTGTTCAAGTAGAGTCAGCTTCCTACTAGAAAAACAAATTGGATGATCTATAATACCTTCTCCAAGTTGAGCTAACACAATGCCAATGGCCATGCCAGAGGCATCCACATGTACATGAAATGGTTTATCCCATGAGGGAAAACACAAAATGGGCGTGGTAGTAATTTTCTCCTTTAATATTTCAAATGCACACTACTGCGGTTCTCCCTAATAAAATGTACCTTTCCCTTTTAGTAATTATTCCAAGGGTGCAACAACTTTGGCATACCTTTGATGAACTTCGATAATATCCTGTGTGACCCAAAAATCATGCACCTCACTTTGACTAGTAGGTGCTTCCAGGCCTAGAATGACTGCAACCTTAGCTGGATCAACAAGTAAACCTTCCTTGCAGATTATATGTCCTAACAATATTCCAAATGGTGTAGAAAATATGCACTTCTTGATGTTCAAAGAGATACTCAATTGTCTACACCATTCAAACATTAAGCATAGATTGTCACAATGATATTTCACAAGCCCATATACTATCCAATCATCTAGATAAACTTGTAAGAAGTTGTGAATAAAATACTTGAATGCCTAAAAACTATCCGTGAGAATACAACATGCATTTTTCAGTCCAAAAGGCATCACAGTATAGGAAAAACTACCCCATTCAGTAGTAAAAGTTGTCTTTTCTTGATCCTCCTAAGCAATCCTAACCTAATGATACCCTGAAAACCCATCTGTGAAGGAATATATCTCATGCCCTGTAACTTCTAGTATTTCCTCAATAAATGGCATAGGTAATGGATCTGTTACACATGCAACATTCAGCTCCATGTAGTCCACACATATTCTAATTCATCCATCCTTCTTGATATTGATCACCATTGGACTAACCCATTCTGACTCATTAAGGGGCTTGATAATTATATATTTCAACATGTTATCAATCTCTTCCTTGACCTTTTCATGCAAATTGGGATTCATTCTATAAGGCCTCTTTCTAATTGGTGTGCATCGTCCTTAAGTTTTATCCTCATTTCCCCAAGTGATTCATGCACACCTTTAAGTTCATGATATCCTCGAGGGAATAAGTCTTGATAATCCCTGAGTAACTCAATGATATTTTCCACCTCCGAGTCTGACTAGTAGTCTCCAATTATGGCCTCCTTAGGCTCAACCTCCGAACCTATATTCACCTTCTTTGTCTTCATGGGTTTGTGATAGGCGTGTGTATCCTTGTCTGCACTATCCAAGACCTCATGCACCCCTTGTGAATGTTCAATATCTAGGTTCTCAACTTCCTCATCATCCATGATGTAAACCATCTTTCCTTTCTCTTTCTTAAGGAAAGCACGTTCAAGTAGTATGGATTCCATTTATTCTTCCTTTTCAAAATGCGCTCCAGACTCTATCTCACCAAATAATTCCTAAATATGCTCTTCTTTTGCTTTTGCACTATCTCCCATAGTTAAGCGCTTGACAAATTTTAATGCTTCTTCTACTGGAGGTTTAGTCAAGAAGTAGTCAAAGGTCTGGAGCATTCCTGTAGTCAAGTTCTACCAATTCCAGTCTCTCGATGTAGTTCTACGTATACATACCAAGCATGTGCGCATCCTTGTAGAGTAGAGTATAATCTATGCACCTAGAGTGAAGGTGGTAATGCTTCTTATCTTGTTGTCCAGAGTCTCTCATACATTGTTAAATGTGATGTTGAATAGGTTGATCACCATGATAAGTATAGATCTGTGTAGGTGCATTGTTCCTTAAAAACCTAGTAGATAAGGTGACTCCAATCTCTTCCCATTCTATAAGATTATCTCTATGGACTACCCACCAGCGTTGTTGTCCCGCGCAAGGTATATACTAACATATTTCTTCTCTTAATTTGATTTATCCACTATGTTTCCATGGATTTAAAAAATACAAGAAGATCTTCTACCCTTGTATACCAAGGTACTATGCTACCTATCCGTCAAATAGAATGAAGTCCATTCTTACATGCAACCACGCTTTTTACCTTACACCCTACTAGTTCATATGTACCATGAGCCTAATTATCACAAGCAATACTCATAGTATCACTAATAGAATGAGAATATTCCCATTGTAGGATGCCTTCCTTTAATGGCTCATTGACCTCTGGGTCCTGAATAACATGTACATAGATTTTGTTTAAGTCCTCCTCACTTAGAGGCTCAACATATGGTGTAGACTTCCCATCTATCAAAGGTATCAAAACCCTTTCCTCCTTGTTCTCAAAGTTGATATACCCCTTATTGAATCTCAAGTTAGCATTATTCGCATAACACCAAGGGCATCTAATCAAGGTTGGAAAACTATCTACTTGTAAGTGCTAATACCTCAAAATCCCCAATGAACTTGGCCCCTTGAATGGTTATAGATGCATCCTTCAAAACTCCTATGGGAGTGGCCTTAGTCCTATTTTCCATAAACAACACATTAGATGATGGCTTGTAATGGAGGCCTCCCATTTGTACCCATGCATCTAATGTAAGCACATTTACTTCGCACTGTATCAATCAAAATATTGCTCAACAACCATCCATCTACAACAACATTCAGAGTGATTTCCTTGTCATAGTCAATGCTATTAGGGGGAAGATTTGCATGCAGGATTTATCATTTGGTCTCAATACTTACACATGGAGTGTTCCCTTTTAACTAACTTCCTAATAGTGGAATGATGTTCTCCTAGCACAACATTTTGCACACTTCTCTCAGATCATTGATATCATTTTGGACTATCTCTAATGCTTTCTTCTACTCCTTTAAGAACTATATCTCACCCTAAATATTCCTTAGCACTTCCATGGTATCCTAGTAAACTTCCTTCTAATGATGGATCTGGGTATCTTGCATGAAAGACCTCCTCCTTGGTGATGTAGGCTTCGGTGTAATGCCTCTCTTCTTGAGCATGCCACTTCAGCTCATGTAGTAATCTTCACTGTTAATACCTCAGGTCCTTCTGCTATCTTGGGCATCCACTAATCTTCTATGCATTGTATTCTAACCATCCTGATGCCTTTGTTTTCTTCTTATGTTGCTTACTCATATGCTCATATAAGTCCAGGCACTCTTCATAGCTATGGTTCTTTTTGTAGAAAGAACATGCAATATTATGAGGACATTCACACCTATAGTGGTCAGGATATCCACATGTATAACATGTCCCTTGTGAGAACTCACCTCTTCCTCCCCCATGGCCTCATCCTCCATATCCACCATGATATCCATGTCCCCTTCCACGACCTCTTTCAAAATGCCCCTCATTCCTATCATAGCACGTTGATTATGATCCCGATCGTGCTCATTCATGCCCTTGGAATTATCTCATTACACTTGTCTATCTTACCCCAATGTCTATATCATCCTAGATCGACCAATCAACCGATAATATTCGAGTATCATGGGTTGTGGAATAGAAAATTTTATAGTAACAAGATAAATTCTTCATCATCACATGCTGTAACAAAGGACAATGACTAGCATCATGATTCAAATGACAGATCTCATAATCCAACAGTAATGAGCATATAGATCTGCGAGGACAACTATCCTTGGTGTGACCTTCCACTTTAAAATCTGTACACCAAATTCCTTAGCATGTTTCATGGGATGAATTTGTTGATAGCATCTCTAACTATTTTGCCATAGCTGTAATCTATGCCTCTAAGAATGGACTAATGCTAGTGTCAATGCTCCCAACTACCTCAACATGTAAAGCTACTTCTAGTGCTTCACGTGGATTAGTGTATGTCTTATGTGACAGTGCTCTTTTGAATGGTGTAATCAATCCACCAACGAACCATTGTGCATGATAGCTTGCATAAATATCATAAGATAGCTTAGATAGAAGTGTCTTAAAATAGGCATCATACTCATGTACACTCTCAGTAGTGCCTTTCTTGATATCCTTGAGTTCACTTATACTCTTTTGCTCAAACTCATGGATATGGAACTCTTTCAAGAAAGCATCCTTTAGTGCTACATAATCCATGCAAGTTTTATCAGGGTCAAACTTCCTATACCACCATGTACACATACCTACAATGTAGTAGCAAATTGACTTGACTTATGCTCAACAGCCATGATCCCTTTCACGTGCCATAATATTTCACACATATGAACATGTTTAGTAGCATCATCTATACATCTATACTCCGGAGATGAAGAGACATCTCCATATATATATTATATGGTTGTTGTGGGCCTTGACCACCTGATCCAAAACCTCTTATGTTTCCCCTACCTCCAAAACCACTAGATCCACTAGAACTAGAACCACCTATACCTCTTGATCCTCCACCTATAGCTGGAATAGGACCTATAGATGTACTCCCATATGCTCCGATAGTAGTACTATAATAAACCCCTATAGTTTGTGTGGTAGTTCCACTTCCAGAAGTGAATCCAACATTCGGTGTGCTTACATTCTGTGTGGATGATGCACCTAAAAATGTTCCTCCAAATAACATTGAAGCCATCTATCCTACCATTGATGTACTTTGCTTCTTGACTTACTCTACTCTTCTACTTCCCAAGTTAGCTTACTGGTTACTTTTGTACTAGATATTGGAAAACCAAGTGCAAGGGCTAGGTCACTAGGTGGATTAAGATGCACACCCATGGCCTAGGTAGTCTTTGCTGGCGCACTTCTGTGTGAAGCCAAGGGGGATCTCTATCATGATTTCCAAGATGGGGAGTTCCGATGCTCGGCTCCACAGTCTTCTACGTGAGCTTCAAATCCTTCATGAGCCATCTCTCTCCTCAATACCATACTTTTTGTAATAGAACGCTGCTTCTCTATCTCCCTCTCATGTGCCTCATTATACTTAAGCCACCTTTCCTCTCTCTAATTTTTACCACTAGGTCTGCCATCTTTCACCAAACCTATTCCGCCCTCGTGCATGGTGAATTTTAGTTAGCCATCATTTTACTCTCTAGATTCAAAGTTACCATCAAGATTTTGATCACCAGTGGAATACCTTGCAGATATACTCCTCTTAGATACCACAAAAACTAGAATTCAGCTACCTCCGGGAAAGAATATGTCAAAATTGAATATTCCAAAATATAACTATTTAGAACACCATGAAACCACGTATCCACAACATGAGTCTAGATCAAATCAACATCATAAAGGGCCTGAAATTCTTCCTGTGTCCAAAAAGTGTGTGATACCTCTAATTCCGCTTAGATGCATAAGTAATTGGTCACTCGTATAATTCTACTAGAAAGATGGTGAAAAATTCTCTCATATAAGCTATCATATAGATTTTATTCTACCCAAGTGTGTGCGTTAAACTCAGATCCACTATTGAACCATCGTGCATATTCTTCCTCCAGATTGTGTATCCACTCCTCAATACTTACTAGAGTTAACCTGGTGTGTCTTCATAGTGAACCATCCTGAAAACAACTGAAAAAGAGGTCTCGGAAATAGAACCAATGATGTTACCTAGAATTTACTAGATAACACCCTAAACGTGTTGGCACATCACTCAGCTTAGACTGAGCGCTCACCCAAAGCACACAAAGGTACCAAGTCCCTCTTTAGGGTTGTTGTAGCAAGATGTTAGCGTGATGAAGGAAGAAACATATAGATTCATAATTAATCCATCATTCTACAATGCATTCCATATTCAAATTTATGAAAGAACAAGCTTAAACAATAATCATGATTGAATCAAGAACATGCACTACTCAATTACACATAGGAATGACACTTAGATTCAACCAATATCTTCCATCTATTAATAAACATAGAAGCTCCTTACAATAATGGAAATCTATACCGATGCGTGCATGGATCTAATACAAGAATATAGTCATATATGCATATATCCATATACCCATACATACATCTCTCTCTCGTATCTTTTACTATGTGCTTCATATATATATATATATATATATATATATATATATATATATATATATATATATAGGTGGGGATTTCCCTTCACCACTTATCTATTCCAAAAATAGGTTGCATGCTATTAATAGCCACGCACCATTTATAGGCATAGCCACACATGCAAGTTTTCTATCTATAGACCTCTTAGTTAACTAAAGTGACAATCCTATTCTTAGCTCATCTCCATGCAAAACACTTCGATCTAATCCTCCAAAGATAGACAATGCATGGAGTGCATGTCTCTACATCGTTGGTGTGCTCCGCATGCCATCTTCTAAAAAGAGTTCTTCATGCTCAAAATTGGCTAAGTCCTTAATGCACCAACTTCTATTCCATGTGTGCATTCTTCCTATCCATTCATGCCCTTGATCTTAGCCTTCTCTCTGCATGGAATTCTTATGTGATCTCTAACATGTGTGATCTATAACAATTATTCTCCGATCATCAATGCCATATTGATCCATCTATATTATACTCATGAGCAACTCTATAGTATCCTACAGTGATGAAAATTATAACATTAGCCAATGACCATGATCTACACACCGTCCTAATAAGAATCACTATCACGTTATATACAGATGTGATGATAGAGAGAACAACCCCACATATCCAAAGAAGTTGTATTATCCCAACTACAACAAATGAGTAATCAAATCACTCAGTTAGCCTCTCAAATTGGCCCATAACCATCTAATGATCATGGATCCCAACACTCTCAACCCAACTTCAATCCACCACCTCCCAATCCTCCAGAACCAACCTTGGAGCAAGAAGTGAAATCTATGAAGGAAACACTTCAAGGGTTATAACTCAACACACAAGGATGACAATATAAATTCGAGGAACTTTTTCCCTATCCTTTTGACCATGATATCTTATGGGTCCCTTTTCCACCATATTTTGAACCACCCAAATTCAAAAATATAAGGGAAAATGAGATCCTCATGAACATGTTAAGGAGTTCTATATGTTGTGTCAAGAAGTAGCCTACAACGAACTCCTATTTACTAAGACTCTTTTCTAGAAGTCTAGGCAGTCCCGCTTTAGAATGGTTCCTTCAATTTCCCAAAGGATCTCATTCAACATTTGTCGAATTGTCGAAAAATTTGTAAAACACTTCTCCTATAATGTGGAACATGATGTCACCATGATTGACTTGTGTAATACTAAACAACACAATGGTGAAATTTTCTCATCATTCCTACAATGATGGTGAGCCCTGCCAGCTGGATTCCATGGCCCATACCTAAAAAAAAACAACTAGTTACCATTTTTGTCTCTAACCTCAATCAAGAATTAGCCTTTCATTTACAAGTCCATTGCATGAGAAACACATTTGATGACATCATTGAGAAGGGAATGCAAATTGAGAAGGCCCTTATTGCAAAAGGCCTTATTAAGATATATTCCCATGATAATCATAACCAATCCAATCAACCTTCTACATTCAAAAACCTAAATACTTTAATAAGAATAAAATGTTGTTGAGATGGAGTAACATACACCAAAAATATCCAAGCATGTCCATACAATAACTACCATATCCATCCCTAAAGGACAAACTCGGTCTACCCAGGACTCAAGGTAATGAACATACACCCCCCTTGGTGAGTCTATGGAGGAAATCCTTGATAAATTAATTGCTGCCAATATGGTCATTTTCCTCAAACTCAGCCCATAGATGAGTCCCGACCCAAACCTTTGTGGTTCAAGAAAACAAATATTGCAAGTTCCATAAAATCAAGGGTCACGCCACCCATAGGTGTATGAAATTAAAGAATTATATTCAAGACCTTATTGACTGAGGTGAAATAAAAATAGAGGACAATGCTTCCACTTCTTCTCAAAATCAGAAACTTGGGATCTATCAAAATCCCCTTCCTAATCATGGTCAGAACAATGCTTCTAACCAAGGTCAGCAGAAGTCTGGAAGTAAACCCGAATCATCCAGTCATCATTCCAACCATATCAATTACCATCATGTACCCCCTCCTTACATGTCACTTGTTGGCCATATCCACCATTCTCCCCACCAAGTAGCCACCATTAAAATAAAAGGCCCCTCGCAAAACCCTCAGTGTGTTGTCACTACCCAAAGGAGCCATGTGGTGGTTCAAGGAGCCACTCCATCCTCTTCTAACCCAATATCGTAAGCAAAATATAATATCATTAAACAACTTGAGAAGAATCCTGTGTAAATATCCATCATGGACCTTCTCAAGACTTCATCTATCCACAAGGAAATTTTATATCGTGCCCTCCAAGAGACACGCGTCCCCACCGACATTGATCCTACACAATTTCAGCCCTTATTTCCCATCTCTATCCTTATCCAATGATCCCACTTACCTTCACCCAACAAGACATGCCACCACATGGCCCACCCAAAATATTCCTCTCTACATTGAAGTCCACATCGATAACATTCACGTTAAAAGAGTGCTAATAGACAATGGATCGACTCTTAATATGTGTACCCTGAATCTCATTCATCGGTTGGGATACAATGACTTGGATCTTAAACAAGATATTATTACTATTAAAAATATGACAATACAGAGCACAAATCAGTTGACACCATCTATTTACCTATAAATTGGGTGCATCATGCTTCCCACCCTCATCCACATTATAGACATCCAGTTCCCACATAATCTCTTGCTTGGTAGGCCTGGATTCATGAGATGCATGCCGTACCATCCACACTACATCAATGTCTCAAATTTGAACATGTCAGTATAGAAGTCACTATCCACGGTGACCCCTAGCCCTTATAATAATTCTAAGTATTAGAAGTTGAAAGTTATCAAGAACCTTATTGCCCTATCACTGAACCTGCACCGACATCATCACCACCATCATCCACCACTTCATATATCTCACCAGATAGTCTTCCATCCTCATCTCACAACACCTCCTCATCATCCACTCCTCTTCTACCTACTCCACCCATATCCACTCCCCTTCTACCCACTCCACCACTCAAACTAAAATCGACAGGGTGTGGAGAATATCAAACCTTCAACATTAACCAACTACACTATCACCCAAATAGATTCAGAGGCCCAACGTCTATCAAAAAAATGGAAAACATATGTGTTGGGATCATCCACTTTTATTTGTTTCAGGTGTCTTGCTGATGAGTACATCAAACCATTTGATTCCACATGGCTTATTGATGATTCTATACCCTCTTGTTTCTCTAATGATGAATATCTTATTCCCAAAATATATTATCATATGGGATACTCCGGACGAGGACTAGGTCACCACAAACAAGGTATCCTGAACCCCAACTATTAGCGCTAACCTTTGATGGACCATAGACTTGGATACCAACCACCTAGTGAGGATATTCATGATGACCTTAGTGATACTTCTAGTATAACTGAGGAGGTCATTGATAACATCGACATGAGTTCCATCTATAGCAATACAAATACCTCACCACCACTAATCTTTTCCATGATACCATTGTTCTCACCATCAACATCACCCTCACCTATCCAAAACTCATTCAATGGGACCAACAATCAGAGCATGCCCCTCTTGACTCATTTCAAAATGATGAAGCAATTCTTGAGTTCATGGGAACTCGTAACAATATACCTACTTGGGGATCATAAAAAAGGTTTCCAAATATGCCTAAACATTGACACCTACTTTGGGGCATAGGATCCTCCCCTCTCCCTTCCATCCCAATCTGATATCCCTCATCCTAACTTCTCTTGTCCCAAAAATGATCCAGTTATCGATCAACTTCTTGAATCTTGAAACACTACAAGATGGATCAACATCCTTAATTGAGGAAACCATTGACATTAACATCGACACAAAAGAAGAACCTAATATTCTCAAACTGGGGGCATCTTTGTCTATAGAAGAACATGACATCTTTACTGCACTCCTAAAGGAATTTTTAGATATATTCACATGGTCCTATGTGGATATGCCTAGTTTGGATCCTTCTCTCATGGTCCACAATCTTGTAGTGCATAAAGATGTAAAACTAGTCAAACAAAAACTCCTAAAAAATGCATCCAAAAGTCACGTGTTGCTTGTCAAAGAAGAATTACAGAGGTTACTTGATGTTGGTTTCATCGACCCATTGATTATTCTAAATGGATCTCCAATATTGTCCCAAAGTAGGCAAGAAAACTTGGGGCATATGTATCTGTACTAATTTCCATGACATCAATAAATTTCCCTAAAGATGATTTCCCACTACCAAATATTGATATGATCATCGACTCTATAGTTGGGCATGAGATGTTGTCTCTCATGGATGGTTTCTCTGGCTATAATCAGATTAAAATTTTTTGAAGAAGATCAACATAAAACAACTTTCACTACACCTTGGGGCAAAATGTTTTCTATCAAGTCATGCCCTTCGGACTCAAGAACGCTGGAGCCACCTACCAACGTGTGATGACTGTCATTTTTATGATATGATGCATGATATAGTTGAAGACTACGTTGATGACATTATGGGAAAATCTAAAACTCGCGAGGAACATCCTATGGTCCTTTGCCAAATCTTCAAATGACTGGGAATATAAAGTCCATCTAAATCCCAAGAAATGTGTTTTTGGCGTCACATAACAAGCTATTAGGATTTATCATCTCTAGGCATGGAATTGAAATAGATCTAGATAAAGTCAAAGTTGTAGTTGAAATGCCTCCACCTAAAAATATCAAATAACTATGAAGCCTACAGGAAAGATACAAGCCATAAGAATATTTATATCACAATTAGCAGATAAATGCCATCCATTCCACCATTTGCTTAAAAAGGGAAAAAAGTTTCATTGGAATGAAGAATTTCAAGAATATTTTGATAAAATTAAGGAATATCTAATGCATCCTCTTATTCTAGTACCTCCTACTCCAGAATTCCTCTTCTCCTTTACATTTCAGCTACGCAACATGCCTTAGGAGCTCTCCTCGCACAACATGATGACCATGGAAAGGAACATGCCATCTATTATTTAAGCCAAACATTAATTACATATGAGCTCAACTACACTCCTATGGAAAAAGCATGTCTTTCTATAGTCTTTTCCTCTCAAAATCTATGACATTACATGCTCAATAATATCAAGTTAAGCTCATAGAAAAAGTAGATCCACTCAAATATCTACTTTCTAAATCGGCTCTCACAGACGGATGGCTAAATGGATCATGCTTCTCAGTGAGTTTGACATTGAATATGTTAATCGAAAACTATCAAAGGAAAGTTCTAGTTGATCAGTTGGTAGAAGCTCCAGTCTCTGATTCTACACCACTCACCACATGGTTCCTAGATGAATCCATATGTACAGTTACAGAATTAGATACATGGACATTATACTTTGATGGCTCCTTCACACATCATGGCTCGGGAGTAGGTATCTTGTTTATCACTCCTCAAGGTGACTTAATTCCTAAAGATTTTGGCTTGCTTTTCCTTGTACCAACAATATAGTTGAATATGAAGCACTTATTATCGGTTTAAAAATGGCTATTCAATGGAACATCAAGCATCTATTAATGTCTTTGGTGACTCCTAGTTAATCATTAAATAGGTTAATGATGAATATGCCACCAAGGATGATAAATTAATTCCTTATAAAAGAATGGTCAAAAGTTTTAAGGTATATTTCTAACATATTCAATTTGAACAAGTCCCTTGTACAAGAAACAAATTAGTGGATGCTATGGCTACCATCGCCTCAATTCGATAACCATGCCCTCTAATGCATCTCAATCACAATTTTTTGGTTGAGCAACTAATGATCCCAACTTATGATACTCCTAAGTCGAGATGGTTTGTGAGATTGTTGGTCCTAATTCCCCTTGGTACCATGACATCTACACCTATCTACATGATCATACCCTTCCACAAAATCTCCCGCAGCCATCGTAAATCATTTATCCAATGCGCCCACTACCTCACTATCCTTGGTGATACCCTTTATCATAGAAGATTTGATGAAACTTTGCTACGATGCTTAAATTCCCAAGAGGCCGAATCAACACTCCAAGAAGTTCACATAGGAATTTGCAGTGCTCACACCAGTGGTATGGCCCTAGCCAAAAATATTTTACAAACCGGTTATTATTGGCCAAACATGGAAAAATATGCATGCTCATATGTCCCATAAATGTGTCCCATGTCAAAATCATGCTAACCTCATCCACACACCATCACAAGCCTTACAACCCATCACTACCCCATGGACCTTTTTACACTGGGGTCTTGATCTCATGGGAAAATTAAATCCCACTTCATCTGATGGCCACAAGTTCATTATCACTGCCACATAATACTTCACTAAGTGGGTCAAAGCCATGTCACTCACCTATGTCACCGGAAAACAAATATCCAAATTTATCCTTAACCACATCATCTTCTGCTATGGTATCCCATCCAAACTCATCATGGACAATGGTAAAATCTTTTAAAAATCAAGACATCTTTGAACTTTGTGAAAATTTCACATCAAGCTCAAGTTTTCCACCCCTATTATCCACAAAGCAATGACCAATCTGAAGCATCTAACAAAACACTAAAGCAAATTCTTGGCAAAATAGTGAATCAAGCAGGACGTGATTGGCATACACAAATATATCCTTGCCTTTGGGCCTATCGCACATCCATCCACACTCCTACCAGTTCCAGCCCATATTCCCTTGTTTTTGGAAGTGAATCAATTTTTCTCATCGAGATCGAAATCCCATCCCTACGCATTTCCCTCAACACCTCATTGATGATGAGGACTACTATGTCCATCTCCTTCAAAAACTCAAACTTCTCAATGAGAAACACCTCCAAGCCCTAGAACACCTAGAAATCTATCAAAATCACCTTCATCATTATTAAAAAAGCATGTAAAGAACCAAAGTTTGAATTCGGTGACCTAGTCCTCAAAGAAAATCAACACAACACTAATGTCGATCGAGAAAAGAAGGGCAAGTTCAAACCTAATTGGCTTGGACCATATGTCATCATAGCTAAATTTGGCTCAGGTGCTTATAAGCTTGCCACTCCAGATGGATACGAGCTGGATGAGCCCATGAATATCATGCATCTTCGCCACTTCTATGCTTAAGTGCCTAATGCGATCCATCTCATTTAAAAACAAAATCCATCCAAAGGTGAAAACCACTTCGGTGGTGCCTTGGGCAAGTACCATGGTGAAAACCAATTTTGGTGCTATGGTAAATCAGATCCTTCATCTACTATCACTCTATAACACTACTACACACACATTGGGGGAAAATACCCCTTCATCCCTACATCCCTTAGATCCTTATTCACAAATTTCATCCTAATCTACCTTATCCATTCTCTAAATCTAGACTTCTTCTGATCCTTTCTATGTTGCATAGGATTTGTCATGATTAGGAATATCTATCCCGATCCAAAACTTAGGTTGCATTATCCATGCTCTTTTCCTAGGAAAACATTTTAAGTCTCAATCAAATGCTAAGAAATGAAACCCTTGTAAGATCCCGAGGCCTTCATTCTCTCCACCCCCGTTTATAGTCAAGTTACTACTTGTTCACTACCACTTTCTTTTTCTTTGTTATCTTATTATGTCATAGTTATATTATAAATATTTGTACAAAATTTAAGAACATTTGACACCCATTTCCTTTGTAAATACCATATATTACATTAATAACATAAACAAATTATACATCCATCCATGCATCAAGATCCATGACCAAAATCCTAATATACATCTAACACATAGTCATTATCTCATCCATAATCTATAATCCATACTAACATCTCAGCTCATCAATCATCAATACTGTAAATACCAACATCCATCTCTAACATAAGCCAACAATCTAACACATCACATCATACATAAACCATCTACATATCATATGCCATCACAATAACAATGAATAATAACTATGATCCCATTCACATTTTATCCTCATTACAAAATCATCAAATAATACTTACAAATTAATACCATCCATCATTAAACTACATCGCCATCACTATGATTACCCATAATAAAAATAAAATTTTCATCACAAATATAAACATGTAAAATCAACATTTTAAGTACACATCATCACATCTATACACCATCCACAATAAAGAAAATATTCTCATCAAAGCCATCATAAACCAAATCATCTAAACACTATATCATTATCACATCACACACTCATCATGATAATCAATAAAAAATTAAAACATTATCACCATCATAATAAAGCACAACCATCAATCATCATCACACTACATCATCACATCCAAACGAAATCACATCATCTCATCATATAAAATATAAAAATCATCACAAAAATTTCCTATACAAAATGATAAGCATCCATATCGATATCTGTTAAAAATTGATCATCATCATCATCATACAATATCGCACTACATGTACATGCCATAATACCAAAATCATTACAAATGATACTCATAAATCATCAATCATTCATGTATACATCACAAATATGACCATCCTAGTCATCAAAATAATCAATCATCCATATATACATCAAAAATATTACAACAATACATATGATACAATACACTAGCACTCATCAAGGTGCCGAACTCCCAGTATCATCCCCACTAACAAAGGCTATGCAATAATAGCCATGTTCCAGAAGTCATGGATCAACCCGGTCTCCGTCCCTAATCCTTGACCTACTCTCTTTAAATAGACACATAATCTATATAGTGTACATAATCCATCCACTCATGTATCACAATATCCTCATAGTACTACATATATCAGCCATTAACACACTGATGACGATGTAAAACACATTGTCCCTAAAGTCCCCATCTACCCCGATATCTATGAAATTCTTGGTGTTGCTCCTGCCCCCATATAGTCTGTGATCCATTTTGAGTACCAATTCCCCCACTCCTCCATCGACATCCCATAACTCACCATGTACATGCCTTTCAATCTACATAATATCTATAGTGGTGACGTATAACATGATCTCAATCTTTCTCTATACGAGATAACCCCTACACTCGTGTTATCTCCCCCTCCCTCTATCTCATCACCACTATCAATCCATGCATATCTCTCATACACACTACATCCCATGCGCATAGGCTAGCTATCTCCACTTCTCATGCCTTCACCTCCCTCTCTAGCATGTCTATACGTGCCTACAAATCGGCACCTCCAAACCCCGACCTCTAGCCTTCTCCATCTCCTCCTACTCCTAATCCACTCCCACCTAAAGACCCTGCTACATCTACCTATGATGGAAGCATTATCTCGTAGTGGTAGCGAATTATCATCTACCTCTATTATATCTATGTCTTGTCTCTCTAGGCTTTGCACTTTGGTGACTATACCACTCGTTGCTATAGTGGTAGACCACCCAAAATGATAACAAATGACACCCTCTATGCCTCCTCATCCATCTGTTCTTGTGGTTGTGGCTAAATAACCACTAATATCTATCCTAGGGCATCCCGCTATATACCTATCGCCACCGGCCATGTAAAAATTCATACCCCTTTGAGGACATGTCAACCATACCAGTCTAATCTCTCGCCTAGTAGTCGCATATCTATGCACTATCCCTGTATCCTCTACCACTAGTAACAACAATCACACCTCATCCAAATCACTGCTACCTCATCCAAACTCACTCTAGCTACTACCTTAGGAATCACTACACCCTAGGCCTCTATCTCTGTGTAGTGAGAAAACAAGTGAAGACCTACAGAATACCATGCACTATCCCAAACCGCCGTAGAATTCAATCCAACTTGTATTTCTCTACTATATATATTCAACCCCCAATAAATAATATGGAGTCCAGATCCTCCCCGGATGTCTATGATCTCCTCCAACACCTTATACCGACGATATAGATGCTAAGTAATATCCCTACACCAGTAACTCATCGATACGTCGATGAAACTAGTCCAGCTCACCTAAATGCTCTTGTCTCCCCGGTCATCTCAGTAAATCATAAATAGAAGGCTCCCCACTTGCCATCGCTGCTCCTAATACCAATTAGTATCCCCACAACAATATGATCATAACTCCATATCTGCAGCAATATCCCTACTCCAATATACTCGCCCTCTTGATACGCCACTATGTGAAGATCATGATACAATTGAGCCAATACAAATTGAGCCCATACAAATACTAATGGGTGTCGTTATTCCCTTCATTTAATCAACTTCTTGTTGGTGTCATATCAAATCAGGGGTGTGTCTAAATCTATATGCAACAAGAGTAATTTTATCGATCTAGTAGTTGACTATAGTTATTTTTGTATTTTCTGGGGAATCTCTTCAATGTCTTAAGGACTTCTTGGTAAAACCTTATTTAAATCATACTATGAAAACTTGCTTTGAAAGTAAACACCGAAAGCTGTTGAAAGGAAAAGATTTGTTGAAAGGAAACACACTTGTGGAAAATGGAAACACACTTTGCTTATTGGAAAATAAACACACTTTCTTTTGGAAATAAACATACTCAATTTAGAATGCTTGAAAATAATTAAAAGAAATATAAGAATCTATCTAAACACACTGTAAGAACAAGTATAAAACAGAGTTTAACAAAAAGAATTAAAACAATACATAATTAATGTATCTATTTTTGAAGAAATATAAATACCAAATAAATGAATATCCTGGTCCTTGGGGGAGTGGGCCCTTGCTCCTCCTTAAATCAAGATTTAACAACTCAAAATTCTCTCAAATAGAATGGCTATTTTATTGATAAAACATTCGGTATTACAAAATATACTAGATCTGAGTACTTAGTCTATATTTCTTCTCTATTCTATTTCTATCTCATATCATATTCTATATATTATCTATCTATTTACTGCATGTCTGCTTTTATATACATTTTACAATCACAATTGTCTCAATGATTCTGATGAAATCGAATCATGCCTAGAATAGATGTTGAGTCGATTGTGGTTGATCAGATAGTTGTAAGATAACTCTCCTGGATCTATGTTCAGAAATCTTCTCATCCTTTCCTGATTGAAAGGGTTGTAGATGTAAAATCTCTGGATGTGGTTAGAATAGATAACTCCCATCGGTTCCGGAACTTTAGAGAAGTTCCAGAACCATAGGAAATCATTAAGGATCAACACCATGAGAGTTTCGGAGCTATACCTAGGAGTTCGGAACTAAGTCTGAAAATTCTAGAACTAAATACTAGAGTTCGAAACTAAGTCCGAAAGTTCTGGAACTAGATGATGACTATGTGATGGAGTTCCAAAACTAGCTTGGAAGTTCCAAAACTAAGTTGTGTGGGAATATATGTTACTAAAAACATGAATGCTTCTTTCTTCATTTCCTTCCGATTCATTACAAAATTGAATTTCAAACACACACTTTGTTAGAAATTCTAGAGCTTTTAACATTAGAATCACAATCAATCAAAATACAAACAATTACATCCTAACTCATATCAGATCAACTAAAAGTCACACAATGCAATCAAACTTAATAAAAATGAGAGTAAGATGAGATCATATATTATACATTAATCGGACATATTCTGGCCTCATCATTTCCCCCAAACTTACTTGTTTGTAAGTCCCTTTACAAACTTAATTCTTCAAAAGTGGGGTTATATGTTTTGCATTCCATTTGATTGCTCAAATCAAATGGCTGAAACTAGATTTTCCAATGTTTAAACTTAGATGTATTGTACCCTGCTCCTGCTTTTATTTTCCTCTCCCACTCTTCAAATTTAGTAGGATCTTGAGGTTCTCTATTTTGCCAAGGAGACATGGGGGTGAGAAGTAGAGGGGCCTTGTTCACATTCCCATCCATATTTTCCCATAGGTTTCATTGACTTGGGGAATTATTGTGCATAACGCTTTTGCCCTTTCTAAACTCCAGATCAGATTTTTAGGGAAATTACTTCCCTTCTTCTCAAGGAAACAGTAAGGAGTTCCCACCTCTTTGAGCATCCTTCATAAATATCTTCAAAATTTTCCTCCTCATAGGAGGTGAAGGCATCAATACTCTTTTGCAGAATGGCAAGATAATGTGTCTTGAATCTCTCATCAAAGGCATGAGTTCTAAAATGTGTGAGGAAGGTAGAGGGTTTACCATAATGAGCTCTCATACAAAGACCTGTTGAGCTAGCTTTCAATAAAAATTTAGATTCCCTTTCCTTCCATGCAATTTGGTTTTGTAGAACAGAGACAAATGCATTGAGTTGGCTCTCCCCACATAAAAATTGATCATAAATCATGTGTTTTTCTCTAGCATAAAATTACAAAGATAAAATTCACATAAGAATATTTTCTGCTCAGGACTAGATAGAGAGTAAGCTTCCATGAATTCAGATTCATCTTTTAGTTCATGTGGAAGCCCACATGCAATCCTTGATAGCTACCAACGAATGAACTACTCTTCTAAAAACACACTATATGCAGGAGAGGGCCTCCTGTAGGCAAGCAATTTTTCACTCATAATACAGACCATATGAATTTTTGCAAGACATTTATATTTATTTCCTTCCTCCTTATAAAACTTTTCTTCCCATTCTTTTCTTGCCTTCTTCTCTTCTTCCATCTTGGTCTTCAATTCTTCATTTGATGTTTTGGCTTCTTTAAGTTCCCTGCAAGTGTCATTCCATAGTTGTTTGAGTGGAAAATAGGTTAACTCAGTCTATGTAGAGACTATGGACACAACACTCTGTTTTTCTGGAAGTCTGAAATTCTTCCTCTTTTTCTATCAGTTGTTTCTTGGTTGTTGATAATTCCTCAGTCTTGGCTGCAAGATGAGTTGTTAGCTCTCCAATGAGCATTTCCCTTTGTTCTAATTTGAGTTTGAGGAAATCCAATTCCTCATCTTTTTCTTTGATAATGAGCTCTTCTCTAGATAAGAACAGAGCTTGTTTAACTTGATGTCTTTCTTCTTCCTCTGAAATTACTTGAGGAGTTGGGAATTCTTCCTCTATCAAAGGAAATTTTCCTTTTCTTCTCTAGGATGCCAACTCTTCTTCTTCATGTGGCAATGTTGATGGTTCAGCCAATTCTTGAAAATCTTGCTCTTCAAGTCTCTCCTCTCCTCTATCCATTTCAGCTTGACTTGGCTCAGGAGGAGTCATGGCCATGCTACCCAAAATATCAAGCAGCTTCTTCTTCCATCCTTTCCTGCTCACTCCTTCCCTCTGGGGTTTCCCTTGACCTCTTATGAATTTTTCTTCTCTGGGGAAGTTCAACATGCCTAGCAAAGTGGATTTATTTCTAGAGATTCTTCTTACTATTCTTTCTTTCTCTTGCATGGGTGAGCTATCACTATCAGAGATAGATATTGGCTCCCCTGAAGCTGCTATAGAAGAAGGAATTTCCTTCACAGGTACAGAAGGCTCTACTATTTTGATCTTTCTCACTGACCTTCTTCTTTTTGGTATATTTTCTCTTTCCATTTCCCTCTATTATTCTATAGGGGCATCAATTTCAGATTAGTTGAAGGAGAGAATGGGGTTGGAATTTTCCTTCTGATAATATTAGGGTTTTTCTTGAACTTGCCAAGAAACTTGTCCCAAATTTCTTCTCCATTTTTCTTTGACAGAAAATGGTGTTGGCATATTAAATGAATTAGACCGTGATGCTGATTGTCCTAACACCCCAGGAATACCTCTGAGCCATGGTCTGGATAGAATAAAAAAGAAACTCTGGAAGGTTTATTATGTACTCAAGGTTTTGTGGCTCCATACTTTAGATATATGAGCATTTTTAGGACTTCTTTTCCCATAGACCCAAATTGACCATCATAGGTTAAATATTTCACTATCCAAAATGCTACCTTGTCAAAGGGTTTGGGAAAACTGGCCCTTCTGACCCCTTTTATGATTTTCTTTGTATTGTAGATGTACTAGGTTCAGTTTCTCCTTCTTGTAGTAAGACTTCAACCAGTTCTTTCAAATTCCCTTAGCAGGTTGTGGGACATGCACAATTGGCACTCCAGACATGTTACTTACAGTATTTACAAAAAAGGAATAAAGATATTTCTCACCTTTTTCCTGGATTTCTCTAGGTTTATGACGAATTCTCTTACCAATTCATCATTATGTCGTGAAAATTTCTTCAAGAACTCTAGCCATCCTTCGTGCTCAAAGATAGATGCCACTTCTTCGTTTGCAAGCAACTAGGAATCATCCTCTAGTTTTGATTTCTTCTTAATCCCCATATCAGATCGAGTTTTGTCTCTTTTGATTTTGTGCAAATTGGTTGCAAGCCCTCTTTCTTAGCTACTGGAATTGATGAATTTGGCTGTGGAACCTCTATTCTTAGCTACGGAACCTCTATTCTTAGCTGTGGAACCTATGTTCTTAGCTGCTGAATTCTTTGTTCTTTTCTGTGGAACAAAACTTAATTCGATGCTCCTTCCTCCAAATATCTCTGCAACTTATTTCACTTGAGTTTGCAATAATGATTACTTAATGATAAACATGCCGCCACTTATCCATCTAAATCATCTTTATGATTACACACTTGTAATCATAATGTATAAATAGATGAATCATCATATTAAATTAAGTCAAATCACACATGCAAACATTTAATTCAACCTTAAATGAGTTAAAAGATAGAATTACCGTCTTTGATGATGTAATAATTTTGCTATGATGACTCGTCATTCCTACAAGTGGAACAAAACATGATTAGATAAGACAGCTGGAATTCAAAAGAATTCCTTTATTTGAAATAACCAAAAAAGAGGTCAACCGCCATTTGCTGGTTTTCAATTGACCTTTGAGAGAATTGCTTTTTTATATATTTTATATTTTATTTTTTGGGGAAGAAAACACCATTTGTTGGTTTTCATCTTCTTCCCTTTATTATGGATCTATCATCTGGTTATTTGATCATTTTGGAAGAACTGGATTCTTCCATATGATCAAATTCTTTGTCTACTTCAATCTTCCTCAAGAATTCATCCTTAGTGAGAGGCTTCCTATAGAGTTTCAGCCTATGCCCATTGACCAAGAGTGTTCTATTGTTGCCATCAATGGGAAGTAACTAAATAGAACCATTGTCAAATATCTACTCAATCTGATAGGGTCCCAACCATCTAGTTCTCAATTTTCCCTTGAATTGTTGGTACTTAGAATCGAACAACAATTCCCAATCTCCTACTTTGAATTACCTTTTCTTGATATGTGTGTCATGTCATTACTTCCTTTTCTCTTGAATTATCTCTGTCTATTGAAGTGCTTCCATCCTTAATTCATCCAACTCATTGAGTTGAAGGATTCTTTCTTTTTGAGCTACATCCAACTCAATTCCCACCTTAACTATTGTCCTCAATGTCTAAAGTTCAAACTCTATAGGCAACAAGGGATTTTTCCCATAGAATAATTCATATGGTGAAAACCCTGTTGTAGTTTTCCAAGTTGTATTATAAGCCCAAACAGCTTCAGGTAGTCTCTTTACCCAATCTTTTCTCCCAACTTCAACTGTTTTGGTAAGGATGTTCTCCAATTCTCTATTTGTTACTTCAGCTTGTCCATTTGATTGTGGGTGGTAAGGAGATGACTTCCTATGATTGATTTGGTAATACCTTGTGAAAGCTTGGATCATATTAGACATGAATTGTGGTCCCTGATCTAAAACTATGCTCCTTGGTGCTTCAAAATTTATCATAATTTTATTCCACAGGAAATCAACAACTACTTATTTAGTGGCATTTGTCAATGCCTACACTTCGCCCATTTTGTCACATAGTCAAGACATACAAGAATATATTTCTTCCCTTGTGAAGGATGATTAAAGGGACCAAAAAAATCCAATCCCCATATTTCAAATGGTTCAACCACAACTTGAGGTTGAAGAGGCATTTCATTGGTGAAAGTTGGCTTTCCCATCCTTTAACAAGGATCACACCTCTTGATATATCTCTTCACATCCTTGTAGATGGCCAATAATAACGAGTGCAAGTATCTTATGAGTTGTTATTTTCACTTATAGTGTCCTCCACTTGGTGGATCATGACATGCTCGAGGATGTCAAAGATTTCATCCTCTCTTACACACACGTGCAAGACAAAATTAGGACCACACTTAAATAGCATTCCATTTAACCATTTGAATTGTAACTTTGGTTTTAATTAACTTCTTTATTTGTTTCTTAGTGAAAAAGAGGAAACTTCCCTATTACAAGATAAGTTGTCATATCAGCAAACCATGGTGTACTTGCTGAGATTGTAAACAGTTGTTCATCTGGAAAGTTATCCTTGATTGGATCTTGCTCCCCTGTGGTGGTTAGTCTTGACAAAAAATCAGCTACCACATTAGATTTACCTAGATTGTCCACAATGGTAATATCAAATTATTGCAAAAGTAATAACCATCTGATTATTCTTCCTCCAACCACCTTTGGTTTGTTCATTAAATACTTTGTCAAATTTCACCCCCAGGGGTAAATTTCGATAACATGCATCGAGTTTTGCGGTTCGAGGAAAGTAGATTCAAACGGGAAAAATCACGAAAAATGGCTAAGTCTAGTCTAGGAGCGGTCGGGACATTTGGGACATCTAGGCGCGGATCGGCGAAAAGCCTCCGGGCGGCCCGTGAAGCAAAGGGACATCGGGCCACAGTGCGCGGGGCGGGACGCGAAATGCCCGAATCGGCCGAAAGAAGGAAAAATTTGCCCAAGTCTTCATCAGGGACAAGCGGGACACAAGTACGAAATACGCGAACCGGCCGGATCGGCGAAATGAGAACAAGCGATCCAGGAGGCAAAGGGACATCTGGGCGGAAAGTACGCGAATCGGCCGGATCGGGCGAGCCGGAAGAATTTGTCCCCATGAAGCCTTTGGGACATTTGGGACAAATGGACGTGAGCCACCGGCGGTTCGGTAGAAGCGAGAGAAAGTTAAATCTTTGGGACATCGGGGCGCGAGGACGCGGGGCGGATGGATAAAAAAAAGCGAGAGCCAATCAGTTGCGCCACGTGTCATCGGCAAATGAGGGACGAGGAAGCCCATTTCGGGCGGATCGGAGGTTTTGTCCCAAAGCGGTTTGGGACATCGGGACATAAAGAGGCGAAGGGCGGAAAAGCCAGCAAACCCGCGGACAATCAAATCACGACACGTGTCTGAGGAGATAGTCAAAAGTCAAAGGCGAGGTTTTGAGGCGCCCGAACCAATGAAATAGTGCCACGTGTCCAAGTTTAAGGGGCCTGAGGAAATTTCAAAAGGAAAGCCCGTGAAAGGTAGAGGAGAGAGAATTGCTTGTCAATCGGCACGTGCCGTGTCATCCAGTGTGGCGAGAGCGGGAAAGATTTCAAAACACGTTTTGGCCCGTTTTTGCCCTAAATCTTGAGATCGCCATAACTTTCGATCGAGCTCGGATTGCACGTTCTTTATATCAATGGAAAGCTGGTAAAATTCTCTACACGATTCAGGGTCAATCTTGCATTTTGGTTCAGTTTGAGAGAGAAAATCAAGAAACACCTCTGGCGTGAAATAACAAGAAGAAGTAATGCTTAAACAAACAACTTTAATGCGGCGACAGAGTTCGCCAACTTTGTTTGACAGACCCGCCATTTTGCGAGGATCCGCCGCTTACGCCATAATGAGATGAATGGAATACACTTTGGAGGTGGTTGGAGTAGATTTGGCTTTCCTCTCTCTCTTCCCTCTCTCATTCTTTCTATATATTGTAAAGAGGAGCTTCTTTTCAAAAGGTCGAACATTTTTTCTGTTTTGCCTCTCCCTTCTTCTCCTCAGGTGAATTTGTGGAGTTCGAACCTCTCATTTGAACTGTAATACTATTCTACCTCATGGCATTCTGTGGTGTATTGTATCAATCTTTGGAGCAAGTAATGCATGTCTGTGGATGATTCTCAGCCCTCTCTGTGTTCATTTTTGCATCCTCTGGTCTTTCTTTGCGAGGTTTTGTCATGTGCATGATCTTATATCACATTCAAATGGTCTGTGTTTACTGGAAAAATAGGTGTTCTTCATTCCTCGGTGCATCACCTCTATTAGCTTAGATTTATTTTATGCATCTTCTTACCTTGTCTCCTTGGCAGATTAGATTAGGTTTTGAGAAAACCCTCTGCATATTTCGTGTGCATCTGAACAGAGGAATAGGAACCGGCCTTCTCTGGAGAATTCTTTCTCATTTTTCAAGTCCCACACTTGGAGAAAGGATTCAATGTTTATGCAATCTGCTTTGGATGCCAAAGTGATCAACCTAGAAACTGATGCATCCGGGGTCTTTGTGATTTTGCATCAACGGTTTTGGCATGCCGGTGGGACTAGAGGTCTCATTTTTATTGCAGCAAAGTTGATATGCATCTGCTGTGCAATTTTCTTGCTTGAAAAGAGCTATTATTCGCATATCGGCGACTCAAAGGAAGATCAAGCTGGTTTTAGTGAGTGCGGGCACGAGAGCTTATGAGAAGAATCACAAGGTCAAGAGTTGGAGAAGAAGAAGTCTTTGTTTGAATACTTGCAATTATCTCGAGAAGAAGGCAAGAGGAAGAAGGATTCAAAGGTCTCCATCTCCACCAAGCAGAACTCTCTCAACTCCTCCACCTTTCGGCCTTTCATTCGGTATTCAAGGTCCTCGGGCCAATCGAATGGCGCTGACCACTAAATCCCTTTGTCAATTTCACTTTGGCGTGACCCACTTGCCCTCGATACACGAGAATCCAGTTCGATTGCAGCATTGAAGAACATTCCATTTTTGGAGAAAATCATACCACTCACTGGTGATCATGTAAAAGACATTGCTAACGTCATGCGATCCATGAGATAAATGAAATGGATGTATTTGTCAAATTCTTGGCGTCTTCATTGAGGAAAGCATTGCGATGGTTTAGGAGCCTTGGGTGGCTCTATCACAAAGCTGGAATCATTTTGTGTATTGCACTTCATGAGCGAGTTTGGAGAAAAGGGAGACAATTTGTCTCTACTTAGAACAATTGACAACTATCGAGAGCCCCCAACGAGTGGTGGTGATTTCAACTTGATTTCAAAGGTCTTGGGATAGGATTCGGTGGCGGTCAGGCCAACAGCGAAGGTGCTTTTCTATACTATCTTAAAGCTTTGAATTCTGATATTTCTATGTTAATTCAATCTATGGGAGGCACAACCTTACTGCTGCTTATAGCATTGCCATTAGAGCCGAAAGCTGTCTTATCAGTGGTAAATTGGCTCCTAGGCCTCGATGCCATTATATCCAAGTTTAGAGAGCCCAGTGCTAGTCAAGCACACTGTCTTAGCTCTATTCCCACTCCTAGAAATCGAGTTCAAATGAAGCTTCCACTTCATCTCAAGTGCCCCAAATGAGCTTGAGAGGTCATGAAGCAATTGCAAAATCTAGGCAATGAGCTGGTCACTCTCAAAAAAGACAAGCAAGCTCAAGGTTTTAGACCTTCATATCAGCCTCAAGCTCAACCTAATAGGCAGCCATATCAGCCTCAAAGGCCACCTAATCCAGCTGCAAATATGAATCAAACAAGGCCTCCTGTCAATAGACCATTCCAGCCCTATAATCCAAATGCCATATCTGCCTCTAGGGCATTAGTACCAGCACAAAACAACATTGCCCAGGAGTATGATTGGTGTTTTCCATGTAATGAGCCTCATAATCAATCCATGTGCTTCAATGGTGCTTTGACTCAAGCTTTAATGGTAACAACTACTGGTGTGGAGGGTGAGAACAGTCAAGAAAACAGCCAACAACAAGAAACATTCAAACAACAATCAGCCCCAAATGACACCACATTGGTAAATTGGCAAGCAGAGGATTTTTGTGGCATGAACCAGGTAGTTTCTCAAGGTGTTGCAGCAAACACAAGGTCAAAAAGGAGAAATTTGGGTGAAGAACAGCCATTAGCCCTAGCCAATCCACAACCTTCCATGGCTCCACAAATGATTGGCAAGCAAAGTCCCGCTTCAAATGCACTGAGGACAGCCAAGAACAGCCCCTAGGCCAACTCAAATGCAGTTGTTTGCTGCCCACATACAAGGAGTAAATGTGCGAACCAAGGGCAGCGAGAGAGATCCTTCATCACCATTGTATCATTGATCGGATGAAGAAAACAAGCGTCAATATATCTATGTGGGAATCCCTAGCATCCCGAGGCCAAAGAGATCTCTGCTGCAAGCTGCCATGAAGGGTGGCCGACTTGAATCAGCGGATCAAGACAAAGTGCTTACAAATGCTGCCCAGCCTGAGGGAAATCATGGAGGACAACAAGGTAAGATGTTGAAACCCCCTCCTTTCTATGTTTCGTTAATCATTGGAAATCAGCTAGTGCACAATTGCATGATAGACTCCGGGGCAAGTAGCTCAGTAATGCCTAAACAGATAGCTGATCAGTTAGGGCTCCAGTATGAAATAACATCTAAGGGAGTAGTGCAGTTGGATGGGACAGCAATAGCAACAGTTGGAGTGATTAGAAATTTGAGTCTTACCTTGCACGCATGTCCAAATGTTGTTGTTTTACAAGATGTGTCAGTCATAGACCTTCCACCACTCTTTGCCCTATGTTTGTCAAGGGACTTCACTGCCAAGATTGGGGGATATTTGTCCACTGATTGGTCACACATGCTATTCAGAATGAGATATGGAACTAAGGCCACAATCAGATCTGAACCTATTGCAAACTTCCATATTGAGCCCTACACTCCAAGTCAGATTAATGTCAATTGCTCAGCATTTGATCAAGAAGATCACCCTAGCACTGATGAAGCTGACACTAAGGTTGGAAGTATCCCAGATTTGACTCTTGATGAATGGGCAAACAAGGTGCATGCTTTTGATCCTTATCAAGGAATAGAAGAATCTGAGCTAGGAGTCTATTGTATACACGAAGAAAGTCAACCTATTCCTAGCATCACCAAGCCAAACCACAAGGATGACAATGAGGTATGGCAGTTGTTTTTGATGGATCAAGGAGTAGACAAGGTGCAGGAGGTGGAGCCGTGCTTGTTTCACCTCGAGGAGTAAAGTACTATTCAGCTTTTAGATTTCAATTTGCATGCTCAATAACAACTTGCTGAATATGAAGCCTTGGTGCGAGGATGCATTGGGCAATCAAAAAAAAATAAAGAACTTGCAAGTCTTTGGGGACGGTGAATTGATTGTAAATCAGGTCAAGGGACAACATGCGGCCAAAAATGATCTACTCGAGTGCTACTGAAACGAGGGTGTGGGACCTCATGGAAGATTTTGAGGGTTTCGGCATTAAAGCCATTTCTAGGAAAGAGAATCAAAGCTCTTGTGAGGCTTGCGGCGAGTAGGGGCAGCCTTTGACATTGTAGAAAACATTCAACAAGACAAGGTACAGCCAAACATCCACGTGATTGTGAGGCCTTGGTGCCGGATAACGATGTCGGTTGGCAAGTATTTGAGAATGACCAGACCAGCAAATCATCCATTTCTTGCGAAGAAGAAGTGAGTTCTCGGCTAAGAATCAAGAAAAGTTGGAACAACAATATGGTGACCAAGTGATACGGTGAGAAGCTGACAAGCTGCCCAAGGGACTTATCACTTTGGAGTCCATTTTTAACCTTGATGATCGAGTTTAGAAAGGAGAAAGCAAACATTCAGGTTAAGAGAGAAGATTCGGTATCCATATTGGTAGAAGAAAACAAGCCATTGCAAATTGGAAAGATGACAATTGAGCAAGAAAGGTGTGAGTTCATACAGCTATGTCAAGAATTCCACAGCGTGTTTGCTTGGAGCTATGAAGACTTGAAAGGTTTCAATCCCAACTTAGCTCGGCATACCATCCATCGGTGGATCAAATACTAAGCACTGTCGGGAGAAAGCAGAGACCGAGTCAATCCACACATGGAGCCTCTCATGAGGAAAGAATTGGACAAGCTGATTGAGTCAAGAATCATATTCCCGATCAAGCATTCTAGTTGGGTTGCCAACTTAGTTCGGTCGGGAAGAAGAGTGGAGAGATCAGGTGTGTGTTGACTTGAGAGATTTGAATAGAGCCTCTCTCGAGGACCATTATCCACTCCCTTCCATGGAGCAAATATTGCAGGTCGTAGCTGGTTGAGAAAGGTTTTCACTACTTGATGGTTACTCGGGCTTTGATCAGATTATGGTGAAGGAGGAAGACCGGTTCAAGACAGCCTTCACAACCAAATGGGGCACATATGCTTACAAGAAGATGCCATTTGGGTACATCGAGCGCGGAGCAACATTCGGCGAGCTATGGATATGGCATTCAAAGGCTTGATCAACAAGATAGTGCTGATATACCTAGATGATATTATTGTCTTCTCAAAGAATGCTGCAGACCATTTCTTTCACCTCAGGCAAGTGTTTCAGAGGTGTAGAAAGTTGGAGTGTCTTTGAATCCTAAGAAGTGCATCTTTCTTGCACATGAAGGGAAGCTCCTTGGCCATATTGTCTCGAGGAAGGATTAGCAATTGATCGAGAGAGGGTTGAAGCCATAAGAGCTCTACCATTGCCAAGCCACAAGAAAGCCCTTCAGAGTTTCCTGGGAAGGATAAACTTTGTTCGGAGGTTTGTCCCAGATTTTGCAGCCCTTGTCAAGCCCATCACCAAAATGTTAAGGAAAAGCATGGCTTTCAAGTGGGGCGAGAGAAAGCGAGGAGAGTTTTGAAGCAATCAAAGAAGCCATCTCCCAAGCACCCACTCTCATCGACCCGAGACTTTTCCAAGGATTTCATCCTCTATGCATTTGGAGGTGATGACACTATTTACTGCCATTGCAGTGCAGAGAACAAAGATAATGATGAGCAGCCGATTGCCTTCTTGACGAGCCTAGATGACTGCTGAAGTGAGGTACTCTTTTATTGAAAAGCATGTGCTTGCGTAATCGAAGCTTGAAGAAATTCAAGCATTTAGTCTCAAACAACAAGGTCGATTCTTTAGTCTCACATCTTTGGGGTTAAGGACTTCCTCCTCAACAAGGATTTGAATGAGAGAAAAGGGCGGGATGGATCACCCGTGTCATGGAGTATGACATTGAGATCAAGATCACCAAGCTGGTAAGAGGCAAAGGTTTGTGTGAGCAGCTTCGCTTCAAACAACAACCCGGAAGATGAAAAAGGCGTTGTCCTATTATTACAAGATGATCAAAAAATAGGAAAATGATGATGTGTCCACTCCTGTTGGACTCGGAATATGATACATTTCTCTGAGACGGGCATGTGCCCTCGAGAAATGAGCAAAGCAAAAAGAAGGTACTTCAGATTACAAGAGTTCCATATGTGCTTGTTGATGGTGTTTTGTTTAAAAAGACATCAACGGTGTTTATTAAGATGCATTGGGACGGAGTCGGAGGTTGAGAGGATCTTACGAGTTCCATGACGGGAGGCGGAGGCCATTTCACCCCATGAGTAATAGCTCTCAAAATCATGAAAGCTGGTTACTATTGGCCTACTGTATTCAATGATTGCTACTCATGGGTTAAGAAATGCAAGAAATGTGCATTCTTCACAGGGAAAGGAAGGTTAGCAGCACTGCCCCTTCGTCCAATTTCAGTAGATCATCCATTCATGCAATGGGGATTGGACTTCATTGGAGTCATCAATCCCAATTCGAGTCAAGGCCACAAGTGGATTCTTACAGCGACAGACTATTTCACCAAGTGGACCGAAGCAGTAGCGCTCAAAGAGGCAAGTGAGTCTAACATACTAGACTTTTATGAAGAAATAGCAACCAGGTTCGGTGTGCCGGCCACCATCATATCAGATAATGCATTAGCATTCATAGGTTCAAAAATTACAGAATGGGCTGTCAAGAATGGAATCTATTTGAGCACCTCTTCAAATTATTACCGCGAGGGTAATGGGACGACGAGAGTCCACAAACAAGAATTTGCTAAAAATCATCGAGAAGGACTCGGATGAAAATCAAAGAACATGGCATCTAAGGCTAAAATCAGCGTTATGGGGTGACGAGGATAACACAAAGAGGTCTACGAGGTAATTCTCCCTACAAGTTGGTCTATGGGAAGGAGGCGTGTGCCTATATCATTAGAATTGCTGACCTTGGAGCTCATGAAGCGGTTTGAGTTATCGAGTTCGAACGATGGAGGTCGGTATGCGGGAATTGATGGAATTAGAAGAAATCGAGAGAACATGCGGTTCGAGACGATTGAAAAGGATCGGGCCTTAGTAAAAAGATGGTTTGATAAGAGAAGCAAGAGCAAGGACCTTCGGGAAAGGGACCTAGTTACGAAATGGGATGCGAGATCGGGCAAAACCGGGAAGGCATTCCAAGTTTGATGCCATGGAGTGGTCCCTACATGGTCACGGGATGCAAAAATAGTAATGCCTTCGATTATCTGCATTGGATGGAGAGGAACTTCCGATTCGGTTAACGGAATCTATCTTAAACATTGCTACTAAAAAAGAAAAGGTTTGCCCTTGTAAATATTAGTTTAGATTTTTTTAATTCCTCTAAGTGCGTATGCACATTGTCCTGTGGTAGTTAGGTTTCTATTTCCCTAAGTGCTTTGGCACGAGTTTCTTGCTCTCGGGTTGTTTTCTACGAGTTGAGTGTTGCTTGGAGAAGAAGTTGCGATATCGAGGCTCGTTTGGGTTATTGCTTATAACTCCATGCCCGATGGATCGCTAAAGGCCAGCGATCTTCTACTGCGAGGCGGTGACCCATTGAGTCGTCAAAGCTGTTGTCAAAATTTCACCCCAGGGTAAATTTCGATAACATGCATCAGAGTTTTGCAGTTCCAGGCAAGTAGATTGAAACAGGAAAAATCACGAAAAATGGCTAAGTCCTAGTCCTAGGAGCGGAGTCGGGACATTTGGGACATCTAGGCGCGGATCGGCCGAAAAGCCTCAGGCGGCCGTGAAGCAAAGGGACATCGGGCCCTGCAGTGCGCGCGGGGCCGCGAAATGCCGAATCGGCGAAAGAAGGAAAAATTTGCCCAAGTCTTCATCGGGACAAAGCGGGACACAAGTACGTGAAAGTCGCGACCGGCCGGATCGGCGAAATGAGAAACAAGCGATCAGGAGGCAAAAGGGACATCTGGGCGGAGAAGTGCGCGAATCGGGCGGATCGGGCGAACCGGAAGAATTTGTCCCCATGAAGCCTTTGGGACATTTGGGACAAATGGACGTGAACCGGCGAGTTCGGCGAAGCAGAGAAAGTTATCTTGGGACATCGGGGCGCGAGGGGCGCGAGGGACGCGGATAGCGAAAAAGCGAGCCCGATCAGTTGCGCCACGTGTCATCGGCAAATGAGGGCGAGGAAGCCCATTTCGGGCGGATCGGAGGTTTTGTCCCAAGCGGTTTGGGACATCGGGACATAAAGGCGAAAGGGCGCGAAAGGCGGCAAACCCGCGGACAATCAAATCACGACACGTGTCACGAGGAGATAGTCAAAAGTCAAAGGCGAGGTTTGAGGGCGGCCGAACCAATGAAATAGCGCCACGTGTCCAAGTTTAAGGGGCCTGAGGAAATTTCAAAGGAAAGCCCGCGAAAGGTGAGAGGAGAGAGAATTGCTCGTCAATCAGCACGTGCCACGTGTCATCCAGGTGGTGAGCGCGGGAAAGATTTAAAAAACACGTTTTGGCCGTTTTTGCCCTAAATCTTCAGATCGCCATAACTTTCGATCCAGAGCTCGGATTGGCACGTTCTTTATATCAATGGAAAGCTGGTAAAATTCTCTACACGATTCCGGGGTCAATCTTGCATTTTGGTTCAGTTTGGAGAGATAAAATCAAGAAACACCTCTGGCGCGAAATAACAAGCAGAAGTAATGCTTGACAAACAACTTTAATGCGGCGAGACGAGTTCGCAACATTAGACAAGCCCGCCGTTTTGCCAGGATCCGCCGCTTCTGCCATAATGAGATGAATGGAATGCAACCTGGAGGTGGTTGGGGTAGATTTGGCTTTCCTCTCTCTCTTCCCTCTCTCATTCTTTCTATATATTGTAAAGAGGAGCTTCTTTTCAAAGGTCGAACATTTTTCTGTTTTGCCTCTCCCTTCTTCTCCTCAGGTGAATTTGTGGAGTTCGAACCTCTCATTTGAACTGTAATACTATTATGCCTCATGGCATTCTGTGGTGTATTGTATCAATCTTTGGAGCAAGTAATGCATGTCTGTGGATGATTCTCAGCCCTCTCTGTGTTCATTTTTGCATCCTCCTGGTCTTTCACTGCTGAGGTTTTGTCATCGTGCATGATCTTATATCACATTCAAATGTGTCTATGTTTCTTTGGAAAAATAGGTGTTCTTCATTCCTCGGTGCATCACCTCTATTAGCTTAGATTTATTTTATGCATCTTCTTACCTTGTCTCCTTGGCAGATTAGATTAGGTTTTGAGAAAACCCTCTGCATATTTCGTGTGCATCGAGCAGAGGAATAGGAACCTTGAGCCTTCTCACGGAGAATTCTTTCTCATTTTCAAGTATACCTCAACACAATCATTTGTTAGATCAACAAAGATTGCAAGTACACCTCTCACGGAAAGTTGCAGGAGCATTGCATAAACCAAATGGTAACACCCTATAGGAAAAGGTTCCCCATGGACATGTAAATTTAGTTTTGTCTTGATCTTCAACAAGAACTTTGATCTTATTGTACCCACTAAAGCCATCCAAGAAAGAAATTATTGTTTACCTGAAAGGTTATCTAGGACTTGGATCTATGAATGGTAAGGGAAAATAATCTCTCATTGTCAATTTGTTTAGTTCCCTATAGTCAACACATATTCTCCATTTTCTGTTCTTTTTGGGAACAATTAAAAGAGGAGATACCCACTGACTATCTGAGATATGGTAGATGAAACCTACTTATAATAGTTTTTCAATTTCTTGTTTGACTATATCCCTTAAAGCTGGGTTAATCCTTCTTTAAGGCTGCCTAAATATTTTAATGTTTTCAATATAGATGTGATGAGTGTAGATACTTGGATGAATCCCCATCATGTCTTTTTAATCCTAAGAAAAATATTTAGTATGATTTTTTATAACATCAAACAATTTAGCTTCTTCATCATCCTTCAACCAAGTTGTTAATGTTTAAAGTTTTACCTAGTTGAATTTCAACATGCTTGGTTCCAATATGTGATGAACTGATTTGTGGGAAGGGTTTCATTAAAGTATTTAATGGACATGCATGTGGTAACAACATATGGTATGTAGCAACATCTCCAAAAGTTCCTTGAGATAAAATACTGGAAAAAGGACAGTAATGAGAATTATGATACTTATCTCTTTGTAGGCCAAATTCTTTGTCACTGCTACTTTCCAGAAATTCTTCACCACTTCCTGATGTACTTGAAACTGAAGCTACTGATTCATCCTCTCCCCATGAGAAATCTCATTCCTCTAGAGTGAAATCATTTTCAATCAAAGAGAACTACTATTGTCATGGTTCCAAAACTAAATGTGGTGGTTCCGGAACTATAGCCATAGGTTCCAAAACTAAGTTCGCAAGTTTCGAAACTAATTTCACGGGTTCCAAAAAACTATGGGTTCCAAAACTATTTTTGATTACTTCGAGGACAATAGGTTCTCATCCAATGGTGGATTAATCATCTCTTCTACTTCTCTTACATGATCTTGTAGTGTGATCATATCCAAAGAAGACAAGTTTTGTTTATCAGTTTCAGGAGAATCAACCCATAATTGTTCATGATTGTCAGTAAAAGGTTGTGTAGTAGGATATAAGGAAATTTGTTTAGATTTCTTACCATTTGAGATTTTCATATCACCTAACCTGCAATCTATTAAAGCAACAATTGTAGCTAACCATGGTCTACCCAAAATAATGGGATAAGCCAATGTTTTACCTTTTAGATGCAGTATAAGGAAGTCAATGGATATTCCCATGACTCCACCATAACCGCCACATCTTCAATAATTCCTTCTAGTTTTGCTACAGACTGGTATGCCATCTACAATATGGTATTAGTAGGTTGTATACCCATTAATGGTAATGTTTTCAGAGTATCCATTGTCATTACATTGATAGCAGCTCCCAAATCTACCAAAACATTATGTATATCCTTATTTCCTATAGAAACAAAAATAACAAGACTTCTAGGATCTCCGTATTTGGGAAGTAAAATTTTTCTGCTAATAAATCAGCAAATTTCCCATCTACTTTGATAGTCTTGGGGTACTATTTCTTCCTTCCAAGATTTTTCATACATAACATTTTGATTAATTTGTTCAATTCTAGAATGTCTTTAATTGCTTGTAATAGTGGTATTTCAATATTCAATTTCCTTAGTTCTTGTACCAATTTAGACTCCTTGATTTCTATAGCTTCTTTAAATCTCTTTGGAAATGGAGTCTCAGTAGTGTTGTTCTATCTAGCTCCTTTTCTTTTCTTTCTATATCCTCTTTTGGAACAATAGTACTAGGAATTTCATTTTCTTTTGTCATTTCAGTGATTATAAGGGGTGGACTGTTAATGATTTTCCTAGATCTAGTTTGAATATCCTTACAATCCATAGCATGTAAATCAACTAATTTTTCTGGTTCTGTTCCATAAACAGGAGTTGTTTGTTTGTTTCTTGGATTTGCTACTAGGCTGTGTTGGCATTTGCATTTGGACTACATTCTCAGTTTGTGAATTTTGTGTAGGAGATCCCATGATGGCATGTTGATTCTGATTTGGATATGTTCTTCCTTGAGAATAATTACTAGGGTTCCATCTAGGTTGTGACCAAGCATAAGGATTTCCTTGACCAGCCCATGGTTGTTGATGTCCCTGAGCATACCAAGCTTGATTTTCCCAATCTTGAGGGTTCCAAGTTGGTTGAGGTACCTAAGGTGGTTGTCCCCAATTTTGTGGTACTGACTGAGCAGCCCATGGCATCATCTAAGGATTAGGAGCTAATCTTGGCATAAACTACCCTTGGTTAGGTTGTCTTTGAACAAAATTCAATTCTTCTATTGTAGATGAGGCACTAGTTTGTTTAAGTTGATTCTTAATAACTAGAAGTAAAGAACAAACATCAGTATCATGTTCTTTAGATTCACAGATAAGACACATTTCTATTTTATCAAAGGACAGTCTCTTAGTGCATGCTTCTTCCTACATCTAGGACAATACATAGCCAATGGTTCAGTTTTGGAATTTTCTTTAGCTTGTAATCCATCCATAGTAGAGGTTAATTGCACTAAAATGTCTATTTTAAAGTTTTCTAACTCATCCATTAGTTTTTCATATCTGGATTCAAACTTTTCACTGATTTTCCTTTTCTAGGTCCACCTCTTATTCTGGAATAGCTTTTATAAATATCTTTAATTCCATTCATTCTTATCTGATGAATGTCTCCACCTCTATCAAGTTAAGGGCTTCCTAGATTTTTCATCTAAACCTTTAAGAAAAATGGTTTTAATTAACTCCTCTAAAAGCACAAATCCACATCTTTTTTGCAAACAAAAGGAATTTGTCTAAATAGTCTTCTATGTTTTCATCTTCCTCCTGCTTGATTTTAAAGAATTCTTCCTTCCTATTTCTCCCTCTACAATAATCCTAGTATTTATCTAGGAAGGAAGTATCCATTTGTGCCCAAGTGCTAATAGATTTGGATGGTAATCCCATGAACCACCTCATTGATGCATCCTTCAGAGTAGATGGAAACAACTTGAGTTTTTGATTATCTATTTTACAATCATAGGTCGACACATTACCTTGAACTCAAATAGAAATTGGTCAGGATCTTCAGATGACATCCCTCTAAATGTGGGTAAATGTGCAAGTGAGATATTTTGCATTGATGCATCATCATCTCCCAATTGGATTGGATAGGTAAAGGTCCTATCAGGTACTCTCTCAGCTTCTCGTGCCATTTTAAAAATATTTTTTGAATTTTCCTCCCAATCAATATGGTAAGTGGTATGCCTTGGGGAAGGTGAAAAATTAGGAGTAGGAGGTTGACTACTCAATTAAGAATCAAAACTCACCCTAAATGGATCTTGAGTAATAAGTCTTCTCCTAAAATTTCCACTTCCTTTGGTGACTGATCTAAGAATTCCAAAAAATGGCAATTATGTTTCTTGTCTGACAGGGGATGATGGTGCCTCAAATTCTTGATCAATTTCCTTACTTTGACTAGAGGATGTTATGAATTCTTTTGAAGATGTTTTTGGGAGGAATCTACCCTGTGAGTCTCTTGGTCTACTCATATATTTTATGATATAGTAGGAAGATCCTTTAACTACTAGATGTATGATTTGTTTCTCTTGCTAACACTTAATTAGAAAGTTCCAACTAGTGGTCCCCGGTAATGGCACCAAAAATGATGGGTTTCATTATTCCCTTCATTTAATCAACTTCTTGTTGATGTCATATCAAACCAAGATATGTGTCTAAAGCTATATGCAACAAGAGTAATTTTATCGATCTAGTAGTTAACTATAGTTATTTTTGTATTTTCTAGGGGATCTCTTCAATGTCTTACAAACTTCTTGGTAAAACCTTATTTAAATCATACTATGAAAACTTTCTGAAATTAAACACACTAAAAGCTTTGTTGAAAGGAAACACAGTGTGTAGAATGGAAACACACTTGCTGTTGGAAAATAAACACACTTGCTTCTGAAAGTAAACACACTTGCTTTTGAAATAAACACACTTAATTTAGAATGCTTGAAAATAATTGCAAGAAATATAAGAATATATATAAACACCTACAAGAACAAGTATACAATAGAGTTTAACTGAAAGAATTAAAACAATACAAATTAACAGATCTAAGCTATTTTTGAAGAAATATAAATACCAAATAAACAAATATCTTGGTCCTTGGGGGAGTGGGCCCTTGCTCCTCCTCGAATCAAGATTTAACAACTCAGAATTCTCTCAAATAGGAATGGCTATTTTATTGATAAAACATTCGGTATTACAAAATGTACTGGATTTGAGTACTTAGTCTATATTTCTCTTCTCTATTCTATATCTATCTCATATCATATTCTATATATTATCTATCTACTGCAAGTATGCTTTTATATACATTTTACAATCATAGTTGTCTCAACGATTCTGATGAAATCGAATCATGCCCAGAATAGATGTTGAGTCGGATTATAGTTGATTAGATAGTTGTAAGATAACTCTCCCTAGATCTATGTTCAGAAATATTCTCATCCTTTCCTGATTGAAAGGGTCATAGGTGAAAAATCTCCAGATGTGGTTAGAATAGATAACTCCCATCAGTTTTGGAACTTCAGAGAAGTTCCAAAACCATAGGAAATCATTAAGGATCAACATTGTGAGAGTTAGGAGCTACACCCAGGAGTTCAAACTAAGTCTAAAAATTCTAGAACTAAATACTAGAGTTCCGGAACTAAGTCCGAAAGTTCCGAACTAGATGATGATTGTGTGATGGAGTTCTAGAACTAGCTTGGAAGTTCTAGAACTAAGCTGTGTGGGAATAGATGTTACCGAAAACATATTGAATGCTTCCTGCTTCATTTCCTCGACTAATTAGACTTGCTTTATTACAAAACTGAATTTCAAACACACACTTTGTCAGGAATTCTAGAGCTTTTAACATTAGAATCACAATCAATCAAAAGACAGAAAATTACATCCTAACTCATATCAGATCAACTAAAAGTCACACAATGTAATCAAACTTAATAAAAAGGAGAGTAAGATGAGAACATATATTATACATTAATCATACATATTTTGGCCTCATCAAATACTATCTCCTTCCGCCACATCACATGTACCACCTCCACCAATCTAATGCTAAACCATGAAATCCACCATCTGGGAATAATGCACAACCGATCAAATAACACAACAATAATGGAACTCGCTCAATGTACCCTTATCGAAGTATACTCCCAAATCTATCTCGTATCCCATCCTATAACACCTATGATAAACTGTTAACTTCTCCTCTTTGCAATACAAGTGTTGACATGTGATTTTTCCTAAGAAGGTGTATTATTTTGACTATTGAAATCATGCTTTCCATGGATAAATTATTTCTTTTCTTGGATTCAATTGTTGTAATATTGTTGCTTGTAAGGAATCCATTTTGTTTGAGGTTATAAACTGGTAAAGTTGTTTGTAAATTTATCTCTATATAATAATGAGACCTTGGATCAATTCCATTGATCCAAGGTATGTTTTTAATTCTTCTTACTTGATCTGTATGGCAAACTGACATTTAGAGGTTGAAGGAAATAAAAGACTGAGCCTTTGTAGGATTACAATTTCATTGATCTTCTTGGAAGTTCATGTTGTGCTTTCTGCGTAAGTTGTGTGCTCAAATCTTCTTGTCAACTTCTCCCGAATGCTGAATGGCGTAAGTTGGAAAGAGGCCTACTTCAGGACTATTGAGGGTAAAGCCTAAGTCCCAGATCTATAAGGTATAATGGATCTACCGTATATCTATGCCTACTCTAATCTTGTTCATCCTAACCTAAGTTGTATGTTTTCTAAGTTAGGGATTTGGAAACAACCTAAGGTGATGATAGGTATATTTTTAACCTATTACCTAATACTACATTAGTATAAGGAATAGCCTATCCTAAGGTGGAAAATTTACCTAAGGTAAATATTTTCTAAACTATCCTAAGGTCATACCCTAAGCTAATGATATCTATCCTAAACTAATGTGAGGATAGAAGGGGACCTAAAGGGGTCATATGGAAAGTTGAAGGCATGGTGACGGTTCCTAAGTCATTTATTTGATTTGATTTTTGAATTTAAGATCATTACGTACTGTCATTTTAATAGGGGCATGGAAATTGGAGGTGATCCTAGCTGGAACCATCTCTAAATTTAACAATGCATGTTCTTTTTGAAATTGGACTCGCCAATTTTGGATGGTGATGGCATGGAGATTTAGGTGGGAGACTGGAAATTAATGACATTAATTTTCATCATTTTTGTGAGCAAACCACCGTGGAAACCATGAAAGCGGATTTGTTGGGATTTGTTTGGTATTTCATGCATTGTGATTTTTTCTCTGCATGGAGTTATCTGGTTCTTCGAACTAGCAATTCTATTTTCAGTTTGTTGTTATTTTAACTCTCTTGGACTATTTTCAATCCAATGGAAGTATATGAGGCATTTGAGGAAGAATTTTTTGGTTGTTGATTTCATTTGGAGAAGAAGGAGTTGTGAAGGCTCGGCTGGAAATCTTCTTCGAACCGACAAAAGCACTATCAGGCATGATAGGCTCTATCCATTAAGTTGCTCTGCTTTTCTCTAAGTGTCTTCATTAAAAAAACTTTTCTCTCTTGAGATAAATGGGTTTTTATTTTTGTGATGGTTATTTGGTTTCCTTGATTATTTTTTATATTCTCTGATTGAGGAATCTCTGCTTGGAAAGGAAGTCATTAAGTTGTTTTCCTATTTATTTGATGTTGAAACCCACCTTAAATCTTGTGGTGATATGAGTAATGAAGTACATGCGTGATTCTTTCTTATCTGTTTGAAAATGGATTTTTATGGAAATAATATGTGCTTCAAGTTTTGAACCAAATGGTAGTTTGGGTGGTCAGAAGGTAAATGAATACCCTTTTCACGTCACTTCTTTGTTTTGTGGAAGTTATGATTCTCCTGTTGGAATTGTATGAATATGCATGCTTGGATTCTAAGTTGTGTGAGCTCAAATTTGTATATAGAAATAGTAAATGTGTGCCTTCTTCTTGAACTCTCTGTATACTCTATCTATTCTTTGGATTCAGTATGTGATGGAAGCTAGGTAGTTATTGAATGTTTGGAATCTCTATTTTTTGTGGGTTCTTCTTGTATGGAAACAAGAGTGAAGGTTTTATTACTTCTTTAAAATTTTCAGTTTAAACTGAGTACTCAAATTTGGTTCTTTTAAGGAAACTATGGGTTATTTGTTTCCTGGGCACTTTGATTTTGAGGCAATCTTGCTGGGGATTCCATGTTTGAAGTCTTTCTTCTGATCTTATATGTATACTGTGTTTCTTAAGTTCTCAAGTACTGAACTAAAGGTTACATAGGTGAGATCTTGTTGGTTGGGGATGTTTTGAGGGTCGGATTTGTCGAGTCGACATTTGGGTTATCCTTGTAGCTTTGTTTGAGCTTTCTTTATTTTGTTCTTGTTGTCTTCTTCCTGTCAAAGTAGATGTTGTTGGTTTTTGTTTAACTGTCCCTGAATTGGGTTAATCTCTTGAGTATATTTCTTGAGTAAACTTGTTAAACCCCTCCTGATTGGGATATCGTGAACTTTAAGGATGCTTCTTGAACTTGCGGTTGTCATTTCTTGATTTTTGAACTATCAAAATTGGTTCTGAATAAGGGGTTTTCTGGACTCTTCCATTTCTTGATCTCTGAGCAAGATTGGATAGAATAATTTTGTTGATAGTTTTTACGCCTGTAGCTAAGCTATGTCAATCTTGGGTTGCAACTTCTTGGAATCGAATCGTGAAGGAATATTCTCTGTCCTTTCATAGGATGTATTTTTCTCACCTCTATGAGGATTCGATTAAGAGCCTGTATCACTAATTATTTTATTTCCAACTTGGAGGAATTGGTCAGTCTGTGGATCTTGACTGAAACTTTGACATCCTTGAGTGACTATTGGGATGTAATTACCTGCATGGCATTTTGCAAATTTTTTTCATTGCATCTCCTTTTTGATATGGGTTCAATATCATAGTCATTGGTTTTCCATGATGGGAAACCATGTTTAAATTTGTTTCAACCACAACAGTCACACATTTTGTTGATCTCTTCTTTTATGCATTTTATTTTATAAGGAGTTTGGGAAGTAGTGAAGGGTCTACATTTTCCTTTGTGACCTTCTTCCCATGTGTTAGAATGTGGAATTCCCTTCTGATCATGACATTTGACTCCTTCTCTTTCAGTCTTTGAGGTGAAGTCTAACCCTTCCCCTTTTTAAATAATAGGATGATATGGGTTGTGTTCTCTTCTCTATGAAGTAGTGTATGGGGATTTGGCAAGCTAACCGAATTATATAGGAAGCTCTTATTGTTTCATCACAGTCATCCTTATTTTGGGTAAATATGGTCATTAGATTTAATTGGATCAGTTGCACTACTATCCTTAATGCCTTGAGTAGTCATCATTGCTACTTGCTTGTTCTCTTGACTTGTGTTAAGGCTTTTAATATTTGTGATAGAAGACTAATGTGAGATGTTGTACATTGAGTAAATTCTATCTTAATGTTGATATATGGTCTAACTTGATAAATTAGGCTATGCCTTGCATTTGGGATTAGGATGCCACATCTGATGTGTGAGACTCTTATTTACATTTGTATTTCTAATTAAGATGATTTGTGAAGGAAATAATTAGAAGGTACTTTTATTTGATATGGATAAGTGTATTGGATGGAACTATATTTATCTGATAACATGTTGTAGATTGTTGATTACATCATGACATTTCTTTGAATGTTATTCAAATTGATTAATTGTTCTTCTTTTATGGTTGTTATTACTATGTTTTATTTGTCTACTTGACCTCATTGTTTCATTAAAGCAGAGTTGGTTTAATGAAACAGTTAGTTAAATGCATTTCATTTTAATGCTTAGTGTTTATCATGCTCAATTCAATGAACTCGACCCATGGTAGCAATTTTTGCGGGTGGACTTCGTAAGTGATAAAGGAAGGCAATAAATTTTATGATGTATTGGTTTAATTAAAATTCTTGACCATTATAAGGATGGAAACCTTAAAGGTTATCGAAATTAGGTTATGTAAGGTTGTTGTAATTTGAATCTTAATCCTAAACTAATTATGTGGAAATTACCTCTTTGAGGTGTGTACATCGAGATGAAGTGATCTTGTCGGATGTTGTGCACACCAACTACATAACTATACCTTCATGAAGACTTCGGGTCTTCATGAGGATACATGGTTTTTGTTGACATGTTCTGCAACACCCTTCAGCATTGGTTCATCTAGACCTACCTGAATTTGGACTTGAACTTAGTTTCTCTCTAGGTCAGATTAGAGTTATGATTTAGCATAAGAAGTGACTCACAATGACTTAGGCTAACTAGGCACATCCAATTGACTTAGGTCGATTGGGTATGTCTATATACCCTAGGTCATCATGAGTGATTCCCTATTCTAAATTATGTCACTAACCTGCGTTAGGGTCAAACCTTGGACAAGTGGACTAACTGAAGTCAGTGAAGACCATTCTAGATAACAGATGAGTGGGGTGAAGGATATATTCCGATTAGATGAGTATGCCATCTAGGAATAGTAACATGAACAATATGTTGGAAATCTTTGGCCAAAGTATCGCAAGCTGCTAGTTGCATTGTCCTATGTCACCTAGTTTAAGGAATGTGATTTTAGATGAATATTAGTAACAAATATTCATATAGGTTTTTAAATAGAACACTCAAGTGCCCAGAATAAGGTAAGAGAACCAAGTATACTTGGTATACATTAAGTATTTAATACTTAAGTTAACATGAGAGATCGATTGTTAATCGAGTCATGAAATGAGAGATCGGTAGCTCACCGAAGTCATTTATAGTTGCATATGGTTATCTGTTATGAGATTGATTGGCATGGAATGTGTGTTCTAAATTATGATTATTTAGAATAGAGAACATTATGTATAAAAAAATTCCCTTGTTTCTAAAGTCTTAAAATGGGAATGTTACACATCCCGAGGCGCATCCACCATATTTGTCAACAACCTTAGATCGTCTCCCCACCTCGATCTCTACCACATGACAAGATCTACCTCTATTGGAAAATGATATATATGGTACACATCCTTTAAGGTCACTATCATCTCACCTTTGGAAATTAGAAAGTACTTATCTCCGAGTGCCAACGCTCCATTAATGTAAGTCAATAAACCGTGATCCGACAACACTATAGGAATCCTCGCTATATGGAGTAAACCTAGCATGTGTAACAGAGATGCCTCATCCTCCTCTACATATATATCCTCCCCTCTTAATAAATGTTGTAAAGTCACCGATCATCGATGCCTAACCTAGATAGGAGGTAACACATCCTGCACAAATTCACAAAACATGTCAATCCCTACATCTAATCACTAATAACTCCCCCTTTTCCCCCTTCCCACTACTCTCTTCCTTCCCCTTTCTTCCAAACAATCCATTTCTAACTAAAATAAATGTGTTATTCTATTCTTCAAATGTGCCACTTCGACCCCCTATACACACCACTTCATCCTAAACACACTACCATGTTCAACCCTAATTATACCACTTAAATGTGCTACTTTATTACCTAAATATGCTAAACTAAATATATGTTCCTCTACATATCCCCACCCATTTTAAACGTGCTACAATAAACTAAACATGCTATTCTATACCCCTTTAGCTCCACACCCATAGACGCACTTCTATATCTTCCATATGTGTTAAAACCTAATAAACATGCTAAACCATAATAAACGCAGTAAACCCTAAAACTATCAACCACAAACATGCCCCACCCACCATGTTGATGTATTCACGCTATGATTTAGCACATATGAATTGTTTTAAGGCCCATACGCGTTGAATAGTGTGCTTTAGCATGATTTTTACCCTAAAAACCCCTAAAATATCTAAAAACATAAAAATAATCAAAAACTAAAATGTAAAACCACTCACTGGATTTTTCGCCTCTATGGTCGTTGATACTCTCTCATGACATCTACTCGATGGTCCAAAATCCTCTCATATGCCATTTTTTTCTCTCTTGAGCTGTCATTTTCAATATATGCGTGGTGAAAATGACCCTCACGTGGTCCCCAAAAATATTTTATACCCGCCATGATGCCCTACTACCTTCCCAAGAGCTCGTTCTCTCACCACGTACATCCATTCTTCCTCTGCATTTCTTCCCACCTTCATCAAATTTCCTCCTTTATCACCTAAAAATAAAAATTCAAAAAAGAAATAAATTAAAAATCATAAAAAAATTCAAAAATGTAAAAATTTGAAAACTCATAAATACAATTTTCTCATAAACAATTCCAATATTTATTACATTTTCAAACAAATGTGTGTTTTTAATATTGTTTTCTTCATTTACATGTTGGCCGATGATATGAGGCCTTTTTTATTTTCTTTCACATGGCCGATGATATGAGGCTTCTTTTTTATTTTCTTTCGCATGGCCGATGATGTGAGGCCTCTTTTTATTTTCTTTCACATGACTGATGATATGAGACCTCTTTTTTATTTTCTTTCACATGGATGATGATATGAGGCCCCTTTTTTTGGTCCAATGATACAAGGACCATATTTTTTATATTAATATGTCCATTGATATGAGGATAGGGGCATTTGACAATCCAGTTACCAAGGTTTTCATACCTTGGCAAAGTTTTTCTCTATGCCACATTAATCATAACAGCTAATGATGATACAATGGACACTTTATGGTAGCACACCCCCTTCTATCATCATCTTTTGGCTTCATTATCATCCAACTAACTATCTAACCTCCTCATCCTCCCACCCAATCACTATCAATCAATCAACATCCACATCCAAATCTTATCATCTCGCATCCAATATCCAAAATCCTCACCCCTTGGTTAGGGAATCTTCTAAACATCCTCTCATCAGTCAAACCCGATCATCAAACCCAATCCTTATCCTAAAATCCAACAAATTTAACTCTTCAAATATAACATCATCAAATTCAACATTCTATAATCCACAGATCCAAAATCTTCATGCCTTGACTGGGGCATCCTCAATTCCATCATCATAAATTTTCACCCTTGTCATACATCGTTGACAAGGGCATCCAATATCTCTAAAATCCTCTCTCCTCTCCTCTAATCTTCTACTTCCTCTAATATTATATCCTATAATCCTTATCCTCTCAATCCTCAAATATTCTAATCCTTTAATCATCATTATCTATATCCTCAACCTTCTCATCCTCTAATCCTCCGCTAACTTAAGTATCCCCTCTTTTCTCAAGGCTACCCAACTCATTCCTCCCCGCCTAACCCCTTGAGGGGGCATCACCCCACCATATACCATCTCCTTTTCTTTTCTTTAAACTATCATTGCTCCACAAAAACACTTCAAAGAGGGGAAAATGGGAAAATGTCAACATGGTCATTTAGCAAATAATATGATCATCATAATATGGTAATCCATCCCCATTATCAACCATATAATAATTAATTATAAAATTAATTAATTATTATATGAAACCATACTTCAATTATTTTCTCTCATCTATTCCACAATCCCATTACATCTTTAGAAATATTAATACTTCATTAATATTTTATTTACCATACTAAATAATCCTCATTAACTATTTTCTACCAATTTAAAAATACTCACTCACCTACCACCTACCCTACACCTACCTATGCCTAGCTTCTCCATCTAATCACTCCATTAAACACAATTAACCTCACCTAACCACAAGCTAAATGCCCCTCCAAATCTAGAGGCTTCTATTTCTAGAAGCCTCTCCATTCTTCCCTCCCATTTTCAAATATTCAAATAAAAATACACTATTCCATTGAATTTTTAATTCAATGGAGAGTTCTTAAGAAATCTAGAATTCTCCACATCTAGAAACTTCTCCACTCTCATGCATCCTCAACCATTGATCTTATCCAACATGGAAAGATCTCAACCATTGATTTTTACCTCCTCTAGCTATAAATAGAGGTGTCACCCTCCATGGAAAGCACCTTAGAAAAATAACAAGTATATGCTGCCAAATTCTCAAGCAAGCTAAGCATTCTTCATAGCATTCCATCAAGCCAAAAACATCATTTGATCAAGGGGAGGTGCTGCTGAAATTGGTCCACAAATATGAAGCATTCTCATACCATCTCACAAGCAAATCAAGGAGAAAATAAAACTCATCAAAGGAGGAGGATTTCACTTGTAGGTAAGTACAAGTATATCAATTTCTCCCCCTTTTATCTCTACTCAATCTGAGGTAGATGAACCATTGTGTTAGATTTTGTGTTGAATTAGTTTCATAGTCATTTCATATTTGCATGCTAACACAATTTTTCCTCTAGAATATTAATTCATAATAAAACCCATATCTAAAGAATTATAATTACCATCACGAAGTCATGTGTTCTCCTAAACCAACATCATAACTCTAATACATCCATCCATCTCTCTCAAAACCATGCAAATCAATATATATATATATATATATATAGGGGGATGGGAATTTCCCTTCACCGCCCATGCATTCTCAAAATAGGCTGCATGCTCAAAGTAGTCATGTGGCTTGCAAAGATAACTAAGGAAGCATACAATCTTCACCTAATAATAGACTATCTATTAATAACACTAAATCTACATCCTATTATTAGATCTAATTCAAAGATGTATCTTGATCTTCCACTCGATCCCAAAATAGAATTTTCTTTTCCCATAAATATTCGATCTTTATCTAATGCATGCTCATCAATCCATGTCTATTTTTATCTTATAACATGCAAAAATGATTAAGTCCCAAATTCTATCTTCCTGGTATGAATTTGCGGAGGCACAACTTTGTCGACTTTCGCGCGCCTCCTTCCTTTCTTTCGTGCCACTACAAATGTGCTCTTGATACTTAGGTACAAATTTTTCTTGTCAACATGCATGATTTTTTAGTTTTATTGTTTAATCCCCTTTGTCCTATCTATGATATCACCATCACTTATGCGCCCAATTACAAAGCATTTGTTTCCTCATGTCATTATCTTAACTGATTTTACACCTGCCATTTTGGGGAATATACCTTGTGAAACTAATAATCATTGACACTCCCTCAAATTTGATGCATCCTCTGTGTGAATTATCATTTCAATCTAAAAATATCCTTTTGAAATATATCAATATGCTCCAGACCCGTGTGACTTTTCAAAATTGATTTTCACATTCAATTATGAATGATACCTCACATAATTACTCCTAAATTTCATCCTTTTATAAGTTCACACTATTTTCTCATCAAAATTACATCTTCCTTCAAACATTCTGAGTGAGAATAGAATTAGTGTGCATCCTTCTCAAGCAATGGCAAATGTAGCGTTAGGAAATAATTTTAAGGAACTTTAGAGACTTTCCATTCAATCTTCTACCTTCTCGGTCTTGATGAGGCTTTTGTGAGAATTTTATTTGAGATTGAAGATCAAGTGGAGACTAATGGGCTGCTAACATCTCATTCAATTTGGGTAGCACTGGTTTGGAGGCTTATAAAGATGACCCCTTTTTTCATCTTTCAAGATTTTTATTATCATTTATTATGTGTGGAGGAATAGAAAGATCTTGAATTGATAAAGAAGTTTTGGATTTTCCACCATTATGCCATCAACAAAAATATCATCGATATATCTCCTTTATTCTTCAATGAAGAATTGGTAGAGAAAGAAATTCTTTCCGATGCCTATGAAATGTCTTTTGATGATCCCATAGAAGATATATTATTAATTTCTTACAAAATCGCTACAATGGAGTAAAGACTTGCTCGTATTGAGAATGCACCTATGAAATATTCTTCTAAGAAAGCTCCTCAAGTACCACCACCTTCCCTGAGGAGATGCAGAACATGGCGTACCTAATCCTACTTGTACAAGTCAGCCTATTTTGTGGATGACCCTTAATCTGTCCTCGTGGCACTAGTTGAATTTCCTAGGTCATCTTCAAATCCAAAATTTGTTATTCAAATGGGTACCAAAGCCTACCTGAAAGGTGGGTCTAACCTTCTTGAATGGGTCTCCTCTTATAGGAGAAAATTGATTTGATCAAAATATTAGAAATTCCAAAGAAAGACATTACATAATTCATGGGAATGGAAATGTCTGTGACTTTGCAGGATATATCTAGTATGTTTATGGGGCCCAAGATCACAAATAATTTGAGTTTAGGAAGAAGAATCTATTGAATATGATTCCTACCTTGCAGAAGGAATGTTCAACCATCAATCGACAATGTCCTGTCTTTTGTAATCACCTTGATTTTTTGATGCAACCTAGAATTTACCAGTAATAACCTAGGTGCATTGGCACATCACTCATCCTAGACTAAGTGCTCACCTAAAGCACACAAAGGTACAAGCCCCTCTTTAGGGTTGTTGTGTAGGATGTTAACATGATGAAGACTTAATGCATTCAGATCCATAATTAATACAACATTCTACATAGCATGTCCAGATCCGTATCTAAAGCATAATAGATTTAAATAATAACCATGATGAATTCAATCATGCAAGAACTAGTTATAGTAATGATTAATACCTTGATTCAGCCAATACACTCCATTATATTAAACACAATAAATACATAAAAGTTATTACAATAAGTAATACCATAACCTCATGCGAACATCAGATTCGGCAACATAACCTCACAGTAATTTAGTTCTCACACATAATCCCTCCATACTATGCAGATCACTACATATTTATAAGGGTGGGGACTTTCCTTCATCACTTGCATAATTCCCAAAATAGGTCGCATGTTGAAAATAAACATGCACCTATAAGTGCACTAACAATAGATCTCTTTTGGTTAACTAGAAGTAGCAATTCTATTTTAAATTCAAACCCATGCAAAGTGCTTGATAGTTGCTCTTCCAAAAATAGCCTATGTGTGATGCACAAGTCTTTATCCAGTTTGTGTGCTCCACACGCTATCTCCAAAAATAGCCTGTACATGTGAAAATGACTAATTCCTAAATCTACCCTTGTATTTTGCATGCATTTCCTTCCCTATCCTTTCATGCCTTTGACTGTGCTTTACTCATGTGTGTGAATATTTTGTGCACCCTCTCCTTCATATCATACTCTTGTCTACTCAACATTACCCCACACTAAACCGCATTGCCACCCTAGCAATGGTTTCCTTTTAATATGGAAAGAATAAAGAATAAGGAATGGATGAATGTAAATAATTACTATACAAAGAATAATTATTTACTCTGCAACATCCTCTGCTTCAACTAGAAGAATTAGTTCTAGATATTCTTCTTTTATTTCTACCTCTAATGTTTTCCACTCATTCAACGCAGCCTCTGCCTTTTCTGGAATATTTACTACAATAGAATCCAACTCATCTTGGGAAATTTCTTCCTTTTCATTCTATAATACTAACATAATGTTAGACATTGCAGACATTCTCCCTTCCAGAAGATCCATCTTTATGTTATAAGTTTCCCAAGTTCATCCAACCTGTTCTTATGGGGCTCTGGGCCACTGTAAGGGCCTCACACTTTTTCTTTACTAGTGCCAATCTCTCTCTGCATGCCCCAAGGTTTCATCCTTCATTGCCTTCAAGACTTCATTTTCCTCTACCATGGTCCTTATTCTTATGACTACCTCTGAGCTGCACAAATATTCAACGCTTGGTCCACTTTCTTCATCTCCTTGGTCCCCTCTCCAAGTCAATTATCTTATCCAAGAATAACAAGCTTCATTTCCTAAAGAGCAATATTTTCCACCCTCTCATCCCACCTAGTGCTTGATGAGTGGGAAGAGAGGCATCAAAAATATTATCTCTATGTTGAAGAATTAGAAGCCTATGAGAATAGGCTTGATATTTATTGCATTTGAGAAGAAGATATTATGCTTCCATGCATGCTCATAGGAGACAAGGTTCAAACTCGGTCTATAGAAGTTATACTTCAATGGATCCGTAAGGAAAAACGACACAGAGTAGGAGTGGTTCTCATTTCCCTAAGGATGAGAAGTTCTTCTTCGTGCACAAGTGCAGCTTTTGCATGTTCTAACAATGTAGCAGAATATGAAGCACTAGTGCATGGCTTGCTTATTGCTGAAAAGAAGAAAATTAAAGCACTACAGATCTTTGGGGACACAAAGTTGGTTATCCACCAGGTCACCAAAAAATTCTAGACAAATAATAAGCTTCTTAAATCTTACAAGCATAGAGTTTGGGATCTACTTGAGAGCTTTGATGCTCTTAATCTGCAGGTAGTCCCATGGAAAATGAACAAGGAAGCCGACCAAATGGCCACGCTCGTTCATAGTTTTCTCCTACTAAGGACTTTGTCAAAGGAAATACTTAGCACATTAAGATGGTGATCAAACCATCCATTCCAGACAATAACACCAGCTAGCAAGTGTTCGACAATGATGTGCAGATCATCCAGTTTATCCAAAATGAAGCTGAATTTTCATCAAGTATGCAAGTTGACTTGCATGATAGCTATGGTGACCAAGTAATATAGCTGAAGACAAATAAGTTTCCTAAAGGGCTGGTCACCTTAGAGAAAATGTTCAGCCCTGATGATGAGTTCAAAGGTGAGGAAAGATATATGTGCACCGCACAAGAGGATTGCTTCCCCATTACTATTGCATGCAGAAAGGAGATGTTTCTCGAAGGACTTGCACACATGAAGAAAAATAGGCCTTGATCTCCCTTTGTCAAAGATACAAGAAATTTTCTCATGAGAGTATGAAGACCTCAAAGGTTTTAATCCAAGTGTTTCTCAACACTCCATTGACCTTGATCCTGGCATAAAGCCCGTCAGATAAAAATAGTGGCCAGTCAATCCAAGGATAGATCCCCTCATGAGAAAGGAGTTATCCAAACTCATTGAGGCAAATATTATTTTCCCTATCAAATACTCTACCTAGGTCGCAAATATGGTTCCAGTACACAAGAAGAATAGTGAAATCAGAATTTTCATTGATTTCAGAGATTTGAATAAGGCATCCCTAAAGGATCACTATCCTTTGCCTTTAATGGAACAAATTTTGCAGATCAGAAGTTGGCACGTAAATTTCTCCATGCTAGATGGGTACTGAGTTTCCAACCAGATCCTGGTCAAGGAAGAGGATCAATTCAAAACGGCATTTACAACCAAGTGGGGAACATATGCATATCAAAAATGCCCTTTGGTTTATCAAATGTGGGTGCAACATTTTAGCGCACCATGGATATTGCCTTCAAAGGTTACATCAATGAGTTCATCTTAGTCTACCTTGATGACATAACTGTTTTCTCAAAGCAGAGCATGGATCACATAGCACACCTAGAAAAATTATTTGAGAGATGTAGAGAATTTGGGGTTTATCTTAATCCCAAGAAGTGTAATTTTGTAGTAGCTCAAGGCAAGCTTTTGGGCCATGTGGTTTCAAAGGATGGCATCGCGATTCACCCTAAGCACATTTCAGCTATCCTAGCCCTTTCCTTTCCGGTGCAGAAAAAATCCTTACAAATTCTTCCTTCCTTGGCAAGATTAACTTTGTTAGGAATTTTATCCCTAACTTTTCAGGACTGGTTTGGCCCATCAACCTTATGCTCAAGAAAGACATAGCCTTCAAATGGACAAAGAAGGAAGAGAAATCTTCAATAAGATCAAGAAAGAAATTACTTGTGCACCAACACTCCTCAATCCAAATTACTCAAAGGATTTCATCCTTTATGCCTATGGTGTTGATGCAAGCATTGTTGTTGTCTTGACACAGGAAAATGAATAGGACTGGAATAGCTAGTGGTATTCTTTAGCCAGACACTAAAGGATTATGAATTGAAATATAGTCACACAGAGAAGTAGGTCTTCACCATCATGATCCCATTCAAGAAATTCAAGAGCATGCTTGCCACAAATCATATCAAGGTGTTATTTTCTCACTCATCTGTCAAACACTTCATCATGGGAGTAGATATTAGTGAGAAGAGAGCGCGATGGGTCACAAAATCATCAAATATGATGTGACTATTAAGGCCACAAAGCTGGTAAGAGGTAGCGCACTCTACAGGATAGATTTTTGAGGATGCACAGAATGAACCTGAGGCTTCATTATTTATGGATGAAGCCCTACCACGCATAGAACATGAACATAACATAGACCCCGACACGCATGACTAGATGAAGGACATGATCTCATTCCTTTCGAGGGTGCCTACCCTCCGTTTTGAACAACATAAAGAGAAAACATCTTAGGTTCCAATCTATTCCTTATGTTTTGATTGATGGACTCCTCTTTAAAAGAAATCTAGATGGTGTGCTATTAAGATGTATCAATAGCGCATAGATTGAAAAACTGTTAGTGGAATTTCATGATGGATTCTCTGGTGAACACTTCTCTGCCAAAACTACAACAATGAAAATCATAATGGCAGGTATATTTTGGCCTACCCTATTTTTAGATGCATATAGGTGGGTCACAAAATGCAAGGAATGCACTTTCTTTAAGGAAAGAAAAGACTGATAGCGCTTTCCCTCCGACCAATCCAAGTGGATCAGATTTTTACGCAATGGGGTCTAGACTTCATAGGCATGATCAATCCACCTTCAAGCATTGGACATAAATGGGTGCTGATAGCTACAAATTACTTCACCAGATGGACAAAGTTGTCGCTCTCAAGGAATCAACTGAGGCAGTCATCCTTGACTTCCTCAAAGGTTTAGTCACAAGATTTGGTGTTCCTCAAACCATTATCTATGATAATGTGAAGGCCTTCCTAGGTGTTAAAATCACTGATTGGGCTCTAAGTTTGGGAATTAACCTGAAAATTCTTCCAACTATTACCCTCAGGGAAATGGTCTGGAAGAGTCAACAAACAAGAACTTGATCAGAATCATGAAGTGCAAAATGAATACTAGCCAAAGATAGTGGCATACAAAGGTGTTGCGTGCTTTGGGCAGATAGAATTATAGTCAAAAAGGAAATAGGAACTTCACCTTACAATTTTTTCTATGGAAAGGAGGCTACCCTTCCTTTGACACTAGAGCTAAATTCATTAGCATTTTCCCAACAAATTTGGAATTTGAGGGCATGGATCGAGAGAGAGAAATCGGGATGGCAGAGCTAGTTCATCTTGAAAACTTTGAAACTTGCCATGATCAACCTAGAACAACATCAGCAAGAAACAAAGAAATGGTTGATAGAAAGGCTAGGCCTCGGGCTTTCCAAGTTGGAGACTAGTTTTAAAATGGGATGTTGACAGAGATAAACCAGGGCGCACTATTCAAAGTTTGATGCACTTTGGAGTGGCCCATACATCATCAAGTCCTGTAAAGAAGCTAACTCTTTTGAGTTAACTTATCCAGATGGAAGTGCACTATAAATCCCAATAAATAGGATCTATCTCAAACCCTTCCATTAGGTTTGTTGCATCATATTGTATATATTAAGTAGTTTTAATTCCTTCAAGTGTGTCTTGCACACATTATTTGTTTATACATAGTTCTTTCCTCTCACGTGCTTCCTGCACGTGCTCTTTTGTTACTTCTAGTGTGCAGAGCTTCTCTGAGCAGTTGTGAGATTTAGGACAGGGTGCAAAAATGATACTCAAGGTGACAACAAAGGCATTTTCATGCAGACTCCATGCCCAATGGATGCTTCAGGCTTCTGGTCTCTTTCATCTAGTAGGTAGATGGCCCCGAAAGTCACCAAAACTGTTATCCAAAGAACTCCCCTAGTAATTTGGATAACTTGCATACACATTCGACCCCTAGGTTATCTATTGAAGAATTTACGCGTGCCTAGAATCATTTGGCACATTCCCTTGGTCGTAGTTTACCTGCATACCCCACTCCTTTTCCCTTTCCACTTCTCACTCGCACCTTCCTTCCATGTATCCACCTTCTTCCAAGTTAATTTCTTTCCACCCCACACGCCCAAGTTGTTGACCCTTGAGAACCGCATCCATTACTTTGTAATAGTTACGCCTTAACCATACGTTCTTTGCTCATCTATTTGATTCCTCTCCCCACACATGTTGTGTGTGCTCCCTCCGTGCCTTCCTCTATTTTCTCCCCATGCCCTTTTGTGCTAGATCATCTTGTGACATGCTTAAGCGTGCACAGCGTAACCTATCAATGCATACCAATGGGGCACCGTGATCTCGCAACAAATGAATGGTTGACACGTGGCTAAAATGACAAATAGTTGTACATTTGGCCATCATTCCAGCCAATCAAAGATGCACCACATGTTTCACATATGCTGAAACTCTAACACCTTCTGATAGCCATATCATCAGCTACATAGCTCATATCGGGCACACACGTGGACTTGTCAAAAGCACCGACATCGCACCTACAATGCCAAAATTCAAATTTCAAATCCTGGTGGATCTGGTAGGTGAGAATTTGGAAAACATCTCTCTAAACATTGATGAGTAGATTTGATTACTCCAACCACCTAATTTAGCATGATCCTCTCTCCTTTACATGCCAAACAAGCATGGGGAAGCATATCACAGATTTCTAAGTGGATTTACAGACATTGAATGCTTCTGTTGGTGGTTGTGTTTCAAATTTGGGTTTTCCCTCCTTTATCCTTCTTTCCTCCATGGATTCATCTATAAATGTAAGAGCAAGGCTCATTTGTTATGTTGGATACTCTGGATCCTTACGTGTGTTGCTAAGGACTCCATATTTTCTATATTTTGAGTTACAGACCTCCATGTTTGGCTCTTGCATGTGGATATCGGCCTCTTTAGCATTATAACAATTCTATGCATTTTGGAAGTAATAGAAGCATCATTTTGTGACTATTCTCTATCCTAGCATGTTGAGTTACTTCTTCTTGCCTTTTCTCTCACATTGTGTATTGTTGTGCTACTTCAGATCCCTTACAGTTCCATGTTTGGTTGTGTTCCATAAGGCTGATTTGGTGAATGTGTGTCTTGTTGTGCTACTCATGCCTAGCCTCCTCTCACATATTTCATGTCATTCTTGCTCATAATAGATAGTATTCATCCCTCTTTTTTGGTGTTATCACCCTTTTAGTGTAGTTTACCTTATGTTATCCTTCTTTCCTTGGTCCCTTGGCATTCATAGCTTAGTTTCCCCCTTTTAGCACTAGGAGTAGTAGTAGTAGTAGAAATAGATAGAGGAACCGACCTTCTCCGGAGATCCATCCCAAGCTCGCAAGGTCCCACAACCTTAGGGACAGTTCCATTATGGTCTTAGACACCTCATCCCTTTTGAGATCCAAGATGCGGGTGCACGTTTGAGAAACCAACACTTAGTTTCTATTAGTGCAAATTCACAGCACCCCCAAAATGACCTATGGATCTTCTTTTCTAAGGCAATGTCATTTGGTGTGAATGCACAACATTGAGCTTATCCAAAGTGTGGGACCTTTGCAAATGGGGAAAGCTCTCCAGAGAAGGTTGGTTCCTCTCCTTTGTTTAGGTGTATGCATGTAATTTTGCAGAGGTTCTGGTTCAAAATTCCTACTCTAAAACTACCAAGGAGACAGGGTTGAGAGAAACATGGAAATGGAAACAAAACTAAGCAAAAACAGAGAGGTGATACACCAAAGGAGTGTTGAACTCCTTGCTTTGCAAAAATAGACACAGATCATGAAGGATGAGGCACTAAAACATGCACAAATTACTAGAATGCAATGAAGGATCAAAAGACAATAATAACTACATGAGAGGATTGAAAATTGATCACAAAACATACATTATCATGCCCATATTTGATACAATACATTGCAATAGCAAAGAGGAGCAAAAAATGTTACAATCTCCATGGGAGGTCTGAAACTCCTTCAAATCTACCTGCTAAGGAAGAAAGAAGAGCTTGCAGAAGCAAGAACATCCAACCCTTTACAAATGAGCCAAATCTAGCTTTTAATGGCAAAGCAGAAGAAGAGAAAGAAAAAAACATGGGAAAAATGATTTATGAGTTCAACTACCAATCAAATCCCTTCAATTTCACCTGCAAGGTGATGGGCTTCATGGACAAACCCATACACCAAAGTACATTGCTCTGCAGATCCAAAAAATGACCCATACTTCATTAAATTTGGTGGTTGAATGTCATTTCGTATGTTTTTGTGTGGCAAAGTTTTTTCTCATTCTTCTCCCAAGAATTTTCATCAAAATTCAAAATTGAACCCTCCAACATGTAGATAATTTCACCAGCTTTCCAATGATATAAAGAACACAAAAACCAAGCTTTGGATCAAAAGATATGCCCCTCTAAAGATTTAGGGCAAAAATGGTGAAAAACAGGGTCAAAATTAGGTAGTGGGAGTGGTCAAACTTTGGAAATTTTTCCCAAAATCCTCCAAGCCTCCACTACTCGGGACACGTGTCAACCTCCGATTCACCGATGGGAGCGTGGGCTAAACCGCCTTTTCTCTTTTGATTTCATTTTGGGAAAATTTCCCCAAACACCCCCATGTCCCACTCCTTCATTGCCACGTGTCACCCCTTATTCATCCATGGGCTCAAATTTCCTTTCTCCCCCGCGCCTCTGCCAACCCTTCTCCTTCTCCTTGGTGGGCCCATGAGCTATTTTTTCCCTTTCACCCTTTTTGCAATTTTGGCAAAAAGCCCAAAATTCTTCCGTGGCCCCAAATTTCACACTTGACAGGACACATGGCATCCTCCGGTTGGTCCGCGTGCTTGTGGGCCAATTTTTGACTTTTGACTTTCACCCCAAAAGTGGCTAAGTGCCCAAATTTCTCCCTGCCTCCGCCGATGCACTTCCTTCTTCTCCGTGGCATGCACTTCAATATTTTCCCTTTGTGCCCTCCGCCAACTCCTTGGAAATTTCTCCAACTTCTCTCACCGACCTGACCTCCTCCGCCACGTGGCACCTTTTCATTGGCCATGGGCCTGTCAAGGGAAATTTTCCCAAAAACTCCGTCGAGCCATAACTTTCAAAATATTTGGAGTTAGGAGGAAAATTTTACCTTTCTCGGAAAGGGCAAGAAAATCCTATCTGATGGAGCCATTTCCAAAACCCTTGAGTGATTGAAATGTGTGAAAATTGAATTTGAAGGAAGAATGAAGGAAATTTATACAAAATAAGTAGGGGCTCATTTTGGATAACAGTTTGTTCACCATTAACTTGGATAGTGCTTAAAAAAGATATCTTAACACATCGCTTCTTGTGAATTGTTCTCGTGGACGTAAACATTGATCTTTAGAAGATTGATGAATATAGAGTAAGGAATGATCAAAATGACCCAGGGGCCAAAGAGGAATTGGATTTCGATTGATAGAATAAGATGACTCAGGAGATAAAGTAAACTTTGATTGAGACATCTTGTGAGTGGAAGAAGATGTCATTGGTTTACCTATAAGATTATATAGTGTTGATAAACAAATAGGATTGCCTAGAAAGTCCATATATTGTGATGTAGGAGTTGACTTGGATGATTGATTATAAGGCATTTAAATCAAATGAATCTTCAAAGGAGGAATAATTCATTAAGGTGACTGATAAAGGGTTTCCTGGAGAGAAAGGGAGGACCTCGACTTAGGATTCAAATTAGAGGAATCTAAATAATAGTTTAGATCAAAAGCATCTGAATATTTAGAGGAATTGGAAAAATAGTTTGGATTAGAATCATCAAAAAAGAAGAGTAGGGGAACTCAAATGATAATTTGGATCATAAGTGTCCAAACCATACCACCGATTATGAGATGAAGGTGGGGAACTGGGTACCCAAACAAGTTTTCCAGTGTGAAGAACTAAGTGAGGTTTAGTCATGATGGGAATATTTTGATGTGAAGGCCTAAACCTTGGTTCCCTATTGTCATTAGTGTGAGGAAACCTGCAATATTCAGTCATTGTTGGCATTGTTTAGGTACAAATGCCTAGACCTAGATAGTGTGATTGAAATACTTTAAAGAAAAGGAATTTGCATGTCGATTTTGGCATCATAATGAAAACCAACTAGACATTTCATGAACAAATAGGGGATGATTGTGTAATTTTCCAAAGGGAACCTAAGGAAAATATACATCGTGATGACACAATTTCAACGATCTAATCAAGCTTTGGACAACAAGTTGTGAGAGTCAATTTCAAGATAGATCAAAAGGATAATCTTAGGAAGATAAGTCAATACAATGAATAATCATGCAAGTTTGGTAAACCAATCCAACCTAAAGGAATCTACTCCTTATGCAAAACACATTATCAAAAGGTAGGCTAGGCATAGATAGTGACAACACGATAGCACCACTAACGTCAAGTTTGATATAAAAAGACCTAAGTATTACGAGGGTGTTGATGTAATCCCCTAACAAGGTATATTAAAACAAGTTTCTAGAAACAAACACAGTCAAGTTGTGAAAAAGGAAGCTACCAATGCGAGCAACGTAACAACACTATTCAGATACGTAAATCAAGCTTCAGTAGAAAATATAAGATTTGTTAGTATCAAAATGATGTCACCATGATTCTAATAATGTAACAACATTTTTAAAAACCTAAGACAATGTTGGGATCAAAACTAAGTCAATTATATCAAGAAGTATGTTATTTATGTGAGCATCGTAATGATACAAATTGAGAATTAGATCAAGTTTCACAAAGGAAACAAGACGTAAGTGTCAAATTTGTATGGATATGATAAGAGAAATGTAACAAACTTAAAGGAATTCAATGATGAGAACACCTAACTACAATGATAATAAGCCTCAATATTGGTGTGAGACAAAGGGCCTACTATAACATGAAGACGTATTATTCACACTTTCAACTCTTACATTCCGACATTACAACCTAGTCATACAAGTAGACTACAAAAGTGGTAGACATGATTATTTCTAGTGCTATCCACACGTATTGTTTTCTTGTCCTGAAATGGGAAACAAGAAGACAAAAGAGTAGATCAAATGGGGTTGAAATATACTTGGTGTCACTTCAACATGAGTTTCACCTTTTCCTTAGGGGTGAGTGAGAAACTAAGATAAAGTAATGCTTCGTAAATTTTGTGATGAATGATGCTTAGCTCAAAATGGATGGACTCTCCCTTGTTCGAATAACAAGGTTTTGACTCTAAAAATTTTCTTACTTTGTGAAATATCTATAAAACATGATTGGTTTGATACGGTAAATTTGGCTCCAAGACGAAATAACTTCCTATTTGGTTCTCTCAACTAGGTGTCACAAACTACCTCGGCAAGCATGGTTTACCAACAAAGTCACACTAACTAAACATTGTAGTATCCCAACTTTACTTTACCCCCTTTGATATAATGAGAAATAAATACATTGAGTTGTAATTTTACTTGGGTGGCAATGGAGATAATTTTGACTCTAAACTCAAAAGTGTAAACTAATCAAGTAGGTAAAGGTGAGTGCTTCCTGTTTCATCCACAAGGTTCCTCTTGCGTGGAATAATTTATCTTAAGGCTTATGCTAAAGGTTACTTCTCCTAGTTAAAATTAGATGGGTTTACCCTTATCTAAACATGCATATCAAGTGTTTTGAATGTGGTGTGTTTTCTTATCTTTTAACTTAATGATGTTTTACACACCGTTGGCAACCTACAAAAAATGTGTTAGCTTTTTTAGATCTTGATTCTTTCACAAGTGATATGGTCCTTCATGTAAATATTAGTAGTTCTCAAAATGATCAAGACATCATGGAAAAATGATGAAATGTTGTTTTCGATTCCTAATATCATCCTAAGACACAAAGGAAGAGCATACACAACAAGAAATCTAACTAGTTAGCAAATAATGAAGAAATCCTACAAATCAAATGCACAACTCATTCTTTTTACCCAACTTGAAGTTCATTCCCTTAGAAATATTTTATGAAGTGTTTTTGAAAGCATGAAAGAGGTGTTGAATCATTTTTATTCCCAAGATCACCTAAAAGGTATGAGGGAAGAGCATACGTGATCCTAGCCTTATAAATGAAAATGCAACTATGAAAACCACTAATGTAACTCAATAAGACCCTACAAAGTGTTAAAAAATATAAGGAAATAAATTTTGTCACTTTAACATAATGTTATATCTTATACTTCAGCACCGACACGCCCCTATCAAAGATATGCACATGCCTAAAAACATATGTGTGACCCCGTAAAAAACACATGTAGTCTCTAACATATGTGGGTCGAGAGGCACCTGCGCACCCTTCTTGGCATATGTGTGCCCCTATAATTGTATAGTGTGTCTCACAAAAGGAATAATAACACAAAGGGGAGGTAAGCACATCCTAAGAGATGTATACACATCCGAGAGTGTATTCCTACCCTTGCAAGTGTGTGCATGCCTCTTGTAAGTGTATGTGTGTGTCTAGTTAATTTTATCACAGAGGGTCAAAAATACAAGGAAGCATATGCATGGGCTAGGAAGTGTATGCGCACCCCCATGGACATATGTGTGCCCTATGCTACAAATGCATGAGATTTTGAGCATATGCACACCCCTTTTTAATGCCTACACGCATACATGGAACAATGCAAAAAAATACAAAAAAAAAAGATTTATGGAACTCCAAGCAGGTCAAAACTTTTCTCTTTAAACCAATTTCTAACAAAAACCATTAAATTTAGATGCAAAAAGAAGATTTAACATACATAAGGTTAGCAAAATCTATTGAGACAAATCTATTTAATCTTCAAAATACATGAAATGGTTAGAAAAATTGGAGTAAATCACAAAGCTTGAAATCAACTTCTATGGACCATGGAGTAAGGTCCCACCGAGCGTGCCAAATGTATGCATAAAAATTTAGCTATGACAATAATATGAAACTTACACCTAGTAGTTCCTCAATATCACTAAATATATCATAAACATCAAGATGAGAGATTAACAAGATACACTTCTACAATAATGCATGAATCAAACTAAACATTACTATGCTACCTCTACTTATCTAGATTTCTTAATATAAAAATGAACCTAGTTAGATCCTAAACAATCAATTTTGTGTTGTTTGCTCCAAGTGGTGAAGAAATCTCTCCGAAATGGCTAAAAGGCCATGTCTAGATCTTCTCTTAATAACCAATCTTGGAGGAATGGATGAAATATGTAGAAGTTAATATAATGAGAAATGGCTCAAGATCAAATGCTTCTAGATTTAGCTAATTCAAATGATATTTTTGCAAAGTATTAAATTGTGTAAGATGTTTGATATGATAATTAAGGTCTAAAGGTGTCGATTGAAAGGTAGGCCTTAGCCTTGTATTTATATGTTTCCATTTGGGAAAGTTAGAAATTCTAGTGCATGTGGGACAAAAGGGTAAAGCCAAGATAGACTTCTTACAAGTCAATGCACTTTGTGATTAGATTAGGAGCTAATTAATCTTTTAGGATTAGTTAAGAATCCTAAGAAGTCTTAGGGGGTTTCGGGAGCATACGGAGTAGGTTTTTATGGATTTTGGAAGTTCTGGAAGAAGGAATTAGCCAACAAGAAGGTTTATAGGTTAAATACAAGATTAGATGCTTAATTAACATATAATTAGTTAATTAAGAGGATCACCACTAATCAAAATGTCATTAGTTGGCATCCGTAGTGAATTAGAAGCATAGTTAGATAATGAAGCATCGTCATTTGAATAGAGTGAGAGGAAGTGAAGATAGTTAGTGCAGTTTAAGTGTTAAACTACGTAAGTGGATTTTTCGTATCTACACTTTCTCGCCTCTTCAGTAAGTCTCATTCAACTTCCTTTGAAAAATTAGTTTTTATTGATCCTAAGAATACCCATGTCAAGGCTGCCATAATCCCTATGTGCCTATCACTTCCTCATCCTTTGACATCATTGACCATTGCAAGAAAACCAAAATTCAAATTTATGAGTCCGAATACTTGAAAACCCATCCCAAGTAATTTGATAGGTTGGTTCATTTTATCAAAGGAAGTAGTTTAGTTTCATGTTCTAAAAATGCCACTACCAAAGAACTACCTCATGCCTCTCATTCCACTCTTTCTCTGAATTGTCTCGCTTCCACACCCTCCACCTCTGGGAAGGTAGAACCTTTCTACATAGCCTTATTGGTCAATGGGTATTATTAGAGCTCAAAATTGCACCTTACCCTAAGTCATAGACAACTTAGGATTTTGAGGCAACATGGGACTGTCTCCAAGTTGTGGGACTTGAAGTGTGAGACAAACCTCCAGAGAAGGATAGTTCCTCTACCTATTTTGAATGCTAAACTACTCTATGAATTGAAATGTAACTATCTAACTCTACTCTATCATTCCAAGGGACCAAGGTGAGAAGGAGATGCATAAAACTAAATCCTAAACTACATAGGTGATAACACCAAGAAAAGGGGTGGAGATACTCTCAGGTGAGTGGAAATGGAAGAAAATGATGAAGGAGAGGGAAAATTGAGGGCCACAACCCAAAACAACATTCAAACCACCATGTCCATAGAGCACAACACATTTGATACCCCCGCAGGAGAGAAAAAGATGCAAAAACACCTACAGATGTAATGAAATGAAAGAAAATGCAATAAAATCTCTAGGGAAAAATAAAGCCACAAAACAAGAATTTTATTGCTTCAAGTATGCACAATCCATTACATTAGAGGAGAAGAGGAAAGGATCACCATGCAAGATGTCCAAATCTGAGGCCTACAACTCACCACTACTCTGGAACAATTTTGACTGAGTTCCATTACATTAAAGAACACCCCCTCAAATGAGAGGTTTTTACAATATATAGAAGAAGATGAGGAAGAGAGAAAGAAAATATAACACAAAATTCATCCCCCACCCACCAAAAATATGCATTAAATTTCTGAAAAGGGGCATGGGAAACCTTGCAATACCATTCCCCCATTGTACATTGCTTGCAGGAGAAAGAATGGGCACTATACCTCATTAATTATGGTATTCAGCTACCTAGAACCGCTGTTTGTTTCAATGCTAGAAGTGATTATGCCCTTTCCATCCACCTTCTCTCACCTAACTCAAGATTTTTCATTTCCATGGTGGATTTCATGATGAGAGCTTTCCAATGATATATAATTTATCAAATTTGGAGCATCTGGTGAAAATATATGCCCATGCGGATTTGGAGGGTTCGGGAGGAACACGTGGTCTCTTATTTAATTCATAGTCCGTAGTTATATATTAATATTTCCTTGTAGTGTGGGTATTTTGGGTTTTCGGGAACCTCGGGGAACCATGGAGCTAGTTCCATTTATGCCAACAGATCCAAATTTGCCACAAGGGTCTGGATTTAGTTTTTGTGTTGGATTATCAACTCATGGGTGGAAGTCGTGGAATAGTTCCACCCCAAACTTTGGTTCCCACATCTTCGTGTTTACTCATGCCACATAGTCTTTGGGATTTACTTCGTTTAACTCATCTACCATTTGTATATAACTCAACATTGGATGTGGAGAACCACATTCCACGGGGAACGTATTCCCTACTAGCCCTGTTCCTTTGACTCATAGTTCTCATGCACCCTTATTCCTCCATAATATATACTCATTCGATACCCCACCCCACCTTCCTTTTTCTTCAAAGGCAAGAGCCTTCATGAGGAACTTGTGTTCCCAGAACCCATTCCATCCACATCAAGTTCTTCCGAGACCCTTATTCCTCCGCAAAACACTACCTCCTTTGTCTTCTCGATAAAATTAGAAATTTGAAGAACTTGAGGCCCAAAGGAACTTGTTCATCCAGCCCATCAAGACCCAAATTTACCGCAATACACTAATTTCACCCCTTTTTCTTTGTTTCACAACTCCAACCTACCTACGAGGAACTTTGGCTCCCAGAGAACTTCTTTCACCCACAATATAATAAAATGGTCATTTTCTCATTTTTCTCAATTTTTTCAAGTCCTTAGGCCAAGTAGAGAGTTGAGGAGATAGAAAAGAAAAAGAAGAAGTGTCCCAAAGCCAATTTTTTCCATTTTTACCCAAATTTTGGCTAGTGTTAAACTTGAATCCTAGAGAGAAGGGAAATGCATCCAAAATAAGTCCAAATGCCCCACATCATGAAAAATACTTGAAATCCCAAATTATTCATTGAAGTCCATGAAATTGTCCAAGTTAGCCAATTTTGCAAGGGGTGCAAAAACTAGATAAGTACAAACTAAATAATTACACTGTTGACTTGGCCTGAAAACACCATACATGTAAAAGTTTCTCTCTCTCTCTCTCTCTCTCTCTCTCTCTCTCTCTCTCTCTCTCTCTCTCTCTCTCTCTGTTGTTATTCTATGTAAATGAAATAAGTACCTCTCGTTGGTCAAGTCAAGGATGCTCAGGTAGCATTTGCAGATTTTTCTAACAAGAAGATCATGATGAGAATACGTGTGCAGAACACTCTACCTCATATGGTATGTTATTATTAATACAAATCTTTCTGTTGAGATTTGGTGGATATATACAACTAAATTGGTCACATGCCACCATTATGGTCAACGGTAAAAACGAAAAACTTCTTCGCATCAAGAAAATGAAATACACCATTCAAAGGCCAAATGACCCAAGGGTGCATATCACATTTAAAGATTCAAGATCTTAAACCTTTTTCATGACTTTTGAGGAAGATGTTGAGCTGCCCATGTTGGTAGAAGAGTATCAAGCATCATGGAGCCTACCAGAGAACATCATGATGAATTTATGGAATCGTACTTTGAAAGCATGTACTTCTCATGGGATGTGAGCATGAATGCAATTTCTCCACTGGATGTTGATGATGGTCATGTGAGTTTTGAATTACAAAAAATTAATATCAAAGTGATGAGAAATGAAGATCAAGAAGAGGGGGTGATACCAAATAACTTCTTTTTAGATGAATTAAATGTTTCAAACCATGTTCTCAACGTTTGGCATGAAGTTCCATTCAAAAGTATGTTTTTGAGTATGAGGATTTCTCTTTCTCATTGGGAGAGGATGACAAGGAATGCAAGAATGAAAAGATGTTTCAGCCTCTCGAATATGAACCTACCCAAGAAGAGGATGAATTCATCATGGAAATGGACTCCTTAGTTCTTGGTGGTCAAGATTGGGAAGATGACAATATAAATATTTTAGCTCCAATTTTTGCTCATTCCCCTTTCATGAAGATGGATACATTCTCAATGAAAAATGGATAGATGAAATGGTGTTTGATCCCAAGGCTAAGTCTATTCAAAATGAATATCCTCTCAACAAGGAATGTATGAGTAATAACATGTTTATTCATTCCTAATAAAATGAATAAAGTAGTAATGAAAACAACTATAAAATCATAACATGGAGGGTTTATAGTACCTCATAAGCGTGATGTGATGGATGAACAGGTGCCAAGTAGTTGATCCTTGTTATAGCTGATGACCTGCAAATAAGACAGACTAGAAAGGAGATTGATTAGATGGGATATGCGGGGTTTCCTGACAAAGCATAACCAAGAAGCATTAACTTTCTTAGTAGATGTCAACCCCCATTTTAAAGAAAGATTGAAGTAAAGGATTGATAAATAAATTACATGAAGAAATAGAAGCACTATTGAATATGAGAAATAACTGAAATTGATCTGAAAGCTGATTTGATTTAAATAATTGTAAATGAAAGGTTACCTGGTTTGGGTCAATGATGACCTAGACTGTGCATAGGTAGGTCGACGGTGACCTAGGTAGGAGGATCTGGAATATGAGCTAAATATGCAAACCTTTTAAGATTTGGATGCAACAAGGGCTTGTGTATGTTGTAGTTAACCGTTATAAGAAACCAGAGAAATGGCAGAAAACGGTGATTTGGCTGAAATATTTGACAAACAAAACCCTAATCAACAAAGCAAACCAAGGTGGGTGACGATGGTTGTAGTAGAATGGGGTAAGGCCAAGGTCAAAAGGATGAAAATACACCCGTAAGTAAAGGAGATGAAATAGAAGGCTACTTGAGTGATCCTGGATGGTTCGAAACTACTATATACCTATAAAATGTTAGATAGAAAGAAAATATGATAATATGATAGATATAAGAAAAGAAATGCAATGATGATGATATATCTCACGAAGGATGACCGTGAGTAATGTAAGCACGTTCCAAGGAGGTCTAAGAGGTCTGTGGATGTTGCAGGAATACTCAAGCACAAGAATGAGTTCACAAGTCACAAGAGATATCCAAAATTTGCATGCATCTGATTTCTTATCTCCATTATGGAAATATTTAACTTGTTTTATAGGGTTGATGGCGATTGTCTTTGGGTCACCACCACATGTGGAGAAAGTTTCCTCAATGGGATAGATTTTTTGTTTTTGGTGTGATTTCCTATTTTTAAGAGTTGAAAGGGTGCTTTAAATCATTGTGCAGGATTAGATTGCTTGGGGATAAATCATGGGTAGTTAGGGCATAAAAATAGATATGAAGAAAGCTAGGAAAAAGCGTAGGATAGGGATTTAGGATAAAAGCATCCTAAATAGAAAGTGGATTAGGGAATGATATGATGTGGATATTAATTAATTAATTAATAGAATTTAATTAATTAAATTAACTAAAGGTGATGGGATGGGAATTTTAATTAAATTAAGGGGATGTATTTAATTAAAAAGGGACCTAGATAGGATCCTAGTAAAATATACACACACAGGGTAGACAAGGGTAGGGATACCGATTTTAGTGTCTACATTTGCCCCTTTTTGTTGAGTGGTTTACGCTAGCAAGCCATGAGACAAAAATAGTGAGAGACAAATGGTATGATGAGGATTGATCAGAAGGTATATGATGATCCCCCTCAAACAGGGGATCGATGATGCAGAGGAAATGAATGGCACATTTGAAAAAGGTAGATGATGAAGGTGGGAGGGTAAAAAAATATGGGTAAAAGGATTACCAAGGAAAGATGTCTCAAGTAAAAAGGATTACAATAAAAATTAAAACCATGGCGGTGACTCCAATATCACATCGGTAGAGGGGAAATTGTGGTCTTAATGGAGATGGGTGACAATGCTCTAAAGGCCATCAAGTGGGTGGAAATCACTAAAAAAAAAATGAAGAGAATCCAAATGGATGGGAAATCTCTCAAATGGATGCAAGCGAAAATTTGGAGGAGGATGAAAATAATGGTGCTGTAAGATGAGGATGAAAAATAATGGTGCCCCAGCACAAGACATGAGAAAAGGCCAAAAAGGTGAGTGGTGAAATAATATTCCCCAAGGGGAAGATAAGTATGGCCACGAAGGTGGACTTTGTGCGCAAATTGAATAGGATCAAAAATAAAATTCCTGAAGAAGGAATAAGTATGGCCACGAAGGTGGACTTCAAGATTATAAGAGGATAAGATCAAACTATTGAAATAGAATTCCCTAAAGGGAAAATATAGATGGCGAAAAGGTGGACTTTGAAGAATACCCAAGAGGAGGTCATAAATAAAGATTGGGGAAGCCAAAGCTAACACTACTAAGGCCAATCGATGATGACCTAAGGGTGTCGATGATGACCAAGTTACATAAGCCTACAGCTGCAGGCCGATTGATAATGCTCATTTTCACATGTAAACTTGATGAGAGAAATCAAAGTGATTAAAGAGAAAATTGAGAGATGGAGGTCGTAGGAGCTACAAGGAAATGCTAGAGGGTGCGGAGGATGGTGAGTAACAAAACTCAAGCTTGTTTTTAGTTTAATTTTGTATTTTTACATTTTTTTACAAAAATTGGATGACACCAGAGGGGGTAGTAACAGTTGAACCAAGTGGTTCCATGTCGATCGGGGCCTAAGGCACGTCGATCCGCACAAAAACACGTTGAATTAACTTAGGTCGGCATCGAGTAGGGTTTTGATTGGATTTGGTTTGGATAAATTGAATTTTTGATGAAATTTAATGGATTTGGATTGGATTTATGATTAAATTGGATTTGTGATCTGATGTTCACATGTTTTGTTTATGATTGTAGGCCATAGATACCTTATATTTGAGAGATCGAGTACCTACTCTATACGAGAAGATTAGAGGAGATGTGACAGATGTTGAGTGGGATCACCGATGTAGTTGATTAGGTGGGTTTAGACATTATCAGAGGATCCCATGAGATGTGGGGCTTATGATCGCTTTGGTAGAGAGATGGGACCGATAGACTAGGACCTTTTGGTTTAGGACAAGGGAGATGACCATCACCCTGGAGGATGTGTATAGGATACTGAGATTACCTATATAGGGGGAGAAGATAGCTCCCATCATAGCCGATAGTAGAATTACAAAGTGTTGACACGCTATTCAGAGATGATGTGCCCCACATCAAGTTTTCTTAAGGGAATTTTCATATGAGCCAAGGTATAAGGTAGGACATACTATGGAGTTGACTTACCTACTTGGTTATGATGGTAGTCTCTTATTATGCTTTTTCGGACTCGAGTGGAGCTCACTTTCTATGGGCACTAGTTGGTGTAGTGGCAGATATAGTGGATCATCAGACCATGTTTTTGTTTGGTACTCTCGTTAGCTTAGGTATACCATGATATTTCCATGTACATGGTAGAGCGGAGATTAGGAATGAACATTAGTTTATTATTGCACTACTAGGTGTATGAGCACATAGCAGTGATTTGGCCACTAGGGATCCCACGGGTCACAAAAGACCACATTGAGCTGGTGGTTGGGTTCTTAAGATGGAGGGCCGACAAGGCCTTAGAGACATGGGTGATAAAGGAGTGGATACGTATGTCGATTGGTTTATGGAGTTAGAGACTGATCAGATCATATGGCGGCCGTATAGGGATTTACTTGCATGGCCAAGAGTATATGCTTGAGTTTTTGGGATGAGACAGACACGGTGACTTTAGGGGAGATGACTGGAGATGATCAAGTTCATTCAATTTGATCAAGTGCGATGACATTTTGGGGTCGTCCAGACTATACCATATGGTCCTATTTTGTATAAAGGCGGGATGAGATTGACAAGAAGTTATCAAAACCTATTATGGTAGATCCTTTAGAGGAGGAGGTTGCACCATGGGATGATGACGACAACGTAGGAGTCAAAGCCATATTTGGTGATTGGATGACCGCTATCTAGGTAGCTAGGGTGGTTATGGAGGGAGGAGGAGGAGGTAGAGGAGATGGAGATTGGGGGAGATGCAGAGGCAGCTCCAGGAGGTGGAGATGGAGGAGTTGGAGAGATGGCCGAGTTCAAGCATGGCTTCACATCGAGTTATACTAGATGAAGGTGGAGTGAGACACTACAGTCTAGGAGAGGGACATAGTTGTATAGGATCGGGACCAATACCGCCGGTAGAGGGAGGCTTATAGGGTCCATTTTGGAGATCTTTCCACTATACCGATGCCCATGTTGCTTGGTGGAGGACAGGAAGCACCGCAGGGAGGAGGAGAGATGGAACCTCCGGTATGATCTCAATTGATAGATACAGAGCCTTAGCCATAGAGGCTAAGTATTATGAGGGGATTGTGATCAAGAAGCTATTGAATACTCTCGACATACGATAAGAATCGAAGAAGATAACGAGAGGTGGAGCTAGGTCATCGAGGAGCACAACGAGTGTGGATCAACCACATACAAGAGAGGCCCAGGGCGGAGGCGGCGAGGCCGATAGGTAGATGGAGGATTTGTCCTATAAGGAGAGGATATTAGGATCTACGACATTCATTTATCTGGTTTTACTGATATCTCTTCTTTGAGAGAGCCCCGTTAGAGGGAAATGATGTATCGATAATTCGATTTAGATATATTTATCTCGACATCATTTTTTTGTAACCCGATATATGTGAGTTCTATAATGTTGATTATTCGATTTATGATGATGTAGATAAAAACACCACAACCGATTTACACAACAATAATAAGTTGTATTTAGTGTATTTCAACGCATAATAGATTCCATATTTATAGGGATGATGTTTCCTATATAAATAAGAAACTACTCGCTAAATACGAGAATGATTTTTAACCATTATATAATATCTAACAAATTTGATACTAACCTACCGTATCAACCATACGGTAATAAAAATAAAAATATTTACCCCGTAATAAATATCCAAACAATATAAATAACAATGGAGCACTAACATTTAATTTCCTAACATTCCCCCCTTAGTGCCAATATGGGAGAAAACAATAGCACTTCTTCGCATCTTGTCGCCGTCAGGCGTGCTCATGATCTTGGCTCACTGATGGTTTTGCAAAGGCTGACCAACAACCTCGATATGAGCCCTGGTCATCCGAAATGAACCCATGTTCATTATACAAACCCTTTTTGAAAAAAATGGACCCCTATCCAAGGTATGAACCCTTGTTCATCCTCTTCAAGTATCATGATGTTGCTTTTTCTTTGTGCTTTCATATTTCCACTATATTTTCACATTAGGAAAGTACATAGGAATATGCTCACTTTATTATAACAAGAACATACTGTAAATTGAATATGAACAATGACAAGTACACTACAATTGAAAGAAAGCACACTAAAACAAAATGCCACAACCTCATTTTGCGGCCCCGTCACTATCGGGTGGCAAGAGGACGTTGGTTGTCCTCAGTGACATGCCGCCAACTCACCAGATTCGGATATGAAGCTTAATGATTCCCACATTGTTTATTATTCCCCCCACAATGTGAAATCATTTTTTTCTAGACGTTGGGTAACACCAAAAATACATCTCGTAAGATAATTTTTTCTATTTTTACAAATTTTGACAACTAAACTATTTGACAATGAAATGGATGTGACAACAACAAAATTATGATTTTAATGAAAGACTCAAAATAGACACATGGAAGACGATTAAAATGACAATACTGACTTTGAATATGACTCTTTGATACTTTTAACGACACTTGACAACAACAATGACACAAGACTATTATTTTTGGACACAAAGTATGTTCTTACACATTAGTTTTAAATCAAACTTGACACTAAAAACTATGAAGGATTGAACTTTAAAGAAAACCCTATTTTTAAAATATGTTGATTTTAACATAATCCATTAGCTTATTACTTTCAAATATTTAAAGCAATAGAGTATACCTAAACGACATGCGACTTATAACAACCTACCAAAAAAAACACACACCTTTATAATGAAAATGACGATCCAGCTCTCCATTGAGTAACGTGTCTAGAAAATGCAACGTTGTTCCTGTTAGCATCACAAATGAAGACCATGGTAATTTGTTGAGTTGATAATGGTGAGTTTAGAGGGCATGTTGAAGTAGGTACTATGAAAATTGACCATGTGATAGATCAAATGCAATTATGCATGGTTGTCACCTCACTGCAACGACCGAATGTTGGCAAATAGACAACAGACTTGAATATTTAAATCAGGATGCTCGTTTGAGTATTGGTATCGTATTTCACACCAGTGCTTCTTCTTGATTTGTGACAGCCTCACCATAAAATATTATCCAACCTGCAAAGTGACTTTTATTTCTAATGAAAGGTCTGCGTGCACGCTGAGAGAATCAGGGAACAAACTAGATTGACAGAAATGTCAAAAAATCTGTCTCTGAGTCGACTTGCCTTACTAATAAGGCGGATCTAATCCTCCAAATCCGTGGACTACAAAATTCCTCAATTCAAATAAATAGATCTGAATGCACAGTGGAGCTGGGCAAATCACTGAAATCTTCTAACAAGTATGAGAAGACTGTCGACAAAAGGCACCATGGGATAGAAGTTCCACTTGGAATGATTGCTTCTCTTAATTTTAATAGAACCTCCTTGACATTTTCTAAAATGTTCCTAGTTCATTCAAATTCAGTGTTGAACGCAACTTAGGAACATACCAGGCCATAGGCTCTTGGGAGTAGATCAGGAAGGAATAAATGTAGAGTTTATTGAAATTCCAAATAATGCCTGGATAGATCAGACACATGCCTCCTTAAGAGCACATGACACCATCAAATCTTTTCCTCATAAATACATACAAAATCAGTACTATATTCCCAATGGCATACCTGCATCCATAAGCTCAGTTGCTCAAGCTATTGTAGCAATAAATAAAACTTCACACTTACAACAGAGTAACTGTATATCAGAATTCTATTCATGCACCTATGGCAGAATTCAATGTTGGCGATGAGTTAGAATTCTATGCTGGAGGAGCACATGTAGTCCACCATCCATGAGGTCAACATTGAAATGAATGCACAGGATCCAATTTCAATGTTGTCCCCTCCAATAAACATCACTTTGATACCAAATAAAAATGCCACAACAGATTTGCACAACAATAATAAGTTGTATTCTGTGTATTTTAGCGTACAATAGATTACATATTTATAGGGATGATGTTTCCTATAAAATAGGAAACTACTCTCTTAAATATGAGAGTAATTTTAACCACTATATAACAACTAACAACTTGTTACTGACCTACCATATCAACCATATGGTATTAACAAATAAATGATATTTACCCTGTGGTAAATATCCAAACAATATAAATAATAATGGATCACTAACATTTAATTTCTTAACAGCTTGATATTGATATATGATGATGATTAGGATTGATTGCACGTTTTATTTAATACTTAATGATAATGGTAAAAGTAAGATGAAATGATTTACCTTTACTCGGATTGTTAGATTATGATGTTGGATGTGATGTTGTGCTACTTTGGATTTGTATATGCATGGATTATTAATGATGTGAATTTGTTGTATGGTTGATGAGGATTAGGATTATATATTTGTTTTTACATTTGACCATGGATAGAATGTATTGTGGTTGGAAAAGTAAGGCGGGTGTGATTAGTGCAAGTAAAGATTGATGTACTTAGGATAGGTAATTAGCTTAAAAGGAGATTAAGATAACGAACGAAACCAAACAATGGTGACCTATAGTTACTTAACGAAATTACATCGTATCAAGGAACGCACGAAGGAAAGATGTCTCTAATTGCATTAGAGGTAAACAAGAGGAGATCCGAATAACGCAAGGCACATGCACGAAAACATGTGTTAGAATGTAACCAACATCAGTTAGCTATATCAAATATCATAAAGAGACAATGGATGGGATGAACTCATAGACCTGATGTCGACATGACAAAGGGGTTTGAGATGTAACTTATACGTGGGAAGAGGGTTCTCCATTAGTGGTGTTCCCTAAATCTATGCCCTAGCTCTGGGAAAGGGGGAAGAGAAATGCTAGAAGAAATATGATCAATGCGGGAAGATTTATGAGGATGCTAATAAAATGGAAGGTTGATCAATGTGTGAAGCCTTTGATGCCATGATAAAAATAGTATCCATCCTTTGAGGGTATGGTCTAATTTATACATATGTGATATAGATGGAAAAAGATAACATATATGATATTTGTCCTTCGAGGGATCGGTCTATTTATTTCTTTTTTATTTTTTATTTTGATTTTTTTTTTTTTTACTTGAATAGTTGTCCTTCGAGGAGCATTATTTTTGATAGCTTTGACTTTTGATTAGAGAATCCTTTGATTTTTACAAGGGGAAGATCTAGGAATAGCTAAGTAGACCACTTAAGAGGGGGCAATTGATCAGACAAGAGACACCCCTGGACCCTTTACATGGTTCCAATAGGTGAATGAGAGGGTGATGGATGTAATGATCGCGGAGTTCTCACCGAGAAGGGAGAACATATCCATAAGGAATATGCTACGAGCAGAGCCGTGGTGCTCATATTTAAGGTCACATCTAGGAAAGTGATGGATGACCACATAATTCCAAATCACTATGATGAAAGATGGAAGAGGCTAATGATGGAGGAATGATCTAAGAATATGACTAAGAGCTCACTGGAAGACATGCTAATAGTAGAATGGTCATAAGTGCAATGTGTTAAGAGGTTCCACTTCGGTTTACCATCAAGGGAGGCCAATTGATAGGCTCCCGACCCATACTTATGCGTGATAATGTATGGTCCAATCTAGTTAGGGAAAACTTTCCGCGTTGGCTCCTTTCTAGAGTAGTGACATTCTAATTTTCTTTGAGAATGAGGTCACTAACATTAAATTCACGTTATTTGATGTGCTTTTTGTAAGAACATTTAATGTGATCTTGATAAACATGATGGTGTTCAAGAGCGAGAAGGTGGACGCTTTGTCTAACAAGCCTAGGTTGTGTTAGGACGTGCCATAAATAGTCTTCATCGAGATGAAGTCGATAAGGGACATGTGCAAATATGAAATTTGAACTTCGAGAGGGAGTATGGCTTCGAACCGTACAAAAGTGAAAATGGGTAGCCCCTATAGTAGTACGGATGCTAGTCCGATAAGCCTAAAGAGATAAGGGGAGATGAAGATGTCATTCACATCTTGACTAGTCAATATTTTTTGCAAGAATGTTTCAAAGAGTTTTGTTAGTGGCTTCATCTTGGACGTTAGCTTGAGGATAGTACGAGAGAAGAGAAGATGAGTTAGATGTTAAATGAGTCATAAATCTTCTTAAGATCTTTTTATTTTAAGGGAATTTCTAGTATCCAGTGACACTTTTTTGAGGAATGCCAAAGCGGCAAATGATGTGGTGATAGATAAAGTTAATGATGGGACCGGTTTGGATGAATTAAGGGAAATTATTCCACCCACTTAGTGAAATATTCAGTTACAGTAATGATGGAGTGATGTTGTTGTGAAGATCGAGGATTAATAAGACCGATGAGATCAAGACCCCATTGTGAGAAGGGCCAAAGGTCCTGAGCCGGCTGCAAATCTTGACTAGGAATGTGAATAAGATTGGAATGTTGCTGAAATTTTTCACACTTCTTGACATATTCACAGCAATCATGGTTGAGAGAAGGCTAGTAATATCCAAGATGAAGAACACGCTTAGCAATAACTAAGCCACTAAAATTTCCACGACAAATTTTTCATGGACTTCCTGAATAACATAAGAAGATTCATGAGATTTAAGGCATCAAAGGAGAATACCATAAAATTTGTGTTTATAAAGGATGTCACCAAGGATTACATAGCAGTTAGTAGGATGAAAGAAAGTCCTCCTATCATTCTTGGATAAATCGTATGGAATAATGGATTTGGATAAATAATCAAAGATTTGGGAGTACCAAAGATCTAACGAACTAGATTCAACAAGATTAACTTGGGGTAGATCGTAGAATGGTCGATCATGACGATGAACGACAACAAAAGTTTGGATTCCTCCATTGTCCAAGGAATGAGAGTTACATGATATGCCATCGTATAAGTGAAATGATTAGTCGATCGAGGGACGGATTAGATAGTGTAAAGAAGTAAAGGCTTCAAGGAGGAGATGAACAATGTCACAATATTTTTGAAGAGTGTCATTCTTACAGTGATAGTCACATGTGACTTGTTTGATGATAAGTTAAGTTCCATATATATATATATATATATATATATATATATATATATATATATATATATTTGATAAATGGTGAAAAAGGGTTAAGGGGACCCTACCCCAATACATATGGAGATAAAGATATTACACTAAAGAAACAAGTAGATCCAGCCTCTTCCAGCGGCACAACAAGGAAACAAATAACAACAAAACAGAAAAAACTTAACCAAGAGATCCCTTCCCATGGGATCTTAGCTTCCTTTTAAAGGCATCATTTACAATTTTCCCTTTCTTCTTTTGACTCACTGTAGTCCAGCCCTTTTCGATATTTGGATCTTCATTTTCATTTCTATGAACCGGTATTTCAAATTCCTCTTTCTCCACAGGAACTTGGAGATTAGTTGAAACTAAAGTTGGAGAGTTTCCATCAAGTGAAGTAGAAGAAATATGAGGAGCAGGCTCATCATTAGAGACTGAATCATCTTGTAGTGCCCGCTCCCTTTGACACTTTTAGATATTGATCCTGATATTGTGATCATATTATGGACACTATTATGTTTTGTGTTAGTATGATGGTTAGATGTTAGATCATGGATTATTATTGATCTGGATTTAGTTAGTATGCATGATAGTTACTAGAGAAATTTTGATATGTAGATAATGATAGACTGTTGACATGGACATATTATAGATGTTGATTTGGACTTGTGACATTTGATATTTTGAGTAGACCTACATGGAATAGTATAGATGATGATATAGTTGATTTATGAATTAAAAATGATAATGTTGAATTCTTGATATTGTTGTGATTCATGTGTTTAGATAATCTTGAAATGTTGTTTATATCATTTTGGATGTTCTGATATGGCCACGAGGCCGAAGGAGGTATTTACATTTTTGCAGGTTAAAAATCACAACAATGTCGGGGACTAGAGACTAACCATATTAAATTCTGGGTGAAATCAACAAGGTCACCATGGAAACTATTTTTTGTGTGTGTGTGTGTGTTTGTTGGGATTCCCATGGGGGATTTCCATTATATGTGACCATGGGATATGTATTTTATTAATGTGTTCCTTTTTATTTATTGTTGTTTGTATTTTATTAGTAATGTGTTCCTTCTTGTAATTAATTTAAATGTGGTAGATTAATGTGAGAGATCATATAGTTAAACTTTAATTAAATTAAATTGGGATATAGAATGTAATTAATGAAGTTGTTGATTTTAAATATTAATGTTGGAAGAGTGTGTAAGAAATGTGTAAGAAGGTGTAAGAGATATGTAAGAGTTATGTAAGATAGATTTTTGGAGTGTAAGACACTTCATCTCCTTAGGAATTCGAATTTGTCCTTGGAGGCCAAATTTGGAGGCTTGTGGGACAAGTTAAACTTGTCCCACACCTCTTAAAATGATTCACCAACCATACCTATGGTTTGGAGGTTAAATTTAGGTATTTTTATTGCTTTTTGAAGTGACAATTTGTAAGTTTTAATTGCACTTCTCTTACATATTTTTAATTCAGTCCTTTTGGAGTATGGGTCATTTTGGAGTGTGTAAGTCATTTTGTCATTTTATTTATTGTGATTTGGTGAGTGATGTTGATTTCCTCTTGGGGTTGAGGAAGAATGATGTGGCATCCCACATGGATCCACATCATCCTCTTCTCTTCCCTCTCCTTTAAAAGTGAAACTCCTTGCTTGTTTATGGTTGTTGAAACTTTGTCCATTCCTCTTGGGGCGCATTTTCTTGTTGTTTTTGGAGCTTGTTGTGGAGGAAGTTTGGAGTCTTTTGCATGCTTGAACATTGTTGGTTTTGGACTGCACTTTGACAATTGGAAAGCTTGTGAGCTTGGAACAAACTCCATTATGGAGAGGTAGGATCTTGAGCTTGTTTTTAAATGTTTTCTTTCTCTTGCATGTATGTTTAAATGGTGAATGTGTTTTGTGTTCTTGGCTGGTTGGGTAGACTGCTTAGGACATGGTGTAGGAGAAGGCTATGGGGATTTCCAATGGGGGCATAAGGGATTGCCAATGGCACCAATTTTATTGTGGAGGGAGTTTTGGATTGGGATCCACCTTGGAAAAGAAACTGCTTGCATTTCTTACTCTTGGGGGCGGGGGGCGGTATAAGGGATAAACTTTGGGGGCATAAGGAGGGGTTGGGAGATATAAGGTTTATGGGATTTGATATGTTTATTGGCGGTATGATTTTGGTGGATGCCCAATTCCAAATAGGGAGGCATAAGTAGTTCCCCATAGTTCCTTGCTCTTGTTGGCTTGCTTGATCAAGCCTATGTTTTGTGTGAATGGTTTCAAATGCAGTTGTGAACTGTTGTCCTTGTTTGGAATGTGTATCTTATTGATCTATGCATGTGAAAATGTTTCTTGTATGTGTGTGGAAGCCTTGTTGCCATGAGTTGATTCTCATTCTCTATTTCAATATGGTTGGGGCTCGGGGGCCAATGAGGAAGGATGGCTTCTCCTTTCTCATTGGATGTCTTGGTTGGGTGGAGAGTGTTGCCTTTCCCCCTTCCTTGTTGTGATCAAAGATGAAAAGATGGAGAAACTAGCATGTTGTTGTTTGGAGCAAGAAGATATACAGTTTTGACAGTCCTATTTCTTTGAGCAAGTTCATTGTAATCCCTTCCCACTTCGAGTGGATGAGTGTATAAATTTTGTAATGTGAAGTTATTGTATTGTAATGGAAGATTGAAATCGAACTTAAATTGTGAAATGTACAAGAGATTTATATTTGTTCCCTATTTTGGAAAAGAAATGAAAAGGTTGTTACATGCATGGTGTAATGTATTTTAGAAATCAAATGGAAAGGAGAAAGTTGTAAAATTGTATTTGATAATCAATGAAGAATTACATTCTTTTCTCAAAATTGTATTGTGCATTGGATTTGGATTTGTTGTCAAACATTGGAAATTGCTGATTGAAAAAGAAGAATGCGTGTGAAGACAAGTCAATGTTATATTCCTTTTTAAAATGCATATTTGAATTGAAATCTGAACTGTAATCTAACTTAGAAATGAATGGTTGTTTTAATCAAGTAAATGGATTGGACTAGTTTAGGAATTATATGCGTATTCAAATGACCAAAATTGTAATACCAATTTAAAAGAAACAGTTCACTATCATAAACTTCATTCTGGCAATTCACATTTTAATAAAAATGAACAGTTCAAACTTATACCAAACAATAAGATAAGAAACATTAAAATTCAGATTTGGTAAGTCCTAAGGAACTCAAATTTACCTTAACATTTAAGAAAGAACTTTCCAAACTTATAAAAATCCAATTTGGAACTTGCATAGTCGTTTTCTGTCTATTGTCGGAGAAATAAAATTTGAAATCAATTGAACAAATTGACTTCCTAAAACACTCTAAACCCTCCCTTGACTAATCCTCCATGTCTATTTGACATGTTGAGTGAAGGAGGAGTTCTAATTTAACCAAATTGAGAATTTGAAAAATGCCAGTTCACTAATTAAAACCCTACATATTTTTTTCATTAAATTGACCTCTCAAACTTCATCAATTTCCAAAATTGATGATCCCTGTGTAAATAGGGCATCGAGGGCTTTCGAAAAGTCCTCATTTTCCCAAAACCAAGCTTTCTAGCTCAAGTTATGGCCATTTGAAGTTTTACTTCAATTTGGCATTCAAAAAATAATAAGATTTAATCTAACTATAGAAAAATTTAAATTTTAACTTTGGAAAAATTCCCAAAAAGGTCCGTGGCCCCGCCATCCCGCAACCAATCGGGGCTTGCCACGTGGCACCCTAGGAGGGGTGGACCAATTTTTAAACTTATCCCTTTGAAAAAATTGCCTTGGGAAAATTTTCCCATTTTACCCCACAACCCCACCGGCCCGCAGCCAATCACATGCTGCCACGTGGCACGATGGATGGGCGGTCTCTTTTCTAAAAATGGAACTTACGCTTTTGAAAAATTTTGCTTGGGAAAAATTTTCCATTTTCCTCCGCCGGCCCGTAGCCAATCAGAGGGTGACACGTGTCCTCTAGGGCTGAGGCGGAGGCATGGTTCATTTTAATGTTTGTTCCTTTTGAAAAAAATTTGGGGAAAATTTTCCATTTTGCCCCGCAGCCCGCAACCAATGAGAAAGTGCCATGTGGCACTTTGGGGGTGACAACGGGTAGGGCGAGAACCCCTTTGTTTCTTTAGTTTTTGGCCCTTGGGAAAATGTCTAACATTCCTCCCGTGGCCCGCAACTCGCCTTCTCCCTTGGCTTTTCCTTTTCCCATGGGCACGTGGGCTTTCCATCCCCTTCTTCCTCTTGGTCTCCCATTGGCGTAGTGCACCAAATTACCCCACCGCTCGCCAAACTCCTCACCCCTTCTCCGTCGTGCGCCAGGGTTCGACATGTGTCCTCTAGGGACCCACGGGGGTGCGGAATACTTTGTGCCTTTGAGCTTTGCGGTGGAAAAATTTCCCTATGCCACCCCGCGACCTGCCAATCCATCCAAAGTGCATCCCCTCCTCTTGACACGTGTCCCCTAAGGGAAAATTTTCCCTAGGAACTTCGCCCACTCATAATTTGAGTTCTACAAGGAGTTAGGAGGACTTCCTTATATCACCGGAAAGGTGAGAAAATTTCCTATCCATTGGGAATGGTTTAGGAAATTTTGGAAGTGTTAAGTAAGAGAAAAATCTAGTTGAAACTCTGATCTGTTAGAGAGCTAGGCATGGGGATAAATTACTCCCTGAACCTGACTAAAGCATGTAACCCTGAAATTTGAACCCTATGAACTTGTTACAAGTTAATAAAGGAAACTTTTGTTTGATAAATAGGATTTTTCTGGAACCTGTTAGTGTTTTGGCAACCTGAATGTAGATATTTCAAAAAAATTATTCCATAATTTTTCTAGCCAACCCTAGGTTGTTTCTTAGGTCTCAAGTGGTTGTTTAAACGGGCATTACACATCCTCACTCTCTGGATCCACCTATGAATCACTATCCAATGGACCTTTAACAACCAACTGACAAGGGTCAGAATTCTTCCACCACGAGGTTCTACTCTTGACAGGTTTCCTCACAACCTGACAATTTGAAGCTAAGTGTTCGAGAGAGAAACAAGTTCTACATCTGAAGGGAAACCCTTCATAGTCTAAATTTTGAATCCAAATCCTGTCCACTTTGAGCTCAATTGATGTAGGGAAATCAATGAAATATTCAATTCCACCAATATACGGGCATATGAGGTGTAGTCATAGGCCAAAGTCCTTGGGTCAATAGCTAGACATTTACCCAGAGTATTCCCAATTGACAACAAACAGTTCTCACTCCAAAACTAGAGGGGAAAATTTGGTAAATGCAGACCCAAACAAGATTAACATAGAAAGTTTCAGTCATCGGGTTAAAGAGAGGGAACCAAGGTTTCATTAGCAAAAATGGGATTGAAAATCCCAAACTTTACCAAAAATCTCATCCTTATCAGGAGTTTCAGCAAAAACAATAATGAAGAAACCTCTGGATTGAGGGTAAATGTCCAATTTACCTAACATGAGAGGCCTCCAGTGAGTTGAGATCCAATCATGCAATGTCGGGAGCCCAGGGTAGAAATTATTAAATCTGCATATCAATCCATTTTGCTTGAAATAAGTCTCGGATTTCAGAACCTCTGCACCAAAGCATACAACAAGAGGATTCTTTACAAAATCCATAGGCTTAAAGGGGAGATCTAGCAATAGCCATGAAACTCAGTTTTTATCCCTTTGAGACAAGGTTGATTTCCTTATTCAGAACCGGATTTTAAAGACAGCACCCCGAAGTGCCAGGGGAAGAAGATTTGTCACGATTCTGAGCACGGCCTACAACCAGAACCTTTCTTGGAGCAACCGATCCCCACATTTTGAGCACGTGACTCCTTCCTTTCTAGCGTCGACCTCCATTCCAGCGCTAATTTCATCCTTTCCGGCCCTAGGGTTAGGGCAAAAATCGTGCAACGCATTCGACTCCATTTGTTGTGTAATATTGAATGATTTATTTTATGTGATGGCATTTGAACTAGAGTCTCCATATATGTCAAGGACTTGAATTCCTAGAAAGAGAGTGGTTTCAAGACCGAAGATGATGGCTTCGTATTCTGCCATACTATTTTTACACTCAAAATTGAGTTTTTTAGCGAGAGGAATAGAATTATCCTAAGTAGGATTGAGAATGACACCGCACCTCCCCTTGTTAACACTTTGAGCAGTCAAAGAAGAGGGTCATCTTAAGGATGTCATACTCGTGATGAAAGTGATTGATTGATTCGTTTGGGAATTTCTCATGAGGAGGATGTGTACTAGGAAGAGGGATTTTACTAACTTGTCTGCAATATCTTGGCCCTTAATGGATTTCAGAGGAATAAACTCGGTCATGAGCATGATCCATTGGGTAATGCGGTAACTATGATAAGGTTTAGAATGTAATGTTTTAAGAAGGTGGAAGCTAGTGACAACATAAGTCTTGTGATTAAGAAGATAATGTCAAAGTTTAGAGGTGGAAAAGAAGAGAGCACAACACAACCTTTCGGTTTAGTGTAATGAGTCTCACAGTCATGAAGGGTATGAATGATGTAATAAATGACCTGCTCATGACCTTGGTCATCACAATGTGCTAACATAGCCCCTAGAGCATGATCAGTAGTAGAAATGTATAGATAAAAAGGCTCCCCCTCAATGGAGGTGTGAGCACTAGTGGAGACAGAGATATTTTTAAAGGTCATTGAAGGCCTTTTGTATATCTTTATTTCAATTAAATTCTATGTCCTTTCAAAGGATATGATGAAAGGGTCGGCAAAGTGATCTAAAAGTTACGAGATAAAATGGTGAACTGATTGAGTTCGGCCTTTAAGACTATGAATTTTCTTAAGGTTGGAAGCGGTGGCATTTCAATAATTGCTTTGATTTTTAGGGTCAACTTCAATTCCCTAATGGAAATGATAAAGCCAAGGATTTTTCCATTTAGCACTCCAAATACACACTTGGCTAGATTAAGGTGAAGGTAGAAACAGATAAGGCACTCAAAAATGATTTTAAGAACAGAAATATGGTCGTGGCAATGTTTAGATTGACCTAAAAGTTCTTACATACATAGTCTTCTATGGATTTTGGATAACATCATGAAATATATATGGCATGGCCCACGATAGGTGGCTTCGGCATTCTTTAGACTAAAAGGCATGACGCATGGTAGCAAAAGGTCCCCAAGGGGTGATGAAGGAAGTCTTATGTTGATCTTCTAGCACAATGAGGATTTGATTATAACTAGAAAACCTGTCCATAAGGGAAAGCATCTCATGGCCTGCGGTGAGATCTACAAGTTGATCGATGTTGGGAAGTGGGAAGTCATCTTTAGGGAAAGTGAGATTAAGATCTTGAAATTTGGTACATATGTGAAGCTTTCCTGATGCTTTAGAGATGGGAATGATGTTGGAAACCCATTGGGGATAGTCAATGGGGATGATGAAATTGGCAAAAGAAGATGTTGGTGCTAAAAATAGTCTCGCCCCATTTTGCCATTAAAATCTATCAATTTAAGGCCTCTGCCATATTTCATCCCCGTGCCCGGACTTAGACAAATTTTTATGCAGCTGGTATAGTTTGGCGGAACAAGGACACGTGGTGAGCCCGCGCTCATTCAGGATCTCCGCTTTGGGTCTCTATGTTGAAGATGTGCCATTGTGATGCGTGGCAGTTTGAAAAGTCAAAAGGTGGGGAAGCAGACCATCGGAGGCAACTTGGATTTTTTCCTCTTGTTGCCAAAAGGATTAAAACATCAAAATGGCCCGTAGACTGGCGAAAATAGTCAAAAATTTCCCTGGTCAATGGCAAAGGTGTGGACTTCTGGGGGAAATTTGGAAAATTTTCCCTTTTCCAAAAAGGAGGTGAAATAGTAGAATTTGGCCACGGTTCTTTTGGGCCCCACCTTAGGACACGTGTCAAGCTCATTTCTCAAGGGCGAGGTGCAGAGAAAAATGTGAAATTTCTACATCTTTTCAAAAGTTGTAAAGAGAAAAGGGGACCCATTTTTCAAATCTGTTTTCCCGCCCATTTGTACGGATTCGATACAAACTACGAAGGGGCATATCTTTCGACTCAGGGCTTGAAATATTACAAATCTGACACCGTTGGAAAGCTCTGGACCTCCACTACACCATGGAAGCATAAAATATTACTTTCAATAGGCCTTGATGGGAAAAAAACTAAAAAATGGCTTTCACGCCATTAAAGTGGATCTGGTTGCTTCCACTACCCATTTTTTGATATTATTTTCCATTCTTCCTCCTCTAATACGCCAAAGCAAGCATGGAGGATTTAAAAGAAAACACATTTCTAGATTGTTAACAAATTTGCAGGAGCATTAACGACTAGTGGTCAAGCTATCATCATATTTTCCTTTTTCCTCTGTTTTGGCTTCTTCTGATATAAATACAAGAGCTTGACTCTTGGTAGGAGGTTGGAGGTTGGAATGTGGAGTGTTAGAGGTCGAACTAATTTTCTAAAAAGGCTTGATAGAGATTGTCTTTTGAGGGACCTGTTTGAGAACCTGTATGTCTCTTTTGTGTTAAACTTGATCGTGTCAAGGTAGTTGCGAGTGTACAACCATTGACAAGCTCTGAGACTATTCTAGAAACTTTCCCTTGCTAATAATTTTTATCAAAATTGAGTTATTATGTGTTGACTCTGAGAAATTAGTGTCTACTTTGTTCAGAGTGTATGCAAATAGTTTTATTCATTCCTATAGTAATCTTATACTAAATGTTTTGTGAAATCACACAGATCTCGTCCTTGTGATAGTTTAATGGTATTACAATTTCATTTCAAGAAGAGCCTTCATCTTGGATGAGATAAACAAATTTAAAATCAATTCACTATCATTTGTTGATAAATATTGTTTGTAAGTCTTTGGGTGTACCTTAGGCGTGGTTAATCGAAACTATAGTTTCAATTGAGTCTTCTAATTCAAGCCTTCATATTGGATTCTTAAAGATTATGTGAAAACATGCTGATCTCTGGGAACTCCATTAAAGCACACCTTCTCGTCAAGGAATGTCTTGATTGTTTTGAAGCTTTCTATTGTGAAGTTGCTCATTATTGTGAAGTCCCTTTAAATATTTGGTATAATAAACTTTATCCCGCCTCTCCTCCCACCAAAAATTCATTTAAAAAGAATTAATCATACCCATACTACCCCTTTTTTTCATGTATGTATATAAATGCATAATTTTTACCATCAAAACATGCAGAAAAAATCAGGTTTTCATTGTCTTTAGTGGCCTAAACCTTGCTTAGAAAATATCTCCATTATCTAGAGTGACAACTCATGAGAGTTAGGTTTTGTTGCATTAATCATATTTTCTTCAAGGTCTTCTTAATAATCTCACAAGGAAGGATACCTTCATCTCTTCCACAAACAACAGGCTACAAAAAGGGTCCTCTCACCCTGGTTGAAAGGAACAACCATAAAGTAGTGAGGATAGGTCAAATCCTCTTGAGGGTTCTACCCATTTCTCCACATCTAAGTGACAAAGAGAAAGTTGCATTTCATCCTCGGCTACTAAATGACACACTATATGCTCTGCTTATCTCTAAGCTTCCCCGGACTCGTGATGTTCCTCAAGACCTGAGGGAGAATCAATTTGGGTACCAACAGAAGACATTGCAACTCCTCTTTGATAAGGAGAGAAACTTAAGGTTGCATGCCGAAAAGCTTCTTCTTAATTGGTTTCATGTTGGGCATGATGACAATATTATGGATGACCATAAAAGGGTCAAGACCCGACATGTCTGAATATGACCATGCAAATTTCGGCTATGACACCGGATGATTGTGGTAAAACAATCAAGCTCATTTTGCTCGAGGATTGACCCACGTTGAGGATGTGAGGCTCCAAAAGAGTCCTAATATTGAAATTAATGGTGGCTTCATTAAGAAGAGTGGATGTGTCGAGATGGTAAGGTCTTATGAAGATAAGAATCCTCTACCCCCATGTGGGAAAGAATAGTTTTTCATCATCAATGCAATGAAGTATATAAATGGTAGAAGAGTCTTCTTCTATCATGTCTGGATGACAAAGGGGAAGGACCTAGTCTGGTTCTCACATTGATAGGTGATCGGTCCTAGAGTTATGGTGGAAACTAAAAAAATGGAGGTAATAGAAATGGTGTCATCCATTTCCATGTCTTCAAGAGTTAGAAAAGATGGAGAAAGTGGAGAAGGTATGTCCATGTCTTTGAGATTTAGAAAATATGGAGAAGGTAGAGAAGGCATGTCCATGAATATCTTAGATGGTGGAATGGGGTCAAGGGAATGCTCCTAGTAACCTAACCCAAACCTTTTGTGAGGCTTGTGGCACTGATCAATAATGAGGTCTGTGTGGACCCTACTCATAGCGTCCCATGTCAAATCCCTTCCATGCGCAATAGTAGAGATAGGTGTGGGCAAAGTATGGTTTGTTAAGGAATTCGAAACCACTGGTATAAGGTTTAGCATGTGGAAGATCATTTATGTGAGAAGAGGGGGTATCAAAACCACCATAAATGAGATTGGTGTGAAGATGTGGTGGACTAAAAGGAATAACATCCCCGACATTTGTTGGTACATGGGTTCTTTATCAGGTCTACCAAGATGGTGAGGAGTGGGCAAGGTGTTGAGTGTGAGGATACTATACTCCCCCATCATTATTTTATCCATTACCTTGTCCCAAGAAAATCATTGTTAGGGATTTTAGATGAGGGAATAACTGAGCTAGTGGATGGTGTAGATGAATCATTCTTAGGAACAAGTACATCATTTGGTCTATAGGTCATGTTACACACCTAGAAGGGAGGAATTTCCCAGGATGTCAAAATTTTCCCTCATGCTCATACTTAAGGGAATGATGAAGTGTAGAGGGGATGTAACACATGGCATGAATCCATAGTCGTCCAAGGAGAACATTGTACTGAAATTATCCCTCAATGATGTAGAAGACCTCATGGAGGAGCTTCTCACTAATGTGGATAGGAAGAAAAAAATTTCCTAATGTAGGAGCAACAACATCATTAAAAGCGTGAAGGACCGTGGGTGTTTGGGAAATGAAGGCCTTTGGTATCTTAAGTTGATCAAAAGTATGTGATGGGAGGATATTGATGTTTTCTCCACTATCAATCATGGACCATCAGATAAATGTGTCATTAATATTGATCATGATAAAGAGGGGAAGATCATGTTCTTCTAGCGGGATATCTAGAATCTCAAGATCATCAAATGAGATGGTAGTAAAAGCGCAAGTGCTCCTACAAGGGATGTAAAGGACTGATCCTCATCACTAGTTGTCGAAATGCACTTTAAGGCTTCATAAGATCCTCTCTATGGTTTGACGAGCTTTGGATGAGCTTGTAGAGTGACATCTTGACCAGGGCCTAGTGGATTTGTTTATCTATACTCGCTTAATAAGCCTAGGTGTTGCTAAGATGGAAAATTTGGGTGTTGATGACGAGGTTATTTGCTTAGAATGTGGAATGATGATAAAGGTTTTAGCTTTTAATGAGATGTTGATTTAGGCTCATGTTGGCGAGTGATTGGTTACCTTAATAACATCAATGAACAAAGGGGGGATATCCTCGTAAGAGTAGTCATATGGAGGTGGGATGGCTACAAAATTTTGTGAAGAACTAGGGTAATTTTGCATTTGGATGGATGAGGTCAAAGGTGCAAATGTTGGAGTGGAAGGAAGAGATTGATTTGGCTTGGGGAGAAGGTATTCTTCCTTAATGAAGCCATAGACGATATCTTGGAACACTTTTCGTTGTTTCGGTTTGGTGCCTAAGGGCACAATGATATACACAGATGAGGTTGGGATTAAACCACAAGGATGTTTTTCTATTAGGTTCAAATGCCCTAATAGGAAGAAGCATGAAATTTGTAATAAATGTTGGAAAATGTCCACATATGATTCACCCAAAGCCTTAGGAGGTGTTTTGTCCTTACAGAATGTCTTGGTATTTGAAGAAGAAGTAGATGCCTGAGATGATAAAGTTCGAGTATGTTGATGTCTTGATGGTCCAAGTTCGGTTTGGCACAAAGCTAATGTATTAGCATTAGATGGTATCAGTTTGGGTTGATAAAATGTTATTGATGAAGAGGTTGTTGCGTTGGATGGTCTAGAGATAGGAATGTCAATTTTCTTGTAGGAATGTACAAGATATTTTTGAGGTAATGTACTAATGATTGTGGATTTTGTTTTTAAGAGTTTTTCCTTAGGAGGAGTGACAACAATTTCCACCGGAGGATCCGGAGGTGGTGTCATAGTTGGTATAGGTGTAGGAAGCAAGTATTTTCTTGATGAAATATAAGGAAGGTGAAGATTGGTTTGATTGTGTCGATGAGGTGGAAGAATCATTGAAGGTTGTTTGAAGTGTTTCCAATAATTCTTCAACTGATGCAGATGTGGTGTTAAGGAATAAGGTGGTGTGGATACACTTCAACAATTGATGTGGGTGTAGGTAAAATCTCTGAAAGAGGAACTAATTTTAATTTTGAGGATTATATAATCGGGATGGATGTAGGTAAAGTAGCCGGATCCGGTGAGGTGGATCTGGTAAGTAATGAAGTGAATATAATAGGTAATGTAGTAGACGTGGAACCAATGTCAACCATCTAACTAGGTGGGAATGGTGGCTTCATAAATACTTCTAGGGAAATAATGATATGTTTGTGAATGGGGTCCTAGTAGTAGGAATGGATGTTGAGGTAGATGTAGATGTGATTGGTGTAATTGTGGGGAAAAGTGTTAACATGTTTGTAGATGTAGGAATAATATCAAAGGGGATTGATATAACTATCGATGAAGAAGGAGAAGATGTAGTTTCTTGAGTAGTGATGTTTAAAGTGTTTATAGTATGAGCATTAGGTGTTTAGGTTGTGGAAGTGGTAGCGGATTGGCTTGTTGGTGCATGATTTTGGAAAGGCTATTTGAAGATGTCAAACGAGTTGATTAATTAAAGCATTAGGATTTTTGACTTGAAGGTCACCTTGATCAATGAGCCTTTGAAACAAATCCTTGAAAGTTTGACATTTCTCTATGTCATGGCCTCGGTGCAGTGGTATTTTCAGTAATGGTCTTCAATATACCACATGGGTTTCGGTCTTGACTCATTAACTAATCAGATAGGTGGTAATGTAATCAGATTTTCCATTAGTAACTTGTCAAAGATAGATCCATATGACTCCCCAAGGGGAGTATAGTTTGGTGTCGGTCATGGGGCTCGTTGCTCAGTAATATTTGACCACCATAGCATTGGCCTCTCCCTTATACTTCTCGTTATGTGTAGATGTTTTAGTGAATTCATGTTTAGGTTTGTTTGATTTTAGTTTTAAATGGCCCTACTCAAGGTCACGTGTTTCAAGCTTGCGAGCCATGGTGAAGGCTTCATCAAAGGTTTGGAAGGATTGGATTTATAGGGTAGAAGATATATGTTTTGCACACAAACATGAGAAGAGATCGATGAGCTCAGTTTGCGGAAGGGTAAATGATAGCTAGTTTATAATGCCATGCCACCATGTGATGAATTCTTTGATGGACTCACCATCAAATTTTTGGATGGCGTATATATCATTGATAGTTATTTTACGTGCAATGTTGATTGAAATTTTTCTAATAACAATTTGCGCATGAGCTGATTGAAGGAAAATATGGAATATTGAGGGATGTTATTATATCAGTCTAATGTTGGACAAGACAAAGAAATGGGGAAAGTGTGGAGCATCAAGTCCTGATCGTGTGCAATAAGATAGCACATATGTATGAATGCACAAAGGTGTTCTGTGAGGATCCTCCTTTTCTGTTAAACTTGGTGAATTTTGGAAATTCCCAATGTGGAGGATACGACTTAATTGGTATGGATGGATTAATTGGATCATTGCATATTTGTTCGTATGATAATGCAACTTTAGGCCCTAGGGTAGCAGCCTCAAGGTTGGATAACCTATTCATGAGAGCATGCATAGGATCATTTGATGAAGTGATAATGGGTTGTGGTTGCACAACTTGTGAGGTAGCTAGATAAAATTTTTGGTGAGATTAAATGTGTGCTTGGGGGATTGCTTGATGAATGTGAGTTAAAGGTTGAGTTTAGAATGTTTGGTGTTGTGTCATGGGGATATTGTATGATTTTTGAGACTGGGTAGGTGCTTGATGAGTATAAGTAGGCTGAAATTTTTGTTGAAAGGGGTTAGACACTAAATAAGGAAGAGCACTCATAAGAGGAGGTTGGGAGGTAGTGATATGCACATGTGATGTGAGGGGATCATGATGCCCAAATAAGGGATGTGATATTGGGGCTGAAGAGGCAATAGGAAGGGTAGTGGTAATGGTTGTATTGATTGGGTGGAATATACATGACTAGTTGAGTAGTCTGGTGAGGGAGAGGATTGTTAGAAGACGAGGCAAGATCGTTTACTATAAATTGTTGATTAGCATCGAAATTAGTCGATAAGGGTAAATCTGCTGAAGTGGTGGACCATCTAAGGAAGATGAGTTGATTTCCTAAGGATATAGTCTTGGAGAGCCACTGGATTGGCATCAAGGAGCTCCTGGAACTGCGCATCACCATGAGGGATAAGAGGGGGTCCAAAAGGTTTTGTTCTAGTAGATGGTGGGGTGGCTAGTCTAGATAGAATGAAATGATGATAGAAGAAGGGATTAGTTTCTCCTAAGGTAGTGGTTTGAATAGAGGATTTTGGGTGTGAGGTACTAAAGAGAGGATTAGTACTCATGAAAGAGGTAATCAAGGGTATGGATGAAGCAATTGTTGTAGAAGACGTTTGTTGAGTCGAGGCAGAACTGTTTGAAGGGAATTTTTGTTCCATTCTTTTGGTTTCGAATGAGTAATTACGAGCATGAAACAAGAAAAATTTTATGCTAACTAAACCAAGAAAGTCAAGCAAACAGTTATTTTTATTATTTTAATTAAGAAAATGTGAAAAATAGAAAAGGGGATGGATAACGAGGGACCTAGGAGAAGGCAATTTATGCTTGGTTTTATTTGTTTTGTCTTGGGAGATTCTTAGGTGGTTTCCTATTGGGTGATGAAATCCCAATTAGTCTATTGGTTAGGATGTTGTTTTTATGTGTTGTTTGATTTGTGAGTGGTGACCCAAGATTTCTTTAAGAAATATTGGGGTAACCCTTTGAAATTTTAAGTTTTCAGGATTTGCGATGAGTTGTGTTCATGTTTTTTTGTGGTGTTTGTGGCTTTAGGTTTGTGTTTATTGAGTATAGATTGTTTCTTTAACTCATTTAGGATTCTGGAGTGCATGATGATTCTTCAAGAGGTTACAGGAAGTTGCTTGGGGGTGACTTATGAAATATTTATGTATTTAAAATTCCCTGAAAATCCTTATAAAATCAAAAACTTTCTCGCTAAATTTAGCCTATGGGCTTCTCGAATGCTTTACTTGTGTTGTTTTTAAGAACTTCTATTTGTAAAATAAAGTGGTTTCAAAGTTCTCGCAAAACCGACTTAAGTTTCCTTAGTTTAGCATTAAAATTAAAGTGCTTTACTTATTCTATTCATTGCGCTAAACTCATATGTTTTTACTTGTCTTATTATTAAGACAAGTAAAACAATTCCTAACACTGTCGAACTAAGCCCATTCATTGTGTTAAATTCTACCCCACTTCTTAGCCTTTTCATTGCATTGAATCCAAATATATTTACTTCGCTTAAGCTAAAACAAGTAAAGTAATCTTGAAAATCCACATAACTAATAACTTAGGTTATCGGTGAATTGAGACTGCTTTACTTCTTTTAAAATTTACGAAGTAAAGACGTTTTAAAAATCTGCATAAACAGAGGGTTGACATCGAACCCTTACGGCCATCATTTAATGATGTGGAAAATATAAAATCCTAAGTAATTCCACCTAGGATCCACGCATTCACCTTGTCAAGAAGAGAGAATTTGTCGACCCTCTAGACCTCAAGCGACTTCAACAATCGATTGAAGAGGAATTTATAGAAATTGACTCCGACCCATTTGCAGGAAAGGTTAGTTAATTTTTTCCTCATTCCATTTCTACTTTTTCTTCCCTCTATGTTTTTTTTTCATTGTGTGTATTTTCTAGGGTTAATGATTCAAATTAGAGACATTTTGACTTATTGGGATTAGGGTTTACATAGGATTTCAAATCCATTATTACCTCTAAAGAGATTCCATTGAATTTGTTTATGTTTTTAGCCCTATTTTTGCCCTAGGTTTGAGTGTCCTTCTTTCTATGGTCTTTTCCTTAATATTTTGGTGTTTGGGGTAACGGTTACTTCTCTTATGTTTGAATGAAGTAGAGAAGTGTAAAAACGTCTGATTTCTTTTATCCCTTTGTTTTGCATTGATTTGGGACCTTTTTGCTTTTTGTTCATGGCATTGATTTAGGTTATCTCTTCTTCTCTAAGTTCTTTGCTTACTTTTCCTCGAATTAAAATAATTTTACTTGCTTTGCATTGTAAGTAGAGTAGATGGAAAAAACTGCAAATGCACTCCCCATAATCTACGTCATTTTTGTTTGCTCTTACTATCACCGAGTAAAAATTTTAGTTCTATGTCAATTTGAATGTACTTTACTTATTTTTATAAAAGAAGTAAAGTAATATGAAATCACTGCCAAACATACCATCTATTCATTGCGTTGATTTAATTATCTTTTAATTTCCTTGATTTTTAAATAAAAGTAGCGTAGTATGAAAAGAGTGCAAATCATATTCCCTAGTTTTGCGTTGATTTGAACATGCTTTACTTACCCTTGTATCAAAAGTAAAGAAATATGTAAAGACCACAAATTCTCTTCTTAGTTCTATGTTGATTTGAATTTACTTTACTTATTTTAATAAAATAAATAATGAAATGTGAGATCACCATAAATCATACTCTTTGCGTTGATTTATATTGCCATTACTTCTTCCACTCATTGTGTCAAAACGACTACTTGTTACTTCTTCATATATTGGTGAATGAAATTGTTGTTAATTCTCCCATTTAATTTGTGCTAAACCGAGCACCAATTTCTTGCTTAGTCTTGTATTGATTTATATGGTTGTTACTTCCTTTGCATTGCACTAAAATGACTAACTTACGCTTCTTCAATGATCTGTGGTGAACCGATGACATATTACTTCTTATTCATTGTGGTTAACCAGAAGCTTATTTCTTCCTATTCATTGCACTAATTTGATTTGCTTATGCCTACTAATTACTAGTATTAATTAGATATACCTTGAAATCCACAATGAACTACAAAATGAATAGTTACATCCGGTTAGCCTAGAACTTGACTTCTAGATTATTTTTAATGTATCTACATGAAGAAATTTTTACATATAACTAGAGAGTGAATTTGTATTGACTTGATTATCATTATTTAAGAAGCAAAAACAATTGCTGATTTTTGGAGCATGTTGGTTACAAGGATAAGAGAAAATTCTGGAACAAGATAAGAGGCAATGAAGTGAGTGATAGGTTAGAAGGAGAAGAGGAAACTGATGTGATCAGGGAAGACCCAAATTTGGATATTGAAGAGACTTCCAGAACAAGGAAGGGTAAGGGAAAAGCCAAAGCTAAGGAAGACAAGATGAAGTATGAGTATAAGGGATACCTTATGGAAACATGCATTACATCCAAGCTAGCTAGAATAGGAGATACAGACATGGGTCATGTGTCAGTGTTTGAATTAATAGAAAGATATAAGGCTAAAAATAAAACACCTTTAATGAGGGCACTTACTCAAAGTGGACTAATTAAGGTAGTTGCCTTTCCAAGCACTTTTCATTTTCCATAATTTGTGTTAGAGTGTGCCAAACATTATGATCCTCAAACTAGAACAATCAAGAATGATGCAGGTGACCTGGTGGCAAGGCTAGATACTCATTTCTTCAAATTTTTCTTGAAAATTCCAACTGCACCAAATGCACTAAGTATTAGCATGGAAAAATCTAATGGGTATTGGAAGAATAAGACAAAGGATGCCATGAAGATTATGAATTTATAGTACTTAAAAGAATAAAAACAAGCTTCTAGGTTTCCTAAAGCAATTGTGAGATATGATTTGATTCAAGAGGTTGATGACATCACTTAGTTGTTTTTCCAGATTAATGGTGAAAGGAATGCTAAATATTTTTATACATGGATGTATTATTTATTAAGGGTGATTAAAACTAGAAAGCCAGATACTTTGATCAATTGGGCTGAAATCATCAGTAACAATATTGATTTCCAATTAAGTAATGTCATTCAAACTCTAGATTTCAAGATGACTTCTTATCTTGTATATGTTGTGAAGTAGCACAAGGCGATTTTCCCAAGTTGAGGACTGTGGTACATTGACTCATAAACCCATTTATGAATATTATCCATAGTTGGATTTACCAAGATACTTTAAATAATATAAACAAGTTAATGACTTCTTCTTTTATGAGGTCATTTGTAGGCTTAATCCTGATTTGAGAGCCAAGAGAGTGACAGATGAAGCATGGAATGCAGTTCAAGCATATGGATGCATTTTTATCCAATTATCTCATTTCGCATACTTAAATTTTTTTGTTTCTCAAATGGTCCACTCAAATTTCCCAAGATACCCCAAGTGATATATAGATTTTACTTGAGTCATAAAAATAGTTGGCAGTGCTCCATGACTTGCATCAGGGTGTTCACAGATCAATGGTTCATTTTCCTATTGTGATTGGGTAGTATCATTCTACAAACATTCATAAGGTGAGGAATGTTGAGAAATAAATATATCTCCATTATACTCAGAGATCTTTTAAGGAGAGGGTGAATTTTGACTATAGAAATATTGCCAAGAGATCAGTATCATTAAGCAATTCACACTTGCAAAGACTGGAATATTTCTAGGATTATTATAGGGATGAATTTGAATTAAGGAGAAGAGATTAGAGATAGTTCGATCGCACAACAAATTTTTGAATTTGGATTGGTTAACATTCCAAAAGAACTCATTGAATATGGACATGTAATATTTTGTTCTTACTTATGATGAAGGAGGTGATAGTGCTCCTTTACTTCCTAGTTACTCACATTTCTAAATCAATCATGGAAAGGACATTGAAGGTGTTGCTTATACTTTTGAGTACGGTTGATCGATCAAGGTTATTTCCTAGAGGAATCGGTAATGAAGGATATTACTCAGACAAACACTAAGAAGGAAGGTGTTAGTGAAAGCAAGAAGAGGAAAGAAGCTCCAGGAGAAAGTAGTGGAGTGGCTTCAAAGTTGAAGCCAATTAAAAGGAAAGAACCAAGAATCCTCTAATTTCAAGAGCCATTTCAAAGAGGATACTGCTAATTTATTGACATCATCATTTGTCACTCCTACTATTAAAGACCTTCCTACTAAAGGAGAAATTATGTTTTCGTTACTCAAGACACTTCATTCATATTTCCTTCAGCTACTATAGAAGCCACATCTCCTATACCTCCTCCCTGTAATCCACCATTTACTCCTCCCCCTCCTTCATCTCTAGAGGAATTATCGTATGTGCAACAATATGAGACGCATATGTTACTTCTCTTCAAGAATCATCTCAAGCATTAGAGAAAATTGAAGTATAAATTAATTATGTAGATTGAAGAAGGTGAGATTGTGGAGGAATTTGGGGGTGATGATACGTGATCAAATAGTTGGAACTTGTTCAATCTCATATTATGCAATATAAAAGGATATTGAAGATATTGATATAGGGACTGAATAAGAGATAGAAGAGGAATCGATAAAGAAAAAGATGGATGAATAAGGAGGGTTTTACATCAAGACTCGCTATTAAAGATCCTGAGAAGAAGCGGTTGGAAATAGTGATACTTCCTCCTATAAAGGAAAGTGGTAGAGAAATTATTGTTCATCCCAATTCCCAATATCTTTCAAGGAAATATTTCACAAATTGGTTAGTTAAGTAGTCTCTTACCACTTCTAATGAAGTAGTCAATTTAGAGGAAATGGATCTTTAGTTGTTAAGGAGTATTGAAAAGAAAAGGAAAAGATCAAAAGATGCTAAAGTAAATTCAAAATTAATCATTGATTCTTCAAGAAGGAAGTTTGTTGAGATATCTACTCGGCAGTTAGGAAAAGCAAAGGAGAATTGGCCAAAGAATATTTGGTGGTCACAAAGGTACCCCGGGAGAGGTCACAACTAAAGGTTTAAAGCATGACACACAAACATTAATCAATAGCCTTTTTCATAAGCTAGATGAAGAAAAAGTGAAGAATTCTAAGCTAAAAGAGAAAACATCTAAGCTTTGTAACATTATCATGAAGGTTGTTGGAACCTCAACATAATCAATGCTTATGGAGGAGCAGGTGAATCCATGGGTGATTACCATTATGGAAGAAACATGTGATATATCAAAGGCTATAGAAGAATGGGTAGCTGAAATCACTAAAATAGCTACAAATTACTACAAAAAATACTAGTAAAATTTTTTTAGTATAATGAGAAACTAGAAAAATTGAAGAACTTGAAGCAGGAAGAAGATAATGAATGTGGGATTGTTGAATTGCAGATGCAAAGTTTGGAGGAGATAGATTCATTGCTAGATAATTTTTTAGTTGAAGAGAAAATTACACTGAAGGATCAAGGAAAGGAGGAAGCAAGAAACATCTTCTCTCATTTAGGCAGAGAATTGTAAAGCATATAATGCAAAAGATGGAAATAATGGAAGAACAAGTTGAACCAATTTTGGAGGAACTTGATGACATGATCTATGATCTAACAAAGTATAGTACTTCTAGATCCCCACAAACTATTGATGAATTTATTCAATTATTTCAACAGTTGATGAATGAGGCTATTACTCCTTTCAATCAAAAGTCTCTGGATAAATTAGCAGAACTTTAGGATAACGTGAATCATTTGGGATCCTATCTTGGGAAGGTGAGAGGAGGTTGTAATGTTTTTGAAAAATAATTGCTCATGTTAGAGACAAAATGGAAGGCATGACTCAAGAAAATAATAATGCAATAAAATACATGAGAGATCAATATGCTATCTATAAATAGGTGCATAGAGATGTAGAAGAATATGTAGGTGAAGACAAGAGTAAAAAGAAAGAAAAAGCTGAAACAAAAGTTGTCAATCCTGGAATAATTCTTCTATTTCTTATTTTTCTTCTTCTTCTACTTATTCTTTTACTTTTCTTCTCTACTTCTTAAGTATATCCATTGTAATACTTAAGTAATGTGGTGTACAATCACCATTACTTTAAGTTGTTTGATAAAGTCAAATACTTGAGAGTAGTTATAGAGAATTTTTAATGATCGAACTTTCTAAAACTATTAGGTGGCATAAAATGAATTTTTAAGGAGAAAATTTCTCAACTCCTAACTGTTTATTAGTTATTCATTTATTGAAGTATAATGGATATTACTTCCTTATGCTTTACTTGTAATGACTATAAATAGAAGAAGAAGCCTACGAGTCAAAGGATCTAAAATGTTTTGAGCAAGTAGTTGTTATAAGTCATGCATGGTTATTTTAGAATTTGTGTTGAAATAACTTGATGTACTCATTATAAGCAATTGACAACTTAATAAGAAGGAAGAAAGACTTTTGTTGAACTTTGTGTCTACTAAATTCTGATTGTGTCATTTGTGAGTGTTAAAGATAGACTTTGTGTTATCTTAGCTTTCATAAGTGCAAGATTCTTTTTAATTTTCTTAAAATTTGTGAGGATCATCCAATGTTTGTTATTCTGTGTGTGATAAATCACTCTGAAATTACCTATTATAAATCACATTTCCTACATTTCATACATCCTTTCTCATTTCATATTCTATGATTTCGTCTCTTTTCAAATTACATTCTAGTTACCATACAACTGCTTACTTACTTATTGCCAAATTGTTTAATGTGGTGCACGAGTTATTCAATTAAAGTAATACCCATAAATATTTAGATAGGTTGTAGGATTAAAAAATTAAGCACATGGGAGATTTTTTGTTAAATAAATGGGATTTATCCCATGACTTCCTAGGTTGCATGTTTATCCGAGCATAAAATATAGCCAAAAGTTTTTGGCGACTCTATTGGGGAACTAAATACAATTAAAAGTCTTATGCTTATCTTGTTCGCATTGGAAAAGTTATTTTGTTCTTTTTTTTCGGGTGCTTTTATTTTTACTAATTATTGTTTTAGAAGCTTTCATTCTAGAAAGTCATCCATTTACACGTGCAAGTAGGGCTCATGGTAGAACTTATCATTTCTTTCATTGTAAGAGAAATTTAATTTCAATTATCCACCACAAGCCTAAACCCGAAGAGCAATTTTATCACCTATGGGGAGAGTTCAGACTTCACCAAATCAGTTGAAGCATAATTGAGTTGTGGGTATTATTCATTAGTTAATCCTCAATCATTAATTCCTATACAAATGGCTCAATAATTTTTTGTTCCATGGGGTAGGGCTTTTGGTCCTTTGAACTTAGCTCCTCCTCTACATGAATTACCTAAAGGCTCTAGGAAGAATTTCCCAAAATTCTATGGAGATGGAAAGCAAAATCCTAATGATCATTTGGTAGCTTTCTACATATCCATGAGAGCATGGAGCAAGACATGTATGTTCGATTATTCATTAAGACTTTGCATGATTAGATGGAGAATGGTTCTACCAACTAGCTCTTGGAACCATAATGAATTGGACAACTATGAGGGAGTAGTTCCTGAAGAGATTTAAGCCTACAGAGGATGCAAGCACACTCATTACTTAGTTGATGTGTTGAAGAAGGAACCACATGAAAATATGAGGGAATTTATTGCTAAGTTCTAGAGAATTTTATATAAGATTCCTGCTTCTTCCACTCTAAGTGATGAGAACAAGAAAAAAATTCATAAACACTTTGTTACTTGAGGTTAGAAATCAATTATGAAGGGCATGGCTGGAAAATTTGTTGGCAACACATAACACTATAATTGAGGTGAAGATGATTTGATCATGGCTGGAAAAATTAAATATTCAACCCCTAAAGCTGAAGGGACATCTTCAACTAGTTTTATTGATCCATTTTGGAGAAGTTGGCCAATGACATGTTGTAGATGAAAAAGAAAAAATGGATCAAGGAGGAAATGTTTCCCCCTCAAGAGATGCTCCTATTCAAAATTTTAATAGTCAAAATTAGAACCAGGATAGAACTTTACTTGTTGCACCACAAAGACTAGAAATTGAAGCTTACTCCAAGGAATAACTTGGAGATGAACAAGGAAGATCATGCTACTGCTGATAATGAATTACTCAAAGATGAAGATTTTGTAGATCCTTAGTGACTCCAATATTGGCTACTTGGATTATGAATCTGATGAAGGCTATTACAAATCTTTTGAAGATAGTGATGGTCACACATTTATGATATTTACAAGATCTCAAAACAAAACAGGGTGGTGAAGCTTCTTCAAGTGGACAAAGGAGAGATAGAGAATATCCTAGACCAAATGTCACTATTCTAAAAAGAGCTAGCCCACTTCCTACTTTTTGGCTCCAAGGGATAAGAAAAAAATGATTCTCCTAACCAACAACAATGGACGATGGGACAAAAAGCTGAAGTAAGTCAGAATGTTGTTATTCCTCTTTTGACATCATCGATCACATTAAGAAGACAAAGATTCAGATGTTAGAAGTTGAGTACTTAAGGGATTTTCTAGAACAATTGAACAGGTTGGTAAAGTATGTGCGAGTAATGGTCCAAATTATTCATTTAATAATGCTTCATGAGGTATCTTGCCTAATCAAAAAGTACTCCTCCATTGAATAATGCCACAACTTCTACGCTACATGCTCGAGAGGATTGAGCCATTTTATGTTTAATTTCTTATTAATGGCTATAAATTGAGCAACTGTATTTTAGATTTAGAAGCTTCTGAAAATGACATGCTATACAAGGTTGTAGATGCTTTGGGGCTTACACTTATAAAAACAATCGGAAGATGTTATTCAATGGAGAGAAAAGTACCTCTTATTGGGAAGATCAAAGATGCACAAGTTGTTCTTTCTTCATTTCCTAGATAAATGATTAAAGATGAAAATTTTGTGGTAGATATTCTAGTTTCTTATGGCATGTTACTAAGTAGGAAATTTTGTAAGGAGTTGGGAGGTGAAGTCAAGATGGATTGGTCCTATGCTCACATTCCAATCAAAGGAGTTAATCAAAGGTTGGAACTTGAAAAGAAGTCTAAATACACGGTCTCAAAATCTGTAGACCTCAAGTCTCATATTATTTTTCAAGAATTAGATCATGGAGTTTACTACTTGGAGTTGGACAATGAAGAGACTCAATCTGCATCTCGGGAATCACATATCAGAAGATGATAAGATTTGGACTTTGGAATTTGATGGTAGTTGCTACTCTCTTGGATCTAGTGTAGGTGTGGTGCTGATTTCTCCTGAAGGAAAGGTATATTCACATTCCTTCAAATTAATGTTTGATAATACTAACAACACAACTAAGTATGAAGCGCTACTATTGGGGAATGGAACAAGCCAAAAGGATGGGAGTTAAACTCCTGTAAGAAAAATGAGATGTTGAGCTTATTGTAAAGTAGGTACGTGGTCTCTATCAAGTAAAGAAAGATAAGATGAGGCATTATAGGGACTGGGTTTTTTCTCTTACCTTGGATTTTACAGCTTTCTCCATCTCGTATATCTCGAGGGATCAAAATTCTAGAGTAGATACCCTGACAATTACTACAGCTCTTCTTAATCTGAATTAACCACCAACAATATTCGGACATGGTGATTATAGAGTGGAGATGGTTTTTGCCCAAAGGTACCTGATAATTTTGAACATTGGTAAGTATTCAATGATGACAAGCAAATTGTTGCTTTCCTTAATCAATAAGACAACTTTGAGGAGTTGTACTTTGAAGGAATTAATTCACTTCCTAGATAGACTACTATGGTGAAATTGATTCATAACTTAAAGGTAATTCAAGGATTATTCAGCTTAAAGGGAACAAGATTCCTAAAGGTTTGGTGTCTCTTGAGGAGATGTTTGATAAACATGATCAGTTTCTCAAAAGAATAAAGAATATGGAGAGAGTTCTACATTGAGGTGCATCCATTAAATCTTTGGGGCGAGAAAGATGAACCCAAGTTGGTGAATTTGGGAAAATGTTGTTTGAGATGCGAGAGCAAGAAGCTTTCACGAGGCTTATTAAGAAATATATGGATGTCTTTTCTTGGTCTTATCAAGACTTAAATAAATACCATCCTGATGAAGTGCAACATTATATTCCATTGAAGCAAGGGAAAAATCCTTTCAAGCAAAATCTTTGAAGGCATAATTTGACTATTTCAGGTACCATCTTTGCTGAAATTCAGAATTTTCTAGATGCAAAGATAATCTATCCTATCTATCATTCTGAGTGGTTTTAAAACATAATCTCTATGAGAAAAAGAGTGGTGAGATTAGATTGTGTGTGGATTTTCACAATCTTAATCAAGCCTCGTTAAAATATAATTATCACATTCCCATCATGGATCATACTTTACAAGTTGTTACTGGATATGATATGTTTTCTATGCTTGATGGTTTCTTGGGTTATAATCAAATTCAAGTAGCTGAAGAAGATCAGTATAAGATAACATTTATCACACCATGGGGACGTTTTCTTATCAGAAAGATGCCTTTTGGATTAATCAATGTTGGAGAAACATTTCAAAGGGCCATGGATCTAGAATTTTCTCATCTCAAGGATAAGAGCATAGTGGTTTACCTTATGACTTGACAATATTTTCTAAAGCAAGAGGTAATCACATTTCATATTTAGAGGAAGTCTTCATCTAGTGTCACAAGCATGGGATCTCTGAATCCCAAGAATTCTATCTTTGTTGTGATGGAAGGAAATTTTCTTGGACATATCATTTCAAGGGAAGGAACCAAGATAGATCATGAAATATTGAATGTTATTTAGAACTTTTCATTGCCAACTTCTAAGAAAGGGGTTCATTCCTTCTTCGGTAAGGTTAATTTTCTAAGAAAATTCATTCCTAAATTTTTTGAACTATCTCACCATATCTCGAACATGATGAAGAAAATTCAAGACTTCAAATGGAGTGAAGAAGGAAGAAAAGTGTTTGAAAATATTAAAGCAACTTTGTATGAAGCACCAGTTATGGTATCACCATATTTTAGTAAAGAGTTCATTATTTACTATTACTCCTCGGAACACATGATTTCAGCAATTTTGATGTAGAAAAATAAAGAAGACATTGAGGCCCCTATTACTTTCATGATTACACCACTTAAGGCTTATGAATTTAAGTAAATTCCTATGGAGAAACATGCATATGCAGTTGTGAAGGCATGCAAAGCATTTAGGTACTACATACTTCCTTCACATACATTGTGGTTTATGTACCTGATACTTGAAGACTAAGTCTATCTTAACACATCAAGATTTGGGTCTATTGAGAGGCACGTGGGTAAAAAAGGTGTAGGAATATGACTTGGATATCAATCCTACAAAGCTAGTGTGAGAAAGAGGCCTTTGTGAATTGATGATTGAGACAAAATAATGTGATTCTAGAGGAGGATGAAAATATGCCTATGGTTCTCTTTGTGAATCTAGTAGATGAATGGTATAGAAAGATTGCATATTTTTTATGACATATGGAGAATTTTGGATCAGCTTTCATAAAAAAATGAACTATCAAGCTCAGGTCCAAGGATTTTTTTCTTTGGGATAATAGTTTGTATAAGAAGGGGATTGATGGTGTCTTTCTTCGATGTGTAGATCATTCTCAACAAGAAATATTTCTCAAGAAATTTCATGACAAATCATGTGAAGGAAATTTCTCAACAAGAGTTACCTGCACACAAGATACTTTGAGCAAGGTATTATTGGCCTACTCTTTTCAAGATACAATTGATTGGGTTTCAAAATTTCAAGCATGTCAATATTTTTTGGGTGTGTTAAGTTTCCATCTTTGCCCATGAATCCAATGGTGATAGAGGATCCATTTCAGCAATGGGGTATTTATTTCATTAGTACATTGAATCGGCCTTCTAGTGTTGGCCACCATTACATTCTCACTGCTACATATTATTTTAGTAAGTGGGTAGAAGCTATACCTATCAATAATGCTACTTCGAGGAGGTGTGTAACTTCATCAAGGAAAATATCATCATAAGGTTTGGTGTGCCTAATAAGATAGTAGAAGATAATGCTCCTAAATTATCTTCTAAAGATCTAATGAATTTTTTACATATGGGATTCAGCTAGTACATTCTTCAAATTACTATCCTCAAGGAAATGGTCAAGCAAAATCGAGTAATAAGAATTTGTAACAATCATGTGGAAATTAATAACAAAAAAATCAAAGGACTTGGCATAAGAAGTTGTTTGATGCATTGTGGGTAGATAGAATTACTCAAAGAAATTTATAGGTATGTCTCATTTTCAGTTTTTGTATGGGAAGGATGTTGAATTTCCTATTACTCTTGAACTACCTGCATTACAACTCACTAAGGCTTTTAGAGGACACTACTTATGAAGATGCCATTGATAAGAGAATAATGTGTTTGGCTGAGTTAGAGAAGTGAAAGTTCAAGTAGTAGATAGATTAAGTGAGCACCAAAAGAAAGTCAAGATGATATTTGACAAGAAATCTCAAGTAAGGAAATTTGAAGTTGGAGATTGGGTACTCTTGTGGGATAAGAAGAATGAGCCTAAAGGAATGCATGGAAAATTTGATTCATTGTGGAAAGGGCCATTCGTAATTGTGGGATTTACTAGATCGATAGTTTCATCCTTGCTTACTAGGATGGAGTTGAGCTATCATTTCCATACAATGGGCAGCATATGAAGCTTTACAAGAATTGATGGTTTAGGGTAAAACTTGTATGTATATAAATAAATTCTTAGGTTAGTTGTTTGTTTGTTTTTGTTTCCCTTTCTGTGACTCCGAACCAATGAACAAGGCTTGAAACCAGATATGTTGGGATCTCATCTTCATTTCTTCCCTTTGGGAAGAAATAAATATGTCCACAGAAAGATCCAACTAGTGTCCTCAAGGGTATTGGGGTACCCCTTTGAAATTTTAAGTTTTAGGACTTGTGATGAGTTGTGTTCATGTTTTTTGTGTTTTTAGGTTATTGTTTAGTGAGTATAGGTTGTTTGCTTCAACTCATCCGGGTTCATAGGAGTGCATGATGATTCTTCAAGAGTTCTGAGGAAGTTGTTTAGGGGAGGCTTATGAAATATTATGTATTTAAAATTCCTTGAAAAATCCTTAGAAAATCAAAAACTTGCTCTCTAAGCTATTGGGCTTCTCATAATGCTTTACTTTGATGTTTTTAAGTACTTTTGCTTGTCGAGTAAATTGGTTTCAAAATGCTGCAAAATGACTTAAGTTTCCTTAGTTTAGTGTTAAAATCAAAAGTTCTTTACTTATTCTATTCATTGTGCTAAACTCATATGCTTTTACTTGTCTTATTATTAAGACAAGTAAAGTAGTTCCTAAACACCGCCAAACTAAGCTCACATTCATTGCGTTGAATTCTACCCCACTACTTAGCCTTTTCATTGCGTTGAATCCAAATAGATTTACTTCACTTAAACTAAAACAAGTAAATTAATCTTGAAAATTCACATAACTAATAACTTAGGTTATCAGTGAATTGAGACTACTTTACTTCTTTTAAAATTTACGAAGTAAAGACGTTTTAAAAAGCCACATAAAGAGAGGGTTGGCGTGGAACCTTTACGTATGGTTAGCATTTAATGACGTGGAAAATATAAAATCCCTGAGTAATTCCACCTAGGATCCACGCATTCACCTTGTCAAGAAGAGAGAAGTTGTCGACCCTCCAGACCTCGAGCGACTTCAGGATCGATTGAAGAGGAATTTGCATAAACTGACTCCGACCCATTTGCAAGCAAGGTTAGTTGATTATTTTTCTCCTTTCATTTCTAGTTTTTCTTTCCTCTGTGTTGTGTTTTTAGGTTTAGTTTGTGTTTCTTCTTGTTGTATCTATTTTCTAGGGTTAATGATTCAAATTTGAGGCATTTTAATTTATTAGGATTAGGGTTTAGATAGGATTTCAAATCCGTTGTTACCTCTAAAGAAATGTCATTGAATTTTTTTCCATTCTTCACCCTAGTTTTACCCTAGGTTTGAGCTTCCTTCTTTTTGTGGTATTTTCCTTCATTTTTTTGGTGTTTTGGGTAATTGTCACTTCTCTTATGTTTGAATAAATCAGATAAGTGTAAAAACACCGCAAATTTCTTTTATCCCTTTGTTTTTCATCGATTTGGACCCTTTTTACTTTTCGTTCATGACGTCGATTTAGGTTATCTTTGATTCTCTATGTTCTTTTCTTACTTTGCCTTGAATTAAAATAATTTTACTTGCTTTGCATTGTAAGTAGAGTAGATGGAAAAAACCACAAATTCACTCCTCGTATTCTACATTTTTTTGTTTGCTCTTACCAAAGACCGAGTCAAATTTTTAGTTCGTGTCGATTTGAATGTACTTTACTTATTTTAATAAAAGAAGTAAAGAAATATGAAATCACCACCAAACATACCACCTATTCATTTTGTCGATTCAATTGTCTTTTACTTTCCTTGATTTAAAAAAAAATGTAAAGTAGTGTGAAAAGGCCACAAATCATATTCCTTAGTTCTGTATTGATTTGAACATGTTTTACTTACTCTTGCATCAAAAGTAAAGTAATATGTAAAGCTGCAAATGCTCTTCTTAGTTCTTTGTCGATTTGAATACAATTTAATTATTTTTATAAAATAAGTAAAGTAATGTGAGATCATCGTAAATCATACTCTTTGCATCGATTTATATCACCATTGCTTCTTCCACTCATTACGTCAAATTGACTACTTACTTTACTTCTTCATATTCAGAAAATGAAATTTTGTTACTTCCCCCATTTAATTTGTGCTAAACCAAGCACCAATTTCTTGCATCACCTTACATCCATTTGTATGGTTGTTACTTCCTTTGCATTGCGCTAAAATGAATAAATTATGCTTCTTCAATAATTTGCGGTGAACCGATGAGTTATTACTTATTGTTCATTGTGGTTAACTAGAAGCTTATTTCTTCCTATTTATTGCACCGATTTGAGTTTCTTATGCTTACTAAATTCTAGTCTTAAGTAGATATACCTGGAAAGACGTAATTAACTACTGAGAATGAACCGTTACCTCTAGTGAACCTCAAACTTGACTTAGATGGTTTTAATGTATCTGCATGAAGAAATATTTGCACATAACTGGAGTGAATTTTTATTGACTTGATGATCATTATTTAAGAAGAAGAAACACTTTCTAATTTTTAGCATTTTGGTTGCAAGGAAAAGAGAAAATGTCTGAAATAAGAGAAGAGCCAATTGAAGTGAGTGATAGGTCAGAAGGAGAAGAGGAAACTACTATGATCGGGAAGACCCAAATTTGGATATTGAAGAGACTTCCAAAACAACGAATGGTAAGGGAAAATCTAAAGCTAAGGAAGTCGGGATGAAGTATAAGGGATACCCTGTGGAAACCTGCATTACATCTAAGCTAGCTGGAATATGAGATACAAACATGGGTCATGTGTCAGTGTTTGAATTAATAGAAATATCTAAGGCTAAAAATCAAACACCTTTAATGAGGGCACACCGACTTGAAGTGGACTAATTGAGGTAGTTACCTTTCCAAGAACTTGTCAGTTGCCATAATTTGTGTTGGAGTGTGCCAAGCATTATGTTCCTCGGACTAGAAAAATTAAGGATGATGCAAGTGACCTAGTGGGAAGGCTAGATACTCATTTCTTCAACTTTTTCTTGAAGATTCCAACTGCACCAAATGCATTGATTATTATCATGGAAAAATCTAATGGGTATTGAAAGAGTAAGACAAAGGATGTCATGAAGATTATAAATTTACAGTACTTAAGAGAATCAAAACAAGCTTATAGGTTTCCTAAAGCAATTGTGAGATCTGATTTGGTTCAAGAGGTTGATGACATCGCTCAGTTATTTTTCTAGATTAATGGTGAAAGGAATGTTAAATACTTTTATACATGGATGTATTATTTCTTGAGGGTGATTGAAACTAGAAATCCAGGTACATTGATTAATTGGGCTGAAATCATCAGTAACAATATTGATTTCCAATTAAGTAATGTCATTCAAACTCTAGATTTCAAGATGAATTCTTATCTTGTATATGTTGTGGTAGCACAAGGTAATTTTCCCAAGTTGAGGACTATGGGCACATTGACTCATAAACCCATTTATGAATATTATCCATAATTAGCTTTACCAGGATACTTCAAAGAATATAAACAAGTTAATGACTTCTTCTTTTATGAGGTCATTTGTAGGCTTAATCCTGATTTGAGAGCCAAGAGAGTGACTGATGAAGCATGGAATGCAATTCAAGTATATGGGTGCATTTTTATCCAATTTTCTCATTTCACATACTTAAGAGTTTTTAGTTTCTCGAATTCTTCACTCAAGTTTCCAAGATACCCTAGTGATAGATGGATTTTTCTTGAGTTATGCAGACAATTGGGGATGCTCCATGACTTGCAGTGGGGTCTTCACAGATCAATGGTTCATTTTCCTATTGTGATTGAGCATTACCATTGTACAAACATTAATAAGGTGAGGAATGTTGAGAAATAAATATATCTCCATTATACTCAAATCTCTTTTAAGGTGAGGGTCAACTTTGACTATATAAATATTGCCAAGAGATCAGTCTCATTAAGTTATTCACACTTGCCAACACTGGAAGATTTCTGGGCTAATTGTAGGGATGAATTTGAAGTAAGGAGAAGAGATTACAATGAGTGACTACACAACATATTTTGGAATTTGGATTGGCTAACATTCCAAAAGAACTCACAGATGATGGACAGGTAATTTCTGGTGCTTACTATGATGAAGGAGGTGATAGCGCTCCTTTGCTTCCAGTTACTCACATTTCTAAATCAATCATGGAAAGTACATTAAAAGTGTTGCTCTATACTTTTGAATGGTTGATCAGTCAAGGTTATTGCCTTGAGGAATCAGTAATGAAGGATATTACTCAAACAAGCACTAAGAAGAAGGAAGGTTTCAATGAAAGCAAGAAGAGGAAAGAGGCTCCAGGAGAAATTACTGGAGTGGCTTCAAAGTTGAAAAAAATTAAAAGGAAAGAACCAAGAATCCTCTAATTTTAGGAGCCATTTCAGAGGATACTTCTAATTTATTGACATCATCATTTGTCACTCCTACTATTCAATACCTTCCTACTAAAGGAGAAATTGTGTTATCGTCACTCAAGCCAACTTCATTCATATTTCCTTCGGCTACTATAGAACATACATCTCTTAGACCTCCTCCCTACACTCCACCATTTACTCATCCCCTCCTCTATCTCTAGAGGAATTATCTATTGTGAAACAACATGAGACACAAGATGTTACTTCTCTTCAAGAAGCATCTCAAGCATTAGAGAAAAGTGAAGTATATATTAAATATGTAGAGGTTGAAGAAGGGGAGATTGTAAAGGAATTTGGGGTGATATGCATGATCAAACATTTGGAACTTATTCAGTCTCATATTCTGCAATGCAAAAGGATATTGAATATATTGATGTAGGAACTGAAGAAGAGATAGAAGAGGAATTGATAAAGAAAAATATGGATGAATTAGGAGGGATTTTACAACAATAATCTACTCTTGAAGAGCCACGAGAAGCGGTTAGAAATAGTGACACTTCCTCCTACAGAGGAAAGTGGTAGAGATATTATTGTTCATCCCAATGCCCAATCTCTTTTAGGGCAATATTTCACAAATTGGTTGGCTAAGAAGTCTCTTCCCACTTCTAAGGAAGTAGTCAATTTGGAGGAAATGAATCTTTAGTTGTTAAGGAGTATTGAAAAGAAAAGGAAAAGATCAAAATATCCTAAAGTGACTTCAAAATTAATCATTGATTCTTCAAGAAAGAATTTTACTGAGATATCTACTTCGGCAGCCGAGAAAAGCAAAGGAGAATTGATTGAAGAAGATTTGGTGGTCATAAAGGTACCCCTGGGAGAGATCACAACTAAAGGTTTAAAGCATGACACATAAACATTAATCAATAGCCTTTTTCATAATATAGATGAAGAAAAAGCAAAGAATGCTAAGCTAAAAGAGAAAACATCTAAGCTTTGTAACATTATCATGAAGGTTGTTGGAACCTCAACACAGTTAGTGCTTATGGGGGAGTAGGTGAATCCGCGGGTGATTACCATTATGGAAGAAACATGTGATAGATCAAAGGCTATAGAAGAATGGGTAGCTAAAATCACTAAAGCAACTACAGATTACTACAAAGAAATACTAGTAAAAACTATTGAGTATAATGAGAAACTAGACAAATTGAAAAACTTGAAGTAGGAAGCAAGATAATTAATGCGGGATTGTTGAATTTCAATTGCAAAGAATGGAAGAGATATATTCATTCCTAGACAATGTTTTAGTTGAAGAGAAAATTCCACCTCAAGGATCTATTAGGAAGGGGAGGTAGCAGAAGCATCTTCTATCATTTAGGTAGAGAATTGTAAAACATATAATGCAAAATATTGAAATAATGGAAGAGCAAGTTGAGCCAATTTTGGAGGAACTTGATGATGTGATCTATGATATAACAAAGTATAGTACATCTAGATCCCCATAAACTATTGATGAATTTCTTCAATTATTTCAACGGTTGATGAACAAGGGTATTAATCCTTTCAATAAAAAGTATCTAGATGAATTAGAAGATCTTCAGGATAACGTGAATCAGTTGGGATCATGTCTTAGGAAGGTGAGAGGAGGTTGCAATGTTTTTGAAAAAGAATTGCTCATGTTAGAAACAGAAATGGAGGTTATAGCCGAGGTAGGTAATAACACAATCAAATACATGAGAGATCAATATGCTATCTATAAAGAGAAGCATAAAGATGAAGAAGAAGATGTAGGTGAAGACAAGAGTAAAAATAAAGATGAAGCTAAAAGCAAGTTGTCAATCCGGAATAATTTTTCTATTTCTTCTACTTATTCTTTTAATTTTCTTCTTTACTTCTTAAGTATATCCATTGTAAGACTTAAGTAATGTGGTGTATAATCACCATTACTTTAAGTTGTTTGATAAATTCAAATACTTGAGAGTAGTTATAGAGCAGTTTTTATGATCGAACTTTCTAGAACTATTAGGTGGCATAAAATGAAGCTTTTAAGTAGAAAATTTCTCAAATTCTAAATGTTTATTAGTTATTCATTTATTGAAGTGTAATGGATATTATCTCCTTATGGTTTGTTTGTAATGAATATAAATAGAAGAAGAGGCCTACGGTTCAAAGTATCTAAAACATTTGGAGTAAGTAGTTGTTATAAGTCATGCATGGTTATTTTATTCTTTGTGTTGAAATAAATCGATGTACTCATTGTAAGCAGTTGACAATCTAATAAGAAGGAAGAAATAATTTTGTTGAAATTTGTATCTACTAAATCCGATTGTTCCATGTGTGAGTGTTATAGATAGACTTTGTGTTATCTTAGCTTTCATAAGTGCAAGCTTCTTTTTAATTTGCTTAAAAGTTGTGAGGATCATCCAATGTTTGTTTACTCGTGTGTGAGTAACTCGCTCTAAAATCTACCTGTTACAAAGCAAATTTACTGCATTTCATACATCCTTTCTCATTTCTATTCTATGTTTCCATCTCTTTTCAAATTACATTCTAGTTACCGTACAATTGCTTAATTGCTCCCAAATTGTTTAACTATGGTGCACAAGTTATTCAATTAAAGTAATACCAGAAATATTTAGTTAGGTTGTTGAATAAAAGATTAAGCACACGGGAGCTTCACCATTAAATGAAGGGGATTTATCCCATGACTTCCTAGGTTGCATGTTTAGCCGAGCATAAAATCTAGCCAACAGTTTTGGTGACTCGCTAGGGAACCAAATACAATTAAAAGTCTTGTGCTTATCTTGTTGGTATTGGAGAACTTATTCTATGTTGTTTTTCCTCAGTGTGCTTTTATTTTTGCTAAATTCATTATTTTAGAAGCTTTCATTTTGTCAAGTCATCCATTTACACGTGCAAGTATGGATAAGGGTAAACCGATCATTTCTTTGCCTAAAAGAGAAATTTAATTTAAATTATCCACCACAATCTTGAACCTAAAGAACAATTTTATCACCTATAGGGAGAGTTTAGACTTCATCAAATTAGTTGCATCATAGCTCAATTGTCGGTATTATTTTACCAATTAATTCTTGTACAAATGGCTCAAAGTAGTTGTTTGTTCTATAGGGCGGTGGATTTTGGTCCTTTGAACTTAGCTCCTCCTCTACATGAATTACCTAAAGGCTTCAGGAAGAATTTCCCAAAATTATATGGAGATGGAAATTAGAATCTTGATGATCATTTGGCAACTTTCTACATATACTTTGGAGTACTTTCTATGGAGCACAAGGACATATCTATTTGATTGTTCATTGAGACTTTGCATGACTTAGTTGGAGAATGGTTCTACCGACTGGCTCTCGGAACCATAACGAATTGGACAACTATGAGGGAGTAGTTCTTGAATATATTTAATCCTGCAAAGGATACAAGTACACTCATTACTCAGTTGACGTAGTGGAAGAAGGAACCACATAAAAATATGAGGCACTTTATTGCTAAGTTTTGAATAATTTTATAAAAGATTCTTGCTTTTGTCACTCTAAGTGATGAAAACCGAAAAAAAAATTCATAAATGCTTTGTTACCTGAGGTTGGATATCAGTTATGAAGGGCATGACTAGAAAATTTGTTGGTAGCACATAACACTACAATTGAGGTCAACCCCCATTTTTTTAAAAATGAATTAAAGGATTGATAAAGAAATTACATGGAGAAATGAAGCACTCATCAATCGAGAAATAATTGAAATTGATATGAAAGTTGATTTGATTGAAATAATCTGTAAATGAAAGGTTACCTAGTCTAGGTCGATGGTGGCCCAAACCATGCACGGGCGGGTGGACAGTGACCCAGGTAGGAGGATCTGGAATATGAGTTGAATATGCAAACCCTACAAGATTTAGATGTAACCTTGATACGAAAGGGCTTTTATATGTTGGAGTCAACCTACAAAAGGGATATGAAGGAGAGGAAACCCGAGAAATGGTAGAAAATAGTGATTTGGCTGAGATATTTGACAAAAATACCTTGATCGGCGAAACGGGGTGGGTCGACGGTGACGAAGCGAGAATGGGGTAAGGCCGAGGTCAAAAAGATGAAAAGACATCCTATAAGAAAAGGAGATGAAAAGAAGTTTGTTGAGTGATACTTGGATGTTTGAAACTAATATGTACCTACAAAATGTTAGATAGAAAGAAAATATGATAATATCATAGATATAATAAAAACAATGCAATGATGATGATATATCTCACGAAGGATGACCATGAGCGATGCAAACACATTCCAAGAAGGTCTGGGAGGTCTGTGATTATTGCAGGAATACTCAGGCATGAGAGTGAGTTCACAAGTCACGAGAGATCTCCAAAATTCACATGCATCTAATTTTTGATCTCCATTATGGAAAGATTTAACTTGTTTTATAAGGTCGATAGCGATGGACAGGTCATCACCGATTATGGGGAAATTTTCCTCAATGGGATAGCTTTTTGTGTTTTTGGCGTGATTTCATGTTTTTAAGAGTTGGAAGGGTGCTTTAAAGCATTGTGCGGGATTAGATTGCTTGGGGATAAATCATGGGTAGTTAGGGCATAAAAATAGATAGGAAGAAAGCTAGGAAAAAGCGTAGGATATGGATTTAGGATAAAAGCATCCTAAATAGAAAGTGGATTAGGGCATGATATGATGTGGATATTAATTAATTAATTAATAAAAGTTAATTAATTAAATTAACTAAAGGTGATGGGATGGGCATTTTAATTAAATTAAGGGGATGTATTTAATTAAAAAGGGGACCTAGATAGGATCCTAATAAAATATGTGCACGTGGGCAAGATAAGGGTAGGGATACCGATTTTAGGTGTCTACTGGATGACAATATAAATATTTCAGCTCCAATTTTGTGCTCATTCCCCTTTCATGAAAATGGATACATTCTCAATGAAAAATGGATGGATGAAATGGTGTTGATCCTAAGGCTAAGTCTGTTTAAAATGAACATCCTCTTAATAAGGAATGTATGGATAAGAACATGCTTGCATTTTTCAAGGTCAACTCCACTCAAGGAAAAGGTACTTTCACCATGAAAATGGATTTTATAGTTCAAAATGAGCAATGTGGAGAAGATAATGACTTTAATGTTGAATTCCCAACCTTCGCAATCATTCTCTTTCCAAAATAATGAAGCAATATACACATCACACTATAAAGAGCAGCGAAGTAAAGGAAGAGTCGTGCACCCAAAAGAAGACAATTTGGAACAACTTGCAAACATGGAGCATCAAAAGGCTAGTGATAATGTTGAAGCTTCTAAAACATCATCCGAGAATCAACTCATGAAGACAATGGTCATGAAGTAGATGAAAAATGAAGAACAAATTCATATCAAATATCATAAGTCTCAATGTGAAAATAACGGGCCTAATGTAATCAAGACTCATCTTCACAATAGTGATGGAAAATCAGCAATTGGAATGAACTCGGGCATCAATGAAAATATGGAAAGAAGGTTCCAAAGAAACAAGGGAAACGAGATGAATAAGTGGGTCATCAGTTGTAATAACAACCATGATATATTTCTTAAGAAATTGAGAAAAGGATCATATTTCAGTGAGCTCGTCAACATATTTTTGGAAGAAAGGATGCGGGTAAGCACTCAATTTGAGTTAGTGCTTCAATGAAAGCAAACTATCCCCCATATGTATGTATGTGATTCAAAGTTGCTTTCCTTTGTTGTGTGGCATTTTCCCCTTTTTTGTGTGTTTCCCTTCTCATTTTTTGTTTCCTTTCAACATTGTGTGTTGGTTTTGTTCATGTGTGTTGGTTTTGTTCATTGTGTGTTGGTTTTGTTCATTGTGTGTTGGTTTTGTTGTGCTTACGTCTTTTCTTGTTGTTGAGTGTAGTGATTCTATTGCCCGAGTAGATAAGGCACCGGTCGCCACCTATGAGATATTTAGAGTTCTCTATTACCCCTTATGGTCCAATGTCCCTAAGCTAGAGCCATTTGTTGTCATGCAAAATTTTTAGCATGAAAATTTCAATTTTTTTGTCATGAAAACCTAGCCCACATTTGAAAATCCGTCTCCCAGATAATGTAAACATGTCCTTCGGCCAATTGATTTATTGTGTTACCATCATAGTGTTTAGGAGAAATGTGCTAGTTTTATTTTAAAGTGTGTTTAATTATAGGGAGTTGATTCATGGATTCATTCAGAACCATTCAGAAGGAATTGCTCCCGAAGGCCCAAAAAGGCCTATTTTTAGGCTTTTTCACACTGGTGGATGCCCCTCAAAAGTTGGTTGTTGAGGAAAAACCCACCTAGGATTTTTTTAGAGAATATATAATATGCACTAAAGTGATTTAGGAAATTTTAGAAAATATTTGGAACCTCGGGAAAATCTTCTCCAAAACCTGGGTTATTTTTAGCCAGTGACAAGGATTATTTTTTACTAGAAAATAGCTTTTCATGTTTCAGATGGTTTGGGAAGCTCTTGAGGTATTAGAATCTTATAATATAGGAATTGGAAATCTAATATTGTCTACGTCATTACGCAAAAATTTCAATGGATTATGAGGAGCAAATCTACGAGATATTGGCATGGTAGTGCGAGATAAATACGTTAGATCTTGATTAAGATTCAACTAAGGATTATGGGAGTTCCCATGATAGTTAGAAGCTTATTTAAAGTATAAAGTGGACCATATGGGACCATATACATGTTCCATAGGTTGAGTTATAAAAAATTTATGTTTTTCTTTGGTGGAAATTTGACCTTAGGGAACCACCTGTGATCGAGAATTTAAAAGGGCCTAAATTTCAAATAGAAGGTAGAATAAACTACCAGAAAATTGTGTAATTAGATTCCTTGGGTATTTTCCACTCAAAATGATATAAGGTTGGCCTAGGAAACACCAAGGGAATCTCTCAAGGAAAAACCACTCCGACCAACTATTTTTAGCATGCGAGAAAATGACACCCAACCTCAAAAATGGAAAATGCACACTTGGAGATCCCTGATTCCCCTTTGAAAAAAATTAAAAGGGGACATGGGGGACACTTAGGTGTGCCACCAAGAGGGATATTGAGAAATATAACTTGCGTCACTTAAGTGACAACTTGGGTGTTTGAAAAAGTTAACAACTCACCTTTTAAGTTTGGCCCCTTCCTTATGACATGCGAGAACCTTAGCGCACTTTGGAGGTCTTGGTGTCCCATTTTCCCTTTTCCAAATGGACAAGGGGGACAAAAAAATTTTCCACCGCATGAGAGCTCGTCCTTCGTCACTTAAGTGACAACCTAGGTGGTTAGACAAGTGTTTTCAATCTCACAAACTCAAAACCTAATGCCCCCTTTCATGAGGAGGCTACCTAGGTGCATTTTTAGGAGAAAGTGTCCATTTATACCCATTTCCCCTTATCTCAGATTCAACCATGCTTCTACCACATCCCAACCATGGTTATTCAACTATGGTCAACATTCAAATTCATAAACAAACAAATGGGGGGTAAATCCATTTGATAGTGGCTCAAGACCTTTAAAACCGGCATGGCTCAACACTTAGAAATTTATCCATGTTTATCCATTATTTTTAACCACCCCCATTTATATCATGACTGTCATAACATTCAAGAAAAACCAGGCATCCACCATGGCCAAAACACTCATTTGCTCGTTGCTTGTAAACCCCAACTCCGATGGCCCTGAAACTTGGACTATGGCTTCCCCATGTGAACTCCTTGAAGAATATATTTTAAATACCCTCATTAATGATCTCATTCATTTTTTCAGTATCCTAAAGTTTCCAACGGTTGAAAATGTCTCCTCAGATTTATAGAGTTACAATGATCCAAATTAGCTCAAAATTGGAGCATGTGTTCTACAAAAATCAGCTTTCTTTTGAACATTTCTTGCCCCATGAAATTGAGAGTACTTAAAGATATGGATGACTTTAATTTTTGCATTCATCCCTATTTGAAGATGAAATTACAGACCTAAAATTTTACTTTTTATTTTCACGAAGATCCGGACGAGAGAAACCCCTGAAAAATTGGAGTAAAGAATCCCGAGTGTGAAGTAGAATTTTTTAAAACCATTTTCACTCCGATCGACACATTATGGCCATTGTATATTTTTATTAAGTTCATATTAAATACACTTACTAATAATAGTAAGTATGAAGAAATAATGGATTCAATTCATTTAGTTCATCCCCCTAAGAGGAAAGCACTCAAAAGTGATAATTCAACAAAATTGCCAAAACTAGTTACCCAAGAAGAACTTACTAAAAATAGTAAGCGTTTGGAAATTGCTCAATATGGTCATGTTTTTCATACTCCACATGCCTCACTAATCCCAATCTTCATAGAGGACAAACTCATGTTTGCAAAGGGTAGACAGGGCATTGTGTCTCAAGCAAAAGAGGAGCCCTCTCGGTCCCCAATTTTGGTCACGATGGTGCATTTTGGTCTCGAGTGTGCTTCTCACTTCATCGGATGGGTTGATCAAAGGTTATAATCATCTTCCATCTAATCTCCCACCTTCATTCATCTCATGGTCAGAAATTTTATTCACCTCATCTCATTGGTCACTCCATTTCTCAAGGGTCGGGATCATCATGTTGAATTATGTAGGAAATGGTCTCAAGTTGCATCAAGAACTTGGTAGTTTGGAGGCATGTCAATGTTTCAAAGGTTGGAAGGTTTTTTTAAGTGAGGGAAGGCATCCTTCATTGTCTTCAGTGGTAAAATGTTCATCACCTCTCTTTTCAATGAGTCCAAATGTGCTACAGAAGGTGCATCATTCTAGGGAGGTCTCGAAGGGGTAAAGATTTCAAAGGATCAATCTTCATCGATGGAGCATCATAGTGGAGGGTCATCATATATCAATATTTCATCTTCATCATCATCATATATGATCTCCATCAAGGGTGGAGGCACCTTCATCCATGTTTGGGAGCATCTTTTCTCCCCTATCTTCATTCTTTCTCCTCTTCTCCCCCTTTCTAATCCTTCATTGTGTATGATCATGGTATTTTGTATTTTTACTTAAGTGACTCTCTAATGTTGCATTGTAAAAGTCCCTTTTGATTTATAAAAGGGTACTTAATCCCTTACTTATAAGGAAGATGAAAATTCACAAGTGGAATAAGAACTTAAAAGGTCATGTGGGGGATAGATGAGAAGACAATTTGCAATGCTATAAATTGGAATGGCTTCTCCATTCCAAGGATTTTTGTGGATATTTTGGCTAGAAATTGTGGATTATTGTATGTTTTGAGATTTTTATCACCACTACACAAGAAATAAGAGCTACATTTATTCCATTTTTTCTTATGCTTTCCTCTATTCTCTCTCTATTTCCTAGCTTTGCAAACATAGTGATCTTGAACAACCAAGAAAAGGCTTTGTGCTTTTGGGAACAAATTAATAGAAATTTGTGTCTTTAGTTTGTTGATCTCCTTGTTGTTTGCACAGTTAGATTCTTCTAATTGAATGTGAACCTACTTTGGTTATTGTTGGTGAGAATATGATAGTGCCTACTCACAACATTAACCCTCTCTCCTTGTTTTCCCAACCCCCTTTTACCTCCCTTCGCTGCAATTTCCTCCCTTGTACTCTATACAAGCACTTTTCCACTGAGTTCGGTGAAGTGTTCCTATGTGATCCCCCGAACTATTGGAAACCTCACATATTTAGGTAATTTACATTCAATAATGGGATCCTCCCTATACCCAAGAAGAAGGGGCTTAGCCCCGTGACCATTGGTGGAAACAACTAATTTGCAACACGACAAATTATCTCACCAATACTTGGATAATCAATTTATTTCACACTTCGCCATTAACATTGGTGATAAGGTTTCATGTGCTCAAATGGATAAAATGCATTAAGGATCTAATGAACCTATAAGTGATTATGTGTTGTGTTATAAATTAATGCTTACCAAAATGAGAAACATACTTACAGACATTGAGCTTCAAGATATATTCATTGAAAGTATCTTATCTCCCTTGCACTAATATATTATGTTTGATAATGTTTTATCCTTTGATGAGATATTTCATAATTTAAAAGAAATAGAATCCAAGTTCCTATCATTAAAAAAACTTAAGTATGAATCTACCCAACCTAATGCATCTACATTTAAATTTTAAGGAAAATCTAATTACAAACTCAAACTCGTGACAGAGTAAAGTTGAAGATAAATAAATTGTTAATGTCATATCTCAACCTACAAATTTTCGACTACAATTTTCTCCTAAAAGGAAATTCACACGGGTTCCTTCTTCATCTAGGATCTTACAAAATTTGCTTGATTATAACCTTGTATATCTCCCTCCCCGGTAGAGGTTGATATGGGAAAGCCTTATGCTATTTTTTTCAAATCTATTACCTATTGTCACTACCATATACGTATTGAGAACTCTATTAATAAATGCTTATATCTTTGAAATGATATACAAGGTTTGATTGGTACCAATGTTATTGAATTTGGTTCTCCTCCTAAGAAATCCAAGAATCAAGTCAATTAAAATCCTAAGCTTTAGCTATTCAATCACCCACTTCTTAATCATCATGCTTCAAAATCTAAGAGTAACTTGGATGTGCATCATGCATATAAGGCACAACCTACACCCCCTTCTACATATAATCATCCACTTGATTCTCTTATTGGTGAAAATAATTCTTCACCTCCATTTCCTCTTATTACATTTGATAGCAATGACATAGTAGATGATGATGTTACTTCCAATGTACTTTATATTCAATCCTTTTTCAATAAACAACCTATCCACAACATCTTGGTTGATAATGGTTATAGGCACAACATGTGCAATCTCACATTGTTTGTTTCTTTGGGCTATACTAAGCAACACATCCAATTCAATGTGCAATCTCCTAATCAATATATTGGACACATTATTCTCTTTATTATAGTGGGATCCACTCTGATGGATGCACCTTTCATTGAACTTATAGTCTTGGGACATGTGACATACTTCTAGGATACCTTTGGATTCATAAGCATAGGGTTATTCATTTTATTCTCCCTCAATGCATAAATTATACTTATGACAATTAAGTTGTTATAGTTGAAGGTGTCCCATATAAGGATCCTTTACCTATTCTCTCTTCTAAGGGAGGAGTGGTTTATACACCCATTTATATTGAGCCTAATCATACTAGAACTACAATCTCTATCTTACACAAAAAATCTCCTAGGTATCCTCTTACATGAAAGAAATATCCTACGTGTGTCCCACATCCTCGACTTAAAGTGATACATCCTACTTTTATGGTACATAATTTAATGTTGAGGCCCAAGCCCAGGACACTTGCATATTTCTCTCATCACCCACTTGATCATATCATAGGGTATCCATCTTGTCTAAATACTATAATTTTATAGAAAACATTCAAATATTTCAATCATTCTAACACATTCAAATATTCCAAAAAATCACAAAATAAAAGGACCTAAACATTGTTTGACCTACTACCTTCTTTACTTTACATATGTTGTATTTCACATGGTTTGATAGATAGCATATTTTATACTCTTTACACACATGCATTTCATGAGGTATATGAGCATGATGTAGGTTACACAAGACTCTACAATTCTTATAGATGTTGGACCTTTCCTCTTACCCGGTGGATGTGAAAATATGGGGGCATATTCTGCACTTTAAGGTGTTATTGTTTCATTACACAATGCTCTTTCACTTCCTAATTATGTTTATATTATATAATGTGATATATGGTGTCTATTTAGTGGGTTGTGTAGGACTAGCATATCTTTTCCTAAGATCCCATTGGCTATTGTCTACTTTTTTATCATCACACATTACCTCGCTTACTTGTTTTGTGTGTGTGCATCCTTTGTCCTTCTATATGTATGTGTGACACTTAGGTGGCCCTTATTTATGACCTTAGTTACCTTCGCTTATGTGTCCATACATCCCTTGATTATGTGTGTGACATTATCATGTCCCTTGTATGTAGCCTTGGCCTTCTCTACGACTATTTATGTGACACTTATTGATGTACTTATATGCTTACATGCTTCTATGCTTGTGTACTTGTATGCTTACTACTATGTTATATATTTGTGTCATAGTTTCTACTAGGAAATTTCTTGCACGACCCAATTCTATATGGTGGCTGCCTATAACTATCTTTTATGTGATCCAACAATTACTAAATGCTACGCCTAACACGGACCCACTTCAATTATTTTGAGTCAAACAATCTACAAAGTATCTCACTCACCTCGAAGAGGGAGCATTAAGTGAGGCTATCACATGAATATCAATACAAATCAATCACACAAGCTTATTAAAATTATAGAATATAATGAAATAGAACATAGGAACATGAATAGGTACAAATTATTCACATAGCTTCAATCTACGAAAAATTGTCCAACAAGGATAGAATTTTTAGACATTATTGTTCTAAATTGAAGGTATTGTCCTAGGTAACTTTCAAGAGCCCCACTAGCAAATATCATTCTACTCTCCTAAATTTTCCTAATGTAGTAGTAGACATTATGAGCAACCCCCCACAAGTATGAAGCACTCCAAACTAGGTTCAAGAATCCAACTTCCTAAGCCGAGACCATCAAATCCAAGTCAAACACAAGAAAAAAAGCCACTATAAAACATTATCGAGTGATTTGGTTATCAAATATAGTTCATCCATACATATATCACATCTCTAGGTGGAGAACTACGTGTGATTTAAGGCCTTTTTAATTAGTGTCAACGTAATTCGTGTATGGATTACACTTCAACCTAAACACTAACCTTTTTGTAGGACTTTCACATATGGTTAGGGTTTTGGGTCATTTTGGTTGATTACAAAGGGTTTTGCATGTTTTTGAGACCTAATATGGTATGACAAAGCATATTATAGTTAGTCGCAAGGCACAAAAATTTGCGAGATCTATCCAATAAACATAGAGAAACTATCGCCATATAGGACAAAACCACCAAACAGATTTGGTCGATAAATAATACTTACTTCCCAATAAATAGGTTTTACACTTCTAGAATTAGAGATGAATGTTGGGCCCTGGAAAATGGCTAAGTATTGGAGTGCACGCATGTGCAAGATCTACAGAGAAAGCGCACGAAGGAGATAATATGGTGAGCGTGCACATGGATGTCAGTGTTCACGCGTGAGAGACAGAAAAGGGCGCTCAAGGATTGCTTCTAGAAGGATTAAGGACTTAGATAATTTTGGGCAAGATGCTAAATATAGACTTAAAGTGAGCGACACACAAGGGAAGATTCCATGTAGGAAGATCCTATTTTTGGAGCAAGGAACTAGCAGTTCAAACTAGAGAATGAAGACTTGAAGGCTATTTTGGGACGAATGGAAGGTCAAACGACATGCTAATTTTGGGCTAAAAATAGGATTGGAACTGAAGTTATCTATAGGAGAACTATTGTTAGAGGTGTTTGCATGCTCCTTGTTATCTTTGTAAACGGTGCATGGCTATTCTTAGCATGCTAACCTATTTTGAGGATGCTTAGGCGGTGAAGGGCAAGTCCCCACCCCTATATATATGTATTGATTTGCATAGTTTTAGTAGTTCCGCTTTGTAATAGAGTTATGTTGTTGGTTTATGAGCATGCATGACTTATGGTGATACTCTTATGTATGTATTCAACTTCGTGTTTACAGTGATTAATACAATGAATCTTTGTGGATGGATATTGGTTATTGACTTATCTGTAACTGGATCTTGCATAGTAAACTTGATCTTGATTCTTGTTTAGCTTATTCTTGCATATGGTTGTGATCTAGATCTAGTTATGGTTTATCTTTGCATGGTTGTTATGGATCTAGATTATATGTCTTTTCATGCTAACTCCTTGATAAAACTACCATAAAAGAGGGACTGGTACCCTTCGCGCTTGGTGAGCGCTCAAATCTGTCTCGAGTGATGTCTTCTTAGCGCCATGTGCTAACGCGCCATGTGTTGTTCTTGGTAAAATAAAAGACTACAATGAAGCATTTGCAAGAGATTTACAACTTGTTCATCAATTTATCATCCCCTAAATCAACCAAATAGCTAAGTGCATTTGCTTTCTCAAGCTTTAGTCTATTTTGCATTTGTTCTAAATGATTTATCTTACAAATTGTTATTTATATGTATGTTCAGACCTAAATATTAATGTTTAAATAGCAAATTTGAATATACATCATGTTTCTAACCCTAATATGTAAATTAAGTAATTACATGAATTATATGCCCTTCCTCATATTTATTTATTACGTGTGTAATCAATATTATGTATATAACGTAAATCAAGTTGTCTTAAATTTGCATAAACTTTGTGGCGGAATGTTGAATCCAATTGTGTGACACATTATCATTTGATTTGCATCCTAAAATAATTCAAGGAAACAAAAGAACCCCAACGTTGAAAATCAAGCCTATGCATGACACAAAATACACACTTCATGTGGTAATGTATTATGAAACACTCTTTGATTGCCAAGTTAGCCTGATTAGGTTTTCACGCACTTTAACATTTTCTTAATTATGATTGGTAAATTAAGGCAATAGATATGATCACAACCTTTCTTCATGGAGATCTCAAGATGGAAATCTTCATGCAATAACTAGAATCGTTTGAGGTGAAAGACAACTTGGCGTGCGAGTTGAAGAAGTCACATTATGTTCTAAAATGATCTCTAAGACATTAGTGCTAGAGTTTTGATAGATGTTTTATTGATCAAAGCTTCTTGAGATGTGATGGAGATCTACTTTAAACAAAAAAACAATCACTTCATAACTCTAGTCTTGTATGTTATTGATATTATCTTGATTAGTGATTCTAAGGAATTAGTCAAGAAAACCAAAATTGAATTGTCAAATGCGTTTGACATGAAGGATCTTGGTCCATTGCACTTTTTGGGTATTTAAGTGAGGAGACCACAAGAATAGGAAAGAAAGCATGTTCAAAACATGCTTAAACTCTTTAGGATGGAAAAGAGTGCCCTAGTTAATATTACATCTAGATTGGGAATGTTGTTGTATAATGACATGAGTTTTGAGAGTAAGCTAGAAAAGAAGAAATTACAAGAGTGTCATATTCTATAGCAATTGGAAAGCTTGTGTACTCAATGGTATTTACAAGACCGGACTTAGCACATATAACGGGAGTTGTAAGAAGGTTTATTGCTAATCCAAGTTAATGACACTTGATAAGTATCAAGAAATTTTTAAGATGCATTCAATGCACAAGAATTATGATAATTACTATTTGCATTTGGATTATGCTAGCTACAAGTGCATGGGTTTGTTGACTCTAATTTTGATGGTGATGTGGATAGGGAAGGTCCACAAGTGCCAACACTTTTAACCTTGTTTGGAGGTGTTGTATGTTGAAAGGCGAGAAATGGTTTCCCAATATATAATTACATTGGTACGTTGTTGCTATAAAGTACTAAATAAGCGGCTTAGATGCAATGTTCATGTAAAGATATATGTTTCAAAGAAGGATCCATGCCCTTATGGTGCGATAGTGAGGGTGTTATTCATTTGTCAAAGATTCACAAGTTCCATTGAAGAACAAATCATATTGGGTAAAATCTTGAAGTGGTAGAATCGGGGTGGCGACACTGTCAAAAAAAAACTCAACACTTTGTGCATACAAAGGTGGTATACAATTTTGTTTGGAGTAATTACCCCGTGAGAGATTGTTGGAAGTTATACCAATTACTCAATATTATTTGAGCTCATACAATAATATGTAGTCGTCGAGTTAAGCGGACAAGCTTTGTCTTTTATAAGATTGTAGAGGCTAAGGATGGGGTCCCATGAAAGAGGTGGACTCCTATTTGTCATGTGGGTTAGGTCCCTATGGAGTTTTAACAATAAACTAAACTAGCCCTTGGGGTTGGGTTGATCGGCGGTTAAAAGACTTTTGTCACCTAAAATTTGGTTTCGGTTCCCAACTAATCCACGACATATGGAGATGGGTATTTGTGCACTGCCTAAAGTTTATAGGGGGCTCACTTTGTGTTAGAGCATTGAACACACTTGCCAATTTTTTATTCTATACTACCCATATTTTTAATGAGCAAATTTAAAGGGGATCTAGAAGTTTCTCCCAATAATTTGTTTTGTCCAAAGAACACCTTGAATGATAACTAAATATCCTCGTTGAGAAAATTTAGTAAACCCCTTTTATGGAACCACAACCTTAGTTATCCTAGTGACCACAAATGCCAAGCAACTGAAATAAACAGAGGTTGAGTGAAGCTTGCTAAAACATTCCTGATATTATTCATTTGTTTATATTCTTGTTTAATGAATAATGGAATGGTCACATTTGTGAAGTTGTATTTTTCTGTTTTTGTGTGTGGCCTTCAGATTTTTATTGCTAATTGCTCTCTTATCACAACTACTATGTTCTGTTCCATTTTATCAGCAACCCCATGCTTTCACAATAACAAAACATCCACAGCGATCCAAAAACTGTTGTATTTGTCTGTGTTTGTGTGCTCAGCTTGCAGATTTCTACTGCCAATTTATAAACAGCAATTCCGCACTTGCTCTCTTAGATAGAATCAAAAACAAAATCACACAACCGTCATTTTCCTATCCTCGATTTGTTCATTTCAAATTCAACTAGCGAGGTAGGGTGATTAAAACTTGAAACCTTATTGATTGCGTCGTCACCATCTCCCTGTTTCAGCTGATAAATAACCAGTTTTTCTTGATTTGATTAATCATATGGTTTTATGACATAAACATTTTTTTATATCAATGAGTTGTTTTAAGCATTATGATGTAGATCTTACATAGATAGAATCTCATTGTCTGAGGAGGATCATATCAGAGCTTCTTCAATACCTTCTTTTGTACCACATTCCATGGCTGTCAAGGTGTCCAATGTGGCTTCCTGTTCATTCTTTAGTCTCTTGCTGTTAGCACTCCTTCCTTTCTACACATGCACTCTTTGGATTCAATAAAATACCTTTTAGCAAGGTAAAAATCGACATAAATCAATAGTATCCATTTGCCTTAATCCACTGTTGGTGTGCAAAACATGTGTGATAAACAGAATTACTATTATTTTAAATATGCAACAAAACAACAGTGAAATATATGAGCACAAACTAGCCATAGCCGTAGTGCTTGACTTGAAAATCTATATCACAGTGCATGATCTAAGACACAGTTGGGCATTGAAAGTATGAAGATTGGGTGGCTTGTCAATTTTTTCTTTTACATTTCTGCTATGGTAGGGGCAGCTATGCCAGCATATTTTTCCATAAATTCTCTTAGAAATTCCTCTTTATGCACTTTGCTCTTTCCTTTCAAAAAGTTTCCATACCAATGGGCAGAGAACTTGGGATATCTCTGTAACCCATTTGTGTAATTCACATAGTACAGACCAAATTTGGAAGTATATCCCGAAGTCCATTCAAAATTATCTAGCAGTGACCAAACAAAATATCCACACACATCTGCTCCTTTCCTGAAAGCATTTCAATCACCTTCAAATTCAGTATAAATGGTACAATCATCTTTTGTGATCATAAGAATCTAACACTTAAGAAAAGGCTTTCAGAGCCTAGATTACACACCTTATTGCTTTTGCTATGTACTTGAGAGTGCCTTCAATGTAATCTACTCGAAATGTATCATTCAACATTTGTAAGAAAGGGAGGTTGGCATTCCATTGATTACCAAAACCTGGCAGGAAAAAAGCATAGTTGGCATGTCAAACTTGTGGCTTTGGGGCATGCTTCCATACCGCCCGCTTTTTGTAAATTATCTTGTATCATTTTACTTGTTAAGATCCTTTTCATCAAAACTTGTGCATTACATGATCAAAAACTCGGTACTTGGTTTTTCCCAAAATCTCTGCTCTTTATCATATGGACTGCGAAAACATTAGATCTCTAAATGAGCTACTATTTTAGTGTTAGCAATCATTGATGTTTACTATACCATTTTCTGAGATGAATATAGGTGGGTTGGAATACCGGGTCTTAATATAATCCAATATCTTCTCTACTCCAAAAGGCACACCGAATATCTCTGGTGGGTACATCTGCTACAAGATTGCAAGGTCACATATACAATGGTGTTAAGAGGCGTCAGACACCCTTATATAGACATAATTTACAAATTGACGATGCATAAACCTGTTGGCCAATGGGGACACCATCTTTTACATCTGCCAACAGAATTAAAGCCAAATGTAAGTAACCTCTGTTAGTTAAAATCCAGAAATCAGAAACTCATAAGCAGGTTTTTTTTGGTTTTGTGTTTAACTTGTGATAGTGGTCAAACTGTCCTGATTGTAATCACGGTTGGGTGCAGTTATAAAGTATGAAGCATCAATGGCATAGTGTGAACCATAGTAATTTAGACCAATGAAATCGAATGATCCACGGAGTTTATGGCGCAAGTCCTCTGTTATAATAGGCAGCCGTCCACCCACCAATTTGCGCATGATGGCTGGATATTCTCCAAACACTATTGGATCCAAATTCCTGCACATACACCATCTTTCTTAATTCCATATACATGCAAGAGAGAGTAAAAATTCTATGAAGACAAAGTTAAGAAGGATTAATTACCATGCATTATGAAATTCAATAATTCTGTCAGCAGCTTCAATGTCTTCAGGGACGTTTCTGAGAGGTTCATACCATGCACCCCAAATATTCATTCCAATGAGGCCTCCTTGATGAGCCTGTGTTGTTCCTTTCAAGCATTAGCTCCCGTGAGTTTAAAACATTGTAATTGCTTGGCTTATAGAACATAGATAAAAACAGTAGTTTTGTATGAGTGATTTTATCAGGATCAAACCCCACAGAAGAAAGTTGAGAAAGTCCAAGAATCATTTTTATCAAAAAGATTAGGAGTGAAAATTGAAATCCTTAAAATCTATAACATAAGTAGAGACAGAGAAGTATGTTACCATTATAGACATTGTAGACATAAAGAGAAGTATACTATAAGAAGATAGATTAATCCATCCTGATGATGGATTAAATGTCGCGATCCGAAACATGGATGGATTAGTAAAAACAACACAGATTTATCCAGAAATATCTCTTCTAATTTTATGGACTGCAAAAGCTTCTATTCTTTAAAGTATACCATTATCAGGTACACTAGAGAGATATGTCACTGATAGGAGGAGAGTACTATATCCGAGTTGTTACTTATGTAATCAGATTGAAAAAGGAGATGGACACTAAAAGCGTACAAGATATGCTTCACTCAACAAATGTTGGCACAGAAGATAGAATGAAATGGTTTTTAAAAATGGAAATTGCAGAGGTGGAATTGCTTGAAAAACCAACAGTAAATAATGACTTTGTACACAAGAGGGTAATAGAAGCTCTGGGGAAATTTTTGTAAAAAATCTAGATGTTATCAACACGAGATCAATCTAATCATCACATAGTCATACCCTTGTAGCAGAAAATATCAATATATAAAATATGCATTATGTTGGTTCAGTTCAGTTCTCATCATCTTGGGGAGAGATGGAAAACTTGTTATATTGCATTGTCCAATATATGGGTAAATCAGAAGCACAAAATAAGGCAGAGAATATAACAATAGTTTACATAACCTGCTAAACAAGTGTCTAGATATATTTCATATGAGTTTCTGCAAGAGACTAGATTTGATGCAAATGGCAGCTGAAATGCTGTAAATGACATTTAAGCCACGGAGAAAATCCTTTCATTCAATTTATTGTCCTATATATCTTACCTAGATGTACATAAAGCATTCTGTTTTATTCTAAGATTACACCATACCTGATATTTTCTTCTGTAGATATCCACAGCAGCAGCATGAGCACTTAGCAAATTGTGCATAGCAATGTAAGGCTCGGTTGAAGAGTTGCCTGCACTGCAATTCCCAAACGGGTGTGAGCACCTGTTTGGAGGATACTCCCTGTGTCATACTCCCTGAGTAAAAAGAGGGTGGGCTCATTGAAAGTGGTCCAATATTTCACTTTGTCACCAAACATTCTGAAACATGCTTCTGCATACTGTGCAAAATCATCTCTGCAAAACAAAAAATTGGAGGGAAAAAAAATCAAATCCCTTTGCTGTGAATGAGTCAAAAACATAAAATCCATTGCACTGGACAAAAGAGAAGCTGGGCATGGCATAGGATCTTACATGAAGTGTGGACTTAGCCAACTCCCATATTGGTCTTCCAAGACCTGTGGAAAGTCGTAGTGACAAATTGTAACAAATGGTTGGATCCCTGTCAAAGATAACATCCCAATCCTTGCAAAAGTCTTCTTCTACATCATAAATAACAATGCAAAATACAGGTTTTAAAGGAACAGGAAATGGAAAGATGAATGCCTTTGCTGAGAAGCTCATTGATTAGATCATTGTAATATTTGACTCCCAGAGGATTTATCTCTCCCCTACCCTCTGCAGGCACACAATGTTACCCGAGTTAACAAAGATCAAAAGTAATTGATTATATCTCTAACAGGGTCTGATGCAATTCCTTTCCAGACCCAGATCCAAAACTAAAACCTGATTTCCCTATTTTTAAGGAAAAAAACCCAATAATGTTTTTTCATTTCTCTTCTTCCTGGAGATACAAAAACCCTCAATAGATATTCCCCAGGTTGATACCAAAAACATAGTAGTTACAGATATTACCTCCATAAAAATCTGTAACCAATTAAATTTGCTCTATTGGGTAATTAAGAAGCATGGTTGCATGAACTTACGTGGGAGGTAGTAGCATTAGTAGGGTTCCAATTTATAATTTTTCTGTGCAAAGATAAAATAGGAAGTTTTAGCACTGCAGAAACAGGGTCCAATGAATGAAATAAACTTTTGGATGTAAGTGTCAAAAAAACTCACTAAAATTTTGAAGCAGCTAATTTTTTTGTGCCCAAATGGTCCTAAAAAGAAGTTCTTACCAATCAATAATTTATAATCAATAATCAATTACATGCAGAAAAGAGGTTTGTCTAAATCAAGTTCCTATTTTTACAAATGGTCCAAAAGAAGTTCCCAATCTTAATACCAAAAAGAGAGCATATTACAGATATTATCCCCACCAGTGAAATATATTACTTACCAGGTAAAATACGCGACCAAGCAATGGAGAACCTATACATCTCCACTCCCATTCCAGACATTATTTCCACATCCTCCTGCAAATTTTAATATGACATGCAAATCAAAGCTAGATTTAGAGTTAAACCAAACAATATAGGATTTGAGTTTGTTGGACTACTTTGTAGCGGTGATATTGATCTGCTGCTATGTCCCCGTTCTTCCCATCCACAATTCTCCCTGCAATTGCATCAATCCATGGTAAAAAAAAAAACAGAAGAAATCGAGGTTTGCCCAGTGATCCGGAAGTACTACGGAGCTTTAACACAGGAAAGCCCCCTTATAACCTCTGGATGGAGTATCCATCCATCATAAATAGAGAGTAACATATATGTCAATAAGAAGAAATACTGACAGTAATTGTTAAAAAAGTACCAGGGGTATGGGAAAATACGTCCCAATTGCTGAGACCCTTTCCATCTTCAACAGAGCCTCCCTCATACTACAACACCATTTCATTAAAAAACGATGCATTTTATACAAATCTGTTTCCTCTACAGGCAGAAGAAATTATGTTTGAATGTTGAAGGGGAGCCCATACCTGATATGCAGAAGAAGCCACGCCGAACACAAAATCTGATGGAAATGAGTTCCTGGTAAATTCTGGGTCATCCCCTGCTGCGGCAAACAACAAGTAAGAAATTAATAATACAATGTATGTAATTTTTTGGAAGGCCATTGTAACATTCGCCACGCTCCGTCTCAACTCTGAAGAGATTATGAGCTATTATGAATGGTATTATGAGGAGATTATGAATGGTATTGCATTGCAGATAAAGAGAAAAAGATTGGCAGATGTATTGTCTGCCAGAAATGACTGTTGGCAGGGCGCCACTGCTTTTACTATCTTGCGCTGGTTTTAAATATTCTCTATTAAAAAATTAAGGAATTAAAGCATCTGGGCTCCGTAGGGAACAGGCCATCCGGAAAGAGACACAAAATATTATATGTTAGACACTATAATAATTATAGATTGAACGGCGTGAACAAATTAAATATGAGACCATCACTAGTTACAATTTTAATATATATAGGAAATTATTTAAAATGGGAGAGCATCACTAAATGATTGATTTGAAGTCAAGGTGGTATTAAAAAACACTTGCCTAAAGCATTATAAATGATTAAAATGTTCTCGTTTCCAACCCTCGAGTTGGCCTAATGGTGAAGAACATGTACTCTTGAAATAGAGGTCACAAGTTCAAATCCTACAGGGGGTAGGGTATGTACGCCTCGTTTGTAGCAAAGTTAGTTGCCTCCCGCATGTGAGTACAAGGTAGTCCCATATGCTATAAGCCGCTTGAGACCCAAAATAGGCTGCCTTACGGCATCGTGGGTGTAAAAACCTATTATTATTATTATTATTATTATTATAAGCCCTAATTCGCCGCACACTTTCAGAGCGCATGGTGACGGAATAACGGTGAAAAAAATTAATTAGCCAATGTACATTCTCCTTCTAGCTCGAGAGTATGTCATAGATCGAATTGAGAAGTAGTTGTCATATTGGATCACAAAGCTTCTATAGTTAGGAAATTTTAAATTTGTTTTAAAGTACTTGCGGCCATGCATGTGTACTATTATTCATGTTTGGCCCCTTCTCGTGGTTCTTACAAAAGCTTGAAAAATTACTCAAAGATTTTTTATGGGCTAGCTCAAAGCACGAAAAGGGTTTTCATCGGGTTGCACTCGGGAATTTTGTTGTCTGTTTAAAGAATCGGGGTCTCGGCGTGTTAGATGTTGGCCCAAGAGCACCGCCCTCTATGCCAAATGGATAGTTTGTGTGATTAAATGTTCGGAGAAATGGAAAATTCTTTTGCAAAAGTACATTTTTAGGGTTTAAAGTCGTCAAGGTCGCAAGACCTAGAAGGGATTGGATTTCCCAAACTTACTTTTTATAAAAGCTCCAGTAAAAGTGGCAGGCTCGTTTGTTATCCAAAGTATTTGGAAAGTTTGGCAGAAAATCAAACCCTAGATGATATGAAATGGATATGAGTTCAAAACTAACTCTCCATCAATTCTCATTTGGTGTGGTGGTTACCGATCATTACCTTCCACAATGTGCCTCTTGCAGAGGTTCCCCTGGGTGTGTGCCCTCAACCTTTGTGTTCCAATTGGACCTAGTGGTGGGAAGATGATATGACTAGGACGATCGATTCCTTAAAATCTCTGACCAATAACCGCCTGCATTTGGCATCATTCATACTCCACTACCTCCTCCGCTCTTAGTCGAGTAGTGGTGAAGCTTGAAGGAAATCCTTTTTTTGAAACTTTGCTGACTCCATGTGGCGGAGCTTTGTCAAAAAAATCCAAATTGTAGACAACTACAATGCTTTGGGAGCTCAAATTTGTGCCCGTCTTCACTAGGTTAAAGTGGGGGATCGAGTTTCAAAATAATTTGTTATATCCCTCAAATACAAGCATTCTTTTCTTTGTGCCATTTGTGATGGCGGAAGTCAATTCTGAGACCCTCGGCATATGTTGTAGGCCTCACAACCACTAAAAGTTGGTTTTTCAAGCTCAAGCTCCCTCGGATGAGTGACGGGTGGCACTTGACCAATGCCTAGCCGTCGTCCCTTCGTAAACTCTCTCTAGCTCAGAAAATTACATGTGCCCGCATGCTCACCATTGATGACCTGTATGTAGCAGACATGCAATTGCTTGATGATAAAGCTCCTGTGTGTGACGGTTTTCCATGCGAATTCTATAAATCACTTTGGGATACTGTTGGCTCAGACCTCTATCAGGTATATCCTGAAGGGATTCCAGATTCAGCCGCGTAGCACTCACATCAACAAGGGTGTAGACACCAAATTTGGGTCACACCCCCCTTCTCCCCACATGTATATTAATTTAATTACCTGCAATTAAATTAATGCCCACTCTCATAATATGCATTATTTAATTACCTTAATTAAACTAATTTCCACCTCACCTAAACACCTCATCATAAACCTACTCTTAGCATGTGTCCTTTTTACTAGGACTCAATATCCATTTGCCATAGCTAACTAAGACTTATTCCTACCTACCTTAATTAACTAAGACTTAGTTTAACCCTAAAATCACATGTTTATTCTTCCTCTAATCGCATTCCCGCTTATCAAGCGAATCATTGTATTTTGATCCACGACAATGGATAGAGCTAGCCCAAAAGATTTCCAAGATCTATCATTTTATCAAACCTAGGATTTTCGCCTTAACCGACGCTACCAACCCAAAACCGTCGGTCACCCTAAATCGTCATCGGTTACCATATAGTAACCTTGTTTGAGAGGTTGGAAGAATTATTTGAGTTTTGGAAAAGAGAGATCTAGATGCAAGCATGTACCAAAGCATTCCCCGCACATCCAGACATCCGAACTAGTATCAAAACACCGATTTGAAGGGCAAGCATTCACGGTAACATTCGGGAAGCACGGTAATGACACTAACCATCAATTACATGGATCAACCATCACCTCCATCCAACCACCAAGTCTGCAAGTACAAGTAATTACATTTGGATCTGCACCTTCCCATATTTATTTAGATTAAGTTTCTTCATCTCTATTTAGGAGTTCTAGTCTCCCTTGCATCTCATCATCTCTCACCCTCTTGTCAATCCCTCTACCTAATCACCTACAACCTCTCAACCCTCCATACCCGCCTCTAGACATCTTTGAGTATTCCCAGAACCTTCATCAACCTCATCATTCCCTTTCCATTCTCTGTGCAATCACAGAGAATCACCAAAACCAAGCTTCATTAAGTTTCTATTAGCCCGCCCTACCGAGCGTTGGTTAACCTAAACCGTTGTCGGTGCCTATCCTCAACCGCATAAGCATCGGTCATGCATCAACGCGTCGGTCTCTCGTGTCTAATAAACCGCCAATAACAACAACCCCGTAACATTTACCTAAATAAACTAAATCACGTAAAGCTTGACGACCTACCCTAACCACCTTATTTACCTATCTGACTTCCAGATATAATCATAACCTAGCCTGTTAGATTAGATTTGTTTATTGTATTTGAATGAGACACCTAAATCATATCAACTACAGGAGGACATTATTGGTTTACATCATTTCTTGCATTAAGTTGTTTTAAACAATGGATTGACACTATCTCAGGAAGTATCACACTTCCCGGATCTAACATATGCTTAGGTAGTCCATTGACATATATTGTTTAATATTCCTCTTGTGGTCTTGTTTGTATTCGCGGGTAGTTCCTCCTAGCAAAAAGGAAGTTTTCGCAATCAACATTGGATTGGGAAATTAGGACATGCGCACTCTACCTTCCACCTTCATTCATAGGTATTCCTCCTCACCCTTACCTTATTTTTTTTCTCTCGACGTACACACATTATTCAAATGAAACATTTTGGCATGCCAGTGGAACCCTCTCTTGGGTTCATTGCATTTTCTTCATATAGGGAAAATTTTTGTGTGTTTCTTTATTTTTGAAAAATACACATTTAATCTTCTCTCTGGTAATATTATTTTCTTCTAATTGTCTAAAAACATTTGTCATTTGGTGCTTAAAACTAACCAATTCTTCCTTCTTGCATTTCAGATAGTAGCGAAAGAGCACGCTCTTGACCTATTCATCATTTCCTTCATTGAATATAATTGTTGATTTGGGTTATAAATCTACCGCATTTCATCCTTGTATGTTGCATTATTAGCTCACATTTAAAAATGAGGGTAACCTATATGTTGGAAGTCATGCCCAGCTGATGGTTGACACAATTAAACCGTAGAAAGCACTTTCTTCTCTCTCTCTTTGCCAAACTGCACAAATTTGAATTTACACATCTTAAACAACATCCCCCTTGGAAGAAGTTGTCAACAATCACACGATCGAGGATTGACGGTGGGCGCCAGGTTGGTTTCTCTCTGTCCAGCCGAGTCATAACTCGGAGAAAGGACCGCCCGCCATAACATAACCTAAAACCTCACCTTTAGATTTCCTTCTTCGTAGGACGCCTTCCCAACCAAAAACTATATTCTAAATTCACAAGTCGTTTCTTAAATAGCATAAGCTAAAAAAACATAAATTCACTTTTAGGATTATGTGTTTTTCTTAGCTTTGTTCTTGACTTGCGTTTTGAGGTGTGAGTTACGATTCTTCATTTTTCTTCTTCCTTTCACAGTCCCCATTATAATTGGAGTATTATGGTTGTTCCGAGTATGTCAGGGCCACATCTTATCATTCTCAAATTTTTGGGTTGATCCTTCATCTAGTTTAATTCACCGAAATCCACTTTTTCTTCATTTCTTCTAAATTCACAATAACGGGCATCGATCCAACGATCGTCATCGGTTTACATCTCGAACCGTAGTCGGTTTACCTAACCGATTTGCTTCTGGCTCTTACGGTTATTTTACAGAAACAACCTTCATCAAATTTTTTTCTATTTTTGGTCCTCGGGACATCATCATATCCTCTAACTTTGTGATATCTCTCACAAGAGTCCAGTTTCCCGGTTCATATTCATCAATTATGTTTCATTTTTGGCGGTACTTTCCACAATGACCAATATCGATTATCATAACCGTCATTGGTTCCTCAGTAATCGCATCGTCATCATCGACCGTTGTTGGTTTATGTGTTTGATTTTTAATCAAAACACTGACCAAATTCATCCCCCAGACTTTATCCTTCTTTGCTTCTATTGTTTTCTATGTCATTTACATAATACACTCATACCTAGATCAACACTAATTCACATGGTGTTGACTTGCAGCCAAACCAATGCCCTTGTATTTCATGTCAGCCGTCACCACTCCCACCTAGTCCATCACCGTCGTCCATCCTATCACCTATGGATCCAACTCAACTTATCCCCATCGCTACCTTTTGGAGATGAGGAGTTTGTAAAACTCCTTGATCATTATTCCGCATGGCCCTACAATACTATCTCACCCACTCATCTACTGAGACTCTTCGAGACAGGTTAATATATAACTTTTCTCCTTCCCTCGCACCCACTTTCGTGTCGGCCTACCACTACTCAGCCTTCGGCGCTTCCCTCATCAACATTACCCCTTGTGGTCTCTCAGTTAGGTTCCACCATAACCGCTGCCCAAATGACATCTATTGCACCGTGGTGTCAATTGTTCCTTCACCAATTGCCTTGAGCATAGCCCCATCTGCCCCCTTTTCCTCATATATACCAGTTGCGTCACAACCACCTCCATTGTCAGAAACCCACACCCCTTTCAAAATCTAGTTCTTTCTATCCCTCAGTCTCTACCACCCATTACCACGAGAGTCGTTGCGACCACCCCACCTATTTACACATCATCATCAGCAGCCCCCAATCTTTTATGTCATTTATTCGGGTACATTCCACCTGTATCTATTCCCCCTTCATAGTTTTCATATTCGGCACCCTCATGTTGGGATGCCATCCACATCATACACCCATCATCAACCTCCCTTTATTGCAGGAGGCACCCATTCCTCACAACCCACCAATGACCTCATTAGGATGATGATGGAAAATATGTAGACATTAGAAGCATCGGTTTCGACTCTCGTAACTCCTTGACCTATGAAGAAATCTGTAATGAGCCTATTCATCCATCCATTCCTATTCATATGTATCTTGTGCATTGGGAAATGCCCAAGTTCAAACCTTCAATAGTAAAGAAGACCCACAACAACACTTGTGGTCATTCAAGCATGGGTGCTACCTAATTGCCCATGATGAAGTTTTTTGCTCTTACGAACATTTCACATGTCCCTAACAGGACCCACCTTAGATTAGTACAACAGTTTACCTAGACATTCCATCTACTCCTTCAACCAAGTGGCTCAAGCATTCTGGACCACTTCTCGATCAATGTAGTCAAAAAGGTCACCATGACCGACTGTATTCGACATGGCAGTATGAAGATGAATCTATCACAGATTTCGTTGCTTACTGGTGGAGTCTTATCAACCAATTAACGTTCCAATTACCTCAAAATGAACTTATTGAGTTGTTCACTAGAGCTTGTGCTAGACACATCTCACCAACTCTGTAGGTACAAAATTTCAAACTTCGATGAAGCGTTCACCATGGCATGAAAGTTAGAAATTCATGCCATCAAGAAAAGAAACTCCATTGCGAAACAAGAACGCCTGTTCAAATCAAACGATTATTCTTCATCTTCAAAACCCCAAAATAATTATTCAAAGGCAAAGGATCTGCGAACGCAGTAGTCCTCAAGATGGATCCATCTCATCCCTCTAATCAAGCCCAACCTTCTTCCAATCTTTCCCTGTCTAAGCCTTTCAATTGGCGGGAGCAAAAGTACACTTCAATTGAAAGCCCTATTCTTCAGTCTTGGAAAAGCTTATTAAAGCTAGAACCATTACACTTCCTCCCATAAAAATTCATACTAGTTTCAATGGTATAAAGAGTACGATTATTATAATTACCATCATGTCAAAGGCCATAAAGTGATGGTAATCGCATCACTTTAAGAACATTGTTCAAGATATGATAGATAATGGACACCTCTTTGTGGATAACCCAAACGTCTTTGACAAATCAAAATTTTGACATCTTTAAAAATCCGTTCCCTAACCATAAACCATCGTTTGGCCAAAATAGTGAACCTTGATCCAAATGACAACAATGTCCGTGAAGTCCACACGGTTTTCGATATCATCACACCGGTCGTTCCTCAAATTCCACTTATTTTGTTCATTGAGGAAATTCAGCACGAGCTCCTCTACTCACGAGAGGAGCATACTCTCTACTACTCCACCCATAGGAGCCCCCTTCATCTCCCCTACTCTCAGATGAACCCACACTTTCTACCGATGCCATTTCACCGTCTACCTCACAACCTACCGAACAGTCAAAATTTTAATTCTCCCATCCATAGGAGAATCATCATCACCTTCTCCTCCACCAAGGAGAAGTCTACCTCACCCCACCTATCATCTCTCCTACCCATGGGAGACTCATCAAACATGCCACTACATGTTGGGGGAAATTCTCCCTCAGCATCCCAAGACCCCATTGATATGATCTCGGCTCTTTTACCCACAAAGTTTAAGGGTAGACAATTCCTTGTCATACGAGACATATTTTATGGGGATTGCCACCAAACCAACTACATCTCTTCCTACAATAGTCCCATTTTCACGGTTGGTCGATCACTTGGATTACGTTGATTACTAAATGATCTAGGGATGTCTTCAGCTCCCCTTTTCGACTCAAATGCAAATTTTACTTGAGGATACTTCCATGATCTACCCAAAGGTATTTCTAGCAACTAGATCAACCCTGACCGTGCCTATTGAAATGGCTTCTCCTTCATCATCTCTACCTACATCCAAACATTTACCCATGACTAAAACCATTCCAATACCTAAAAACCTACCCACACCTATATCTTTTCCTATATTTAGGCCTGACACTACCTTGGGTGTCATGTCGACATCAAGCCTTACTCACCCACCTATCAAATTGGACTTAGCCATGTCTTCACAAAACCGCACCAACATTATTCCTCCGCCTAAAAGGAGGACCCAACCTTCTAGGCCACATACACCGGTCTCACCTACCACACCTTTGTCACCTTCACCCCTTCCGTCCATCTTAGGGCCTCATCCATCAACCCTAACCAAACAGTCTCCTACCCAAGGCCAGTTAAAAGCTAAGCAACCTATTGCTTCATCACGAGCCTTCGTTACACCTCATTCACCCAAAACCAAACACCCTTGCCCTCACCCATGCACTTCTTACCACCTATACCTCCACCAGTTACTATAACCCCAACTTTTCCTATACGACTTCAACCCATACCGTCCACCCAACCTCTACCAACCACTTCCACCATAACTTGGTTGTCCCCATGGGTAACCCATCCTCTTCCACCATCGCGCTTCCTTCGCATCCCATAGTTCTACCACCTTTACCCAAGAAGGTGTAACCCAAAGATAAGAAATCACTACCCTCTAATAAGGTATTTAAACCAACAAAACCTTCCATCGCTATCTCTTCTACCACACCTTTACCCAAGTAGATGCCATCAAAACCTAAGACAATACCACTTACCAAACCAGTGGACCAACCCATTCCCCCTCCTATAAAGCCTCTTCCCTCATGATCATCCACACCTTTACCCAAACCCACACTCACTTCCCATTGTGATCCATTAGCGTAGGTCCTATGCCAACATTTTAACCAATCTCTTAGATACTTCCGTCATCACATTACCACCGCTTCGACCTTACGATCCTCTCAAACCCAAACCAAAAGGGTTTGATGAAACCAATATTTGTGCCTATCATCGTGTGTCAGGACATGATGTAGAAAATTGTAAGGCTCTAAAAACTTTCTTCTCCAACTTTGTCCTCCTGAAAAAAATTTCAACGATGATGACCTTCTCGATGAGGACCATGTTTCACCATCACCTGTCACCACACAACATCTTCCCTTGTTTCTTCAACGACCTACATCTCCACCCCCATAACCCTTTTTTCCACCTCCAAAATTTGAGATCAACATGGTCCATATCAGAGAGTTGGCCAAATCACCACCCAAATTCGGTGTGCCCATCTCACTTCACAAGGCTTTTCCTCCCCATTAGGTTTTTTCCCATCATGATGTTACACTACTCATCCTACACCCTCTCCATTTCCCTCCTCCCTCAAATTAACATGGTCCAAGTTGCCACCCGTGCCGTAAAGAAAAAGGAAAATAAAAAGCAACTAGCCCATCAACCAACCCCATGCCCAAAATACCATCTCGTACCCATGCCAAAAATCACCATTCAAGGACCTACATACTCTATCTCTGATGGGGTCACCCATCGCACGATGATAAAACAATTACATCAATCTCCTCTAAAGATGTCTTTGTACGATCTCGTCCAAACTTCTAAATCTCATAGACAAGCCCTTATGGAGGTTTTGCAATCCATTGAAGTTTTACCCAATGACCCCACACCAGTGGCCTCCATTATCACCCCTCACCACATGGCCTCGCTTACCAAATCATCTCCTTCTTCCACCCCCATACCCACTCCTCAAGTCATCGCCTCACCTTCTCTAATGAGGAGATTGTACCTCTCCAGTCAGATGATCCTGATCCCACCCTTTTCATTTTTGTCTATATCGATAACATACGCATACGACACGTCATGATTGATGGTGGTGCTAGCATTAACATCATCTCCTCCCACACGTACAATCAAATGTGCATCCCTTCCAATTGTATGCATAATAACCTAGTTATGTTGTGCTCCTTCAATGACGCCATCACCTCCACCTCGCACTATTATTCTCCATGTTCTGGTCGGTCCTCGTACTATGATGGAAGTATTCTACATATTAGAAGGAGAGTTCCAAAGATAACCTATTTCTAAGACCTTGGATTCACGTCATGGGTCAGTGTCCTTCAACTTTACACTGTTGTGTAAAATTTGAATGTTGAAGGGCATAACTATACCATCCCCGCCGACTGTCACCATTCAAAAACCTTGAACATGTTGTCAGACTAACCTAATGATGTACTTGTACCAATCAAGGCATCTGCCACTACCCCCACTTCTCCTTCACCCATGACCCCATCCACCAATGTTGCCGCCACCTCTCCCATACCTAACTCTTCTATTCCTACTACTGTCATAGCCTCTGCAGCCTGACCCATCTACTTCCCAACCAACCGATACCCCTCCTACCCAATCGTCTAGTGATTCGTCTATCCCCGCTACCCGCATATCTACTACTAATCCCTTAAAAGGTGTTTTTCAATGCCTCACTTTGGGGGTATCGCCTCTATAATATTAACACATTCCTCACTCCACAAGAGTATGGAAACCTGTGCCAACACCCTCGTTATGACTATCACATAGGGAGGTTTTCCTTATGGTCCTCCCCACCTTCGCACCAACTTAACATATGAGGGACTTGATACTACAACTTATTTACCTGAACCTCCATCCCAAACATGATCATTTTCATTTGACCTCCAATCTCTTACTAACCGCCGCTTCACCCACACTTTCCTTCACCGTTGCACATGGAAAGGCTTTAGCTTCGATTTTTACGAACAAGGCCATACCGTCATTTCATGTACCACCCGTAAACACAATGACCATAGTGGCATTGGCTTTGTTGTGCCACCTTCCAAGAAGGCCCGCATCGATCTCATTGAGGAAGACAAGTCATCTCCACCCCATTCACCAACATCACCATCTTCTTCACCACGAGTCCATAGATCCCGAATCTATTCCTCCTAAAAAATCGGGAACACAATATCCTTAGGACCTCGACTTATCAACGTGATGATGAGGCTCCTTTTTCTTTTCCCTTCTCGTATCCTAATATGATTGATGAAAATACACCTTCTATTAACATCATTCAATGTTGGGGACGATGAGTCTATACTCACCTACCTGGTGCGGAAGATTCTTATATTCACTGGTTGTTACCTTTTGAGACGCAAACCATGTTGAACGAATCAACTATTGAAATCAACATTAACACTCAAGATGACCCACACATTCTAAAGATAGGTCAATCTTTAGATACTGCTGAACATGAAGCTTTTACTTCTTTCCTCTGGGACCATAGCAATGCTTTTGCTTGGTCCTATACTGATATGCCCAATATTGACCCAAACATTGTGGTCCACAATATCGTAACCGCTCTCGATGCCAAACCCATAAAAAAAAGCTACGGAAAATGCACCCTTGCATTTTTGTTCTAGTCAAAGAAGAAATTTAGCGCCTTCTCTTAGTTTCCTTCATCCTACCCATTAACTATCCCCAATGGATTTCTAACATCGTTCCTATCACAAAAGTGACAGGGGACTCCACATTTGCACGGATTTCCACGACCTCAACCTAGCTTTCCCCAAAGATGACTTTCCTTTACCAGGCATTGACCAATTGGTTGATCTCACCATCACCATGAGATGCTATCACTCATGGATGGTTTCTCGGGTTATAATCAAATATTACTCACTCTAGAAGATCAACACAAAATTTCCTTCATCACTCCTTGGGGGACCTTTTGCTATCGATTCATGCCTTTTGGCCTTAAAAATGTTGGTGCTACATATCAGCGAGCCATGAATTATATCTTCCATGACATCATGCATCGCATATTGGAAGATTACGTAGATGACCTTCTTGCCAAATCCAAACATCGAGCTGAACACCTGACAGTCCTTAAGGTCATCTTTGACCGCCTCATCAAGTATTGTGTTTGCCTTCAACCTAAGAAGTGTGTCTTCACGGTGCTTTCAGGAAAACTCCTTGGTTTCATCATTTCTTTGCATGGCATAGAAGTATCTTGCTAGGGTAAAGGCTATTCTCGAAGTGCCTCCACTTACTAATCTCCGTCAACTTCGGAGTTTTCAAGGTAAGTTGCAATCTATCCGTCAGTTCATTTCATAATTCTCCAACCACTATCAACCATCTCATCATCTCCTCAAAAATGATGTCTCATTCAAATGGGATGATGACTACCACAAATCCTTTGACGCATTAAAACACTACCTTCTTCAACCACCAATGTTCATCCCCCCTAAAGATGACCAACCTTTTTACCTATACATTTATGCTATCGACATTCCTTAGGTGTCATGCTCGCTCATCACGATGATCAAAGCATAGGAGAAAGCATTTTATTACATAATCCATACCCTTTTGGACTACGAAACTAGGTACACCCATGTTGAAAAGCTTTTCTTAGCCTTAATTTTTGTCACCACTAAACTTCGTCATTACCTACTCAACCACAAAACCTTTTTCATCACTAACACAGATCCCCTACATTACATGTACGCCAAACCCTACTAGAATCAACGTGTTGCACATTGGCTCATGCTTCTTGTAGACCTTCACCTTGAATTCATCCACCAAAAGTCTGTCAAAGGCTAGGCCATTGCTGAATAACTAGCAGATGCACCTCTTTCTGGGGATCAACCCTCTAACTTTAATTTCTAGATGAATCCATTGCTACCCTCTCTTTGGATGATACCACTTACTAGATGACCTTATTCTTTGATGGTTCCAAATGTCAGTGTGGAGGCGGTGTAGGTGTTATCCTCATTCCTCTTAATGGTGAACCTATGCCTTTATCTTTCAAACTAGATTTTGATTGCACTAACAACATCGCCAAATATGAAGCACTCATATTAGGCCTTCAAACCGCCATCTCCCTAGATGTTAAATCAATTAATATCTTTGGTGATTCCCAACTAGTTGTAAACCAAGTCAATGGTATATACCAGTGTTGTAACAAAATACTCCAAAAGTACAAATGTCATGTCGACATGCTTTGACTACCTTTGACCGTTACGGTCTTCAAACCACCCCACGTTCTACTAATAAATTCATGGATACCATGGCCTCGCCCGGCTTCTCGTATACCCGATTTTCCTGCCGACTCCAAAATATTTGTCACAATATAAAGGTTGTAATCACCCTCTTATTTATCTTGTGAGGTCAACTCCGTCGGAGCCGTTGCACTTGACCCACGTGACATTTGGTATAAGCAGTTTACAAACTACCTTTCCCTTTCCATTCTGCCACCCAATCTCACTCGTAATGGACAAAGCAACTTTCTTAAAAGTTTCTCTCTCTATGTCATCATGGGTGGTCTTATTTATAAACGCATCTTCGATGGTGTTCTCTTATGATGCCTTACAAGTTCTGAAACTCCTTACACAATCAAGGAATTTCACAATGGAATTTGTGGAGGAAAATTTAGTGGCTTAGCTATTGCTAAACACATTCTTCACCTGGTCTATTATTGGCCAACCCTAAACCGTGATTTTTGTGACTATGTCAAACGTTGTGTGAAATGTCAACAACATGCTAATCTTCATCACACACCTAGTCATGCCTTACAGGTCGCACGAGACCTTTGGCCTTTCTCTCAATGGGGTTTGGATCTTGTTGGAGAGATCAATCCTCATTCTTCACAATGCCATCAATGGATTATAACCGCTACTGAATACTACACTAAATGGGTAGAATCCATTCCCCTCATTTCTACAAAAGTTGAGAAAATATGTGAATTCATCAACCATCACATCATTTTTGCTTTGGTGTCCCTCACCGCCTCATCACTGATATCGAAAGAAATTCAAAAACAAAACCCTATGAAAGCTTTTTGATGCTTTTGGCATTCAACTCAGTTTCTCATCACCTTATTACCCACAAACAAATGGCCAAGTAGAATCAACCAATAAAACCTTGAACAAAATTCTTATGAAAGTAGATGATACTGGAAAGGATTGGCATACGCACATTCCTTTCACCTTGTGGGCTTACTGCACTAGTATTCACACTTTGATTGTTGCCACACCTTTCTCTCTGGTCTACAGTACCGAGGTTGTCTTGCCTCTCGAAGTCCAGATTCCATCTCTCCACATCTCACTCCAAGACATGCTCAACAATGATGAATTTCGCCAAGACCATTTGGCACAACTTGAGTTATTAGATGAACGTCATCTCAATGCTCTTGATCATCTCCAAATCTACCAAAAATGTATCAAGCATGCCTACGATAAACATGTCCATGAATGAACCTTCTAGGTCGGTGACCTCGTCTTGAAGGAAAATCAACATGTAACCAAAGAAGATAAAAGTAAATGGGGAAAATTTTCTCCTAATTGGCTTGGACCTATATCGTTACTCATGCCTATGGATCAGGTGCTTATCGTTTGTCTTCACTTGAAGGTAAACCCAAACTCTGAGCCCCTCAATGCCTTACATCTTAGACCATTTTATTGTTGAAATCAAGTCCTATATCACCTTCTATCTATTGATCACTCGTCCCTTGAGCATCGTTCACCTTCCATATTACCCGTTTTGAGGATTAACAACTAAATAAGAATCATGTGATTATCCATCACCTTTCAACCTTATCTTCAATATGAGTACCATGGCTCTACTCATGGCATGATTCTCATGGATACTTTTCATTTTTTAAAGATGGAATCTCGTGGTCATTCGTTACTTCAAAACTATCTCTTTCATAGTTAACCTTTGTGTGCTATGGTTTTGTCTTCTAAACAAGAACCTAATTTTCTTCCATAGTCTTTTCCATGACTTAAACGTCCAAAAGAAAAATGGGATTCAACTCCTTGAGTCAAACTTCCAGCAAAAAGATGACTCCCTCAAAAGGGACATCTCTTCTCTCTATCTCATTGTTATAAATAGACTGCTCCCTCGAAGGATAGCTATATAAAGTCATTGCAAAAATACAATAAAATGTTTAGAAGCTTCCCGCATTGATCAGCTTCACGAAGACCTCAAGGAGATAATATACTCATCCCATATAGACTTCTCACATCGATCAGTCTATCAAAACAAAAAACAAATGAAGAAAATGATAACTTTTTGTCATGGACTTTCCTATTTTTGATCATGGGTTTTTGGCAAGTAAACTTGTTGTTGTACATTAAAGTTACGCTAAACCACCCATTTTCACCTCATTGCCTTTTCACCCTAATTCCCTATCCTCTCAAAGGACTTTCCACAACTATGACATATCGTGATCATGTGACTTTCTTCACCCTTACAATAGTCCATTATGCAACGCCTTTAGGGTCTCACGTTCATAAGCCAATCTTTGGTATGATAGACTCATTAAGGTTCTTATCAATTAGGCAGCTCTTTTACCACCTCTTACCATTCACCTTCCTCATTATTTATTGATTACCCTATACAGGACCAAACCATCGACACCTACATTTTAAAATATTTCCACTATCACCTAAGACTCAACCATGCCTATGACCTAGACTCAATCATGCCTAAAACCTACCAACTCATTCCTCTAATTCATCATATTCTTCCCTAGCTTATGGGAGAACTACATTAGCTTGAGGCCCTTTTTGTCGGGCTATGTAGGCAACACTCCTAGGGCATGGGGCCCTTGGAGGTTAGCTCGACCACTCTTTACCCTAACCTATTTCCCCCATTTTCCTATTCATATTCTATCTTAGTTTCCATTTTATACAACACTTGGAAATTAATACAAACATACATATCTACCATGTTACCACATCATAAAAACATCCAATCAATCATTTCACATTTCCATAATATCAAATATTTTGGAAATCTACACCATAACATACATATAACTCATCATTTATTTCCCATGTTACCAATAACTTGGACATTAAATCAAAATTAAAAACAAGACTCCATCATGCCTAAATGACTTGACCCCACCATGCCTAAATGACTTGACTCCATCATGCCTAAACCAACCTAACTCCATCATGCCTAAACCGACTTGAATCCATCATGCCTAAACCGACCTGACTCCATCATGCCTAAACTAACCTAACTCCATCATGCCTAAATGACCTAACTCCATCATGCCTAAATGACCTGACTCCATCATGCCTAAACCGACCTAACTCAATCATGCCTAATCCACCTGGTTTCCACCCATATACATATAACAATGAAAATATTACAACACAAGTACATCATTCATCCAATAAACATCATCAACTATATAAATGGGAGAGCCTATGTATTAATACATACATACATAGATATAAATAAATACCAGTATCTCAAAAACCCTCATATAAAGCCTCACCATCTTCGGCACACAAGCCGGTATATAGTCAAAACTCTCAAAACTCTCATGTATAGCCTCACTATCATTGGCAAGCAAGCCAATACAGTATCAAAAATAAATAATCAAAATGACGGCATCAATCGTCGGCCCATCTAATGTCTAGGTCGGTCTCATCTGTCTTTTCCTCCTCTCCTCCAACTCAACACCCTACCATCATCTCTCCGCCCTCTATGGGTCTAGCCTCGCCTCCGCCTCGCCTGCGGTTGGGTCATGCCTCCATGTGCTAGTGGCCTCTCCCTAACCTCTGTCTCGTGCTTCAAGCATCCTATACTCTCTAAACTATGTGTGCGAGATCTCGTCCTCTCACTCAAGGCCTATTGTACCCTGTACTCTGCATATGAAGGGACATCTATCCCGATAGTAGTAAAATGATCCTAGAAGTATTTGGCCTCATTCAGGGCATCCATGAATCGACCATTGATACTATCTCGTGGGGGTGTCATAGGTCTCGCACTAACCTACGAGCTCTTTCCTACTAGTGGTGGCCTTAACCCCTATATCTATGACCCTTGCCCTCCTCTCTGTACCATAGGACCCTGTCCCACTGTTGCGTGTAAAATGAAACCCCGCCCCTAGGCTGTGAGGGTGTTTGTGTTGCTACATGGGCCTATAAGGCCACAATATTTTCTTGTGCGGTGGCTAAATGGCGTCGCAAAGCCTCGCTACATGCACTTGTAAGGCGGCCACTTGTCCCCCATGTGCGGTGTTCTATCCTTGTGCAACCTGGTCTTCAAGGGCTCACACTGTGCTGTAATATGGCAACATGTGCCTCGAGATCCTCGTCCGCCTTCCCCTACACTACTCCCGGTTGTGTCGGAAGGGTAGCCACTTGATGGGTATCATTATTCCCCTTCATTTAATCAACTTCTTTTTGATGTCATATCAAACCAGGGGTGTGTTTAAAACTATATGCAACAAGAAGTTTAACCGAGAGTAGTTTAAGGTAACTATTTTTATATTTTCTGGGGGATCTCTTTAATGTCTTAAGGACTTCTTGGTAAAACCTTATTCAAATCAAACTATGAAAACTTGCTGAAAATAAAACACACTAAAATCTTGCTGAAAGGAAACACACCATGCAAAAAGGAAACACACTTCATTGTTGGAAAATAAACACACTTTCTTTTGAAAGTAAACACTCAGATTAAAATGCTTGAAAACAATTGCAAGAAATATAAAGATTTATCTAAACACCTATAGGCACAAGTATGCAATAGAATTTAACTAAAAGAACTAAAGCAATACGAAATTAATAGATCTAAGCTATTTGCTGAAGAAATATAAATACCAAATAAATGAATATCCTAGTCCTTGGGGGAGTGGGCCCTTTCTCCTCCTTGAATTAGGATTTTAACAACTCATAATTCTCTCAAATTAGAATGGCTATTTTATTGATGAAAACATTCAGTATTACAAAACATACTGGATCTGGATACTTAATCTATTTCTCTTCTCTATTCTATATCTCTAATTTCTCATTTATATTCTAATGCAGGTCTGCATTTATATACATTTTACAATCCTAGTTGTCTTCAATGATTCTGATGAAATCGAATCATGCCCAAAATAGATGTTGAGTTGGATGGCGGTTGATCAGATAGCTATAGGATAACTCTTCCTGGATCTGCATTTAGAAATCTTCTCGTCCTTCATGATTGTAGATGTAAAATTTCTAGATGTGGTTTAAAATAGATAACTCCCATCGGTTCCGGAACTTTGGAGAAGTTCCAAAACCATAGGAAATTGTTAAGAACCAAAACCTAAGACTTCAAAGCTATCACCAGGAGTTCGGAACTAAGTTTGAAAATTCCGGAACTAAATTCTGGAGTTCTAGAACTAAGTCCGAAAGTTCTGGAACTAAATGATGACTGTGTGATGGAGTTCTGGAACTAGCTTGGAAGTTTCGGAACTAAGTTGTGTAGGATCAAATGCTATCAAAAACATCATTGAATGCCACTTGCTTCATTTCCTCGATTGATTAGACCTTCTTTATTAGAAAACTGAATTTAAACACACACTATGTTAGGAATTTCAGAGTTTTTAACATTAGGATCACAATCAATCAAAAGATGCATACAGGTTACATCCTAACTCATATTAGATCAACTAAATGTCACACAATACAATCAAACTTAATCAAAAGGAGAGTATGATGAGATCATATATTATACATTAATCATACATATCGTTGGCCTCATCACCACCGCCCCGTAATGTGTCCCTTATACCATAATCATGGCTAGGTTAGGTTGCTCTGGCCTCGGTGGTGCTTCCTGTAGTTGCACCGCCCACCACCGCATGTATCTATCTATAACTTCAAGTGTCATTAATCCTTCAGTCCACTACCTACTCCTCCTACTGTCGGAACCATTGGCTATGGTAGAGGCATAGGCATCTCCACGTTGTCTCTCCCATACCGAGTGAATGGTGGAGGCACATCCCAAGGCAACCCAAACCGCCTTCCGACCCTATCCACGAGTATCATCTCGTGTTCTCTAAAGATGATGCCCTTTTATCCATCTCGAGCATATGCAACTCATCTAACTCTACCGCCATTTTTCCGTATGAAGGGAAACCAAAATACAACCTCCAAATAATGTCCACACCGTAAAACTTCTCTAGTATGTGCGTAGTACGCTACATCGTGTGTAGCCTGTGACCCTATGCTCTCCGACAATAGCACCCAACGCTTGCAGCCTAAGCAACCAAGCCCACATCGAATGCATCAGGCTAGGGCATACCAAATGGATACACACATATGATGTGCTCATATGCACAACAATGAAGAAGAAAGGTACAACACAAACTAAACCTCCGTAGCCTCCCATAGGCCCATAGCTCCCTGTATAACTACACCAAGAACTATGGTGCCCTACTAAAAATGGTCCTCTCATCCATCATGTCATGGAGAACCCCCATCACCGCTTGTGGGAATCTCCCCCCTACGCATCCGGCGGTCTGCAAAACAACACACTGCCTCCATAATCAGGACAACCAACCTCATCTCTTAAGGATGGGCCACGTACATATCTCCATAACTCAGGCTTATGCTATGGAACCTCATCTCCACCATCCCCTCTCCAAACACTACCAACATCAACTCCTCTGATGCCTCTGAGGAAATAGAATACACCTGCTCTCCCACTATAGGTAGTCACAGGATCTTGTATATGTCCTCCAGGGTGACTATGATCTCACCCGTCGGAAAATGAAATGTGTTGGTCGTTGAATCCCATTTGTTGATGAGTGCGACCATCAAGCTCAGCTCCCGAACTATGTGCCTATAGCGTTGGACCCCAATCAAGCCGACGTCCGTCATGTGCCTCCACTCCTCGGTGGTCACGCTCGATCATACCTCTAAGAATAAACGGTGGAACTTTGTCCTACATCTGCAGCTGGTCCCTATCTTGCATCCAACACACCACAACATTGTTAAACCTTGACTTCACCCAACATCACTCTTAACCAACCAACCTATTCCCAAGACCCTTACTACTTATTTCCCCATCAACGCACCCCAACCCTAAATCCCACCCCTTTTCCCCTCATCCTAATTTCCCATCCCTCAACAAGTACCTATGTGAACATATTACCCTACCCATTCTCACTAAACATGTCGTTATATCCCATTACCTACCTTTCCCTCCCACCTTGTCTCGTTTATTGACCTATTTTCCTCTAGAGCCAACCGACATCAGTCACTATTGACTGGCATCGGTCCATCATAATTGACATCGGTCACCTAATACTTGACCGATGTTGGCCAAGGCTAACCAATGTAGGCCAACCTCGACCGTCATCGATCACCATCACGGCATCAAAATCTGCAAACCCCTACCCTATTTCTCACAAAAATCTCAAATCTGACCTAAATACCCATTCTAACCTACCCAAACCTATCCTAGCTTCATTCCCACTCCTATTTAACCTACATTGGACCTTCCCACCCTCATTTCCTTCATTTTTACCCATAACTTTCAAAAATTAAAATTTCACCCAAATTTTACCAACTTCGTTTCAACAACAAATGAAGGATCGGGATCGAATCCTACCTCATCGCAGTGCCATCGGCATGGTGGTACATCTGGCCATTGCACCGGTGGTCCACCCGAACCCTCTCCCGCCTCTGCCATCACCAAATCAACTCCCCACCTCACAACCAATGAAATCACTCAAACCCGATCTCGTGGACCCACCAATCAAATGCCAATCACCCACTCCGAGGCTCACCAACTCAACTCTCTGTCTCATTTTGTCATTTTCCACCTTTCCACCTCTCCTCTGTCATTTTCTACAATTGGAAAATGACAAATGATTATGTAAAAGTGGAATTTTCCTTTTTTAACCCCAATTCGACATGACCAACGTCGGTCATATTTGTGCCCTAGCCAACCGACGTCGGTTACCATATAACCGACATTGGTCAACCCTTATAGCTATTTTCCCTTGCTAAGCTTCTTTTTACCTACAACCATTAGTGCTCAAACACCTTTTATCATTACGGACACCTATTGAACCATACCTACAAGCCCACACTACCCCTACATTTCCTTAGTTACGTCTTGGGATTTGTTATTTTACCTATACCTTGGCCTTACCCGTGTCATGACCTATTTACCTGAACTTGACCTACTTGGTGTGACCATTGACCTTATGTACTCACTATACCTTGCGATTTTGTTACCTATGTTGTTTTAGCCTAACAACCATACCTTTCCTATCCGTGCCATTTATCCCGACCAAACCTTTGGTGTACGGAACATACCTAAATGTTCCTGCACCTAACCTATGTTGTGTTTCGCACCATATCCTATACCTTGGATACCTAAATCACTTCACCCTTGTTTGGATAAACCTATCGACCTTGGATGATGTAGAGTTTGCAAGCTCTTCAACATGGTACCATGTTGCAATCTATACATGTGTGTGCATTTGATTGTCATTACCCATTACCCGATTTTTACCCTAGCCTATTAACTATTACCCACATTGACCATCACCCTTTCCCATCGTACTCCTACCCTTCCCCACCTACCTTCACTTCCACCAAGTCCACATTTGTCAAACCACTCATTGATTCTGTATTACACCTCATCAGTGCCTGGTTTGAGGGGGATCACCTTCACCCACACATGGCGAAATCACTTCCTATTTTTTTCAAAGCATCGCTTACTAATAGAAGTTATGCAACAAAAAGGGACAAAATGTAGACACAAAATTTGGGTCACACCCCTTCTCCCCACATGTATATTAATTTAATTACCTACAATTAAATTAATGCCCACTCTCATAATATTCATTATTTAACTACCTTAATTAAACTAATTTCCACCTCACCTAGACACCTCACCCACCACATCACCTAGACACCTCATCATAAACATATTCTTAAGCATGTTTCCTTTTTACTAGGACTTAGTATCCACTTCCATAGCTAATCGAGACTTAGTCCTACCTACCTTAATTAACTAAGACTTAGTTCAACCCTAAAATCACATGCCTATTCTCCCTCTAACCGCATTCCCGATTATCGAGCGCAACATTCCGTTTTGATCCGTGACAATGGACAGAGCTAGCCCAAAAGATTGCCAAGATCTATCATTTTAGCAAACCTAGTATTTCCCGCCTTAACCAACTCTAGTCAACCCAAAACCGACACTAGTTACCTAAATCTAAATCGCCGCTACCATATATTCATTTTGGTAACCTTGTTTGAGAGGTTGGAATAATTATTCAAGTTTTAGAGAAGAGAGATCTGCATGCAAGCACACACCAAAGCACTCTTGCACATCCAGACATCTGAACCAACATCAAACACTAATATGAAGGGAAAGCATTCACGGTAACATTAGGAAGCACATCGTGGCACTGACCATCAATTCCATGGATCAACCATCACCTCCATCCAACCACCAGGTTTGCAAGTACAAGTAAGTACATTTGGATCTGCACCTTCCCATATTTATTTAGATTAGTTTCTTCATCTATGTTTGGGATTTCTAGTCTCCCTTGCATCCCATCATCTCTCACCCTTATGTCAATCCTTTACCTAATCACCTACAACCTCTCAACCCTCCATACCTACCTCCAGACATCTCTGAGTATTCCCGTAACCTTCATCAACCTCATCATTCCATGTCTATTCTCTGTGCAATCACAAATAATAACCAAAATCAAACTTCATTAAGTTTCTATCAACGCGACCCTACCAATGTCGGTTAACCTAAACCATCGTCGTTCTATCCTCAACCGACGGTCACACCGTAACGATGGTAGTCTCGTGTTCAGTAAACCTACCAATAACAACAACCCCATAGCATTTACCTAAATAAACTAAATCACCTAAAGCTTGACCCTAACCTGCCCTAACCACCTTATTTACCTGTCTGAGTTCAAGATATGATCATAACCTAGCCTGTTAGATTAGATTTGTTTAGTGTAGTTGAATGAGACATGTAAATCATATCAAATACAATAGAACATTATTAGTTTACATCATTTCTTGCATTAAGTTGTTTTAAACAATGGATTGACAACCATCTAGGAAGTATCACACTTCTCGGATCTAGCATACGCTAGGTAGTCCACTAACATATATTGTTTAATATTCCTCTTGTGGTCTTGTTTGTATTCACAGGTAGTTCCTCCTAGCAAAAAGGAAGTTCTCACAATCAACATTGGATTGGGAAATCAGGACGCACACACTCTACCTTCCACCTTCATTCACAGGTATTCCTCCTCACCCTCACCTTATCTCTGCTTTTGATCTTACATACACACACTATTCGGAGAAACAAAGGGAATATCAAGTTCATCCCTAAACCTGGAGACCCCGAGCTAATTAACAATTGGCGACTTATCACCTTGCTTAATGTCTCCTACAAGATTATTGCAAAGCCCTTGTGATACGATTGCGCCATATTATTCCCGCCATCATACAATCATGAGCCGACTGGTTTCATCTAGGGGCGTTACATTTTGGACAATATTATTGCCATTTGGGAGGGCATGGAATGGGCATGTAAATCCAACTAGTTGACCATGTTCATTAAAATAGACTTTGAGAAAGCCTACAAAAAGATTGAATGACATTTTATTATTGCCATGCTTCATGCTTTGGGCTTTGGCCCTATTTTCATTCAATCCATCAAAATTCTCTTTGCTAATGCCTCAACCCAAATCACCATTAATGGCCACATTTCAATGCCTTTTGGCTCTTTTGATCCATACGACAAGGTTTTCCCTTAGCGCTTGCTCTTTATGTTCTTGCGGCGGAAGGTTTTGGATATCTGCTTGCCAAAGCCAAATCCCAAGGGCTTGTCAGGGGAATTGTGTTGCCTTTTGTGGATAACTCCCAATTACTCAATGGCCACTTCGTGGATGATTCTTTCCTTACTTTAATTGAGGATGAAAACAACATTCGCAATGGCATGCAGTGCTTGGAAACTTTCTTTTTGGCTTCGGTTATTTTATTCAATGACGAAAAATGAAATGTTATAGGTAGTCCTTCCCGCCGCGCCCGGGCAATTTGGATTCTTATGATTGGAAATGTTAGGCCACGGTGAGATGTTTAAATTTCTTGGCATTCCCTTTGCCTTTCAAGTGTATCTTGTGGAGCTATGACAATATGTTGTCCAATATGTGGCAAAAAGTTGGAATACTAGATCACCAAACCATTGTCCTTAGCGGGTAAATTCCATATTTGCTCAAAAGTCCTTGAAGCCACTCATGTGTATTACTCTTCTTGTTGGGTGCCATCCAAATCATTTGTGCAGAAGTTGGAAAAGCTTCTCAAATATTTTCTCTAGGCTAATGCCTCCCATAGCAGAAAGGATTCCTGTGAGTTGTTTGGGAGACTTGTCTTCCCGAGACTCAGAGGGATGGGCCTTATTGATATCTTGCATCAAGGGCAGACACTTTGTGCCAAATGGATAATTCACAGTATTGAAGGACAAGAAGCTTGGAAAGTGATTATGCACCATGGCATTGAGGAGGGTTCCCCTTATGGCTGCCGACTGGAAAGGTTTAGGGTTTTCCAATCTCCTCATTACTCCTGTTCCTATCAAAGTGGTCGACACTTTCATTCTCAAAAGTATTTAGAAAGCATGGGAGAAAATCAAACCATGGCTTCAATGGAAAGGCAACGAATTTTGCAATGACCTCTCTATCAACCAACACTCCTTGTGGTGGTCACCTATCATTCAAGTCCAGGATCGATGTCTTGCAGAGGTCCCTGGAATTCCTGCACTCAAGCTCTTCAAGTGAGGAATTCGGTCCATTCATGACCTTTACTATAAGCTCTCCAATCTTGGTGTCCTTGGAATGAGCTAAAAGCTCGATTCAAACTTGCTACGCATGATCATGCTAGTATCATTGACATCATATCTTCTATCCCTGATCATATGAACCACAAAAAAATTGTGTGTTCCTCCCGTCCTTGGTGGACGGATTGGAAATGGTTCGTGGATACCCCTTTCCAAAACTATTTGGCTAGTAAAGGATATCGTTGGCTTTCTCCGCATCTGCCCATGGTCGATAAACTCAACACTTGGTGGGGGCTTCACTCCTCTCCTTCTAGTTGGAGAAGGAGATTCGACACAATTTGGTCTACCTATGTGGAACCTAAAATTGCACACTTTTTGTGGTGTATCTTACATCAAGGTCTCCCAATTGGTGCTCGTCTAGTTCAAATTGGTGTCTTGGCTCCCAAATGCCCTTTCTGTGGACACTTGGAAACCTTATCGCACCTATTTTGGTTTTTGCAAAGCCCAACGAGCTTGGAATTGGATTCATTCATTCTTTCTTCCATTCCGGCCAGAGTGTTTTACCGGCAACATATTCTTTTAGGAGATAATCCCATATTACCCCACTTATTTTCCCAGATTTGGCATGCTTTCAGAGGGGAAATTCTTTTTTGGTTATGGAAAGAAAGGAATTCGTTTTTATTTGCTAATGTTGAAGTTGATCAACAGTTCTCTATTTATAATAAGTCGGTGGTTATCTCCAATGTGATGTTGCAGATACAAGTGCAAGTGAATAAGGTGGCCCTTGAGGTGGAGCACCTCCAGACTCTTCTGCGTCATTGGGGTGATGCCCCCTGCAATGTTGCTCGGGAACCACCTTCACCCTCTCGATGCTCTCCGCCCGCAGAGGTCATCCCCGAGGTGGTCGTTCTCTGTAGCGCTCTTTTAGTTGTGCTCACCGGTCTCGCACGATTAGCCGCAGAGAAGTTTATCTCCCCCAACTCACCACCATGGTTGGGGCTCCCCGCCAGCTCGTCAACTCAATTAGGGCTCTCATGTTGCTTCTGAGCCGTGCACCCACGATGGGTGGGGCCTTCGCCTTCGCCTCCGTCGCATAAGTTCCCCGGATGGCTCTTCGCCATCTCCCCACATAGGTCAGCTTTGGTGACAATGAAGATGAAGACCCCTAGTCTCTGGTTGGGCAATGCCAAACACCGACAAATACCTTCCTGGTCCTGGTTGGCTAGATGACTATGATCCTCCATCTACTGGTAAATGTTTTGGTACAAGAACATAGTTTCGGAGTTTGTTAAATTGTTTTTTTGGTTTTCCTAGGCTTGGTCTAGTTTATTCGTGGTTTTTGGGGTGTGCTCTCATACCAACCGTTTGTTTTTTTGAATATCATTTTACTATTATTAATATAATATAAGATCTTATTCATTAAAAAAAAACTACATATTTTTATTTTTTGAACATATTACTAAAAGTAAAGGTATATTTGTTTATTTTTATTTTAAAAATACTACAAAAACGTGACCCACAATGGGCATTCAAGAAATTGTGGTGTAAAGAATATATCCTTATATTTGCAATTTGCAAAAATGATTTGTAAGGGAGGTAATGGTTTTCTTTGGACACTAACAAGGTATTGGGTCACGATAATTTTACATTATATTTTTATATAGATATTTATTAAATATAATTCGTTTAGCTATCGAGTTGGTCCGTAAACATTATAACTAAATTGGAAATGCCTATTGTTGAGAAAGAAATATGGAAACAACTTACTAGCCAATATTTTTCGGTTATTTGGTTTCTTTTATTATTATTTAAATTTGTTGTTCACACGTTTTTATCAACTTTTGTCCATCCAATAATATATGGAGTCTCTGCCCGAATGTCCTTTTTTCTTTTGTCCATCCAATAATATATTTCCATAGAAAATGTCGTTTGAAAGTATGATGTTTACGTAGTACTTTTTCCCACTTCGCAATTTTCCTATTGTCGTACTTTTTTCCTCTCCTTATCATATAACACTTTACCCTTTTCAAAACCACCTTAAATTTGATGGCCATCTATGCCTCTCAAACAACTTTTAGGTCACAGTCATTTTCAAATATTGCCCTTCAAAATGTAAAATAATGTTATTTTTACAGTGTTAATAAAATATATAAAAAATTATTCTGTATATATATATTTAATTATTTTTAATATATATTAATATAGTTTACATATATATTTATAGAAAAATGATGGTTATACTAAAAATATGCAAGTTCCATGTGACAATTATTTAAAATATTTGTAAGTATTTTACGGTTAAAATCATGGAAAATGTCTAAACAACGGTTAAATTTAACCCCAACTTAGTATATACACATGGTGGAACCATCTAAAACTAGGGTTATGGCAACCTCAAAAAAATACTTAATACACTTGATATATTTTATTTCAAGATTAATCTATGTATAATGCTATAATATAAAAATTGTATTATTTTTTATTTTTTCATTTTTAATATCAACATTTCTAAATATATAATTTATTAAAAATATAACTTATAGAAAATGATTGAAGTGAATATTGATTGATTTAATAAGTTTGTGATCTTATTTTCACCTTTATTATACTGTCGAAGGCAAGTATATTGTCTTCACCTTAGCTATTAATTTTTTTGCAGAAACCAATAATACTATGCCATGTGTCAGATTTTTTTGCTTGTCTAAAGTTTTAGATAAAATATTTACAAGAATATTCTGTTTCCCTTTATTGAAGAATATGCCATTATATTTTGCTTTCTATAATTTTGATCCACAAATTTCACTGAAAAAGACAATACTAAAGGTGGATTTGATAGATGGGCGGCCCAATGTCGGAAAAAGAGGAGGCCTCATTTTAAGTTTGAAAAGTTGCGCGTTCGTAAGGTTAAAAGCTGTGATATAAATTTTCTAATTGTTACAGAGCTGCTGCGATACGGAACCCTCCGATTGCATACACAGATTAACGCTTCAGAAGGCGAAGGAAAAAAATTGTAGCTCTTGGTGCTGTTACATTTTTTTAAAGCTTTAATATGAACTAAGAATGTTGGAAAACGACCGCGGAATCGTTAAAAAAACAACGGTGCAAGGCATTCGGGTTTTCTATAGAGCCGGAAATGCTATATTTGGTGTGTTGCATATTGAAAATATCGATTGTAGGTTGCTTCACGGAAGGGAGAAGTTTTGCTTGCGACAGGGTACATTGAGGCTTCTTTAAAGGTCGGTGATGCTTTCCTTGTGGGAACTTCTTTGGCTGTTTTAAGGTTGGAAATCCTGTGCAGCGAGTTTCGAACCCGGGAGGATTGTGTTTGTTGATGTATTTGTTGTGTAAAAAGAGGCGTTGTAGGAGATTTCTAGAGGATTTGTGAAATTTGCGTGAATATTCGTGTTTTTGGCGAAATACTATGAAGGAAAGCGATTCCAGAGGCGTTGCTTAGTGAAAACGACGTTTTTGGCGAGTGCTTTCTCAGAGGTCAGTTTTTTTTAAATGTGTGTTGTTTGCATACATATTCTTGGTTTTCGATAAATACTGGGAAGACAAGCGGTTCTAGAAGCATTGCGTAGAGGAAACAACAGATTTTATGGCAATCTGTGGAGTAACTGTATTCTTTGCATTATTCATTATTGAATATTTTTCAATATGAGGTTTTATGTGAGTTAACCTTTGCGTAGCCCCGTCTTGGTTCTTTCTTTTTCAATATTGCAGTTCTGGTCTGGTGAATTTCTTGAAATTTAGAGGTTATGGAGGTTGAAGGCTTGAAGGTTGAGAAAATGGAAGGGGAAAATGTAATAGACGACGATTTAAGGGAAGGGAGGGTAGAAAAGCGCAAGGATGGAAAGGCTAGCGGTGATTATGAGGGTTTTGGTGCAGAGGCATATGGTGAGGGTATGGCAGTGCTTGATTTCGATGTTCTATGTGCAACTGTGGCTATGCAAAGCGAGAGTTTGTCTTTTGAGTTTCGGAGATTAGCTGACAGGGAAGGCGGTGGCAGGGTGCAGAGAATGTGGGAAGGTGGATTGATGGATTGCTGCGATGATCACAAGGTTCTTCTTTGAAACGGATCGCTATCTTTGTCTTTTTTGTTTATTCATTCCTTCATTTTAAAATAATATGCAGTATCTTAGGTTAAATTCTTCCTGTAAACATTTTGAACTTGTATTCATTGTGGCGGCACCTCGTCTCAACCATTTGGCCCAGCCCGATGGGGTTTTATTCATTCATTTATGTTTACAGTCTGTAGATAAAAAATAAGACTAGGTCCATGGGTTTGGTTGAGCGGTGACCGGTAAGAGGGAGCGCTTACCGAAAAGAAGGTTAGAGTTTAGGCCCAGTGTCCATCCCCTTTGGATAAGATGGGCATGTGACCAAAAGGAAATCTGCAGACCATAGTCTCCAAGTATCGTAGCATACAAGAATCTAGCCAGGTGGAGCAATCACCATAGTAAAGGTCAGGGTTAATGCCTCGTGCTTGCCTTCTTATTAATAAGACAAGCTTGCCAAGTAAGGGAACGAAAACTCTTTAGTCTCCAGGTATTTTAGCAAAAAGGAATCTAGTAAGATGGAACTATCACCATAGTGAAGCTCGGTGTTCAAGCCCGTGATGAAACAGACATTCACAAAAAGGGAAATGCGGAATATTAAATTAAGCACCAGGTTTGACATCATAACATAGAGAGTTGGACTTAGCAAGCCCACATTGGGCTCAAAATCTAACTCAGATAAACTTAAGAGATGCATTAGTTGGACTGCCTGGTGTAACTGGTTTGTCAACTGAACAAAGAAAATGCCCAACAATTACCATTGAGCTTGTTGAAAGGATAGATACAATCCAACTACATGGATGCTCGAAGTTAGTACTGTTGCTTCTGAACTTCGCTTGGGGATTGACTTTGTAGAGCACTGCAAGAACTCACCTCTTTATGAGTAAGCATGACATTTTTTTAAGATACTACATGAGTTGATGACCTAGGGACCTAACTTTCCTAGTATTTTTGTCTCAACTAGTTGATTTTCCAATTTCTTCTAACAAATACTGCCACCCTTATAAATGCAGAAGAAAGAAAAATTGGTGAATGAGCTTAGTATACTCCATAATATGTTGCCCTTGTAATCTTATTTTCTTACTTTGCTTTATTTTACAATGCTACAATTCATGTTACCACAAGCAGTTATGGACTTTTAGAGAGAATAGCAAGGATGCATTAATGATCTGGGATATTACTTGAACACGTCTATCACATAAGTCTTACTATTTACATTATATTTTGCCTAAAAATTAATGTTAACAAGTAGATAATAAATATGAATTTCCTTTATCCGTGTTTTTCAGAAGGTTGGGATGAAAGAGCACATCGTGGATGAACATTTTTATTTATTGGTTAGAGAATTTCATTTATCACTGCAACTACTTGAGCACTAAAGGAACTGATTTGGACAATTGTGCAAATTTTTTTATCACAAGTATATATTTAGCTTTTATTGTATTCTTTAACACCTTACATTCTATGCGTTACATAAAATAACCACACGAAGTGTAATAATCTAGGTGTAACGCCCACTACACTAACTTCAAAAGAAATCTCCTTGTTCAAATAAATTTTTAAGCACAGACAAAATGTAGAGCTTGTGGGTATTAGCATATGTGCTTTTCCTATGTTGGGATTGTTTTATTGTAAATATGTCTTGTTGATTTCATGGCAGGCAAAGTGTTTCCTGCAATTGCTTAAGCGTGTCACATGGATTTTATGTTTGGATTTGTTATTTTAATCCAAAATTCGAAGATATTTACTTAGAAGGGGCAATATCAAATTAATCAATTTCATACACCCAGTTTCATGTTCTCACTTGCGTACCCCATGCTGAAGAAATGAACAATATATTTGAGCAAAGCATCTTTGAAAAAATTACATAAAATATAACACATACCACGGTTTTATTCACAATAGGCGTTATAGGTTTTGTAGTTGTCTAAATATTTGCGACGTGTTGGTCGTCAAAAAGGACTTCAAGAAGAGCAACAGTCAGGGGACAAGAAGTCCCTCCTCTTTAATGGGAGAGGTTCCCTTATTCAGAAACAAACCTATTTACACATATACAAAGCATGGTTTTACTACAGAACTTGGATATTATGAAAGTGTTTTCTAAAAGGATCATCAATCACAAAAGGACTGAGGAATGAAAATGTGAGAACGAGCAGAAAGGCACCATTCAGAATTATAGATGACAGAGTAATTCCTTATGCATGCGAGGGTACAACGAATTGGAATAAGATCATTTGTATCACATTAATAAGATGGAATTTGAAAAGACACAAAGTTTTGTAAATAACATCTGCGAGAATACAAAGCTTCTCAGCATAATACAGACAAATGATCTAATAAAATTAAACGAATAGCTTGAGAATAAAGGAAACCAGATAGACAAAGAAAAAATCCTTCTGTATTGAATTCTTTATGATTTATTTACACTTTCAGAAATAAGCCAAGTTCTTCCTTCTTTAAAATGGCGAGGAGAGGCCATTATATAGTTTACAAATTAGTTACTCCCGGTAACTACTTCTTTTAACTAATGATTAGTTAAAGGGTTGCAAATCGCAATACCCCAACTAAATACAATAAATTCATGATGAAGAAGAGAAGAAGGATAAGAATGGAGAAGAAGACAAGTGTTCAAGATTGGGAGGGACCCACTGATTTAAGGATCCGTTGTCTGAATCTCTTCAATGCCTCGGCTATGTCTCTGCCACGTGGGACTGATGTGTTGGCGGTGGCATCTAACTTGGCAATGAGTTCTCCATGCACGTTCGTTAGTTCGCTTGAGTCGGGACTGAAATGAGCTCCGCAAGCGAGTACAGTGTCTGCACATTGTATTGAAATTGGGAAGCCACCGGCGAATGCCAAGCCACTGTCATGAATCATCGTGCCATACCAAGGGTTTACATATGTCATCCTTGCCCAAAATCCCCAAAATCAAGGTGGCGAACTTCACTTGTCCCCCGATATCGAGAACGAAGACTCGAGTGGTGAAACTTGTTCCCGCCCGGAATTTGATCTTCATGTTGATAGTAACTCTGAGAGCAAAGTCGTGCAAGCTAGACTTGGGATGGAATCGCAAGGGAAATGGATACGCGCGCAGAAATTTTGGTTGCAAGGGTTCGAGCAATAGATAGCATGAAAGCAGTGTGCAAAAATGCATAGGGGGTAGTTCATTTGAAAAGCAAGATATTCGGGTAGAGCGGGAAAAATTAGCACAAATGGCACTTGGTTCATTTGGGACACGAGGGACGCGAAAGCGCGAAGTACGTGGTTCGGCCGATTCGGGCGATGCGGGGAAAAGATGCACAAATGCTCTTGGGACATGCGGGACGAAAGTACGTGGAATACGCGATTCGGCCGAATCGGATGAAAAGGGAACAACGGGTCCGGGCGAACTTGGGACATTTGGGACAAAAAGTTCCGACGGGCCCAAAAAGAATGGACTTCGGGTAAACCGGCCGATCGGGGAACAGAGAGCCCAAATGAACCTGGGACACGTGGGACAAAAATGTCCGACAGGCCCGAAAAACACACAAAATGACCCAAAAAACGTAGATTTTCCCAATTTTCTGACTTTTCACATCACCAGGACAACAGAAAAGACACTTAACCTCAAAATTTTAATTTTCAACTTCTTAAAAGCAGGGGAATTTTGAGTGGACAATGTAATGCTCCTTCGGGGATGACTTGACATAAATTCACGAGAATGAGACAAGGCAAGAATTTAGACAAACTCTGGGAAGTAGACTAGTACCTTATCCATTGGGCAACGGAGTCAAAAAGCAAACCAATACAGAAGACAACACCGTAAACAACACACAAAAACAAGGGAAGGAAAGGAGGACACACACTATACAAAATATACACAGGACTTCCTAATCACCTACGACTTAAAAAGTTTCGTGTACTCGCCCACTATAAGGAAGTGAGAGAAGAACCATCCATATAATCAAGGTAAGAAGAATTCTTACGTTGAAGTGTTTGATCTTGAAAGGTCCGAGCCAAAGGGAATCAAACTTGCCATGGCTACCACGAGGTTCATGCCTTTTATCCCACAACAAAACAAGTTGTCTCCAATTTTGAAATCCCCAACCTCGGCTTTCTTATCAAATAAGACATTTACTTTCTGGTCACAGGAGCAGATATCCTATCAAAGAACTTCCAATCTGTCTCTCATTCAATTTGTGAAGATACATGATTCTCTTATCCAAAGAATCATCAAACTGTATCTTCAATGGCCTTCATTAGATGCAAGGGTGGTAGTTCCATCGTATCGCAACCGAGCTTCTACTCCATATACTACCCGAAAAGGAGACATCCCAATGGCTCTCTTAGGTGTGATCCTATCTCGCCCAAAGAGCATCATAGAGTTTCTTGTGCCGCATCGTTGGGATTCATCGACTAATTTCCTTATTATGGCCACCAGATTTTTATTTGTTGATTCTCGCTTGTCCATTTCCCGAGGATAGTAATTGAGGAGGAGCCAGGAGATGCCATATCCATAGCAAAAATCCATCATCTCGGGCTTGAAGAAAAGTTTGAAGCATTAATCGTCACGATCTTATTTGGCACACCATACCTTATCAAGATGTTTTCTTTGATAAAACCGCATACTACTTCAAGTAGTACTTTTTACCGGAATGGCTTCTACCCATTTGGTGAAATAATATGTGGCGCTTAATACGTGGGCATGACCAGCACTAGAAGAGGGATTAAGAGCTCCAATGAAATCTAAACCCCATTGCTGAAAAAGTTCTTCGATCACAACCGGCTCTGTGGGCAAGGAGGCCAATTTGGGTCTACCCACGAAAGTCCGACAAGCCTCACATTTATCAACCCATTTTCGATGCATCCTTGAACAAGGTAGGCCAAGAATATCCTCCACGAAGTATTTTATGAGTAAAGTGACAGCTGATGAGCAATGCCCTCCACATGCCTCGATCATGAAAAGCCGAGAGTAGCTTCTTCTTCATTGCTCCTTGTCCACACATTTCAAAACCTTCCATCTAACCCACGTTTAAACAAGGAGTTTTCCCACAACACATATTGGGTTGACCTTAGTTTAACGGCTCTCTTCTCTTTCGCAACTCAAATGAGAGGAGCATTCTCCATAGGTGAAAAAGTGAGCGATATCGCATACCATTCATCAATCGAGCTAATAAATAGAACGGTAGGAAGACCAACTTTATCCTCCAAAGAACTCATGTCTAGCTTCTTCAAATGATGAGTTCACACGGTGGCTTTTCCACTGATGAGCTTGGTCGGTTTGATGTCAATATCATATTCTTGAACCTTGGCCACCAGCTTCCTCTCTCGATCCAAATTCGCCTGTGTGAGAATTGACTTGATAGTCAGTATCCGGTACCAACACCGTGGAGTGAGAGTTAAGAATGTAAAAATGAAACTACTGACAGCCTTTAACCACTGCAAAAGCATGTTTTTCCATTATGGTGTATTTTAACTCATGATTTTTCAGAATATAGCTCATAAATGCAATTGGGAGTTCGTGCTCATTAGAATCTTCCTGAGTCAAAATAAGCAGCCAAGGTGTTATCCGTAGAAGATAAAGAATAGATAATGAAATCTTTGTTGCTGTTCTGACATGCTAAAACAGAGTTTTAGCAATGGCCCTTTAATACCTTTAAAGGCTTCTTTCCTTCAGAGACCAACCAAACGCTTTTTTTTTTCCTTTCATCATTGGGAGATATTCAAAGTTAGCTCTCGCAAAATCGTGGATGAATCTTCTCAAAAGTTGATCTTACCAAAGAAAGAGTGCACTCCTTTTTGCTTTTCGAAGAGGAATTTGCTGAATAGCTTGAACTCGCCAGATTGATTTTTATACCATCTTCTGGAGACAACGTGCCCCAATAATTTCCCCTTCGTGACACAAAAATAGATTTCTTAGGATTCAAAGAGATCCCATGTTCTCTACATCTTAGAATCGTCTCTAGATGCCGGAAATGATCCGCCTTGTTTTAGAAAATACAATCAAGTCATCAAGGTATACGACGATACACTTTCCTTTCAAACTTCCAAAGGCCAAATCCATAGCCCTCTCAAAAGTGGCACCGGCATTGATGAGCCCAAAAGGCATCCTTTTCAGTAAGCAAAGGTACCCCAAGGGGTAGTGAAAGCCGCTTTGTGTTGGTATGTGGTATTAACTTCTATCTGGGTTATATCCGAGAAGCCATCAATCATATACAACATTTCAGATCCAAGCTATCGTCAGTAAGACTGATCCATCATAGGTAAGGGATAATTATCTTTCAAGGAAGCCGATTTAGATTCCTCAAGTCAACACAGATACGAATCTCACCATTTTTCTTTCTAACAGCACAACATGGCAATCCATGTTCAATGATGGATAGGAAAATTATTTTGGCTTTCAATAACTTCGTATTTCTTGAAAAATGGTGTCACTATTTTAGGATTATATTACCTCTCGCTTCGTTTAAAAGGCTTAATCCTGTGTTTGAGAGGGATAAAGTGCCGCATCTCCTTGGTGTGGAAAGCTTTTAAATCTTCATAGGAATAAGCAAGAACATCCTTATACTTTTTCAAAAGACTCATTACCTTCTTCTTTCTTCTCGGGGTGCAACATTTTCCAATGTTCATGAGTTTAGGATCGTAGAACTCCCAATATTGATTTTTCATATTCGGCCGATTGTCTGGGGTCTAAGAAGCTCTAAACTTTACATATCCGTCATGTTTGTCAAACAGCTTTTCTAAACTCACCAATCCTTTTGGAATCTTGTTTCCTTTGAGTTTGATACATCCATCCCGATCCGCTTCTTCTCCTGGGCGACTTCTTCGTTAAAGGGCACACTTTCACGAGGCAAATTATTGCTTCCTTCAAAGTACAACTGCTCAAAATTATCCTTGAGTTCTAAGAAAGAAAGCAAGTGTTGATCGTTATTGAAAACTTGCCGCTTACTTGTATTATCGTGTACAATGGGTCTAAGGCTGAATCATTTCAATGGTGAACTTATCTTGAGAAAAGTCGGTGATGAGGAATAAGCAATGACCCCGAGACTCGCTAGAGAATCAACCCCGGTATTCTTCTCCCAGTGCACCGCTTCGATGGAGAAGGCCAAGAAATTCAATGGAGTCCCAAACCCGATTCCCGTAATGTTTCAACCTTCCATTCTTTACCCGAAAGAGGTTTCTAACTTGCTTCGACAATCAATTCCACATCCCCACGAGCTAGAAGATTCTTCAAACCTTGTTCTTTTCGCCACACGGAGTCCAAGAAAGAGAGCCTCATACTCTCCTCGTATTATTGGTATTTACAAATTGCAACTTGAATGAGAAAGGATGAATGCTTCCTTCGTGCGACATCAATATGACACCAGCTCCGTAACCACCAAGAACAACTTCCATCAAACTCTAATATCCAAACACCATTAGGATCTTTAGGTGAGACTTTGGGAGTTGGATTTCTTCCTGAGACATAATCATGTAGTTTCCATGTCCCATATCCTCATAGAGTATTTGTGCTTTGGGATCATCCCTTTTTTGACAATATACTGCATCGCTTCTCAGTGCAAAGAAGCCTTCTTCATTTGCCCATTAACAGGCATGAGGGCATGTGACCAATCCATTTGAATTTCTCCACCCACATCCTTACAGAAGTTCCTACTTAGCAACATCCCGTATGAAGGAGGAATATCTACTACTAAGATAGTAGCCAAAACTTTCTTCTCGTGAAAAGTAAAGCAAAAGCCACTTCAGGCGCCCTTAATTCTTCCGACCAAGGGCACTTCCTTACTCTCCATGGAATAACAAGATCCGTAAGTGCGTGTGAGAGTCAAGCCTAAGGCATGAGCTACTTTGGTGTGCATTACATCGTCTCGATGCTCCTAAGTCTATGACGCAATTATCGAGCCTATAGCCACCTATAAGGAGTGTTACATAAAATGGTTTGATTTTGTCATGGGTGAGGTGACAGCTGGCTACTAGATTAGGCTTTGGTGCGTAAGAAGGAGTGGGTAAAAGGCCTTTAGAGGTAGTTTTAGAATGGGAATTGACAAAGTGAATCATTTTAGCAAAAGCCTTGGGATGAGTTTGATAATATTCAAATTCTCCGAGATTTGAACCTTAGTCTTTTTAAGTGATCAATAATATCGAAAGACCCGTATGGACGGGTTATCATCACTTGAGATCCTAGTTTTATCAATTTTAGGGGAAAAAGAAGTAACTTTAGTAGCAGTAATTGATGTGACTCACCTTTGGTGTAGATGAAATGGGATCGAGATCCTCTTTTTACAATTACAGGATAGTTGTTGGCTGCTCCTTAGATTTCTTGGTGGGTTACATCACTTTCTCCCTCCGATTTGTCCGCTCTCAACTCATGACAACGTATGATTTGCTATTCATGTCTACTACTACTTTTTCGTAATCATCCCCTTCATCAATGCCTTCAATGGTGAAGAAATTAACTCGAGATCCCTCAAGTTCATCCTGTTTCATCATCAACCTCTTCAACAAATTCCTCACAATCTTCATTAACCTCCTCATCCTCTCGGTTCCTCAACTTCATAGCTTGCATTGATAGGAACTTTAATAGGAGGTCCTTCAAGCGCTAGCCTTGTTTGAGAAGCTGCATAAATGATTTCTAGACCTGAAAATTCCTCCTGGAACGCTTGCATATGGAGTATGCTTGAGCCAATTGTTTCTTAATGGTGATGAGATCATTCGCAAGTTTTTGTACCAATGGATCAATATTAGGTCTAGGAGTAGAAGAGGAGGAAGAAGCAAACTTAGATTTAGAAGGGTCTCTCCTCAACTTCCCGACATGATTAAATCATCTTCAACACTAACAACAAGAGTTTGATCCTCGCCTAATATCATGCGAGATTAGCCCTTCTCACGCATAACTAACTTCGTGCAATCGGGCGTTTAGGAAGAAGCATTTTTGAATTTGATCTACAAAGTTGAGTATTTGGTGTAATTTTGTTAATCAACTCGTTGAATCGAGCCACAAATTCTCTCATGGGCTCTTGTGATTCCTTCTTTATTTGAGAAATTTGGGCTAAAGAAAGCACGCACGTTTTCCACCGGTTTCAAATGGTTTTCAAACCTAGTTCTCATTGTGTTCCAGCTAGTGATAGCTCCCTAAGAAGGTGATAGAACCAATCAGCAAAGATTATCTTGTAAAGTCTCAACAAAAAGCCTTACTGCATGAGATGTCTTCATGTTCAACTCCCCGTAACTCCGCATGCAACTATGAAGGTCATGCGATATGTTCATCGTGATGTACTTTACCATCACCCTTAAATTTAGGAAAGTTCTTCCTGCTACTCTCCGGGTAACTCATGCAAAGGCCGAGGAAGGGCAAGAGGCCCAACACGATGGCCCAAGGCAATGGTACCGCCATTCTTGGAAAAATGGCTTGAAGTGGAACTAAAACACCAAAGAAAGAATCGAGCTCAAAGATTAGGACTGATTTGTTCGAAGGAATATCACCCGTAGGGATTCTATCTGATAGGTGAAGTGCTTGTTGAGCGAGCCTTTCTATTTCTCCTTGTCAAGGAAAGGAAAACCATGCTTGCTCCAAGAGCTGAAACCGAGAATCTTCAATACCAAGGGCCCTTCTCCTCGAGTAAAACGTGGAGTCGCGCGTATCAAAAGATGATCAATAAATGATTATAAGACTGAATATGATTCCCAAACAGAAGTCGCCAAAACTCGTTGGTCATCTAAAAGGACTTCAAGAAGAGCAACAGCAGTGGGACAAGAAGTCCTCCTCTTTAATGGGAGAGGTTCCCTTATTAAGAAAGAAACCTATTTACACATATACAAAGTATGGTTTTACTACAGAACTTGGATATTATGAAAGTGTTTTCTAAAAGGATCATCAATCACAAAAGGACTGAGGAATGAAAATGTGAGAACGAGCAGAAAGGCACCATTCAGAATTATAGATGAATGCATGCGAGGTATATGCGAGTAATGAATTGGAATAAGATCATTTGTATCACATTAATAAGATGGAATTTGAAAAGACACAAAGTTCTGTAAATAACATCTGTGAGAATACAAAGCTTCTCAGCATAATACAGACAAATGATCTAATAAAATTAAATGAATAGCTTGAGAATAAAGGAAACCAGATAGACAAAGAATGAAAAATCCTTCTGTATTGATTTCTTTATGATTTATTTACACTTTCAAAAATAAGCCAAGTTCTTCCTTCTTCAAAATGGTGAGGAGAGGCCATTATATAGTTTACAAATTAGTTACTCCCAGTAACTACTTCTTTTAACTAATGATTAGTTAAAGGGCTGCAAATCACAATACCCCAACTAAATACAATAAATTCATGATGAAGAAGAGAAGAAGGAGAAGAATCATGAGAAGAAGACAAGCGTTCAAGATTGGGAGGGACCCACGATTTAAGGATCCATTGTCGAATCTCTTTAACGCCTCGACTTTATGTCTCTACTACGTGGGGTGATGTGTTGGCGGTGGCATCTAACTGGCAATGAGTTCTCTGCACGTTCGTTAGTTCGCTTGAGTTTGACTGAAATGAGCTCACATGGCGAGTACGATGTCTCGCACATTGTACTTGAAATTGGGAAGCCACCCGATTTAACGCCAAACCACCGTCATGAATCATCTGTACTATAGCTAAAGGGTTTGCATCTGTCATCCTTGCCCAAAATCCCCAAAATCAAGGTGGCGAACTTCACTGTCCCGATATCGAGAACGGCGAAGACTCGAGTGGTGAAACTTGTTCACCCCCGGAATTTGATCTTCATGTTGATAAGAACTCAGAGAGCAAAGTCAGCAAGCTAGAATTGGGATGGAATGCAAGGAAATGGATACGTGTGCAGAAATTTTGGTTCGTAAGGGTTCGAGCAATAGATAACATGAAAGCAAAGTGTGCAAAAATGCATAGGGGGTAGTTCATTTGAAAAGCAAGATATTCAGGTAGAGTGGGAAAAATTAGCACGAATGGCACTTGGTTCATTTGGGACACGAGGGACACGAGGGACACGAAAGCGCGAAGTACGTGGTTCACCGATTCGGGCGATGCGGGGAAAAGACACACAAATGCTTTTGGGACATGCGGGACGAAAGTACTGGAATACGTGATTCGCCGAATCTGGACGAAAAGGGAACAACGGTCCGGGTGAACTTGGGACATGTGGGACAAAAGTACATGGAATACGTGATTTAGCCAAATTGGACGAAAAGGGAACAACGGGTCCAAGCGAACTTGGGACATTTGGGACAAAGTTCCAACGGGCCCGAAAAGAACGGACTTCGGAGTAAACCGTGGATCGGGGAACAGAGAGCCCGAATGAACTCAGGACACGTGGGACAAAAATGTCCGACAGGGCCAAAAAACACACAAAATGACCCAAAAACACGTAGATTTTCCCAATTTTCGACTTTTCACATCACCAGAACAACAGAAAAGACACTTAACCTCAAAATTTTAATTTTCAACTTCTTAAAAGCTGTGGGAATTTTGAGTGGACAACACGACGTAAGTGGAAACTCTTGTCTTTTTCAAAACTTTAGCTGCATCATTTGTTTTTACATTTGTTCAAAAAATTTACATTTACAATTGTTCTCCCTACATCCCACAAAGTATAACCTTCGGCAGTATTTGCCATATCATGGCCTTGTTTCATTTGAGGCAATTACTGAATGACATATATATGTCATTTCATACTATTTTACTTCATGTATATCCTCTCAAATCATAGATTCGGACAACACACCTCATGTCTATCAATCACAATATAATATCATAAAGACTAAAATCACTATCAAAAAGTCCAATATATATACTTAAAAGCAAACCCTTTTAGGAATAATATTCAATGAAACAACCTTATCTATTATAATTAATTTTTCATAAACAATGTTTAAGTGATACCAATTTCTTTCTTTCTTTTTTAAATTGTGTCTAAGAACAATAATTTATAAAAAAATTATTAAGGGTAAACACTTTTGACTAGAGTTATGGACCAAGAAAAATTTTCACGGAACTTTGAATTGGTGTGGGGTTACAAAAAAGGGCCCATCCCCAACACTCTTTTCACAACCAACAACAACCCACAAAACCTTGAAATAAATAGATGTAACCACATAAAAGAACAACAATATTGACAACACCAAAAACAAGAAAATACAAACAAACTAAAACAAATAAACAAACACACATCAAAATGACATGTATTTTATTAATTATAACCAATTTGTTGTTAATATAGTGTGGATGACTTTAAAACTCTAAAAATCTTTTTTTGTTAGAGTACCCTCTACTACTTGTTATGTCTTTCTCATTTATTTCTTGGATTGTTTGAACTTACCTTTGATGGTTAACATGGTCCATTTTCGTGACCAGTATTAGTTTCTCTCTCCAAATGTTAGATAAAATATGTCATGGTTGGGTGTTTTGAAGGTTAAATCCTTGACTGGTTTGTGTTTTCCCTTTCATGGGTTTCACGATTACTAATACTTTTAAATAGCAGTTTTCTCTTTTTAATGTGGACAATTGTTAATTTGTTAACCCTTTTTACGGGGTTCATAAGTGCTTCCCAACATGTTTTTAAAGAAATTTTGTGTGTTCATCCTTTTATAGGGTTATGATCCAAAAATGGGAAATTTAAAAAAATTGCAAGGAAGAGGTTACCCTTCACTCATAATGCACCCGGTCGACCTCGGCCAATGCATCATGACCACCCATTACGAATAGAGGGTCATGATGCATTGGCCGGGGAGTGTAACAGTGCATTATGAGTGAAGGGTAGCCAGTGACAATTGCAACAACATCTCCATTTTCAAATACTTAACCAAAATTCTCAATTTTCCCGTAATCATAAAAAAATGTCTTAACTTGATCTGAAATTGATGTGAAATGCAAAATAACTCTATTTCACCAATCATGAACATTTAATAATCCATTTCTCAATTTTTTGTAATTTACGTAAAATTTGGCAAAACAATAAAAAACAAAATTGAAATTGAATTTAAATAATGAGCAAGTGATAAGAATAGAGAACGACACAAACCAATTTGGTAACGGAGTTCACCCCTATTGGGCTACGTCTCTCAGGTTCGGAAAATACTCAAACCAGTCGATGATTGATGATGTAATAATGACCTTTTGTACAAATATTTCATCAAAAATGCATTAAAGGCTTATAAGAAATACCTTTTCTCTACCTGCTGCTCTAACCTCTAGGAAAGCTTTGGTTCCACCTCATACGGCCTTCCCATGATAAACAACTCTCTCCCCTTAAAAAGGGATATATTGCTCTGTAATAGTAACAGGATCTCTCATGTATCGGGATATAGAATCTCTCAAAGAGGCTATCTCGCTCTGTAATAATGGGCTATTTCTCCTAACAATGGGCTATTTCTCCTTATAAGGGCATTATTACATAATTTTTCCTCTCACTTATAAAAGGGCTTACATAGCCCAAGGCTTAACCAAGCTCTCTATCCACTCACTTACCAAAACCCCTACCATTCAAATAATACATGTAGCCTTTTATAGTGATTTAAGAGCATGGTCCCATGGAGGGGGGCTCCATAAATATCTCGGTGGGTGCTACTAAAAAATTTAGGAGCATTTTAGTAGTTTTAAGGTCTCATGTTTTTTTATTAGTTTCCTCAAGAATACCCGTTGAGATATTATAGGATCCCATTGATTTTTATGGTTATTTGTAGGTAAATAAAATCATATTTCCCTCTAAAATCACCAAAAAATAATGGCAGAGAATGCATATTATATTCCACATGGACAAAAATCAGCCTAAACAGTAGGGGAAACTCCTAGCCCCCTCTCCAACCACCTCTTAAGTTTAGGGGAAAAAAGTAGACCTCCTATTTTTTAGGCCTAAATTCTATTATTTCCTATAGTTGGCTTTAAAAATAATCATGGGACCTTCCATTGCAAGAAAATAGGAGCTATAGCCCCTCCATGGGACCATGTGTTGGTATCAGTTTAATCTCCCTCATAGCTTGAACAACATCATGAACTTGCACAAGACACTCGAGGATAGATAGATGGTTTGTATGTCGTTTGTAGTGGGGGATCACACCTATCTCGCTTGTTTGCATTCAAGATTTGGGGGAGTGGATAGCACCTTCAAAAGGGTTTGATCTAACCCTCACTATTTTAGGTGTGCTGCCTATCAACCAAAGGCAAGAGAATCTATATTGCAGCCCTTACATGGTAAAGGAGATGGAGATATCCTTGTATGTTGCACATAGTAAGGCAGATGGCCTTAAAGAACATGATCAATTATCCATTATCTAAACTCAAAGGAGTTGTCACTACTAAATGATGGAAATGCTTTCAAAACAAGGCTAAGACTGCTAAAGACATGATGAAACCCTAATATGATTTATGAGTTTTTGTGGAAGGATTGTATTCTTTTGTTGACACACAATGCAAATGCAGGGGTAGTATAGGTAGGATGAGTTAGTTCGAATGAAATTTTGTGGGAGATGCTTAGACAAGTCTAGCTGGGAATTACCAACTTCTTTGAAAACCTTTGCAGGAAATTTGCAATACCTACACAACAGGGATGCTTCCAAGGGTTTTAAATGCTCATTCAACTAGGATATGTGCATAAATGGAGGCCCAGATCTGCACTCTTCCACACAACCTTTGATAACCTGCCACAAAAGCTTGAAGCAAAATACCAACAAAGTATCTAGGAATCCCTGTTTAATCATGACCTAAGGTGCACCCAAAGGTTTACAAATAGTCTCATTATTCAAGGACAGTGAAATGATTTTAAATCATGTTTATCTTCTATCAGATGAAAGCTCTTATGAATATAAGATTGCAAATGCCATTAAACCATCAACAAGAAATGAGACCCTGTATGATCAAAGAGATCCTAAACACAAGATTGCAACATGAGCAAGAAACACAAATTGAAAACATTCTGAGACATAAGTATATGCAAAATTTGCCAAGAGATAACACCACATAATCCAAAATCTGATCAAATACATCAGCAAGGGAATGTTATAAGAACAATCTTAGAGGTCTGTTGATGGCTTTATAGCTGAAACCAACTCAACATGATGAAATCTGATACAAAATGGAATTAAAATTGGCTCTCAGGCGGTTCTCTCCAGAGAAATGGATTTCTTCTAGCCTTTTGCTTGAAAATTCTGAGTCTTTTTCTCTCTTCTATCTTTTTTTTTTTTACAAATTCTTGAAAAATACATTTTATACCTCATGCCATCTTGGATCCTTGCATCCCAAGAAAATAATATGCTTAGGGATCAAATTTGTTACAAGAAACCTTATCCATTTCATGAAAATGACATTAAACTGTAAAATAGCTCGTAAAATGCCAGGGATGCACAAATATTTTAAAATATTACATGAATTTGATTCTTATCCATCCTAGGGTCACATTTTTGGCATTCAGACATGCCAGCATGCTTTTGCAATCATTTTCCACCTTTTACTTCATCATTTTTCACCTCTGCAACTTTAATTTTCACCTTTCACATTTTTTACATGGGCCTGAATAAAAATTTCATCAAAAACACCATAGGGCACCGAATTAGCTCATAAAAATGATGCCATTGCATTAGAAGGCTGAGGGGATGTGAAACCATATAAAATTTCATGTGATTTGGTGAAGAAATGACAATTCCAAGCTTCCTGGAGCTCCAATGGCGGCAAGAAATGAAAACGCATACAACCGTTGATTTAAAAATCAACTTTTAATGTTAGCCCTCCACATGTCAAGATATTCCCCTTTTTTCCTTTGGACAAGGTGGACACGTGTCCAAACATGATTGGAGCGGGTCCCCATCTTAAAAAACACATTTTAAACCCTTTTTGACCTTTGGAAAATTTTGAAAATTTTCCCCGCTTGCCCCCTGGACCCGCCACGTGTCCACATGTGGGCCCTACCAAAACTGTGGGCCAATTTGATGAATTTCGCCACCATTTTGAGAAAAGGAAAATTTTCTCAAAAAATTGCGGGCCCGAACACCCGCTCTCCCCTGCCACATGGCGGTCTCCCATTCACTGCGGAGCCGACCCTCCAAGTTTGCCTTCAACCATCCACGAGCACAAAAACCTCTTGCGGGCCCGTGCTCTCCTTTTTCCTTTTGCGATTTGTGGCGTGTCGCCCCCGATTGGATGTGGGGGCACACTTCCAAATTTTCCTGTCGGGGCCACGGATCAATTTTTGACTTTGAGAAATTTCACCAAAATTTGTAAGATTTTCAATATTTCCTCCACGCCCGAACCTCTGCCAAATTTTGGACACGTGTCCTCCTTAATTGGACACGGGCCTTTGGGAAAAAATTTTCCTTTGTAACTTTGAGCCCAAAAACAACAAATTTTCTAAGTTCCTGCTTCTCCATTTGACCTTCCTGGACACGTGTCCACTTTTCATTGGAGGCGGGCCCATTTTTCATTTTTTACCTTGCAAACATAAAGGAAAAAATTCATAAAATTTTCCTTCGGCCCCTTCTTCCATCTCGCCTCCTGGACACGTGTCTTCCTCCAATTGGTCACGGGCTCTCGGGCCAAATTTTAACTTTAACATTTTGAAGTTAAAAACTTCAAAATTTTCACAAACTCTGCCCCTCCATGCTGACTTTCTGGACACGTGTCCATTTCTTATTGGAGGCGGGCCTTTGGGTCAAAATTTTCCCTTGACACCTTGAGCCAAAAAACAACAAAAATTTTCCAAGTCCCCTCCATCGCATGCTTCCTGTGCCATGTGTCTCCTTCCCATTCGTTGTGGGCCTTGGGAAAAATTTGATTTTGAGAATTTTGCCAAAATGAAAGCAAAATTCCTAAGTATGACCTTAGCCACCCACCGATCCTCCACCAATCAAATTGTGCCATGTAGGCACTTCACTATAGCAATGTGGAGCCGCAGACAAAAATTTTCCTTTTGCCAAAAGTCAAAAAGTGACAAGTTATAACATTTTCCCCACATATCCTCGACCAATAGGAGCCTGCCACGTTAGCAATATGTTGCAAAGATAAATTTGATAGGAAGGTGACACCTGTATACCCGTAAAAAACGTAAAAATGCAGAGGATGCCCTGGAAATCAGATTTTTTACAAGGAATGTAGATTTCTTGGTTTTAAATCAAGTGAAGCATGATTTTACATTATTTTTGACCTAGGGAGTAGGATTTTAACCTCAAATTACTCGATTTGATCCACTTCGAGTTCTTCACGATTTTGCAAATGGTAAAAATGACACAACCCATATAAATGAAAAAATTAGGGCACAAATGGGGAAACTTGGATTTTGTTTCAACTTAGGGAAAAATAATCACATCATGAGCATCTTGAAGGCATTCAACTGGAAAAAACGAGTTACATATCACCCACTCGAGCAAATAAAACATTTTTGACCAAAATGGATATAGAAAATTAGGGCAAAGTGTGTAAACTCAGAATTTGCACCAACATTGGCTCCTGCTTGGGGATGGGCACTCCCAGCGAGTGCCACAAGATCACAACGTAGACCAAGTGCCAAAAATCCATTGGGCAAGGAGTCAAAACACAAAGACAACCCAAAAACCAGAATTACCAGCAAAAAGGATTGAGAAAACCACACCAAAAATGGTTGCCAAGGACAAAAGGGAAAACCACGAGCCAATGACAACAACAAAAACAAAGAAAAAACAAGGACTATACAAAATGTACAACTTGTGCATACCTCATATGGGGATTTAATCCAAGAAACATTTTAAATGTCTACCATTAATGGCAGCTCCAACAAATCCCCATCCAAATCCTCGAGAAAAAATGTATTTTCTCCAATCCTGATATCAATGGCATAAGGGCCCATCCATAGAGCATCAAACTTTCCATGCTTGCCCTTGTCTTCATGCCTACTATCCCACAACAAAACCATATCTCCAACACTAAAGGCTCTAAGGGTGACCTTCTTATCAAACAACCTCTTCAATTTCTCTCTAAATCTGATATGCCTTTGATGAGAGGCTCTCCTTTCTTCATCCAACTCAATGATCTGATTGATCCTTGATTCATATGGGCCATGTTCTTGATCTTCCAACTGTTGGGAAAACTGAAAAGTGGATAATTGCAGGTGTGAGGGCAAATGGCTGAGTTCCATACACCAATTTAAACGGGCTCTTACCAGTTGCTCTTTTAGGAGTTATTCTATCAGCCCAAACTATAAATTTCAATTACTCTCCCCACTTCTTCTTATTGATTTCCAAGGTCCTTGATGATCTTGAGCAAGTTCTTGTTACTTGACTCAACTTGTCCATAGCCTTGTGGATTATAGTTTGAAGAATAAGTCAGATTTATCCCATATTCATTGCACATTGCCATCAAAGGCTTGGGTCTAAAACACATGGCATTATCAAGAATACAATCTTAATGGAACTCCAAAAGCGCATATGATATGATTGATAAGAAATCCATTACCACTTGATGTGTTACCTTTCTAGATGTAATTGCCTCAACCCATTTTGTAAAATAATCGATTCTTCTGAGGATCCATTTATGACCGGCCTTGGAAGGATCTAAAATCTCACCAATGAAATCCATTCCCCATTGTTTGAAAGGAGCTTGATTGATACAGGCTCTAAAGGAAGGGAGCACTGAAGCTTTCAGTCTTCCAGAGAAACATTGACAACTATCACACTTTCTAACCAAGCCAGGTTGCATCTTTTAAAAGAGTAGGCCACCAATAACTAGCTCTTAAAATCTTATGTGCTGTCATTTTCCTAGCAAAATGTCCTCCAAAAACTCCCCCATGGAAGTCAGCAATCAACTTGGGAGCTTCATCTTCAATTATGCATTTCAAGAGGACACCTTTAGGGTTCTTCCAAGCTAGCCAGGTCTGTTATGATATATTTTTGAGAAGTCAGCTTGAGGGATCTTTTTTTATTTTTATTTAAATGACTAGGACAACATATGTGTTTGAGGCAGAAGACTACATCCTTGTACCATTCAGAACTCATCAATCTCTCAAGAAGATCTTCCCTTTCTTCCCCTAGCTGATTCACTTCTACATTTTGTAAATTTCTCTCAGCCATGAACTGTTAGAGGATGTGAGCCTTAGAGGATGTAGTCAAGAAACACAAAATTTCTATTTCCACTCCACCTCCTTCTAATCAGCATGGAAAAACACTTAATGTTGTTGGAAGATCTCAGTCACCACTTGCAGACAATTGAGTTATAGATTCTGGTGCTTCTCATCACTCCACCTCCATCATAAAAGGAACGATAACCAAATCGTACCAAGCCAAGAACACAGATGCTAATCAAACACCACGATCAATAAGATGAAAGTAATTCACCAGAATAACTTTACACAAAACCTTTGCAAACAAATGAGAAACAATATCATATATTATTATGGAACTCAAATGAAATACAATGAGAATGGGCCTTGCTTATATAGGCAAGGAATAACAATCTAAGAACCCGATCGAGGTTGTAAATCAAGCCATAAATCATGGAAAAAACTAGTTATCAAAGAACTAGTCAAGTCCATAGATTTATGAGAGAACTACCCGACATCGGGGTTCTTAGATTGTTATTCCTGCCTATATAAGCAAGGCCCATTCTCATTGTATTTCATTTGAGTTCCATAATAATATATGATATTGATGCTCATTTGTTTGCAAAGGTTTTGTGTAAAGTTATTCTAGCAAATTTCTTTCATCTTATTGATCGTGGTGTTTGATTAAGCATCTGTGTTCTTGGCTTGGTACGATTTGGTAATCATTCCTTTTATGGTATCGAAACTACATGAATTTCCATCACACACAAGCTTCGAATTTTGGTGTGATGGAAAGTCATGTAACTCTGATACCAGGCAGTTAAGCACGCCGCCCCCAGAGTAGTTCTGGGATGGGTAACCTCGGGAAATTCCAGTGTCACTTCCTCCTAATGTTGTTGGGCCTGATTGGGTGTATACCCGGCTCCATCGTGTGGGAGGGTATTGGCATAGCAACTGATTAGCATGATGAGATCCATCCTAGAACTACTCTGGAGGTCAAAATGCCTAACTTAGAAACATTTTGTGAAAGACTTACTAGGGAAGAATCCAAATTATCTCACCTTGAGTCTTCCACCTCTCAAAAGGCATTAGTTGCATCTAATCCTAAGGGAAAGGGAAAACCAAACAATAAAACCAAATCCACACCTTCTCCATCTCAAAATTCTTCTAAACCCAAAGAAAACAACTCAAAACCTAAGGATTCTTCTAAATCCAAGAATAAGTCTAGCTGTTCATGCTCTTTTTGTGGGGGTAGTAATCATGAAGAAAATATGTGTTATAAGCGAATGCAAGCCTTAGAGGATGTAGTCAAGAAACACAAAATTTCTATCTCCACTCCACCTCCTTCTAATCAACATGGAAAAGCACTTAATGTTGTTGGAAGATCTCAATCACCACTTGTAGAAAATTGGGTTATAGATTCTGGTGCTTCTCATCACATGACTTCTTCCAAAGAGTCTTTTGTTTCTCTAGGTTTGAGTTCTACTTCCAAAATTGAGGTTGGAGATTCTTCCTTTCTTTCTGTTGAGGGAAAAGGTGATATACAACTTGATGGTGGCAATATCCAAGATGCACTATATGTTCCTAACATCACTACAAATTTGCTTTCTGTATATCAAATTTTTCATTCTGGTCAAGGGAAAATAGTGACTTTTACACCACATGGGGCAGAAGTAAGAACTTTGTTGGAGCCTTTTTCACTTGTTGCTCAGGGTATTGTTGATCATAGTTCAAGACTATATCACTTTGAAGGTTTTGATGACACTTCTTCTATAGGGACATGATTGGTTTCTCATTCAGATTCAGAGAGTAAGCTTTGGCATGAAAGATTTGGACATCTCAATTATAGATATTTGAAGGAGTTGAGCACTCATGGTATGGTAGATGGTCTTCCTAGAGTTTCTTTTCTTGAGGGAGTTTGTCATGGTTGTGCATTAGGGAAACAACACCAAGATCCTTTTCTAAGAATTTTTCTAAGAGAGTTTCTTCACCACTTGAGCTTGTGCATAGTGACTTGATGGTTTTTCCTACCCCATCTTTCAATGGAGCTAAGTATGCACTTACATTTATTGATAATTTCTCGAGGCGTACTTGGGTTTATTTTCTCAAGTACAAAAGTGATGTTTTTTCACACTTCAAAGTCTTCAAGGATTTGGTCGAGAAACAATCTTCTAGTAGCATAAAGAACCTTCACACTGATAATGGGGGGAGTACTTCAGCAATGAGTTTTCTAAATTTTGGAAACTCAAGGCATTATTCACCAACATTTTGTTCCTCATACTCCACAATAGAATGGATTAGCAGAAAGGAAGAATAGAACTTTGAAGGAAATGGCTAATTGTATGATGCATTCTAGAGATATACCTCCTATATATTGGGCGACAGATTAATTGTGCTAACTATATTCAGAATCGCACACCACACAGAGCACTTGAGCATTTGACTCCAGAGGAAGCTTGGTCCAACACTAAGCCAAATGTCTCATTTTTGAGTCTTTGGGAGCCATGCTTGGGCCTTTGTGCCAAAGAAGAAAAGGAAAGCTTTGGATAAGAAGAGAAAACCCTTGATCTTTGTAGGGTATTGTGAGGACATGAGAGCTTATCGTCTTTTAGATCCTGATACACATGATGTTCTTTTTCAAACACATGTTCAGTTTGATGAGCATTTCACTCCTCATGATTCTTCATCTTCTTCCATTCCTTCTTCTTCTTCATCTCATCTTGAGGATATTTTCTTTGAGGAGATTGATGAGGAGGTTATAGATGCCGTTGAGGATCCTATTCCCACTGATGTTGTCACTATGCCTAAGTGGGCTCGTACTACAGTTTCTGAGGTAGCACCTTTCATAGAGGATCTTCCACCCACTAGGCATCATCACGCACATTCTACTAGTTCTGGACTTTTATGTTAGGCAGTTTATGAGGATCCACAGTCTTTTCAAAGGCTCATGGGATACTAGGAGTGGGATGATGCGATGGAAGTTGAGTATTCTTCTTTGATGAAGAATCATACTTGGGATTTGGTATCTCTTCCTAAAGGAAGAAAGATGGTTAGGTGTAAGTGGGTATACCAAACCAAATACGTAGTTGATGGGTCCATTGACAAGTATAAGGCTTGTCTTGTTGCAAAGGGTTTTTCACAAGTTGAAGGTATTGATTACTCTGAGAATTTTGCACCCATTGCAAGATGGATTATGTACGCCTTGTACTTGCTATTATTGCATCACAAGGGTGGCCCGTATACTAGATGGATGTGAAGAGTGCCTTCTTACATGGAGATCTACAAGAGGAAATATACATGGAGTAGCCAACTGGATTTGTTCAGGATTCTTCTCTTGTTTGTAGGCTCCGAAGGTCTCTCTGGTCTCAAATAAGCCCCTCGGGCTTGGTATGAGAAGATGGATTCTTTTCTTCTATCTCTTGGTTTTTTTGTTGCCACTCCGATCACATAGTGTATCTCCAGCATGTTGGTGAGGATATTGTGATACTTGTCTTGTATGTTGATGATCTGTTACTTATTGGAAGCTCTTCTTCCCACATTCAGAGTATTCAGAGGGCTCTTTCTACACAGTTTGACATGACAGATCTTGGGCTATTGCATTATTTCCTTGGTTTGTAGATTTCTCAGACAGATTCAGGGATTCATTTGAGTCAGCAAAAGTACACCCATGATCTTCTTAGGTGCTTTGATATGGCTGATTGCAAGCCAATTCCATCTCCTTTTCAGTATGGGGTTACTCTTACATCCACATGTACCACACCACTTTGTGATCCTACATTGTATAGGTAGTTGGTTGGGAGTCTCATGTACTTGACCCATACTCACCCTGATATTTCATTTGCAGTAGGGCTTGTATCTCGGTTTGCACATTCTCCTCATAGTAGTCACTGGCAGGCTGCTAAAAGGATTTTGCGCTATTTGCATGGCACTTCCCACTTTGGCCTACACTACACTAGGGGTTCTACTCAGTTGGTTGGGTATACAGATTCAGATTGGGCAGGTTCTATTGATGATAGGCATTCCACTTCTGGCTATCTTTTTTGTCTTGGTTCTTCTCTAGTTGCTTGGGTGTGTAAAAAGCAACAGGCTATTGCACTTTCATCTTTAGAGGCAGAGTACAGGGCAGCAGTTATAGTGAGTCGTGATTCTTTGGCTTCGCTAGTTATTGATGAGTTGGATTCCCACAGGATTCACCGAATGTACTTTGGTGTGACAACCAAAGTGTAATTCACATTTCTCGCAACCCAGTTGAGCACCAATGGACCAAGCATATCGAGATACACATCCACTTCATTTGGCAGCACATTCAGGATGGAGTTCTTTGCTTGGAGTACCTTCGACTCAACAGTAAGTTGACAGACATCTTTACGAATCCTTTTGCATCACCTCGCTACCTTGAGTTGCGTGGAATGCTTGGGGTTTGGAAGTTGTTCTTGGGGGTGTTCGTGAGAACATCTTCCTTCTTCTTCTTTCTCTTTCCTTATAGCAGGATTCTTTCCTTCTTTTGGTTTGAGATTTCTTCATGGATATATTGTACATGAGTACCTCATCAGGCCTATTTTGGGACTCATACTGTGGACATGCCACTTCTATTTTGGCCCCTAGCTTCACTTGAGGGGGTGTTAGAGTAGGTATTTACCTTAGCTCATGTTCACCTAGGTACATTATTTACCTTTATTGTATTTATCCTCACCCACTTATGTGTGTGGATATTTCTTTTTATTTATTTAGATATTAGGAGATATTATCTAGTTGTTAGGTATAGTTCTTTCCTTGATCTATGGTATTGACTAATTCTTTCCTAGATCTATGGTATTGACTACAACCTTGATGTCTAGTTCTCTCATAAATCTATGGACTTGACTAGTTCTTTGATAACTAGTTCTTTCCTTGATTTATGGCTTGATCTACGACCTTGATTGGTTCTTAGATTGTTATTCCTTGCCTATATAAGCAAGGCCCATTCTCATTGTATTTCATTGAGTTCCATAATAATATATGATATTGCTTCTCATTTGTTTGCAAAGGTTTTGTGTAAAGTTATTCTAGCAAATTGCTTTCATCTTATTGATCGTGGTGTTTGATTAGCATCTGTGTTCTTGGCTTGGTACGATCTGGTTATCGTTCCTTTTATGAGCTTGCATGAATAAAAAACCCAAACCTCTTACTAACTTTGTTGTTTGGATATCCATATCATATTCTTGTAATTTTTGACCCATCTACATCTCTTGCTTGATATCTCCATGTCTGATAAGATGTCCTTAACCATGGTGTGGGGAACATAAGCAACAACCTTTGAACTCAAAATGTAAGGCCTAAAAATCTTTGTTGCTTTCACTAATGCAAATGCTTGTTTTTCCATGATTGTATACTTCAACTCAGTTGCTTGTAAAGCCTTGCTAAAGAAGGCAATAGGCCTCTCAGCTCCATTCTCATCCTTTTGCAACAAAATTGAAGCAATAGTGAATTCGGACTCAAAAGAAAAGATTTGGAAAGGCCTCTTATAGATTGGAGCTACTAAAACACGTGCATGCTTAAGTTCATCCTTTATTCCTTCACAAGCTTAAACAAAAGCCTCCTCCCACGTGATAAATTGATCCTTTTTTAGCATGCTTATGATTGGAAGAGTTAGCTCAAAGCAAATGGAAACAAACCTTCTAATGAAATTGATTTGGCCGAAGAAAGATTGGATACCTTTCTTTGTTCTTGGGATAGGCTCCTTGCTGATTGCTTCTACTCTCTCAGGGTTTATCATAACACCTTCCTTAGACACAATATGTCCCAAAAACTTGGCCTTTTGCACGCCAAAATGACATTTCTTCAGATTAAGAGAAATGTCATACTCTCTACATCTGATCAACATTTTCTCTAGGTGTTGCAAATGGTCTCCTCACTGCCTCGGAAAAAATAGTCACATCATCTTGGTAGACTGCAATAAACTCATTGATATAACCAACAAAGGCAACATCCATTGCCCTTTGAAAAGTAGCACCAACATTCATCAATCTAAAAGGCATCCTTACAAAAACATAAGCCCCAAGGAGTAGTGAAGGTGATTTCTTAAGTCTTTCTAATTCTTTGACAACTAATTGATTGTATCGGAGAAACCATCCAAAGTAAGCAAGCATCTCCGACCTGTTACATGTAGTTGCAACATATTCTCCATGTTTGGAAAGGGGTAAGATGCTTTGTTTAGATTCCTAAAATCCACACAAAGTCTGATATCACCATTCTTCTTTCTAATCGGCACAAGGTTTGCCACCCAAGATGAGTATCTAGTAGGCTGAATGATACCACCATCTCTTAATTTCTTCAACTCTTCTTGCATCTTCATAGAAAGAAGTGGATTGATAGGCCTTTTCTTTGTCTGAATGGATTAGTCTTGGCCTCAAGAGGAATCTCATGCTGAAATAAATCTTCTCTATATGCCTTCAGCTCTGAATAAGACCAGGAAAGGCAATCTTGATACTTCTTTAAAAGTTGGGCATAGGAATGTTTTTCCTCTTTGCTGAGATGGTTGCCCAACCAGATCTTCCTTGGCTTATCCTTGGTTCCCAAGTTTTGCTCTTCCACATCCCTTGAAGTAGACATCTTTCCATTTATGATGCAATCAACATTGTTAAAATTTGCCTCAAGTGCGATAAGACCTTTAGGAATGGTATTTGTTTTTGATTGGATAATATCCTTGTCAAACAAATTTTCCCTCCTTCATTCATGCATACCATGCTCCTAATCAATATTCTAACAGAAAAATCACCTTGGCATTGTAAGAATCTCAATACTTGGGCATCATTATCAAAAATCGCCAATGTTTCACATTATCCTGACAGTTAGGATAATGGGCCTTATCTAGATATTTCACTTCAATGTTATATTCACAAAAAGGTGAAATGGTGCAATTTTCAAATCTAGAGTGAAGTACACTAACCAACTTAGCACCTATGTATGCAGCTAAGCATTAAGACTTCTATCATGGTAAACAATGTTAAAGGAATCAAACATTTCAATCAAGTCCCATACAACATGCTTATATTGTTTCATACGCTGATTTTTTGTAGCATACAATTTTCTTATTTGTTTGACAACTAGCTCTGAGTCTCCTTTAGAACAATATCCTTTACTCCATATTTCCATGCAATCCTTAACCCTAACAACAATGCCTCATACTCAGCTATGTTTTTAGTGCATTCAAAATTAAGTTTGAAGGAAAAAGGAAACTCTTCCAAACTAGGAGAAACCAACACTATACCAGCACCATTTCTAGATTTGGAGCAAGCTCCATCAAATAGCAAGGTCCATGGAGAACCTACCATACCAAGGCATTCTGATTTGTCCATCTTGTTCTCCTTTCCATCAGCAAAACCAATGAAGTTGTCCACATCCACATCAACAAACAACACTTCATAAGAAGCATTGTTGGGATCTTCAATCAAGTGTAACATCTTCTTTTCACCATAGAGTTTGACAAGGCTACCTTCAATGGGAATGGTGGCAAAGGAAATGTCCATTTGAACACTACCACCAACACTTGCAGCCCACTTTCTTGACAAAAGCATACCCCATTTGTAGGGTAGTCAACAATTACAACATCAAGTTTTAAATTCTTACCCGGATAGGCGTAAGTTGCACTACTAAACCCTTCACACAAACAACAACCGACACTTCCCTTGAATCCATGGCTGTACATTTCCCATATATTGTTGTCACTTTGATATCCAACTCATTCATGACTTCTAGAGGCATGACATTACATGATGCACGGAATCAAACATGCAATTGTGAAGCAACCTATCTTTTATGAGAAAAGTTGTGAAAAATGGATCAACATTCAATTGGGAATCAACCAAGGATGTCCCCAAATATACTTCAGGTGCCTCTCCAAGATCTTCCATTGGTGGTGGTGTTTCAAGGCCAACAATGTTTTGAAGAGGAGTCTCAACAACATTTACATTTATGCTTGGGGTAATCTTTTCTTCTTTCAATCCCAAGTACTCGAATGCTCTCTTCTTATGCTCAGGTATTCTAAGCAACTCAATGATGGGAACACTCACTTTAATTTGGCTCAATACTTGGGCAATATCATATGGAACACTCTTTGGTAAAACAACATTGGAAGGGAAACAAGAAGGTTCATCAGATGGAGAAGTATTCTTGGCAGCCTGGGCATGAAGAGGACTGATATTTTTGCATGGGACAGTAGGGTTCTTGGAAATTGTTTCTTTTCTAGGATTGTCTTTGGGAATTCTTGTGAGCAAGGGTGTCTTTGGTTTGGCTTGAGGACTAGCTCCTCTAACAACTTTACTTCTAGTATTGTACTCTTTCTCTTGACCAACCACAACATTCATTAACAATTGTCTATCTTCCTCTGAAGGAATACCACCATCATACTTCTTGATCATTAAAGCCCTTAGATATTCAAAGTCATTATTAGGAATTTCAAATGCCTGAACTACATCTACATTAATAGCTTGAGGAAGAGAAAGAAATGATACCCTCTTTATGCAATCCCAAAAGGTCGCAACAGTTCTTGCACTTATCACATCTGTTGATGTTGTTGCTTGTTGTGAGCCTAAAGGGCTGCCCATCATACAAATGTCATCATCCATTTCATTCTCATTATCATCTTCAATAACTTGCTGGTCCATTTCACATGGAGGATGAGGAAGAAAACATCTATCACACCAATCCATATCAGCAATTTCTTGAACAACAACAACCCTTGTAGTTAGAGGGTCAGGCACCACTCTATTTTCACGTGCTTGGGGTTGTCTATTTGTAGATCCAATAGGCCCTTTACCTCTATCATCTTGTATTTGATCACCCCTAGGATGATTGCCAAATCTATCATGGTTTTGAGTTCTTTGTTGTCCTTGTGAACCTTTTAATTCCTTTCTCACCGAGGCTAATTTGTAAGAAATTTCTTTGACTTAAAATTTCCTACCAAAGTCTTGACAACATCTTCTAAATCAGCACCCTTGCTAGCTTGAGGCTTCTCAGGGTTTATCAGCTTCACACCATCCCTATTAAGTGGTTTACCAATAGCTTTAATATTATTTTCAATTTGAAGTGCCATGGTGAAAGCTTGCCTCAAGTTTGTAGGATTTTTCTCTCTCAAGTAATAGGCTGCATTTTTATCAAATGCATTTGCATATTTGATCAAGCAAGATTCATCACAAGGCCTCGAAATGATAGGAAGCCTTCTCAATGTTTTATTGAATCTTGTATTGAAGTCATGGACTATCTCATTTGGGTTCTTCTTGATATTTTCAAATTGAGACAAAGAAATCTATGATCGAGTCTTGTCACCATACTTGTAATCTAAATGCATTTTTATTCTCAGTCCATAAATCAATAGAGTTATCAGTAGAGCCTTGTACCAATCCCTAGCATCTTATTCAAGTGTATGGATAAACAACTTGATATACACATCCTCAAATTCTATCTCAAAATCCCCATCATATTATCAAATAGTTTGAGATCTTTGATCATCAGTAATGGCATTGTTACCTTGGAATTTTGGTAACCTATTTCTCACATCTTGTGGGAAAACATTTGGATAACCATCCATTCCTCCAAAATTTATAGGAACAAAGGTGTTAACAAGAAATGGAGGTCTAGGATGAGCCATATTGTTTGTGGGGGCGATCTTGGAGGTGAAACAATCTTGTGAGGAGTAGTAATGGGTCGATTGGAATAGATGAGTGATCTTTAAAATGACAACCCCCAAAGGCTCTCTCTCTCTTGATAAACTTTAGGAAAATTAGAAACCACAGGAGCAGATTTAGGAGAAAGTTTTTTTAAATACACAAGAAGGTCCCTCACCGATGGAGAATGCAAATCAACAAGAAAATCGAATCGATCTACTTGAAAAAGAATTATAATCTTCAATAACAGTTGCTCTCATTCAAATTCAACTATGGGGATTTCTTTTCTGCAACCAAATCACCAACCACTTTCCACACTCTTCTTCCTTCTAGTTTGAGCTTCTTGATTTGGTGAGAAAATTCTTAGAAGAGTCCTCGATGAAAAGGGATCTCCTTCCTCCAAACTTGAATGATTTAAACAAGTTTCAAATGACAGAGATGTATAAGACAACTGGTATTTCAAGATCCAAACAACATGGAGTCACCACTAAGGATTTCCACCTTAGTTGTGCAAGAAAGCACTAAAATATTTTGTCAAATGTATGCTATGACTGAAAAATTTGCAAGGGTTTAAAAATCAGATCTTCTTCTTCTTAATTCAACCAAAAACAATGCATCCAAATTATATAAATTGTTGGTAAATGAAAAGAGTGCTGAGCTTGAAATATTTTTTACCCAAAACATGCAGATATGAAGTATGAAATGATATCTCAAGAATGTAACAACTCAAATACTTGATCACACAAATGCTCAAACCTTTCAAACACTTCAAAACCACCAAGAAATTCCAAGAACTCCCCGGCAATGGTGCCACTCGGGTGTTGGTATCTAGATTTAATCTCCTTCATAACTTGAACAACATCATGAACTTGCACAAGACACTCAAGGATAGATAGATGGTTTGTATGTCATTTCAGAATGGGAAGCATACCTATCTGCTTGTTTGCATTCAAGATTTGGGGAGTGGATAGCACCTTCAAAAGGGTTTTGATCTAACCCTCATTGTTTTAGGTTGTGCCTATCAACCAAGGCAAGAGAACCTATATTGCAGCCCTTGTATGGTAAAGGAGATGGAGATATCCTTGTATTTTGCACATAGTAAGGAAGATGGCCTTGGAGAACATGATCAATTATCCATTATCTAAACTCAAAGGAGTTGTCACTACTAAATGATGGAAATGCTTTCAAAACAAGGCTAGGACTACTAAAGACATGATGAAACCCTGATATGCTTTATGCATTTTTGTGGAAGGATTGTATTCTTTTGTTGACACACAATGCAAATGCAGGGGTAGTATAGGTAGGATGAGTTAGTTCGAATGAAATTTTGTGGGAGATGCTTAGACAAGTCTAGCTAGGAATTACCAACTTCTTTGAAAACCTTTGCAGGAAATTTACAATACCTACACAACAGGGATGCTTCCAAGGGTTTTAAATGCTCATTCAACCAGGATATGTGCACAAATGGAGGCCCAGATCTGCACTCTTCCACACAACCTTTGATAACCTGCCACAAAAGCTTGAAGCAAAATACCAACAAAGTATCCAGGAATCCCTATTTAATCATGACCTAAGGTGCACCCAAAGGTTTACAAATAGTCTCATTATTCAAGGACAAGTGAAATGATTTTAAATCTATTTATCTTCTATCAGATGAAATCTCTTCGAATATAAGATTGCAAATGCCATTAAACCATCAACAAGAAATGAGACCCTGTATGATCAAAGAGATCCTAAACACAAGATTGCAACATGAGCAAGAAACACAAATTGAAAACATTCTGAGACATAAGTATATGTAAAATTTGCCAAGAGATAACACCACATAATCCAAAATCTAATCAAATACATCAGTAGGGGAATGCTATAAGAACAATCTCAGAGCCTGTTGATGGATTTACAATAAACCAACTCAACATGATGAAATCTGATACAAAATGGAATTAAAATTGGTTCTTAGGTGGTTCTCTCCAGAGAAATGGATTTCTTCTAGCCTTTTTGCTTGAAAATGTTGAGTCTTTTTCTCCCTTCTATCTCCTTTTTTTACAAATTCTTGAAAAATACATTTTATACCTCATGCCAGCTTGGATCCTTGCATCCCAAGCAAATAATATGCTCAGGGATCAAATTTGTTACAAGAAACCTTATCCATTTCATGAAAATGACATTAAACTGTAAAATAGCTCGTAAAATGCCGTGGATACACAACATTTTTAAATATGACATGAATTATGATTCTTATCCATCATAGGGTGACATTTTTGGCATTCAGACATGCTAGCATGCTTTTGCAATCATTTTCCACCTTTTACTTCATCATTTTTCACCTCTGCAACTTTAATTTTCACCTTTCACATTTTTTACAATCTGAATAAAAATTTCATCAAAAACACCATAGGGCACCGAATTAGCTCATAAAAATGATGCCATTGCATTCAGAAGGCTGAGGGGATGCAAAACCATATAAAATTTCATGTGATTTGGTGAAGAAATGACAATTCCAAGCTTCCTGGAGCTCCAATGGCGCAAGAAATGAAAACGCACAACAACCGTTGATTTAAAAATCAACTTTTAATGTTAGCCCTCCACGTGTCCAAGATATTCCCCTTTTTGCCTTTAGACAAGGTGGACATGTGTCCAAACATGATTGGAGTGGGTCCCCATCTTAAAAATGCATTTTTAACCCTTTTTGACCTTTGGAAAATTTTGAAAATTTTCCCGCTTGCCCCTGGACCCGCCACGTGTCCACATGTGGGCCCTACCAAAATCGGGCCAATTTGATGAATTTCGCCACCATTTTGAGAAAAGGAAAATTTTCTCAAAAACTCTGCAGCACTCGAACACCCACTCTCTCCCCTGCCACATGGCGGTCTCCCATTCATCAATGCGGAGCCGACCTCCAAGTTTGCCTTCAACCATCCACGAGCACAAAAACCTCTTGCGGGCCCGTGCTCTCCTTTTTTCCCTTTGCAATGTGCCACGTGTCGCCCCCTGATTGGATGTGGGGGCACACTTCCAAATTTTCTGATGGGGCCACGGATCAATTTTTGACTTTGAGAAATTTCACCAAAATTTGTAAGATTTTCAATATTTCCTCCACGCCCCAAACCTCTGCCAAATTTTGGACATGTGTCCACCTTCAATTGGACACGGGCCTTTGGGCAAAATTTTTCCTTTGTAACTTTGAGCCCAAAAACAACAAATTTTTCTAAGTTCCCGCTTCTCCGTTTGACCTTCCTGGACACGTGTCCACTTTTCATTGGAGGCGGGCCCATTTTTCATTTTTTACCTTGCAAACATAAAGGCAAAATTCATAAATTTTTCCTTTGGCCCTTCTTCCATCTCGCCTCTTGGACATGTGTCTTCCTCTAATTGGTCGCGGGCTCTCAGGCCAAATTTTAACTTTAACATTTTGAAGTTAAAAACTTCAAATTTTTCACAAACTCCGCCCCTCCATGTTGACTTTCCTAGACACGTGTCCATTTCTTATTGGAGGCGGCCTTTGGGTCAAAACTTTCCCTCGACACCTGAAAAAAAACAAAAATTTTCCAAGTCCCCCTTCATCCGCATGCTTCCTATGCCATGTGTCTCCTTCCCATTTGTTACGGGCCTTCGGGAAAAAATTTGATTTTGAGAATTTTTCCAAAATGAAAGCAAAATTCCTAAGTATGACCCACCACCCATCGATCCTCCAGCCAATCAAATTGTGCCACATAGGCACTTCACTGTAGTAATGTGGAGCCGCAGACAAAATTTTCCTTTTGCCAAAAGTCAAAAAGTGACAAGTTATAACATTTTCCCGCACATCCTTGGCCAATAGGAGCCTACCACGTTAGCAATATGTTGCAAAGATAAATTTGACAGGCAGGTGACACCCGTATACCCGTAAAAAATGTAAAAATGCAGAGGATGCCCTGGAAATTAGATTTTTTCACAAGGAATGTAGATTTCTCGGTTTTAAATCAAGTGAAGCATGATTTTACATTATTTTCGACCTGGGGAGCAGGATTTTAACCTCAAATTACTCAGATTCGATCCACTTTGAGTTTTTCATGATTTGGCAAATGGAAAAATGACACAACCCGTATAAATGAAAAAATTAGGGCACAAATGGGGGAAACTTGGATTTTGTTTCAACTTAGGGCAAAATAACCACATCATGAGCATCTTGAAGGCATTCAACTGGAAAAAATGAGTTGCAGATCACCCACTCAAGCAAATAAAACATTTTTGACCAAAAATGGATATAGAAAATTATGGCAAAGTGTGCAAACTTAGAATTTGCACCAACACCATGCACTAATGCCTCGAATTTCAAGTATACACACAATATCCTTTGGCTAGTTATAGTTAAGGTATGTATGGTTTAATAGTTGGAGGTCATAATAATAAGCCCTCGGGGATGGGGTCGAATCCCATCCCCCACGTATCCCCTTTTATTAAGGCTTCACCATACTTGCATTGCAAACAAAGTCCCACATTCGCCACATGGGAGATAAGGAAAGGATTTTATAGTAATTTAGTCAACGTTGAGTTATGGCTTAGGCCACGCTTGACATATCTTTTTAACTTGCTATTTAATGCTCCTCATTTATTGGTTTATCTATTGGCATTGGCTGGCCCATGTGTTGACTTGGTCATCCATTGAGCTTGATCTGTGAACTCACCCTTTAACTCATGAGCTAGATGTGATGACTCGTCATGTAATTTGGTCATGAGCTTGTGAATGTTGAACTTGTGGTGCTACTATGATTAAAAATACGATTGTGTCCCCATCCGATAAAATGTGGACCCCATCGACTAATGGGCCCCCAACCAAGTAAATACCGTGGGCCCCACATTTGACCGCCAAAGACCGAAGACGAAAAATCAAACCTAATTTTTTCTGAAATTCACTTTTCCACGTTTTGATACTCCATTCATCCACTTGGCAAGCCTAGTTAGCATTGTGACATCAACACTATGCAACTTATTTCATTTTTGTATGTTGACACAAAACTTCAATGGGCTATAACTCCTACATAAAAATTTTGTTTGAGCCCGTTTAAAGTGCATTGGAAAGCTCTTGATGAGCTCTTATGTATGCAAGTATTTTTGGGTAGATTACGGACCATTTGGCCTACGTGTATCCTCTAGATCACTCCACCCACCAAAGATCTTTTGGACCAAAACAAGTTTTTTTATTCTCATAATGTATTTGAAGGTACTATTCCTTCATTTTTGCCTTTATCTATACTCTTCTGTCAAGGATAACCTCTCTGTGCAACTTTTCAAGTAATTAGGAGGAAAATCATCAACTGAAGGAACTTGAACTTCTCACCTTGATCTGTGATCATAGGATGATTTCTCTCCCAATATGAGGCCATTTCTTCTAATATAGACCTATCTCTCCCAATATGGGGATGTATCTCCCAACATCGGGTTGTCTCTCTCAAAGCACAGGGGTTGTATCTCCCAATATGGGGCTATCTCTCCCAATATGAGAGTTATCATTTGCATATGATCATTATCTCTAGGAGTGTCTTATGTTTATAATCTCTAGCTAACATCCATCTCCCACATTCACTTACTCTTCATGCTTGCAAAGAGGGCTGAAATTTCTTTATACTATATCCGGGAGGTCTCCTACAACAAAATATTTCTCTTCAAATTGCCACTCTTATAATACTATAAAATAAAATTGCTTTTCTTATCCCAATATGGAGATGTCTCTAATAAGGGGCATAAAAATACTTATTCTCCCAAAATATGAGCTATATCTCATAATACACTAACATGTATAAGAGTACTTGATTTCTCTCTCCTGAGAGGCCGATCGCTCAAACCGGATCCTACAAGCCTAGGTGACGAAGAGATTTCACGAGTCCCTCTTATCTCTACCAACTAACCCTCTTACACTCTTGCTGTCTTTTCTTCTTCTTGGCAAATTCTCTTATCCTCTACTAGTAGACTTTGGCACTTTGTTGGAGAACTCATGGTGCTATGTACTACTTCAGTAGGATAGAATGACACTCTCCCAACCGAGATGTTGTTGTATTCTCCTTGCTATTCAGTTTTTCTCAACAAGGAAAAATACATTGCATATTGCGGTGTTATAACAAATCACCACTTGTACAATTTTCCCTTCTTGGGGTCTTACACTAAAATGTAATATACTTGTATTGTAAATACAATCCCCTTTATAAATGTTTCCCGAATTTGCTACTTACAAAATATGCATATAAACAATTACAAAATACATTGAAAATACCTATTTCAATGAAGTAAAATAATAGTGCTCATTTTGAGTGTTACTCACCATACAAGAAGCACTTCCCATGTTGATTCTGCACCACTTGGTCTCGGGCATGTGCATGGAGATGGGGGACCAAAAACGGCCAACATCCGAGTTTTTGGTCATTTTCACATAACATAGGTGTGTTACAGTTTGTTCGCATTATAATGTGACCATGTAATGAAACAAACAGTTATAATCCAATCACATTATGGCTTGGAATTTCCAAGCCATAACATGCTCACATTATAAAGTGCTTGTGTTATGATGCTTATAACGTGAGTGCATTTTTTTGTGTAAATTTGAATTTTTCACTAAGAAAACAAAACGTGAGCGCATTTTATTTTCTTTGGCTTGGAAACCACCCACCCTTTGGCTTGGATATCTAAGCCTAAGGTTTGGACTATGTAATCCATGAATAAATCTGTGTTTTGCATAAAAATAACAATCTCAAGTGTACGCCCGATTTCTCATGTGTTATAAGACAATATTCCAAAAAAAACATGACTACGACATCAAGCTCTGTTTTAGATTTGTGTCGATGTATTTCTTTCTAAAATCTAATTATTTTAATATTTTCATCCTTAATTTCTTTTAGTAGTGCCTTCTTTTCTTGCTAAAACACATGTATCATTTTTTATAGATAATTTATGATTTTCTCATCCAAAATTTTTAAAAAGGTTTGATCTAAACTCCATTCTACACACACTAAAAATTGATTTTCAACTATTTTTCTCAAAATTAGGGAGTGTACACACAAATATTTCATTTTTGGGATGTGTTCACTTTGAAAATTAGTAAAAATTATATATTCATCCAAAAAATATGAAAAATTAGTGGGACCTCATACATGGTCTTAGCTAACTTTCTACCAAAGGGATTTGTAAAATAGTTTACGGAAATCAAAAAATGGGGGGTGCACACACAACACTATGTTATCTTTTTGACACAAAAATAGGCACACTTTGTGTGCGCACCACATTTGACCTTCTTAATCTCCACCATTTTCAAAAAAAATTAGTAGTTTAGAAACTAGATTTCAAGCACTATGATTCTTATTCTTATCAAATTGTCAATTTTGAGCATATGTATGTCAAATTATTAGTTGAAGTTCAATTTTGCTGATTTCAGGAAAAAAAAAGTAGCCACTTTTGACACCCTTTTGGCCCCCATTTCCATGCACTTACCCTCTCCTCTTAGAAGAACACTTGAGCATGTGCATGTTATACGATCTAGAACAACATGTCTCAATGTTGTTGTCTAACTTGGATAACCTTTGTTTGAAGCTCCCTCTCAATGCGGCGCCTCTTTAGCCATCTTGTTGATGGATGACCCTCTTTAGGTAGGTCCCACTCAATAGGATCTTCATTGGATAGGTGGGATTTTTCACTAGCTACCTCTTAAACTATTGGTGTTCATAACTTTCTTCTTGTTTGTATTCGGATGAAGTTTTTCATGAAGATTCCAACACTTCAACCCAAAGTGGCCACTTATATTACAACAAGTGCAAAAATTCTTGTCCATTTTCTTGAACAAGAATAAAGTGACACTTTTCAACTCAAAGTGGACAACATAAAAGCATATTTTTTGTTTTGAACATATTACGAAAAATGTTGAAGTAAAGGTATATTTGTTTTTATTTTAAGTTACATACTACCAAAACTATGACCCACAATGGGCATTTAGAGAAATTGTGCTCTAAAGAATATATCCTTACATCAACCAACATGATTTGTAATTGCAAAATTGATTGTAAGAGTTGTAGTGGTTTTTTTGGCCACTACCAAGATATTGGTCACGATAATTTTAAATTATATTTTTATACGAATATTTATTAAATATAATTCATTTAGCTATCGAGTTGGTCCACATGCGTGGTTAAAAACATTATACCTAAATTAGAAATGCCTATTGTTGAGAAAGAAATATGGAACCCACAAGAGTTGAGATTTGACGTCGAGTCTCGAATGTTTTCGTCTATTTTAATTGTATTTTACACTTCGTAAAATTGTAAGCTCGCCCCTATTTGACGTGAAAGAACTTGGAAAAGCTGTCATTATCACTATGAGAACATTTAATCTAAATATAAGCGCAATATTACATAGATATTTAAATAACATATTTTATTGAAAATGTGTTTATATCGAGCATACAATCTCTAAAACTTATCTCGAAACTTATAAATAAAGCTAAAACAAATAACATGTTTTTAAATTTTTAAATAAAGAAAACATATTTAATGAGAGATAGATGGGTTGTTTAAAACCTTTTAACGTCATGTATTTTTGATTTGACGGGTGGGATTAGTCATCAAATCTCAAACCCACTTACTTAGCCATGTTTTTCTTGCTTATTTGGTTTCTTTTATTATTTTAATTTTGTATGGTTGTTCACATGTTTTTATCAACTTTTGTACATCCAATAATATATGGAGTTTGTGTCTCGATGCCCGTGAATCTCTCTCATGTCCTTTTTCTTTTTAATAATTTCACTAAACTATTTTGTCCTTAAATATATTTTCATAGAAATCACGTCGTTTGAAATTTAGTATGATGTTTAATATGTAGTGCTTTTTTCCACTTGATTTTCCCATTGTCATACTTTTTCCTCTCCTTATCATAAGGAGAGGAGCCAATTGTTGAGCATGGACCAATACTTGTGAGGGTACATGGAAATTAGGGAGCTAGTACATGTCACTTTCCCACTTACATTTTGAATAAAAAGTGCCTAATAGAATAAGTCACATCAAGTCATTTCACCCCAATTAGCCAATCAAATGATGACAAATAGGTAGAAACAAATATGTGACTTGATTCTCAAGTAATGGTTCACCTTGAATTTTCTTTGTATTTAAAATAACCAAATTTAAATATTAAAAAATATTCCTTCCACATTATTTTAATATTTAAAACAAAATATATATAATAGGGAGAACATAACCTATTAAAGGGTATTTTTTGTTTTGAATTATATGGTATTTTATTTTCTATGTGCACTTAAATAAAGTTGCACAAAGATCGGTTCCTCTCCTTAATACAACACTTTACCCTTTTAAAACCCACCTCAATATATACACAACCATGCTTGGAACCATCAAAACCAAGATTATGGTAACCTAAAAAAATACTTAATATAATTGCTATTTTTATTTCATGATTAATATATCTACAATGTTATGAATCAAAAATTTTGTATTATTTTTTTATTTTTTCAGTTATTAATATTGACATTTGAAATATATAATTTATTTAAAATATAAATATAGAAAATGATTGAAATTAGTATTGATTGTTTTAATAAGTTTGAGATCTTATTCTCACCTTCATTTCATTTTAGACAATTACAAATGACATATATATGTCATGTCACACATTGTTTACCTCATGTGTATCCTTTCAAATCATAGATGGACCACACACCTCACATCTATCAATCACAATTTTATATCGTAAAGACTAAAATCACAATAAAAAAATTCCAATATATATAATTAAAAGCAAATCCGTTTAGGAGTAATATTTCAATGAAACAACCTTATCTATTATAATTAATTTTTCATAAACAAATTTAAAGTACTAGCTATTTCTCAATGTTATTTTTTAAATTCTTCATAAGAGTACTAATTTATCAAAAACATTTATTAAGGGTAAACTCTTTTAACCGAATTCATAGACTAGGAAAACTTTTCTCTTGAGCTTTGAATTGGTGTGTGGTTACAAAAGAGGGTCCATTCCCAATACCCATTTCACACCAACAACAACCCACAAAACAAAGAAATAAAAAAATCTAACCACATAAAAGAACAACAATATTAATAACACCAAAAGCAAGAAAAATACAAGCAAACACTAAAACAAATAAACAAACCCACATTAAAACCCTTATAATATTTTTTTGTTAGGGTGCCCTCTACTTCTTGTTATGTCTTCTCCTTTATTTGATATCTTTTTTTTTTGATCTTACCTTTATGGTTAACATGGGTCCCTTTTCATGACTAGTATTAGTTTTCTCTCGAATGTTAGATAAAATATGTCATGGTTGGGTGTTTTAAAGGTTAAATCCTTCAATCTAGTTCATGTTTTCCCTTTCATGGGTTTCATGATTGCTAAGTCTTTTAAAGCCATTATAGCAGTTTTCTCTTTTTTATGTGGACAATGGTTAATTTGTTAACCCTTTTACAAGGTTCACAAGTGCTTGCCAACATGCTTTTAAAGAAATTTTGTGTGTTCATCCTTCTATAGGGTTATGATCCGAAAATGGGAAATTTATACAAGCTATGCAACAACATCTCCATTTTCGAATACTTAATCAAAATTCTCAATTTTCCTATAATCATTAAAAAAGGTATTAACTTGATCTAAAATTGATGTGAAATTTAAATAACTCTATTTCACCAATCTCGAACATTTAATAACCCATTTCTCAAGTTTCGTATTTTACGTAAAAATTGGCATAGTAAATAAAAACAACATTGAAATTGAATTCAAACAAGGAGCAAGTGATAAAAACAAATAATGACATAAATCAAATTAGTAATAGAGTTCACCCTTGTTGGCTACATCTTTGGGTTTGAAAAATATTTAAAATGCTCTATTGATGACGGAAGAACGACCTTTTGTACAAATATTACATCAAAAATGCATTAATGTAGACACAAAATCTATGCACTTGGGTACATTTCTAGGTCCTAAAAGCATGTTAACATTTACATGATTCCTAAGCAAGAAAACTAGTAATTGACAACTCCCTTTAGCCTTTTGTTTTGTCTTCTACACTTTTATTGGCTTTATACATCTTGCACTCTTGCCGACATTTGATTGTTTTATTTTTCTATGGCCTCGGACACTAGCACCCAGTTGGGACACTAGCGTCAGTGCTCTCTGTCCTCTGGGTGCTCATATCCTTCTTTACCTTTTTATTATCCTTTTGGACCCCTTTCGCTTCTTGATTACTTTTTACTACTTTAGGTCGGCCTTCCAGTTGTCAATTATGAAATTCAAACAAGGGAATCATATAAATACACAGTTATGTTTTCAAAATAAGGGACCAAAAACTAAGCATTACATACTATCACCTAAGCTTACATCCAAAGGCACAAAATCACTTCAAATCATCCATTTAGCACACTCATTCAAGGGACAAGGGTTGCATTCTTCTTGCATACACAACATAGGAGGGGAAGTTTATTCTATTTCATCTCACACATTTTATACATTTGCTACATTCTAGATCTATCTTGTTATCATTTGTGCAACTTGAATAAGGGCATCCTAAGGCATCATTACACACACTCTCACATAAAACTACATGGAGTCTAAAATGTAGTGCAACACTCAGTACTAAGTTCACTATTTTGGTGACCACTTGGGGTCGATATGACTCCATATTATGAATCTTTTTATTAGATTTGATGTGGTTTATGGACATGTGCAGGTAGAAAACTTGTTTTGTAGGTTACATGTACATTCAATGATCAAGGAGCAAAACTAGAGAGACAAATAGAGACGAGAAACAAAGCTCCTCTTGCATAGAAGAGGCTAGATATGGATCATTCACATAGACACTAGCACCTGGGCACTCCATTCCTCCAAGTGGGCACTCCTGTCTAACACATTCTTGAGTTTTAGAACCTCCAGCAAGCATTGATGACAATCTATTTAGTTTGTTTCAGTTATTCACCCACCCAACCCACTTCTAGATCGCTCGAAAATCAACTTAAGTCACTTTATCTCCTTCTCTTTCTCAGGGTTTTGTATTTTTACATGTTTGTTTACTTGTGTCTTATTGTATATTAGCATTTTTACATAATTCATTATAGTAGTTACTCTGCAACTAGATTTAATTCCATTTATATTAAATCATTTGGTGAACCCCACTCGTGATCAAACATTTGGATCCTTATTTTTATATTCTATCTAATATTCTTTCATGGATCCTAAAGTCTCCTTGTACCAATTGCTTCAAATGCACCCACCTTGCAAAGATGTTATCCATAAATCCCTAAACACTATGTACCTCCATCGCCATATGCCACCTGCACAAGTAAGTGTCATTTTCAATCATCTCTCCAACGACTCTAGCCTTAGTGATACCATAATCAATCAATCCATTTGCAAGTCAATTCAAACTTTACATTGTTTATTTCAAGATAAAATTTAAGCAATGGAAACCATGATTACATCTCTCACCTCTGAAATCCAACATCTTAAGGATACTTCTCAAGCCCATGCTAGTTCTTCTTCTACACCTCATCCTACTCTTATGTTTTCTACATGTGCTCATATAAGTGAACCCTAAGTATTACCACTACCAAAGCACCTCTCAATTTTGATCTAAATTCTAAGCAACATGATATTCTTCCTGAGATCCTCAATCACCAGTTGATCAACTTGCCAACTACTCATTGTTACCCTCCTTATCGACTTTCCAAATACATAGGTCTCCCATTTTGTAATTATCATAGACTTAATGGACATCATGAAAATGATTTCTATGCTTTAAAATGAAGAATTAAGCACCTTGAGCATCAAGGTTTTATTTCATTTACTACACAACCGTCTACTACATGATTATCTAAATTTTATAAATCCAATTGGGATCCCAAATCTAATCCTTCCATGTCTAATGAGCATCATGCCATAGTTACTAATGTTCCTTCTCTGGTTAGTTCAAAGCTGCCTATCCAACCCAATGTCATACCACCTATCACAATCGTACACTGTCACCTCCTATTAATTCTTCTAGAACGTTACCCATTCCAACTAACTAAAATCCTTTTAAAATTCATCCTCCATCCTCTCCTCCTATCAAGTATTCTATAACATTACCCATTCCAACTAAGCAACCTCCTTTAAAAATTCTTCCTCCATCCTCTCCTCATATCAAGTCCTCTACAACGTTACCCATTCCAACTAAGACAACCTCCTTTAAAAATCCATCCTCCATCCTCTCCTTCTATCAACTCCACTACAGCGTTACCAAATCAACAACCACCAACCAAACAAGACCAACCAATTCACCCTATGATAACTAACCTCTTTAAACTTCCTCCTGTCAACCCACAATCCAACCCTGGTCCTACTCTTGCTTCTACCCCTTGTCGTGACAACAATATACTTTCTTATGATACATTTCAAACTTTGTCACCATTGTAATGTCTCTCTTACATCGTCACATAGATCTCCATCACTCACACACTTGGGGGCATCGTACTTTCTCCCCCTTCCATCAATATCAATTGTCTCTAGTGTCCACTATCACATTTCATGTTCAATGCTTCATGACTAATATTTCTCAACACTCATACACCTTTGGTACACACGTTGTACCTTCATTACTTGCTAATGCGCTCTCGTGTTATGCTTCACACTTGACTATTGAGGGAATGCTTCATCAATGAACCTCACATCACATATTTTTCATTCTCTGTGCTTCATGATACATATTTTATAGCATCTACTCTCACCCAACACACTCATTACCTAATGACACATTCTTGTGATATGATTCATTTTTTACTGTTGAGGGAGCATTTATAAATTAACCTCATCTCATATGCATCCAATGGGGGAAACACTTCTCCTATCAATGTACACCTTGCATATCACACCATCACACTTGCATAACATTTGCATATCTTGGTTACATTTACTATTTTCATCTTCTTCTACTTACATGTTACAATTTTTATTACTATGCTAGCCAAATTCTTAGTATTTTATTATATTTTTATCATATACACATGCATGTTCACTTGGTATTTGGAAGTGAATGTAGATCTCTTACAACTCCTTACATGATGCATGATGCTTGACACTGAATCCCTTTTCAGTCCTTTTGAGGCTCCTGGGGCATCTACCTTGACTACTCTCACACACTACAAGCTTTATTGTTTCTTCATTTAGTACTACTTCTTATTAGCACTTTCTTGTCACTTGATATATACACGCTTTGACATACTTTTTATCTTTATAACATGCTAATGGGTGCTTCATGTGTAATATTTTTCTTGTAGTACTATATACAACCATGGTTATATGTTACATTTTTCTTGGTATTGTATGGTATTGTTTGCAGGCCATGCCCTATGTATTTTTTTTATCATTGTAGGATTTTGGTTACTTAAGCCCTAATTGTCTTGTGAAATTGTGAGTGATGTCCCATGTATGAAATTTGATTTTCGCAATCTATCTTGTCTTCTTACTTACTTGTTACATTATCTTATTTTTCATGCTAGCTAATTTACTACTATCCCTTTTTATTAGCCTCTCTTATTTACACATGTCTTGGTTTCTACCATGCACATCCCCTACCCTTTGTAGGTATCCACTTTAGATATGCATATCGGATCATGGTCCTTTCCTATGGAACACATTATCTTGTAGTCGTCGTGTGTACTCCAAACGAGGGGGTATCTATTGGGTGAAAAAATAACCCCTACAACAGCTCAAAGCTACAATACATATCATCACAATACAAAATCAACATAGGAATACAGTCACAGAAAGGTCCGTAATAGACTTGGACCTCACACACAGAGCAAACACTAGTGCCCAGTAGTAGATAGTAGTGCATGCCACTTGTGTCCTCCCCTAGGTGCTTGTGTCTTGGGGAAAACAATCAATTTATCATATCATCATAATCTTCAATAGATTTCAAAATAGTTCTACAATTAATAGCACTTGCCTCTAGTGATATAATTTGGTTTATCATTACATTTCAGTTATAACCAAAACACTGGGACTAATTAGGACTAATAAGAACAAATCGGGACGTACCATCTACAGTGGTGCTTATTCGGGAAGCATCATGGAAGGAGAGAAAAGATAGAAATATTTCCACAACACTCTTATCTTGGCGCAAGATTTCCCAAAAAACTCACACTTAGCGTGAGATTTCCCAAAAAAATCACACTTGGCATGAGATCACCCAAAAAGTTGCTCTTGGTGTGAGATCACCCAAAAACCTCACCACCGGAAAAAAATCAGCAACATCTCTAAGAAAATCAAGATAATTCTCTATCTCTTACATTCTTATACATCAAGTGAACACTTTCCAATTACATACTTTCACACTTTTACTTACTTGTACACATGTTACTATGATTTCTCATATACAGAACTTTGACTATTATTTCTATCTTATTTTGCAGTCTATCCTTAATACAACGAGGAGAAGCTCACATTAGAAAACACAACATACTAATACACATACGCTTCACCCCTAGGGTCCACTTCCCCTTCCTAGTCTCCATGTTTCATATTATGGTCACTTCACACTTCACTTGTCCTCTCAAAGACGCTATCGACAACACTCTTCTCTATAAGATCATAAGGTACACATCTTCTATATACTTTATGTTATATAGTATTCATTCAATAGTATAAATTGGGGATAATGTAGACACAATTGTTAGTATATACATTGTGTAGATAATAATTACATTTGGTAATTATTATTATATTAGTAATTTGTTTTTAGTTGATTAAAACAACTAATAACGAATGTTTGTTGAGTTGTTTGGTTATTCTACAAACAACTCACGAGATTATTATTTGTTAGTAGAGTAGTTTCCTAATTTATAGGAAACTATGTGCCTATATATTTGTAAGTGCATCCTATGTAATTGATCCGGAATGAATATAATATAATAACATTCTTCCGTGTATAAATCAAAACAATTTTATTGAGAAAATCTATGACATTTATTATATTTGGTATCAGAGTGAAAATTGGAATGTAAGAGCAGATGGAGGAATGAAATAAAGCTTGGGGAAAATTTATATATTTTCTTGCCCCGATTATGGAATCTCTTCACGGAAATCTGTTCGAGATTAGATGAGTTTGAGTAGGTATTTTTCATTTAATTCATGCAAAATTGTTGTTTTCTAATCTCTTTTGCATTAATCCATCTGCACACCTCTACTCGCCACAAATCTTCTTTTTTGGATTTGGCCTCGAACTCCCAGGTTTCTACCCAACTCGCATTTGTTAAAATTTTCATTTAAATCGAAGCATACTCGACCAGGTCTCAAATATAAAATTCTTCTAAGCGGGTGCGTGCTTGATAGATCTGTGTGATATAGTTTTTGTAAGTCTTTACAGTGGACATTCATCAAAACACTGTACACAAATGTAATTGTTTGCATCTGAAAGAAATATCTAGTCCCTTTTAGCATTTGGCAACATGCAAATCCACAGGTCGATCCCTATAATATTTGAAATTCCTTCCAGGTGTCAAAGTATTTCATCTGCGGGAGAGTATTATTTGCAATTAAAGATCTAATTTTGAGGTCGATTTTCCTGAAAAAAGGCATTTTGGAGGAGGAAACGTGATTATCAGATCTATCAGAGGAGATTAAAATTATTCTTTTTTATCTACAAACCATGTAGGCCTTCTCATTTGATCCTCTCTCTGCCTATTTATCATCTGCCCACGTGGAAGAAACTATTGTGAATCGCTGCCATCTTGACAAGTAAAGGGAACTACAAAGAACAATTCTTATTGATGCAAGTGGGAATTCTATCACATGTGAGTAAACAAATTTGAAAAAGGCTCTCAGGTACCTAATTAAAACATGAGTCAATAAATTTTTATTCTCCATTCAAAATGTGGTGATATTAGGTAGTTCAATGTTTTTTAAGGATAATCTTATGTTTTAGTTGTCTCATTGTCAAGTATTCTAGTGTGTTTCGTAGTCATTAATCATTTCATTTTGAGTCAGGTACATCATTAGAATCTGGTCAAATATGAACTATTGTCCTCAAAGCGTTAAAAATAGTCTCATTGTGTAAGTGTCATAAAGTCATTTGTGAGTTATTATTAATTATTTTTAGAGTTATCAAGATTGTCCATTGTGTTGAAATAAAATATTGTTTTTTTGTCCAAGTCAAAATCTAGCCGAGTCTTCTTATCCGAGTCAAAAGTGTCGTCATCAAAAGTTGTGTCATTGTAAAAAGTCTATAAAACAAAAAAATTGCCTTACGAAGATGCATTTTCAATGCTACCCGATGTCAGAAAATAAGTGTTTCACATTGTGGGAGGGAAGAAAAGAATAAATCCAATGTGGAAACTGTTGAGCTTCAACATCTAATTTGTTGAGTAAGCAGCATCATTCGATGGAGGATGGAGGCACAGGAGGCAGGAGGTTGATCAGCGACCTCTCGTCAGTCACTAACGAAGGGGCCGCATGAAGCTGTGGTGACAGTGTGTGTGTGAGCTTTCTTTCATTTCAGAATTGTAGTTTGTTGTGTGTAGTATGATTTCAGAGTTCCTGTTTTGAATAAGTGAAATGTTCACATTGAGGGGGGGAACATGGTCTCATTGTTCCATTTCCATTATGTTTTATTGTTCAGTTTTGAAAGCAATATTTCCTACATGATTCCCTTTTGTAGAGACATTGTATAATATTGATCAAAAAGTATTGTAGCAATCATGATGTGAAGGTTTTTGGTAAACTAGGAAAACCAATTGAGACGGTTTTTGGTAAACCTGTAAAACCAATTGTGTAAGGTTTTTTGGTGAACCTGCAAAACCAATTATGTAAGGTTTTTGGTGAACTTGCAAAACCAATTGTGAAAGGTTTTTGGTAAACCTGCAAAACCAATTGTGAAAGGTTTTGGTAAACCTACAAAACCAATTGTGAAAGGTTATTAATACACTGCAAAACCAATTTGGCAAGGTTGTGGTAGAAGCCGAGAAAACCATCGGTGGAAATGTGCGTTGGCACATGTTCAAGTTTTTTGCAAGCCCGATGTTGCACATTTGCGGAGTTGATCATGAGCACACTAGAGGTGGCACGCTACAATCAAAGAATGAGATATATTGAACCATGTAAACACTAAGGGGGGGAATGTTAGGAATTAGTATTTACATTGTGTAGATAATAATTACATTTGGTAATTATTATTATATTAGTAATTTGTTATTTAGTTGATATATAAAACAACTAATAATGAATGTGTGTTGAGTTGTTTGGTTGTTACAAACAACTCACGAGATTAGTATTTGTTAGTAGAGTAGTTTCCTAATTTATAGGAAACTATGTGCCTATATATTTATAAGTGCATCCTATGTAATTGATCTGGAATGAATATAATATAATATCATTATTACGTGTATAAATCAAAATAGTTTTATTGAGAAAATATGTGGCATTTATTATAACAATATATATGTACTTGGGTATATTTCTAGGTTCTAAAAGCATGTTAGCATTTACGTGATTCCTAAGAAAGAAAACTAGTAATTGGAAACTCCCTTTAGTTTTTTTTTTTTTCTTCTTGCACTTGTATGGATTTATACATCTTGTACTCTTACCAGAATTTAATTGTTTTATTTTTCTATGGCTCAGGACACTAGTGCCCAATTGGGACACTAGCACCGGGAACTCTTGTCCTCCTGGGCCCTCTTGTCATTCTTTACCTTATTCTTATCCTTTTGGGTCCCTTTCACTTCTTGATTACTTTTTACTACTTTGGGTCAGCCTTCTAGTTGTCAATTACGAAATTAAAATAAGGGAATCATATAAAAACATAGTTATGTTTTCAAAATTAGGGACTAAGCACTAAAAATTACATAATATCACCTAATATTGCATCCAAAGGAACAAAGCACTTCAAATCATCCATTTACCACACACATTCAAGGGAAAATGGATGCATTCTTTTGCATACCTAGCATAGGAGGGGGAGTTTATTCTATTTCATTCCACACATTATATACATTTGACACATTCTAGATCAAGCTTGCTATCATTTTTTCTACTTACATAAGGGCATCATTACACACACTCTCACACAGAACTACATAGAATCTGAAATGTAGTACAATGCTTGGTTGATTTGAAAAATAATCAAGTTTTTATCTACCTGATCTTGGACCCTTATAGGCTTTAATTATTTGCCAATAATTTTCTCCTTTTCAGTAATCAATTTAAAAATTAATGCAAGACAATAAAGACAATTGCATAATGATTGATTACGGAGTTTGGAAATTGCCTACGTCTCTAAGGGTTCTTTCGAACCGTTCCACTAGTCAAAACTTGTAAGTTACAATAGTACTTTCACAAGAAAACCTAATGGAAACTATTAAGAACTTGCTTAGAAGAATAACCAGACCTTCAGAAGACAAGGGTGAAAAATAGCACCCTGACTTCCCCTTTCTGGCATATTTAGCAAGCTCGATGGCACCAACTCCATTGTTCAAAATCCTCGATTCTCGATCGGCCTTCCAGATGCTTCGTAACGCCCTATGGCACTCCGGTTGATATTCCAGGATTCACAATAATTTGGTGTGGTGCTATGGGACGACTAGGTAGTATTAATAACTCCTAGCCACAATAATTTTAATTTACTATTACCTATAAATAATAGGTCAATAACAATTAAAATAATAATGTCTAAATAAATTAGGTCTTCACAAAACTATGCCCATGACAACTAACTCTCCTCTTGGCTCGCTCTCTGCCTTTCCGAGCTCTAGGAATGAGCTTCTCCATTGCATTGTGTGTCCATTACAAAGGAATGGGTTCCCTATTTATACAAAAATAGGGCCCTTAAAATAATGCCTCAAATATTATCTAAGGCTAATATTAGCATAGCCCGTAGCAAAATAAATGGGATAGGCTTATCTCCATTTTGCATATTTTAATGGGCTAATTACCCATGTTGGCGGATTTGCATATTTAATTGGGATAAAATCCCCACATTAGCCTCCTCCACCATTTTCCATGCATGCTAAGTGGATGTATTAAAAATAGGAGGTAATATCCCACATTTTGGGGAGAAGATAATGTTAAAGGCTTATTAAAGCCTTTTCACATGGGTTTTAAAGTGGTCAAAGGACCACTTGGGCATAACCACCCCCACCTTATTCTCATGTGGATTTCCATGCCTAGCATTTGCATGCCCCCTACCAAGTGTTTAAAATTGTGCCCTATCATGGCCGTCAAAAGGCTTCCAACACGTCAGAAAAGTGCAAGCAAAAATTTGCCCCATAAAAAAATTCAAAATCTAAAAACTATTTGACAATAAAGAAGGTCCACGTTTATTTAAAATTTTCATCTGAAGGGAAACATATAATAAGATCCGGTCAATTTTGATTTCATAAAAACGTCTAGAAAAACTTGCATTACATTTAAAATTAAATATTCTTCGGCATCGTATCTGGTAGTGGGCATTTATTTATTTATTTATTGGTAGTGGCCCAGTCACCAGTGGCAGTGGGTGAAATAGGGGGTTGTAACCTTGCACAGTGGTAGCGTGTGTGCATTTTTATTGATGTGCAAAAATTGTTACCTCACATTTTTTTTTCTCCATGTAGACATTTGAATGTTCTCTGGCATTTTTCATGAGTTCTTCATTGGTGCGCAAGTCTTGGAATCTTCATGGGCTCTAGTTTTCAATGCATTCTTGGTTTTTTTGTTGGATGGGTTCAAATCTAATTCTTGTCTTCTTGCCCGGGATTTTTCTCCTCTCCCAACATGACACAACAACAAAATTTTATTCCAACCTTCTTTGCATGAGCTTGGTTCTTGTCTCTCTGGATTGTTATTCAATCTCTTTCCATAACCATTGCCTTCCAAATGAGATGGCCTCTAAGTGGCTCTGGTGCAATCCATATGGCATCACAGTGGCACTGCAGCGACTCGGCGAGTAATCAAAGTGGAGGTAGAATCTGTAAGTTGTTGGAATGATTTTAGAAATTTATTTATTTATTGGTAATGGAGTTAATCACAGAAAAACTTAACTCGGAAAAAAGTTAAGAAAAACTTGCATTACATTTAAAATTGTTGTTTTTATTTTTGTGAAAGAAGTTTATTTTTATTTGTTTATTATAAGTCCTACTCAACTGTGCTTTCATAATATATTGTCTGAAAATGGACAGAAAACTTATTTGGTGTTGAACATTGAACTTTGAGGGAGTGGATGCTTTAACGAGGAGTAGTTCACCAAGCGTGAAGAGGTAAGGAATATGAATTCATGACCCTTTGTTAGTGCAATCTTATATTTGAGATTTTAGTGTTGCATGATTATACAAATTATTCTAAATTATTTCTTAAATATTCTCTAATCTCTAATTCTAAATTGTCAAAATAATACACAAAAATTCATGTGAAAACACTATTTTGATATTTTTATAATTATTTCATTGGAATAGGTGACAAGTGTCATGTAAGTTGTGTGAGAAAATGGCTTCCATTGGTCGTCCAAAGAAGGATAAAAATAATTGTCACTTGCTGATGCGTTTGGCATCTCTTGGCATTCTAGTCAACCATGTGATTCTCAAAATGAAGAATTTGATATTCTTGCACAAGAAGAACACGAGTTAGATGGAGCAAAATTTGTGGAAGAGGAACACCCATCAAAGAAACCTAAAAGGACATTCAAGGCCAAATGGAAAACAAGATTTCCATGGGCTTATGCTATAAAAGACTATAATGGTGTAGAAAGGATAAAATATTCTTGGTGTGTCAAATATAAGAGAGATACTCCATTTGCTAAAGATGGAAGCACCACCCTTCAAGCTAGTGGCCTTCTTACCCATGCAGAATCAGAGCCTCATAAATTTGCATCACAACATTTGGAGGGAGAAAATAAACAAAGTAGCATTCCAATCACTAAACACATAGAACTCATGGTAGATGCTGAGAAGGAGAGAATCATATCAGTGATGGAAAATATGTATTTTGTTGCCATACATGATTTATCTTTGGAGCTCTATAAGCCGATTTGTGACTTGAACAGGTATAAAGGAACTCCACACATGCCTCTCACAGATGAATATTCTGCATATACAAATACAACATCTGGAAAAGAGTTTTTACAAGCTGCTAAGGAGGTTTACTAGAAAAAGTTGAAAGATGAGATATTTCATAGTCCATTTTACTCTATTTTAGTTGATGAAAGCACTGATCATACTATGGAACAACATTTGATTGTTTATATTACATACTTGACAAATGGAGGCAGAGGTCAATGTGTAACAAAATTTATAGACTCCTTGAAATAAAGGATGGAACACTCAAGCTATGTATGATGTTGTGGTCACTCTTTTGACAGAGATGAATTTATCCTTAATGAAGTTAGTTGGATTTGGATCTGATGGGGCATCTTCCATGAGGGGAATTCGTGAAGGTTTTTCCACAAAGCTTCGTCGAGATGCTCCTCATTTATTAGATATTCATTGCATAGCTCATCGAGAAGCATTAGCAGCAAATGATGCTTCATCTTATTTTCCAGAGTTACAGTTTATTGATAAATTTGCAAATAAAATATATTCATGGCTTGGAAAATATGTTAAAAGACATGGAGCATTGAGAGAGTTGATGGAGTCATTTCAAATCAGCAGGTTGGAGGTGTTACAAATTCATCAAATTAGGTGGCTTTCTAGAGGAAAGGTCATGGAAAGACTTGTCAAACTCATTCCTGCTTTGTTGAAAGAATGGGAATTAGAGGAGAAAAAAATGTATGATTTGGCAACAATATTTCAGGTACAATTTTGCATCCATTTACTTGCAGATGTACTTACTGAGTTAAATAAGTTGAATAAAAAGTTTCAAGAGGATCATATTGACATTACTTCCATTGGGACTACATTAGATATCACAATTGACATGCTTCGTAGGAGATTTCAAAGAGGCATATTTGGGGCAGGTACTCTACATACATCATCTTTTCTAACTAGGGCACAAGGAGGATCTCTTGAGTTTGCAGATGGAACAGGTACATTACATGTACATGCATTGAAATTTGAGAGCTTGCCTAAGTCACAAAGATTAGGGATGCTAGATGATTGCATTGAATTGGGAAAAAGCTTTATAGTTAAGGTAATTGATTCTCTTGATACAAGATTCACAGATTTACCTATATTTAATGCTGCTAAATTTTTTAGTCCTCGTAATTACTATGAGGAGACAAAAGATAGATACGAGTCAAACAAAAAGATGGTTAACATCTTTATGTGACAAATTTAGTGTTGGAAACTCACCTATTGTGGATAGTGTTAAATGTTTGGGTGAGATGGATGAATTTATTTGTACTATTTATAGATCATACCCAAAAAAACATATGTTTGGAGCATGGGATCTATGTGGCGGTGAGCTGAATGGTTTGAAGGGTTTCCATGTTTGATGCAACTTTGGCAAGCTATTCTTGTAATTCCAGCAAGCACAGCCGTATGTGAAAGAGGGTTTTCAAAGTTAAATAGGATAAAGAATGATGATAGATCTAGGCTTTCTTTGAGCACATTGGATATGCTAATGTTTCTATCTCTTTGTGCACCTCATGCTCTAAATGAGGTAGATTGGAATGCTATTTATGATGCATGGAAGAATAAAAAGGCTCAAAACCGCTTCCATTAGACAAATAGATGGTGAGTTTTTGGAAGTTCTTTATATAAAATATGTTCTTCATTATTTTTATTTATAAAAATATTTTCTTTGCAAGTTTAGATAAGTGTTTTCAATATTTAATTACTAATTTAATAAATTTTTTTTCAAAATAATTAATGAATACTTGTCAAGAACATTTGACTCGGTCTAAATAAAGGTTTGAATGTTGATCAATTTGTCTTGTAATGACTTGTATCTCATTTTGTGTTTCAGGTATTTTCTTTTGTGAATGGAGCCTAAAAAATGTGTTGGTGATATGTTTTGCTCACATTGAGGTGAACACGAGAAAAATTTCTATTTAGATCACATAAATTTTTTGGTAGTTTGATATTTTTCTTGATACTATTTATTAGATGAAACATGAATTTTTATACAACTAATTATTTTTTCTCTTATATTTAGCAAATTAAATTTGAGTAAAAGAACCTTGTGTTGTCATTAATTTTTAGGCTCATCATGAGTGTTAAAATTTTAGTTTGTCACTTTGTAATTCCAATGTCGATTAGAGAGTTTAATTTTAAATTTTTTATTGGATCTCACAATATAACTTATTCATTACATTATTTATGAAATGGAATTTTGACATTTTTAATTTGTAAAATCACCCATTTAAAAAATAAAATCTCTCTTTGTAAAAAGTGTTCAATTTTTGTGACATGTATGATTGATTTACTCTTTTCATATAAAGTGTGAAATGATTATACTACTTTTCATCATTGAAGGGTTGGTCCAATATTTGCCCTTCACAATGAAATTGGGACTAGCCCTTCAAATTTGATCATTGCCCCCTACCACCGCACTCACCTCGCTCTACGTGGAAGCATAACATGTTGGCGGTTTATGTGGGTTTGGAGGATTATGTGGTTATACTAATGTTTGAACATATATATATATATATATATATATATATATATATATATATATATATGCGTGGCATTTGGAAATAATGTATGGCAAATAATTACAAAGTAATATGAAATTTGACCCACATGATATATGATGAATAAGACCACCTGTCGACTCGCGATTGGAAAATCAAACGAATTCGATTCATGGTGGCAAGTCACGTGGTGGCTTGTGGACCCACCACATTGGTGATAATACCATAGTCCACACGGCGGTCGAGCTCCCCTCCGTAACAAAAGTTGAGCCTCTTGTTCCGATGAGCAATCTTTTACGACCATCGAAGATCGGAGATTGAAAACCAACAAACAACTCCCTTTTCCTTTTCGCCACGTGTTGATTGAACTTTTTTGGACATATCTAGAACTCCCGATGTTTGTTTCTTGCGTTCTCACAGTTGATGGAAAGCTCTCAAAATGATATTCTACACTAACACAATTTAGGGATTTTTAGGGAACTTTTGAAAATGATCCCCGATCATCGGTACTAAGTGCATTCTTTGGGTTATCAGGGTCAATTTGAATCCACATTATGTATCTTTTTATTAGATTTGATGTGGCTTGTGGACATGTATATGTAGACAACTTGTCTTGTAGGTTATAGGTATATTCGGTGATCAAGGACCGAAACTAGAGAGACAAATAGATACTAGAAATGAAGCTCCTCCTACACATAATAGGATAAATATGGATCATTCACATAGACACTAACGCCCTAAAAGCAGACACTAGCACCCAAGTATTCTTTTCCTCTTGTGGGTTTTCCCATCGGCACATTCCTAAATTTTAGAACCTCCATCAAGCATTTATGACACTCAAATTAGTATATTTCAACTATTTACCTACCCATATCATTTCTAGACCACTCGAAATTAGCTAAGTCACACTATATCCTCCTCTTGCTTAGGATTTCATATTTATACATGCTTGTTTTCTTACGTCTTACTGTATATTAGCATTTGTACATCATTCATCATAGTAGTTACTCTACAATTAAATTTGATTCCATTTATATTAAATCAATTGAAGGCTTGTGAGAAATACCTTTGCTTTGCCTATGTTCTAACCTCTAATAAAGCTATGGTTCTGTCTTAGATGGCATTCCCATGCATATAAAAACTCTCTCCTTAAAAAGGGATATATTACTCTGTAATAACAAGATCTCTCCTGTAACAGGATATACAATATCTCCTTTCAAGGGAAAAAAATCTTTCTTTAAAGAGAGGGTATCTTGCTCCATAATAATGGATATTTCTCCCTACAAGGGAAACATTATTTAATTAGCATCTCTCTACAAAGAGGCTACATAATTTTTTCTCTCACTTAAAAAGGGGGCCTACATAACTCAAGGTTTAACCAATCTCTCTAGCCACTTGTTTACCAAAAATTCGACCATTCAATTAATACATTCAAACTTTTATTGTGATTGAAGGCAAAAATTTGAAGTATATACACCATATCATTTAGCTAATTATAGTCAAGGTATGTGTGGTTTAATGGTTGGAGGTCATAATAATAATCTTGGGGGGATGGGGTTGAATCTCATCCCCTACCTATCACCTTTTATTAAGGCTTATCCACACTTTCATTGAAACAAATTCCCACATTCGCCACATGGGAGATAAGGAAAGGATTTTTATATCCTTGTGATCGGTTGTGAGTTCGGTTTAGGCCACACTTGGCATGTCTTGTTTGACTCACTATTTGATGCACATTAGTTGTTGAGCTATCTATTGGCATTGGTTGGTTAGAGTGTGTTGGTTTGGTGGCCAATGTGTTGACTTGGTCATCTGTTGAGCTCAATCTGTGAACTCACCTTTGGCTCAACGAATGTACTAGTTGGATTCGATGCATTGGTAGTGAATAAAGCTCGGTGATAACTCAATTGAGCGGTTTTAATGAATTGTCATGTAACTTGGTCATGAGCCTACCAATGTTGAACTCATGGTGGTACTATGATAACAAGGCGGTCGGGTCCCCTCTTCATAAAAAGTGGACCCCACTGGCTAATGGGTCCCCAACCAATAAAAAATTTGGGCCCCATATTCGACCGTCGAAGACCATAGGCAACAAACATTTTTTCTTCTGAAATTCACTTTTCCACACATCAATAAACCATTGCAACACTTGGCAAGAAGAGTTAACATGGTGACATCAACACTGCATACAACTTGTTTCATTTTTACATGTTGACACAAAAATTCAGTGGGTCATAATTCCTGCATACAAATTCCATTTGGCCCCGTTTAAAGTGTGTTGGAAATCTCTTAACAAGTTATTTTTTATGTAATTATTTTTAGGTAGATTACATACCATTTTACTTGTGGGTATCCTCTAGAGCACTCCTAACTGAAGATATTTTGGACCACCAAAAGTTCATTTTATTCTCTTAAAGTACTTGGAGGCACTAATCCTTCATTTTATGGATTTCTATATACTCTTTTGTTAAGAATAATCTCTTCTTGTAACTTTTCAAGTAATCAGGAGAAAAATTACCAAAATAAGGAACTTCAATTTCTCACCTTAATCCATGATCATAAGAGGTTGTGTAGTAATTTTTATGTCCTTAGAATAACCTTATTATCCCTTGTGCATCATCCTCTCCCCTAGTGGGTGTTGGGAACTCACATGAGGGGACCTTGAAACGTTGAGCCCTCCTTTATGTGAGCATTGTGAGAAGATGTTGTCATTGATGGTAGATTAAGTACAGAAAAGTAAATGATCATGCATACATTCTAAAAGCATAGGATGAGTCATTTACACCAATGTACCCATTCAGATAACAAAAGAAACATCATACAGATAGTAGATCTGATCCATAACATAAAGAAAAAGGCACTAGGGTTTACACCCATGAACAATATATTTAGAATAGAACCATATATTCATGTTGATCATAGTTTAGTAACCACATTACATTCACAAGAGCCATAAAAGACCAACAAAGAGATCTACCTCGGGTATCAATAGTTATATCTATTCTCCTTATTACAAAAATTTAGCAGACCCATCCCCCTAGATATGTTAACATTCCTACAGTCCTCTAATGAGAACCCCAATCCCTAGAACCTCTTATTATTTTTTTAGATCTTCACCTTTCATCCTTTCTATGATGATCATGAAGCTTCCCCTCATCGACCCATATGGTGAATACTCTCTCTAAAAATGGTCCTCTCTCCTTCCCCCTTTTTCTTCTACCTAAGCATCTCTATAAATAGGTCTAACACCCACCATCATGCCTTCCTTCAGAGCATATCAATTGTGAAGTGTCAAGGTGGTCCTTAAATGGAGCATGCTTATTCGATCTAAGCTCTCCACTTTCTGAAATGATGTCTTTCGGGAATGTTCCATGCATGGAATATTCTTTCCTTGACCACCAAGTCACCAGGCTAACACCTTATCCACTCAACATGCCTAGTCGGGTCACATTTTTCCTCAAGTGTCTCTTGGAAAGTTGAATATGACTAAGTCTTGAAATCCTTTACTCTACCTTACACGTACACCATGATTTCTATTAAACCCTTCTAAAACCCTTGTCTTGCCCACTTTTCTCGCACACCCATCCTCTTCACTGGTCTCACGTGTGCGTGTGTCCTTTGGGACTTAGTCAATATTCTAAGGCCCAACATCACCCCACACTAAGCTTGTTCTCTGTCCTCAAAACATCCTCTCCAAAGAATAAAGAATGATGGAATTTGAATGGTTGGAATAAATAATGAAGAATGAAGAATGAGAAATGGAAGAAATAAAGAATGGATGAATAAAGGAAAATTGTTTATTGTTGAATAATGAGTAGGAAATACTTCCTTATATCTTCCTCAATCTTCTTCCAGGTATCCACCTTCCCTACACCTATTGACAAAGGTCACCTACTAAGGTGCTCTTTTCTTCAAAGCCTAGTTCATCACCCTCAAGCATTAAGCGTATCAAAAATGTTTTCCAAATGCTTTTGAGCTTGACCATTCAACTTGTACTAGGTGCATGGTCATCCTCATCACGGGATCAGAGATATCAGGAATGTCAAAGTAGTGATACCCCTTCTTATAGTCATACTCTTCCATAGTCTTCTTAATAGCCTCTTTATCCTCTAGGTCATCATCTAATGAATCTCCTTTACAGACCAGGTCGGTAAACTTAGAGATGAGTTGGGGAGTTATGTGCATTCTATGGCCCACAAAGTAGAATTGGTCCTCATGCACATGCAACATCAACCATTGGTATAATTGCTTGAGCTTGCCAAAATAGGGAAACTCGATTAGTTACAACAACCCAAACTTCTCCAATTTTACCTTCACCTCATCATTGTAGATTGGCATCCCCTCTAATGTCCTATTATATATTGGATGAACCAACTCTAGCGCTATTTCCTTTTTTGTAGTACTTGTGCAATGATTATAGTCACTCACGACCATCTTCCTCACATGGGATACCCATTCTTTCCCAAGTAACACCCCATCTGGGTACTGCATCTCCGCATACCATTCTTCATTGAAACTGGTGGTGGCAGTTTATTTTCCTTTTCCCTTTCCCTTCTTAGGTGAAATAATTCCTTCTTTGGTGTCATCTTCTTATCGGGTTAAAACAACTCTTCCTTGCTCCTCCTCCTCACTCTGCTCAAATATGTGGCTCAACTCTATGAAAAATCCTTCTATTCCCATGCCCTAGCTATAGAACCCTACCCTAGAAAACCCTTCCACAAGACAGTGTATTCCACTGAAACCTTCTTCCCTATGCCTGTGTACTCCTTCCACTCTAGTTCAAAATCACCCTAGTCACGTACTTCAAATTTTCACTCTTCTTTCTTCACAAAAATATTTCTTTGTGGATTCCCTAGTTCACAAGAGCTCTTCAATCTCGTAATAGCAAGGTAAATAATGATGTGCCCGACCCTTTACTTATAGATTTTTGTCTATCTCCTGTGATAAATGCTATGCCACATATCAAAGTACTCAACATTAAATGTGTCTCTTTGATCTTAAAGCACTCTTGCGCTCTTGCAACTAATCCTGCATTTGAAAAATCTCTAAAACATTATGGCATGCAAAAATCCTTATTGATGAAATATCATTACGCGTGCATCTACAATGCTAAAAGCACTTATGTCCTTGACTTGATTTTTTCCCTCGCCTACCTCATGTTGTTCTTGTGCTTTTCATCCTTTATATGTGGTCTTCGTAAATCCTTCCTGACACCAACATTTCTTTTCCACATTTTTCCATGCATGCTTTCCTACCTTACACACTTTTTATCTTTTATCCCGGGCCATTAAAACACAACTTTCACTTCTAGCCTCTATTTCACTTTGTTGTACTCCACCCCACACTAAAGACAGATGAACAAACATCTGTGCATACACAACCCTTAAAAGTAATGTGGTTACTAGTGCACAAGGTGTGTAAAATCAACACAACAGAAAAGAACAAGTGACAACAAAGGAAAAGAAATGCATAAGGGAAATCCTAGGCTAACTGTTAATACTGCATTATTTACAAACACAAGGAATACTTATCTATAGTAGGGCTTCAACCTACTTCCATTGAAATGGCCTGGTAATCTCATCCCATCCAACACTTGTGATTGACACATGCTTGAATCAAGGATGTACGTGATGATGTATGGTCCCATCCAATGGACTTTCATCTTCCCATGATGGTGATAAAATTTAGAATCATATAACAAAACCATCTTCCCAACCTCAAATTGTTTATTTTTAATATGACGATCATGCCATGTTTTTTGTCTTATCTTCTTTGTCTTTTGACTCCATCTAGCAAGTGATCACCTTTTGTATAGATGCATTAACTTATCAATCCTTTCTTCGAGTGCATGTTCATCAACCAATCCTCCTATGCGCAATATACACAAAGTGATGGTAGCATAAATTCAACTAGAAAAATAGCCTCTGCACCAAACACCAATTGAAATGGTGTGGCCTTGTTCAATCTCTTATAGGTTGTTCTATATGCCCATAGAACGATTGACACCTTGTAATCCCAATCTTGTCTCCCAACATCAAAAATCTTAGTTAATGTGTTACTTAGTATCTTGTTAAATGCTTTAGCAGTCCCATTTGCTTGTGGGTGATAAGGGGTGGTCTTATGATGAGCCACCATAAACTCTCGCCAACAAAATCTCAATTGTTTCATTCGTAAAATGTGTACCCCCTATCACTTGTTAAACTCAATGGACATCCATACATGTTGATTATGTTTTCCCATAAGAATGTCATTGATGGCGTTGTTATGCAATCCTTTGTAGGCATTGCCTCTGCCCATCTTGTCAAGTAATAAGTGCAAGTGATGATGTAATGTGAGCCAGTCCTTCATGTGACAGGTGAAATTGGTCCTACAAATTCAATTGCCCACTTTTAAAATGGTTTATCACTAGCTATCGGTCACAAGGGAATTTAATATCTCCTTCCGTGGTTTCCAAGGTCTTGGGAAATGGTCATAGGCCTTGAAAAACTCAATATAATCCTGTAGATACTCTACCACCAAATCCTGCATGAGTATAATCTTCTGTGTTGTTGTATTTTTGCATAGTGTCCTCCTACAATCCCACCATGCACTTCTTCCATGATTGCAATGTGCTTGTGTTCTAATATGCATCAGCACAGAACCTCATCATGACCTAACTTGCACAAATATCCACTAATAATCATGTAAGGCGTGGCGTGTATAGCAACACTACTTTCTCTCCCAAGCCTTCATTCCTTCCAAATTGCCACACCCATTTTAAGAAACATTGTAATATACTCTAGGTTAGAGGGCACGCGCCATAACCTAAATAGTTGCACATATGGCATGGTATCCTCAATGCTATCCACATCCTCCCCTGAGTCAATTCTTGATAAATGATCAGGTCCTAAATTACTCTTTCTGTGTTTTACCACAACTAAAAACTCAAAATCTTGAAATAATAGGACCCAACGACATATGCGCCCTTATAAAACGGGCTTGTTCACCAAGTAATTCAAGGACATATGATCTATATAAAATATGAATGGTGTCACCAACAGATACTACCTGAATTTATACAACACTTAGATCATTGACAGTGCCTCATGCTCAGTAGTTGGGAAATTTTGTTCTGTTGGTGTCAACTTCCTATTAGAAAAACACAAGGGGTGATAAAAATTCCCTTAGCAGGTTGTGCCAATCTGCCCAATGGTTGTTTTTGAGGCATCAACATGCACATGGAAAGGCTTATCCCAAGAGGGAAAGCATAATATGGGTGTAGTAACAAGCTTATCCTTCAATGTGTCAAATTCCCTTTCTTTGCGCACTACCCCGGTGAAAGGAAATCTTGTGTTTAAGTAGTTTCTCCAAGGGCATGGCGATCTTGGCATATCCCTTAATAAATTTCTGTAGTACCCCGTATGCCCAAGGAATCCATGCACTACACTATGATTTGGTAGGCTCCCCTAACCTCACAATAATCTGAACTTTTCGGGATCCACCAATAAGCCTTCCTTACATATAATATGCCCCAACAAGGTTCCAAATGGAGTAGTAAAGACACATTTCTTAATGTTGAGGGATATCCTCAACTTCGACATCTCTAAAACATTAGCCTCAAGTTGTCACAAATGTCTTTTATTAGCCCATACACAATCTAGTCATCCAAAGTCAACCTGAAGAAATTTATGGATGAAGTCCTGGAAGGCTTGTACCACGATGCATGAGAACACCATAGGTGCATTCTTCAGCCCAAAAGGCATGACCATGTAGGTAAAACTTTCCCATTCAGTGGTGAAATTTTTCTTCTCCTGGTCCTCATTTGCAATTCTAACTTAGTGGTACCTTGAGAACCCATCCGTGAAAGAATAGACCTCACGTCCGACTACTCCTTCCAGAATTTATTCAGTGAAGGGGGTTAGAAAAAGGGTCGATGACACACACTACATTCAAGTCCTTGTAATCAACATAGATCCTTATCCTCATGTCCTTCTTAATGCTTATGACCATTGGACTTACCCATTTTTATTCCTCAATGCCTCAATAATGCTTGATGTGATCATCTTGTCTATCTCCTCCTTGACCCTTATGCGTAAATTCAAATTCATTTGATAAGGTCTCTTCCAAACCGAGAGTGTACCTTCCTTCGACTTGATCCTCATTTCCCATAAGGAGTGGTGAACGCCTTTTAGCTCATGGTACCCATGTGGGAGAAAATCCTGAAACTTGCGCAAAAGGTCAATAATCTTAGAAACTACTTTCTTCGACCAATAATCCCTAATAATAGCTTCCTTAGGTTCTACCTCTGAACCAATGTTAACCTTATTTGTCTTAAAGGGTTCATGGTAGGTGTGCGCTCACTCATCCATGTTATCCCTAACTTTGTGCATACCTTCAGAATGGTTAGCATCCATACTCTCCATTTCTTCACCATTTATCACATAGATCATCTTTCCTTTTTCCTTTTCCATGCATGTGTGCTCAAGTTGTGTTTCTTCTGATTCTTCCTCATCAAAACGCATCTCCAAACCAGGTTCACCTAATAGCTCAAGTATCCTATCTTCCACCATAGCGCTATCTCCCATTGTAAGGTGCTTGACCACTGCAACACCTTATCCACTGATGGATTTGTACTCCAATACTCGAAATATTGAATGAGATTAGCTACCAACTCCTGCCAATTCCCTGTCTAACGGTGCATTTTTGAGTGAATGTACCATGCACGCATACCCTCATAAGGTCAAATATAATGTATGCACCCATATCAAAGGTGGTAAAGCTTTGTGCCTTCATCCAAGCCTTCTCACATGCTTAGATATGACACAAGGTGGGTTCTTTTCCATGGTAGTCTTATATGACAGTGGGTGCATTACTTCTAGAAAACCTAATAGAGAATGTGGTTCTCACCTTGCACCATTCTAGAAGGCTCTCACGATGTGTCACCCACCAACGCTACTGTGGTCTCGAGCAGGTTATAGTTGAGCATACCTATTCTTTCATTATCATTTTTCATAGAGCCTCCATTTCTCATAAGAAATCATCAGGGTTAGCTCCTCCAAAGTAACTTGGTAACTTCCTCCCTCTTGGGTGCTTGACCAAACACACTTTTGTTACCCTTGTTATTGATCCTCTCAAATGTCACCCAATTAATTTGTAAGTCCCATGCACCCAATTGTCACATGCTATGTTGGTTGTATCACTCATAGACTGAGTGTCTTCAAACTGGATAACTCCTTCTATAGGATGAATTACCTCAGGGTCTCTAATAGAGTGCACATAGATTATATCAAGGACTTCTTCTCCCAAGGGCTTAGTATAAGGTGTTGATTTCCCATCGATTAAGGGGATGATGACCCGTTCCTCCTTGTTCTCAAAATTGATATACCCCTTGTTAAACTATAGGTCAACATTGTTTTTGTAACACCAGGGGCACCCAAGAAATGCTAGAAAGTTATCTACCTCGGCTAGCACCAAGACTTTAAGTCTCTAGTGAACTTGGCCCCTTGAATAGTGATAACCACATCCTTCAAGACACCAATGGGAATTGCCTTCGTCTTATTCGTCATATATAACACATTGAAGATGGCTATAATGTGGGCCTTTCTATTTGATTTCATGTATCCAAGGTGAGAACATTGACTTCCGTGCCCATATCGATTAGAATATTTCTCAAAAGCCATCCATTTACAATAGCATTTAAAGTGATCTATTTTTCATAGTTAAGGATGTGGGGAGGAAGGTTAGCATGCAAAACCTACCTCTCGTACTCTCCTCCAGCGTGTGGTACCTTCTCCCGTAATCATTCTCTTAGCAAGGGAATGATATTATCTTACCTTAACATCTTTCATACTTCCCTAACCTCATCCATATACTTCTAGGGAGCCTCAACATTCTTGCTTTTCTCTGACTACCTTGACTACTCTTTCGGACATTAATCGGATCTCTCCTTGTAGACTTCGAATCACATCCGAGTCTCTCGATACACCTATTTTTAATGAGTAGGGTCAGATACTTCCCATGTACCACTCCTTCTCTTGTAACCAGTGTTCTTTGTCTTGGTATCTCCCAAGGCGGCGCGCGTAACCTCTCGCTCGTGTCATCACTAGTACAAGTTCTAGTTTTGGTCGACGTGCCACTCTTGGCATCCACTATGAGTCGGCCTTCTTTATTCTTAATATCCCACTCCTTTGTATTTAAGATGTTGCAGCCTCTTATGTGCTCAAATAGCTCAGGGCACTCTTTGTACTTATGTTTCTTTCTGCAACACGAGCATTGTAATAGATAAAGACACTCACGCTTATAACGCTCTATAGACTCATAGTTGTAACACATCCCACGTGGGAACTCACTTCTTCCTCCTCCGTGGTTACTATGGCCATGAAATCCTCCTTGGAAGCCCCTCTCACGTGTTCTTGCATTCATGCATCCTTCATAATGGTGATCATCATCCTTGGGACTACTTGCAAGGCTTGTCTAGCACACACCAAGATCAATGACATCATGTATCTAGTCAATTAGCCTATAATATTTGGTTTCATTAGTTGTAGAGGTTTAAATCTTGTAATAACAAGATATATTCTTACGGATCACACGTTGTAGTAGTGGGCATCTACTTGCATAATCATCCATGTGGAAAATATCACAGTCCACCATCATGACACGTACTGACCTTCGAGGACAACTGTCCTTTGCGTGCCCCTCTATCTCACAATCTATGCACCATAGACCATTGTGAGTCTCATGAGCCGAGTTCGCAGATATATTCTCCAACCGCTTGGACATTATAGTAATTTGAACCTCAAGGAAAAGGATAACACCTTTGGTCTCTACACATCTAACAACCTTAGCACACAAGGTAGCCTCCAAGGCCTCGCGTGGGTCCGTGAATGTCTTGGCAAAATCTCTTCTAAACGATGTTATTAATCCTCCAAAAAACCATTGAGCATGCTGAGAAGGATGAATATCATAAGATATATTTGACAAGAGAGTTTTGAACCATGCGTCATATTCCCGCACACTCTCTGCCATTCCTTATTAGATCTCTTTCAAGGTGCTAATGCTCTTCTGCTCAAACTTAGGGATATGGAATTCAGCTAAGAAGGCATTCTCGCAGCAGCGGTGTAATCTACCACCATCGATGGGGGTCATATTTTGGTACCAACTATGTGTGTGCCCCTATAACATTGTTATAAACTAAATTTCCTTTGCTTCAAGGTAGTGATCCCCTTTTCACGTCATAGAAATTCAAACTTGTGTACATGCTCGCAACATCCTCAACACCATTGTACGGTAGATGTAAAAAAATCTCAAAAATAACTACAGAGGTGGCTGAGGCCCTTCTCCGCCTAATCCAGAACCTTGATTCCCTCCGGTCTTTCCTCCACCACTAGATCCACTGGATCCACATAGTCCTATCCTTGTAATCCTCTCGATCCTCCTAATCCACTGTGTCCTTTAGCTCATGTAGTTGGTAACAGGTCTGAAGTGGCTACGCCTAGCATTCCCAATGTTCCACTGAACTACTCATTAATGGTTTGTGATATTGCTCTACTACCAGACATGTATCCTACGCCACTCCCAGATGCAATACCCAAACTTTGTGTACTTGTACTTTTCCCAAAAATCCCTCTAAACACATGAATTTTTTGTGTGGCCATAGATGTCCCAAACGAGAAGTTATACCTCCTAGGTGCAGATCGGTCACTTCCACCGATACCAATTGGGTTAGCAATACTTGTTTCTTGATTTGGAAAACTAAGTGCCAAGGGTCAGTCAATAGGTGGGTTTAGATGCGTACCAAATGCTCTCCTTTCTCCATGTGATGAACTCATCGTATCTAAAGGGGTTTCTCTCCCACACTTGCCAAGATGGGGTAGCACAGACTACTCAGGTTCCATGTCCTCTACGTGAACCTCAATTCCTTCCCATAACATCTACCTCCATAGATCCATCACTCATGCAACCTCACATTGTCTAGCCAACTCCCTTTCACGTGCTTCACTATACTTGAGTCGTCTCTCTTCCCTCTCCTTTTCCGCCGCAAGGTTTTCCATCTTCCTCCACCCTGGTTTCCTCTACCTAAACTCGGAGAATCTTAGCAAGCCATAAGGAATGCCTCCAAACTTAGCATAATGATCAAGATCTTCATAGCCAATGGGATAGCTTGTAAAAATGATCCTCTAGGTTCCCTTAGGAACTCAAACTCAGCAACCTTTGGACAGGAATATGTAGAAATGGCGTATTCCAGGGTATAACTAGTTAACACTCTTTTCCACTAGTGATCAACAACACGTTTCCAAGTCATATCCACATCCTGCAGCCTTTGGTTATAATTTTGGGTCAACGCATGTGATATATAGTACCAACTCAATCTAGATGCATATTTTGAAATCCATTCATACAATTCTACTGGAAAACAACAAAAGAAGGTCTCATATAACTCATGATATAGGTGTTCTTTTACCCATCTGTGTGTATCAAACTCAGGTCCAATACTAAATATTTGAGCAAACTCATCCTCCATGCTCTTAAACCACACTTCGACACTTTCCAAGGTCAAGTGCTCTGTCATCACACATCATCCTCACAACAACTTCAAAAGAGGTCCCGGCAATGGAACCAAGATGTAGTCATTTTTATGCCCTTAAAATAACATTCTAAGCCCTTATGTGTCACCTATCACCCGGTACTGGCGCTAGGCACTCACCGAGTCACACGCAGATGCTAAACCCCTCCTTTATGTGAGCATTGTGAGAAGATGTTGTCATTGATGACAGATTAAGTGCAAAAAATTAAATGATCATGCATACATTCTAAAAGCATAGGATGAGTCATTTACACCAACATACCCATTCATATAACAAAAGAAACATCATACAGATAGTATATCTGATCCATAACATAAAGAAAAAGGCACTAGGGTTTACACCCATGAATAATATATTTAGAAAAAAACCATATATTCATGTTGATCATAGTTCAATAACCACATTACATTCACAAGAGCCATAATAGACTAATATAGAGATCTAACTCAGGTATAAATAGTTCTATCTATTCTCTTTATTACAAAAATTTAGTAGACACGTCCCCATAGATATGTTAACATTCCTATAATCCTCTAATGAGAACCCCAATCCCTAGAACCTCCTATTATTTCTGCAGAGCTTCACCTTTCATCCTTTCTATGATGATCCTGAAGCTTCCCCTCATCAACCCATATGGTGAATGCTCTCTCCAAAATGGTCCTCTCTCCTTCCCCCTTTTTCTTCTACCCGAGCATCTCTATAAATAGGTCTAACACCCACCACCATGCCTTCCTTCAGGAGCAGATTGGTTTCCAAGTGTCAAGGTGGTCCTTCAATGGAGCATGCTTCTTTTGATATGATCTCTCCACTTTCTGCAATGATGTCTTTCGGGAATGTTCCATGCATGGAATATTCTTTCCTTGACCAAAAATTTGTTAGGCTAGCACCTTATCCAATTAGCACACCTAGTTGGGTCACATTTTTATGGAATATTCTTTCCTTGACCAAAAGTTGTTAGGCTAGCACCTTATCCAATTAGCACACCTAGTCGGGTCACATTTTCCTCAAGTGTCTCTTGGAAATCTGAATATGACTAAGTCCTAAAATCCTTTGTTCTTCCTTGCATGCGTGCCATGGTTTCTACTAAACCCTTCTAAAACCCCTATCCTACGCACTTTGCCCCATGTGCCCATCCTCTTCACTGGTCTCATACGTGCACGTGCCCTTTGGTACTTAGTCAATATTCTGAGGCCCAATAGGTTGTCTCTCCTAAAACAAGGCCATTTCTTCTAATATATACCTATCTCTCCCAATACGAGGATGTATCTCCCAACATTGGGTTGTCTCTCTCAACATGGGGCTATGTCTCCCAATATGGGGTTATCTCTCCCAATACATGGTTATCATTTGCATATGATCATTGTCTTTAGGAGTATCTCACGTTCATAATCTCAACCTAACATCCATCTCTCACATTCACCTACTCTTCATACTTACAAAGGGGCTGAAATTTATTTTTACTCTATTTAGGAGGACTCTACAACATGCTCTTGGTCTTCAACTTGCTACTCCTACAATAATAGATGATAAAATTACTTTTTATTTTCCCAATATGGAGTTCTCTCCTAATAAGGGGCATACAAATGTTTATTCTCCCAAAAAGGGGTTATATCTCATAATATACCAACATGTATGGTAGTACTTCTTTTCTCTCTCTTAGAGTCTGATATCTCAAATTGGATCATGTAAACCCATGTGACAAAGAGAGTTCATGACTCCCTCCTATCTCTACCAACTGACCCACTTGAATTCTTGGTGTCTTGGTCTTCTTCTTGATAGATTATCTTAGCCTCTACTAGTATAGTTTGTCATTGTGTTGGAGGAATCCGATGCTCTCACTACTTGCAAGATAGAATGACACTCTCCCAACTGAGATGTTGTCATATTCTCCTTTTTGTTCAATTTTTCTCAACAAGGGAAAAATACATTGTACACTAAGTGGTGTTATAATAAGTCACCACTTGTACACTTTTCCCTTCTTGGGGTCTTAAAATAAAAGTAATATACTTGGATTGTAAATTCAATCCCCTTTACAAACGTTTCCGAATTTGGGACTTACAAAATGTGCATATAAATAATTACACAATACATTAAAAGCACTTAAATATTTAATGAAGTAAAATAAAAATACCCATTTTAAGTGTAACTCACCATACAAGAAGCACTTCCCATGTTGATTGTTCACCATTTCATCTCGGGCATGTGCATGGAGATGGGGGATCAAAAAGTGGTCAAAATCCATTTTTGGCCATTTTTCACATAACATGAGTGTGTTATGGTTTGGTCATGTTTTAATGTAACCATGGAATGAAACAAGTTTGTTATAACACATTCACATTATGTCTTAGAATTTCCAATCCATAACACACTCGTGTTATAATGTGCTTGCGTTATGACGCATATAATGCGAGCGAGTTTTTTACTATTTAAATTCGAATTTTTTACCAAGAAAAACAAAAGGCAAGCGCATTTTTTTTTCTTTGGCTTGGAAACCACCCACCCTTTGGCTTGGATATCTAAGCCTAAGGTTTGGAATGTGTAATTCATGAGCAAATCTATATTTTTCATAAAAACATAACAATCTCAAGTATACAAAAAATTTCTCATGTGTTAGAAGACAATATTTCAAAAAAAGCATGAGTATAACGTTAATCTCTATTTTATGTCGATGTATTTCTTTATAAAATCTGATTAGTTTAATATTTGCATCCTTAATTTCTTTTACTAGTGCCTTCTTTTCTTGTTAAAACACATGTATCATTTTTTATAAATAATACATGATTTTACTATCCATTTTTTAAAAAAAGTCTTAATCTAAACTCCATTCTACACACTTAAAAAAATTGATTTTCAACTATTTTTCTCAAAATTAGGGGGTGTACACATAAATATTTCATTTTTGGGATGTGTTCACTTTGAAAATTAGTATATACATATATATATATATATATATATATATATCCAAAAATATGAAAAATTAGTGGGACCTCATACATGGTCTTAGCTAACTTTCTAAGGTGTTTGTAAAATAGTTTACGGAACTCAAAAATGGGGGCCCACACACACAACTATGTTATCTTTTTCACACAAAATAGGCTCACTTTGTGTGCGCGGAAAATTTTTCCTTCTTAATCTCTACCCTTTTAAAACTAAATTAGTAGTGTAGAAACTAGATTATGAGAGCTACAATTCATATTATTATCACATTGTCAAATTTTGACCATATGCATGCCAAATTATTATTTTAAGTTCAGTTTTCGCTGATTTCAGGAAAAAAGTGGCCACTTTTGAACCCCTTTTGGCCCCCCATTTCCATGCACTTACCCTCCCTCCTGAAGAAGCCTTCACTCATGTGTATTTTATACAATGCCAAATAACATATCTCTCTAATGTTGTCTAACTTGGAGAAATTTTCTCTAATTTCCCTCTCAATGTAATGCCACTTCACCCATCTTGTTGATGGATGATCCTTTTAGGTAGGTCCCTCTTAAAAGTATATTCATTGGATAGTTGGGTTTTCTCACGGGCTACCCCTTAGACTGTTGGTACTCACAACTTGTTTTTTTTGGTATTCAAACGAAGTTGTTGATTAATATTCCAACACTTTTCAACCCCGTGGCAACTTATATTACAATGAGTGCAACAAATTTCATCCATTTTCTTGGACAATAAGCCCTTCTTGTCATTCTACACATTCTTACGTGGAAAGTGGTATTTAAAATGAGTCTCCTTCTACTTGAAGGGCATAGGATTCCTTTGTATGGAATTTCTCTTCCAACACATGGCCACACAATGGCTATTCATTTCACAAAACAAACATGGATATGCATACCAAAACTCATGTATGATAAGGCCAATATTCTCATAATCGAAGAAAACATTGGAGTATTTATGTTTTTCATACCTATTAGGACTGCGCCCTTTTGTAAGTATGATGAGTGGAAAATATGATATCTCCTCCTTTGGAATGTTCATATCCCAATAGAGATTTTTACAATCATTCTCGGAAGTTTGTCCCATGACTAGAAGGTTATCCCCTTCTTGATTTATCCGGTCTCTAGGAAATTTCACTAATAGGCTCTCAACCTTCAATTTACTCTTTCTCGCAATAAAATATCGAAACTTGATTTGTTCTCTTTCTACAAGGTTAAAATTATCACATAAATAGGGGATACGAGTGGTGCCTTCCCACACACTTTAATTCTTCTTTGGAACCAAAACAGGGCTCGATATGGGAAAAGTAACCAACACTTGAACCATAATGTATCAAATTTTAGAGCAATGTCCACAAATATGGATCTTTTTGAGTTCTTTTATTTTGTTGGAATTATTCCTTAAACTCCATAAACTAAGCAAAGTGGAAGAATCTCACACTTAGAAGAAAAGGTGTTAGAAAGAACCCACTAGAAAAACTAGCTATGATACCAAACTTGATCTAAAAATGGGTAATTTAAACAACCTACAACAACTTGTCCATTTCTGAAAACTTAACCAAAATTTTCAATTTTCTCATAATCATTAAAAATTTGGCTTAAATTTATCTCTAAAGCGATGTTAAATGCAAAATAACTCTATTTCAACAATCTCGAACATTTAAGAATCCATTTCTCAAATTTCCATTTTTACATAAAAAGTTGGCACATTAATTAAAAACAACATTAAAACTAAATTTATAAAATGAGAAAGTGATAAAAACAAATAATGATGCAAACCAATTTGATAATGGAGTTTACCCCTATTGGGCTACATCTCTAGGTTTGGAAAATACTAGAACCACTCTATTAATGATGTAATAACAACCTTTTTGTACAAATATTTCATAAAAAACACATTATAGGCTTACAAGAAATATCTTTTCTCGCTTCTTCTCGACCTCTAGGAAATATCTTGTTTCTCCTCAAATTCCCTTCTTGTAGTAAACAAATTCTCTCTTGAAAAATGGCTATATTACTCCATAAAAATGGGCTCTTTCCTAAAACATGCTATACAATCTCTACTTTTAAAGGAAAACAAGCCTCTCTTTAAAAAGAGGTTATCTTGTTCTTTAATAACAAACTATTTCTCCTAAAATTGGCTACTTCTCCTTACAATGGAATTATAATCTCTCTCTCTCTCTCTCTCTCTCTCTCTACAAAGAAGCTACACAACTTTTCCTCTCCCTTAAAAATAAGGCTTACATGCCCAAGACTTAACCAAGCTCTCTAGCCAATTGCTTACCAAAAATCCTACCATTCAAATGATACATGTGACATTTTGTAGTGATTTAAGGCCTGAATTGAAGGATATACACCATATCCTATAAATAAATATATCCAAGATATGTGTTGCTTAACGGTTGGAGGTCATAATAATAAGCATGGGGTGATGGATCGAATCTCATACCCACTTATCACCTTTTATTTGTTAGCATGTTGTTGTATAGGTGTTTTCATTGATGCAAAACTCATTAATGAAAAAGTGGATGATGGAGTAGAGTCGAATATGATGAACATGATGATGACATGATGGTTCAAAGGTGTTCATGATGATATCAGGTGTTTTAGTGAGGATTTCTTGTTCTAGCAAACTTATTCATGTGACCTATCTAGTCTAGGTGATAGAGCATGTTGTATGAGATTCTTGGTGAGTTGAGAAGCATGTTAATATGATGGAGAACATGGTTTTGGAGTTATTTTACATTCACATTATTTTTAAGGTGCAGATATAGGTTGGTGACCATGTTACAGGTGTACATTGGGACCAAGTATGGCTGTTAGACTACATGAGATTGAGTTACGGAGCTATATGATCTCATGGAATGAAGTTTATTCATGATGTAACAAGTATGTTAGGACCATTTGATAGTTTTTATTATGTGTTATGAGGTTTTTTAGTTGACCCTAGCTTTACAAAGTGTAGAACCCTAAGGGCTAGTTAGGAAAATGAGATAGGCTAGAGATATAGAGTATTTTTGTGACATGGTGATGATTTGAGATGTTATTATAGTGTGTCATGGTGTCATGGGAATGTTTTCATGTTTTCATGATGAAAATTTTGTAGGATAAGATGTTTTTGGTGAAACGGGTCAAGCACAAGGCCATTTCCAACTCAAATTATGTCTTTTGATGCTCACCACGTGAATTATGTGATTTGCATGGGACCTTGTGGATTATAGGGTTTTTTTATAAATTGATTATATAAGGTTTCACAAAAAGAATGAGGTCATTTAATTCTCGAGTTTTTATGAACAAATATTAAGAAGGTAAACACCTCATTATGTGTTCGAAACCCTAGCTTGAAAGAGGTTTGAAATACTTTCTTCCTAAGTGGAAAGTTTTGATTGATAGTTCTTGGATGATGATTGGAAAATGTATAGGACTCCTCCATATTTCTAAAAAGGTATGGTAGAGCTTATGGTGATGAGTGGACCTCACTCAAACATGTCAATTTCTGAAGAAGTTCAGTTTGGGACAAGGTTTTCCAAAGGAGTTGAAAACTAAATAATAATTATATCATGTATATTAGTTCTTATTTACTTCCATGATATTATTAGGTCATGGTGATTATGATAAATGGTCAAGTATGCTTCATTTAGGTTGACTGGTCAAAGGGTAGTTTTGGGGTAGTTAGAAGCAGTCTTAATAAAGTTGACATTACAGGAGCTACATGAGGAGTTAGGAGGTGATTCAAGTTGTGTTAGAAATATAATTAAGATATATTTATAGTGATATAATTTTTGTCTCATGATTATGAGTTTTGATATGGTTTCTAGGTCAGTTTTGGACAAGAATATTTTTGACTTTTCAGACATTTAACTATTTTTTTGAAAGCTCGAGTTTATTAGTGCAAGAAATGGATTGCGTTATGTTTGAAATCACCTGTAAATATGAATAGGAGGAAATTGGAATAAAATTAATCCATTTTTAGGTCTTTAATGTATCAGGAAGGGTGTAAACTAGTTGCATTTGTACAACTAATTTTTAGGAAGCTTGATTTGGTGAAGGAAAATATTGTTGTGGTTTGAACCTAAGGTTGTTTCAAGAGTTTTAAATTTCTTACAAGTGTTATAAAGGTTACTTAATTTAAATTGATTGATCACATGCCATATTTTAAATGTTCTTGGGTGATATTGAGGTCAGAAGGTGAAGACATGGTACTGGAAACAAGTGTTTTGTGAAGGTAATGAGCCAGTGGGCCCATTAAATGAAATAATTTGATTGGTTCATGATAATTGTGACCATGGATGATGTTTAAATGTAATTTTAAACATGTGTGATGATTTTAAAATCATGGATAAAAATATTTTTGGTGTTAGGATATTTTTCTCATTCCAATGATGGGGATTTGAGGATTTTTGGTGCATGGATGAAGGGTTTTGGCTACGTTAACCTACTTGGGCCACTTGACTATTATGATAAATTTAATGTGATGTATTTAAGTTGTAAGGGTCGTGATAAAGGAGGGAAACTGACCTATTTTGATTTTGAATGAAGGAGAGGCTATATAGGTTTTGTTTTGGGAACAACCTTGCTAATCTTTTGGAACCCCTTTTATCTTCTTTAAAAGTAACTTTTTCTGCAAATAAAAACCCCTTGGGCCTAGACCAAAACTCCTAGAATTTCATTCCAGTTCAGTATCTAGTGGTGTTTGCATGAGGAGAATTTTAGTGACAAAAAGATGGTGAAATTTATTTGATTGCAAGTTGACGAGGGAGGGAAGATTTGGTGTCATGTGTTTGAATTCTAATTTCATAAGATGATTGATGTCATTATAGGTTTGTGAAGTATTTTCAGGTTTGAGATTGAGTTGAATTCAATTACAAAGAATAATATCTTCTTATATATTCACGAGAGTTGATTATCTTGGCATCTCTCGATTTTACCCGGTTGACTATTGTTAAAGACATTGATTCATTGTGATCTGATTTAAATATTAATATAGAGTGGTGATATGATTTGAATATCAATAAAGAGATGGAGTGCTTTTGTGTATATATGATGATCCTTGCTTAGATTATGTTTCATGGTGAAGTATTTTTTTGTGATCATACACTTGATACATGTGTTTCATGAGGATGTGTGCTTGATGTTTTGAAGTATAAAGTGAAATTTTTTATTGGGATTGATTCACCCCTCCCCTCTCGGTCCATTTAACTTCCAACATAATTAAGGCTTCACCAAAATTGCATTGGGAATGAAATGCCACATTCATTGCATGGGAGATAAGGAACGCATTTATATATCCTTGTTGTTAGCAAGTAAGTTATGGCTTAGGCCACACTTGGCATGTATTATTTGAATCAATGTTTGATGCACCTCGTTTTTGAGCTATGTGTCGCCAATTTTCACTAAGAGTTTGTTTATCTGATTGGCCCATGTGTTAACTTGGCCATTTTTGAGCTCGATGTCCGTAAACTCACCCTTGGCTCGGTGCATGTACGGATTGGCTTGTGATGTATTGGAAATGAGTATATCTCGATGATAACTTGACCGAGCTAGTTGTGATGACTCATCGTGTAACTAGGTCATTAGTTCACCAACGTTGAACTTGTTGTGGTAATGTGATGACTTTCCTCAGAACTTGAACATGAGCTCGCCAATGTTGAATTCATGGTGGTAATGTGACGACAAGGCGTTGATTCACCCTCCCGATAAAAATGGACCCGACCATCTAAAAGGCCCCTAACTAATTAAAAGTGTGGGCCCCACATTCAACCATCAAAGATTGAAGGTGAGAAACCAAACCCAAATTTTTACCAAAATTATCTTCACCATATGTTGATTCTCCATTGGTCCACTTTACAAGCCTAGTAAGCATGGTGACATCAACACTATGCAACTTGCTTCCTTTTTACATGTTGACATAAAACATCGGTGGGTCGTAACTCATGCATACGAAGTTTGTTTGACCATGTTCAAAGTGTGTTGGAAATATCTCGATGCATTCTTCCATATGCAAATAGTTTTGGGTAAATTGCATGTCATCTAACCTATAGGTATCCTCTCGAATCAAGTTAAATTATGTTGACTCTCTTTGGTTGTTTTAACAAATTTCTAAAATTCAATCATTTATAGTAAAATTGATGTGTTTGTATATGATGGGTTAGTTTTTTAGTTTATTTGTATAATTATAATTATCTTGTGAATTTTACTATAGATTGTATAAGTTTTATTGATACGAAGTGTATAGTTTTATCAAATAGCAATCATATCCAATGGGTGCAATAGTCATGTTGATAGGGATGTTATAAAATAGATTGATCCTAGTTGTGTTAAATTGACATTAAATAGATGATATTCGTGCTACATTAAATGGATGATATTCCTACTACATTAAATGTATGAGATCCCTATTATCATAGCTTATTCCTACAAAATCCTTTGTAGGAATCAATTTCTTTTGAAAATAAAATAAATAAATGGGGTGATACACGAACAATCATTGGAACCTTCCCTCTCTTCCATTTCGACGAGTGTTATGGTGATTGATGTAAGACCACGATCATGAATCTTCTATGAGCGATAATGATTTAATAATAAAAGGGTTAGAAATGAATGCATCAATGAAACATGAAGCTAAAAGTGGATTATATCCACCTTATGAAGCATGGTGTAGAACCTTCCTAAAAACATTTAAAGAAACAAATTAGTAGGTACATATTACAAATGGGAGGTTCGATAACATATGATGTGCCTCATGGCTGCAAAATATATGTTTCATAGTATGCACCAAGATTTAATAATTCAATGTCATAAAGGCTCTTCTTGTTTATAATTTCATACCAATTGTTACAGGGTTTTTAATATTTTGTCTAGTGTACCATGAGTTTTCAAAGAAAACTGTTGAGATTTCCAACAGGTTATAGTTAATATTGAAATTAACGAAAAATAACAAAATTGTAGTTTATTATTAAATTCCTTAAGTTTATTGACATTTATAACACTTTATAAGTGTTCAAGTCCTAGCCTTCATCTTAGTAAAGAGCCATACATGGTAGATTGTAGAAAAATATGCTTTGATAAAATGTAAGCAAACAATCCCCTTAAATGTTATCCATGTAAAATACTTTGGGTAATAATTCTTTTAAAGAAACATTTTTGATTACATATTATTTACATTGAGTTCATTACATGCAGATGTAACACACAAGATAAGTCAATGTTCATACTTAATTATTTTCTTTCCCTAGAATCTTGCAACTTTAAACTACTAGCTCTAGAAGTAATTTGTAATTTGAGTTATTTTTTCTCTCCCAACTGTTAATTCATGAAACGATTTATGTGAAGATTATATTAAGCTTAGAAAATTTAACATAGTTAATGGTGAGAAAAATGAAAATTTAGAGCTCTTTAAGTCATAATTGTGATAAACAATTTGAATGGCGATTAAGACATGATAAATAAATACATAACAAGAATTAAATTAGAAATCGCATGTGTACAATGCAATGTGAATGCCGAACGATATATGTTATTTGTTTTAGAGGGATAGTTATTACTTTTGTAGTTGATTTTGTTTAAACTATGGGTGATTGATTTTGTAAGTGTAGAAATATAGATGAACCACTTCATTTAAAAGTGCAAACATGAGGTCTAACCCTTAAAACAATTCAAAATGCAAAAAGTGATATAATGTACAAAGGTTTGGATGGAAACAACTATAAATTGCATGGTTCTTTTTCGGCATTTTAAAACTATAGGTATTTGTGTGCAGATATAATGAAGAAGACATTAAAAATGCATTGTTGTTGGTTTACATAAAAAAAAAGAAAAATTGAACATGTATGTTGAAAAGTGTAATTTTGTAAGTGTAGAAATATAGACGAACCACTTCATTTAAAGGTATCATGTCTTCATTTCAAACTTGTTACAAATTCATACATATACATTTACAAATCTCATATCATGAGTGGTAGCATTTTGCAGACTGTTTTATTTGAACTTAACATGAATACATGAAGACTTTCGTGCATGTGCAGATTTTATATCATGAGTGGTAGCGTTTTGTGGCCAATTGTTTCACTGTAAACATGAATACATTTGATACCATTTTGGATAGTTACTTACTTTTGGGTAATTGTGTTAGTGTTGCATTGGTTGTTTGTTGGTCTTTTGTTAGAAAACCTTTTTTTGTACACTCGATAAGGCGTGTGATTGATAGTGGTAGTGTAGGAATATAGATGAAACATTACATTGAAATGTTGTATGCATACATTTAAATTTGTTATAGATTCGTACATAAAAAGTTACAAATCTTATATCACGACATCTGAACTAAACATGTATACATGAAGACCTCCATACATTTGAAGAATTATATCATGAATGGTAGCCTTTTGTGGGCAATTTTATTTTGGTAAACATGAATACATTTGATACCCCTTGAACAACAATGTTGCCTAGGATAGAAGAAGTGTTGATTAAACTAGTAGCAGAGGTGTTATCAAAGTATAGTCTAGTATTTATAACGGGTTGAGTGATAGTAGTCTTGCTTCCTCCTTTTTCTTGCTCTAAGTGTTTGTAAGTGTGTCATTTTTAGTACCTTTCGAATGAAAAAAGGAGATGAAATGTGCATATTTGCAAGCGAGGAACTCTAGAGAAATTTGTGAATATCAAACCCCGCCTTTCATTGGTTTAATGTCAACAAGTTACTCTATGAAAAGTAATTCCTTGTGACTTGTGGATATTTAATCCGTAGGCCATTTTAAGTGACAATTATCTTCGATTCCCTTGAAATAGGCGTATCAGAATATGTAATGGTTTGGAGGGATCCCAACATGGGATGTTGTATCTATCAAATTTGACAACAACAAATAAAGGTAATGTTGGTGATCACATTGATGTGTCATAGAAAATGTTAGTGATTGTTCTATAAAGCACCCTTTAGGAGTCCCGCATCAACCCATAAATTTGCAATAAGCATGATTTTTTGGTGTTTGCATAGCAGAGCTTTGTGTTCCAACTGAAAATCATCAGGATCTCCTCGTCCATCCCACCTGTTACTTTCAGCAATAGATTGGGTGATCGGAACGCGTTCAATTCCTTCAACATCTCGAAGGTTGTGGGAGTCCACAAGATCATTTTTGCAAACAAATGTGGCGCATCCTTTAAAATGTTAAGCTCTTGTTGAGTTAGGTGTGTGTACAGGCAATAAATTAGGAGTTCCAGTCCTTAATAAGAGGAGTTGAATCTCACATGTTGAGCAAGTAAATTTGGAATGAAACTTGTGCATTGGTTATTCCTTGTTGCCAAAATATTTTTGTAATGTAATGGAAAAATGGAATCCCTTCCAAAGGTGGGCTCCATATGACTTACTTGTATAAAGAATATTATCCAAAACCGGTGGTAATTGCATGAGGCTGCCTATGAGGATGACTGGTTTGTTCCAAAATTCGGATGTTTTTGAGTGTGGGAAAGCTTCGCATAGCCTACTATCACTTTTTCCTAGCAACTTTGGGCTGATGAAACTCTTCATCAATAAGAACGTATTCTATATGTTTTAACGACTCTTGAAAAGATGAAAATGCATGGCCTTCAAGGGGTTTTAGTTCTTTGATTGGAATACAAAGGGTTGCATGGATTGTGGGTGCATAGATGTTGAATGTTGAAACACCGTAGGGGCAAGTAGAAGTAGAGGTGAGGGAGATGTGGTTGATGATGTTGTGAATGAATTCGGATTTTATTTATCAGAAATGATTTTCCTATGTCAGTTGTTCCTTGAATTATCAATCTTAGTGGAGGTAGAAGGGTTTTGTTTATTAAATGGTGTAGTATGGTATCAAGAGCTAGTTGTTGTTTTGAAGAAAAAGGAAGTGTGGAAGATGGTGGTGTGGCCTGCATGTTGGTGTTAATTGTGTCGATTTTCTCTCTCAATGAATAATGAACAAGTTATCAGTAAATCATGCGGAACATCATGTATGTTCCGATTATTGTGTATGTAAAAATATCATTTCCCAACATTTTAATGTTGTCAAGTCCCGTGTTGTTTCCTAGATGAAGTTTTGCAAAGACCTGTCATTCTTGTAATGGTTCATGTTGATTAATGCATTCAACCTCAAAGTGATAACTAACATATGTGGCATGTCCCGTGTCTATGGTAGTGCATAAAACATGCCATAGTCTATAGTTATGCTTGACAGTGCCAAGTGTCATTGATGTCATGTGGGCTTGATCTAAATTCAGAGGAAATATTTTGAAATGATTTTATAAAAGGAGTTCTAACCAACAGATCAGGTCATAGGAACTTGAATCCTAAGTTGGGAGATCCATAAATATCAGGTGCACCGAACAATTGTTTGATCCGATCGAGTTTCCATTTATCACCTTTACGGTTCTTATTGTAGCTCCAATCTCAAGCAACCTAAATAAGTAGTAGGTGTTCCATGGTTATAGGGTGAACTCTATATTCATCCAAGAAAGTGGTTGTTTCTTATACATTGGCGTCACTTTCAACGACACATCTCAAGATTTTTTTGCCAACATTTAATGATACAAACAAACGGATGCACATAATAAGTGGCAATTTTTGCACCATGTGGCATGTTTCTTTTGTGCTTATGTCATGTTCAACATTGATTTTTGTGAGCATTTTTCATATTGTAATGTGTGCTAGAGAATTCGTGTCACCATCTCTTGAAAATCTAGATAGCATTTGGTGATAGGTTTCTGAATGTTGGTATACTTTTGAAGCATATTTTGCAATATACTTAAGAACTGTATGGAGGAAAGTATCGGTTGGCAATTGATATTTTCTCTCCATATGGATATCATAGTTTGATTGTGGATGTTTAGTCTATCATTTTTCTCAAAGGGAGGTACTTAATTTTCCCATCACTTTCAATGAGCAAGGATGAAGTAGGTTGTATGGCCCAGGGTGCATTGTACTGCACTATAATTGTGATTGCTTTCTATGCAAGCATGTCTTCTCTGAACATTTGTGTGGCATTGAACATGATTAAGCAGTTATTCAAGGTCCGCATGTGGGGAGGAGGATAGAATTTGTGTTGTATCTAGCAAACAAGGGTCATCTAGGAGTGACCTATGAACAAAATCCAAGCGATTGCAAGCTGGATGGGGGTTCCAGAAGACATGAACTTATCAAAGTATCTTTTTGTTACCTCAATAATTGTTGTATTCTCCCATTCTATCACATCAACTTTAGGTGCATTCTCAAGCCACAATAAACCGTGGATGTGTGTGGAGCCTCTATGTTTCCATTCATACCTACGAGATGAGGGAACATAAATATTAGCTATGTAGTCTAGAATAAACTTATTAAAAAGTAGATTTTATTACTTGTACCAAAAGTCTACCGCTCTAAGTTCCTTCTCAAGATTTCTTCATGAAATATTGTGAATATGTGATGTAGGTATGTTAATACTCTATTAGGTTTGAGACAATGTTAAGTGTTCTCCAACATTGTGTGGCTCGAGGATCAAGAGGTCATTCACCGGACATCATACTATGGAGATCTGGTCATTTAGTGTCTACAACACTTTAGAGTGAAGAATAAGGTTGGTGTCCCAAGTTGTTCCACAATATCTCGAAAGCTCACTTCAAATTTTTCCCGTAATGAACGTGTCCCTCAAAGGCTCAATCCAAAGTGCATTAAACTTTCCAGAGGTTGTATTTGGGGCATTCTAGTAGTTATCTTCGTAGATCTCCAATTTTGGAGGGATTACAGATTTGATGTTTTGTTTCATGAAAATTGTTGTGTACTAGCTCTGTGCCATATTATGAGGTTTAAAAGGAAGTAGAAAAAAATTAGGTGTGAACTGAAATGCCCATCATGGTAGCACATTAAATGAAGAGCGTTTTCATGCATTGGAACTTATTTTATGTGGGGTTGTTGCCACATTACTTTTTCCCGCCAAAAAAAAAAAGTTGAGAAATCCATTGAGAAATGCACTCCATATTATATTCATTTATAGGATAGATCCCACCCTCTAACCATGGCATCGTAAATGGAGTGTTACCATCATGGTTGAGAAATAACTATTGATTTTCTTCTTTTGTTCATGTATTAGTACAAAAGATGATGAGTTTTCATATGTTTCGTCGAGTTAGTGGAAATATCAATACCATGATTTGTAGAGGCGGTTTGCATTTGGGGAAGCTCCTTCGTGGTTGTGTTAATAGATGAGGAAACATTTGATGACTAGTATGGTGGGGATGATAGGGCATCATGGCTGATTAAGACATCTTTGTAATAAGGATTGTGTTTGATTTTATATTGCAAGACTACCCAAACATGAGATATATTGACATAGAAATCATACTTTTTAAAATTATATCCTTCCCTTTGTATGAGTACTATGTCCAAATCTCCAAGGCGATGTGGTAGGTACTTTTCTATTGAAGTAATATTTTTGAGAAATGTATGGTGTGTCTTGAGTATTTGTATTTTCCTCCACATACTTGGGTGACTTACAGGAATGGATTGACTCATGCGATAAACATATCCTTGATTTGGGTTAAAGATATAAGAATGGTAGGCTGATTTTTCAGGGTCAATGTTGTTCAAAAAGAGAAGTGATGGTCGTGTTTTTCAATTTTCATCTCATTATAGGAAGGAAACCCTTCAAAGAAAATTGTTTTAATTCCAGGGTAATTTTCCAAACAGATTGAGAAAGTTTGGATGTTCGCCAACAAATATATTCTTTTGTGGAACTGGCATTGGGATTCAATAGTCTATGAAAAGGGTGGGAATATGGGAAATCTATGTGTATGGGAAGGGGTGGGGTGTTCTGTTTGGGTCGATTTTGGATTGCAAGGTGGAAAGTCAAAAGGAGAGGAGGAACTAGTTGTACATGTGCAAGGAACCAAAGAAAGGTCGGTACTTGAGATAGTTTCATGTGGCATCCCAAGAAAATGGGGAGACATGGCAGTAGTTAGCAAATATGGGTTCATACGGATGGAATTGGTATGCTCGTGCAAAATTGTTTCCATGGAAGTTACTTGCGTAATGTTGGTTGGCAATCCTACAGTAGTTGTATTTGATGGAAAGATTGGAATGTCAAGGAATGGTAGGTTGTTGGTCATTGTAAGTTGACAGATATTAGAGATTTTCATTGTTCTACGCTCTAAGTGATGACGTCGTTTCTCAGCATTCATGTGAACTTTATTTTTACATAGTTCTCTTTTCGTCAAGATTTTTTGTAGAGTCAACATGATTACAAACTCGCACACCTATGAAGTACATACAAATGTAGAAATAACATAAAATAAATAAACTATACACAATTGAAATGCATGTGGAGTTCCAATGGGAAATACGTGTAAGAGGTAACATTTTGAGGCTAAAAATATTGCATTTGTTACTTAAGGAAAATAATATTAGTTATATAGAAATATATAGTACATTATAATAGTCTACAAGGATGTAAATACGTACATAATAAAATTGCAAGTAATATTCATTTATTTTCTTAAAATTACTTACAATCTACATAGTAGTAAGAGACAATAGTATGTCAGTGTATAAGGAAATACAACCGTTTTCTTTTGAAGAAGGGAAAAAAAGTGAAACATAGATATGAAATAACCAACATAACGGTGATAGTTCAAAGTATAGAATGGGATGGTGAGGGGGTAAAGTTTGAAGGGACGTGTGTGTTAGAATTATTTTCCTAAAGAAGGTTATGGAGGAGTTACACGCTTATCTCGCTTTCTTTTAATTGAGGATAACACATTTCAATCTATTGTTTCGTAGTATGTCTCTTTTTAGGGAAAGTGTGAAGCAATATTCATTGTTGATGACATTTATTTTTAATTTCATTAGTTGCATCTTTTTCTATAGACAATAGGTGAAGGTCACTAGCTGCAACACCCATGATTGAATCAAATTTCTCATCAAAATTAGTAACTGATTGGATTTCTCTTGTTGGGTCCTTTATATCGATCCTTAGTGTATATCTATAATCATAGTTCTAAAATTATACATCGCAACTCAAACAGAACCATGAATCATTACCATTCTCTCTCACTTTTTCCTACATTGTTTGTCACCTTTTTAAAGAGGACACGCCTTGCAAAAAAAGTTTTCCATGTCGATATTTTTATTTCTACAAAGAACCATGGCCCATTCATTTGTTTCAAGTGTTCCCCATCTCGTAGGACCCGCAAAATCATTACAGAGGTCGAGCTTTTGGAGGGCCCAAAAATTTGCTTTTGATAGATGGAGCCGAAAGGGATTAGTCATCATAATCAACCCAACCATGTAGTGTATTGGTTTCTTAAATTAGAGGGTTTATGTGACATTTGGTACTTGAAATAGTTTCAATCGAGCTTCCATTAAAATCGAAGACGCGAGAAGCTTTCAAGGCAAGCATTGGAAGAGGTGGCATAGAAAGCATGTCTTCAAGTTCTTTGTGTATCTCATCTAAGTGTTGTCCCCACAATGTGACAGTTAGACTGAATCCTGACATGTCCTTTAATTGTACAGTTATTCTATTTGTTTCAGACTTATCATGCCTACTAATTGTTGAGCATGGTGACATCGCTAGAATAATGGCAATCAAATCAACTATAGAACCAGAGAGCACTTGCATATATGTCCTTGATTTTGGTGAAGTGAAAGTGATGGGAAGGTATCAGTATCCTCATTTGCTATGAGTGGAGTTATGTTTGAGGACGATTGTAGGAAAATCTCCAAATCATTGCTCAAATTCTTGTAACATAGCTTTGCATCAGCAATCCTCCCAATACTCCCATTGAAAATTATATATAACTTCCCATTTTCAATCTTCTCATAGAATGTTTAAGCGGCCTCATTAAAACAGAGGTGATGTGAATTTCCCTCCTTCATGATCTAAAAATCAAACCCAAACACAAAACCATCTCCCCTTTGATTGTAATATTCGCAAAGGGTTGTTTTTGATGGGGCACGACCCTCTATGGACCACATGTGAATATTTATATTCAATCCACTTATTTTAGTTGGTGTTCTCGTAAAATATTTGTTAACCTGGTTTACACTTGCATCTGTTTGTAGAAATTGATTATGTTTGAGAGAGTTTTTTGGTAGTCATTTTGGATCACCGATTACCGAATGTTTTTTTATAACAACATCAATTTCAATGATAAGAACAATCTTGTAGTGAAAAATAAAATTAGGAAAAATTAGAATCGAGCAACGAATGGAAAAAAGAAATGAAAGAAATTAGAATTACTATAGGGAGATTATATACAATGGTAATAAAGCAAGGGATGAAGCTTACGGTTTACTTTTGATCATTCTAACATAGGATTTTTGTAAGCACACAATGGAGCATTCTTATATTGATTTGTTGGTTACATGGCTTGTAACTTTGGAGGGTAGAAGAACTATCTCGAAAATGTATCCCATCTCGAAAGGTCAACACGATGTTGGGCACCTATGTTGAGTTTAGACCTTAGGGAGGAAAAGTGTAGTATTTGAAATTTGGGGTCAACATTGGAACCGCCTCAATTAATTGAGAAATTCCTTCATGTGTCAAATTTATTTCCATGGCAAGTAAAATATGCTCGAGATAGTGGGAGTTCTGCAAATATATGGTGGAAAATGTAAACTTGTAGTGCAGTTAAACATGAAATGAAGGATGTGTGAGGGATATCATGCATTTGTAAACAATGAGAACCTTTAAATTTTTCTTCCTTATTCATTTATATTTTTCAAAAAGTGCAAACATGAAGTCTAACCCTTTAACAATTCAATATGCAAAAAGTGATATAATGTACAAAGCTTTGGATGAAAACAACTAAAATTGCATGGTTCTTTCTTGACATTTTAAAACTATAGGTATTTGTGTGTAGATATAATGAAGAACACATTAAAAATGCATTGTTGTTGGTTTACATAAAGAAGCGAGCAATTGTAAAAAGGAAAAATTGAACACATATGTTGAAAAGTTAGATTTTGTGTTCCATATTTTCCGCCGCAAAGTATATACATGCATTTATTTGAAATGAATTACATATTAATATGTTAAGAAAATAGAATGGAAAACAATAAAAACAATATGTACACTTGAAGTAAGTAAACTACAGGTATTTGTATGGAGATACACTAATAAAGAAATTAGAAATGCATAGTTTGAAAGGAACGATAACCAAATCATCCCAAGCCAAGAACATGATGCTAATCAAACACCATGATCAATAAGATGAAAGCAATTCACGTAATAGATTTACATAAACCTTGCAAACAAATGAGCAAGCAATATCATATATTATTATGGAACTCAATGCAATACATTGAGAATGGACCTTGCTTAAATAGGTAAGGAATAATAATCTAAGAACCAGTTAAGGTCATAGATCAAGCCATAAATCAAGGAAATAACTAGTCAATACCATAGATCAAGGAAAGAACTATACCTAACAACTAGATAATATCTCCTAATATCTAAATAAGATAAAAGAAATATCCACACACATAAGTGGGTGAGGATAAATACAATAAAAAGGTAAATAAAGTAACTAGGTGAACATGAGCTAAGGTAAATACCTACTCTAACACCCCCTCAAGTGAAGCTAGGGGCCAAAATAGATGTGGCATCTCCACAATATGAGTCCCGACAACTAGGCCTGATGAGGTACTCATGTATAATAACTGGGAAAAAAGGGACACCGCAAGGTACCCAAAACTAGTAACAACAAAGTACATAGAGTAAAGACCCGCTCCAAGGCATCCCAAGAAGCTCAACTCAAAAAAACTTGTACAATGCTCAAGAAGTTTAGTGTGCACTATGGTCCGAATCCACTATTTGATCACAAAACTCAAAAATAATTGACATCTGGCTCCACAAGAATAGCTCCATACAAGGAGAGATCACAACGGAATGATGTCGAAAGTACAAAAAAACACAAAACATAATTTGATCAAGTGTCTGCAAATAGGTGTGCCATGATTCAAGAACAATAAACAAAGAAACAAAGCAAGGATAAGCTCCAGTGTCATGATCCAAGAAAAGCCAAGGTAACAAGGCAAGGACACGAAACCCGAAGAAGCAAGATCAACACCACACCCTCCCATACTATTGAATGGGTGGAGTGACGCTACAAATCTGTATGAGTTGTCAAAACAACTACTCGAACACTGACAAACTAACACTGGGCTCCACCAGAATAGCTCCCCCACAAAATAGACTGTCAACACGTCAAAAGTGTCAAAAATACAGATACAAAATCTCTCAACAAACAAGAGAGATACACTACACCTACTAAAGAAAAATGCTCAAAACAAGAAGCATCACAATGCAGAAGGTATAGAAAGTGGAGCAAGAGGCCTGAATGGTGGAGGAGCCACGCCTGTATAGAGTCCTCTCAATGAATGCCTATGTCGCTGCCATGAGTGATCAGATATCCACCCCAAATCAACACAGATGGATGAAGAAGATGCCTGTATATGATTGGTGTAAAATGCACAATGGGTGCATGCAAAAGAACATCAGAATGTGTGTTAGGTTGATCATGTCTGACAACTAAAATCTCAGGTTTCTCAAGCCTGAGTGAAGGTGCAAAACTCATGTGTTGCTCATGATCCTCAGAAAGAGTCGAGTGAACAAAAAATGAGCTCTGTCAATGTGTGATCCCAATGAAGTATCTGCTTGAAAACCAATGTCACAATGAGAATTCCACTTAACATGTGGAATCGAGGAAACAATACCTTGTGAATGTCTGCCAATGACTCGCTAGTGAGACCCATAGAATGAAGCATGCGAGAACTGAATGCAGTGGTATGCTTCTTAAAAAGCCATGCAATTGAGTAGAAGTAGGATACACAACATGTGGTACTGTAATAGGCATGATGTGGAAGAGCATGTAATAACAAGCTTCATAGGTGTATGAGCATCAAGAGCAGGAACAGACTCAAAGACTGACATATCAATGTCAGTGGGTTCAGGAGCAATAGCTGCAAGTGGACTAGGAGCATGGATATGGCTGTCCACAATATGATGGTGATGTTGTAGGCTAGCAAGTTTGTTCTGTAAGAAGTGTATTATTGTATCCTTATCATGAATGAGTGATTGTAGAAGAGAATTTTACTTCTTGAGTGATCTATTTTCTTCCAAAATTGTAGATAAAAGCATATCATTCTCAAAACACAAATGCTAATCAAACACCACGATCCATAAGATGAAAGCAATTTTCCGTAATAGCTTTACATAAAACCTTTGCAAACAAATGAGCAAAGCAATATCATATATTATTATGGAACTCAATGAAATACAATGATAATGGGCCTTTCTTATATAGGCAAGGAATAACAATCTAAGAACCAATCAACATCGTAGAATCAAGCCATAAATCATGGAAATAACTAGTCATCAAAGAACTAGTCAAGTCCATATATTTAAAGAGAACTAGACATCAAGGATCTAGTCAATACCATAGATCTAGGAAAGAACTAGTCAATACCATATATCAAGGAAAAACTATACCTAACAACTAGATAATATCTCCTAATATCTAAATAAATAAAAGGAATATCCACACACATAAGTGGGTGAGGATAAATACAATAAAGGTAAATAATGTACCTAGGTGAACATGAGCTAAGGTAAATACCTACTCTAACACCCCCTCAAGTGAAGCTAGGGGCAAAAATAGAAGTGACATTTCCACAGTATGAGTCCCAACAACTAGGCTTGATGAGGTACTCATGTACAATATATCCATGAAGAAATCTCGAAGCAAAAGAAGGAAAGAATCTTGCTATAAAGAAAAGAAAGAAAGAAGAAGAAGAAGGAAGATGTTCTCACGAACACCCCCAAGAACAACTTTTGAAACCCCAAGCATGCACATGCAACTCAAGGTAGTGAGGTGATGCAAAAGGCTTGTAAAGATGTTTGCAACCTGATGCTTTGAGTCGGAAGGTACTCCAAGAAAACAACTCCATCCTGAATGTGCTGACGAATGAAGTGGATGTGTATCTCGATATGCTTGGTCCGTTGGTGCTCAACTAGGTTGCGAGAAATGTGAATTGAAATTTGGTTGTCACACAAAAGTATAGTCGGTGAATCTTGTGGGAATCTAAAATTTTTCAATAAGCGAAGCCAAAGAATCTGTTGACTCATTGTAACTACTGCCCTGTACTTTTCCTCTGAAGATGAAAGTGCAATAGCATATTACTTTTACACGCCCAAACAACTGGAGAAGAACCAAGATAGAAAAGATAGCCAGAAGTAGAATGCCTATCATCAATAGAACTTGCCAATCGAATCTGTATACCCAACCAATTGAGTAGAACCCCTAGTGTAGTGTAGGCCAAAGTGGGAAGTGCCCTGTAAATAGTGCAAAATCCTTTTAGCAGCCTATCAATGACTACTATGAGGAGAATGTGCAAACCAAGATATAAGCCCTAATGCAAATGAAATATCAGGGTGAGTATGGGTCAAGTACATGAGACTCCCAACCAACTACCTATACAATGTAGGATCACAAAGTGGTGTGGTACATGTGGATGTAAGAGTAACCCAGACTGAAAAGGAGATGGACTTGGCTTGCAATCAGCCATATCAAAGTGCCTAAGAAGATCATGGGTGTACTTTTGCTGACTCAAATGAATCCTCGAATCTATCCGAGAAATCAGAAACCAAGGAAATAATGAAATAGCCCAAGATCTGTCATGTCAAACTATGTAGAAAGAGCCCTCGAATACTCTCGAATGTGGGAAGAAGATATGTTAGTAAGTAAGATCATCAACATACAAGACAAGTATCACAATATCCTCACCGACATGTTAGAGATACACTGTATGATAGAGTGGCAATGAACAAAACCAATAGATAAAAGAAAATAATCCATCTTCTCATACCAAGCTTGAGGGGCTTGTTTGAGAATGTAGAGAGACCTTCGGAGCCTACAAACAAGAGAAGAATCCTAAACAAATCCAGCCGGCTGCTCCATGTATATTTCCTCTTGTAGATCTCCATGTAAGAAGGCACTCTTCACGTCCATCTAGTATATGGGCCACCCTTGTGATGCAAAAATAGCAAGTACAAGGCGTACAAAATCCATCTTAGCAATGGGTGCAAAAGTCTCAGAGTAATCAATACCTTCGACTTGTGAAAAATCCTTTGCAACAAGACGAGCCTTATACTTGTCAATGGACCCATCAGCTGCGTATTTGGTTTGGTATACCCACTTACACCTAACCATATTTCTTCCTTTAAGAAGAGATACCAAATCCCAAGTATGATTCTTCATAAAAGAAGAATACTCGGATGTCATCACATCATCCCACTCCTGTATCCCATGAGCCTTTGAAAAGACTATGGATCCTCAGAAACTACCTGACACAAAAGTCCAGAACCTATAGAATGTGCATGATGATGGCTAGAGGGTGGGAGATCCTCTATGAAAGGTGTTGCCTTAGAAACTATAATACGAGCCCACTTAGGCATAGTGACAACATCAGTGGGAATATGATCCTCAATGGCATCTATAACCTCCTCATCAATCTCCTCAAAGAAAGGATCCTCAAGATGAGATGAAGAAGAAGAAGGAATGGAAGAAGATGAAGAATCATGAGGAGTGAAATGCTCATCAAATTGAACATGTGTTCAAAAAAGAACATCATGTGTATCAGGATCTAAAAGACGATAAGCTCTCATGTCCTCACAATACCCTACAAAGATCAAGGGTTTACTCTTCTTATCCAAATATTTCCTTTTCTTCTTTGGCACAAAGGCCCAAGCATGGCTCCCAAAGACTCAAAAAAATGAGACATCTAGCTTAGTGTTGGACCAAGCTTCCTCTGGAGTCAAATGCTCAAGTGCTTTGTGTGGTGTGTGATTTTGAATATAGTTAGCACAATTAACTACTTTTGCCCAATAGATAGGAGGTATATCTCTAGAATGCATCATACAGTTAGCCATTTCCTTCAAAGTTCTATTCTTCCTTTTTGCTAATCCATTCTGTTGTGGAGTATGAGGAACAAAATGGTGAGTAATACCTTGAGTTGCCAAAAATTTAGAAAACTCATTGCTGAAGTACTCCCCCATTATTAGTGCGAAGGTTCTTTATGCTACTAGAAGATTGTTTCTCGACCAAAGCCTTAAAGAATTTGAAGTGTGAAAAACATCACTTTTGTACTTGAGAAAATAAATCCAAGTACGCCTCAAGAAATTATCAATAAATGTAAGTGCATACTTAGCTCTATTGAAAGATGGGGTAGGAAAAACCATCAAGTCACTATGCACAAGCTCAAGTGGTGAAGAAGCTCTCTTAGACAAATTCTTAGGAAAAGGATCTTGATGTTGTTTCCCTAATGCACAACCATGAAAAACTCCCTCAAGAAAAGAAACTCTAGGAAGACCATATACCATACCATGAGTGCTCAACTCCTTCAAATATTTGTAATTGAGATGTCCAAATCTTTATGCCAAAGCTTACTCTCTAAATTGTTAGGTTGTGGAGCATGTTTTCATGTGTGAAAGTGTTGAAAACTATACACTAAGAGTATCGTACACTTTTCATGTATCCTCGTCGTGGTTGAGGGGGCAGCTTGGGCCCCGAGCGGGGTTCGGGGCGCAGCGCTGAATTTTTTTTTTAGGCGTAAAATTTTTGGCCTCAAAAATGCATCCGACATATCGAGAAACGTGCTTTTCTCATATGGGTGATTTTTTTGACCCATAGGTTTATGGGATGGATTTTTCCCATGGTTTTGATACCCACGGTTTTCTAAAAGCTGCTTAAGCAATTGTCTATTTATATGGTCTTATGCATATGATAGATGCACAAGAAAATGTATTGCAGATGTGTTTTGAATTCGGCCATGAATTCGTAGAGTTTGTTGAGCATAGCTCCCAAACGGATCCGGGTATCAGTATTGAGAGAGCGGTGGCTTGTAATAAAATCGAGCAAGTGATTCTTGGTGGACGTAGCCCAAATTGGGTGAACCACATTAAATACCGTCTCTTAGTGTTGTGTTATTTTATTCTACAATTTTATTTGAGATCTCGTAATAATTTCTCATATTAGTTTCTACTTGCGATTCTCGTGAGGGATTATTTCGCATATTTTATCCCTTATTTCCTAACATAAATCTGCATGAGAAACCAATCCTAACCCTATAGAAGAAGTGTCATCAAAACCCTTAAAGTGATATAGTCTAGAACTATGATCAACAATACCTTGAGCAACCAAAGTGAATGAGGCTCCAAAAAGTTTGTACTTCTACTCCATGTGGTGTAAAAGTCACTGTTTTTCCTTTACCAGAATGACAAATTTGATATACAAAAAGCAAATTTGTAGTGATGTTAGGAACATATAGTGCATCTTGGATATTTCCACCATCAAGTTGTATATCACCTTTTCCCTCAACAGAAAGAAAGGAAGAATCTCCAACCTCAATTTTGGAAGTAGAACTCAAACCTAGAGAAACAAAAGACTCCTTGGAAGAAGTCATGTGATGAGAGGCACCAGAATCTATAACCCAATTATTTGCAAGTTGTGACTGAGATCTTCCAACAACATTAAGTGTTTTTCCATGCTGATTAGAAGGAGGTGGAGTGGAGATAGAAATTTTTTGTTTCTTGACTGCATCCTCTAAGGCTTGCATTCGCTTATAACACCTATTTTCTTCATGATTACTACCCCCACAAAAAGAGAATGGCTAGACTTATTCTTGGATTTAGAAGACTCCTTGGGTTTTGAGTTTTTTTCTTTGGGTTTAGGAGAATTTTGAGATGGAGAAGGTGTGGATTTGGTTTTATTGTTTGGTTTTCCCTTGCCCTTAGGATTAGATGCAACTAATGCCTTTTGAGAGGTGGAAGACTCAAGGTGAGATAATTTGGATTCTTCCCTAGTAAGTCTTTCACAAAATGTTTCTAAGTTAGGAATTTTAAAGGTGTCACCTAAGGCATCCATGCTAGAGAAAAAGGTAGAAGCAAAAATTTGGAATGGTCCTCTCAACTTGGATAGAATCAAGTAAACACACTCTTCATCTTTCTTATCTCTTCCACTCCCCTTCAACTGTGTCAACAAATGCTTGAACTTGGTAAGATAGTCTATAATTGTTGGAAAATCTTTAGGATTAAGAGAGGTGATCTCAATTTCAAGTTGCATGGCTCTCATATGATCCACCTTACTAAATAAATCCTCCAATTTCTCCCATATTTTGAAAGGAGAGTCACACTTTTCCAAATGAAATAAAAGACTATCACTTACATAAGTTCCTATCATGTTAGGAATTATTATTAGTGCTCACATTATTATAAAAGTTAGATTATAATTATGTTGAGTTAATATTACAATTGTTATAATATATTGTTTTAACAATATATTATTCATAGAAGTATTGTTGTACCCGTAAATCTATTAACGGGTTATTTGTTTGTATGGGTTCCTATTTTATAGGATACTGGTTTTCTATTATGATGGCTATATAATAGCCTAGTGTAATGCAGCAAAGATATAGAGAATTAATAATATAATTATTGTGTGTTCGTACTGTGTAAATCTGCTGCTATACCAATATTTGGTATCAGAGCAGGTTTGTTACAATGGAGGAATAATAAGTTTTGTAGAGACACCTGATATCTATTGTCATTGTCCTGTGAATGAGTGGAAATGATCTCTGAAAAGCTTGTATATTAGTTCTTTTTTTTGCATTCGGGGTTTTGCACAGACTGGCTGTTTAAATAAGAATAATAGGTAGAAACCTCAAGCAAAACGTGTACACGGTTCTATATCAATCACACGACCAGATCTGCCATAATCAGATCTCAGTCTGCTTTGTTACCAAAGCTCTCTACGTAATTAGGACTGGAACGAGTCATTCAACACCTGTTGGCACGTGGTACTCTTCTCTGAGAAGCATGAAGATCTCCCAAGCTTAATTCTCCACTGTGGCATCGATGATCCAAGTTTGCATTGGCGAAGGACTGAGAATCGACTCCACCAATTTTCCATAAAGCCCATGGTTATCAAACAATAAGCCTGTTACATTAAGGATCAATCTGCTCTGTGTATCGGTGTTCTTGCATTGGATCTCGATGAAGTTTGGCATTCTTTGGACCAAGATCAAACTCACATTGGCATAGGGAAGGTCAAGTCGTGAGAAACAACGATTTCTGTTTTATTGCAGTCACTACCGACTATCTCTGCTACCGTGCAAGTCAGAAGGCCAGACCTGCGTATAAATTAAGAAGTCTACATGCTCTTATACCCGTATCAAGTCATATTTAGATCGACTTCAATGATTTTGGCATAAATCCGCTGGAAGTGGGCGCACTGTTTTTTTTCCCATCAATCTTGACACCTAATCAGAGTCTGCGCAGCTGTCATGGTGCATGTTTTCATTGTTGTATGCCGAGTTTTCCACGTTTGAGTTCCACATTACTAGTAAGTCATTTTTAAATAGTCTATCTACTATTCCATTATTTATTAGCTGTGTCTTTATTATTATTTTAGTATAGTGAGTCCGAACAAGGCTTAAGGTTCATCGATGTTATTAAAAATTGTCAATACCAGTCGAGTCTATATAGAAATGCCATCTTCGGTTCAGTTGTCTATTTGAATTGTTATAGTTTCTGGTTTGTTTGTAGGTTGTGTCGGTTTGTAAAGTCCAAAAATAAAAATCATTTTAATAGTCATTTGATTATAGTGTCTATATTATTTGTTAGTCATGTATCGTCAAATAATTAACTTATAGTCAAATTTGTAATGTCGTCAAAAGTATTGTTTTAGTCATCAAATGTCATTATTTTGTGTTAGCAATTTTGTTGTCAACATCGTTTGTCAAGTCATTGTAAAAGTCTGAAAAATTAAAAAAAAAAAAATTTACCTCACGGACGCATTATCGCTGGAACGCGACGTCTGAAATAAATGAGCCTTAAAAGCAAAATCCGTTGATCTAGCAACTTGTCAAATGGAGGATGGAGGCATCGGAGGCTGGAGGTCAGACAGTGACCTCTCGTCAGTCGCCAACGACGGGGCCGCATGAAGTTGTCGTGACAGTGTGTGTGTAGTGTGAGTATATGATTTTCAGTGTGGTTTCCATTTTCTCAGAGTGCTTCTATTTGTAGTGTTCCTGTTTTGTGTGGTATTTGATGGATGTTGGAAAGAGAGTTGTGTTGGAGCACAGATGACTGTCAGTGATCCTCTGACTGACTTGGTCCTCTGACTGCCGTACTTCGTTGGAAGATGGTCAGCTAGAAGAATACGTTCACTAGCATTAGTGACCATGTGCAGCAAGACCTAACTAGCAAGATCCATTCAGGAGTATGTTCTTCAATGCATTTTGCTTCTCAGTATCTATTTGAGTGGAATTTCACATTGTGGGGGGGAATACATACCAATGTTCCATTCCCATTCTGCACCCAAAATGACTTAGTCAAGGAAAGCTTCCAGTGGCAGTGGCAGTTTTCTATGTTGTTCGAGATCGAGTGGCAGCGATCAAAGACAGAGACTACAATTAAGAACATTACGATTCTTATAGGAAGTAATGTGAAATTTTTTCAGTATATCTTCTATTGTGCAGTTTTGAGATATGCATGTTGTGTTTCCTACATTATTCCCTGATGTATAAGCATAGTGGTGAACAGTAGCACCAGAGTAAGTCAGTTCATGGATCTTGAAAGGGTTTGTGGGAGGATCCAGAAAACCACACGAGGTCGACAGTTGATGAGGTTCCTGTCACTTCAAGGTTTGTGGTAAGCCTGTTTAAAACCATGGAAGGAGAGAGCCTTTCTTTTGGATCAAGGTCATGAGTCACAGAGTTGGACATGCCACAGGGGTGAGCATACCGAGAGGAGTGTGTGGATGTTTTTCTACCATGTTCGCACTAAGGGGGAATGTTAGGAATTATTATTAGTGCTCACATTATTATAAAAGTTAGATTATAATTATGTTGAGTTAATATTACAATTGTTATAATATATTGTTTTAACAATATATTATTCATAGAAGTATTCCATTGCACCGTAAATCTATTAACGGGTTATTTGTTTGTATGGGTTCCTATTTTATAGGATAATTTGGTTTTCTATTATGATGGCTATATAATAGCCTAGTGTAATGCAAAGAAAGATATAGAGAATTAATAATATAATTATTGTGTGTTCGTGTCCAAATGAAATGCTGCTATACCAATATATCAAACCCTATACACTCATCAAATTTTCACTGTATCTTGAAATTTCTCATATTCTCTAGTGAACATTGGTTGTTCTTTAGAAGTTAAAGCCCATAATCCTTTCTCGCTTAATTATTGTTTCCATTCTTGGTTTCCATGTGTGGTAATTATGTGTTGTTAATGGCTCAACATGATCTAATGTAGAAGTAGATAAAGATGTCATCCTCAAAAAATCACCAAAAGAAATGCAAGAACCAAGCAATGCAACAAGACCCCCAAACAATGCAACAAGAGCCCCAGATTTTGGCACTTTATAATGAGTGTGTGTTACAATATGGCACTTTATAATTATAGTGCGATTCTCAAAATAAATATTTCCAATGGAAAGAGCATAAAAAAATACGCACTTTTACAAAAAACGGCACTCAAAACTCGAGTTACCGATCAAAAGATACAAGTTTTTCAATATTATGCTCTACTATTTATTTTAGCTGCCACTAAAAAGAATAAAATGCTCTTGCCTTCACCACACAAATAAAAATGAAAGGGGGCTGGAGTTAAGCACATACTATTAGGAATCACAAGCTTTAAGCCCTCATATGACCATATCATATGACTAGGAGCTAAGGATTTCAATGGGTGTGTGCAACTTACTATTCTGGGGTGTGTCGCTAGTTTTCGAGAAAGTCACATCCAACTACTTCTTCTGGCAAAATCAAGTATTTTGCAATGTCTTTGAAAGTGACCTTTGCCGCCCAAAATAGTAGTATGGATTTTCCCGAAATAGCAAAAAGTGCAACTTTGTCATCCGTGTGCAAAAAAAAAACTCAGATCGGATCTCAAAAAACCCAAAAAAACCTACATTTTTTTATATTTCCTTTTTCGTACGTCGTGAATCCCGAGGTGAATCCAAGACATTTTCTCGCACAACAAAACACCAAAATCGATCATTGCCGCCAAAAATGGCCAAGTTTACAGTCAATCTTAGGGTTTTCCCACCTTCTGGATCCAATGGTCACCTCTGTTTTGCATAAAACTACACGCAGCAAAAAAATACAGACAAATCCCGAATATATGAATATTTTAAAAAAATGCTTGCAAAATGAAACTTACAGACGGATGTCAATAGAAATCTCCTGCTCTGATAACAGCCGATTAAGTGCACCAGCCTCGAGTAGTTCGGGATGGGTGACCTCCGAAAAATTCCCGGCTACTTCCTCCTAATGTTGTTAGGCCTGATTGGGTGTATACCCGGCTCCATCATGCGGGAGGGTATTGGTGTAAAAACCGATTAACACGATGAGATCCCTCTCCACCATCAGTTCAAAATTTTGGTGTGATGGTAAGTTGTGTAGCTTTGATACCATGAAAGGAACGATAACTAGATCGCATTCAAGCCAAGAACACAGATGTTAATCAAACACCACGATCAATAAGATGAAAGCAATTCGCTAGAATAGCTTTACATAAAACCTTTACAAACAAATGAGCAACAATATCATATATTATTATGGAACTCAATGAAATACAATGAGAATGGGCCTTGCTTATATAAGCAAGGAATAACAATCTAAAAACCAGTCAAGGTCATAGATCAAGCCATAAATCATGGAAAGAACTAGTCATCAAAGAACTAGTCAAGTCCATAGATTTATGAGAGAACTAGACATCAAGGATCTATTCAATACCATAGATCTAGGAAAGAACTAGTCAATACCATAGATCAAGGAAAGAACTATACCTAAAAACTAGATAATATCTCCTAATATCTAAATAAATAAAAAGAAATATCCACACAAATAAGTGGGTGAGGATAAATACAATAAAGGTAAATAATGTACCTAGGTGAACATGAGCTAAGGTAAATACCTACTCTAACATAAATAAGATAAAAGAAATATCCACACACATAAGTGGGTGAGGATAAATACAATAAAGGTAAATAATGTACTTAGGTGAACATGAGCTAAGGTAAATACCTACTCTAACATAGTTGTTGGATTACAAAAATTGAACATGTTTTTAAAAAGTTGATCTCTGTTTGATATATACTACCACAATACATACATGGAATTGTTTGGAATGAGTTGATTTGTTTAAAAACACTTATAAACTAACCACTACAAGCTATTTTTTAAAATCAAATTTCTTTTTTTTTTGCTTTCACAATTTTCTTTGCACGTTTCTTGTATTTTTTTCCTAGTTGTAGATGCCTCGATTGGTATTCCCATTCTCCTTAATTTTGGGGTGGTTCATATTTTAGTGCATCTTTGTTAGAATACTATATCAATCAAAAGCCTCGTGAATGCTCTCCAATTGTTTCGAATTTGGAGAGAAAAATTAGGGATGTTGGCAACAGGTGGAGGTGATCTTCGATCATTTCGGTTATCATTGTTTTTGGTGGTTTCAGTTTCCTACAATGCAAAACATTAACAACACATTAAAGACTTTTAAACTCTTCCTCCCTTTGTAAGTGAGGCATAGTTAATGTCAAGCCTGTTGTAGGGAGGGGAATTTTTTTCTAGTCTACATCATATTAAACTGGAGAGGGAAAAGAAGTGTGTTAGTCCAAGAAGATATTCTTAAGTATGATGGGTAGCTTTAAAATCCTTATTGTTGATCAGTCTAACATCCAACTTGGGACACTTTGAAATGGCCTCATTGGGGAACAAGCCCCTCAGCACATAACAAATCATGTCATTGACGAAGGCACATGCCCCCACATGTCACTTTGGAAAAAGGATTAGAGCTAACTATAAATATAGATGTAACATCATATAAAATAACATGAAAGCACCGCACAATAATGTTTTAGTCCATAACATAGAATAAAATAAATAAATGAATAAATACTTCAATAAATATTGAAACCCACCTGAAGTTCATTTACAAACAACACTTTTTTTTTTACCGGTGGAGAAAGAAAATCACAAATATCTTGCAAAAAGTGAAATAAGAAGTTAATAAAACTAAATGTATCTGTGAAAGGATTTATACACTGTACAACAAAAGCCTTATATTAGACAGAGAATTTAAAAGGAGGGTATCCTCCATTAATATTATTTTGTATTTTTAGTTTCATACTTAGATATACTACAACAAAAGCATTTCAGAAGTTTAATTCCACAATATTGGCATGTTCAAGCCTATAAAAGCACAATATTATAATTGTGTAGCATTTAAGATCCAAGCATAAGTGTTGAGTAGCCTTTTAAACTCAATAAAACTAAATGTATTTTGGGTATCTTTGAACAATTGCTAGCATACACACATATTCTATCAGTCTCACTACCTTTGATGCAACAAAATAAGCAATTGAAGAATTAATAAAACCAAAAGATATCAGAAAAGGGCACGGGAGCATTTACAATTGGAACATAAATTTACATGGAAATTCAAAGATTTGCAAGCAAAGGGCACGGGAGCATTTACAATTGGAACATAAATTTACATGGAAATTCTAGCAGGAACTGTCTGCTAGAGACAAACTCTATCAACAATCCATTTTGGCATTTCACAAAGATTTTGGCATTTCATAAATTTAAATGGCGATTCAAAAATTTGCAAGCAAATTCCAGCACAGAACCGTCTGCTAGAGACAAACTCTACAACAATCTATTTTGGTATTTCACAAAGGGTTGTTGCAGCGAAATTTCTTTAGGAAATAAATAATCCTTGATACCTATCAAATAAACAACATTTAATCTCTAGTTATGTCCTAGACCACAAATGCATGTGCCATCGTACTAAGTCTTGCAAAATGAATCTCCTAGAACATTATCTTATTTTATGTTGTAAGGAATTTGCATGAAAATTTATGTTCTGGAAGATGATGAAACCTCATTGGAGGGATCACATCAAACACTTTGAGGAAGATGAGAAGGGATATTCCTATCCCTTCCCTTTAGTCCAGAAGATGATGTGGAATCTAAGTTTTACTAGTTTTGTATGTTACTGAAATGAACATTCTGTTTGATGTTGATGCAAGGCTAATAAAAAAACTGAACATATAAATCTTGCAACTTCCATTAATGCACTTTTTTAATGGTATGGAACTACTAAATCTGACTGGGTCTTGCATGTAGGTAGTGTTCGTAATTATAAAATTTTTGTTCCTTGTTTGTTAGGATAAGCTATTTTCTTTAGTCTCCTTTTATGTTTTCAAATATCCCGAGGACTGTGTTTTTGGCATTTCATCCTATTTTAGTTTATTTCTTTGAAGCCAAATGGAAATTTTCAGTGCCAAATTAGTTGGCCTATGTCCTTATTGTTAAAATAATACCCATTGTTCTCCACTATTGGCCAAATTTCTCTCAAGTACTGGTGCCTAAGCGAATAATAGCTAGATCAGATGAAACACTTCAAACAGAAATGTGGGTTCCATATAGATTGGATTTGTTATAGTGATTGGGCCCTCATAGTTTTTAAATACTAAAGAAAATTAGTAAGATAATGTGCCAACTATTTATTGACAACAAGCATGTGATATAGTTTGGAATATATGTGTAGCCACAAGAAAAACCATCACTATCTTCAATGAACAAACTGCTTCTTCCATCAATTAACAGAGAAGATCAATTAACAATTCCAATTCAATTCAAGGAAGAAAAATCTAAGTTGTGCAAGCACAACTGATGTTTGAAATTAGGACAAATAATATTTTTGATATAGAGTTAGTGGTGCATACTCAGTAATTTAGATGTAAGGAAGACAAAACATATCAATCTAAAGTTGGGGAAGAAAAAGTCTTAAAAGATGGATAATATAGAGACTCTTGAACTTGAAATTAAAGATCTTACTTGAGGTGCAGAGAGTGATACGCATAGGGAAACTAAATTATTATTACCTTAAATTGAGTACGCAAAATGTTGTAGAAGTCACAAATATGGGTAACATGTTTAAACAAGTTATGTCTGATATATTGTGTAGAATGAATGAATTTCTTGATGAAGGATTACATAATTAGATGACATAGAGCCAAGGTAGAAGAAATATGGTGGATCCAAACTCAAAGTAAAAGAAGAATAACTTGAATAAGATAGAGAAGATGAAAAAGTTGTGAAAATCACAGAGCCAAGTGAAGATGAAGCAATGATGGTAATGGGGAAACTAAAATACCACTTCTGAGTTGATTTTCATAGAGCAAGAGCATAGTGCATCATTGTTGGGGACGTCTGAATATCAATCTCCAAATCGAGTCATCATCATTGTGGTCTTCTGCATCTTCATCACAGTGCTCATTACTCACTATATGTTGATCTCATGGCTTCAAATTTGTGTCCCTGGTATTCTTTAGTATATCATCATAGGCCTCCAATTCCAAAATAGGTCTTCAAAATTAAAAAGGAAGAGGACCATTTGTATGGCAATATTTATTTTGCAAAAGCAATGTAGGAATGTTCGCCCTACAATACATGCCAAGCAGGTAACATATATTGGTAACCTTCATACATATATTGAGCTACACAAATTACCTAATAATTCTTTCCTAAATAGATGTTAGGCCAATGGATTCAAGTTGATTCTTTAACTGATAGGCACAGTGTATAGTTGATGACATGGCAAACAAATAATGTACTGTATATTCTTTTTATATTATCCAAAATAGAAGCCAACAGAGACTAATAGTTCACTCAAATTGACCGCATCACCATTATACATTAGTGTTTTAATTTGAATGAATTAAAACTCAGTGATGCTTCTCTGTTCTAACATATTGAGATCTGATATCCCTACCAACCTGGGTTACCTTCATTTTGTCCAAAATTAACTCCTTTATCTTGTTGGACAACATGTCTACAGGAGCACTCAAATCCAGAGAAAATCTAATGTCTAAATTCTGAAAGTACCATCAAGACTGAGAGACTGAGGAAAGGAGTGTAGTTGAATTAGGGTTTGTTGTTGAAGAGAGAACAAATTATGTGCATAGTAAAAAGGGTCATTAGAAAATTTCGATGAACTGACTCCAAAAATTAGTATTCCCTCTCTATTACCAGGAAAATATGGCCACACTCTAAGCACTTATTAAATCTCCGTTTTCAATCATCACAGAGCAGACCATTTCATCCAAACCAAAAATATTTAAATTAGACGAGTTTTCTTAATACTCTGGCTGGAACACCTCTTCCACGTAGGCAAAACCCAAGTTGGGGAAAAAATAGTAGATGCATTATCCAAGATAAATACTCGCTCATGTAAGCTCTGAAGATGGACTATGGATCACACCCAAATTTTTACAAGAATAACAAAAAATTAAGGCAAATACCCAAATGTGGTGGAAACTGATTTGGATGAAGCACATAAAATAAATATTACCAATTATGGAGGTATGAACAAAGATTCATCCTTTGTGTTGCAACAATCAAGATGATCCGAGATGAAGATCAAGATGAATCGAGATGAGGCTTCTGCACCCTATTTATAGCCCAGTATTCCATCCACCAACTAATATTAACTATACTTATCTTCCAAATATGATCATGCATGGGATATCCATTCATCGACTGACTGTATCCATCCACCTACCGATCATTGCAGTGCCAAAGTTTTCATGACAGATAAAATAGGAAAATGAAAAACAATAAAAACAAAAAAGCAAATATGTGAAAATAGCAAGGAAAATCTAAACATGTCATAAAGCAGCGATCGAAAGCTGTCATTTTAGGCATGAAATTTAATGTCTTTGAAAAAACGTCCAAACGACCGTCAAATTTGACATAGTCCCGTGAATGTCCACAAAGCCCTTTCCCATAGGGGGGAACGCCTTCAACATTAAAATCTTAAAAAAATCAAACTCTTAATTTTATGTCTAAATAAAAATCTTATATTATTAGCACTAAAGAATAATCCCCTTGATATACCTAATAACTTACCGAAAATTATTATAATAATGGTTGTGATTTAACTTTGTACTAAATTTTTAAAACCTGAACCAAATCTCAAGAAAATTTCCTTTTGGTAATCTTTTAAATTAAGACAAGTTGTTAAAATAATACCATATTTCTTTGTAATCTAATTTGTTGCCATATTGCAAAAGTAACGATATTGGTCATTGTTTTTTTTATTTCTTGCCATGGAAAACCCACCTAAATCTTGTTTAATTCGCTCCACAAAATCCCAATAAACAATCATTTTGATTTACCTTCATATCTAACGAAATTGGCCTAAATAATAATCAATCATAGAGAATTTTAGTTATCCTTTTGTCTCGTGGATGTCCACAAATCCTCCAAATCAAATTGAAGGAAATAGATTCAAATACAATTCCTAATTCCATCATTGATTTAGCAAAGTCTTTGAGAAATATGACTACCTCCATGTCCTCCAGCCCCGTTGAAACCACCATGGGATGTATTAAACATTGTATCATGACCCAACACCTTGGTTGTGGTTAAAGAAATCAATAGAAATTAATTTTTATGTTCAAGTACCATTAAGACCAAGCTGCAAACCATAAATACATATTATCATTAATGGAGATGAAGTTTTATATTAATGCATATAACTATAATTTGTATATAAACTATTAATTTTTAGATAAATCTATTTTAAAAATGATTGTTATGTTTTAGACATGAAAATTAGGAGATACAAAGATTTAAAAATATTAATGTGAAAAGAAAATAGATAGTCATCAAATCCTAAACATAGATACAACAATAGACGAAGTTCTGCTCTACAGGGTTTTTGCTTGCATGCCATATCACAGCCTCTTCGAGTGCTATAGGATTGTACCTTTCTTGGTAAGTTCTAGGGTTTCCTTCCCTCGGTGTGCTCCTATATAATGCCTCCTTCGCCTCGAGCCTAGATATTGTTTCCAAGGTGGAGCTAGTGGAGATACATGCAATGGCACCGCCACAAAAAGCCTTAGAAATTCATTCGAAGGTCTTTCATGAGGTAATGTTTCTCCTCCTGATGTTGTATTACATGTTTCTGAATTTAATGTTGTGTTCAGTGGTTAGAATAGTTCTACCTTATTAGGTATTTTGTGGGTCACATCCCCTCTAAAAGTATGCTAAAGTCATGGGTTAACTCATCTTGGGCCACTCACAAAGCATCCATATCAAAAGTGTGTAAAACATGACTAAAGGTTTTTTTCCTTTTCCATTTCTTTGAACCCTCACATGCCCCGACTATATTTAACCATTCAACCACTTGGTATGTGTGTAACTCCCTTTCGGTTATTTATCCATGGACCAAAGACTTTACGGTGTCTCGAGTATGCGTCCCTTTAATTCCCTATATAGGTGGAATCCCTTAGCCTGTTGTTGTCATGTGTTCATTTTTACACCAAATCGCTTCCTTTATCAATCACGTTGTATATATAGAACCACAACATTTATACAATGCTCGCCCTCAAAACCAAGTTTGTGTTGAAGTTGACTTCTCCTAAGAGTGAAGGAATTTATGGAGATCTAAAAGAGAGATACAAGATAATATCGGGATGTGCTTTACATCAACTTTCCTAACACATGTTTTCATTGTTAGGTCTCTCGATAATCCCTCTACGTTCGCGTAATCACCCAATGCCTAAGGTGGCCTCTAAGTCTATCAAACCCCTACAGGAGGAAGGGTAGAAAATCATTGGAGGACGGAAGAACAAGAATAAAACAACTCAAGCCAAGGTATCTAGTAACAATGAATCGAAAGAGCCAACTGTTAAGGAAAAAACCTCTAGCGAGCGTCACTCCACGAGCCTATTTCCAAAGACATTGCATTTCCCTTGCCTAAATTTTCCAACATGCCTAAGGTGGTTGCAATTTTCATATACCCGTTAAATTCCATCCACATTTCATCGTCACCTCGACCTCGCGGTTGTCATTAACAACCGGTCATAGGGCCCATCCATAAGGGCTCATAGTCCCTCTCATCACTCCATGGATAGTCATGATTATAGCCCAACACACATTGTGGATTTTGTAGAGAAGTATAATATAGAGTATGTTGGGAAAAGGAAAGTTGAGTTGTAGTATTTTTTGAAACACAATAATGCTCAATTTCTGCAAAATCATTTTGATGCCTAGATGGCTTGGATGAGGATGGTATAGCCCTCAACCATCATTTCTTATGAATTATATATCATGGAATGTATAAGATATCACATACTCCAATTGCAAGTATATTGTTCATGATGCTTGTCAAAAAATTGTTAATTTAGATGTTTTATTTCTGCAGGAAGTGAAAATTTCAGGTTTTTAATTATCGATGGTTTGTAAATCCATCCGGCATGACAATGTGTCTTTTACTAGTAATCATGATGGAGGGCATGGGGGATTGATCTCCCTTTTTTCTCCCAAATGGTGGCCCTTATTTATTACCACGGTGTCGACCTCACCAATCATGCCATCTGGGCCTTAGTTAATATTGAAAGCCACCCTTTTAGCTTCATCAACATTTATGCCTCTATGATGTGGTTGAAAGGGATGATCTTTGACAATGGATAGCAAATGAAATTCTTGATGCTTATTAGGTCATATGCAATGATTTTTATATGGTCAATCTTCCTCGATAAGTATGGGCACCTGCCTATGCGATGGATAGTTGGCAAAAGGGAGGCATGGTTCTATATGCGCAATAAATTTAGGTTTAATGACCCTAACACTTCTCACAAACCCACCTTTAAAACATGGTTCACCTAGTCCAATCTCCAAAGTAGATCATATCAGTTTCTTAAATGGCTTGAAAGGCCATGCTATCTACTCAATATATTTTGAGTTTGACAAAGCACTTATTCTTTTCAAGTGGAAGTGATGCCGATTTTGTCCTTTTCGACCACTTCCTTATTTGATTTGGTATCACTTCGCAAGATAGATGACCTTTTCTCATAAATCCCGGTTTTTATTATAACCTTGATGGAGCATGGTCCCACTCTCAATCACATTAAGCAAGTGTGGAATTTAACACCCTAGCCACATCATCTACAAAATTACCATTCACCTCTTCAATCTAGTTGGACTTAAAGGTGGGACAATGCAATGAATAGGATGACCAGATTTCTTAGGATCTATGGTCAAAAACTAGCCAACATTCAATGTTGATCATACTCTGCTACCTCCTCTTGCCCTTATATAGGTGGTGGTGGCACTTGAGGGGAATCCATTTTCTATAACTCTGCAACTTTAAGTGGCAGAGCTTTGTTCGAAAATTCATATCGCAAATAACTATAATGCTCAGGGTGCTCAAATTCATGCTTTCCTTCACGGCTTAAATTTGGAGATCATATTTTGAAGGAATATTTTCTTTCCCTCAAATCCAAAAATTCTTTTCAGAAAATTAGTGTAATATGTGATGGTAGAAATTGGCCCTTTTCAAGCATTACAAGCTAGTTTTCTAATATCAAGTGCCCTCAAACAAGCATCGAGCTACGTTGGATCAATGCTTGTTCGTGGTGCCATGAAAACTATCCGTGCACAACAAATTTCCGAGACCGTATGCTCTCCTTGATGACCTTCGGAGGTGGCCATGTAAATGGCCAATGATAAATCCTCCGGTTGCGATGGTTTTCCCTACAAATTTAATAAATCACTTTGGGATACTCTTGGTTTGGATCTTCATCACGACTACTTGGAAGGATTTCAGAATCAAACCCTTGGTGCTCACATTAACAAAGGGATTATCAATTTCATCCCTAATCCTAGAGACCCGAGTTGATTGTTTATTGGTGGCCTATTACCCGCTTTAATGTTTCTTACAAGGTAATTTTCAAATCTCTTGCCATTCGAATGTGTCACATCCTCCCATCCATTATCTACCCATAGAAAATTGGCTTCATTTAGGGCGTTACATCCTAGACAATATCATAGCCATATGGAAATGCAAGGAATGGGCTCACAAATCCAACTAGTCAACCCTTTTAATTAAAATTGACTTTGAGAAGGATTACGGAGTGGTCGTTCATTCTTGTGATGCTTCAAGTTCTAGAATTTGGTCCTATCTTCATTTAATCTGTTAAGATGCTCTTTGTGAATGCCTCTACCCAAATTTCCATCAGGCATAGCTCATCCCCTTTTTGGATTTTCAGATCCATACGATAAGTTTCCCTTTAGCACGTACTTTCTATATTTCCTTACGAAAGAAGGTTTTGGCTATCTTCTTTCCAAATCTAAATCCCAAGGGATTGTCAAGGGAATTACCTTACCATCCTTTGATAACTCCCAACTTCTTGATGGTCACTTTTCTCGATGACTCTTTTCTTATGCTAATTAAGGATGAAAGAAACATTAGAAATGGCATGCAGTGTCTGAAATCTTTTTGTTTAGCCTCTGTATCTTCTATGCAATGGTGAATAATGCAATGTTATAGGAAATCCTTCCTCCATACGCCCTCTGGATGACTTTGTACGAATGAAAAATGATCGACCATGGTGAGATGTGTAAATTTTTAAGAATTTATTTTTCCTTCCAAGAGTCACCTGTAGGTATTTGGAAATATGTTGTTAAACTAGTGGCTAAAAAGTTGGAATACCGGATAACCAAACTGATGTCCTTATCGGGAAAGTTCCAGGTTTTTCTAAAGTTATGGAAGCTACACATGTTTATTATTCTTCTTGTTGGGTCCCATCCAAAAAATCTGTGAAAAAGATGGAAAAAATTCTCAAATATTTTCTTTGGTCTAATGCATCCTTTGGAAAGGTTTTTCATAGAGTTGTTTGGGAGACCTGTTGTCTTCCCAGAGAATCTAGAGGATTATGCCCCATTGTCATTTTACATCAAGGACATACGCTATGTGCTAAATGGATAATTCATAGCATAAAAGGACAAGAAACATGGAAACTTCTCATGCGCCATGGCATTGCGAAGGGTTCCTCATATGGTCATCCATCTTGGAAGGGTTTAGGATTTACCAATTTTCTCATCGCTCTTGTCTCTCACAAATTGGTTAACACCTTTGCGCTCAAAAAAATCTGGAAATCCTAGGAGAAAATCAATCCTCGGCTTCAATGGAAGTAAAATGGATTCTATAATGGCCTTTTCAGCTAACCACCACTCTGTGGTGGTGGTAGGTCATTCAATTCTAGGATTAATGCCTGGTAGAGGTTCCTAAGATTCTTGTGCTTAGGATTTTATAGCATGGAATTCACACCATCCAGGACCTTTTTGCAAACATATCCAAGCTTGGTGCCCTTGGAATGAACTCAAATTTTAATTCAATTTGGCCTCACATGATTGTGTTAGTATCAATGATATCATCTCCTTTGTTCTTGATCATATGAGCCTTAAAATCTCCGTGTTTTCATCTCATCATTAGTGGATAGATTCGAAGTGGTTCTTGGACACCCCCTTCCAAAATTACTCTGCTAATAAAATTTATGCTTGGCTTTCACCCCATCTTCCCATGGTTGGAAAAATCAATACTCGGTGGGGGCTACAATCTTCTCCATCCAGTTGGAGAAGGGGATTTGACACTATCCGGTCATGTATGTGAGGAACCCAAAATTTCTCATTTTTGTGGTTTTTTCTTCACCAAGGGCTTCCCATTAGTTCCCATCTGATTCAACTTGGTGTCTCAACCCCAAATGTCTATTTTGTGGACACTTGGAAACCTTATCCTATTTATTTTGGTATTATAAAGCCAAAAGGATTAGAATAAGATTCATTCATTCTTTCTACCCTTTAGACCATAATGTTGCATCTTACAGCATGTTCTTTTAGGAGATAACCCCATTATGCCTCTCATGTTCTCCCAAATTTGGCATGCTTTCAAAGGGGAAATTGTTTTCTGGCTTTAGAAAGAATAAAATTCTTGTTTTTTTCTAATGTTTAATTTGATCTACATTTCTATATATATAATAATTCGGTGGTTATCTCCAATTTATTACTGTAAATTCAAGTGCAAGAAAACAAGGTGGACCTCGAGGTGGAGCACCTCCAAACTATTCTTTGGCACTGGGGCGATGACCATTGTAATGTTGCTCAGGAACCATCATCTCCCTCTTGGTGGTCATCCCTGAGGTGGTTTCGAGCCTTTCGCGGCGTCACTCATTCGGTCATGCTTGCTGACCTCCCATGATCCACCATAACGAAGGACATTCTCTCCTCCACCTCCATCTCGCCACCATGGTTGGGGTTCCCCTCCACCACCCCACTAGCTTATTTGGGAGCTTTCCGAATTCCTTGAGCCGCACTCCCGATGGTTAGAGCCTCCCGCCACTACCAGAAAAAAATTCCCCATAATGGCTCTTGTCATCTCACCCACTCGGGGTGCTATAGAAAATGAAAAAGAGAACCAATCTAGATATGGTTTGGAAGTTCCAAACAAATACAAGGACCTCCATGGATCTAGATGGCGTAATGATCATGATCCACCCTCTACTAGTCAACTTTTTGCAGCGGTGGCTTAATATCATTACCTCTTCATTTTTACAATTCTATTATAGTTGACTCTCCTAATACCGCCCATTTTTTCTAAATTATCTTGTATCATTTTACTTGTTGATATAATATAAGATATTATTCATTAAAAAACTTAGATACAACCCTTTCCTACCTATGGTTTGAATTCAACACCCCAAACCCTAACCCTAACTATATCTTGTGAACTAAAAAATTGGCAAAAGTATGCGAGAAATATTTGAAAGCATTTCTCAGAGTCTCTATTTTTACGTAAAATCCTTAAAAGAACAAGCAATAGGTAGATATTTTTCAAAACTAATAAACTTATAGGTAAGGATAGATTTAATATCTATCATCACTTGTATATGTGGGATTGTAAAACATGGGTAAACATTGTATTTTCCATAAACTAGAGATTTCACTAATTGTTGTAAAGATATTCTAATAGAAAATAAAAGTATCATCAATGAATATTATCTAATACTTCTATTGGAAGAAACTAACCTCAAGATACACAATTTATACTATAAACATATAAAATTTGTAACATATCCTATGTGGTGGATAGCATAAATTGGCATATATATCAAAAACAAAATTTTGCAGTACGGATCTCACAAATAGAATTATTAAAAAGTGAAGGGAACACGTGTAATTCATTAAATTATCTTTCATCAAATACTTGAAAACATCATAGATTCCGAGTAAACAACCAAAAACAATATAAACAAGAAAACACCATTTGATTTGTTCAAATTTATGCAATAAGTATTAAAACTTGAAGAGTTGGTGTCTCCATAAATCTTACAAATTTCATAAAATTACAATGAGAGATGCATAATTTCAAGTACAGTACAAACCATGACCATTTTTCATTCACCAATCAACATCTTCTTGACTAATTTATTTTTGTAAATTAAACTTATTTATTATAATATGTCCATAAGCATTATTATAATATTCAATAACTAATATTAATATTTTGTATATGTGTTGATGAGAAAAATTGTCGATATGGACAATTAGGTGTCTCCGCTTAACGCTCATGGGGCTACACCCCTCTGCATTGAATGGTGCATCTCCCATTATTGAATGAAAACTAATATAATCCTATCTATTTTTTTGGGTTGGCCAAAAAGGTCGGGGATCACATAGGGACACTCCACCTGAACATGTGTCAAAGTGCTTGTATGGGGTATAAGGGAGTAAATTACGAGATATTTAGGGTGAAGGAGAGAAATTAGAAAAGGAAGGTTATTACTACGAGTAGGCCAATTATAGAGTTCACACCCAATAACAATAGTAGTTCATCATTCAATATAGAGGAAGACAACAATAAATTTATCTAGTGAGAAGAACAAACCCGACACAAATTTCCTCGATTCATTTATCAAAGATACAAAGCTCTTTTGGAATCATTATGCTTATAAATGCATAAGAGAGAAATAGAAGAAATATAGGGAAAAGAGAATTTGGAAGAAATATAGCTTTTATTTCATGACCATTGATGACATAAAGTCCAACAAAAACAATCCACAATTGCTATAACTTAGATGTTATCAATAATCAACTGCTATCATTTTTAAGATCCTTTGAAATGGAGAATCCATTTCAATTTATACAATGTGAATTGACCTCTCATCTCCCCACATAACTCTTCATGTTCCTATTCCACTTGTGACTTTTAATTTTCCCCTAGAAGAGACAAATTAAGTATTTCTCTTATAATTTTGAGAAAATACTTTTACAATTTACAATTTATGTCACTTAAGTGAATAGGAAAAAATACAATGATTATGCTCAACAAAGAATTAAAAAGGAGAGAGAAGGAAGAGGGAGAAGGAGAGAAGGAAGGAGGAGATGAAGGAAATTCACTCCTTGTGATAATCCAATCAAATGCCTTGATGCAAGAATCGAAATCTAAATGAAGAAATCTAACCCTCTATGCTGAAAGAAGCCTCCTCCTAAATGGTGAACACTCATAGCCTTGAACTCTTTTTCACCATGAGAAACCTCCTTTTAATTATCGATAACTATATCATATCTAGTACATTGAGTGAAGAAGTGAGAAACACTTGATCACTAGACCACTGTAGACAATGAAGGATGTCCTCACACCCTTAAACAAACCATGAATAGATTCCACTCCTTCTTGACCAATCATGCGTATGAATGAGGACTTGAAACAACTTGCTTACACAATGCAACCATGATGATTCTACCACTACGGGAGCACTGATGATGAGTGAAGCATGATAATCTTTCGATCATGGAGCAAGGAGAGAGGAATGAAATCAAAACCAATGCCTTCCACCTTTTGATCATGTACCCAATGTGAAATGAATGATCTTCGATACAAAAGACACTCTTCACTCACCGCACCGGGGAATGTGGGAATTGGATTGAAAACAAAGGGGGTGCTCATGAGTGCTACGACTATGAATGATGAGTGAAGGACAGCAATGTGACCATTAGCTTATTTTGATCATTTACTATTTTTAGAAACTTGTCTTTTTCACTCTTTTCACTTTTGATCATCTTGTTTGTTTCCCTAGTTGTTTCCTACACATATTGATTTGAAGAAATTTTCCCATTGTGAGAGTTTACTATTTTTAGTAAGTTCTTGACAAATGATTATGCTAAAATGTAAAATAATAGCCTAATCTAATGAAAGTTTGTAGTAAATAAATGAATACTAAAATAAATACCTAAGCAACTAAGCAATAAAATATGAAACCCCAATTATAAAGAGGGTTAGAAGAGCCTTAGATAAGTCGAAGAGGTTGTTCAGATCGTGTGTCTAGTGGATACCGGATGAACAAAGATGGGGGATCGTCACACAAAATCTTGGAAAAATGTAGATTCAAAATATTTGACTGGATAAAGGGTGCGTGGGGAGGGATAAGGGTGCCTGTGGATGCCATGGTCTGATTTTTGGGCGCCATGGTCTCGTGTAGATGCTCGAAAACTTCTTTGAGGTGTCACACAAAAATCACATTTGTTCACCTTTGATCGCTTGTATATCGTTGTAATCCTACAATGAATAAATCACCTACAAAACCCTCAAATTAACATTAAATCTGAAAAACTAAAGATGCAAAATAAGGGGTCAAACTATCCCGATATGCCACAATGGTGGAATTACAACTTATTGTTACACTACATCTCATAACTAATGTAGTGTGTGTGTGTGTGTAGAATCGTACCTAGGTTGCTCTTGTGTGTGTCATACTTGAAGTAGTGAGCAAGTAATAAGATGTAGAATATAAATAATGTATGCGTGGAAACAATAGATTCCCATCCTATGAAGTGTTATGCAGATGTACCAACCTTGTTCCCTTATCATGGAGCTAGATGTACGTAAATGGAGCTATAGATGCATTTGATGGATGTAACCTTACGTGGAGATAGTAGATGCTTAGTGTTTGGTCCCTTATTATGATCACATAACTTTATATTTATATGATTCCCTTGCTTAAATTTCATAATTAACCCCAAAAATGCTAACTACCAAAAAGATAAGATGCTCAAACAGATAGAAAGGACCTAAAAAGTGTGAGTAAAAACACATAGGACGAGGGTGCCTAGAGGGGGGGGGGCGCCTAGCGCTAGTGTCAAAAATGATAAATGTTAAAAGGTTAAAAGATAGACTGAGAAAGTAAGAGTGAAAGAATAAAAGCAGAAGCATAAAGCAAAGAAAGGTGTCCAAAGACATGGGTTAATTAGTACTTTTCTTACCGAGAAACAATGTGAATAGTAGTATATGATCAAGACTACATAATTACTCAATGTGCATGGTTTTATGTCTACATTTGCCCCCACTTTATGTTGGTGAGTGGAAATCTCGGTAACATAAAGTAGATAGAAATGTGTACCTGATATCCATGTAGATTGATGTAGAAAGTGTGTTGAGGGACTAAACAAAGCGTGGAGTGATAAAAATATGGAACGTGGAGACTAACAATGAGAAAGTGTAAAAGGTGATGAAAAGCGTGAATGCATGTGTGAATGTGGTGTTGTCTGTCATCACCAACCTAGCACTATGATAATTCTTCACAGGAACTCCTCGTGCTTATGATTATTTACTAATGCATAGCCTTTAGTTTGGTGGATGTAATCTGGAAACAAAACAACAACATAACACAAGAATACCATCGACTATGATAAGATGGAATGATGACAAATCTGAAATATCAAAGTAAATTATAATATTAACATGAAACTGTTACAATCTCACCCATGAGGTACTTCAAGTGTTATTGACTTCACTTGCCTTTCACCAAGACTATGGGAGAAACTTTACAATTACACCTCTTAATGGCTTCTTCAACACACCTTTAAACTGATGGCTTCCTTCGCACACTTCCTACAATATTTCTCACTACTTCCTTCTATCCTAAATGAGGGGGTGGCCTCTCTATTTATAGAACTTCAGTCTTATCCATCTTATCTCTAAGATAGGATAAGAAATCCACTCGACGAATCATATTCCATACATTAACTCTTATACGTACATGTAAGCTTATATTTTAAGATAAGATAAACCTTATCATTTTGTAAAATAGGAAAAATACACTACTAACAAGGAAGTAAAATACCAATAATCATACCTCCTCCTTCGCGTTAAAGTAGCAAACCTCGAATGGGCTAAGAAACTTGGATTAAGCCAGATTTTTGATATGTAGGTGCTTTTCTTCAAGACGGAGCAAGACCTTCCTGCAACAACGATCCTCTTACTTTGTACTGGATGGGAAAAAGGATTATGAGACTATTTTGGCATTAGGACTAGGAAAAAGGATGTTCTTTGCTCAAAGGATGCAAGAACTTAGATATGGCATGAAAGCTTATTCTCTGTGTGTTTAGAGGGGAGGGGTAAGGTTGTATTTATAGCCACGGGGAGTGATTAACTTAGATTAATTTAAGTAATCATGGTTTGAAAATGTGGGCAAGATTAGGTGAGTGGTTTGAAAATGTGGGTAATATTAGATGAGTGGTTTGAAAATGTGGGCAAGATTAGATGAGTGGTTTGAAAATGTGTGCAAGATTAGGTGAGTGGGGGCCACGAAGAATGGGTGAGGATTTGAATTATATTTTTAATTCATAAGTGGAGGATTTTAGGTGAGTGGGGACCACGAATGGTGGGTGAGGATTTGAATTTGAATTTTTAATTCAATAGTGGAAAAACATGGAGAATAATGACATGTGGTGAGGATTAGATTATTTTTAGATTTTGAAATGGATAATTAATCAAATTATATTTGATTAATTCGAAGTGTATTTTTGTGGGAAATGAGGAAGGGGAATTAATTGATTTAGGATAGATGTGAAATTGGGGTGTCTACATTTTCCCCTCTTTGGAAGGGTACTATGAAAGTAGTGTCCTTTCAAAGAAAGTAGACAGTATGGGGGAAGAATTCAATCTACTTTTCAAAAGGTAGAGCGAATGTTTGTTGGGGAGAATAGAAAGTGGTGAGTGACGGATGTCATAGTATCCTCCAAGACAAAAATGTCATGAGAAGATGTGATTATGGATAGATGTGGTGATGCCCCCTCGAGAGGACTGACGAGAATGAAATATACGTGACGAACTCTCGAAAAGAAAGGAAATGGATTCAGGCGGAGAAGAGGATGATAATGGAGTGGAAGAGATTGGAATGACCGCACGACGAAATGGAGAAAGGATTCAATTGACCTTGAATGTTAGGTGTGAGGGTGTGTGGGAAAGAGAAAAGGGAATGGATAGGATTGGGGTTGATTATGAGAAGAGTAAGGGAGATAGGGGGGAAAAAAAGGAATGAAAGAGGTAGAAATAAGAGAGAGGGATGATAGGGGAAGAAGGGAATGATGAAGGACAAACAAGGAAAAAAGAGGAAAATGACGAGTAGAGGGTGAAGGGATGAAATAGAGAGATGTGCAAAATGAAGGAAGAAAGCGAGAGATAGTAAAGAGGGATACGTGGAAGTGAAATAAATGAGAGAGCGAAGAAAAGCAGGAAATGGGAAAGGATAAATAAGAAGGAGAAAACGAGGTGGGAGTAGGGGGTGAAATGGAGGAAATGGAAAGAGGACAAAAGAAGAAGTAGAACGGAGAAAAAAAAGAAACTATGAGGGGCGAGGAAAGTGTGAAAAAGAGGAGAGAAAGGAAGAGAAACAGATACAGAATGAACGAAAAGGTAGGGGTGGTAGAGAAAAGGAGAAGTGGTCAAAAGAAACGTGAAAATTAGGGGAGAGGAAAGGAAGATAGAATGAATACAAGGAGAAGATTGAAGGAATCGTGTCATTGCGAGGAAGACCAAGGCAAAGAATATGGAACAGACCGTATGGAGATGCATGTGGAGAGTGGGATGATAAAAAAGACAGGACAACGCTGAACAACCAGGTTATCGATGGGGATGTAAGGAGGAAACGTGATGGAAAAAGGGGAAGAAGATGATATAGGGGAAGGGAAATAAGACGAGGGGTGGGAGAGAGAAGAGGATAACAAAGAAAATGATGTAGAAGGAAGGGAATACAGAAAGGGGGTAATAAGTGGAAAGGGAACGATAGAAGGAATGTTCAAAGAAGAAAGAGGGGAGGAATGACATCGATTGGAAAAGATATGGAGATGCATGAAATGAGGATACTAGGATGACGGGAAAATAGAAAAAGGATGTATGATGAAGACAGTAAAGATATTGAAGAGGGCAAAGAGGAGATGGAGAGATGGGTAAAAAGCGACAAGAAAGGGTGGGAGTGAGGGAAAAGAATATGAGAGAAAAGAGAATGGGGATAGAAGAGGAAATGCCAATGAGGGGATGTTAGGAAATCCCCTTGACAATGAGTGGTGGGGAAGGGTGAGAGAAAAAATGAAGAAAAGGAGAAAACTAATGAGGACTGGAAAGGGTAATGCCAACAAAGGGACGTTAGGGAAAACCCTTTGACAATGAGTGGTGGGCTTAGAGGAGGGAAGGAATGAAGGGAAACTCTAGAAGGTCCAAGGGAGTGAATGAGGTCGTGCAGAATGAGGATTGATAATTTTTAGGGAAAACCCGTTGACAATTATTAGCGCGGGAAGAGAAGATGATGATGAAAGAAGGATATAGGAGTGTTAACAATAATGGCGAATATGTGTGTGGGTAGAAATGTGGGGGGAATTTGAGAAGATGAAGTGGAAAGAGTGAAGAAGATGGGAGGGATGAGTTGGGACTAAGTGAAAGCGAGGAGAGGATGGGGGTGATGAGGATGAACGAGGTGAGGATGAAGAACCAAGACATGAAAAGAATGGGAAGAAACGGTATGAAGGATGATGGATCAAGGAGGGGAAAATGGGGGAAAAGAATGTGATTGTAGGTGGAAGAGATGAGTTGTATGTTGTAAGAGAATATGTGGAGAAAGGATAATAGGAGGAGGAAAAAGTGGGTAATAGGAGATACCAGGTGGAAGAAGCGATCAACAAAGTGAACGAAGAATGAGGCGGGGGAGAAGTTCACGATGACAAGTTAAGTGTAGGGAGGACCCTGACATAAGATTGTCATGTGACGGAAGTGGTTAAGTAAGATTGCCATGTGAGCAAAACTGGAGATGAAAAATGGTCAAGCGAGAAGTGGTGTTTGCGAGAATCGAAAAGGAGGTGAAAGGATGTGATAATGGGGAATGCCGAGAAAAAATGAAGGGTGAAGGGTGTGTAGTGATGGGGAAAGTCAAGGAGGCAGATCATCCTTAAGAGGACTCTTAAGTGAGATCGCCATCGGGTGAGTGGTTAAGTAAGATTGCCATGTGAGCAAAAGCGGAGATGAAAAATGGTCAAGCGAGAAGTGGTGTTTGCGAGAATCGAAAAGGAGGTGAAAGGATGTGATAATGGGGAATGCCGAGAAAAATGAAGGGTGAAGGGTGTGTAGTGATGGGGAAAGGCAAGGAGACAGATCATCCTTAAGAGGGACTCTTAAGTGAGATCACCATGCCGGGTGAGTGGTTAAGTAAGATTGCCAAGCAGAGGAGGGTGATAGTGGTGGGAAAAAGATGTGATGATGGGGAATGAAGAGGAAATATGGATGGTGAGATTGGAGAGTGATGGGCGAGTGTAAGATGACATGTCATGCTTAAGAGAATCTCTTAAGTAAGATCGTCATACTGCTGGAGAGGTTTCGTAGGGTCTCCCAACCGACAGGGATGATATGCAAAGAGAAAGACAAAATGATATTGGAGATAGGGGTGGAATGGTAGGGTGAAGAAGATGATCGCGATGAGAAGTGGGAGAAGGAAGATGGGGGAAATATGATGGGATGGGGGAAGGCCACAGGGCAGATCAACCTTAAGTGGAAGTCTTAAGTAAGATTGCCATGCGGCTGGAATGGTTAAGTAAGATCGCCAAGCTGAGGAAGAAGGATGATGTTAGAGTTGGTGGGAATAGGGTATGACAAAATGGACTGAAGGGGAACCCTCAAGTGAATTTTCCATACTACGAGAGCGTGTAAGTAGGATGACCAGGCATAAGGTGGATTTGGGGAAGGATGAGAAAAGAGTGAGTGAGGTATGCCTAAGTGGTATATGATATGAGATGAGGTGATAATAAGAAAGAAAGGACACAAAGGAGTGTAACATGAATGGATGAAGGAATATATGCAGTGGAGGGCGGAGAGTGTGAGGGGAATCCTTAATTGGGATGCCCATGTGGTCGAAGTAATGATGCGGGAATGGGAAGTAGAAGAGGTGGAGTTGGAAGATGTGTTTGGTGGTGATGATTGTTTGATGAGAGAATAGGTGGTGAAGAAGCTTCTACAGCGGGAAGATCTTAGGGAGAGGGTAAACCTCCACTGAGGATTCCATATAGAAGGGGTTATTAAGTAAGATTGTCAAGCGGGAAGAAAAAGGGTGAAAGGAAAGAATACCAATGGGTGAGAGGGGACAAGAATGGTGAGAAGGGTAATATGGGTATAAGCGGCGGAGGAGGAAAAATGAGAAGTGATAATGAATGAATCAAATACATGGTGATCATGGTGGGGGAGAAGGAGCTGTTGGATAGTGAATGCTACTTGAGAAAGATCATCAAGTAGGATTCGCAAACTGCAATGGTGATCAAGTAGGATTCGCAAACTGGAGAATGCATTAGTATGGGTGAATGGATGGGGTGCAAAGTAAGATGTTGATCATGCAGGAAGATACTCACGTGACGAAAAGCATCTTAATTTTAATATAGCACATAACAGGATGCATCATGATATAAAAGATCAGGATGACTAGACTGTAATATGCGTGATAGCATAGACAGGGGCCATCAAAAAGGTTTGATGCCCCAGTACGATATGCAAATGGAAGAGAGCATAGAAAGAGGCCATCAAGAAAGTATGATGCCCCAGTACGACATGCAATCAGATAACATAAGAATATTACGAGAGAACACGAGGATACATAAAATCAAGATGCCCCCTGTAATATATCAAGATACAAGAAAGCAATTAATAATTTGCCACTAATAATGCAACACAAGAACCAGTAAACATGTCCCTAACATGTTCCATAGTGATGATTGATTAGATGTGCCCCCAAGTAGGGGTACAAGGGATTGGGTCAGTCTCCTCAAACAAGGAAACAATGAGAGCCGGATTTTCCCCAAGCGAGGATTCACGTGAGGAGAAGTGGTTTGAAATTGGTAGTCATAAGGTGGTTGGACCATTTGTTTGGGATAATAGTTCAAAGGATGAATTGTGTTGCTTATTGAGTTTTTACGATTTTGTGGATGTTTTTGGTCTTTTGAAAATTTTGCAAATGTTTTTGTATTTTGGATATTTTCTAATGTTTTTGTTTTTAGATTTTTAGATTTTCTAATGTTTGTTTTTGAATTTTATAAACTTTTTTAGATTTTTGGAGTTTTTTGAATGTTTTGTATTTTTGGAGGGATTTTTATACTTGGGAATTTGACGATTTTCAAATGTTTTTGGATTTTGAGATTTTTACACTGTTTTTAGATTTTTGACGATTTTCAAATGTTGGTAGATTTTTGACGATTTTCAAATGTTTTTAGATTTTTGAATTTTTACACTGTTTTTTAGATTTTTGACGATTTTCAAATGTTTTTGGATTTTTGACGATTTTCAAATGTTTTTGGATTTTTGACGATTTTCAAATGTTTTTAGATTTTTGACGATTTTCAAATGTTGGTAGATTTTTTTACACTGTGAGTGGCAATTTATGGCCCAGAGTGCAGACTTATTTTTGAGAGGTGATAAACCAGGATATTATTCGTATGTAGCGTGTTCAGTGTGGTAACTTATGCTCAGAATAACACAAATTCTCTTTCCATTGGCAGGATATGGTGGTGATGATATGATGAAAAGAATTCCAGCTCCATTCTTGACTCCACACAACTAGTAAGATGTGTGGGCTCATCACAGAGAATCAAGAAGGGACGAAGAGATAGATAATGAATATAGAGACAAATGCTAACAACAATCCCTTTGGAAAATTGTGACTCCATTCTTCATAATGTACTGAACCGGTTTCAAAAATGGCTTTCACTTTATGAGTCACATGCTAGACTTAGACAGTTATGTGGCCTGCTGATTGATAAGATATGAGGTTAAGGGATAGTTCTCTCTTCACTTAGGCATCTAAATTACGTGTTTGGGGATTCTATAATTTGTAAGCACTATAAGATTTTGTATTTTTGAAATGACTCCCTATGCCTTGCCCCATGCTACTAGTGAGAAGCAAGGGCTCATCACCAAAGGCAAAATATAGGCGAGTGAATTTCCTTTTTGTCTTTTTTTTTTTTTTTTTTGGAATATTTTGCAATGTTTTTATGCTTGTATGAGAATGACCCTCTACGCTTTGCCCCATGCCACTTGTAAGAGGCAAGGGTTTATCACCGAAGACAAGACGTAGACGAGTAAGGGAACCTTCCTCCATTCCCAGTCTCACACTACTAGTAAGAAGTGTGGGCTCAACACCAAAGACTATGAAGGACGAAAGATGTGACAATGAATTATTCATAAGTTATTGAATTGATGGATTTTTACAATAGTGCTTTTTATTTGAGAAGGAACATCTGCCCCCAATCTCAGCCCCACACGACTAGTAGGACGCGAGGTTCAACACCGAAGACCGAGATGGACAACCAAACGAAGCTCGGGTAACGAAGTTTAGAGCTTTGTTATGAAAGAGAGAATGTATTAGAAGGGAATATATTACCATCAGTAAGCTTCTAGGTATGACCATAGAGGAAAGCGACTGAAAGTGGAAGAAGTATGATGCTCACAAACTTAATAGGATTTATATTAGCACTTGTCTCATGATGATAAATATGAAGACGTGATTTTGATAAATAAAATATCTGCCAATGGAAATGAATAAATTTAAATTATTTGGAGATAAGCAAGACAAAAGGAACAATGTACATGTTGTATCCTGGAATAGTGAACATCTCAAGGATAAAATTTCTTTAAATGAACTGCATTCATTGGTTCATCAAGATCTTGACCATCTGCAGTGGCCAATTTATAGGCTCTAGAGCCAAATTTAGCTGTGATTACATAGGGTCCTAACCAGTTAGGCTCAAATTTTTCTTGTTTGTCTCGTTCTTTGGGTGTGTTCTTTCGATTTTCTTTGAGAATGAAATGATTGACCTTAAATTTTCTAGGTTTGAATTTTTTATGGTAGCTATGTCGTAGCTGATTTTGATATACTTGAAGATGATCTAGGGCATTAAGTCATTTTTCATCAAGAAGCTCGAGTTCATTAAGGCGTGAATGTTGATAATAATATTTATTGATTACGTCTTTGAGGGATATTCTAAAGGATGGGAATTCAACCTTGACATGTAAAATATCTTCCCCACCATAAACAAGGGAGAAGGGAGTGGCCTCAGTTTGCATTGTTTGATTTTTTGCTTCTGTTTGTCCATGAATTAATTGATTTGACGATAGATTCAAAATTAAAGATGGAAAAGGTGGCATAAAGATATTCCTAGGTATACATACCTCGTAGAATATATGCACATAGAAGTCTTGATAGGTGAGAATCATTAGTGATGAGATGCCTGCAAGATCGATCGTTGAAAGCATGATGGACATGACAGGTTGCATTGTTGCAAGTGTCCAAACTTGATGTGGTTGTGTTTCGACAAAAGGCTAGAGATGTTAGGCATAAGAGCCAATATTGGAAGAATAGAATCAAACTTAATGGTACCTGTTGATGGAACCTCGTCTGTAGTGTCTACAGTAATATCAAGGTTTGAAAGGGAGTCTTGAAACGAGATCAAGGTCTCGTTAGATGTTGGAAGAATGTTGTCACCCAAAACAGGTTCAATATATGTTTGGGCTGAAAGAGAGTCTTGAAATAAGTTCAAGTGCTCAGTAGATGTTGGAAGAATGTTGTTGTCCAAAACAGGTTCAATGTATGTTTGAACTAATGGAAGGAAATTTGAAGAAGATATGGATTGGTTTGGAATTAGAGAGTCTTGACTGTTGTCGTCATGATCTCGTGGAATTTCAGTATATATAGGAGTTTCGACAGTAGTCAGCTCTTCATGGAAAGTTGTGGTATTGGATGTGTCGTTGGTTGCAAGAGCATTGTCATCAAGTTCTACAGAGATGATGTCGTCGTCAATTAAGTCTTGGACGTAATTCTTAAATCGTACACATTTATCTATGTGATGACCATCAATGCGATGAAAGTCACAGTATGTGTTAGGTTTGTACCAGCATGGCTTAGCTTCCCCTTTGACAAAGGGTTTTGTAATTGGATATTTTATCAGTTTAGCCTCTTTTAGTTGATGAAAAACACTAGAGAGACTTTCTCCAAGGGGGGTAAACTGACGTTGGACTTTATGTGAACTGATTTCTTCATGAGGTTGTATGATCGGATTTTTGGGTGATCGCTCACTAATTTGGGTAGCCATATGAGAGAGTTGTGTTGTCATCTTATTAATTTGTTCTAATAGCTCATTGTGTGATGTTTTTCATGAATTATTCATGTTTGAAAGAGAGGGAGAATGAAGAAATGTGCGATGAAGAAATCAACCTATTGATTATGATCTTTGTTTTCGCTCAATCAAGTTTTAACAAGGCTATAAGGAGTAAGCTCAAACAAGCTACTCGGGATACAAGTGATATATAACTTAAACAAGCTATGATGAATATGTTGATTGGTTTGGATTAAACAAGCTTAGCAGACGAATATGTAAGGATACACTCAAACAAGGTACTTAATACAAGTGGGATGTAGCTCAAATAAGCTATGATGAATATGTTGATTGGTTTGGCATTAACAAGCTCTGGATTTTTGATAGGAAGAGTAACTCAAACAAGTGACTCAACACAGTTGTGAACTCAAAATGAGTTTTTAAGGGATTGGTAGGATGGGATTCTCGTTAAACTCGGCGAGTTGATGAAATAATGAGTGAACTCAAACAAGTCACCCAATGTCATTTTGATATAGCTTGAAACAAGCTAGAAAGAATGTTCTGACAATTGATGAGATAAGGAGTGAACGCAAGTCACTCAATATCTATTGGATATAGCTGAAGACAAGCTATGACAGATGTATTATTGGCTAAAGTGAGCTAATGAAATTGGTGTGATGTTTTGGTCTGTGTTGTTGGATTGTTTGGATGTTTTCGCTTGGTATTGAATTGGTCGAGAACTGATTTTTTTGTGGAACACAACTAGGGTCTGAACTTTTACAATGAACACATTGATATCAGCCAAGTTTTATGATAAAATAATGCTAAACTATTGTGTTTTCAAACAGCAAGCAGTCATGTGGATTCAATTGTTTTGGCTTATGAGGTAACTTCTTCAGGAATGATCATTGTTTCATGCAATCATACAAGTATGCTGTGAAATGGTGGATGCAGGCTCTTATTACTCCAAGAAGATGCGTCCTCCGATATACCCTAGTCCTGATATACCTATGCATGCATGTACGGGGAACCCTTAGAGCACTGGAGGAGACTCACCAATTCTTACTTGCTTGTTTCGGAGTGAATCACCACGTCGTAATGTGCGAGGTTTTGTGAAAAGGTGGAAGGTGATGGAGGGATGAATGTGTATGGTGTCCTTATAACTCCCTGAATATTTACAAGGATGATGCCCAGGCTTCGTTATTACAGCTATTTAGGTGTGACTCGCATGCGTTGCATGACAACATTACCTGTAAGTGAAGAGCAAGGGGCGAGGTAAATACGAACGTTGTGATGAGACTAGGTCTCAAAGTGCAATGCGGATCTGAAATCTTTGTTCAGTGCGTGGTAGTCAAGTCCACGTCACCGGTGTAGCTTTGGTGGTGATGAAATCCACCTCGTCTACGTGTTAAAACAATATGATGAAGTGATTAAACGCAAGGTTCTTTCCAATTTGAAATAAATCACTAGCAAAAAATAATTGTGTACCTGAGCGTACTTTTTTTTTTGGTTTCAGCAATTGTCTTTGAATGGTGGTATTTTTGTGGGATTTTTGTTGTTTTTGTTTTTGTTTTTGTTTTTGACAATATTCCAGTAATGCGGTTCTACAGAAAACAAATTAGTAGTTATCCTGCAAATGAAATGTTAGAAAAGTGATCGTGGTTGTTTTTATTTTCCTAGATCGCTCAAAGGCGCAGGAAAAGAGCATACACAACCAACGACCAAACAAATATTAAGAATATGACAAAGGAAAATAATTATTAAAATGACAGTTGAAAAACAAAGCTAGAGGATCCTGCAATGTTAGAACAAGAAACTAAAAAATTGTGACCGTTTCTGATTTTCTAGATCGCTTGAAGGCGCAAGAAAAGAGCATACGCGGATACAATTGAAATAGTTTTTTTTTTTAAATATTAATAATTATTGCAATTAATCATGATTGCGAAATAGCGATAATGATTATTTTCACAAAAAAGAAAAATGATGAAAGAAGAGGGTGAAAACGTTACCTAGAAGTGTTTTCGTGGAAAATTTAAATGTAAGGCAAAAAATTAAAAATAAAAATTATTTTCTAGAGCTCGAGTGGCCTCACGTTTCTGATTTCCAAGATCACTTTTGAAGTGCGAGGAAAGAGCATACGTGTGAGGATGTTTCGTGAAATAAAAATTAAAAAATAAAAAATAAAAATAAATAAAACTATAATTTTGTTGTTTTTTTTGTTAAAAAAGATAGGTGTTAGAAGAAATGAAACCAAATTTTTTTGTAAGTCTAAATCTAAAAATTATTTTTTCATTGCATAGATCTTTTCAATACCTTTCCGTTAAAAAAATGAAGTCATTCCGAGTTCGGGAGCAAAAGTTATGGCTTCCGGAAGATGGGCTACGAGAACGTTCTGAATGAAAAGTTTAAACGTGAGAAAAACGTCCCGGGAGCTGGTTTTTTTAATTTTCTGACTTCTATACTTCACCTGAGAAGCTAAAATTTTGACAAGAAGGTTAAAAAAGAAAAATAAACAGAAAGAAAGAGTTAGATCACAAAATGATTGATTAAAATAAAAGAAAATAAAAATGATTAACTTCCTACAAAGCAATTATTTTAGCAAAAGTAAATAAATAAATACATTTTTCAGATTGGTTGTCCCATGACAGTAAGATGATAAACTAATGGTTAGTTCATGTGTTTCTACAGATGACGAGTAAATAGCAAAATCAAAACTAGGAACTAAACACCAAGCACCGAGGAGATCAAAGACAGGATGAGCTTCAAAGTTTCATTGTTGCTATAACCTGCAGATACACCACAAGACACCACACAACAAAAACACTATCCAAAGCGTGAAGGTTAACCAAAGAAGACCATAAGGAACAGAAAAAGAAATAATAATGAACAATAATAAACAAAGAACAGATAAAACCACTAATTGGGAAATTAATGGTAATAGATCGAAAGTAACCGGGCGTGCCAGAATGTAAGCTATGAAAAATACACTACTAACAAGGAAATAAAATACCAATAATCGTACCTCCTCCTTCGCGTTCCGTAGCAAACCTCAGAATGGGCTAGGAAACTTGGATTGAGCCCAGATTTTTGATATGTAGGTGCTTTTCTTCAAGATGGAGCAAGACCTTCAACGACCCTCTTACTTTCTTTGGGACGGAAAAAGATTATGAGACTATTTTGGCATTAGGACGAGGCAAAAGGATGTTCTTTGCTCAAAGGATGCAAGAACTTAGATATGGCATGAAAGCTTATTCTCCATGTGTTTAGAGGGGGGGTAAGGTTGTATTTATAGCCTGGGGGAGTGATTAACTTAGATTAATTTAAGTAATCATGGTTTGAAAATGTGGGCAAGATTAGGTGAGTGGTTTGAAAATGTGGGCAAGATTAGATGAGTGGTTTGAAAATGTGTGCAAGATTAGGTGAGTGGGGGCCACGAAGAATGGGTGAGGATTTGAATTATATTTTTAATTCATAAGTGGAGGATTTTAGGTGAGTGGGGACCATGAAGGGTGGGTGAGGATTTGAATTTGAATTTTAATTCAAAAGTGGAAAAACATGGAGAATAATGACATGTGGTGAGGATTAGATTATTTTTAGATTTTGAAATGGATAATTAATCAAATTATATTTGATTAATTGAAGTGTATTTTGTGGGAAATGAGGAAGGGGAATTAATTGATTTAGGATAGATGTGAAATTGGGGTGTCTACACATTTTACATGGGTTCCACATTTTTAGACTTTTTACAAATAAAATATACAAAATATTTATAACCTCATTCCTTGTCCTTATTACCAATATAATATTTCTAATTCCTAATCACGTAGACCCTACTTCTCTAATTACCCAAACTTTGACATTTTAACATTACCGGACCACTTACGACAAATATTTACTTTTACAACATTCCTATTGTACTTTGACTATTACCGTACTCCACATTATTGGCAAAGCACCATATTGACGATTGGCGCCGTTATCTTGTATCACGGACGCTACTACTAATAATACTTAACAACATCATATTCTAATACATACATTAATGAAATAGAAATTACGGAGGAAAATTTTAGTGTCGACATCTTCCCCTTCCTAGCTTCTACTCTTGTCCTCGGAGTAGACTATTATGGTGCTTGGAAAATCTTCAACTTGTAGTGGTTGACCCATTTCATAATGGGAGTGCCATCCGATTCTCTCCAAATCAGTACGTACCATTTTCATACACAACTGCTATTTTGTAGGGCCCCATCCATTTTGGAAGAAATTTTCTCTGTCTTCTTTTTTGTATCTGGAATCATATACTAGAACCAAGTCATTCACATGAAATGGAGACCACCGGATCTTTTGATCAAAGTATTCCTTCTGCTTCATTTTCTTCTTATGGCTTGTATCCTTTTCTATTTCTCTCATTTCCTCCAGCAAATGAAGATGTACCAACCTTTCTTTTACTGAATCACTTTCATCCATCCTTTCATTTTTCATAACTCTCATAGTGGGAATATCAAACTCAATAGGAAGAACTGGATCAATGCCATAGGCCAACTGAAATGGGGAGTATCATGTTGTTGACTTTGATGTTGCCCTATATGCCCACAATCTTCGCATGAATCCTTTTATCCCATTTATGTACTGCAAGTGCATCTTTGCTAGAATTTGACACAACACAAAATTTGTTCGTTCCACTCTGTCTATTTGTGCTTGGCTTGTATGTTGTTGCCTTCCGTGCTTAATAAAAACTTATTGACTAAGGCTTATACCACCTCATTAATGAAGTGGCTTCCTTGATCATTACAATTTCTAATGCGCAACCAAATCTGGTGACAATGCGTTCATATATGAACCTTGCCACTTCATCCATGGAAGCTGTTTTCAATGGCCTAGCTTCAACCCACTTGGTCAAATAATCATGGCAACTACAATATACTTATTTTGGCGTGATGTAGTTGGAAGTGGACCTACAATGTCTATTCTCCACTTTTCAAAGGGACCAAGTAGAAGAATATGACATAATGGAGTGATGAAGTCTTACGGTTACCATGTGTTTGACAAATATCACATGTCTTACAATAATTATAACAATCTTTAAAAAGAGTGGGCCAGTGATAACCTGCATCCAAGATCCTTCTTGCTGTAAGTTGTCCAGAGAAGTTCCCTCCACATGTACCATTGTGGAATTCTTCAGCAGTTCCTTCCCTTGATCACGTCCAAGCGCCCTCTTCAGATGCGCATCCATCGAGGTCCTATTCGAAATAATACTCCATGTAGAATAGAATATGGACGGTAGGCTTGAGTAATCTTTCTCTTAGTCTTTGCATTGGCACCATTAGGAAACTTGAATTCATTCGAGATAATTCCAAATATCTATGTATTCACTAGGATTGTGTCGAGGGATAACAATGTTGCATCGGGAAATCATCATCATCACAAGATGATCCTAAACCATCATAGGCTCGAGAGAGTGCATCTGCATTGACATGCTTCTTTCCTAGCCTATCTATAATATCAACTTCAAATTCTTGTATCAAAATTATCCATCTTGATATCCTCCACGATGGGTTAGTCTTATTTATAATATATTTTAGAGCTGATGATCATTACATAACTAGAAATTTTTGCCCTAGCAAGTAATTTCTAAACTTCTTTGACAAAAAATGATAGCAGAGCCTCTTTTTAGTTACGGTATAATTTACCTCAGCCTCATTTGCTCATTTATGCGCTCCCAAAGTAAATTGGATGTTCATTCCCATTTTCATCCTTTTGGCTCAAAGTACTTCCTAGTCTTTGCATCGAGGCATCGAGTGTACACAATGAATGGCTTGCTCCAATTTGGATTCTTCAAAAAGGTGAAGACACCAGGCTTCCTTGATTGTCCAAAAGCTTCATCGCCTTATTTCTGGTTCATAAGTAACATCCTTCTTCAAGAAGCTGGGTTAGTGGGCATGCGATCTTTGAGAAATTCTTGATGAACCTTCTATAGTAACCCACATGGCCTAAAAATGATCTCAACTTACTTCTATTGATAGGAAATGGTAAATCTTGATTTTGAAACTTTATCGGGATCAAGACCAATACCATCTTTGGATACAACATGCCCTAACAAAACACCTTTAGAACATCCAAAGACACACTTTGTAGGGTTTAGTGAGGCTTGTGCTTCATCTAACCTTTGAAATACTATCTCCATTCGGTGCGGTGGTCCAACTTGCTCCCATAGATGTAAAATCATCCAGAAATACTCGATGAAGGTCCCAATGTAGGGTTCGAACACCCTATTCATCAAGCGTTGGAATGTTCTTGGAGCATTACACAACCCAAAAGGCATAGCTCTATAAGCAAGCGTTCCCCAAGGAGTGGTGAACGTGGTCTTGGTGATCTTTCTCTTATACGAACTTGGTTGTAGCCACTATATCCATCAGCAAAACTATAGCACTCCTGGCCAGCTACTTCGTCCAAGATCTGATCTGAAAATGGAAGAGGGTAATGATCCTTCTTTGTTGCCTTATTGAGCTTCCTGTAATCAACACAAATGCGTAGCTTCCCATTCTTTTTTATTGAGATCACAATGGGAGAAACCCATTCTAAATTCTCCACAACAAATATGAATCCTACATCAAGCAACTTATCTATTTCTTCTTTTACAGTCTTGGAAAAATTAGGATTCATTCTATATGGCATTTGCTTTATGGGCTTAGCACCATCTACCAGCTCAATACAATGTTCTACCCAACTTACTTGACGAAGTTCCTTGTAATCAAAAGTGAATAGGTGTATGTACCTTCAAAAGAGCTGGAGGTAGGATTCCTTCTCACTCTCCATCACAACATCACCAATCTTTATTTGTTGGAGACGATCATCAACTTTTTTCTTCGAGATAATTTTATGGGGTCATGAGTTGGTGTGACTGGAAGGATATCCATGACTGAAACATCAACCTCACTTTCTTCATCTTCAGTGTCCACTTCACTAGTACTAAAGTAATCAAAGGATGTCCAATCATCAGTTTCATCACTTGAATCCACAGGTTCTACCTTATGATGTCGAGGGATCACATTTATCTTCACCCTCTCTCTACCACGTCCAAGTGTCATGAAGCCTTCATTCCAGTAGTTTCTTGCATGAACTCTCCTTAGCCATGGTCTTCCCAACAACATTGGGTACGCAACAAGCACCATTTTCATCACCGAAAGTCTACCACACATACAACACCCATAACAAATATTGCCACATTTGAAACTACACCTTCTAGTTTAGTTTTTCCCTTATTTAATGACCTTAACATAAGTGTTGAAGGGCGATCAATTTTAAACACAACATATTCATTCTGAGACTCGGTCATTACATTAAGCTGCAGCACCTCCATCAACTAAGACATCATGAATTGAAATACTATTACATAATACCTCAACTTGTGGAGCATAGGATCCGCCTCTACCTCCAAAACAGGGACCTCAACCTCCTTCCTTCGTTGAGCATTGAGTCCACTTCGCAACTCCCGCCTCTTCTCAGAAGACATAGCCAAGAGTTGACCATATGTAATATTTGCAAGCCTTTTGGACAGATCTTCCAAGATGGAGTATGGTCCTTGCCCCTGTGAAATCAGAAAATCCTGCACACCCAACTTTCTTTTCCTATGTTTCTTATTAGTTTCTTCTTTCATCTTCTTAGGATCATTTCCATCTTGATTATCTTTTTCTTTCTTTCTTTTTGTTACAAACACATCTACTTCATTATTTCTGCTCTTATCTACTACATCAAAAGAATTCACAGGTGTGCTTTCCCTTTATCATTATCTCATTTACCGAGATGTAGAAGCTCTATCACGGACAATTATACTTATAATGACCCTTTTATAACAACCATAACATACAACTTCAGAAATATTTCTTTTTGGACCTCTATCTCCTCCCCGAGAACTAAATTCCTTTCCTTGAAGAAGATTAATAGTTAAGCGACCAATCTTTTGAACAAATCTTCATACTCGGTAGATGTACTAGGAGAAATATTTGTGCTCACCGGTAGTGGTTATGGATTACGGACCAAAGGTGCTGGTGTAGGCTCTACTTTAGCAACAATTTCTTTGGGCTCCTCTTCCATGCTTTCTTCTTGCCTTCTTACAATCTCCTTTGCTTGTTCAATGGTAGTTGGGCGGTCATACTTCACTCGTTGTCTGATCTCTGGCTTCATTCCAAGAATGAAGTGCTTACAGAGGAGATTATCCACGCCATTCATCAACCCATCCGCTAATCCTTCCTTCCGGATCTGGGCATCGAGCTTCCTCCTTAGCTCTAGAACACGAGCATGATAATCCCTTATCTTCTCCTTCTCTCCTTGGGATAGCTTTGTGATCTCGATCATGAGATCTGCATATTTATGTTGTTCACCAAATTCTTCAAGAAAACTTTCAGTTAATAAATCCCATGAATTTTTCACATTATCACCTAGTGTTTCAAACCACCTAAGTGCTGAACCATCCAAAAAGGTAGGAAAAAAATTCGTCCATTGTTCCCTTCTTATAAGGCCATTACAAATGCAAGATCACTTAAACTCTTGAATGAAAGAAGAAGCATCTTCATTAGATTGAGTTGAAAAAACAGGAATCTTTCCCATTTTCAAAAGTAACCACCGTGAAATACCAACCCACAAGTACAATCAACAAGACTTATGTGCACAAATAATTGGAATCACTATACTAGAAAGTGACTTTACACCTTTCTACAGTAAAATAGAAATGACCACGGTAAACTATGGTAAAAATTGACTTATTGCGGTAAAAACTGACTTTACTGTGGTAAACACTATTCACGGTAAAAAGTGAAGTTACTGCGGTAAATACTATTCACGGTAAAAAGTGACTTTACTGTGATAAATACTATTCACAGCAAAAATGACTTTATCATGGTAACTACTATTCACGGTAAAAATGACTTTACCATGGTAACTACTATACTGATAAAAATAAGGTTACCCTCCAATTGATTTTTGACTAAGTGGGAATATCTCTCCAGAAAATCCACCAACGAGGAATGGTCCCGGCAACGGAACCAAAATGTCATCACCAATCCGGCACTATGATAATTCTTCACCGGGAACTCCTCGTGCTATGATTATTTACTAATGCACAACCTTTAGTTTGGTGGATGTAATCTAGAAACAAAACAACAACATAACACAAGAATACCATCGACTATGATAAGACGGAATGATGACAAATCTGAAATATCAAAGTAAATTATAATATTAACATGAAATTGTTACAATCTCACCCATGAGGTACTTCAAGTGTTATTGACTTCACTTGCCTTTCACCAAGACTATGGGAGAAACTTTACAATTACACCTCTTAATGGCTTTTTCAACACACCTTAAAGCGATGGCTTCCTTCGCACACTTCCTACAATATTTCTCACTACTTCCTTCTATCCTAAATGAGGGGGTGACCTCTCTATTTATAGAACTTCCATGCTTATCCATCTTATCTCTAAGATAGGATAAGAAATCCTCTGACGAATCATATTCCATACCTTAACTCTTATCTCGTACATGTAAGCTTATCTTTTAAAATAAGATAAACCTTATCATTTTACATGGGTTCCACATTTTTAGACTTTTTACAAATAAAATATACAAAATATTTATGACCTCACTCCTTGTCCTTATTACCAATATAATATTTCTAATTCCTAATCACGTAGACCCTACTTCTCTAATTACCCAAACTTTGACATTTTAACATTACCGAACCACTTACGACAAATATTTACTTTTTACAACATTCCTATTGTACTTTGACTATTACCGTACTCCACATTATTGGCGGCACCGTATTGATGGCGCCGTTATCTTCTATCAGATGCTACTACTAATTATACTTAACAACATCATATTCCTAATACATACATTAATGAAATAGAAATTACGGAGGAAAATTTTAGTGTCGACAGTGAGTACCTATTGTTTGGTGTCATGTGTGTTTTTTTCTTGATATTGACTACATGCTTTCCATACATATGGACTTGTAAATAGAGGATGATCAAGTAGTCAAATATGCATGTATATGTATAAAAAGCATGTAAAAGAAAATGATGAAAATGTGAAAAAGGAACATGTGCACTGATCTCGTGATAATAAAATATTGTATAAAGGATCTTGTAGATGTTGTCACGCATGCGCAAGTTTTTGGTGATCTCACACAAATGTAATAGAAAAAGTGTAGGGATAAATTATGCAGTGTTGTCCTCCAATCTTTAATTCATTCCCGTTGTATAAAACACCACTGCAGATGGTGTACAAGTGTTAAGGACTGTCTTCCCTGTAAAATCCCTAGTGTATGGAGTTATATAGACTGTGTTGAAATACCAATTATTGTGTGACATACCCCCGATCTCGGAGTAATCCAGTAAATCCAATGTGTGATATACCCCTAGTTTCAGGAAATCTAGGAAAGGTCACTGTGTCATGGACCCAAGTTTGATTTTGAGCTTTGAAATCGAAAAATGTATGTACAAGTATTGTGTTATGCTTTGTATACTCTATATGGTGTGACTAATTCACCAAAATGATTCCCCCTCATTTGGGGTGCATTCATCGTTGTTGAATGAGAATGCAACCCAAAGGATAACCGAATGTTGAAATAGTGCTGCGCATGGGGAAGGGGATGTGCTTGGTAGAAACCAGAGAACATGAAAAAAAAGTGGTTGGGAGACAATTTTTAGTACAAGAAAATATATATATGCATGTATAAGATGAAATGTAAGCTAAACAAACAATGTGTAAGCTAGAACAGATAATAATACAACGTAGACCGTGAAAAGTGGGTTGCAAACATGGAACATCACTCACAATGTCGCAATAAAATCAAGGCCGATGAAGCCAAAAGCATATAAGTGTGCACACAAGACAAAGGGAAAATCCCACAAATAAAGGCATACAAAGAAAATCAAGTACAAACAATATAACAGATAACCATGGTGGTAAATAGTCTTGCAAAACAAATGTTGCACATGAAGCACCCATTAGCATGTTAGAAAGATAAAAAGTATGTCGAAACTGTATAATCGATAAAATAGTGTGTTATGAAACAAAATGAAACAATATCACATGTAGTGTATGAAAGTGAATGCCCCCAAGAGTCATTGTGGGACTAGTACTAGGTATTGTGCCAAACATCCATGTTGTGTGTAATGGATATGTAGAATCTGCAATCACAACTAGAAAGCAAGTGAATGTGCATGTGTGTATGATAAAGATAATTACATACAAGATATCTATCTAGCATATTTATAAAAATGAACATTTACAAGTAAATGCAAGCAAGAGTAAATGCAACCAAGATATACAAGTATGTTGTGGATGGATGGAATGGAATGCAGAGTGAATGATAGGATCCATGTTCCCGAATGAATGGAATTGTATGCAATGAGTTTCATTTGTTTTTACTCCCTCAGCAGTCAAGAATGAACCATAAACGAGAGTGCATCATCTAGAAATGGTTGAATAATATGTTGTGTGTAGCGTAATGTGATGAATGTGTAATGATGATATGCGACATAGAGATGAGGTGTGAGAATGTGTGATGATTTATCCTAAAGCATATATCACAACAAGATAACAAAAGAAGTGATGATTTAGCCTAAAGTGTATATCACTAAAGGATGCTAGAAGAAGTGATGATGTAGCCTATGGTGTATATCACTAATCTAGGAATGTTGCATGAGAAAAATGTTGAATGGTTGAATGTGTGAGTGTGATGAGGTCCATTTGATTTGTATACCCTCAACAGTCTAGTATGGACCATGAGACTAGAGTGCATCATAGGGTAGTGAGTGCAATGCATAAAAGTAGATGTGTAAAAATACGTAATATGTGTAATAGATGTGGTGATGAGGAAATTTCATGACGTTTAAATTGTAGTGTGTAATGTAGGATGCATAGTATGTAGATGAGATAAGATGTGTAGATGCATAGTAAATGTAAGACATAAGATGTAATATGTAGGATGAAAAATGTAAGATGATGCAAAGTGTATAAAATTGTAAGATGTATGAAGATTCATGATGTGTAGTGTCTATGGTGCAGTGTGTGAGGTTCATGTGTATAGGATGCCCTTAATGTAAAGAAAGTATGAACCGAAGCATAAGAGTGTGTCATCAGTAATGTCGATGCTAGCATCTATAAAGATTTCTATGCCAAATTCTACGATGTGTGGTTAGGGGGAGAGATAAACGTAATGCCCACCAATTGTATAATGGTGAGTGAACTATCCAATGAGAGTAAAGGATGAAGTTCCTTTACTCGATGATTGTGGTGAAAGCATGTGATCATGCTTTATGAGTTGTGGTATATTAGATATGCATTGCACGGGTGAGTGAATTCTATGTGCATGCGATGGATGAGTATATGGTGGGTACCACGGTGTAACAAAATGTGTAGGTGATGGAGACCTATGTGAAGTAGAATGCGGTGGTGAATGTGGAATAAAACAAGGTGGTGATTTACGTCTAGATGCAGTAACTATCCTAGGAATGGGCCTATACTGGTGTGTTGGACTAGCAGAGCGATGAGGCCACATGAGGTGTGTGTGAGTAGGTGAGCTAGGAGTAGATTTTGTTTTAAGTGTTATGGGTCGTGGCGTATTAGATGAAGTGGATGATACATTATTTTGCATGAGAGACAACAGTTGCAATCATGGAGTAGATGGAAGCACACCATTGATATAAATGACTTGATTGGCATGAATGAACTTTAGGTGCAAATTATTCATGGAAATCATATACTTACACTTACGAAACCAATTGAGGCCTAGAAGCATGTCACATTTGTCAATTGCTTGTCCGACAAGGAAGGGTACAAACATAGTGAGAGGACCTACCATAACGTGAAGTTTGACAACACCATATGAATTATTCATGGGATATGAAATTTGTGATAGTGGGTAGTGGATAACGATGAGAAGTGGAATAGAACATGTGTTGATGGGCCAAGATGGATCAACCTTAGTATTATTGATAGTGGCATATCCAATATAGGTACTAATATGTAAGTGATTAGAAATGAAAGTCGCATGATAATCATGGTCAGAGAAAGAAATGATTAGTAGAGAAGTGTCAGTATGCGCAACTAGAAATTCAAGATCCCCTGATGCAGGAGGAGGGATTGTGTGATATGCATGATTAGCTGAAGATTGAGCCACTTTCTTAGCATTTTGGGTAGAGGGTTGTTAAATATATTGAGCTTGTGATTTTTGTTTACAGATGCAAAAACCATAGGTTTGGGAATCTCAAGTTTTCCATCATCGATTAGGTCTGAATGAGGTTACGAAGCTTGAAACAATGATTTGTAGAATACCCTACACATTGATGATAGTCACAATGAAAATTTTCATTATAATTACGTTCTTTTGGTTGAGATGGGTCTAATTGGAGTGGAGGAGAAAGTTTGATAAGTTTTCTGTCAATAAGATGTGGTAGTACGATATGCAGAGGGATAGTTAACTTAGCATATGTACATCGTGGAAATTATGACTGAAGATCTTTGGTAATGGATATCGCGTTAACATTAATTTTTGTGTCAGTTGGTTTAGTTGTAGATAGTTTGAATGTCGACTTACTTTGAAAATGTGTAGAAGATGATGCTTGTTCTTGATATTTAAGATTGTCTATGGATAAGATCTTGGTTTCACGAAGCTTAAGAGTATGATAGAGTTGATCAAATGAAGGAGAGGTCTCAAAGAGAACACTTTCCTGGAGAGGTGGCAATAGAATCTGGATGAATAAGTCTTGAAGCTTAGATTCCACAAGCACATTTGACATCTTAGGTAAGTTGTTTTTATATGTCAAGATGTAATCTACTAATTTTTCATTAGATCCTGCTTAATTTGTGCGAGTTGGGCATAAGAGATCTTAGAGCTGATGTTGATAGAAAAGTGAGTGATAAAATCATCAACTAGATGTGTGAAAGAGTTTACTAAATGAACAGGTAGGTGATAGAACCAATGCATCACATAATCTTGTAAACTACGTGGAAAGAGGTAAGCTAGTATGGTATGGTCATCCGCTTAGTCAAGGAATATCACATGAAAAGATTGGAGATGCTCTTGTGGGTCACCATGCCCATTAAAAATGGGAAGCTTGGGGTGAAAAAATAAGGAAGAAGTGAATAAGCTGAGATAGCCAATGTAAATGGATTTTGTAGAAATAAAGTGGAATCAAAGATGAAGACACATGGGAAGAAACCTATTGTAATTGAAGAACTTATTCTTGGAGGTCTTGATAGAGGGAGGCTAAGTCTTGAGTGCTAATAGAATAAACTTGTTGTGTGTGAGAAATAAGAGGTGGCGTGAAGTTATTGGTGGGAGTAGTGACATAAACGGGGATGGTAGAAATAGGCGGAAGAGTAGAAGTAGGTGGTTGAGTAGCAATAGAAGTGGAAATGGCCACAGAAGCAGTAAGCTCCACAAAATTGGTAGCTTCCTCACGAGCAGCATGTAAGAGCAAGTCTAGATCTTGGGGATGCTCAATAATATGATCATTAAGGGCTTTAAGATGTTCTTCAGTAAAGTCACCATAAGAGTGAGCCATGGTAAGAGGAGGATAATAGCCCTAAGAGAAGGTGTAGTCGAAGGTTGGGTTCACCAAAATGATTATGCTAAAATGTAAAATAATAGCCTAATCTAATGCAAGTTTGTAGTAAATAAATGAATATTGAAATAAATACCCAAAAAAATAAGCAATAAAATATGAAACCCTAATTACAAAGAGGGTTAGAAGATCCTTAGCTAATTCAAAGAGGTTGTTGGACTATGTCACAGTGGAGACCGACTAAACAAAGATGGAGGACCTCACACATAAGCCTAGAAAAATGTAGATCCAAAATATTTGACTAGACTTGGGTGCCTGGAGAGGGATAGGGGTGCCCATGGGTGGCTTGGTCTGATTTTTGGGTACCCTAGTTTACGTAGATGCTAAAAAAAACTCTTACGAGGTGTTGTAAAGGTTTACACTTTTTCACCTTTGATTGCTTGTATATCCTCGTAAGCCTACAATGAATAAAGCACTACAAAACCCTCAAATAGACATCAAATCCTAAAAATAAAGATGCAAAATGAGGGTTCAAACTATCCTCATTTGTCACAATGGTGGACTTACAACTGAGCGTTGCACTACATCTCATACCCAATGCATTTCTTTGTGTGTATGTGTGTGTGTGTGTGTGCATCGTAATTGTGCCTAGGTTGATCTTGTGCATGTCGCACATGAAGTAGCTGAGCAAGTAACAAGATGTAGAATGTAAAAAATGTGTGTGTGGAAATAATAGAATTCCCTCCTATGAAGTGTGATACAGATGAACAAGCCTTTATCCCTTGTGATGAAGCTAGATGGATGCAAATAGAGCTATAGATGGCTTTGATGGATGCAACCTTAGGTGGAGATAGTAGATGCTTAGTGTTTGGTCCCTTATTATGATCACATAACTTTATATTTATATGATTCCCTTGCTTAAATTTCATAATTAACCTTGAAAAGGCTGACTACCAAAAATATAAGATTCTCAAATGGCTAGAAAGAACCCAAAAAGTGAGTCTTTTAAAAGAGGACAAGGGCAGAGAGGGACAAGGGCACCTTGTGGTGGCGTCTTGGCTGGGCCTTTGGTGTTCATAATGAAAAATACCGAAAGGAAAAAGACATACTAAGAAAGTAAGAGTGCAAGATTGAAAGTGTAAACATAGAGTTAATAAAGGTGGCCAAAGACATGGGTTAATTACTACTTTTCTTACTTATGAACCATATGAATAGTAGTATGCGATCGAAACTAGATACTTACCCAAAGTGCATGATTTTATGTCTACAATAGAGACTTACTATTTTTGGAAAGTTTCCTTCCACACCTCAAATTTTGAAGAAACCACCTCCACTAGGATAGGTTTCTTCTCTCGATCTCACATACAAATTTTCAACTCAATTCGATCACTAGAACAACAAGAAATAAAAAATTACAAAACTAGGGCATGAAGTCGGGGTTTTTCACCCTAAAATATCTAGTACATGCATGAAATTTATATCACTTGTGTTCTAAAGGTCCTAGAAATGATGAATAATGTAAAAAACCCCACCTCGATCCATGCATCGGTTTGCAATATATGGGAATTTTTCCTTCGTGGGCTATGGATTCATTTAAACGAAAAATGAGCATAAAGCTTTGAAAAAATGCAATTTTTGTGAAATATTTCTTCTCTAAAATTATGGAAACATGGTGAATTTAATAGAGGAGGACAATGGATGTAATAAATTATGGAAAATGTTTGCGAGTTCCGGGAGGATTCAAAGCGAGAATGGGGAAAACATGAAAATACACTAACTCCTTGTTGTTTTTTCTTTTATGCCTTAAGGAAGGGGTATTTTCTTGTACCCATTTTCCCTTGGAAAATGGACAAAGGGGACAAAAAATTGTTCCCTTTCCCTATGAAGACAAGTGGCAAGCATGCACTAGTGGTGGGCGAGGGTGGAAAATTAGCAAAAAGTGCTTACCGAGACTCCTAGGTCATGTGGTGGGTCCATGAGGTCTAAGGTGGGGGTGCACTTTTCTTACCTCTATTTTTCCCCTTGAAAAGTGACAATAGGGACACAAAAGTGTGATTTGAGTGCCATACTTGACATGTGGCATTGGAAAAAATTTCTAACTACGAAAGCATACCTTGGGAAGGACCTTGAAAATGAATATGTCGAAGCTCTAGAGGTCTTTTTGGAAAATTCGTTATATGAATTTTACTGAAAACAAGATTTTGATAATAATGATATGGTTCTAAAGGTATGGTGCTTCTTTAAAAACCTTTAAAAAGTACCTTCTTCCTTGGAATCACATAGTGTTCTTGCAAAAATGAGCTCCCGAGAAGCTACTGAGGGTTTGTGAAACTTTTGGATCTTCTAACTTATAGAGGATCTACTTATCTTTCCAATGAGTTCTTTTTTTCCTCATAACTCCTTACGGATCTCCCGGAATCATCTGTCAAAGCTCAAGTGTTTTTCGCAGTGTAAGCTCCTTTGGCCTCAAAAACCCACTTTTGTTGAACTTGCTCCTAAACCTCTAGATCTTTCCAAAATATTCCTAAATCACTTGAAAAATGATCTTGGCTCATTAATACAACTCCTGATGAATTTAGGGCTTCAAATCCACTCGAAGAATATGCACCCGCCTTAGAAAGGCTAAAAATAGCCAATCATAAACTGTTGAAAGATTCATCTTGAAGGACATTATCTTAGAAGGAACTTGTGAACTTGTTTTCATCTCTTTGACATATGGGAAAGGTTGGGACAACACACATGAGAACTTTAAGGATGGGGATAGGCCTAACACAGAGAGAAGAAGCGATCAGGGAAGTTCTCGGGAGGGTTTATAATCCAAAATTTTGACACGGGGTCTGCATTGTTATGCTTGAAAATTAGATATTTTCATGTTTCACATTTGCATGAAAACAATATGTTAACAATAATTGTCAATTAAATCGAGAAGTGACTTTCACGAGATAAATTATAACCTGAAAAATGATGTACCATATATGTGGCAAATAAACATTTATCAAAACAATTCTAGAAAAAATCAATCTCATTAAGAAACTCATATCGGATTGAATATATAGTGCTAAAATATACAACACAATTTAAACTTATGACTTTCCGATTACTACTACATTATATTGTAGCATTTAACAATAACTTTCCCACGTCATATTTATTTAAGTTCAAATTTTAGTTTTATTTTTCAATGTAATTGACATGTATGCATTGTGTATGTTTTATGGGAGCATATATGTAGATGGTTCGTCCTAATCCTAAAATAGCTCCCACATTTCCTACATTATATGTTTCTTGTAGTTTTATTGACTAAGATTTTTCTCTTATTTTTGTTATTAGAAACTAGCAAATGCATCCATAGGTGCATGGGAAAGGTTGATAGGCATATGGAAGAATGTATTAAAATGATTGTATTTTATATACATGAAAAAACAATATGAGAAGGGGAATGTAATATGATGTATGTAGCTAGAATATTAAACTCTCAAAATAATCATAGTTTCAACGAACTATTTTAAGTATGAAGCATCCAAAATTATTATTCAATGTAAAAAATAAAGTGAATATATGAAATAATGTGTGAGGTAAAATACTCATTTTCTCATGACCTTTAAAATAGTATTCATTATAATTGGTGTTGGCTCAAGATAATACGCTTCAAACACGTTGCGAGTGAATTCCCCTACCCAAATTGTATGATGCAATGATTTGTTAACAAGAAATCAAAATTAAATTTAAAATGACTCAATTAGTAGATGTTGAACCTAAGAAAAATGTAATAGATAAATATGAGATGTATGGAAAGAAAAAAGAGATTGTAAGTTTGTTGATAGTAGGTCGTACCACAAATTTTTCATAATATATAAAATCAATTATTAGAAAACATAAAATTACTGAAATGGGATATAATAATATTTGAATGGAAAAAAGCTAAACTGGATATATTCATTGACCTACCGAGTGCTTAAGGAAGAATCAAATGGGAGTCGCGTAATTCTTAGAAGCAAAATCGAGTCAATTTTTATGTGTATCATATAACAAATAGAAGTTTTTGGTTATAATTTCCCAACACCACAAAGTGGGCCCTAAATCAATGACCTATAAACCGCCACCACCAATTGTTTCCAAACATATAACAACTTCCTCCATGACTGCAAGAAAATAATTTGGAAGAGGAAGCTCCATGACTAAACCCCCTTGAAATGAAACCCAAATTTGGGAAAATTGATCTCCTCAAAACCAGACACATTGTAGCACAACCCCAAACCAGTTAGGGCTTCAATTCGGCTGGATCTGTTGTAATCAATCTGAGAAGAAAAGGCACCAATTATTTGCTCGAGTATTTTTGATGAACAATGGTAAAAGTAGTGCCAGAATCAATGATCGTTCTTCCATTTCCCTTTTCATTAAACTTGAAACTTGAAGGAAGCTGCACATGCCTCTTCCCCATAGTCACCACCCTCAGCCCAAGGTAGTAAAATCCATCGTAGTGGTTTCCTCTGAGATTGATTATAAATAGAGTGTAATTCAGATGAAGATTGGGACCCTTACCTAGCCAAAGCATATTGGTAGTGTTTTCTTCATCGTCAAAGCGGTGGCTCTGAAGACAATACGAAAAATGGTTTCCTCCATTGCTGAAGCCATTTGTGATGGAAACGACAAGCTTCCTCTGCCAAATCCTTGCAATCCTGTTGCATAGTTTGGTTGGCGTGACAAAGCGATGGAGAAACCTCATTGTGAAATATTTTATTTCTTTTTTTCCTTTGAAGGTGAGGGTTTTGGAAAGAATGGTGTGGTACATGTTGATATTTAATAGAAACATTGCCACAATGCTAGGAAAATGGTGGACGCACCCACGATGACAACATAGTGGTGATGAGAGTGAGAGATCTTTGTCTACATATAAATTTCAGCCGCAAGCGGATAGGGAGCGCAACCGGGGATGATTAGAGGAAGCAAGGGATATAATGAGGAACGATAAAGATGATTAGGATATGCATTTTCAAGAATTTTGACTCTAGAAAGGCCTATCGGCCAATTACTCATCTTTTCATACTTAACTATACAAAATTATAAAATATTAAAGAAAAAATTATACAATCGGAATCAAGAAACGATTGTATCAATCAGAATGAAGAAACAATTATAATAACATATAAGCCAAATAAATAGGAAAATATAATAAACATAAATTTAAAAAAGGCTTTCTTATTTATTGTAAGACATTCCACAACATACATGGACAATACAAGCCATGGATTTTATTGTAAGATGCATGGTAATGTAAAAGATACAATATAGCATATTGCTAATAAATCAAGGTTTGTATTGGCTATTTAAGCATATAGAGAAACATACGGCAACCGGTGGCCCTTGTGTAGAAAACAAAGAACAAACACATTCATAAAACACACAATTTTTTTAGAAAAGACATTCCATCCATAAAAATGAACCTTGCATGACGTAGCTCCAGTTATTCCATTCCATTCATGAGCACTTATTCATTCCATATGGACAAGGATAATTGTTTGGTTCTCCTTGGAGAAACTTTGTTCCTTAATCACGAAGACACCATCTCGTCGGCAAGCTTATTGTTAATTAATATATATTTTATTTTATTTTAGACATAGTGCTTATTTTAGGTTAAGCATAAACATGGGTGCAAATAAACCATTAATATACCTTTGAGTGTAGAAGTTTCCTTCTTTGGTTGTTACTCACTCACTGTTGTCAATCCTTACATGTATTGAAGTGCATCTTCAAAAATAAATCATTCAACCAACAATATTGAAATTATTGTTTTTGAGTGAAGGATTGTTTGTTTCCAAAACAAAAGATTGAGATGGAAAGAGGATGATACAATACTCAGTTCCAAGGTACGAGAACATATGATAGAGGTAACATTTTTCTTAATATTGGTGAATTCTTTGTAACCATTGTACCTGCATAAGTTGAATGGATATGGAATATGCTTGTTTTGGCATCTAGTTCCTTGCCAATTGGATCATGACAGATGTTCAAAATCTATGGGAAAGTGTTGTTAATGCAATACAAGGCATAAAGGAGAGCATTAAAAAAATACATTTTTGGATGAATAGCCAAGAGTTCATCCCGAGATATCTACGATCGGGAGAAGGTGAAATGTCTTCTTGTCATTGCGATTGGAAGAAGGTGAACTGTCTTTTTGAAAATAAAATTAAACATATTATAGGATGAAAATGATGACGAAGATGAGAATTACAAAGAAAATTGACTTTAGAAAGGCCTATCGGCCAAATATTTGACATGATTAAAAAAATAGCTCTATAATTTTCTTAAAACAAAAAGTCTTGAATGTATAAAAACACTTAAGTCAAAAAATTATTAAATTTATATTGGAAGATGAAAAAAATGAAAGTATTTAGCTATGTGAAGATTATATGGTGTGCCTCAAAGCATGATAAAAAAACTAATTTAACATGAAAGCGCAAACCTAATAATAACAAAACCAATGGATAGGAATGACATTACATCTCAAGAATCGTGAAATCTGAACAACCCTGAAATTTCAAATGATGGATGTATGTTAAATTTAAAAAATGACGGCTCGCCTTTTACAATTAATTGTAAATTCTAATTTTCTCTTTCAATTAATTAAAAATTCCAATTTTCTATCTACAATTTTTTTATAATTTCTTTTTTTTTTTTTAAATAGGAAAAAGGGTCACTAGTAATGCACCCTAAATTTAGTAGGGGATTATGAATTTTGCATTGAAATGAAGCTCGAATATTTCTCAACTTACATTTTTTCTTAGGAGTATTGAATTGAAAAGAAGATCATATTTTAAACTGATTTTTAAAAACAAATTTGAGTTACATTAAAATTATGGTAAAGACCAATCCTTACATATAAATGATAATCATTACCCAATGAATATTTACATTATATTTATTAAATATATTTCATTTTACTATCAAGCTGCTCCACATAATAAAGGAAGTACATACGTGGCATGAAACATTATAGCTAAATTGGAAATGTCTATTGTTGGGAAAGAAATTCGGGACCCACTTAGTACCCATGTTTTTCTTGATTATTTGGACCTATTTGGTTTCTTTTAATTTTATATGGTAGGTCACATGTTTTTATCAACTTTTGTTCATCCAATAATATACGGAAACCGTGCCCAATAATGTTCCCCTTTCATTAAACTATTTTGTCCTCAATATATTTCCATGGAAGTCATGCCGTTTGAAATGTAGTATGATGTTTACGTACTACCTTTTTCCACTTGCAATTTTCCCATTGTCATACTTTTTCCCTCTCTTTTCTTATTTCATTTCTAAATATGCAATTTATTTAATACATAAAATATTTAATAAGTTTGAGCTCTTATTCTTTTCTTCAGGTAATTTCAAATGGCATGTCATGTCACATCATATCAACCTCTTTTATGTCCTCTCAAACTATACATGGACAATCTATTGCACGTCTATCAATCACAATTTTATATCATATTGACCAAAATCACAATCAAAAAGTCTAATATATATATTTAAAAATAACTTTTTAAGAGTAATATTTCTATGCAAGAATCTTATCTAATATAATTAGTTTTTCATAAGTAATTTTTAAGTAATAGCAATTTTCAATATTATTTTTATAGTAAGAATATTAATTTATTAAAAAAAAATTGAGGGAAAACATTTTAAACTAGAGTTATGGATCAGAAATGCTTCGACCATAACTTTAAATTGGTGTTGGAACATAAAAGGGGGTCTAGTCCCCAACACTCATTTCACGACCAATAAGAAATCTCATAACCAAACAATTATAACCACATAACGAACATCAAGATTGCCAAAACCAAAAACGAGCTAAAACAAATAAACAAATCTGCATCATAAATGTCATGTCTTTTATTAATTATAACCAATTTGTTGTTAGTATGGTGCGAACAACTTTAAAATTCTAATATTTTTTTTTGTTAGAGTAGCCTCTACTTCTTGTTATATCTTTCTCCTTTATTTGTTAGATTTTTTGAACTTGCCTTTGATGGTTAACATGGGTCCCTTTTTGTGACTAGTATTAGTTTTTCTCTCCAAATGTTAAATGAAATATGTCATGGTTGGGTGTTTTAAAAGTTAAATCCTTTAACCTAGTTTGTGTTTACCCTCTCATGGGTTTCACAAGTGCTAAGTCTCTTAAGCCATTGTAGTGGATTTCTCTTTTCATGTGGACAATTGTTAATTTGTTAACCCTTATATAGGGTTCACACGTGCCTTTAGCCCTTGTGTAGGGTTACAAGTGCTTCCCAAGATGCTTTTAAAGAAATTTTGTGTGTTCATCCTTTTATGGGGTTAACTTGTGTCAACTTTAGTCGAGTTGTTTGAAGAAATTTCTAAAATTCAATAATTTGTAGTACAACCGATACATGTTAGTTTTGTTAGTTTATTTGTATGGTTGTAGTTATTTCATGAATTTTATTATGGATTGTATAAGTTTTATTTGTATTAAGTGTATATTGTTATCAACTAGCAATCACAATCAAGGGGGCACTAGTCATGTTGATAGCAATGCTAGAAAATAGATTGCTCCTAAGTGTGTTAAAACTACATTAAATGGAATAGATGCATATTATTGTTGCTCATTCCTACAAAATCCTTCATTAGAATTAATTTCTTTTGAAAAAAAGGAAAGAAACAAGGAGATACATGAACAATCATTGGAACCTTCCTCCTCTTCCATTTATGAGTGTTTTGTTGATTGATACAAGACCGTGATCTTGAAGCTTCTATAAGTGATAATGTTTTAAGGGTAAAACATGAGAAATGTTTGCATCAATGAAACATGAAGCCAAATGTGGATCGTATGCACCTTGTGAAGCATGGCATAGAAACTTCCTATAAACATTTAAAGAAACAAATTAGTAGTTACATATTAAAGAGGGAGGTTCGAAAACATATGACAAGCCTCATGGTAAAAAAATATTCGGTTTGTTAGGATATTAATGTTTACATTATACTTGTGTATTCAAATAAGTATAAATGTTAGTAGTTATATTATTGTTATATAAACAATAATATATTATTGGAGTTGTTTTAACAACTCGTATGATTTGAGTTGTGTATTGTTACATGAGTAACAATCACAACTAAATAGGATTATTGTTAGAGCAACTTCCTAGTTTATAGGAGTTGCATATTCCTATATAATTGTAATCTATTCGTATGAATGAATACAAAAGAAATATATCAATGTGTGTGAAATTAATTATTCTCAGAATTATTTTTGTGTGCAAGTTTGGTTCAAAGTCTATATTTGGTATCAAAGTGTCAATGGTCATGTCCCTGTGAACAATGAGAGTCTTAAGAAGATTTCTATGTGCAAATTCATTTTATATGTATGGGTGAAGTTTCACGTTTTGCGTAGATCATGACAGTGGGAGATCTGATAGTCCCAACTCTGCCAACTGCTCACTTTTCATTTCTCATTTGGTATTTTGGCATTTAACCATGAGTTGAATCAAACACGCAGTTCTATTTTGTTGTGACTGTGTCAAGTTTTAGGGACATTACATTCTGAACTGAGGATCCTCATCTTGGGAGACATCCAATTTATTCCTCCTCAAACGGCATGCTCTCATTAGACCCTGTAAAATCACGACTGCATGCGCCCCCTGTTTCCATCTACTGTGTATGAGATTCTGCCTTCCCTGTGAAATTCAAGGCATTTAACTATATAATTGGTTATTACATGCACATGGAGTTTTGGTGATTCGTTCTGATTTTTTTCTTTTACGCATATGTTGATGAGTTCTTGTGAGGTCCAGCTCACCTGATCACCATCCATCTCTCTATTGGCTCAACGAGTTATCCACAATCAACATTTGCAGTTCAAATTGAATTAATAAACTTTTTTTCGCCACTCTATCATTGACACCATGTGGCCGTCTTTACCATTGTGAGTCATTTTTGTCTTTACCTATCAAAGAGTCCATTAAGTTTCATATTTTTTAAGTTTATTTAATAGTGGTCAAACTAATATCTATTCGTGTCAAGTCCAAAGGTGTTAAAATATAGTATAGCATGTCCAAGAAGTTTGTTTTTAAGATTTAATAGTGGCTCTTTGTCAAATCATAAGTTGTTTCGTCTTCATTCACACCATTGTAAATGTATTAAATTTCATATTTGTATCATGTTTAATTCATAGCTCGGTTAATTTGCATGTTGTCATCAAAATCATTTCATTAAGTCTTTGTCGTCATCATATTGTCAAAGTATCCTTTGAGTCAATTTTTAAATGTGTCATTTTTGTCAAAAGAGTCAAATAATTACTAAAGTCATTTTGTGTCCTCAATTGTCAAATTACTCAAATAGGTGCTTTTAGGGTATTTGTTTGTTTAAATTTTTATTATCATCGAAAGTTGTGTCATTGTAAATAAATAAATAAAAATTGCCTTACGGACACATTTTCGGTGTTACCCGACATCCAAGAAAATAAAGTGTTTCACATTACAAGATGGAAGAAAAGAGTAAGATCAATGTGGAAACAAATGTGCTTCATGTTCACATCTTGCTGAGTTAGCAATATGACATTGGAGGATGGAGGCAACGGAGGCTGGAGGTCAAACAACGACCTCTCATCAATCACCAACGACGGGGCCGCACAAAGCTGTGGTGGCATTTTATGGTGTGAGTTTGCTTTTAGTTGTGTGCTTGAGTTTCATAGTACATTCTGCGGCAAAGATAGTGTGGATTTCAACATTTCAGCATGGTGTGAAAAATAAGAACATATGTGGTATGTTCTTGTTCACTGGTATGTGGCTATTCCTACATAATTCCCCAATGCTAGAACATAGTGAAGAACATATAGCACACAGTGTAAGGCAAAGCATCATGAGTCTTGATGAGGTAGAATAGTCAGATGTGTTCATGTTTATGCCTAGGTTTGTGGTTAGCCTCCTAAAAACCATTTAAGGTTGTTTAGATGTGTTCCTGCTTGAGTTCCCACACTGCTAGGTTAGATGTGTTCCCTAGAGTGACTAGTTGATAAGCAGATGATTCTGAGCATGTTCCCATCCTCGTTGGTCAGATGTGTTCCCAAAGTGCATGGTCGATAAGAAGTTGATGTGTTCCTTCTTCTACCTTTAGTTCAAGTGTGTGCCAAGATCATGAGCGTGCAGAGGCGCAAGTCAGCAAGAGAGGAAGTGTGAAAGTTCTTTTGTTACCATGTAAACATTAAGAGGGGGAATGTTAGGATATTAATGTTTACATTATACTTGTGTATTCAAATAAGTATAAATGTTAGTAGTTATATTATTGTTATATAAAAAATAATATATTATTGGAGTTGTTTTAACAACTCGTATGATTTGAGTATTGTTACGTGAGTAACAATCACAACTAAATAGGATTATTGTTAGAACAAATTCCTAGTTTATAGGAGTTGCATATTCCTATATAATTGTAATCTATTCGTATGAATGAATACAAAAGAAATATATCGAGTGTGTGTGAAATTGATTATTCTCATAATTATTTTGTGTGTGCAAGTTTGGTTCAAAGTCTATACGGTTCATAGTAAGCACCTAGATTTAATAATTCCACGTAGTAAATTCTCCTCTTGTTTATAATTTCATACCAATTTTGTAGTGTTTTTAGGATTGTGTCCAAAGACACCAATTTTTTTAGAAAACCATTGAGAATTCTAAAGGATTATAGTAAATATATAAACCGACAAAAAATTAAAAATTGTACTTTATTCTTAAAATTCTTAGGTTTATTGACATTTAGAACACTTTCAAAGTTATCAAGTCCTAACCTTGGACTTAGTGAAAATCCATACATGGGAGATTGTAGAAAAATATGCTTTGATATAATGCAAGCAAGTAATCCCGTAATATGTTATCCATGTAAAATACTTTGTGCAATAATTATTTGAAAGAAAAAAATTTAGATTACATAATATTTACATTGAGTTCATTACATGGCAAATATAACACAAAAGATGAGTCGATATTCATACTTAATGTTGTGATCCAACACACCTTGATTTCCTTTTAACAATAAAATGGAGCCCCTCTTTATTCATCGGGTGTTGAAACTTGGTTTGACATGATTAAAAGTCTCTCGGTTTTGTATTTTGATCAAATTGGTTTAAGTGGAAGAGTTCTACTTGGTTTATAAGTTGTCTATATCTTTAAAGTTTAAACTCTTTAATTCAATTTTGATTTGATCACCATCTGTGCTTTCATTGGTTTCCCTTAATGTTTATTATGTTTGATTTGTGAAAAGGAATCAAAACCCAAAAGTTAGACACTTTTTGTAGTTAAAACATGTTTTGGAGTTAAAATGGGCTTAAGACGTGCAAATGACGATTTCCTTTGCATTTTCCATTGTTTCCAAACCATAAAATTTAACTTCATCATTTTAAATTGTTTCGTAGGCTCAAAGTGGACATGTGGCTCATCTTATCGAAATTTTGAGAAGTTTGTTAAAGCCTTGCAAATAAAAATACCAAGTCCCGAGCATGAGATGATCATGTGGCATGAAGGTTTCACCGAGAGCTCCAAAACCTTGATCAAGCATATTTGTTCTCGTGATCTCGAAGTATTCACAAAGAGAGGATCAAAAAGGTTGAGAAATAAAAGTCCCAAGATCCCAAGACTTAGGGATCAAACAACATTTCATCTCAGAGTCACACCATCACGGGATTTCACAAAGGAAGATTAATGAGACAGATGTCAACCCCAAGAGACACAAAAGCATGACAAAGAGCCACATGGCCCTATCCACGTGCCCTCAGTTTCTAAAAGCACAAATTAAATAAAACAGAGTCGTAAGCTCATGAAAATTCACAAGGAGAAGAAAATAAATATCTCAAGAGTCTTGAGATTATGAGACTTAGGTATTGAGTCACATTTTACCTTAGAGTGGCATGATCACAAAAGTTTCATTAAGTCAAGTAGAACAAAATCCTAAGTCCCAAAAATCCTAAGAACCTAAATACACAAGCTCCAGGTGGGAGAATTGGCTAAGGCATGAGTTGAGAGTGACATGTCATGGTCCCATATGGACCAATGACAGTAACCCGCAGGTCCCCAAAGATTGTTCAAGGAAAACTAAAATTCGAAAGCCTGAGGAAAGTCCCAAAACCCCAAAATTATTAAAGTTGTGTCACCAAATACCTTTATGGCCTGAATCAACTCAAAAAAGGGATGTGGAGGAGGATCATGCATTAAAATAAATAGTTGAAATAATAAAATTAGTCAAACATATCAATTAACTGAGTGAAACAAAGGCACGATACATACATGTTTGTTTTTCTCATATCTCTCGATGGAGATTACCATTTGGCATGATACTGGAACCATTGGAAGCATAATTCAAAGGGCTACATAAATAAACTAGTTTGAGGAAGAATTATGAAGATATATTTGATATTTTTAGGACATATTTTTTACCACCTTATGCTTCATTCCTCTCAATTTAGTGATCTCGAATCATTTATTATATGATTTTGGTTGATCTTTTCATTCAAGGAGATTCCCAAAGGAAAAATATTCCTTTTCAGACCCCACTACAACATAGAAAAGAGAATTCTAAATAAAAATTCAGTTTCAGAGATAATCTTATGACAAGTGTCAGCCATAATGCCATCTAGGCTCCTAATTTCATGGGATTACCAAATTCCTCTCACGTGGATCAATCTTCTATGAGACATTTAATCACCCATAGCAATGAATTAACACTTCTTTAGCTAGAACCAAAATATACTTCCATAGATGCTTCTAGAAGTCTCAATGGTGATTCTTTGTGGTTTAGAAGATGAAATTTTCTCTCTTTTGAAAATTGGGAATCCCAGATATTGTAAAGGCCTGCCTAGGCTTCATTTTCCTATAAATTGATGTAATCACATTGTAAAATTCATTCTGAACTGAATTCAATATAGAGGAAAGGATTTGGAGTTTCACATCTATGTTGTGGGTTGCTTAACTATTTCCAATTGAGAATTTATGTTTAAGAGTCCTAGACATTCAAATATCTTTTTGTTTATTAAGTAGAGTTTTTACTTCTAGTTTTAGTTATGTCTGTAGGGTAAGAGATTGAGCATGACTAGTCTCATTTCCATGAGTTGATGTTTCTCACAGTTGGATTCAAGGATGTGCCAATGTAGTCTTAGTGGTCAAGTATTCAGAGATGTTGATTCATGGATAATTACTATGTTTTGTGTTGAATATGGTTAACTTAAGACGATGCTAGGTTGGATAACCTCGTCATGATCTACATGTACATTAGTTATCTATTTAGATTATGTAGGGATGTGATTCGTTATTTTCATTTTCCTCTAATTGATTTCTTAGAATCTATTTAGAAATGTGCCAATGTTATTTCTATTTTTCTCTTGTTTTTTGTGTATGATTTGGTTGAGATCGGATTTCTTGCCATGTTTGAGAAGAGAAAGAATTATAGGAATTAGGATCTCGGTTCAATTTTTAGTTGGAAGGAATTATAGGATTTTTTTGTTACAAACTTCACACAAATCATAGATCCATTCATAGTCATAAATCAACTGGTCACTATTAAGAGGAAACCACATGAAGCACTTAGAGATTTTAATATAAAATTTCGGGAGATTCTTAGAGTCATCCCAACCAACCACTTGCCTCAAGAGACCCAATTGTATGTATTTACAAAAATTCCTTAGATCCACTCTTGGCCCCATTTGTTAAAACTTATGGTGTGAATTCATTAGTATCATCTTATACAGAAGAAGTTAACCTCAATAGACAATTAACTTCCCTTAGAACCAATATTGTTCCCTTTTTAATATTATCCCAAATGTTTCTAGTGTTAAACTAGATCTAAGTTCTCTTTTAAACCGTAAATTGGTGCATAATTAACTTGTTGAGCTTGTTAATGCTTATGTTGTGGATGATTGCGAATGTGTTCAAAGTTTTGTTTATTATGATTGGGAAGATGATATAGAGAACCATGAGCTTCATGAAGAGAAGGAACAATAAAATGGAGAAGAGACACTTTCTTTAAATTGGTGTCCGAATTTAATTTAAAAATTAATTCATTATTAGTGACTATCGATTCATTTTAAGAGAATGATGTTGATATTTCTATTTTCTAATTTGGAGAGGTTTTTGTGGATAAATAATAGTAGGACATGTTGGAGTTTGAATTTATAGATTCAAAACATCCTTTTGATGTGGTTAATGTGGATAAGAAAGAAGAGATTATGAAGATGAAACAAATGATAAAATATTTTATTCAAATTCCATAGTTTGATTGAGACAAAGTTTGAACAAGAAGAGGATTAATAAGATCTAATGTCCCAGTTTCTAACAATAGAAAAGTAATGGATGGATATACTTCATGTCCATGAAAAAATAGAGGAAATTTGAATTGTAAAATATGTTAAGAAAAAGCTTGATGAGGAGGAGTTTATAATTGAATTCCTTCAATTGAAGCTCACATTTCCAAAAACCACCATTCTTTGTGGTAAAAGAGTTTCAAACATTTTATTGGCTAGATTTTGAGAAAACTCTTTGTCAACCCAATTTATTTGTTGTTTTTATAGAGAAATCAATAACTCTCTTAGTTGGAATGTTTATCCTACTATATTTTTAGAGGGAATACAAGGATGTAGATGTTTTTAAAGGATTTTTGGAGTATAAATTTGTTATTACCTAGAATAATAAGCGCCTCATTCTAATTTTTCAAGTGCATTCACGGTCATCTTTATGTATTGTATTGTTGTTATTTGTTAGTTAGATATTGTATAGTTTTCAAGTTTTCATAGTTATCTTTCCTTACTTTCTTAGTTTAACTCTCACACATTCTTAGGTAGTTTATTTTCTTTCAATAAAGTTGGAAAGGTTATTCTAATTTCTAAAATCCCATGTGCAAGTTACAATGAATGGAAACAACTAAAGGAGACATCGAAGAGTGAATAGAATTAAGATTTTAAAGTTTAACTATTTTATGGAATTTGGAATAACTTTTTGAAATGTTTATTATGGTTGAATTTCATAGTTGTTTTGTGTGATTACTCATAACTTTACCAAAGATTCGATGCCTAAAATAGTCACATACACTTCACATTTAAAAACTTTTGTAGGATCGATGAAAGAATGTCTTTACTTTCAATTTTTGTGGCAACAATACAATGAAGGTATAAACTAGTTCCCAACCCCTCTAACTATTATAAAGGAAACAAGAGAAAATGAAATAAATGATAAAAATTACAAGTGAAGCTTCCTTGAAAAAAAAAAAAGAAAATTTGAATAAGTTTCCTTAAAAAAGGTGATTTGAGAAACCTTCATTAAGGATATGGACTCTTGATTGGCGCAATGGAGCAAGGATTGTAGAGGGTCCAAGAGTACCTCTGTCAGGGCTATGAACACCTAGCTAGCGGTAGAGAGCAATGCTTAGAAAATTTTCATGTGATGGAGTCACAATTTTAATAAGTTTTGATCATCCAAAATAAGTTTTAACAAATGATGAATTACACAAAAATTACACACTTGAATCTTCAAAGTATGCTTACTTAATAGATCAAAAATAAGAGCATAAATTGGTCTTTGAAATTTAATCATAAGTTCTAAACATATTTCTTGTTATAAATGTTGTCTAAATAACACCCATGCTATTTGGAGAACTTCATCCAAATTATAGACTTAGGCAATTTCATAAGAAAGACTTCGTAGAATGAAGAAATTTAGCGTTTCGCGAGAAAAAGAAAATACGAGAAATGTCGGTTGATGGGTTGTTTGCATGACGTATGACTTCGAATCAGTGCTCAACCATCCAACAACCAACATTAAGTTTTGAGAGCTTCCTTTTGGCTAGGAGGAACTACTTGGTGTTGTAATGAAAACAAGACCATAGAAGTTTCTTAGAATTAAACAATATGGGCGTAGGAGGATTAAACAATATGCGTAGCTAGATGGCTAGAGGAAGCTACTATCGTGAGCTAGATCAGGAAGTATGATACTTCTAGATGGTGTCGATCCTTTATTTTAAACAATTCAATGTTGTAAACAAAGTAAATCCTATTGTTATTTTAAAATGATTTAGGTATCTCACTTAAAAACACAATAAGAAATAGATCTAATCTAACAAGGCTAAGCTAGAATAGAATCAAAGGTCAAATGATTGGTTTAGGTCTCTGCAGGAGTTTCGATAAAGGTCTCGGGTAGATCACAGGTGAATGAGGGTGAGATAAAATTAGGTGGGTAGGTCTCTGTTAGGGTGTGTGGGAAAACACAGAGACCGGTGTCGGTCAGGGGTGACCAACGGTGGTTAGGTATAACCGGTGCGATTACTGTGAGATCTGGAAATGTCACAGAACAAGCTTAGGGTCTCCTTTGTGATTGCACAAAGGACTTTGGTTGGTCGGGATGAGGTATTGGGTGACTGGAGTAGGATTTTGTGAGGTTTTAATGGGTATATGGAGGTGAAAATGTGGAGAAGGTCAATAGGGAGCAAGATAAACAATGGATGATAAAATGATGATGAAATGAAATAACAGGAAAGTATGATGTTGTACTTACTTGGATTTCATTCTGAATGTCTGTGTGTGAGGATGGAGGTGTTGATGATGGGTTTGAAGGTTGCAGTGATCACCAACTGAAGAAAAGCTTCTGCATGGGCTGCATGTACACTCCTCTTTGCTTGGATAGATCAGATCATGGCTGGGATGGCTGTGCAGGAGAAGATGCTCAATCTCCTTCCTTGGATGTGAGTTTTCATTGGAATTGGCTCTCTGAAGATGTGTTATCTCTCTGAGATGTGTTCTTGCTCATCAAATTTCTCCCAATGTTTTTCCAACTTGCTTCCAACCTTGAGAATAAGGTTGTTTTGGGGTTAAAAGGGGTAACCAGATGGTGGTCGGCTTAGCGGTGATGGTTAGGGGTAGCGGCGTCGGTCAAGAGTGGGATTTCCTAGGTTTACTAAACTAGGGAGATCCTCTGATTTCCTTGGATCTCATGTGTTATCCCATGGATTAACTGGGAGCTTCTTGTGAGCATGCGGGAATGTGGTTAGAGGAATGTAGGCATTGATTTTTAGGGTTTGGGTAAGTCTTAGTTAGTTATGGGAACTTGCTTAAGAATAGGTCTTAGGTTGAGTTGGCTTGGTGAGGTGTCTAAGTGAAGCTGTATGTGGGATATTATTTAAATAAGATATTTAAATAATAAATATAGTGAGGATAATGCATTAATTAATTTAATTAAATTAATTAAATTAATATTAGTGGGGTGAAGGGGGTCATGGCTAGGTAAATGTAATAAAGGTGCTTATATGTCAAGGGAAAAGGGGAGTGTGACCTAATTTTAGTGTCTACATTTTGCCCCTTTTTGTTGCGTAGCTTGTATTGGTAAGCGATGCTAACAAAAATAAGATGTGGTTGCCCCATGTGTGGGTGAAGGTGATCCCCCTCAAACCAGGATGACGAGGCAGCAAGCTGAAGCGGTGAGTGGTTTGATAAAAGGTAAATGTGAGGAAAGGCAAGTGGGTACAGGGAAAAAGGGTGAAAGGTCTGCGGGAAATCTAGGTAATGGGTCAGGGTCACAGGTAGCAACAGTCAAATGCACACACACGTATAAAAGCTGCTAGCAGCACGCTTACCGGGTTGAAGAAAGGAAAACTCTACATCATCTAAGGTCGATAGGTTTATCAAACAAGGTTGAAGTGAATCCGGTATCAAGGTATAGGATATGGTAGGAAACACACAATGTAGGTTAGGTGCGGGAATGTTTAGGTATGTTCGGTACACAAAGGTAGGGTCGAGGATAAACGGTCATGGTAATAGGCTAGGTAAGGTCATTAGGTCAATCAACACAGGTAATCAGTGCCGCTGAGGTATAGCGAACACATGAGGTCAAAGGTCACTAGCGATGGTCAGGTCAAATATCTAGGTCGCGGCATGGGTAAGGCCAAGGTAGGGGTAAAATAATGAGTCCCCAAAGGAGGAAAAATGGAGGTAGTAAATGATGAGGTCAGGAAAGGTAAGGTAATGGGTTGGGTAAAGGTTGGATGGGGTAAAGGAGCAAGGTAAAGGGTGGGGTAAAATGGAAAAGTAGGGGCAATGTGTAGGTTAGGTTGACTGATGGTGGTCATGGATAACCGACGTCGGTATAGGAAAACTGATGATGGTGAGGTAGGGCATGAGACCGATGCCGGTCTAGGGGAACCGACGTCGGTTAGGTCGGGTTTTGTATAAAAAAAAAAAATCACATTTTTATTATTCATTTGTTATTTGTGAAGTGAAGAAATGAAAAAAAAAAGAGAAAAAGAGAGAAAAGTGTCTGGAGGAAATGGGACGGTGAGTTACTGGCGTAGTGTGATTTGATGGTGGTTGGGTTGGTGAGTAGCGGGTCCACGGGATCAGGGTGAGAGAGTTGATTGGTCGGAGGTTGTGGGTAGATATTTGGGGATGGCTAGAGGTTGGAGAGGGATCGGGTGGACCCACCGGCACATGGCCAGACATGTGCCCCGAGATGGCAGTGATGAGGTAAGCGCCTAACTCTATAGTGTTAATTAGATAGAGTAGAGGTTGTGATAGTTGTTATTTGTAGGGTTTTTGTGGGTTTTTGTATTTTGTGGGTGGGAAAAAAGTTAAATGTGGGTATGGGGAATAATAAAAAAAAGAGGGGGGGGAGGTAGTAAATTGTATAGGTGGGGTGGGTAGGGGTCTAAGGGGAGTTTAGGTCATTATAGGTGGGGTAAAAGGGACAGGTGGGAGGTTTTTTAAAAAAGGGGGTTTGGGAAGTCATGGATTTTTCTGCGACAGTGACCGGCGTCAGTCAAGCTTGGCGGCGTCGGTTGGTAGAACCAGGATCGGTCACCAAATAGGTGACCGATGCGGTTAGGTGGTAACCATGGTGGTAAAAGTTGAAGAATGGTATCGGTCACCAAACAGGTGACCGATGCCGGTTTAAGGGTGACCAGGAGTCGGTTAGGATGAACCACCGGCACCGGTCGGGATTTTAGGCACAAGGGTCCAAGAGGGATGTGGGCTAGGTAGTTGAGATGGGTAAAGTAAAAATAGGGTGGAGGGTAATGATAATTGGTGAATATGGTCATGGTAAATGTAGATTAATGTTGTGCTTGGATTGGATGCGGGGAGATCGCAATTACATATGCGGGACGAGGGTTACCCTGCTCTCTTGGTGACATTGCGTGGCTTAGTGACCCCTTTGGAGCTGCAGCACGTGGAGGTAGTGGGCTTGAGTGGTATTCGGCACTACTGACATGTTGTTTGGTAGCCTAGTTTGATGGTTGTGCTCATCGATAGATGGGACTCCGTGACCAACACGTTCCACCTTCCAACGGGTGAGATGACTATCACCCTGGAGGACGTGTTCAGATTTTGTGGTTACCCATATTGGGGGCCCAGGTGTACTCTATCTCCTCGAGGCCTCAGAGGAGCTGATCGGGATAGTTTTTGGTGAGGGGGTGGGCTGAGATTCCATAGTGCCAGTTTGAGCTATGGCGAGATGTACCTAGCCCATCCGGATGAGACGAGGCTAGTGGTTTTATTGATGGAGAGTAGTGTCTTTCTATGCCTTTGCCCTATCGATGAGAGGTGGATGCTTTCCCGATCATTGATGGGGGTGCTCCATGATATGATGGTGCATGAGACATGCTTTTCCTAGGCACCAACATTCTTGTGTGCAGCTATCTGAGAGAGAGTTGTGGGCGTATATGGTGGTTGCGAGTTTGCTTTGTGTTGTACATTTATACTGCATTGTTGGGCCTATGAGCACATAGTCTATGTTTGACCTATAGGGATGCCCTGAGTAGATGCATTCCCAGTGAGATGTGTGTGGTTGGGATATAGGAGATGGGGTGTGCGGTTGTAGGAGAGCGGAGGTCGGATAGGCCGACATATGATGTGGCCCATTTTTGGTAGTTGTTGGAGGGGTTTTATGGAGTGGACATTATCTGGAGGCCATATGTGGGATTCCCCTCATATAGGCACATGCAGAGAGCTAGCTGATCTCCAGCTAGAGAGGTGGATATAGGGTCGCCATGTGCGGGGAGGATGAGATGATCCGGTAGATAGGGTCTGATGGTAGTTCGGGCTTATATCAGGATATTCCTCCATCCTTCCCACAGTATCGGAGAGATGACGTGGAGAGGCCTCTACCTCTACCATAGCCTACAGTGCCTACGGGAGGAGGAGGAGTAGCCAGTGGATCGGTGGATTGATGATGCGGATGCACATGAGATAGGTATATAGTGGTGGGTGGCTCGATTCTGAGCCATACCACCTAGGCAGGCAAGGGCAGCGACTTAGCTAGCTACCATTACGAGTGCGAGAGAGATGCCCCTACGGGGTAAGGTAGTAGCGATGTTGATCATGTAGATAGGTATACTACAGACATAGTTGGAGGGGTCAGAGGTAGAGGTAGTAGAGCTGAGTACAGGTGGCGAGTCTGCGAGCCCGAGATGGCGGAGGAGAGGGTGGAGGAGATGGAGGAGATGGAGAGAGATGGTAGGTGGCTAGCCTTGCTTGGCTCGAGTGGTAGGTTTCTGAGGGCTAGTTGGCCCAGCCAGAGCATAGATTGGGGCCTTACGAGGCCGAGATACGAGGCACGAGGGGGGGCACCACCACGAGCACAGAGGCAGGGGCACCACCAGGCACGAGGGCTGGTCCCGAGTTCAGGTGGGTAGTTCATAGAGGCGAGGGCGAGTACGAGGCCGAGACCTATGGGACCACCATAGACCATGCCTATATCTAGGTTATGGGATGCCCTAGGTGAGGTGAGATATTATCAGGACCAGCTCATGGTGGCAGGATAGACTTCCTCTCTTACGGAGAGTACAGGGCACAGCAGGTGTCTAGTGAGAGGATGAGATCCCACACACATAGTGTGGAGAGCACAGGAGGGAAGTGAGCTCGAGGCCGATCGGGGAGAGGCCACCGGTGCATGGACTGAGAGAGCTAGGTGATGTGCTAGTAGGGACATAGGAGGCGAGGGTGTAGGTGACATAGAGATGGAGGACATCGGTGAGATGTCTGATATGCGGCCACCCGATTTTTGATGTATACTAGTGATTATTTTTATATATATATTGGCCTGCATGCCGAAGATAGTTGTATTTTTTTATCACATCGGCTTGCTGCGTGCGAAGATAGTGAGGATGTATGAGTGATTTTTTGTATATTTTGAGCATATACGGCTGCGTGCGAAGAAGATTTTTGTATTGATTCATTCATTCTTTTTTATATATATGAGAGACCTGCACGTGCGATGACATTTTGTATTGTATATCGGCTGTGTCTTTGACATTTTGAGATGATGGCCATGATGAGATAGGCATGTATTTTGAGATACACATTTATTGATTTATATGATGAGATTCATGGTATTTTGTGATGTGTTAATATGTTTATGAGATATTGGATGTATGGCTTGTGTTAGATGAGATATGGATGTGTTACTTTAATGTGGTTTGAAATTAGGTGAGTTAGGCATGATGGAGTTAGGTTGGTTTAGGCATGGAGTTAGGTTAGGTTATAGGCATGGATGAGTCGGGTTATGGTTTAGGCATGGTTGAGTCGGGTTATAGGCATGGATTGAGTTAGGTTTATAGGCATGGATGGTTTAGGCATGGATTGAGAGTTATAGGCATGGTTGAGTGGAGTTAGGCATGGTTGGAGCATTAGGTTATAGGCATGGATTGAGTTAGGTTATAGGCATGGATTGAGGTTGGTTATAGGCATGGATTGAGTCAGGTTATAGGCATGGTTGAGTTGAAAGTAGGTTTAGTTATGATTCATTATTTTTGCAATGAATGATACTATGGGTCATATGTGAAATGTTGTATAATCTATGCATAGTGATGATAGAGAGATGGTAGGTGTAATAAATGTATGTTGTGGTAAGCAACTTGTTATGTATGTGGCTTAATTTCAATTTTGTTAAAAAGGGAACTAAGTGAAATGTGATGTAAATGGTGAGTTAGGCATGGTTGATGAATTGTTTTTAGGGTAGAGAATGGCCGAGCTAACCTCCAAGGGCCCCATGCCCTCGGAGTGTTGCCTACATAGTCCCGGTGAAAAGGGACCTCAGGCCGATGTAGTTCTCCCATGAGCTAGGGAAGAATATGAAAATGAGTTGGTAGGTTTGTGGGCATGTTGTGGGTTTAGGTTTAATAGGTGTGGGTAGATTATAGGTAAAAGGATGTAGGTGAAGGTGATTATGGTGAAAAGGGAGGACTACCTCAAAGGTAAGCGTCGAGTACCAAGTCTGTATAAGGTAATCAAAATGTAAACAAAGATGGTTAAAAGATAAGAGGGGGCAATAAAGCCACCTGATTGGGTAGGATCATACCGAGTAGATCATACCTTGGAGGGGGTGATGAACACAAGACCCGAAAGGCATTGCATGATTAACTGTTCTATGATGAAGGTAGTCACAGGATCACCAAATGTCAAAATTCCAAGATGTCCCTTGAGGCGATTGAGGAAATGAGAGTGGAAATGGTAAGGTGGGTGAAAGGTAGTTAATTTTATATGTTTTGAGTGACAGGGCTTTTGGGCAAGAGGTCGAGGTCATAATGGGCAAGTCCATGACTAAAATTTTTTTTGTTGTGATAGACTGATCGATGTGGGAAGTCTATATGGGATAAATAATATGGTACTCCTTGAGGTCTTCGTGAAGCTGATCGATGCGGGAAGCTTCGGTTTCTCTCATTTTTTTTTTTTTTTGAAAGCTTCACATAGTTGTCCTTCGAGGGAGCAGTCTATTTATAGTAGCAATTTTGTCGAGAGGAAGATGTCCTTTTGAGGGAGTCATCTTTTTATTAGAAGTTTGACTCAAGGAGTTTGGTCCCATGTGAGGTCTTTGAAATCATGGACAAGACCAAGGTGGAGGATAGGACTCTTGTTCAAAAGGCAAGGTGGAATGACCATGGGATCTCATCTAAAGGTAGATGAAAAGTATCCATGAGAATCATGCTATGTGTAGTGCCGTGGTACACATATTCAAGAAGATAACAAGTGATGGGTACTCACATGATTCTTGTTTAATCGTTAGGGAGGTGTATGGAGTGGATAGTGCTCAAGGGATGAGCTGTAAAGAGACAAAGGGTGAGGTAGGACAATGAGTCAACAATAGAATGGTGAAGATGTAATGCGTTAAGGGGCTCGGGTTGGGTTTACCATCAAGTGAGGATAAATGATAGGCACTTGATCCATAGGTATGAGTTACGATGTATGGTCCAAGCCAATTAGGAGTGAATTTTCCCCGTTTACTTTTTCTACTTTGGTTACGTGTTGATTTTCTTTCAAGACAAGGTCACCGACTTGGAAGGTTCGTTCATGAACACGTTTTTCATAAGCACATTTGATACGTTGTTGGTAAACTTGAAGGTGATCAGAGCGTTAAGATGACGTTCATCTAATAACTCTAGTTGTGCTAAGCGGTCTGATGAAAGTCATCATCAGTAAGCATGTCATGGAGAGAAATGTGGAGTGAGGGGATCTGGACTTGAGGTAGAACAACCTCTATACCGTAGACCAGTAAAAAAGGGTGTGGCCATAGTGGAAGTGTGAATACTAGTGCGGTATGCCCATAGGGAAAAAGGAATGTGTGTATGCCAATCCTTCCCAGTATCATCAACCACTTTCATGAGAATTTTGTTGAGGGTTTTGTTAGTGGATTGGCTTGGCCATTGGTTTGTGGGTAATAAGGTGATGAGAAACTAAGTTGAATGCGAAGGCGTCACAAAGTTTTTGCAATGTTTTGTTTTTGAATTGTTTTCCATTATCAGTGATGAGGTGATGAGGAACACCAAAGTGAAAATGATGTGATGGTTAATGAACTCACATATTTTCTTCGGCTTTTGTGGAGATGAGTGGTATGGCTTCCACCCATTTTGTGTAGTATTCGGTAGTGTTATGATCCATTGATGGCGTTGGGAAGAATGAGGATTGATTTCTCGACAAGATCAAACCCCATTGAGAGAAGGGCCAAGGTCACGAGTGACTGTAAGGCATGATTTGGGTGTATGATGAAGGTTGGAATGTTGTTGGCATTTCACACAATGTTTGACATAGTCACAACAATCATGGTTAAGGGTCGGCCAGTAATAGCCTAGGAAGAAGAATACGCTTAGCAACAGCAAGGCCACTAAAGTGACCTCCACATATGCCATCATGAACCTCCTTAATGGTATAAGGAATTTCAGAACTTGTGAGGCATCGTAAGAGAATACCATCAAAGCCATGCTTATAGAGGAGTCCCCCAGAATGATGAAATGAGAGACCTTTTTAAGGAAGGCGCGTTGTCATTACGGGTGAGATCAGGAGGTAAGATGGAGAGGAAAGGTAGTGGAGTATTGTTTATACCAAAGGTCACTCGGGTCAGGGGTGTCATTTCGATTGAGTAAACATCATGAGGTAAATAAGAAGGTGAATGGAGGCATTGTATGGTGACAAATATTTTGGAATCGGCGGGGAAGCGGGTATTTGGGAAGCTAAGCTAGGCCATGGTATCTGTAAATTTGTTGGTTGAACGTGGGATGGTTTGAAGGGTGTAATGATCAAAGGTGGTCAAAAGTATGTCTACATGATGTTTATACTTTTGAAGTATCTCATTATGACATTGGTACATACCATTGACTTGGTTTATGACCAATTGTGAATCACCAAAGATGTGGATTGATTTGACATCTAGGGCATATGCGGCTTGGAGACCTAGTATGAGCGCTTCGTACTCGGCAATATTGTTGGTGCATTCAAAGTCTAGTTTGAAAGACAAAGGCATGGGTTCTCCCATCCAGAGGAATGAGGATAACACCAGCCCCACCCCCATGTTGACACTTGGAACCATCGAAGAACAAGTGTCATTTGGTAAGGGGTTCGTCCAGGGAAAGAGTAGTAATTGACTCATCGGGAAAGTCAAAATTAGAGGGTTGATCCCCGGAAATAGGTGCGTCGGCTAGTTGGTCGGTGATAGCTTGGCCCTTGATGGAATTTTGGTGAATGAATTGAGGTCAAGATCAGCTAAAAGCATAAGCCATCATGTGGGCGTGCTGATTTTGATAAGGTTTGGCGTACATGAAGTGTAAGGGATCGGTGTTGGTCACGACATAGGTTTTGTGGTTGAGTAGGTAATGGCGGAGTTTGGTGGCAACAAAAACTAAGGCTAAGAAAAATTTTTTGGATGGTTGTATCGGGTTTCATAGTCCAAAAGAGTATGGCTTATGTAATAAACCACCTGCTCCTGTGTTGTTCATCGTGATGAGTGAGCATGGCTCCCAAGGAATGATCGGTAGCTGATATGTATAGGTAAAAAGGTTGATCGTCTTTAGGTGGAATGAGTACGGGTGGTTGGAGAAGGTATTGTTTTAGGGCCTCAAAAGCTTTGTGACAGTCATCATCCCATTTAAAGGAGACATCCTTCCTAAGCTAGATGATGAAATGGTTGACACCGATCAGATAATTGTGAAATGAAATGGTGAATGGACTGTAATTTACCTTGCAGGCTACGGAGTTGTTTAAGGTTAGTGGGTGGAGGCATTTCCAGAATGGCCTTGACTTTAGTAGGGTCAACTTCTATACCATGGAGGGAAACAATAAATCCCTAGGAGCTTTCCTGAGAGAACCGTGAAGACGCACTTTTTAGGTTGAAGCGGATGTAATATTTAATGAGGTGGTCAAAGATGGTTTGAGGATGGTGAGGTGCTCGGAGCGTGACATTTAGATTTGGCCAAGAGATCATCCACGTAATCTTCCAATATGTGATGCATGATATCATGGAAGATGTAAGTCATAGCATGCTGATATGTAGCACCAGACATTTTTAAGGCCAAAAGGCATGACTCGATAGAAAAAGGTTCCCCAAGGGGTAATGAATGCGGTCTTGTGTTGATCTTCTAGGGAAAGAAAAATTTGGTTATAACCTGAGAAGCCATCCATGAGTGAGAGCATCTCGTGACCAGTGGTGAGTCAACAGTTGTTGATCAATACCGGGCAAGGAAAGTCATCTTTTGGGTAGGTGAGGTTGAGGTCACGGAAGTCGTGCAAATGCGGAGTCCCCTGTTGCTTTAGTAATAGGGACAATGTTAGAAATCCAATGAGGATAATCAATGGGTAAGATGAAGGAAATGGAAAGAAGGTGTTGAAGTTCTTCTTTGATGAGAAGAGCAATGCGAGGGTGCATTTTCCTCAGCTTTTGTTTGATAGGTTTGGCATCGGGAATGGTTACGATATTGTGGACCACTATGGTGGGGTCAATACTGGGCATGTCTGCGTAAGACCAAGTGAAAGCGTGGTTATGATCTCAGAGAAAAGAAGTGATGGCTTCTGTTCAGCAACATCTAAAGATTTGTCGATCTTTAGGATGTGCGGGTCATCCTGAGTATGAATGTTGATCTCGATAGTCGATTCATTCAACATGGTTTGTGTCTCAGAGGGTAATGACCGATGAATATATGAGTCTTCTGCACCAAGGTAGGTGAGTATGGATTCATCATCCTGACATTGAATGATGTTAATTGTAGGTGTGTCATCATCGATCATCTCAGGATACAGGAATGGAAGAGTGGAAGGGGCCTCGCCTTTGCGTTGATAAGTCAAAGGCCCCAAGGAAATGGTGTTTATGAAAAAAAAAAAAAAAAAGTTAGGGGGATAGATTCAGGATCCATCGACTCTGTCGGTGAGGGTGGTGATGAAGGTGGAGCGGGTGAAGGTAGTGATGAAGATGAAGGTGGAGGAGGGCTAGGGTCTTCAATGAGTTCAATGCGGGCTGTTTGGTAGGAGGTTGGGGAAGCCGATACCACTACGGTCATTATGTTTGCGGGTGGTACATGGAATAATGGTATGGCGGCCTTGCTCGTAAAATCCAAAACCAAAACCCTTCCACACATGCATGTGGTGTAGGAAGGTGTGGGTGAAATGGTGATTGGTAAGTGATTGGAAGTTAGTGGAAAATGGGTGGGGTTGTGATGGTGGTTCAGGTGTGTAAGTGGTAGTATCAAGTCCCCCATAGGTGAGACTAGTATGAAGATGAGGAGGACCATAAAGGAGGCATTCTCCTATACGGTGATCATAGTGAGGGTGTTGGTGAAGGCTTCCATACTCGTGTGGAGTAAGGAATGTGTTGACACTATATAGGTGGTACTCCCCAGAGTGAGGCGTTGAAAAACACCTTCCAAGGGATCAGTGGTTGGTATGTAGGTAGCTGGTATGGATGATGTGTCGGAGGTCGATGCGGAGGTGGAGTTAATGGATTGGGAAGCTAATGGGTCAGCCGTGGAGGTTATAGTAGTGGTAGGAATGGAGGAGGTATGTGTGGTGAAAGTAGTAGTGGTTGTACTGGTAGGTGGAGGTGTAGGTGAAGTGGTATTGGTTGCGGAGGTAGATGGCTTGATAGGTATGAGCACATCATTGGGTCGGTAAAGCATGTTGCATGTTTTGAAAGGTGATGGGTCAGTTGGAATGGTATAAGTGTGTCCTTCGTGTTCAAACTTTACACAATGATGCAAAGTGGAAGGAACACAACCCATGACATGGATCCAGGGTCTACCAAGCAACAAGTTATATTGGAATTCCCCCTCCAAAACATAAAACAATTCTGGAATAGTGCGGGGGCCCACGTGAATGTGAAGGATGATAGTGCCTAGTGTGGAGGTGATAGCGTCATTGAATGAATGCAACATGACCGGATGTTTATGCATGTAATTATCAGGTATGCGCATTTGAGAAAATGCATGGGATGAAATGATGTTAATGTTAGCGCCTCCATCAATCATCACATGGCGTACCCATATGTCATCAATGTGGACAGAGATGAAGAGGGTTGGAGTCAGGTCATCATTTTGGTGTGGCACGATCTCCTCCTCTGAGAAGCTAAGGGAGGCCACTTGGTGAACAAGGTGAGGTGAGGATGAAGGTGGTAATTTGGTGAGAGAGGCTACATGATGGGGTGTGATAATGGAGGCTACGGGTGTAGGGTCATTGGGTAAAACCTCAATAGATTGAAGAACCTCCATGAGGGCTTGATGATGGGATTCCAAGGTTTGGATGAGGTCATATAAGGACATTTTGAGGGAGATTGGTGTAATTGTTTGAGCATGGTGCGATGTGTGATGCCATTAGAAATGGGGTATGTGGGGTGCATGGATAGTTATTTTAGGTATGGGTGCAGATGGTATGTTGGGTATAGGATTGGTTGGTGGGTCAGTTGCCTTTTCTTTTCCCTTTTGCATGTGTAGTGACGTGTATCATGTTGATTTGAGGGAAGTTGGAAAATGGAGAAGGTGTAGGGTGAGTGGTATAATGACATGAAGGAAAAAACCTACGGAGGAGAAAAACCCTGTGAGGTCAGTTGGGTGCAATGACATTTGGGTGGTGGTGGTGGCAAGTTCTCTGATGTGAACCATGTTAATTTCAAATCTTGGGTGTGGCTCTAGGAGTTGTGAGGGTGGAGGTTGTGGTTGTTGAGTGGGTAGTGTGGGAATGGGTGTTGGTGAAGTAGGATCCTCGTCGAGAAGGTCGTCATCATCAAAGTTGGTTTCTGGTGGACACAATTGGATAAGGATGGTTTTAAGGCCTTGCAGTTCTCCACATCATGCCCTGGCACATGATGGTATGTGCAAATTTTAGTATCATCAAACCCTTTTGGCTTGGGTTTGAGGGGGTCGTAAGGTCGGAGTGGCGGTAATGTGATAATAGAAGTCTCGAGGAGGTTGGTTAAAATTTTGGCATAGGACCTGCTTAGTGGATCACAATGGGAAGTGAACGTGGGTTTGGGTGTAGGTGTGGTTGATTTGTCGAGGAACTATTTTTGGAAGAGTAGGAAGGCAGGGGTGAGTTATGGGTTTAGGTGCGGTGTGGTTTGAGGTATCGGTCGTGTTTGTTTGGGTAGGGGTATAGTAGATGGATGGGTAGGAGGGTGTGGGGTTGTTTTGACTACCTTGTTGTGGGGTAGTGGGTTTTTTTTTGGGTTGCACCTTCTTGGGTAAAGGTGATGTGGGTGTATGAGGTCTAGAAGGAAAAGATAGATGGAGGAAGAGGGTGAGTTACCCCATGGGGATAATGGGAGTCTTTGTGAAGGTAGATGACGTGGGTCGTACTTGGGGTGTGAGGGAAATGGTGAAGTGTAGTGGGTAGTGAAGCAATAATTTGAAGGTATTGGAGGTATTGGTGGTAAAAGAGCTACGAGGTGTGGGTGTAAGTCATGTTGTGTGCACTAGGTAGGTTAGAGGTTTGTGAGGAAGGAATGGGTTGTTGTGTTATTGGTTTATGGATGGGTGAAGGTGCTTGACCATGTTGGGAAATTAAGGTCTTAAGGTAGATGGGACAAGTGTGGGTGTGATTGGTGTGGTGGGGTATGAGGTCGATGAGTTTGTTTCTTTGGTTTGGGTGTCAGAGTAGGTGTGGTATTGACGTTGGAGGATGTAGCTAAATCTAGTTTAATAGGTGGATGAGTAAAATTTGGTGGTGGGGTGACCCCTAAAGTGGTAATAGGTTTAGTGAGGAAAATGTTGTGGGTATGGGTTTGGGTTTAGATGATGTAGGTCGGGTTATGGGTAAGGGTGTGGTTTGAGTCTTACGGGTATTGTGGAAGGGGTTGTGACAAAGGTGGTTGTATTTGGTTTGATGGGTGAAATGTGTTTGGGTAGATAGTGGAGGTATCAGTGAGGGATCTCTGCATCTGTGTTGAGATAGGGAGTAAGAGGTGCCCCCATAGTAAAGCCCTATCCACATAATCTAAGTGATCGGCCAAACGTGAGAATGACACATCTGTGGGTGGAGTTGGTGAGGACCTAATGGGAATTCCCGTAAAATGCATCTTAGAGATGGGAATTGGCCAGCTTCAGCTTCCGTGGGTAAGAGAGCTGAAAGTAGGTCTATTGGATTTTGGGTAGCTGATGGAGAATGCTCACCAAGAGGAAAAGGTATCTCAACTGGGTCTATGATGGGTGGAGGAGATGATGGGAGCTCCTCTATAAGTGGAGGAATGGATAGGTGCTCCTCTGTGGGTGGAGGAGGTAATGGGTGCTCCTCTGTGGGTGGAGGAGGTAATGGGTGCTCCTCTATGGGTGGAGGAGGTACTGTAGGTAAAGGTTCTCTAAGTGGAGAAGCTAGGGGTGAGATGGTCTCGATGTTAGTGGAAGACCCCTCGTAGGTGATGAAGGAGATGAAAGGTGTTCCTCTATTGGTGAAGGAATAGGGGAGGTTGGTTCAATGTGGAAGGAGGATTTTGGGCTAGGATTTCCTCTATGGAAGGGATGTGAGGTAATTGAGAGGTGACAGGTACCTCGTTAAAGATAGCGTGAACCTCACGGGTATGGGTATCGTGAGTTGATGTCTCACCGGTTTGATTGGATGAAGGGGCATGGTTGGGAAATGGTTTTTGAAGATTTGTAGATTTTGGTTGGGGGTGGCGTTGGGATTATCCATAGTTAACTCACCTTTCTCGAGCATTTCTTGGACAATATTCTTGAAAGTGATGCAGTTTCCATCACTATGACCCTTTACTCGATGATAGTTACAGAAATCATGTTCTTTATACCATGCGGGCATGGGGTGAGTAGGGTCAAAACTAGTGTGTGGTTTTATGGGTGGAAGGGTGATGGCTCAGCTTTGATAAGATTTTCTAAGATAGAAGAGTAAGGTTCCCCAATTGGGGTATATTTTCTTTGCTCTATGCGAATTGAAAAGTTTGGATAGGTGAGAGATTAGATGAGGGTGTAGCTTTGATTGATGGATGAGTTTGGGCGGCCTTGAGTACCACCCTTGCGTTAGCGGTGCCCTTAGCTTTTGAATAATTGGTTTGTGGTTTGGAAGGAAGAGGTATCATTGACTTGAATGTTGAATTCTTATTGCGTAATTGGATTTTCTTCTCTTGATGGCCCGAATCTCTAACTTTCGTGCCATAGTGAATGCCTCATCGAATGTTTGGAAGGTTTGGACCTGCAAGGTCGGGGAGATATGTCTAGCACAAGCTCATGTGAAGAGCTCGATGAGTTTAGTTTGTGGTAGTTGGAAGGTAAGTTGATTGATCAGGTTGTGCTAGTGAGTGACAAAATCTGTGATAGATTCGTCCTCATATTGACGTGTGGAATATAGATCGGTCATGGTAACCTTCTTGACGATATTGATAGAGAAATGATCCAAGAAGGCTTGGGCTACTGATTGAATGAGAATATAGAGTGTTTAGGTAACCCACTATACCAATCTAATGTAGGTCCAGTGAGGGACATGGGAAAAGTTCTCAAAAGCAAGGCATCATCATGAGTGATCAGATAACACCCATGTTTGAATGACCACAAATGTTGTTGGGGTCTTCTTTGCTATTGAAGTGATTGAATTTAGGCATTTCCCAATGCACAGGGTATGAACGGATAGGAATGGATGGGTGAATAGGCTCGTTGCAAATCTCATCATAGGTGAGAGTGTTGGGAGCGGAAACCGATGCCTCGATGTCTGCATCTTGTCAACATCAATTTAATTAGGTCATTGGTGGGTTGTGATGATTGGATGCCTCTTTAGCGTGAGGAGGTTGGTTTTGGGCATATAATGGGGGTGGCACTCCAGTGTATGGGGCTGCCATGTAGGGTGGTGGAGAAGAAGGTAGTGAAATAGGGGGTACGTACCGGAATGAATAATGGATGAAACAGGAGGTTGTTGGTAGTATGTATATGGGGGTGGAAGGGTCGTGGTAACCCTAGTGGTAATAGGGGCTAATGATTGTGGAATGGAAAGAACCACGTTTTGAAATGGGGTAGGGGTCACTGACACTGGAGGTGGGAATGTAGCTATAGGTATGTATGAGACATTAGGGGTGGATGAGGTTGTGTTTGGGGTAGTCGTCGAGGGTATGGTGGATGTAATGGGTGCCACAGAGGTAACAGACGTGGACAGTCATAGTGGGTATAGAACCTAACTGTGAAATGACTGGGGGTAAGGTGGATGCGGGTAGCACGGAGCTAGATGGGGCCGATGCGGAAGTGGGTGAGAGTCGGGGGGATAGATACGGGCATGTCATATATCAACTGACCCGAGGTGTCTCGAGTGGATGAGTGGGAAAGGTAAAACTGCAAGGCGGCAGGGTTCTAGTCAAGGAGTCGTGCAAACTCCTCATCTCGGTAGCGATAGTAGTAGGTTGGATGGGATCCATGGCTGGTGATAAAATAGAAGGTGGTGAAGGACTAGGTGGGAGTGGTTGACAACTGGCGTGGAATACGAGGGTGCTTTGCTTGTCTTCGGGTCAGCACCATGTGAACTAGTATTATGATCAAGTAGGGCTGCTTCTCTGTAAATAAATGATAGAACAACAGTAGGAACAGGTGAATCTGGTGATAAAAAGTGGATGAAGTAACAAATGGTGGCTGGAATGTGAAATAGGCTAACCGATGCGGTTAGGGAAAACCGCGTCGGTCGGGGGTAACCCTTGTTTCGGTCACTTGTAGAAAATGGAGTGAGTAAAGTAAACAAGGTAGAAGGTAAAATCTGATAGGTATGCCAAATCTAAGGATGTTTAAAATGTCAATGGGAATAATGATAGTGACAGAGACTATGAAAAGTGGAAGAAAGTGAAGTAAAAATGTCCTTTTGAGTAGGTTAGCAAAAGGACTTGGAACCGACGTCGGTTGGGTATAACCGATGGCGGTCAGAGGTAACCGATGATGGTTACTGTGAAATTGAAACAATGATGAAAGAAAGTGGTTGTGAATTAAAATCTGATGTAGAATCAGACCCAGAATTCTAGGAATGATGATGATATGGCCCAGGCACACTCAGGTGAAGCTGGAATACACCAGCTATGATGAGGAGTGTGCAAGGATGAACAAAAAAGTGATGAACGTGATCTCTCACCTCAAAATGCAAGCCAAGCAAAAACACTAAGAAAATGTGATCCTAGGAGTGCCTTTTCTATTATGTTTGTTTAGCTTATGCTATTTAGGGACTGACACATGAATTGTGAAATAGATTTTTTGGTGAGGATGGCTTCCTACAGAAGGAGATCTAAAGGTGAGGTTTAGGTATGTTATGGTGGGGCGGGCTTCTCTGAAGTAGTATGACTCAACAGAGTAGTGAGTTTAGGTGCCCTTTGTGTCGTGATCATGTGATCACCTACAACTTCTTCCAGGTAGGATGTTGTTTAAGAATGTATGTATTTTGAATTTTTGTGTGGTTTGGTAAGACTCAGAGAAAGAGAAAAGGATAGAAGTGCTTTTCTATGATTCGTTTGTCAACCATCAGTTGGTCATGACTTCCAGCGTATAGGTTGCCCTCAATTAATGTGAGCTAATGCAATAAATTAGAATGGAATGCACTTGTTTTTAAACCCAAATCGAAAATGTGAAATTGGATGACACAATAAGATGAAGAGGAAGAGGGATGCTCTTTCACTCTGATACGAGAAAACATGAAGAAATGATTCTTTTTAATTACACCAAAAGAAAAGTTTCCTTTAGAAAATAGAAAGGAGAGGTGGATTACCAAAGAAGAAAATTAGTGTGCATGCTTTTTAGAAGGGAAAAAAACACACAATTTTTTCCTAGGAATGAATGAAATGCAAGGAACCCGGATGGGTCCCACCAGGTGTGCCAAAATGTTTCACCTTTTTCTTAGATTGTTTCTTTGAAGTGTTGATGAAACAGATAGGGTAATGGGCGTAGGAGGAATACCTGTTCAAATGTCGGTTGATGGGTTGTTGTGCGCGTATGACTTCGAATCCACAGCTGATCATGAGAGCTTCCTTTTGGCTAGGAGGAACTACCTGTAATGAAAACAAGACCACCAGAAGGAATTAAACAATATGGGTAGTGAACTGCCTAGCGTGAGCTAGATCAGGAAGTATGATACTTCCTAGATGGTTGTCAATCCACTATTTTAAACAATTCAATGTTGTAAACAAAGTAAATCCTATTGTTATTTTAAAATGATTTAGGTATCTCACTTAAAAACACAATAAGAAATAGATCTAATCTAACAGGCTAAGCTAGAATAGAATCCAAAGGTCAAATGATTGGTTTTAGGTCTCTGAGTCGATAAAGGTCTCGGGTAGATCACAGGTGAATGAGGGTGAGATAAAATTAGGTGGGTAGGTCTCTGTTTAAGGTTGTGTGGGAAAACATAGAGACCGGTGTCGGTCAGGGGTGACCGATGGCGGTTAGGTGTAACCGGTGCCAGTTACTGTGAGATCTGGAAATGTCACAGAACAAGCTGGGGTCTCCTTTGTGATTACACAAAAGGACTTTGGTTGGTCGGGATGAGGTATTGGGTGATTGGAGTAGGATTTTTGAGGTTTTAATGGGTATATGGAGGTGAAAATGTGGAGAAGGTCAATAGGGAGCAAGATAAACAATGGATGATAAAATGATGATGAAATGAAATAACCAGGAAAGTATGATGTTGTACTTACTTGGATTTCATTCTTAAATGTCTGTGTGTGAGGATGGAGGTGTTGATGATGGGTTTGAAGGTTGCAAGTGATCACCAACTGAAGAAAAGCTTTTGCATGGGCTGCATGTACACTCCTCTTTGCTTGGATAGATCAGATCATGGTTGGGATGGTTGTGTAGGAGAAGATGCTCAATCTCCTTCCTTGGATGTGAGTTTTTGTTGGAATTGGCTCTCTGAAGATGCGTTATCTCTCTGAGATGTGTTCTTGCTCATCAAACTTTCTCCCAATGTTTTCCAACTTTTTCCAACCTTGAGAATAAGGTTGTTTTGGGGTTAAAAAGGGTAGTAAGCGATGGTGGTCGGCTTAAGCAAGCGGTGATGGTTAGGGGTAAGCAAGCGTCGGTCGAGTGGGATTTCCTAGGTTTACTAAACTAGGGAGATCCTCCTGATTTCCTTGGATCTCGTGTCATTATCCCATGGATTAGACTAGGGCTTCTTGTGAGCATGCGGGAATGTGGTTAGAGGGAATGTAGGCATTGATTTTTAGGGTTTGGGTAAGTCTTAGTTAGTTATGGGAACTAAAAGTGAAGCTGTATGTGGGGATATTATTTAAATTTTATTAGTGGGAAGAATTTTTATACTCATTTGGTGACTCCTAAGTTCATATCTACTTGTCTTGGTGAAATCTTGTTGATGCAAAATCAGCACCCACGGATGCGAGATCAGGTTTCTAGGTCGATCACTTTGACATCCGGTGTGATTGCATAACATTGAATCTTTTCTCCAAGTGTGGGACTTGAAATGAGAAAGGATTCTCTAGAGAAGGCTGGTTCTATTCCTCTGTTCGGATGCACATGAAATATGCGAGAGGTTCTCTCAAAACCTAATCTAATGCACGAGGAGACAAGGTAAGAAGATGCATAAAATAAATCTAAGCTAATAGAGGTGATGCAGGAATGAAGAACACCTATTTTCCGGTAAACACGAGACCATTTGAATGTGATATAAGATCATGCACGAGATGACAAAACACTGCGGTGAAAGACCGAGGAGGATCACGAAAATGAACACGAGGCAGTGAGAATCATCACTGAGACATGCATTACTTGCTCCAAAGATTGATACAACACACTACTGAGAATGCCATGAGGCGAGAATAGTATTACAGTTCAAATGAGAGGTTGAACTCCACAAATTCGCGAGGAGAAGAAGGGAGAGGCAAAACGAAAAAATGTTCGACCTTGAAAAGAAGCTCCTCTTTACCATATATAGAAAAGAATGAGAGAGGAAGAGAGAGAGGAAAGACAAAACTACTCCAACCACCTCAGTTGTATTCAATTCATCTCATTATGACAGAAGCGGCGGATCACTGCAAAAGCAGGGGCATTTGTCTAAGCGAAGCGTGGCTGTATTTCTTTGCATTAAAGTTGTTTGTTGAAGCATTACTTACGCTTGTTATTTCACGCTAGAGGCGTTTCTTGATTTTCTCTCTCTAAACTGAATCAAAATGCAAGATTGACCACGGAATCGTGTAGAGAATTTTACCAGACTTTCCATTGATATAAAGAACGTGCCAATCCGAGCTCGGATCAAAAGATATGGACGATCGAAGATTTAGGGCGCGAGGCAGGACAAAATGGATTTTGAAATATTTTCCGCTTCGCCACAGACAACACGTGGCGAGCTCGATTCGCTGAATAATTATCTCTCCTCCACCTTTTGGCGGGATTTCTTTTGAAATTTCCTTGTGGGCCCATTTAGGACACGTGGTGCTATTATTTCATTGGTTCGGATCGGTGCTCGAAAAGCTTCGCCCTTTGACTTTTGGCCTTTTCCCTTGTGACACGTGTCATGATTTCATTGGTCCTCGGCCTTGCGGCTCTTTCGCGCCCTTCGCGTCTTTTTGTCCCGGATGTCGATTTTCCTTGTGTTGAAGTTTCTTGTTTTTAGCGGCCAGCTGGCGGTTCACGTCCATTTGTCCCAAATGTCCACTGTTCAGCGGGACAAATTCTTCCGGTCGCGTCCTCGCGGCCCGGATGTCCCAAAGCTGTTTGGTGCGAAAGTTCTCCTTTTCACCCGATCCAGGTGATTCGCGTACTCATGGTGCGAATGTCCCCAAATTGTTTGCGGGTGTTTGTTCTCATTTCGGCCGAACCGGCCGATTCAGATCGCCAGCGTACTCTTGTCTCGAAGCTGTCCCTTTCAGCCCGATTAGTCGTTTTTCTTCCTCTTCGGCGGATCGGCTTCGCGCCGCCGCGCTTCGGCCCGATTGTCCCGAATGCTTGGCGGCCGCTGGAGGCTTTTCGGCCGATCCACGTCTTTCTGTCCCACGTCCCTCTATTGCAAGGATTAGGACTTAGTCGATTTTCACAATTTTCTGTTTGATCTACTTGCACAGGCTGCAAAACTACGATGCATGTTATCGAAATTTACCACAGGGGGTGAAATTTTGACACTTGATTTTAACGACTCGGAGGGTCACACACTGCTTCAAGTAGTAGAAGATCGGTGGCCTTTTAGCGATCCATTGGGCATGGAGTTATAAGCAATAACACAAGCGAGCACGATCTGCAAGACTTCTTCTCCAATGACACTACGAAGCCCGTAGAAAACAACACGAGAGCAGAAGAAACACTGTGCCCAAAGCACTTAGGGAAATAGAAACCTAACTACCATAGGACAATGTGCATACGCACTTAGAGGAATTAAGAAAAATCTAAACTAATATTTCTGAGGGCAAACCTTTTCTTTTTAGTAGCAATGTTTAAGATAGATTCCGTTAACTTAGGAATCGGAAGTTCCTCTCCATCAATGCGAGACAATTGGAAGGCATTACTATTTTGCATCCGTGACCATGTAGGGACCACTCCATATGGCATCAAACTTGGAATGCCTTCCTGGTTTTGCCCGATCTGCATCCCATTTGAGAACTAGGTCCCCTTCGGGAAGGTCCTTGCTCTTGCTCTCTTATCAAACCATCTTTTACTAAGGCACGATCCTTTTCAATCGTCCAGCTGCATGTTCTCGATTTCTTCTAATTCCATCAGTCCGCACGCACGACCTCCATTGGTTCGAACTCGGATAACTCAAACTACTTCATGAGCTCCAAGTGGCAATTCTAATGATATAGGCAATCTTGCCTCCTTCCCATAGACCAACTTGTAGGGAGAATTACTGTATACCTCTTTGGTGTTATCCTGTCGGCCCATAACGCTGATTTTAGCCTTGTATGCCATGTTCTTTGATTTTCATCGAGTCCTTGATGATTTTTAGCAAATTCTTGTTTGTGGACTCTGCTGTCCATTACCTGCGGGTAATAATTTGAAGAGGTGCTCAAATAGATTCCATTCTTACACGACCCATTACTGTAATTTTGAACCTATGAATGCTAATGCATTATCGATATGATGGTGGTGGCACACCGAACACAGTTCTTTATTTCTTCATAAAATTCTAGTATGTTAGACTCACTTGCCTCTTTGGCGCTCTTTGCTTTGGTCCACTTGGTGAAATAGTACGCCATTTGTAAGAATCCACTTGTGGCCTTGACTCAAGTGGGATTGATGACTCAATGAAGTCAATCCCCATTGCATGAATGGATGATCTATCTGAAATTGGACGAAGGGGCGATCTTGCCCAACCTTCCTTTCCTTGTGAAGAATGCACATTTCTTGCATTTCTTAACCCATGAGTAGCAATCATTGAATACGATTAGAGGCCAATAGTAACCAGCTTTCATGATTTTGAGAGTGTTACTCGTAGGGTGAAATGGCCTCCTGCCTCCCCATCATGGAACTCGTGTAAGATCCTCTCGGCTGACTGTCCCAATGCATCTTAATAGAACACCGTTGATGTCTTTTTTAAACAAAACACCATCAACAAGCACATATGGGGCTTGCTTGTAATGTCTGAAGTACCTTCTTTTTGCTTTTCTCATTTACGGAGGCACATGCCCGTCTCAGAAATGTATCATATTCGAGTCAACGAGGAGTGGACACATCATCATTTTCTGTTTTTGATCATCTTGTAATAGCGGAGACAGCGTCTTCTTCATCTTACAGGTTGTGCGGTTGTTTGGAAGAGAGCTGCTCACACAAACCTTTGCCTCTTACCGGCTTGGTGATCTTTATCTCAATGTCATACTCCATGACACGGGTGATCAACTTTGCCCTTTTCTCATTCAAATCCTTGTTAAGGAGAAGTCCTTAACCCGGCATGTGAGACTAGTAATTGGACCTTGTTGTTTGAGACTAAATGCTTGAATTTCTTCAAGCTTCGATTCTTATGCAAGCACATGCTTTTTGATAAAAAAGTACCTCACTTTGCGGTCATCTAGGCTCTGCAATTGGTGAAGAAGGCAATGATCGGTACATTCATTATTATCTTTGTTCTGCATGTAACAGAATGGCGAGAAATAGTGTCATCACCTCAAAATGCATAGAGGATGAAATCCTTGGAAAAGTGCAGGTTGATGAGTGGGTGCTTGGGAGATGGCTTCTTTGATTGCTTCAAAACTCTCCTTGCCTTCGCCGTCCACTTGAAAGCCATGCTTTTCCTTAATATTTTGGTGATGGGCTTGTGAGGGCTGCAAAATGCAGGACAAACCTCCGAACAAAGTTTATCCTTCCCGAGGAAACTCGAAGGGCTTTCTTGTGGCTTAGCAATGGTAGTGCTCTTATGGCTTGACCCTCTACTGGATCAATTGCTAATCCTTCCTTGGAGACAATATGGCAAGGAGCTTCCCTTCATGTGCGAAAGATGCACTTCTTAGGATTCAAAGACACTCGAACTTTCACACTTCGAAACACTTTCCGAGGTGAAAGAAATGGTCTGCTGCATTCTTTGAGAAGACTGATAATATCATCTAGGTATATCAGCACTATCTTGTTGATCAAGCCTTTGAATGCCATATCCATAGCTCATTTGGAATGTTGCTCGGCGTTCGGCAGTCAAATGGCATCTTCTTGTAAGCATATGTGCCCCATTTGGTTGTGAAGGTTGTCTTGAACTGGTCTTCCTCCTTCACCATAATCGATTGAAGCACGAGTAACCATCAAGTAGTGAAAACCTTTACGAACCAGCTACGACCTACAATATTTGCTCCATGGAAGGGAGTGGATAATGGTCCTTGAGAGAGGCTCTATTCAAATCTCTGAAGTCAACACACATTTCCGATCCCTCCACTCTTCTTCTGACTTTGGAACTAAGTTGTGACCCAACTAGAATGCTTGATTGGGAATATGATTCTTGACTCAATCGAAACTTGTCCAATTCTTTCCTCATGAGAGGCTCCATGTGTGGATTGATTGGTCTGTTTACTTTGACAGGCTTAGTATTTGGATCAATTCGATGGTATCTTTGAGCTAAGTTGGGATTGAAACCTTTCAAGTCTTCATAGCTCCAAGCAAACACGTCGGGAATTCTTGACATATTTGTTTGAACTCACACCTTTCTTGCTCGGTTGTCATCTTTCCAATTTGCAATGAAGCTTGTTCTCTCTTATCAAGATGGATACCGAATCTTCTCTCTTGACTTTGAATGTTTGCTTTCTCCTTTCTAAGCTGATCATTGGGGTTAAAAATGGACTCCAAAGTGATAATTCCTTGGGCGACTTATCGAGTTCTCATTTGTATCACTGGTTACCATATTCTTTGTTCAGACTTTTCTTGATTCTTAGGTGAGAACTCAGCTTCTTCTGCAAGAAATGGATGATTTCTTGGTCATTCTCAAATACTTGCCAAGTGACATCGTTATCCGGACTTGCGAAGGCAGCGACAACCACGTGGATGTTTGTTTGTACCTTGTCTTGTTGAATGTTTTCTACAATGTCAAAGTGCCCCCTACTGCAAGCTTGTCGGTGACTTGATTCTCTTTCCTAGGAATGGCTTTGATGCCAAAACCCTCAAAATCTTCCATGAGGTCCCACACCTGTTCTTGTAGCACTTTGAAGCGAGATCATTTTTGGCGCATCTTTGTCCCTTGACTTTGATTACAATCAATTCAATTCATTGTCCCAAAGACTTGCAAGTTCTTTATTTTTTCTTGATTGCCCAATGCATCCCTTGCACCAAGGCTTCATATTCAGCAGTGTTATTGGAGCATGCAAATTGAAATCTAAAAGCTGAATAGTACTTTACTCCTTGAGGTGAAACAAGCACGGCTCCACCTCCTGCACCTTGTCTACTCCTTGATCCATCAAAAAATAGCTGCCATACCTCATTGTCATCCTTGTGGTTTGGCTTGGTGATGCTAGGAATAGGTTGACTTTCTTCGTGTATACAATAGACTCCTAGCTTAGATTCTTCTATTCCTTGATAAGGATCAAAAGCATGCACCTTGCTTGCCCATTCATCAAGAGTTAGATCCGGGATGTTTCCAACTTTAGTGTCAGTTTCATCCGTGCTTGGGTGATCTTCTTGATCAAATCTTTGAGCAATTGGCATTAATCGACTTGGAGTGTAAGGCTCAATATGGAAGTTTGCAATAGGTTACGACCTAATTGTAGCCTTAGTTCCATACCTTATTACGAAACGCATGTGAGACCAATCGGTGGACAAATATCCCCAATCTTGCGGTGAAGTCCCTTGACAAACATAGAGGCAAAAGAGTGGTGGAAGGTCTATGATGGTGACACATCTTGTAAAACAACAACATTTGGACATGCGTGCGAGTAAGACTCAAATTTCTAATTACTCCAAGCTGTTCTTATTCTTTGTCCCATCCATGCACTACTCCCTTAGATGTTATTTCACACTCGAAGCCCTAGGTGATCGGCTATTTGTTTGGGCATGTGAGCTACTTGCTCTAGAATCAATCATGCAATTATGCACTAGCTGATTTCAATGATTAATGAAACATAAAATGGAGGGGCTTGACATTTTACCTTCTTTGTCCTCCATGATTTCCCTCAGTGGCGGCATTTGTAAGCACTTTGTGCATCTGTCTGGCTGATTCGAATTGGCCGGTCCTTCATGGCGGCTTGCAGCAGATCTCTTTGGCCAGGATAGCTAGGGATTCCCACATAGATATATTGACATTTGTTTTCTTCATCGATCATGTAATCTTGAATGGTGATGAAGGATCTCTCTGCTGCCCCTTGGTTTGCACATTTACTCCTTGTATGTGGGCAGCAACATTTGGCATTTGAGTTAGCCTAGAAATTTGTTCTTGGCTGTCCTTGTGCATTTGAAGCGGGACTTTGCTTGCCGATAATTTGTGGAGCCGTGGAAGGTTATGGATTATTTGGGGCTAATGGTTGTTCTTCACCCAAATTTCTCCTTTTTGACCTTGTGTTTGCTCTGACACCTTGAGGCTGCACAGTTCATGCCACAAAATCCTCTGCTTGCCGATTTACCAATGTGGTGTCATTTGGGGCTGATTCTTTGTTGGAATGTTTCTTCTTGTTGTTGTTTTCTTATTTGTTCTCACCCTCCACACCGGTAGTTTTTACCATTAGAGCTTGAGTCAAAGCACCATTGAAGCACATGGATTGATTATGAGGCTCATTATATGGAAAACACCAATCATACTCTGGCAATGTTGTTTTGTGCTTAGCACTAATGCCTTAGAGGCGAATATGGCGTTTGGATTATAGGGTTGGAATGGTCTATTGGTAGGAGGCCTTGTTTGATTCATATTTCAGCTGGATTAGGTGGCCTTTGAGGCTGATATGGCTGCCTATTAGGTTGAGCTTGAGGCTGATATGAAGGTCTAAAACCTTGAGCTTGCTATCTTTTGAGAGTGACCAGCTCATTGCCTAGATTTTTGCAATTGCTTCATGACCTCTTGAAGCTCATTTGGAGTCACAGGGAGATGAAGTGGAAGCTTCATTTGAACTACGATTTCTAGGAGTGGGAATAGGAGCTAAGGCAGTGCGCTTGACTAGCACTTGGGCTCTCTAAACTTGGATATAATGGCATTGGAGGCCTAGGAGCCAATTTACCGGCTTGGATAAGATAGTTTTCGGCTCTAATGGCAATCTTATAAGTTAGCAGTAAGGTTGTGCCTCCCATAGATTGAATTAACATAGAAATATCGGAATTCAAAGCTTTAAGATAGTATAGAAAAGCACCTTCTGCATTGCTGATTGCCACTTTGGAATCCTATCCCAAGACCTTTGAAATCTGAAGTTGAAATCGGTCATTGCTTGTTGGGGCTCTCTTGATAGTTTTCAATTGTTACAGTAGAGACAAATTGTCTCCCTTCTCTCCAAACTGCTCATGGAGAACTATGCACAACCTGATTCCAATTTGTGATAGAACCCGACTTCAAGGCTTACGAACCATTACAATGCCTTCCTTTGAATGATGATGCTAGCAATTTGATAGCCACATCCATTTCATTTATCTCATGGATTACCTGACAGATGTTAGCAATGTCTTTGACATGATCACCAGGAGTGGTATGATTTTCTCCAGTAAAAAATGGAATGTTCTTCAACGCTGCAATTGGAGCTGGATTCTGTGCATTGAGGGCAAGTGGGCTGCTGCCAGTGAAATTGACAAAGGGATTTCTTTGGTTGCGCCATTCGATTGGTCGAAGGACTCTTGAATCTTGAATGAAAAGGTGAGTAGGTGGAGGAGTTGAGAGAGTACATTTGGTGGAGATGGAGACCTTTGAATCCTTCTTCCTCTTTGCCTTCTTCTTGGAGATAATTGCAGGTATTCAAACAACACTTCTTCTTCTCCAACTCTTGACCTTGTGATTCTTCTCATAAGCTCTCAGGCCTGCACTGCTGAAACCAGTTGATCTTCCTTTTGGAGTCGCCAGATATGTGAATAATAGCTCTTTTCAAGCAAGAAAATTGCAGCAGAGATGCATATCAACTTTGCTGCAATAAAAATGAGACCTCTAGGTCCCCAGTCGTGCAAAAGCTGTTGATGCAAAATCACGGCACACTGGATGCGAGATCAGGTTTCTAGGTCGATCACTTTGACATCCGGTGTGATTGCATAACATTGAATCTTTTCTCCAAGTGTGGGACTTGAAATGAGAAAGGATTCTCCAGAGAAGGTGGTTCTATTCCTCATTGAGATGCACACGAAATATGTAGAGGGTTCTCTCAAAACCTAATCTAATCGCGAGGAGACAAGGTAAGAAGATGCATAAAATAAATCTAAGCTAATAGAGGTGATGCACCAGGAATGAAGAACACCTATTTTTCCAAAGTAAACACAGACCATTTGAATGTGATATAAGATCATGCACGAGATGACAAAACTGCGGTGAAAGACCAGGAGGATGTAAAAATGAACACGAGAGAGGGTGAGAATCATCCACGAGACATGCATTACTTGCTCCAAAGATTGATACAACACACTACTGAGAATGCCATGAGGTAGAATAGTATTACTGATTCAAATGAGAGGTTTGAACTCCACAAATTCACACGAGGAGAAGAAGGGAGAGGCAAAATGAAAAAATGTTCGACCTTGAAAAGAAGCTCCTCTTTACCATATATAGAAAGAATGAGAGAGGAAGAGAGAGAGGAAAGCCAAAACTACTCCAACCACCTCCAGGTTGCATTCAATTCATCTCATTATGACGAAGCGGCGAGATCTGGAAAAATGGCGGGTCATTTTCCAATGAGCTGCGGTATCTGCTGCATTAAAGTTGTTTGTTGAAGCATTACTTACGCTTGTTATTTCACACGAGAGGCGTTTCTTGATTTTATCTCTCCAAACTAGATCAAAATGCAAGATTGACCTTGGAATCATGTAGAGAATTTTACCGGCTTTCCATTGATATAAAGAATGTGCCAATCAGAGCTCTGGATCAAAAAGATATGACGATCCGAAGATTTAGGGCACGAAGCAGGACAAAATGGATTTTGAAATATTTTCCGCGCTTCGCCACTCCGGACAACACGTGGCGAGGCTCTGATTCGCTGAATAATTCTCTCTCCTCCACCTTTCGGCGGGCTTTCTTTTGAAATTTCCTTGTGGGCCCCAGCTGGGACACGTGGCGCTATTTCATTGGTTCGGATCAGTGCTCGAAAACTCACCCTTTGACTTTTTGGCCTTTTCCCTTGTGACACGTGTCATGATTTCATTGGTCCTCGGCCCTGCCGGCTCTTTCACGCCCTTCGCGTCTTTTTGTCCCGGATGTCCCAGTTTTCCTTGTGCTGAAGTTTCTTGTTTCGGCCGAACCGGCCGGTTCGCGTCCATTTGTCCCAAATGTCCACGTGCTTAGCCAGGACAAATTCTTAGGTTCACTTGGAATTCGGCCGATTCGCGTCCTCCTCACGGCCCAGATGTCCTGGCTGTTTGGTGCGAAAGTTCTCCTTTCGGCTAATCCAAGGCGGTTCGCGTACTCATGGTCCGAATGTCCCAAATTGTTCATGGATTGTTTGTTCTCATTTGGCCGAATTTAAGCGCCGGTTCGGAGTCCCGCGTACTCTTGTCGGCTGTCCCGAATCTGTCCCTTTCGGCGATTAGTCATTTTCTTCCTCTTTCGGCCGGATCGGCTTCTCGCGCCCGCCGCGCATACTTCAGCCCGATTGTCCCAAATGCTTAGCGGCTGCTGAGAGGCTTTTCGGCCGATCCGCGTCTTTCTGTCCCACACGTCCCTCTTGTTGCAAGGATTAGGACTTAGTCGATTTTCACAATTTTCTTGTTTCAATCTACTTGCACTGGGCTCGCAAAACTTCGATGCATGTTATCGAAATTTACCTAGGGGGTGAAATTTTGACAACAAGTACATTAGCTATTTTCATGAGAAGGATATAAACAAGATAGAGTGTGGAAATGGGAAAATCTTCGAATATTTATAAATCTCACCTATAAGAAGAAGAGAAAGATAAACTTAGATGCCTCTCTCACATTACAACAAAAGTATTTCCTTTCCTTCTCCATGTAGATCATTTTCTTCTCTCAAAAAAATAAGGCACATTCCCTTCATGGCGCATCAAAGAAATTTACCTTTTGTAACCTTTAATGGAGGTAGTCCTTTAGCCCTAGAATCCCATAACGATGTTCTCATTGCTTCTTTGAAATGTATTCTATTTTCTTTGGAGAAAATATTAGTACCCCCATAGAATATATACAAGATTTTGGTAATGTATGCTCAGTCCACTCCATAATCGATGATGATGTAGTTATTAGATTTTTATCTTCTTCCCTCAAAGGAAAAGCATTGTAGAATTATAGAATTCTACGACCTACTTCGAGAATTCATGAGATGAGCTCGAGAGAAGCACTTTTACGGTAGTTTGAAGAAAAGGAAGACAATATTTCTCTATTGGAACAACTAAAAGCTGTCAAGAGAGATCTTAATTAGCTTATGGCATATGTTAACTTTAGATTTAGGAAGAATTGAGATAGGATTCCAACTCTTTTGATGCCTATGCCTCAAGGTGCTTTCTTATATTTTTAAGAGCTCTTAATTATGATATTGCAGTAATGATTCAATCTATGGGAGCTACAACATTACCTGATGCATATACAATAGCCATTAGGGCTGAAAATTGATTAATTCAAGCTGGAAAAATAGCTCTTAGATTACCTACACCTCTACCCTCTAAGTTGCCTCAAAATATTTAGCGTTCTCTAGTTCCTATCATAGAGCCAAATATTTCATCATCTACCTCCACATCTTGTTCCTCTCATAAGCAAGATGATAGTGATGACCTTAGATCTTTGGTAAAAAATATATCTAATGAAGTTGTCTCCCTCAAAAGGCAACATGCTCAAACACCTAGGAATTACCAAATTTTTAATCAAGGGAAATATTTAGGTTAAATTTTTAATCAAGGGAAATATTTAGGTTAAATTTTTAATCAAATTTATCAAGTAGTGAGCTCAATATCTAAATAAAAGATATGGCCAAAATAATCAAACAAATAGGTTCCAAGGCCAGAATCCAAATTTACCTCTTAAATAATTGCTCCTACATAAGCGCTTCTTGTCACCAATACAAGCAAAGTCCTTGTCCCAATGCAAAATAATGTAATACAAGAAGTTGAATGGTGTTTTCCATGTATCCAACCACATAATCAGAACACTTTTACAAATGGTGTATAATTTCAAACCCTCGTGGTACAAAATTCTTTCAATAAAAAAACCTTTGATAGAAGTGATAAATTCCAATGTAGAAGCAACACAACAATCCTTTGAAAAATCTAATCTCATGTTCTACATTCTTGAATATTTATGTGTCATTAATCAAACAATAAACAACTTAAACATGTTGCAACTTCATGTCGCATATAACACAAGGTCAAGGAAGCGACAATTGGCAATTGTTGATCCATTCCCTCTGTGAAAAGTCCACTCCTCAAAGAAAAACAATCCACAAACTTAAATAGAATCCGGCTCCCCCTCACATAGAAAATCCATGATACAAAGAAATTACGCCATCTAAAACACCAATTCCGCGAGTTGATAAAATAAGAAGATAGTCCTCAACATCTTTGATGCATAGATATTTGGGTATCCCTTTGAACATTATCAAGAAAATGAAGAATACAAACCTGAACATGATAATGTGGTATGCCTTATCTATCCCATCTTATAGGGATCTCTTATAAGAAGCTTTGAAGTAGTTACCACAATCAGGCTGGTTATATGTAAGTTAAACTTCACGGTTAACCCATGTCAATCAAAATATAAACAAGTAAGTGAAGTAATAAAGCCTTTGCCCTTCTCTATATCTTTGATTATGGGAAAGAATCTAGTACATAATTTCAAGATAGATTCAAGTGCTAGTACTTCTATAATGCCCAAGAAAATAGTGGACATTCTAGGTAATGAAGAAAACCCAACTTCTAAAGGAGTCTTGTAACTTGATGGTTCAACGGTGAAAAGATCATGGTTTAACTCTTCATGTTAACCATATCTCAAGATGTATCAGTCATTGACTTAACCCCTTTCTTTTCCATCTATTTATCAATAAATTTCATTGCTAAGGTGGAAGGGTATTTTTCTTTCAATTGGTATCACTTGCTTTTAAGGACCAGATATGGCACAAGATTTACCATAAAAAAGAGCCAATTTCCTCTTACCATGTTGAATCTTATGACCGGAGCGATCCATGGAGCACTCAAAAGGACCATAGCATGGAGAAACTTTGATGATAATAAATATATTGTTTAAGCCAATGCTTAGAGAAGAAGAACATGTGCGAGAGAAATAACTTGTTCAGGATCATTTGGAAGTCATGAGGGAAATGTTATAAGGTGATTTTTGACAGTGTAAGCACGATAAACCTTATTTTTTGTGAAATGGTGGAGAAGTTAGGGATGAAGAATATTGTGCATCCCAACCCTTACCGATTTTCATGTCTACTGAAGGAAGGGAAATTAAGTCTTAATGAATGAGCAAAGCCTTATTAAATTTCAAATAGGGAACTATTGTGATGAAGTGTTGTGTGATGTGATGCAAATGGATTTTTATGACCTATTATTAGGTGTAAACACCCCAAAATAACCACTACGCATTATAAACATTCAAAATATTATTAAACACATTGTCCTTCTCTATAATTAATTTAATTAATTCTAGTGACCCTATCACCCCCCTTAGCTAATTTTATTAGCTAATTAATTAAAAAAATCCTCACATATCCACTTTCATATTTAAATAAATTGAATATCCTCATTTCTTATCCACATCCTATCCACCTCCTCAACTCAAGTTGACTAAAAGTCATGACTAAAGCTAAAAATCATTATTAAAATCAAGAGGATATGTTTAAATGAAATCAAATCATGCATTTGAGTTAACTAAAGATATCTCCCAAGCCAAGCACCTTGTCTTTTTGAATCACTTTCGTAGGAGTAGGTTGGTTTGCTTCCCCACTATCTGTTAAACTCTCTTGAGCGCTCCATTTTGGAGTTCCGCAAGCATACCCGGCGGTTCCCCCTTCACCAAGGGCTTATTCTCGCTTATTCACAAGCCCGCCTTATCAAATTCCCGGTCTCCCTTCCTCTCCCGGCCTGGCTTTGTTGGGCTCGTTCTTGCTGATTGCCCGCCTCCCTCCAGTCTGATGCCCCCATACGCAGCTGCTCATGCTTCTCCTTCTTTTCCTCCCCGCCGCTGCCCTGCCACCCTCTGTCTCTACTTCTAAACGTGTCACTGGGGCTTTAGGAGACTCAACCTCGAGTCCTGCTGAGGGGATGAACCTTTGGATTGACATTGCTCGTGATCTGCTGAACATTAGTAGTGCCGGTCCCAGAGGCGGCACCAACGGATAACCCTTCTAGAAGATTGGAGGCCTTAGAGGTGAGCTTAAATTCTTGAAGGATGAGGTAAAAAATCTTGCTAAGAAAAAGGCAAAAAAAGCATTGAGGAGAAGGAGCATTGGCGATAGCTCACTTGATGAAATATACAAAAAAGCTCGACCTCCCTAGACTCCGCCTTGGGAAAACGAAGACTAGGCATGAGTATAATATTGCAGCATCGGGGCCATAGAGGAATTCATCGAAGGTCATGCGAAGTGTTTCGCATCTCGGTGTCCCGATTACTCTTTGGGGCAATGAGAAGAGAGTAAAAGAACCAGAGAGGAGCTCGATAAGACGGATCTTGCTCATATGACCACGCTTTGGGTATGTATCATGCTTGGAAAAAAGTAAAGATGAGTATTGATCAAGCGGCCAAGAAGTAGTCGGTTTTACTACCTTCTTGCCAAAGCAGGTCTTGTTTTGTTGCCGTTGTTTCTTTGTTAAGTCTCGTTTGTGTTCTTGTTTCTAGGCTTCGGTGTTCTTTCTTTGTAACTTTTGTGCTTTGATCAATGAGCTTCTCTGCTCCTCTCTTTTATTCAGGCTTTTAGGCCTCCTTTTGTACACAAGGGTATAGTCCCTTTGAAAAACTATTTACCAATATTAAAAAAACTAAAGATATCTCCCAAGTCATGGAAATCCAAAATTAATTCACATCCTTCCAAAAGAAAATCATTCACGTCACTTTTTGGGTGAATAAAATAAAGGACATGGAATTAATATTTAATTATAATTTTAAATAGTCAAAAACATGTGCAACCTTTGCCAACTCAACAATAGCTCATCCATGCAAGCTCAGAACAACAATTCAACTCCTCAATCAATTTGGAAACTCAACTAAACAAATTAGTCATGTTTAGTTAGCTTTAGATCAATCCAATCTAATCTTGGCTTGAGGATTCTCTTTCCTCAACTATAAATCAATGATATTTCCTTCACAAATCATCCACCAACAAGCTTGAGAGTTCATATTGTTATTCTGTCTAATTGCTTGGTGAATCAATCAATCATACTGTTATTTAAGCCATATCAAATCAAGTCAAATCAATCATCTTCATGCTCGTAGCTTGATCAATATTCCATTTGGAATACTTCTTGGAGCATCCACAAATCTACAAAAATATTCAAATCAATTAGATCCAATAGGAACATTACTCAACCCTGCTTCTACAGTCAAATCCAATTTGAGGTGGATTTGGAACTTATCAAGGGAAGGTTTGCTTTTTTTGTTTTAATTTTCTCTATTCATGTAATTTTCTTGGTCTACACCGGGATACCTCTCTGCAATATGATAGTAAGGTTTTCCATGATGAACGTGCAAACATCATCCACATTGAAGAGGATGGATGCAAGTTTAGTTTTTCACCACTAAGAGAGAAGGAGCAAGGAGAAGTGTGTAGTGAGGTGCATGCAAGAGTTTCAAGAAAACAACTCTTGTGAGAAGTGGAAGAAGAACAAGCATGTTACGTATTGGTACAAGGAAGTGCATGAATATTACACAAGGAAGAAGTACCCATAGAAATGCATAAATTATTGGAAGAATTCAAAGACATTGTGATAGAATAATTTCCAAGGACGAGTGCACCTTTGGTATATAGTATCGTCATAAGATGAAATTAATACTTGGATCTAGCTTACCAAACAAGGCACCATATAGGATGACGCCTTGAAAAGAAAATGAGAAAGTGTGCGAGACAAGTGTAAGAGTTATTATATAGAGGACTTGTATGAAAAAGTTTGAGTCCATGTGTAGTACCAATAGTACTAGCACCAAAGAAAGGAGGAGAATGATGCGGTGTGTTGATTTCATAGTAATAAACAAGATCATGATCAAGTACATGTTTCCATTACCCATGATGGATGATCGATGGATTACCATAATTTGTGCATGGTACTTTTCAAAGATTGACCTGAAAATTGGCTATCACCAAACCACATTAGGAAAGGAGATGAGTGGAAAACTAAATTCAATATGAATGAAGGCTTGTATTAATGGTTAGTTATGCCTTTTGGTTTAACCAACACCTCAAGTACATTCATGATGTTGATGAATTAAGTATTGAAGCCATTCCTTGGAAATTTTGTCATTATATATCTAGATGATATATTTGTGTTTAGCAAGATAAAGGAGGAGTATATTGAACACCTACAAAAGGTGACGAAGCACCTACTGAGAGGAAAGATTGCTTTTGAACATAAAGAAGTGTAATTTCATGTGCAATGAATTAGTTTACTTGGGCTTTGTGATATCCTAGGAAGGATTGTGAATGGAACCAAAAAGGTATGCACAATTTTAGAGTGGTCGTTTCAAGAAGTGTAATTGAGGCACGAAGTTTTGATAGCTTAGAAATTTGTATAGGAAGTTTATAAGAATCTTCAGTGGAATATGTGTAGTATTCACGAAGAAAATGAATGGATGTCGCAAGGAGTTTGTATGGACAAAAGAGGCAGAGTGTAACTTCTAGGAATTAAAGCGAGAGGATTATAACATAACCATTGTTAGCATTACCTATCTTTGAGAAGGTATTATGGGTGGATTGTGACATGAGTGGAGCTTAATTGACACAGTCTTAAGTCAAGAAGGAAGAAAAATTACCTACTACGGTGAACAATTGAATGATGCAATAAAAATATATTGAACCTATGATCAAGAGTTCTACGTAATTGTACATGCGTTAAAAAAGTGGAGGCATTACTTGTTGCCAAATGAGTTTATTTTATACTCGATCATTAGGCACTACGGTTTATCAATAACCAAGTAAACTTGAGCCAAAGGAACATGAAGTGGGTTGAGTTCCTCCAAAGTTACTCATTTTTATTCAAGCATAGAAGTGGGAGGTCCAACAAATTCACAAACGCGTTGAGTAGGAGAGTGTTGGTGTTGACGGAAATGCGAAGTAAAGTCATGGGTTGTGAGGATATGCAGGATTTATATGTGCATGAAAAAGGATTTCAAAGAAGCACAAGAGGCATGCAAGGGGGACGACATGCATGGATATGATGCTATGGTTAGATTATTTCATCCATGAAGTAATGCTTTTCAAAGAATCCCATTGTGTGTACCATAAAGGTCGATGCACGAGAAATTAATCAAGAAAAAACATAGTGGAGGCTTAGGATGTCACTTTAGAGGCGACAAAACTTTAGTGTAATTGGAGGAATGACATTAGTGGCCAAAGATGAGTACGGATGTGTGTATGTCCAAATATGTAGGATTTTCTAATTAGCAAAGGGCACAGACAAAACATGGGGTTGTATCAACCTTTATTTGTACAAGGGGGCCGTGGGAGGACATTAGCATGGATTTCATATTGGTATTTTTGAGGACATAGAGGAAATGAATCCATTCTCATGGTAATCTATAGGTTTTCAAAAATGACACATTTCATTACATGCGAAGAAGACAAGTGATGCAACAAGCATCATGTATCTATTCTTTAGGAAAGTGTATGTACGACTACATGGGTTGCCAATAAACATAGTGTTGATAGGGATAAAAATTTCATAGGTCATTTTTGGAGGACCTTGTGGAAAAATATTGGAGCAAGACTAACTTGTAACTCCACATACCATCCGTAGATCGAAGGACGAGACGGAAGTAGTCAATAAAAGATTGGGAAATTTATCGTGCAACTTGATAGGAGATAATCCAAGACAATGGGATATGATATTGGCGCAAGTGGATTTGTCCTATAACAATTGATTAATAAGAGCACATGGAGGAATCCATTTCAAATTATTTATGGAACAAGTTAGAGAGGAGTCACGAAGTTGCATGAGGTAATAGACAATTGTAGTGTCGAAACCGAGGAATATGCACAATATATATGTCAAACTTCACCAAGAGGTACACGAGAAGCTAGAGAAAAGTAACCAAGGTTATAAGAAATACACGGACGGAAGGCGTAGAACGAGGAATTTGAAGGAGTTCAAGTGATGGTACATTTTCAAAAGGAAAGATTTCCTAAGGGAACTTATAATAAATTAAAGTTGAAGAAAATTGGGCCTTGTAAGGTATTGCAGAAAATAGGGCCAAATGCATACAAGATAGAGTTACTAGAAGGGTTGGATATTTTGCCAATATTGATGTTTCAAGACTTATATGAGTTTTATGACAATGAAATTAGTATACTAAATGTTAAGGATCAATGTGCGAGACAATCAAATAAGAACACGTAGGAGAAGGGAGAAGTTTTAGATTGGAGAATATAAGTACCATAAAATAAGGTCAAGAAGATTGAAGCCACCTTAGATTCAAAGGTGGTAAAAAGAAAGCAAGAAGAAGATGTGACTTGGGTAAGTGTGAGGGAGCTTAGTTAGCTTGGCCATACTTTGGAGCCCTATCTTGTGAGATGGAGCTCACTTTCATTTACAGGGTGTTTGATGCAAAGGCATTGCGGGAGAATTAGGAATTTACATACATTTTGAAATTTTTATAAAGTATCGAAGTGCGTGTAAGAAATGGTAGAGGTCAGTCCCAAGCAAGGAAGTGACGAGGTATTGTATGGAAATGCGCAAAAGTTTTAGTCTGACAAGAGCGTGAGGAGTGAGGAGAATAACACTCAAGGATTATGCAAATATGCTCAAGATGGTCAGCGAACATGGGAACTCAAATAAGCGATAAATCCAAATTGGGAAGAGGTTACCCTTCACTCGATATGCTTTGGTCAATGTCGGTCAACACATCATGACCGTCCATTGTGAAATGGATAGTCATGATGCGTTGATCGACATTGACCGGGTGCATATTGAGTGAAGATTACTCGCTTAGCATCCAAATCATGGGTGCACAAATATTTTATAACCAATGCGCGTTAAAATGAAGGCAAGAGCAAAAAATGGTGAATGACAAGTGATAATAGGAACTCGCTTGACTCAATAAGGACATGGACTACGACTAGCCTTCTCTCAACTTAGCCTTCTCTAAACTACCATGCCAAAGTAGTTGGATGCCATTAATGTATAGGAATTGAATCTATAAAAGCACAGGTACTTTTGGGAAGGAAACCTTTTAGACTTTGACAAACAATCATGTAGAAAGAAAGTCGTCACCCATGTAGTTCTGCAAGTTTTTGTTAAGCGGTGTTATCCCATAGAGGAGTTGAGTGTAGATTCTGCGAAGGCTTAGAAGTTAATGAATCTTATTTGTGATAGAAATTTTCCATTGTGTTTACTCTGCAAACGATCCATGGTGTCTGGATCCGATAGGGTTGTCATTAATTGCACATTGTCATAATTATCATAAAGTAGTTTAAAGTTTGGTTAACATTCTATCATATTTTTAGCTCAAATTATTGTCTAGTAATTATCATAAAGTAGTTTAAAGTTTGGTTAACATTCTATCATATTTTTAGCTCAAATTCGATCGGTATATATCTACACCTCATAAACTTCTAAAGGCTATACAAATTCTTATGAAATCCATACACTAGTAAGTGCCTTAGAAAGTACACCCATGTGGTGCTTTGTTGCCACCTTACGTTTAAAAGTTCATTGATCTAAGTTGTTTTTTTCTCGATCAAGTTCCCTCCTTTTATATTTTAGGTTGTATTATTGTATTCCCCTACCTTTGCGATCTCACACATCAATACAAAGTTCTAATGAACATGAAACTGCGAATCTATGATATTTCTTAGACCTTATTTCCTGTCTGAGGAGATAATTTTTAGTTTTGCATTAAGGCGTGTTTCATTTATTTTGTCGTCTAGATATATATGTCTAAAATTTCCATTACACATTACTTATTTAATTTGTAATCACTACATAGATGCAAGTGAACAAAATGGAATTTTTATCACAGATGTAATAGAAGTTTGTTGGCACCATAGACATGAAATCCGTCTTGTAAAATATGAAGTCAAAATTCTAAAGGTTTCCTTGGGTAAGTAAAAAATAAGTAGCTTTTTTAAATTATTTTTGATTGTTTCTACTTCTAGTGACCTAATGCCAAGACATTAATGGTAACATTATGAATTGGAAATATTGAGAGCAATTTTGGTGACAATTGTAATGTAAGCGATGAGGTTGATGTGCTACAATCCTTGCCAAAATGCAACCCTATGAGCAAATCTACTTATTTGAAAGGATCACATGAAAAAATGCACATACATCATTGGAGTTTATAACATATATATTGATATTACTACAATATGTAGAGGGCAACCTCATTTACACCATCCAAGTAGAAGACCACCTTTTAATTGGAACCTCATATATAGATCCGACTATTGTAGAGTGAAAGAAAATGTACTTAAAAACCCTACAAAAAGAAGGAATTGGAGGCAACATAAAATGAAAATAGAACACATTTGTGAATTAATCTATGAACACTATAACTTGTAACAAAATTATTATAAAAGTTATTTCTATTTATTAATTAGTGCTAATAAGCTTGATTCCAAAACCTCTACGATCTTGTATGATTGCAAGAGAAGAGCAACCCTACATACAAACTTTTTACTTTTTAAACTACAAATATCTTAGATACTTGCAAAAAGACTCCCACATTGACAACTTTCATATTTATATTCTTCATTTATTAATATTTAGGTTGTATATATATATATATGAATTAGAATGTATGGAGAGAGAGAGAGAGGTAGCTAAAAGGTGTTAAGAGAAGGGTTAAGAATCATCAATAGTCCACAAAATATGCCATAACATCTAATTTGGACCAATAACCAATAAATCTACAAAAATATAGAAATCATCTAATTTAGCAAGCGATACACATAGAATGACCATTTTAAGTGTTTACATAAATATATATTTATTATAACCTCTTTGATTATGTTCAAGTGTCTAAATTTTGAATTTGTACTTAAAATTGGATGATTTTTAAAAACACTTGGAGAAAGGTTTTGGAAAATGTAGTGTCTTAAAAATCACAATATGTGAGAGTGTTGTGCCTTATACTTATTTGTAATGTGGGATTAACCCAATTACAATCTAATATGTTAAGTTGAATGCTTTTCCAAGTAATTTAATAAGATTATTATTTTTGTGAGATTTTTACTCGAGTCATTAACATAATGATTTGAAGGAAACAAGCACAATAAGTATTTGTTGGTAGGGGAATAAATCATGTCTCACTTACGAGCATCTTTCTCCAATGTCAAAGATTTCAAGAGTGTAGTGCCTTATAGTTCATATTTATCGACAATTATTACAAATGTGATATTAATTCGATTACATTTCAATTATGTACTTCACGAACAATTTATTAAATTAATAATTTTAGTGAACAAATTATTCAAACTTATTCAAGTCATTTCAACATAACCACCATACACATTTGTTGATAATAAATTTTGTGGGTTCAAATATCTATCATAATCAATTCCTGCATATGCATTCTACACATCATGGAATTTATTTGGAAAAACTAAGATCTTGGATGCCCCACTTCCCAAATGGAATTTATTTGGAAAAACTATCAAAGCATCATTAAAAAAAAATCAAATCTTTGATGTATCCCTTTCAATAAGAGGGAGCCGGAGCCCCACTTCCCCCAATTAAAACATATGGCCGTCAAATTTAAGCTTGAAAGCAGACAACCCATCACCGCAGACACAGACGGTTGGATTCGCTCCCACATGCTGGGAGTAAATTGAAGGGCGATCGTTCGGCCAATTAGTTTCCGTCGTTTAACGGCACGGGATTTTGCCCGGCAAGAGGAACGTGCTTGCGGGGCCCGCTACGGAGAATTATTGAAGTTTTCCGTCATATATAGCAATCACACGGGGAAAAACAATGATTAATTTAGCTAAGCCGAGAACCAATTAGAATTAGGCGAGGATAAATTGGTGTGGGGTGTGAGAGGCGCGAGCAAGTAGAATCGGGCGAGGTCGGGCGTGTTATGGCTGTTAGCGTCTCTGCCTACGGAACTGGTGCCGGCGGCTTAATTAACGGCAATAACAGAAAGCTCCAGCTTCAGAAGCAGCAGCAGGGGTTGATCATATTGAAGACCAGAACATTGCAGTTCAAGAGGGTGGCGGTGGCGGGGAAAGGGGTGGTGGTGGTGAGGAGCCAGAAGGGCGGGGTTTCCGAGAATGTGGCGGTCATAAACGGAAAATCGACGGGCGCGTTGAAGTCTCAGTCGGTGGAGGATGAATTGGCGCGGGTGATGAGAGATCGGGCGGGGAAGGACCGCGGAGCGGTGCGGGTGGCGTATCAGGGTGCCCCGGGCTTACAGCGAGGCGGCGGCGATAATGGCGCATCCGGGCTGCCAGGGCGTGCCCTGCAAAAGCTACGAGGACGCCATCTGGGCTGTGGAGTTTCGACGGGCTGACCGCGCGATCCTGCCCGTGGAGAGCACCCTGGAGGGCAGCGTGGTGCGGAACTACGACCTGCTCGTTCATGGCAGCCTCCATATTGTCCAGGAGATCCAGCTGTTCGTGCATTATTGCTTGCTGGTGGCGCCCGGGGTGAGAAGGGAGGATGTGCGGAGGGTTATCAGTCATCCGATGGCGCTGGCGCACTGCGGGCACACGCTCGCGCGGCTCGGCCTCGACTCCGCGCCCGTCCACGACACCGCGGGCGCAGCCGAGCTGCTGCTCAACGACAAGCTCACTGACACCGCCGCCATCGCGAGCTGCAGGGCGGCGGAGATCTACGGGCTCCGCGTCGTCGCACGGGGCGTGCAGGACGAGTCGTGGAACACCACGCGGTTTCTGGTTCTGGCTCGCGGGTCGGACCTCCCGCCCCCACCGCAGGAGGAGCAGCACCGCCCGCTCAAAACCTCCATCGTGGTGGCGCACGGCGGCGGCCTCGACGCGCTCTTTAAGGTGCTCTCCGCCTTCTCCAAACGGAAAATAAATCTTACGAAATTCGAGGTCAAGCCTCGGGCCGCGGCGCCGCTTAGGGTTTTGGACGTGAACGGCGGCGGAGCTGTTCGCGAATTCGAGCATGTTTTTACATCGATTTCGAGGCATCCGTTGCGGATCTGAACGCGCAGAGCGCCCTCGAGGAGCTGCGGGAAGCCATGACGTTTGTCCGGGTCTTGGGCTGCTACACGGCGGATTCCAAAATATACAGTCTCGATTGATTTTCCCTGGAGAAACGATTCGCATTCCGTTGTGATACCAGCGAGAGTCATGTCTGTTGGGCAACGTGGGAATCGAAACTGGGTTAAACTCGGCTTTTCCTTCGAGGAAATGGAGTATGGGCGTACGAAGATACGTGCCTTATGGTGATTGGTCGGTTATGGGGAGGAAGGAATTGTTCGTAGTCCCGTAGTGCAGCTTTGGGATTTTGTGTTTTGTGTTGTATGGCGGTGGCACTTTTACACGACTCTAGCGGTGGTCACGTGAGGGAGCGTCTGCCGTTAGGGGTTGTTGTCTCTATCCATACTTATATACCTGCATTTGTATATTGTTAATAATAATACCTGAGCTGCAACGACTACTAGTTTGGGAGGCTATGGCGTTGGATGTAAATGGTCCCTATATATAAATAGTTTTAACCCTTATGTACATTGGTCTATGTTTCTATCAATATGATTTGTTTTTTGTGATTCAATTTTGCCATTAAATATAAGGCAGATGTAGGTATTCAACTATGCTTTAAATAGAAGGTGTATGCTCTAATATAATTAACACATTTTAGTGTTTTAATATAGTTAACCCTTTTAAGTACTCTTACAATAATTAACGCCTAAAACTTTAAAAGTCATCATATTTTAAAAATAGATTTTGACTTAATTCTTATGATAGGAGGCCACTTCACTCAATAATGATTGTAGACCAAATATATCAATAAGGATTGTAGACCAATATATCGTAAGTTCTTACACGATATCTAATAAGATTATATTTAAATCTCCAATAAATTTAACATTTATAATAAGTGTTGTTTTATCTTATTTTTCTTGTAAATAAGATAGATATATTAAATTTTTATGTTTTTACTATGTTGTTGAAAGTATTAATATAAAATGACGATGGATTAAAAGTTCAAATTGAGCATCGATAGAGTACTAATACTTTGGGTAACAAATGACCTAGTGTGTGTCATGATTTTTTTCATTTGTTTGATTAAAATTTATATCAACTAAAATATAATATAATATGAAAGGGCTATAGCCTAATTGGTGCACCTAATGGTAAATTACGATTGTTACACCATTCACTACAATAAATCTTTGAAGATGTCAAATAAAAAAATAACGATGAGATTGAATTTAACAAAATGGATACTCCTTAGTCCTTGGTACTCACTTGAAGAAGGTAATTTATTTGTATACCCGATGCCAATAGATTGTAAGGTTCAAATGAAGGTGTTTATAATTCAATGAAACAAATAATACTAGAAAAACCTAATTTTCACATGGGAGTAGTCACTAGAAATTACGCAAAATGGTGCAATGGGTACACCAATAAGGGAAGGCAAAGGTAGAGCGGGAGGGGGAAGCACAAGATAATCTTAGGAAAGATAGTAAAGTGGATGTTGGCACGGGGTTGCGCAATGAGTAGTAACATATCATTTTGAGGGCATTGTGTTGCAAGTATAGTCGATCTTCCTTTATTATCTGGGTTGAAGTTATGGGGGAAGAGTAATTTTGTAGAATCTTTGGAAAGAGAAAAGAGCACATATATGCATGTCGTGCTAAAGAGAAGAGACTATACATGTTTGGCTAAAGAGAAGAGGAGAATGTTGCAATTGAAGCACATTATTTTAAAATTCCAATACAAGAAACATAGTCAAAACCAAAAACAAATGGTGGAGTGGGAAGGAGGGAAGGAGGGAAGAAGAGAATGAAATGGTTTGTTTAATTAAAATTTATATCAATTAGAATAAAATATTATATACAAAGGCTTGTAGTCTAATTACTGCACCTGATGGTAAGTTACGATTATTACGCCATTCACTGCAATATAAATCTTTGAAGATGTCAAATAAAAAGATGACAATGAGATTGAATTTAACGAGAATGGATACTCCTTAGTCCTTAGTGCTAAATTGAAGAAGATTAATCTTTTGAATACCTAATGCCTAGAAAGTGCATAAAGTGGTGCAATGGGTACACCGATAAGGAAGACAAGGGTAGAGCGAGGGGAAGGGCGAGTTAATTGTAGGTTAAGGGGTAAAGTAGATGTTGGCAAAGGGTTGCAATAACCGGTAAAGTATAATTTCGGGGCATTGTGTTGCAAGCATAGTCGATCGTCGTTTATTATTTTGGTTTGAACTTATGGGGGCAAAGTTATTTTGGAGAATCTTTGGAAAGAGAAAATAATACATATATGCATGTCATGGAGGCTACATACTCTAGAGATGGTTGTTTGGCTAAAGAGAAGAGGATATGTATGTTTGGCTAAGGAGAAGAGGAGAATCTTGCATGATCGAAGCACATTATTTTTGAAATTCCAATACAAGAAACATACAACCAAAACTAAAAACAAAAGGTAGAGTGGGAAGGAGGGAAGAAGAGAAAGAGATGAAGCACAATGGATGACTTAGAGTTGGTTGTGATGATTTGTTGAATCTTTAATTGGGTCGGGGAGGGTGCATCCGTGAAGTCATTCTTATTTCTTGGTTTGAACATACGGGCCAAGACTCATTCTAGTTAATCTTTGGAATGAGAAAGGAGGAGATCTACACATGTCATGGAGGCTACAAACTCTAGAGATAGTTGTGATAGTAAGCCCTTGTCCTGTGATCCCTTTGATATCGATAGTTGTTTTGTGCAACATAAGGCCACATGTTTTGTGGATTGAAACAACCCAAGCCTCGTTAAGGGAAAGTTGTTTGTTATTCCCTTGAGAGACAAGGGAGATATGCACATCATTTTTAGACTAATATTGTTTTCCTATAATTTCGATAATAAGAATGCTTTACCAACTTCTTTGGTTATGTGTAAACACAATAGGGTTTGACACTCATCTTCGTCCTCACATAATTTCACTGAATCCATCAAAGAAAGAGGTGACAACTTATCAAGGCCTTCATCATCACATGATGACATTCATTGGAAAAAGACTAGAGAAATTGCAACTTGGATTATCTATCAAGAAAGCCTCACGCATGACACAAGGTGTGCAAAACACAAGTAGATGCGAATGAGATCCAATAGGTGAATTAAAGGGAGATGGTTAGCCCATTTGGAAGCCCCTCACAACTCAAATCCCTCCCCCACTATCTCTCAAAGACCATATAGACACATAATCCTCGAGAAAATACATTAACATGTAAATGAGAATTGTTAGAAATATTTGTATTATTATTCTTATTTACTACTCACATGAGTGAGTTAATTGTCGATATGATTCATTATTCTTAGTGTATTTTATGTGAATTATAACAACTCACATAACAATAGTATCCGTAGGACTATTGTAGCATTTGATTCTTATTATTAAGGAGATGTATGAGCCTATTTATATGCATTGTTCTTTGCATAGTAATTTCTAGGAAGTTTATCATATTTGATTTATACAACTCTAAACCAAAGTTTTTAGGAAGTGTGGGGTTGTTTAGACATATATACACTTAACAACTAAAAATAATCTTCAAATTCTGTAAGCAAAATAATTTTAGTTTTATTTAATTTAAAATATTTCAAAATTTATAGAAAAATACAAATTTTAAAAACACAAAAGATAAAGACACAAACACATCAAATCAAAAGAGGTATATTGATAATAAATTAGTGTGTCAACAAACCAATAATAAAAAATCAATCAAATTGTAAATTGGACAAAAAATGACTTAATCGTTACTATTAAGTGACGATGACTATATAACTAATGTAATGTGATTGATGAAATATTGGATGAATAAAATATGTAGCGCATAGGTAAGGTAATGATTATAGTAAGATAGTTGTGAAAATAGAAAAATGTAGGATAGTAAAATGAATGTACCGTCATGATTGTGTGAGAATGTAATATAGTTGTAATAGGATAGGGTGATGAAAATAGGGGCGCGGGGGAGGGAGAAGAGATTAACCATGCCCCCAACGTGTGAATGAATAGGCTCATGTAATGATGACACCTCAACAATCAATTATGCACCGCGTAAGCAAGAGTGCGTCATTGGGAAATGATTGAGTGCGCTAGATGAAACAACGAAGTGCGTGATGAAAGGTTCTTAGAACTAATCCCTCAACAGTCATGTAAGAACCATAAGAACACAAGTGCGTCATCGGGGGTAAGGTGATAATAATCACCTACCAAAGACCAAGACGACGGGTGGCGGTGGAAACATGTGGAATGGACGCAGCGTGAGTGTATGAACCAAATGGAATGTCATGTGTAGTAACCACGAGGTATGTAGAGAGTGGCAGAAAACCATGAGATGTAGCAGCATGAAGTGGTGGATAGTGTGGATGTAGTGGATGTAATGAATGTGATGGTGGAAATGATGGATGAGGTGGAGAACGAGCGTGTGACGGTGGAGCATGAAAAATGAATTGAGCACCTAATGGAGAAGACTCAAGTGGGGTATGCCTATACTGACGAGGTGAAGGAGATAATGACCGCTCATGAGAGGAAAAGGAGATGATGTTAGAATCCACTAGTTGTTGTATCCTCTCACGTAGGGCAAGATAATCATTTTCCCGATGGCTAGTGATGTGATGATAATTATAATAGTGTTGGTCACGCTGACGTTGCAAGTGGTGTGGGGGATGATGTTGGTTAGAGGGTAACCAAATTAATCGCTCATTGAGTAATATGTGCAACACATCATGTGGTCGAGCGTGAGGAGAGAAATATAAAGGCTCTCGTGATGGAGGTGGAGTGGTGGAAGTACTAACTTGTTGTGGAACCGGAGAAGGATGGGGTGGTGGTGAAGGAGTGGGTGGAGGTTGTTTGGAATACACTTTAGGAAAAGGTGGAGATTGCTTTGGATGCTCAACTGGAGGTGGGAGTGGAAGACTAGAGGATGGAACTGTTGGAGAAACATGTGTGGGTTGAGCGATAGATGAGGACAGAAGATCTTTTTCTAGATCAATAACCTTATAGCACAAGAGAATGAATGACTCACAAGTATCATATTGTAACCTTTTCTTAAGTGGAGGAATGAGACCACGACAAAAGATGAATTGATTTTCTAAGTCACTAGGTTGGAAGATGAGTTGGTGTATACAGGCATTAAACCGCAAGATATAGTCCTGGATAGGTTCAGAGGAGCCTTGATGTAAAGTAGGAATGTGATCATAAGTAACTCTAGGGCCATTGTTAAGAATGAAATGACGAAGGAAAGCATCCTCCATGTCATAGAAAGTGATAATGGACCCAAAGGGTAGATGGGTGTACCACTGTAGTGCCTCATCCGTAAGACTATAGCAAAAGGCCTTAAGAAACAAGTAATCATTAGAGTAATCGGTCATAAGCATGCGGTAATGTAGGATATGAGCATGAGGATTGCCAGTACCATCAAAACATGTGAAAGTAGGCATGGTAAAGTCTATAGGGAAGGAGAAATTATGAATCTTTTTAGGAACATGACTGACATACAAAGAATGGTTGTCAATAGAGGCATAATAGGATTTACTTTCGAAAGAAAGAGTATGAACTTGATATTGGAGTTTTCCTACAACATGCATGAGAGAGAGAATATCCTGTGAGGGGATTGTAGGAGATGGAAATAATGTGTTAAGTGGTTGAAGTTTTCCATTATGAGTGATCATAGGGATATCAAGAGGCGATATAGTGGAGTTCGATGTTAAAGGAGCTATGGTAGATGATGATGTAGGGGCTATAGTATGGCTAGTATCAACACAGTCCCTAGTAGGGGTAGTGATCAAGGAGGAAACCGTTATAGGAGAAGATGCAGTAGGAGTTATAGAGGATGTGGGGATAGAAGGGGAAGAAGAAATAGTGGGAGGTGACTCATGCATAATAGTAGATGTAACCTTAGGAGAGGATAACAATGGAGTAGGAGACTCATATGCAACGGTATAAAAAGAAGGAGACCCATGATGATCAATAAAATACGGGTTCCAAATATAACATTGTTTTTGCCATCAAGCGGATCAATATGATCATTAATGCAATATGAAGGAGAATGCAAGCTAGAATGAGATGTGGGAGGAGTACTATTAGAAGCAGTAGAAGACATAGGAGTAGCTATAACAATAGTTGGAGTAGAGGGAGAAGAGGTATGAGGTACACCGATTGTGGATCAATTCCTAATAAGTAATCAATGATAGAGTCATCTAAAGCATCATGTGGCATATCATAAAAAGGACCACATGCAGTCAGATGGCATTGTCTACAACGATTGAAAGCAATAGGGTCATCAACAAGGCATATACCTATAGGAGAATTGACAAGACTAGTTGGCACATGTTATTGGCCTTCCAAGAGGGCTTGTTGAGTATCGTCAGTAGAGTCATGGGGGTACTATATAAGTCCTTAAGTTCAACTATGGTGGCCTCATCATAGATAGGATTGCCACTAAAATGATACATGATATGCTAACCACTAAGGTAGTGAAAAGGATCCAAAGGAAAAGTATTCGAAATGTAGGGTTCACCAAAATGATTAACTAAAAATAGAGAAAAATAGATTTTTCTTATTTTTATGAGTTAATCTAAATAGAAACAAAATGTTATACTAAAATGTTGGATCTAAATATTTTGTTTTATTATTTAAATATAGTGAAATAATGGAAATAAGAGGGATATGGTACTAACCTCAAGTTGACTTACCTCGATGTGTGTTAACTGAAGCAAATTGTTGTGTAGACTGGGAAAGTTGTGACTGGGTGGCCTCGGGAAGGCGGCGAGTATTTGACTAGGACCGAGGTACACGGGAGGATACTTGAGTGCCTCGACGAGTGCCCTGGTATGTGATATGGGCCTTATGTAGACCGCATAAAAGCTCGGGACATGGGTTAGGTAGTGTCGTAATATCTCTCTAATATCTTCGTCTCTGTCACACGCACAGATGCCACAATATCATCGCATGTGTTTCTTTGAATGTCGTGTGAAGATACACCTATAAAACCCTATTCAAAGCATCAATTCCTAAGAAATAAAAATGCATATGAATAGGTTGGACTGACCTTAGCTTCCATAATGGTGGACTTACGACTGAGTGTTGCACTACATTCCAGATCCCATATAGGTCTATGTGTGTGTGTGTGTGCAATTTTGTGGTGTAGCATGCCCTAGCGTCGATGCCCTAGTGTCATAAATGACAAAAATTAGGGGGCACTAACTAGATGTAAAAATGTAAATGGTGGATGGAATATAAATAATACAACCATTTCCCCCTAATGTCTTGTGTGATGCAAATGTATAAGATGGCCAAATACAATCCCTTTCCTTCGTAGATATCTTCCCTTTGATAGTAAGATGTACGCCCCTAATGTAGTGAGTATACTATGTTTATATAGGGATCTCTTGTTCAAATTTTGACACTACTGACCCAAAGCTTCTGACTACAACCAAGGGGAATGCACGAGGTAACAACAAAGACCAACCGTGAACAAATAAATTAGGACCACAAATTACGAAAACATGGGTGCCTAAAATCAAAGACTGGGGCACCCCAATGTAACCCTAGGTGCCCCAGTATAGGACTGGAGATGAAAAATGAGAAAATTATGACACCTAAGACTCTCTAAAAGACACCCAAAATTGTATGGACAAGTGATGAATGAACCAAACAAATAACAATGACGATTGACCAATTGACAACAAGACCAAGGGATGGGTCACTAGTGAATATTTTATTACGCAAGATCCATATATAAAATAACATACCCGACGGTATAAATGTAATAGTAAGTGCATGATTTTGTGACTACAATTTCTTAATTTACCTACTCATACCTTTGTGAAGCTCTGTAAACCTCATATACCATCATATTATGCTCCTTCAATGCTTGGTTTGCATCATCATGCCTTGTCTCAACCATCTCACTTGCCTATTGGCCTTATCTTCATTGAAATGCCTCAAAATGGCTACCTTCATGCCCTATAAGCCTGATTATTGACCTAATACTCCTTCCACACATGATATTCCAGCTCATATTTCTCCAATTGTGCTTACCCTATTATCTTGATCCAAATTTCATGTTTTCATGCTAAAACGCTTGGTTTAGGACTAAAATTAAGCCTAAAACCACCTGACTCTTCATGTATTTGACCATGTTGACTTGTTATATACACATTAACACCTCACACATATCTTATTGACCATGTTTAACCTTTTGGAACCTTCATACAACCTTGGAAGACACATTCACACAACTCCCTTGCTTGACCACGCATCCAGATCCTGTTTTCATATCGTGACATCATGATTTGACATGACTTGACACCTCATGGAACCACTTGAACACCTTGGAGAAATATTTTGACATCAATGTCCAACTTGACATCAATGAAAACCTTATGAAACATTTCCCAATAGAGGACCTATTCCCAGAAGCGTTGGTGATATCTCACAATTTGTCCTCATGAAAAATTATTTATTGATAATAACCAAATTTTAATTCTTTACTTCATAATGATGCAACATGATTAAAGTTGATAATTCATGCCAATTCAATGAATTGACCATGCATACAATTTTATATTTCTTACAACATGCAGGATAAACATTATTATTGACTTAAGGATAGGATGTGCATGATTCATCATACGGTGTTTCTTTGTTATTCGAGTTTTTCAAAATATTGTATTATTGTAATCATATATTAATAAAAGTCTAAAGTATTATTTCACGGTTGAATGAAGGAAATATGGCCTATTGTAATCTTTAGATTATTTGTTGATAATCGCTTCTAAAAACATGTAATATCATTATTAAGTATTAAATAAAGTACTTGTTTTAATTATCACGATTGCGAAGTGAAAGAATTATACTATTGTTTTACAACAGAGTATGTTTGTAATATGATTGAAGTTGTATTGTAAGACTATATCTGCTTTTATGATATCATTGTGATTGAATAATTATGTTAGTAAACAATATAGTTTGACTATGAAAACAACATGACAAAACAATGATGGATATTATTATACTTGTAACATTAAATAAACTATTCATGAATGATGACAAGTATAATAGGACTTGTAATAACCTTATTTAGTGTTGAAAGGTTGAAAATTACGTCATAAATGTAAATAATACATTACATAGAAACAATAACATGAAGTTAATATTTCAGTGTCATTGTACCTTAATAACAAGTACACCATTTATGTACTAGTTGTTCGGAAAATAACAATAACACTATTATGATATGTTGTTTCCATTAGTTCACCATGAAAGAAATTATATGATTTATATATCATAGGTAAACAATATGTTGTCTTATAACTACAAAAATAAGCATATCATCATGCTTATTCAAAGGGAAATTATAATTGATTAATTGCCTCATTTTGAGTGAGCAATTGTAATATGGTACAAAATGGATGATTGATATGACGACACCATGATAAGTCACCACAATATCTTGTTAGAATTAAAAGTGAGTAGGAGATTATTTTAATACAAAAATGATTATTTATAAGTTAATGATCTATTATAGTAATCATGATTGTTGTTATATCATCCTTGTGGATAATCAAATACGTCGTAGACTTACACGACATGAAATGGAATATGGTAAAAAGTATACTTGGTTATATCATTAGTATATAGTATAAAAACAAGATGTTATATGAATGGCCTATGATGACCAAATAAGAATTAAGAGAGCTATTCTTATTGAACATTAAACTTATGTGAATATAACTATGACCGTAACTATCTATGAAACATTTGTATCATTAAAACACGATATGTTATCCTATATTCTTTAACAAACTACATGTAACAAGAAATATACGATGAGTGATACTTATTGATGATAGTAACTTGACAAGTTACTATGACTATCTTCTGAAAAGGAATGTCGTAGATTGTTATTAAATAGCCTATCGTTATGATAAACTAATATACTTAGCTATATTGGATAACCGTAAAAAATGTAAACGAAGCATGGTACTAAGTCTTATCATTAGAAGGATGAGTCATGGTTTATGTTTCTTTAGACTAGTAACTTAAATACTTAATCAATGAAAAATAATCCTAATAATATATATTGAGACTATTGTGTGGTGAATGGAAGACGGGTTTCCTAGGCTAGTGTGCGATCTCGGCGGCTTGCTTAGACAATGCCAAAAACTATGACGATAGTAGTGAAAATGACCCGATTGCATTGTCTTTTCAAAATTTCTTCTTTCATAAGTGTTTTGAGATGATGTAATTACTTGCATACTTTAGTCACTGAAACAAAGAAGATGCACAATTATAAGAACCTATAAAAAGGTTTAACCAAAGGTATACAATGTATATTGGCTCGTATAGAGTGTTGAAGGGAGATCAAGAAGGATCTAGAACCCTTTGCAATTGCACATGGTTAATGTATGTTGTCAAGATGGATTCTAGAATATTAATAATGTTGGATTACTTAGTATTGAGCTAAGTAATAATGTTATTCATTACAACATAAAAATAATTAAGAGATTTGTAAATATTATTATGTTGGATTTTATCATTGTGTCTTTGAAAATCATTGAAGGCATAAAAGATAATAAAAGGTTATGAATAAATAAATAAATAAATAATTCCCTTAATTTGTTGAAGTATAACATGGGTGTTCTGATTATGAAAAGAACTAAATAAATTAATTTTAAAGAAAAGAAAAGGGAAAGAGTCCCCCCACGGGGCATGCCAGATCTAATAGTGTAATCTTAATTCAAATTAACTTAATGCAATACAAACCACTATACCTCGTTCATGACGGGTTTTAAGGCAACCTGTAAAGGGTGGTTGATGAGATGATCCTTGTTTTGTGTATGGGCGCCCAAAACTCCAACGGGGGTCTAGATCATGTAAATCAAAGACACTAAAGAAAAATGTATTAGATAGATAAATGGTGAGTTCACAGAAAGGCCAGTCCCATGAGTTAAGGAATTCCTTGTGTGGGTGTCGACTCACGTTCCACTTAATATTTGATAAGAAAATTGATATAAAAACATGCAATATTTTAAATGTATTATTCAATATAATTATATGATGGGAATAAGAAATTAATGACCAAGATCAATTATTAAGAGGAAAAGGAGGAATTTCTTGGCCCACGTAGAAGGCGGTCAAAGCAGATGCAACGAAAATGTTGACTACTTCTAAGAGAGTGTTTCGTTCTCCTTCAACAACGTCATATTCTTCCCCGATCATTTCTAACCGATCCTCTATGTTTTCAATGTTTCGGTGTGAACACGATCATGTAGATGCGAAGCTCATGCACAATGTTGTATTGTTCCCAATGAAATAGATGTTGGACAATTAGTAGATCATAAACTGTAATTATGGGATGAAAAATTATAGGTAGACACATCTACATAGAAGCCATGCTTAGCAAAGAAGATAAGTTGCAAAGTATTTTAACAATAGGATAAAAATAAGGAAGATATAAAAAAAACATGAATCTTTGGGGATTGGGGGAATCGGCAATTTCGAGAAATTTAAATAAATGACGATTTGATATGCTTAATCTCTAAAGAATTTATTTATTTATTTGATTAAGATTATAGATAAAATGATGCAATGACACAAAATGTTAAACAAATAAATGCCTTGATCGGATGCTTAAACGTACATGTAAAAGGGAAGAAAGCTAGATGACGATTGATGGTCCTATGGAAAGAATGTAGCTTCTCCAATTGTCACAAGGTGAACATTTGGATGTTGTTTAGTTGTGGATTTGAACTACGAGAGGAACAAATCTTCACTACTATGAATTTCACTTTCCAAACTATAGGGTTCGAGTTGTGTATATAGGGTCATTTAGCGATTCGGAAAATTTTGTGCAACCCTCGTGGAAGAGGTTTCAACCACCTCCAAATGGGGTTGATTCGGGATAATTCATGTGGGATAAGTGAGGGGACATGGCTTCGAGGATAGGGAAGTTCAACAACTTATCCATTTTAGGATTTTGGGATAGGATAGAGGTAAATAAGAGGTTAGGGAAGATTTTACAGGGATGAACTAGGGAGTAATGAGGGATAGAAAATGATTAGGGATTTAAAACTTAGGATAGGGATTAAATATTAAATTAAGATTATAGAGAAGAAAATTCCACCAAAATGTGAGACACTAAGGGGTGTCAGTAAATGGGTGTCTACACCTACCTTAAACCATTTCTTCATCATACATCTTCCTCCTAGTTTTCAATTCATAAGAACTAGCAATCGCATGTGTTTCATGAGATGTGAACGCCGAATGGTATATGTTATTTGATTTAGAGGCATAGTTATTACTTTTGTACTTGATGTTGTTAAGGGGTTTGAGTGATGTTGTAATTGTAGAAATATAGTTGATCCACTTAATTTGAAGGTTGTTTCTACATTTCAAACTTGTTATAAATTCGTACATGATTACTTGTGATACCGTTTTCGATAGTTAATTAATTTTATAGTTGATGTTGTTAGTTGTGCATCGGTTGTTCAGTTGGTGTTTTGTTGGAGAAACATTTATTATACAATTGATAATGTGTGTGATTGATAGTTGTAGTGTAGGACTTTAGTTGAAACATTACATTGAAATGTTGTATGTGTACATTTAATTACATTCTGATTTATACATTTAAAGTTCGCATAAAGCATATTTGGAAACATCAAATAAATGAAGGTATATGTACACGTAATGAGACATGTATACGTTTGCAGTATTTATATCATGAGTGGTAGCCTTTAGTGGGCAATTTTAGTTTCAATAAACTTGATTACATTTGATATCCCTTGAACGACTTGTGCGCTTTGGATAGAAGAATTGTTGAGTATAGTAGTGTTATCAAAATTCACCCCTCAAGGTAATTTTGATAACATGCATCAAATTCTTTAGTCCCAAGCAATTATATTGAGTCCAGACAAAAAGTCATGTTTCTAGGGTCCCCTCATATTTTTCTAACTCCCCTGTCCAAGTAGAAGAGAGCAAGTTCTGAGGAAAGGTAAGAAAAATTGCAAAAACAGTCGGGCCAGAAAAAATCATGAAAAATGGCTAAGTCTAGTCCTGCATAGCAGTCGGGACGGTTGGGAAAAAGGCGTGAACCGGCCGAAAGGTAGCCTAGGCGGTGCGATGCATTTGGGACATTTGGAACAAAGGGACGCGCGGGGGACAGGAATCAGGTATGGCCGAAAAGTTGAAAAAATTGACTAGCTGTCAATGGTACTCAGGACATCTGGCAAAAATAATGAACCGCCGGATTGGCCGAAATGAGTCAAGGCAGCCAGAGCAGTTGGGCAAGAAGGACGCTGGCGAAATCGCAAACCGGCCGGATCGGCCGAAATGAGAACTTTCACGGGCAAGCGCGGGACAAAAATCTTTGCGAACCGGCCGAACCTAAGGCGAATCGGGAAAATTTGTCCCAGACAGTCCGAAAGCAAATGGGACATCTAGGTCAGGAACGCAATGTACGCGAACTCGGTCGGTTCGGCCGTAGAAATAGGAACTTCAAAGACTGGGACAAAGGGGACGCGTGGGATGCGAATGCTTCAAGCGGTGAAGGCGAGAGGAGAAAAGTCAACATTTGACCGTGGAACTTCAAACGGCCATAACTTTTGACTCGAGCTCGATTTTCACAAAATTGGACTTTCGAACGATTTATTATTTTTAATGAGGGTAGATATATTTAAATAACAGAAACATATTCGGCTCCAGATCGGTTAATGCTCATTCGTCGTGAATGACAGAAAATGCCTGTAGACCCAAAATATGTGCCGCACTGTAAGAAGGCCATAACTTTTGCATTTTCAACGAAATTGCACAAAATTGGTACCGTTGGAATCGTGGTTCCGAGTCCGATGCACAGCAATCAAGAAATTCCATATTTTATCAGAAATTGATTGATATTTTTAAGAAAACGTGGCCGGGTTGAATGTGTTTTATTTGGTAGGCTGGGAGCAATTAAGAGGCGTGGTCATCATTCTTTCTCTGTTGTAGCACATGGGACAGTATGGGGAGAATTTTGCAAGTAATGTATAACCATTTCACTCAATTTAATGCCTCTTATAGGTGGTTGAAGGACAGATTTCAGGATTTCCATTTTCCCTTCTCTTTTCCTTCTCATTTTTCTATAAATTGGAGTGTTGGGCTCATTGTAAGGAGAGAGTTTTTGGGTAGCAAAGCTCTGCCAAAATTGCTTTGTGAAGCTAGTGTGTTGTAGGCCCTTGTAGTGGACTCCTTGCATGGTGATCCAGGCCCTTATCTTGTAATAGATTGAACTGTGCATATCATGAAGCAATATAATACCAGTTTGTGGATGTATCTTCCCATGCTGTGTTTTCTTGCATTCTTCTTGCCCCTTTAATCTTTCTATAAGAATATTGTGTCTATTTATTATGTTCTTGCAGGGATTCATTAACATTGTGTATGCTTGGAATATTGTTGTGAATGCATTTTGCTAGATTATAGTGGCCTGTCATCACCTCTTTAGTGTGCACTTTGCCTCGTATTTCACACATTTGGAGATTACTCTCACACACTCCTTTTCAGTGTATCACCACTTTAGTGTAGGCTTTCATTTTATGTATTCTCTCTCCACTGGTCCCTTGGAAATTTAGATTAGAAAGCAGTTAGCTTATCCCTGCATTAGAGTAGATTGTGGCGAGGTAGTTTAGGAGCAAGAACCGAGCTTTCTCTCGGAGGTCTATCTCCAAAGCAAGTCCCATGACTTGGAGATAGTACCCATGTTATCAATCACACTTTGTGAGTTCAAGTATATATGCATGGAGTGCTTTGATTTGGTGATAACATATAGTAGTAAGCGATAAGTAGTCTTTATGAAAGAAGAGGGTAGTATTTACGATGGGTTGAGTGATAATAGTCTTTCTTCCTCCTTTCTTCTTGCTCACGAGTCTTTGATACGTGCGCCATATTTGAGTATCTCTTGAATGAAAAAGTAGGTGAAATGCATGATTTGAAAGCGAGGAACTGCGGAGAAAGTTGTGAATGTCGAGACCCTACCTTTCAAGTGGTTCCATGTTGACGGTTGCTCTATGAAAAGTAAGTCCTCGTGACTTGTGGATAGTTAATCCCAAGCCATTTTAATCGGCAAGTTGTCTTGATTCCCTCTTGAAATAGGGGTATAGGAATATGTAACGGGTTGGAGGATCCCAACATAGGGCCATTGTATCTATCAAATTTCTGCAACAAATAAATGTAATCTTTGGTGGTTGCATTGATGCATCGTAGACAATGTCGGTGATTTTTCTGTGGCACCATTCATGAGGCTGCATCAACCCATAGATTTCGCAATAAGCATGATTTTTGTTGTTTGCACTGTGAGAACTTTGTGTTCTAGCGATCATCATCAGGATTTCTGGTCCAAATCCACTGTTACTTTGGTATGGATTGGGTGATCGGAACGCTCAATGCCTTCAACATCTGTAAGTTGTAGTAGGCCACTTGATCTTTTTGCAAACAAATGTGGTGCGTCCTTAAAAATGTTGAGCTCTGCTACTGAGTTAGGTGTGTGTCTGTGTGAGACATCAGGAGTTCCCAATCCTCAATTGGAGGGGTTGAATCTCGCATGTGGAGCAATAAATTCCGAATGAAACACTCATGCATTGGTTGTTCCTTGTTGCCAAAATATTGTTCATGATGTAATGAAGACTGAAATCCCTTCCAAAGGGTTGCTCCGTAGGAATTACTTGAGTAAAGAGGACTATCCAAAACCGGCGGTAATTACCCGAGGTCACCGAGGAGGATGACTGATTTGTTCCCAAATTCAGATGTTCTTGAGTGTGGGAAAGCTTCGCGGAGCCTACTGTCAATTTTTCTTAGCAACTTTGGCCCGATGAAACTCATTTCATCAATAAGAACATATTCTATATGTTTCAGTGACTCTTGAAAAGACGATAATGCACTACCTTCAAGGGGTTTCAGTTCTTTGATTGGAATACGCATGGCTGCGTGGATTATGGATGCGAGAGATGTTGAATGCTGAAACACCGATAGGGGCGAGCACAAGTAGAGGTGAGGGAGATATGGTTGATGTTGAATGAATTCCAGATTTTATTTATTAGAAATGATTTTCCTATGCCAGCCGTTCCTTGAATTATCAATCTTAGTGGAGGTAGAAGGGCTTTGTTTTCTGAATGGTGTAGTATGGTATCAAGAGCTATTTGTTGTTCTGGAGACAAAGGAAGTGTGGAAGGTGGTGGTGTGGAGTGTATGTTGTTGTTAATTGTGTCTGACTTTCTCTCTCTCGATGAATGATGAACCAGTTATCTGCAAATCATGGGGAACGTCGTGTATGGTCCAATTATTGTGTATGTCGAAATCTCATTTCCCCAACATTTCAAGATTGTCTAGACCCGTGTTGTTTCGGGGCGAAGTTGTGTGAAGACCTGCCATTCTTACAATGGTTCTTGTTGAATACTGCATTCGGGCTCAGAGTCAGAACTAACATCTGTAGCAAGTCTTATGTCTGCGGTAGTGCATAGAACATGCCACATGGTCTGTAGTTGTGCTTGTACATGTCCCAAGTGCCATTGATGTCATGTGGGGTTGAGCCAAATTCAAACGTAATATTTCTAAAAGGCTTGTATAATAGGAGTTTTGACCAACAAAAAAGGTCATATGACGTTGATTCTTGAGTAGGGACATCCACAAATCTCGGGTGGACCTGAACAATTGCTTGTGTCGGTCACTTTTTCCATTTATCACCTTTACGGTTCTTGTTGTAGCTCCAATCTCGAGCAACTTGAATAAGTGGTAGGTGTTCCATGGTTGTTGGACAAACTTTATATGCATCCAAGAAAGTGGTTGTTTGTTGTGCATCGGCGTCACTTTCAACGACATGTCTCAGAATCTTTTTCCAACATTTAATGATACAAATGGACGGTTGCACATAACAAGTGGCAATTTTTGCAGCATGTGGCATGTTTCTTGTGCGCTTATGTCATGTTCAACAACGCTTTTTGTGAGCATTTTATGGATCACGATATGTCTTATGGAGAATCATCTGTGTCTTTTGAAAATCTGGATAGCATTTGGTGATATGTTTGAAGCGTTGCTCGGCTTTGAAGCATATTTTGTAATATACTTAAGAATGGCATGGCGGGAAAGTACCGATTGACAATCAACATTTCTCTCCATATGTATATCATTGTTCAATTGTGAATGTTTAATCTGTCATCATTTTTGGAAGGGAGGTACTTTATTTTCCCATCACCTTGATGTGCAAGGAAGAAGTAGGTTGTGTGGCCCAAGGAGCGTTGTACCTATAATGTATTTGTGATTGCTTTCACGCAAACATGTATGCTGAACATTTAGTGTGGCGTTGAACTCGATTAAGAGTTCTTCAAGGTGCGTGCATGGGAGGTGGATAGAATTTGTGTTGTATCTAGCAAGCGAAAGGGTCGCTCAGAGTGACACGTGAACGAAATCCAAGTGGTTGCAAGCCGGGCGGGGGTTCCAAGAAGACACGAACTTATCAAAGTATTGTTTTGTTGCCTCAATAATTGTTGTGTCCTCCCTAGTCCAGTTCGTCAACTTTTGGTGCATTCTCAAGCCACAATAAACCATGGACATGTGTGGAGCCTCTATGTTGCCATTCATACCTGCGAGATGAGGGAACATAAATATTAGATATGTAGTTTGGGAAAAACTTTGAAATAAGTAGATTTGATTACTGTACCAAAAGTCTACTGCTCCAAGTTCCTTTTGCAATATTTCTTCCCGAAATATTGTGAATCTATGATGCAGGTATGTTGATACTCGATGAGGGTTAGAGACAATGTTAAGTGTTCTCCAACGTTGTGTGGCTCGAGGATCTGTTGGGCATTCACCAGGCATAATATTGTGGAGATCTGGCCATTTAGTGTCTGCAGACACTTAGAGTGAAGAATAAGGTTGGTGTCCCTAATTGTTCCACCATATTTGAAAGCTCGCTTCTACTTTTTGCCCAGAATGAACGTGTCCCTCGAAGGCTCGATCCAAAGCGCATTAAGCTATCTGGGAGGTTGTCTTTGGGGCATTCCAGTAGTTGTCTTCGCAGCTCTCTAATTGTTGGAGGGATTCCAGATTCGGTGTTCTGTTTCATAAAAACTACTGCCATGGACTGGCTTCTGTGTCGCATTATGAGGTTTAGAAGGAAGTAATGAAATCTTGGGTGGGAAACAGAAGCACCCATCATGGTAATGCATCAAATGAAGTGAGTATTCATGCATATCAAAACTTCTTTAATCGGGGTTGTTACCACATTGCATCGGAAATAAAGTTGGGAAAGCCATTGAGAACAGACCTTCCAGTATTATATTCATTTATTAGAAAAAGCCCAAGCTCTGGCCATGGCATGGTAAATGGAGTGTTACCATCGTGGTTGAGCAAGAACTATTCGATTTCCTCTTCTTGTTCTTGTATTGTGAGGTGTTGGCATGAAAGACGATGAGTGTTCATATGTTTCATCAAAGTGGGTGGGAACACCACTACATGAGAGTTAGAGAGCAAGTTTGCATTTGGGGCAATTCCATTGTGGCTGTGTTGAGAGATGAGGAAACATTTGACGACTCAGATGGTAGTGAGGAAAGGGTGTCATCATCGATTAAGACATCTTTGTAATAGGGATTGTGTTGGATTTTATATTGCAAAGCTGCACAAACACGAGATCTACTGATGTAGGAATCATAATTTTTAAAATTAGATCCTTCCCTTTGTATGAGAACTATGTCCAAATCTCCAAGGAGGCGGGGTAGGGTCTTTGCTATTGAAGTAATGTTTTGCGGGAAGCTTATGGTGTGTCCTGAGTATTTGTATTACCCGCCACGTACTTGGGAGACTTATGAATGGATTAACTCGTGTGATAAGCATCTCCTCGATTTGGGTTAAAGACACAAGAAGAATGATAGGCTATTTTTAGGGTCCATGTTGTTCCATGAAGAGAAGCGGTGGCCTTGTTTTTCACTTTTGCATCTATTACAGGGAAAGCCTTCAAAGGAAATTGTTTTAATTCTTGGGTAATTTTCCAAGCAGATTGAGCAAGTTTGGATGTTGCAACAAATCTATTCTTTTGCAAAACCGACGTTGGGATTCTAAATTCAGCGAAGAGAGCGGGGATATGGGAAATATCTATGTATTGGAAGGGGTGGGGTGTTCTGTTTGAGTCGTTTGTGGATTGCAAGGTGGAAAGCATTCAGAAGGAGAGGAGAAACTATTTGTATATGTGCGATGAACTGAAGAAAGGTTGGTACTTGAGATAGTTTCATGTGGCATCCCAGACATTTGGGGAAAGTGACAGTTGTTAGCAAAGATGGGTTCATACAGAAGGAAGTGGTATGCTCTTGAAAGTTTGTTTCCATGGAAGTTACATGCGGAATGTTGGTTGGAAATTCTTCAGTAGTTGTATTTGATGGCAAGATTGGAATGTCAGGGGATCGTAGGTTGTTGGTCGTTGTAAGTTGAAAGATATTAGAGATTTTCATTGTTCTATGCTCTAATTTATGACGATGTCATTGCTCAATAGTTATGTGTACTTTATTTTTTACGTAGTTCTCTCTTCGTTGGGCTCATTTTGCAGGAGTCGACATGATTGCGAAGTCACAGGATTATGGAGTACCACTTGTTGGATAAAGATCATTTTGGGTTAGCAAGGAATGATACATAGTTTGATGACAAACAAATGCAGAAATAAGTGAAAATGTAAAACTAAATTCAATTGTAATGCATGTGGAGTTCCAATGGGAAATACACATAAGAGGTAACAATTTGAGTTTTGAGAAACTACTTTTTTATTAAGGAAAGAGTATTAGATATATAGAAACATCTGATGTGTTCACATACTACAGAAGGATGTAAATACGTACATAACAAAATTGCATTTTTTTATATTTATTTTCTTAAAAGTACTAATAATCCGCATAATAGAAGGAGACAATAGTATGTCAGTGTATAAGGGAATTCAACGGTTTTCTTTTGAAGCAGGGAAAAAAGTGAAACATAGATATGAAATAAGAAACATAGCGGTGATAGTTCAAAGTATAGAATGGGATGAGTGAGGGTGTAATGTTTGAAGGGACGGGTGGGTTGGAAATCCTTGCGTAAAGGTTATGGAGGAGTTGCACTATTTTCTACTTTCTTTGAAGCGAGGATGACACATTTCAATCTGTTGTTTCCACAATATGTCTCTTTTTTCAGTGAAAGTGTGAAGCAGTATTCGTTGCTGATGACATTACTTATAATTTCACTAGTCGCATCTTCATCTATAGACAATATATGGAGGTCACTAGCTGCAACACCCATGATTAACTCAGTTATCTCATCAAAAGCGAATGGCGATTGAAGTTCTCTGTTGGGTCTTTTAGATCGATTCTGAGTGCATATCTATAATCATAGTTTTGAACTTGTCTGTTACAACTCGAACATAACCATGAACCATTACCACTCTCTCTCACCTTTTTCCTGCAATTTTTTCACCTTTTAGAAGAGGACATGCCTTGTAGAAAAAGTTTTCCATGTTGATATTTGTGATTTCTATAGAAACCATGGCCCATTCATTTCTCTCTGTGTTCCCCATATGTAGTACCTCCGAAATCGTCGTTACAGAGGTCGGGATTTTGGAGGGCCCATAAATTGGCTTGTGATAGAGGGTGCCGGAAGGGAGTAGTCATCGGAATCAACCCAGCCATGAAGTGTATTTTTTCTAAAATTTGAGGGTTGACGTAACATTTGGTTCTTGAAACAGTGTCCACTGAGCTTCCATTGAAACTGGAGACATGGGCAACTTTCAAGGTGAGGACCATGGAAGAGGCGGTATAGAAAGCATGTCTTCAAGTTCATTGCTTATATCATCTAAGTGTTGTCCCCACAATGTGACACTTACACTGAAACCCGACATGTCCTTTAATTGCAGTGTTCTTCTCTTTGTTTTAGACTTGTCATGCTGACAAATTGTTGAGCATGGTGACATCGTAACAACAATGCCAATCAAATCAACTGTAGAACCTTCAGCTTTGCAGGTAAGTCCTTGATTTTGGTGAAGTGAAAGTTATGGGAAGGTATTGTATCTTCATTTTCTATGAGTGGAGATATGGTTGAGGAAGGTTGCAGGAAAATCTCAAAGCATTGTTCAAATGGTTGTAACATAGCTTTGCATCAACAATCCTCACAATCCTCCATTGGAAATTGTATATAGCTTCACATTCTCAATCTACTCATAGAATGCTTCCGCGGCCTCATTGAAACAAGTGATGTGGATTTCCCCTCCTTCTTGAGCAACAAAATCAAAACCAAACACGGATCCATTTCCCCTTGCATTGTGATATTGGCGAAGGGTTGTTTTTGCTAGGGCACGACCCTCTACGGACCACATGCGCATAGATGTATTCAAAGCACTTATTTTAGTTGGTGTTCTCACAAAATATTTGTTAACCCGGTTTGCACTTGCATCTGTTTTTGCGGAAACGGGTTGTGTTCGAGTGCATTTGTTGGTAGTCGGATTGGAGCACCGATTAGAAAATGTGTTTCAACAACAACATCCATTTCAATGATAAGAACGATGCTTGCAATGGAAAAGAAAAACATGATAGAATTAGAAGCGAGCAACGGATGGAAAAAACAAAGAAAGAAATTTTAATTGATATAGGGAGTTTATGTACATTGGTAATTGAGCAAGAGATGAAGCTTACAGTTCACTTTTGATCATTCTAACGAGGATTTGTGTAAGCACACAATGGAGCCTTCTTGTATTGATTTTTGGTTACACGACTTGTAAATTTGGAGGGTAGAAGTGTTGTCTGAAAATGTATCCCATTTGAAAGGTCAACACGATGTTGGGCTCTCGTGTTGAGAATGGACCTTAGAGAGCTCAAGTGTAGTATCTGAAATGTGGGGTCAACATTGGAACCGCCCTCAATCAATTGAGAAATGCCTTCGTGTGTCAAATTTATTTCCATGGCAACTAAAAGATGCTCGAGATTGTGGGAATTCTGCAAATATATGGTGGAAAATGTAAACTTGTAGGGTAGTCAATCATGAAATGAAGGATTTGTTTAGGAAATCATGCATTTGTAAAGAATGAGAACCTTTAAAGTTGGCTTCCTTATTATTTTATATTTTCTAAAAGTGCAAACATGAAGTCTAATCCTTTAACAATTCAATATGCAAAAAAGTGATATAATGTACAAAGCTTTGGTTGAAAACAACTAAAATTTGTATGGTTGTTTGTCGGAATTTTAAAACTATATGTATTTGTGTGCAAATATTATGAAGTACACATTAAAAATGTGTCGTTGGTTTACATAAAGAAGCAAACAATTATATAAAGGAAAGATATAATGAATAACACATTAAAATGCATTATTGTTGTTGTTGTTTGTTGAAAAATTAGATTCTGTGCTCCATATGTTCCGCCACAATATATACATGCATTTATTTGAAATGAATTACAGATTATTATGTTAAGCAAATAGAATGGAAAACAATAAGAACAATATGTACACTTGAAGTGAGAAGACTATAGGTATTTGTATGGAAACACAATGATAAAGAAATTAGGAAAGCATAGTTGTTGGATAACAAAAAATGAACATGTGTTTGATAAGTTTGATTCTCTATCGGATATATACTGCCACAATACATACATGGAATATTTGGAATGAGTTACATTTTATTTCAAAAATACTTATAAACAAACACTTATAAACTAACCACTACAAGCTATTTTTTAAAATCAAATTTCTTGCTTTTTGCTTGTGTAATTTTCTTTGCACGTTTCTTGTAGTTTTGTCCAGTTGCAGATGCCTCGATTGGAATTCCCATTCTCCTTAATTTGTGGGGTGGTTCATATTTTAGTGCATCTTCGTTTGAATCATAAATCAAGCAGAAGCCTCGTGAATGATCTCAATCGTTCGAATTTTGGAGAGAAAAATTGGGGATGTTGGCATTAGGTGGAGGCGATCTCTGATCATTTCAGCTATCACTGTTTTAGGTGGTTTCGGTTGCCTACAATGCAAAACATTAACAACACATTGAATACGCTTAAAATTTTCCTCCCTTTGCAAGTGAGGCGTAGTTAATGTCAATCCCGTTGTGGGGAGGGGAATTGTGTTTCTAGTCTACATCATATTAAACTGGAGAGGGAAAATAAGTATGTTAGTCCACCAAGATGTTCTTAGGTATGATGGGTAAGCTTTAAAATCCTTGTCGTTGATCAGTCTAACATCTAACTTGGGATGCTTCGAAATGGCCTCATTGGGGAATGAGCCCCTCCACATAATGAATCATAATGAATCACTTCGGAAAAAGATTTGACAAATATAAATGGAACAATCCAAACCAAATAACATGAAAACTATATACAATAATTTTTTAGTCCATAACATGCAACAAATAGAACAATTTAATAAATACTTCAATCAATATTGAAACCCACCTGAAGTTCGTCTAGAGACAACACTCTTTTCTTTACCATCAGAGAAATAGAATCACAACTATCCTGTAAAAAAAATGAAATAGGAAGTTAATAAAACTAAATGTATCTGCGAATTCAAAAGGAGGGACTCCTCCATTAAGATTAATCTCTATTTTCAATTTCATTCTTAGTTATAATACAACAAAACCAAAAAGATTATAAAGAGTTATTAAAAATTGTATATTAGTAGAGGCCATACATAAGAAGATAGTAAACTGTATTTTTTTATTATGGTTTAGAAGAAATTGCACAAAGGTTTCTCTACAAAAATAATATTTCCCCATTTAATTTTTGAGATTTAGTTTACATCCATAAACTTGAAATTCACCTAATTAGCACAATATGATTAGGAGTAGAAAGAAAAAATTGTCATTCAATCTACTCCGTTAGTTACAAATTATCATGATATACACCCTATTATTTTCAAATTAGTGCAAGCTTCCACTTTGTGCATAGCTGGCAGTGAGATATTTCTCTAATAAAGTGGGTAAAATATATATTTCAAATGGCAGGTTGCATAATCAGAGACCATCGATGATCAATTATATTTTTCTTATTAATGATTTCATATGCTTCATTGGTTTCAGATACACGTGGGAGAATTCCAATCTAAGAAAAAGTGTGAAGTTGAGGGACCTTTAAAAAAGAATGAAGTTGTGGAATTTCTTGGTTGATATTGAAGATGTTGTGAGATTTCTCCCCATTGATGTAGTATAAGAAATAAGGAAAGACTGCACGCTGGCACTTAGGTGTGCTAAATGTCTTAGGAGTAATATCTCCAAACAAGAATGGTCTACTTGAAAGAGGCTGAATGACAATATGAATATAGTTGTCACCGAGGCAGATAAGGGTAATGGTATTAGAGTAGTTTAATGAGCTATTAGAGAAAAACTAAACTTCTACCTTGTTTTTCAATCATTTTCTACACTCACAACATTCCATAAGGCAAAGAAGAAACTTGACCTCTTAAAGACACGGTAAAGACCACTTGTCCAGATTTATGGGAGGTAGAAATATTTACAGTAAGTTATAGATAAACAGTCAAATTGACAGTATCATAAATGTTTCAAAATTTGTTGTTTTAATATCTTTCTTGGTTTTTGACAGATAGATGAACTCGTGCTTTGACCATATTGCCATGTAATTTCATTTTTGTTTCATTCATGCCCCTGCCATGTTTTTATCTCTTCTAACTACCAAGCAAAATTATAGAATATCTTAAAACAACAAGCCTTCAATGGGTTCTCATGCTTCATGTTTACTTCATTCTTCTATACTCTAGGAACTTGCTTTTAGTCAGAGACTCACAAGTATGAATTGTACAAAGGATCTCATACATCTGTCTGATTGAGGCTACCAATGAGTTTTTCAAGGCAGATGATTCCCAATTATGGAAGAGTATGAGGGTCTAAAGATTGTTCTTTAGGCATGGTGTTGGAAAAATTTGAGCAGGTCATCCTTACAGATACAATTACTCTCTTTGAGACAATAATTCTATGTTGGGCAGGGATTTGAGAGGAGGCCATGACTTCTTCAGAGGGGAGGTTCAGTTCTTTCACTCAATCAAAGTACGACATGTAAGAGCACAAAAAGGAATGAGAGAGTGCAACAAAAGGAGAACATATATTTGTAAATACAAAGATGTAGAGGCACTTTTGCAACCATGATTTAGCCTCTCAATGTCCTCTATCTTTTCATTTAGAAAAATTTCCCGGTAATATACCACACCTTTTATAATTCCCTCTACATGTGGAATTTTGTCTGTAACAGTAGCTCAGTGTTCCTATCTACACATGTAATCCTTACACAAATTTTACTACCACCCTAAAATCCTCAAAACTTTAATGCCTCAATGTATCAATACTAATGACATGTACTTTATTAAAAATATAATCTTGACAACACATCATTTGAATAAAACTTTCCTTGGCTCCTGGAGTCAGAAATATTTTAATAGATGCTCAAGTATCTGTTTTGGTAGGTTGAAGACTGTTCGAAGGTAGGCATAATCAATAGTCGTGGCCTCTCTTGCACAACATAGTTAATCTCCAAATTGTACTTTACAGGCTCAAATGCATTGGCTTCCATGACCATACGAATAAGGCATGTGCAAGTGTTTCAGTATGCATGGCTCTAAGTTGCTAACAATCTTACCATAGCCATTCCTATGCCTTTTTCATTGCTTCTAATCGCCTTCCAAGGCATTTTAACCTTCCTAATATCCAATACTGGTTCTGAACTATTACAAGTGACTATCAAAAGACTTTGAATATTGTTTAAGGGAGTTAGGTTGTTTAATTTTAGTGTTGTTATTGTTTAAGGGACTTTGAAATCTATTATCCACTGAAATCAACAACTACATTATAAAAGACTTTAATAACACATGTAAAAAGGAATTTATTGTCCATCGATAATTGAATAAAAAAGTGCAATACTTTGACAGTTGAATGCAGATGTTGGAATTGTGAAAACAAATAATTTGTGCTCCTGTAGATCTTAACTGTCGCTACATGATTTGCATATCTATATCTTTTACATCATGCAATGCCGGATCTATGGCCTTCTAGGGTTGAAAGTTGAGAGATGATGTTCCTAGGATACATCCCTGTTGCCTTGGACTTCTCGGAGATTGCAATTGAAGGAGCTATAGTCTTGGTAGGTCTTGAGCTAGACTCTTGGTAGGTCTTCAGCTAGGCCATAGTGGCAAAAAAAATTCCTATACAAAATTACATCCTTTTTGACATTGATTACAGCTTGCTACAGAATTACAAAATTATTTGGACCTCTTGCCTACTGCTAGCATTAAAGAAATTATTTGGACCTCTTGAATCTAGAAGAATGTGTAACAAAAAAGCGTAAACTACCAATGGAAAAAAATAAAACATATAAATAACTTACGGAGCATGGTGATCTTCCGTAAAGATTTTCCGTCTCAACGTATTCTTAAACAATTATGCTATCAATACAACATAGCTTAAAAATGTCCACAATACAAAATTGATTGGACATTGATTACGACATGGAGGTTATTAGGAATATGGTGAAAGAGACGTTTAAGACAAGAATGTGGAGGTTATTAGCAATCTAGAAAAGCGTAAAATACCAATGGAAAAATAAAGCAAATAATACAAGAGATAACATATAGTATGGGTGATCTTCCGTAACCAAATGGGTGATGTTCCGTCTCAATCGCCTCGTTATGTATTCTTAAACAATCAAATACTTTTTGATCTTAAAAATAGCGTAACCAAATGCGGGTGATTTTCGACCTCTTTCAGCATGGTGAAAGAGACGCGTTTAAGACATGCTGCCGCATGGAGGTTATGTATCTAGAAGAATAAACAAAAAAGTAAAATACCAATGGAAAAAATAAAGCATACAAATAACTTACAGAGAACATAAAATTATGTTAAAAATAGTCACTTTTAAAAATGCGGGTGATGCGTCTCAATCTGCCTCGTTATGTATTCTTAAAAATCAAATCCTATCAATTTTGTTGATAGCGTCCATCAATACAAAATTGCATCCTTTTTGACATTGAATTACATAATTATTTGGACCTCTTGACCTTTGCTTGCTAGCATGGTGAAAGAGATGTTTCAGACATGCTTTGTGGATTGGACTGTCGCATGGAGGTTATTAGCAATCTAGAAGAATGTGTAACAAAAAAAGCGTAAAATACCAATGGAAAAATAAAGCATACAAATAACTTACAAGTAGAACGTAAAACATGCAGAAATATGGGTGATCTTCCGTAACCAAATCTGGGTGATGTTCCGTCTCAATCTGCCTCTATTCTGTATTCTTAAACAATCAAATACGCTATCAATACAATTTACGTTAAAAATAGTCACTTTTAAAAATAGCGCCCGTCAAAACAATTAAAAATAGTAACTATTAAAAATAGCTGGAAACGTCCAAACAACTGTCAAAATAAAACACATTGGAAAAATGTCCGGGAGGCCGTCAATTTTAACATCGCTGCAGAAACGTCCGGAGGTCCTTTACCATAGGGGAATGCCTTTGGCGTAATCAAATCATAAACTGTAAGGTTGAATGAACTAGTTATTTCTACGAGAACAATAGTAGGTCTCGAGTATACCATAATTGTAAATGGAATAACACCACGGATTTATAAATAATATAGCATATGAATCGTGTGCATTGAAGTTTCAAGGAAATATAAATTCCAATATATAGGATATAATGACAAGTATATTTACTTGCAATACTCCATTATAGAGCAACATGAAATTGTGGAAAATCTCGGCCATGGTGCGGGCATCTTCGATGCTTGCAAACAAGTCACAAGCGATAACAAAAGTATGAGAGGATACACAGTCACATCCTGTTTAGCCCACCTGTACTGATCCATGTGATGCCTCATGGTTGAATCCATTCACCTTATAAATTTGTGCAGAGCCTCCTCTCCCAAAAACATCATCAGTATTTTCCTCTTCGTCTCCCACAGTAGTTATGATAGAGCTTCCAAAGAAACTTGGGATAGAAGACGACCACACACTCTGCATTGATTTATTTTTGTTGGCGAGCTCAAACGGTTTCCGTCTAGGCCAAAGAACACCACGATGGGATGGCTGAAAGACGTCGCCATATTTTTTTACGCAAGTGTCGAAAAACACATAGTGAAGACACCACCTCGGCCATGGATCAGACACGGCCACAATCTCCAAAAACGTGAACTCAAGCTCGTCAAACAAAAATCTAAAACATAATACACATTATCTAAATTTGTCTATCTCTTAAATGTAAAATCTGAATTGTACCATCCCTTCTACATTGCGTGGTTTTGAAATTAACGTAGGTTTTGAAAATTAATTAGGACAACAATTCCTTATGACTTAGTTTAAAGATTGTATGGTGTCGTTCATGAAGTAAATTACAAAACAAAACCTGAGTTAACACCGCGGTCACTTATGTTCTTTTTCTAAAAAACCAAAGAATTGTTTTAGTCTAATAAGAAGGATGGTGGACCAAAAATATCTAAAAGACCGTGTAAAAGTTAAACTGGATTGACACTTTCGGTGGTTTCAAATATAAATGAGGCAACTTTGACTTAATTTTGTCATTTTCCACAGATTTTATTGAGTAATTGGTGGCCACAAAGACCAAATGGATTGCCTCAAATATAAATGACAAGTTTCTTTATAAAATGTCTTCTCACTCGTCATCATAAAGTCTTAATATTTTATTTCATATTTTATTATTTTTTTTTGAAAAAAATAATATTAGCTTGTTAATTTTATCCTTGTAATTTTTTTATTATCATGTTGAAGGTGTTCCCCCTATGGGAAAGGCCCTTCCAGACGTTTCGAGACTATGTTAAATTTGACGACCGTCTAGAGGTTTTTACACGATTAAATTTGTGGGTATTTTCTTTTTTCTGTTTTTGTACTTATCTTTTCTCAGTCATCTCCAGTGATTATCATCTGATATGTTTTGGATTATGGCTTAAGATAGAAAAAGATTCAATCATCAAGTTTTGTTCAACCATTATCTTTTGCATTGGCTCAGGAGAATTGACTTTGTACCATATAGATGACCCCATTACTTGTTGTTTGGTAATTTGGTGGCCACAATCACCACCTTTACTCTTACAGGCTACCTTTTTTAATAAGACAATTTGGGTGATGACCTACCTCTGCTCTTTCAAACCTTTTATCAGTAGTATGGAAGACAATTTAGCAGATGACCACCTTTACTCTTACAAAGCTACTGTTTTAATAAGATAATTTGGGCGATGACCTACCTCTGCTCTTTCAAACCTTTTATTAGTAGTATGGAAGACAATTTAGCAGGATGAATGTTAGTTTGTTTTTTGGTTGTACTGTGTTCTCACTTCTTAGTATCCCTTTGTTTCACGATATTTCTTGTTGGTTGATAATCTAGGCTCTTTTTTTGACACTTGCCGTGCTGCTTCGGTAAGAATGAAATGTTGGTTTTAGTTTGCTCCAATTGATTTTTTATTCTATTGACCTAATTTATCTTCCACCAACTTCAAAAACAATGTTATTATTGGTTAGCTTGCGATTAAAAAAGACATGTGTCATTTTGCAATTTCAGTGTACAAGCGAACTCCAAAACCTTTGCCAACATCCTCTAGCTTCCGCTAGAACAAGAGATTTAAAACAAGGCATGTATATTGTTTGATGAAATGCCTAGGTGAGATGTGGTTCTACTAGGTGAGATGCATTTAATGATATAATATCTATCTATTCTAAATATTCGGGACAACTGCAATACTTGTTTGCCTTCTTGCCTTCTGCTTACAACCTCTTTATGCTTCCATCAACTCTTTATGTTGTCTCTTGGATTGCAATGATGATTGTAGGATATGGACAAATGGTTTTGTTGAAAATGCCTTCAAACCTTTTAGAAAAATGCACTTGGTAGGTTTAAATCCACACTCCACAACCTTTGTTGCTATCTTCCCAGCCTTTGCCAAAATGGGAGATGAACAACACATGAAGATCCATCAAAGCATAATGGAAACCTATTTTTTTTAGATGTATTGGCAAGTGCCCTGGTAGACATGTATGCAAACTCATTATGGGTTGCCAACATTATATATTGCAGGCATTTTGCAGTGTAACACGTGGAACTTATAATTACAATACCCCTAAGTCTAACTGTGAGAGGCATGATTGTAAACAAAATCCTTGAATGAGATTATAGTTATTCTTAAAAATATTTTGAATGCTTTGTTTAGATTTTAGATTTTTATTTATTTTATGTGCTTTATTTCTTATCTCTTTTTAGAATTATTTTTTGGTACGTGTAGTGGAGTTCTAAGTCTAATTAGGTTGAGCAAACGCTATAGAAAAACCAATTTAGTATAGTTCTTCAAAACCAGGCATACCAATTGTTCTCATAGTCTTATAACTTCAAGCCCATATTGTCCTCTACAGGGTTCTCTAGATCAAGATGTGCACATGTTTTTTTGCTTTATCCTTTCAGCTGGTAAGGCTCGGAGCTCAAACACTAATTTGTGCTTATTAGGATGCCTAAGAGTGCCTAAGGTGAAAGGAAAATTTCTTCAGCAGAGAATATGCACTAGTCACCATTAGCAAGTGATCCTTGTAATCCTAGGATTGTGCCTAATTGCAAGAAGAATCACCCCAATATTAGCCACTTCCATTTGATGCCATCATTTATCATCCAATTTCCATTCAATGTGATCAGTCATCTAGAATGTAATCTGTTTGTGCTTTGCAATGAATGAGCATGAACATAATATTAACTTATGTTTAAAACACATGAGTTGTTTGCCATCTCTTTTTGAAATGTAACTTATTTTTTTTTGGCCACAATACCATTTTCTAAGAAAGCCTACAATGTCATTTTTTTTGTCATGGATTATAATCTCTCACACATTTGGCTTCATTTTCTTGCAAGTAATCTATTTATTTGTGTTTTCAAAGGATTGGACTTATTATACTATAGCATATTTTGGAAATGAATACCAATTGAATTTGTTTTGTAAAAAAAAAATCAATGTCCACAATAAAGAATGAAAGGCATGGGAATTTGTTTTTGCAAAATATTTTAGCAATGTGTGTAAGATTACACTCTTCAATCTTTCCTTTATTTAAGAATAATTATAGTTATAATTGGTTCTCAACTTCAAAAATCATGTTGGGACATAATGGCATATGGACAATCCTAGATATGAATCAATTTCCCTGTTACCATTTGCATTTCCAAATAATTTACAATGTGCTCATTATAATAAAAAATAGATAGTGTCTCCAGAAGATGGGGTTGGAAGTCTCACTCTACTATTTTTCCCATGTAAACAATTAGTTTTGGATGTTACTTATAAGATTGGAGCTGAAAATATATGTAGTTAAAATGGTATTCATTGCTCCCACTTTTGTAGTAAAGATTTTAATTTTTGTTATTAATTGTAATTTGTAATTGCATAAGATCGCATATCATAAATTAATTATGATTAGCCAACATGTTTTAAAGGTGGGAATGTATTCTCAAAAAAAGGCTATAAAAGTTTTCAAATACCAAAAGTATTTGAATCATGTTGGAAACCAAAATCACCCCACAAAAAAAAAAACTATAATTATGTTGGGAAGCCACAATCACCCTACCAAATAAATCACTTGCACCAAGCCTAAAAATCTTTGCGAGAAAAATACACTATAGTCTAAGAAACAAAGAATATATGAGAGTATATTCTAAGAAACAAAGAATATATGAGTGTATATTCTAAGAAACAAAGAAGCTTGTAGGTTTTCTCTAGATAAAAATTCAGCAGATAAACAAGCATCAACATGGGGACTGACTGAACCGATAACAAAATTTTAGCTCTTAGATGTTCACCTGCCACATTTTAGTTGCTTTAGCACATTTTTTAGTTTTTCCTTGATCCGTAATGTGACATTTCTAGTGATAGGGAAGTTGAAAAATAAAGGGATTCTTTGCTTTATCCTCTGTGTTGGAAATCACCACCTTTATAATGTACAAATTAGCTCATCCACGACTTATGGTCTTATAATTCTAATGTCTAATACAGAAGATATTGCATAGGACGATTTTGGCCCATCTAAGCTTGATTATGAGGTAGTGGCTTACCTCAATACAAAGGCAAAACCTTCTTTTATGGAACCACACATCCCTTAGTTTCTAGAGTTATTTTGTTCTATATGTGAAATGTTCCATATAAGACTCATTTCTGGTCGATTTTTGCAATACTTAGAAGTTTAGTCAGAAACTCTTGATATACATGCTAGAAATCAGAACAACCGAGTAAGCATCTCCATCTTACAAGCTTGACGATTTCAAACAAAATTACAACTCAGAATCCTTTCCTGGGATAGATCCTATGTACCTCTTTCCACATCCAAAGTGTCACTGGTTTAACAGATTCCCAATATGAATGGGCTTTTATCTATCAAAGCTTTGGGATTTGATATTTTTCTTGAATTGTATTATATCTTGCGCTGGTGTTATGATTCCATTACATAGATATAGGATCAAGTATTGTTTTTGGCATTGTCTCTAATTACTTGTAATTAGTCTTTGAGATTAAATGTTATTTATTGAGGTTGTTTGAGATTTATAAAGCCTAGATCTCAAATCCTAGATTTCCCAATCATAGTTAGGTGGATGAGAATATAACTAGTCACTTGTGTTCATTTTTTATTATATTGGTATAGAAATTGGAAGGATCTATGGATAGGTCTTCATTCAATTTTTCATTTATGATTCTTAAAATTCTACCTTGTAAATGTTTTAGGACTCAACATCTCTGCATCCATAATCCACACAGCCCTCCGTATTCCAATCAAAGAAAGGAAACCCCTTAAAGGCAACACATTATCATCTTTTCAAGAGTCGCTGAAATAGATAGAATATGTTCTTATTGATGTAATGAGTTTCATCAGCCCAAAGTTGCTAAGAAACATTCATAGTAGGTTACACGAAGCTTTCCCACACTCAAAAACATCTGAATTTGGGAACAAATCTGTCATCCTCCTTAGTGACCTCAGCCAATTACCACCGGTTTTGGACAGTCCATCTTTATGCAAGTAATTCCTATGGAGCCAACCTTTGGAAGGGATTCAATTCTTCCATTACATTGTAAGCAATATTTTGGCAACAAGGAACAACCAATGCATGAGTTTCATTCCAGAATTTACTTACTCCACATGCGAGATTCAACCCTCTTATTGAGGACTAGGAACCGTTAGTGCAAATCTACAACACCCCCTAAATGACTTTCAGATCTGCAGTTCAGAATTGGGTCATTTAGTGTGACTGCACAACATTGAGTTTTCTCCAAGGTGTGGGACCTTGCAAGGTGAGAAAAATCTCTAGAGAAAGCTGGTTCTTACCCCTCTATTTAGGTGTATGCATGAAATTTTGTAGAGGTTCTGATTCAAAACTCTTACTCTAAAATTTCCAAGGAGACAGGGTTGAAAGAAGCATGAAAAAAAAACAAAACTAAGCTAAAATAGTGATACACCAAAGGAGTGATGAAATTTTGTCTTGAAAATAATAGACACTAGATCATGAGGATGTAACATCAATACATGCACAAATTTTCCAAAATACAATGAAAGATCAGAAGGAAACAAACCAATGCAAGAGAGGATTGGAAAATCAATCACAGAGCATGTATTGTCAGTTCCAGAATCGATACAATATGTTGCAATAGAAAAGAAGGAAAAAATGAGCTACAATTTCCATGGGAGGTCTGAAACTCCTCAAATCCACCTGCTAAGGAGAAAGGAAGAGCTTGCAAGAAGCAAGAAACGTTCAACCCTTTACAAATGAGCCAAAACTAGCTTTTAATGGTGAAGCAGAACAAAGGAAAAGAAAAACACAAGAAAATTGATTTATGAGCTCAACCACCAATCAAATCCCTTCAATTTTTCCTATGCATAGTGATGGGCTTCATGGAAAAACCCATACGCTGAAGTACATTTCTCTGCAGATCCAAAAACGACCCATACTTCATTAATTTTGGTAGTTGAATGTTAGTTCTATATTTTTTACGTGCTAGAGATGTTTTCTCATTTTTCTCCCACCAAACTCCACCAATAAAAAAAATTGAATAGTACATCGTGTGTAGAAATTCAACATCTTTCCAATGATATAAAGAACGTGAAAATATGAGCTCGAGATTGAAAGTTATGCCCCTTTGAAGATTTAGGGCAAAAATGGCAATTTTAGGGCAAAATTTGGGTTGGCGGGCCGAAACTTGAAAATTTTCCTCCTTTTTTGAATTTGGGAAAATTTCCCCCAAAAAAATCCACGCCCACCACCCTGCTACCACATGTCACCCTCTGGCTGATCCGCGGGCCTCAGGATTACTTTCTGCCCTTTTGTGCAATTGGGAAATTTTTCCCAAAATTCTTCATTGGCCCGACCTATCCTGCCGACATGACAGGACACGTGGCGGCTTCAAAATGATCCGCGGGCCTTCGGGCCAAAATTTTCCTTGTGCCCCTTGATCAAAATGTCAAAAATCTAAAATCCCTCGACCCCGCCGCTCCACCCTGCCACATGGCATCTTTTCACTAGCTGCAGGCCTGTCTAGGAAAAATTCCCCAAAAAACTCTGCCGAGCCATAACTCGAAAATTACAAGGAGTTAGGAGGAAAATTTTACCTTTCTGGAAAGGTGAGAAAATTATCTATCTAATGAAGCTAGTTCTAGAAACCTTTGAGTGCCTGAAATGTGTAAAATTTGATATTGAAGCACAAGGAAGGAAAGAAAGAAGGAAAGTTAGCCAAAATAAGCAGGGGGCTTATTTTGGATAACAATTTTGGCGACTCTTAGAGGGGTCATCTACCTACTGGATGAAGTGACCAATTTCCTAAAGCAATCCATTGGGCAATGGAGTAATGAACTTAATTGCTTGTTACTCTCAATTCATTAGAAAATCTCTAAGATGAAGATTGTGAGAGGAGAAAATTACTCGACTGGAACATGATTTGCAAAAGATGTATCCTTGGGGAAACAAAACTTGTGCCAAGGCACTTAGGGAAATGTAAATCTAATCTACAACAACAATGTGCATAAGCACTTGGAGGAATGAAAAATATAAGCTAATATGTACAAGGTGAGAAGTTTCCTTTTAGTACTTGATGTTTTAGATGGATTCCATTAATTGGAATCTATAGTTCCTATCAAAGCTTCTCTTGATTAAAGCTTGGTCCTTCTCCATTGTTTGGGTTGCATGCTCTCCGATTTCTTGGAGCTCCATTAATTCCGCATATCTAACCTCCATGGGCTCAAACTCTAACAATTCCAATTGCTTCATGAGTTCCAACGTTGGCAACTCAAGTGACATAGGCAAGATTGCCTCTCTCCCATAAACAAGTCTGAATGGAGAGTTACCTATGGACCTCTTGGGAGTTATCCTATCAGCCCATAGAGCTGATTTGAGCTTAGTGTGCCAAGTCCTTTGATTTTCATCAAGAGTCCTCTTGATGATCCTTAATAGATTCTTGTTTGTGGACTC